>CM028131.1:349378750-350637500 GCA_016271365.2 Neoceratodus forsteri | reverse complement strand
TGTTTCACCTTCTTGTCACTGGTTTAAATCCAAACCAGCTTGGTAGTGGCCTAATACAATTACCACCTAAGGACTGTTCAGTGGCCTATGTGAAATAACTTGTGGTGGTCTCAGTCCAGTTTTGAGTGTGCAGGTAACCACACCACAAAACTACTGATAAAACTGATACTAACAGGCACTCATTTGACAGCCTCACATGAAAGGTCAAGGAATTAAATAGGCATGGAGTCTAAATGAATCTCTCACCTACATGGTGGCCTCCCATGACAGAGTTGATACAATTACAATCTCTGTGAAGTTATGGATGGATGAGAGGGTCCTGCGCTCCCAACAAGCAAATATGGCTACAATTATACTTTCTCAAAAAGTAAGGAAATTCTTTGCAAACAAAAGATTTTTTAATACATCAGTTAGGGTTACTGCAACACAAGTTTGGAAATGTGATGTTTGGGTTTCCAACCTTAACACCCCACCCCTACCCTGCATGTAGCAACAGGCATGGGGGTGTGCCTTGGGGTTGTCAGCCCTAACGCTCACCCCATTCTTCTATACTGTGCCCATCTCAGCTTATTTACTTATGGACTGGGGTGAGTGTTAGGGCTGACAACCCCAAGGCACATACCCATGCCTGCTCTGCATGCAGGTGGGGTTGGGGTGGGTGTTAGGGTTGGAAACCCGAACAACACATTTCCAAACATTTCTGCTGTACCCTAACAGATGCACTAACAAAGTTTTTTGCAAATAATATGTAAAAAAATTTAATTAATGCTCATTAGAGTTGCTACTGCACAAGACGCAAACTGCACAAAGGTTAGAAATAAACTATTAGGGTTGCAAACACACTGCCCAAAAAGTTTGGAAATGTCCTATTAAGGATTTGTGTCTAACTCCCGCCCACCCTACCACATCCCCTACCCTCCTCCTGACCCAAGGACAGTCTACAGGTACAGTGCCATATACCAATGGCACACCTCATACATGGTCAACAAATTAAAACTGATATACAGAAACCCTAATCCCCCCCTACACTTGTGACCAATAGGCAAAGTACATGCCCGGAGTCATGCCGCACAGGTCTCATGTTTTATACACTTTGCAGATCTGTAATTACAATACCTTTTGGGTGCATGCCTGCAAATGATTACATCCCTTATAACCTGTGCCTTACTTGGCACAAAATACTGTATGCCCTCCACAAGGCAGTGAAACTGTTATAGGTTTGAAAGTGCTATACATATTGCCCAGTTTGAATTGCTTTCTTTACAACACATTCTGCACTTGCAAACAGTCAGAGCAAGTTACTTGTGTTTGGCACATGCATACCATGTTATGCAGGGTTCTGCTGAAGCTGAATAAACAAACTCCAAGCACAGCTTTATTGGATGGTGCTAGACCTATAGCGTGGCCCTGCGTCACCACTGCAGTGGAAGAAGTTAGTCTGTGAGCTGGAGGTCAGTTCGGCTAGTAGACTTTAAAATGTGTTATTCAACTCAACTTTTTAATGACCATCATTTTCTAGGACTGAAAAATAATTTCATGGGCATGCACTCAGTTGGTTACTAAGTGTCAAAACATGGCAGCAAAACTTTTGCTCTAGTCATTGGTCATTTGGCTAACTGATCTCTTTCACCTTGGTCACAAGGGTAGGGGAAGGGATGGGGATTAGGTTTTCTATATACCAGTTTTAATGTGTTAATGTGTTAACTCTATATGTGGTACCATGCCACTGATGTATGGCCCTGCACCTGTGGACTGTCCTTGGTTCATGAGGGTAGGGGACATGTTAGAGTGGATGAGACTTAGACATAAGAATCCTAATAGGACATTTTTTCTAAAAATTCTGAGTAGTATGTTTGCAACCCTAATATTTATTTCCAACCTTTGAGCTTTTTGCGTTTTATGTGGTAGCAACTCTAATAAGCAATAACATAGTTTGTTGCCATTAATTCCCTTACTTTCTAAGAAGTTTGTGAAATAACTTCTTTTACACAGTATGCTTTTAGTTGCTCAGCCAGGGTCTGAGCGAGAAGGAACACTGACGACCCAAGCCACTGGCATGCAGCTCCCAGCCTCAGAGACTCATCCCTCCTCCTAACGCAGCATGGCAAGAAAGCTCTGTCCCTGCAAAGATGTGCAGCAGCAGTTGGGTGCACTCCACACAGCAGAATACTACAAGCAACCACACACAACTAAACAGAAAAATTACATAGTGTACCTATCAGCAAAACATGACACACTACACACAGTAAGCAGAACACTACTGCTGCCACCAACTCTGACTACTGCTTCCCTGTGCTCTTTTCATGCAGATTATGGAACTGTTTTGATTGACACAGTAGCAACATATCTCCAAGATCCTGATTTTTTTTTTCAAATCAGTGCAGCTCTGTGCTCCAGCTCTCTACTGCACACTAGCCCAGTTCCGCACTATGGCACCCTGCCCTACACTTCTGAATCCTGAGTGTCTCTGTCCCTGGATACACTGGCAACTATTTTCTGCCTATTTCTTTACTCTGTACTTTTCATAAATATTTCTGAATTTTTAAGGCATGTTTGATTTCCATCTGAAAGTGCTGCTTACTCACTACGTCTTTAGTAGTTTTCATCTTTCCTCAGTCTGTGCTTCTTACCCAGCCACACTATAGAAACACAGAAAGATAGAATCTGTCGGTAGATAAAGACCATACAGCCCACCCAGTCTGCTCATTTCCCTGCTCACTGCTGCAGCTCCAGATCCTGTTTGATCTGCTGCTCTCCTGCTCTGCACATCTCCAGGGTACCCTTATGTCTATCACATGTACTCTTGAACCCCGTATTGTTTTCACACCCACCACTTCTGCTGGAAGGCTGTTCCATGGCTCCACCACCCTCTCAGTGATAAAGCACTTCCTGTTTATTCCCTTAAAGGAGAAGTCCACCCAAAACTTGAAAATATATGTTGTGAAGAGTGTTTTAATTTGTATGTGAAGTTCTAGCGTTTCCTTCCCTCTGACTGGTATAAGGAGTTTTTCCCAAATGAACCTGCTAGCTTTAGGGTAGTTTTACAACCCCTGGAGCTCTCCATATCAAACAGCTTTATTGTATTTCTTTGTCCTACAATGCACCTTGTTTCATGTGATGGTGATATAGCAGAGACCATAAATCCAGCAGAAAGCATTACTTTACAATCATAGATACATAGATACATAGACAATGTTGGCAGATAAGGGCCTGTGGCCCACCCAGTCTGCCCATTTGAGCTTGTAAGTTCAGTTTGTTTTCCTAGAAGTCTGTTTCCCCATACCCCTGACCTCTAGAATTCCTTTATGTCTATCCCACGCATTCTTAAATCCCGTGATTGTTTCAGCCCCCACCACTTCCTCTGGCAGGGTGTTCCACTTATCCACCACCCGTTCTGTGAAGAAATTCTTTCTCATGTTTCCTCTGAATCGTCCTCCTCCAACTTCATCCCATGTCCTCTAGTCCTGGAACATCTTTTTCACTTAAAAATAGTGTTTCCCTGCACCTGTTCCTCCTGTAAGATACTTGATGTCTCTATCATATCCCTCTCTCCCTCCTCTCCTCCAGGAGTACATGTTCAGTTCCTTCAACCTGTCTTCATAGGACTTGTGATGCAATCCATGCACCATCTTTGTTGCCCTCCTCTGAACCTTCTCTACCCAGTCTATGTCCTTATGTAGGTATGGTCTCCAGAACTGTACACTGTACTCCAGGTGGGGCCTCACTAGTGTCTTGTATAGCGGAATTATGACCTCCCTTTTCCTGCTGGTAATGCCCCTGCCTATACATCCCAGCATCCTATTTGCTGTACCTGCTGCCTTGTCACACTGTTTCCCTACCTTGAGGTCATCAGAGATGACAACTCCAAGATCCCTTTCCTGCTTGGTGCATGCTATATCCTCACCCCCCAACTGATATATTGTGCGAGGGTTTTTGTGCTCCATATGCATTATCTTGCACTTTTTTGCATTGAATTTCAACTGCCAAACCCCTGACCATTCTTCAAGTTTCTGCAGGTCGCTTCTCATTCTGTCTACACCCTCTGGTGTGTCTACTCTGTTACAGAGCTTTGTGTCATCAGCGAACAGTGAAATTCTGCCTTCTAGATCCTCGAATGTCACTGATGAAGATGTTGAATAGGACCGGTCCCAGCACTGATCCCTGTGGTACCCCACTGGTCACTCTTCCTCTGTGGAGTGACAGCCATTTACCACCACCCTCTGTGTCCTGCCTCCCAGCCAGTTACCTACCCACCACACTACTGTCCTGCCCACACCCATATTCCCCAGTTTGTGTAATAGTCTTCTATGTGGCACAGTGTCAAAGGCCTTGCTGAAGTCCAGATAGGCCATGTCCACTGCCCTCCCCTGATCCACCTCCCCAGTCACCCAGTCAAAAAATTCAACGAGGTTGGTCTGACATGACCTTCCCCTGGTGAAACCATGCTGCCTTGGGTCCTGTAGTCCATTGACAACCAGATGTTCCACCAATCTCTCCTTCAGTAGTGCTTCCATGATCTTCCCCACTACCGAGGTGAGGCTGACTGGTCTGTAGTTCCCTGCTTCCTCTTTGTTCCCACTTTTGTATAAGGGGAATCAGTTCACAACAGTAGAGATGGCTATATTTTAAAATCTGTAGAATTCAGTTTGGTGACAACCCTCATTGTAAAGGTCTTACTGTCCTGAAAAGCTTTGCTGCTGGCAATTTTTGTGCAGCTTGTAAAGCTTCCAAGATATTTAGTTTGTTTGGCATGTGTGTGCGGAATGTTGGGTCTCTCTTACATCACTGTCACATGAGACAAGATGCACTGTGGGAACAAGAAATACAATTATGCTGTCAGGGATGAAGATCCCCAGGGGTCGTAAAACTAGCATAAAGCTAGCAGGCTAATTTAGGAAAAACTCCTAATACCAGTCAGAGGGAAGAGAACACTAGAACTTTACACAGAAGTTAAAACCCTCTGCACAACATATATTTTTTCAAGTTTTGGGTGGACTTCTCCTTTAAGGTAATTGAAAGTCTCTATCATATCTCCCCTCTCCTCTCTCCCTTTTTTCTTCCAGTGCATAGATATTAAGGTCCTTAAGTCTATGTCTGCATCTTAGTGCATCTGTGAAAACTGATCTTTATCACATCATTTGGGGGGCTCCTTTGCATATGTTTCCATGACTACCACTCACTAGAGTAGCACAAATGCAGACTGCAGCTCTGAGTAGTGCTGTCAAATTTCTTTGCATCTGGCAATATTCGGGCAAGTCTGAGATCTTCCCTCTGAAATGACTAGCATAAAAATCATTACTGGTTAATTTTCAAGTTGGTCACACACATGCAGGAAAACTGACACCATGCAAATGCACAGCTAAATACTGCACATACAACAGTTTTAACTGCTGAATGAGCGTTCACGATTCTCATTCACAGAATGGTAATTGTTGAACTGAGTGAACTACAGTCCTGTAGTTCTCTAAACAGCCCAGATGATATATAGCAAATCAGCTGTTACACCAATTAGATAAAATTATAAACTAATATTAAAAAAATGTATGCAAGGGATAATATCTGGGTTAAAAGGGACTAACTGGCACTACTAAAAGCAGCATGTGACATAAATACATGTCTCTACTACAATAAAATGTGCGTAGCGGTTGAATTGCAAAATGGCTACAACACCAAGAACTATGCTGTGATCTAGTAATTACCCTTAACATAACTACATTAACTGTCTGAACTAATCACACAACATAGAAGACTAGTACGCATAGCAATGGCCTTCTTAAGAAACCACAGACAGCTGTATTTCAGAAGAAATCTGGCAGAGCGTGCCAAACTGCACAGTAACCAATCGCAACACCTCTCTTGATGTAACTGGGACGCTTGATCTCCCAAGACAAGCTGGGTTACACATGTTATAAGCTATCACAAGAACACCCTTACTTATGTGAGAAATCAAATTATTTTTATTGGAGGACCAAAACATAAACAGATTTTACTTTAAAATACAGGAAAAGACACAGATAATCCAAGCAATGCTATTTGCCCATGAAGTGATGATTGTGCAGGGTGAGTGGCTACAGGCTGAGCTGGGAGTGGGGAGGGTATTATTATTACAGGGACTTGTGGAAAACAAAATGGTGATCAATAAAGGCAAGGGAGGGTATTAAATGATAAAAAAGGTGATCAGGAAGGGAAATGGGGGCATCTGTGCTGGGTGTGGGAAGGGTTTTACAATGATAAAAAACAGCAATTGGGAAGGGACAGGGAGGGTATCTGCATCTGGGTGTAGGAAGAGAATTAAAATTATTTAAACCTATGGGGGCTGGGAAAGACAAGGGAGGAGACTGGCAGCTGTGTGTGGGGCAGGTATTAAATTATAAAAAAATGGTGACTATGAAGGAAAAGGGAAGGCATCTACAGCTGGGTGAGGGAAGGGTTTCAAATTATGAAAAAATAGTCATTGAGAAGGAACAGAGTGGAGAACAGCAACTGAGTGTGGGGAGGGTTTTAACATTATTCAAACCAATGACAACTGGGAAGGGCAAGGGAGGAGATCTGCAGCTAGGTGTGGGAAGGGTAATAAATTATGAAAAAGTAGTGCTTGAGAATGGAGATGGTAGAGATCGACAACTGAGTATGGAGGAAGGGTATTAACATTATTCACACTGATGGTGACAGGGAAGAGTGAGGAAAAGATCCACAAATCATTGTGGGAGGGTGATCAGGAAGGGACTGGGAGGGCATTAAATTATTTAAAAAAATGGTGATTGGGAAGGGCATCTGCAGCTGGGTGTGAGGAGGGTATTCAAATTATTCAAACTGCTAGCCCAGTGGCACAGATAGCTGAGACACTAAGTGCCTCACTTGCCGCCACTCTGACAAGCCAGATTCAGAAGCAGACTGGGAACACTGGAGGTCGGCCGGGCAAGGATGAAGCACTCAGAGGACTGCTCTCCTCTTCCCAGGGAGGGAGGGAGAGTGGGTTACAGCACCGAGCTTTAGCCTGTCCCCTAGTATCAGCTGGGGGTATGGCAGCCAGGGACTGTCAGAATGGGGAGTGGAGCGGTGGCTGCCAACATCTCACATGAGGTAGCATGAGTAATCTGGATGGCACTGCATGTCCACTCTGCAAAGGAGAAAATGGAAGAAATGGATTAGTGTGTGGCAGCTGACTTTGAGCCACCTGGCAGCCCTGAAGCCGGTGAACACCAAGGCCCCCAGGCCATGCTGCCTTCATGCGATGGTAAGTCCTGGTGGAAAGTCAAGGAGACGGAGCTGGGGTGACTGGCATCCAGAGGGCTGCTTGCAGGCAGGGGAGAAAAATAACGAACTGCAAAAAAATGTCTTCAAACTGATGGCGATCAAGAAGGGCAAGAGACGAGATTGGCAGCTGGGTGTGGGGAGGGCATCAACATTACGGAAACAGACGGCGATCAAGAACAGCAGGGGAGGAGATTGCCAGCTGTGTGCAGAGAGGGTATTAAATTATAAAAAATGGTGATCATGAAGGGAGAGGGACAGCATATGCAGCTGGGTGTGGGGAGGGTATTAATAGTTTTCCAACTGATGGTGACTGGGAAAAGCAAGGTAGAAGATGGGCAGCTGGGTATGTGTAAGGTATTACCATTATTGATGACGGCGATCAGAAAGGGCAAGGGAGATCTGCAGCTGGGTGGAGGGAGGGTATTAAATTATACAAAAAATGGTCATCGTGAAGGGTGAGGGAGGAGACTGGCAGCTTGGTGTAGGTAAGGTATTAAATTATAAAAAAAATGGTGACTGTGAAGAGTGAGGGATGGCATTTGCAGCTGGGTGTGGGGAGGGTATTACATTTAAAATAAATGCAATCGAGAAGAGAGAGGGAGGGCATATGCAGCTAAGTGTGGGGGAGGGTATTAATGCTTTTTCCAACCGATAGTGATTGGGAAGCGCAAGGGAAGAGATCAGCAGCTGGATGTGCGGAAGGCAATAACATCCTTCAAACTCTGGGGATCCGGAAGGGTAAGGTAACAGAGCTGCAGCTGGGTATGGGGTGGGTATTAAATTATAAAAAATGGTGATCGGAAGAGAAAGGAAGGGCATCTGCAGCTGGGTGCGGGGAAGGTATTAAAATTATTTTAACTAGCCGGCCCGATGGCACTGAGGGTTCAGGAGCGAGCTTGGGTTGTCGGGGGTCGGCAGGGGACAGAGAGGATTGAGCATCTGGAGGACAGCTCTCCTCTCCTGGGTAGGGTGGGTGGATGATTCCCCCGGTGGGAGTAGCTCCTAGCAGAGGCTGGGAGTGCTGCAGTCCAGGGATCATGCTAAAGGCAAGGGGAGGAGCCTCAGCAGCCATTCGCAGGCTGGGTGTGTAAGCGCGCCTGGCAGCACTGAATGGCACTGCATGTCCAGGCTGCTAGGGGGAGCTCCAGAACAGGGAAAACACCCACTGGCTGGGGGGTAGATGTCACCTGCCCCCACCTCCATTGCCAGATCCTGCCCACTGCGACCTGGTCCCAACATCACCTCTGCCCATGGCGTGCCAAAAGAAAGTACCAAGGAGCAGAAGGCGGACTCACCCCGGGGGTGTGTATTCCGGGGTGAATGGCTCCATCGGTGTGTCATGGGCGAGTCAAGAATGCAGGTGCAGATGGGAGAATCTCAGGCTGGAGGGGATAAGGTAGGTCGACCGAAGAAGCCCCGGTGACTGGAGGGAAAGAAAGTTGAAAAAAAAATGATTTTAACTGATGAAGACTGGGAAACTCAAGGGAGGAGATTGGCAGCTCATTGTGGGGAGGGAGAGGGCAGGCATCTGCACCTGGGTGTGGGGAGGATATTAAAATTATTCAAACCAATGGCGACCAGGAGTGCAAGGCAGAAAACCAGCAGCTAGGTGTGGGAAGGGTATTAAAGTTGTTCAGATTGACAACAACTGGGAAGGGCAAGGGAGGTGGATCTGCAGCGGAGTGTGGGGAGGGTATTACATTATAAAAATGGCAATCATAAAGGGAGTGAGAGGGCATCTGCAGCTGAGTGAGGCAAGGGAATTAAATTATAACAAAAGGCAGTTGGGAAGCAGAGGGAGGGCATTTGCAGATGGGTGTGGGTAGGGTATTTAAACTATTAAAACTAACAGCATTTGGTAAGGGTGAGGGAGGAGATTGGCAGCTATATGTGGTGAGGGTAGTACCATTATTCAAACTAATGGTAATCAGGAAGAGAAAGGGAGGAGATCTACAGCCTGGTGTGGGAAGAAATTTAAATGATAAAAAAACAGCAGCTGGAAAGGGAGTGGGAGGGCATCTGCAGCTGGTATGGAGAAGGCATTAAGAGATTCGGAAGAGAGAGAGAAGGAATCAAAAGTTGAGTGTGGAGAGAGTATTAAAATTATTCAAACCAATGGTGATCAGGAAGGGCAAGGTAGGAGATTGGCAGCTGGGTTTGGGAAAGGTATTAACATTATTAGAACCAACGGCAATTGGGAAGTGCAAGGAAAGAGATCTATAGCGGAGTGTGGGGAGAGTATTAAAAGTATAAAAACTGGTGATCAGGAAGGTATAGGGAATGCTTCTGCAGCTGGGTGTAGGGAAGGCATCACAATTTTTTTAAAATGGTGATTGGGAAGGCAGATGGAGGGCGTCCGCAGAGGTTTGTGTGAAGGGTATAAAGATTGGTCAAACCAGCAGCAAAGAGGTAAGGCAAGAGAGGAGACTGGCAGCTGGTTGTGGGACGGATATTAACATTATTCATAGTAACGGCGATCGGAAAGGACAAGGGAGCAGATCTGTAGCTGGGTTTGGGGAGGGTATTAAAATTTGAAAAACAGGATGATCAGGAAGGGAAGGGGAGGGCATCTGCAGCTGGATGTGGGGAGGATATTACATTTATAAAAAACAGTGATCAGAAAGAGAGAGGGAGGACATCTGCAGTTGGGTGTATGACGGTATTACAACTGTACAAAATGGTGATGGAAAGTAGACTGAGGTCATCTGCAGCTGGATTTGGGGATGGTTTTACAATGACAAAAAATGGCTATCAATAAGGGAGCGGGTAGGCATCCACAGCAGGTTGCTGGGAGGGTAATACAATTTATCAAACAGATGGTGAAAGGGAAGGGTAAGGGAGGAAATCTACAGCTAGGTGTGGGGAGGGTATAAATTATAAAAATCACTATGATCGGGAAAGATAAGGGAGGGAATTGGCAGCAGGCTGTGGAGAGGCTATTATAACAAAAAACACTGACAGGCAGGACACTATAAACTTTGACAGGCAGGGACACACATCACTTACAAATCTTTCTTTTAAAAATCATGGTGAAGTAAGAAAATCATCAAACAGGATTTACTAAAAATACACTTCAGGATGACTATGTAAAGATAAATCTTTAAAGTTTCCTTTGCGAGTATTTAAATTTTTAATTCAACTTTACTAATTTGTACTTACTTTGTTTTAACAAAATATACTTTGTGTACCTGCTTTTTTAAATAATATTTTATTGCAATTCATTTCATTATACAAATCACGTAAGAAAAATATGAGGAGGTACAGCATAACAACATTCAAATTGATCCAAAAAAAAGAAAATGTAAACATCACTTCTTTCCATAAGGCATGGGGCAAGTTCGTTTATCAATTAATGGGGCGTAGTAAATCAGAGATGTTTGACCTACTGAGCTACAGGAGTATTGTACATCAACCAGAACTGATTATCAGAAGTGAAGAATTCTTTATTGTAAAGATAAGTTAAAACAGTTGTTTCCATTCCTGTCTTGGAAAACTCATTTTTGAATTGCCACCCTTACAATTTTTAAGCATTATTCTTTTTATTGCCATGGCATTTGCCTTTAAATATCCAGTATATATACTCCATCCCTTTCTTATTGAAGAGTTCTAATATATTGGTTTGGATGTTGTCTCTTAAGTAAATACTGACACCAATTGTTTTCTGTAGGGCAAAGGAATGGTGTCACCACACTTTTTTATATGAGTGTAGTCCCAAAATGTATGTTTCATGTCAGCATCTGGTTCATGACAGTGCCAGCACTCTGATGTAGAAATTATTCCCATCCTCTTTAAGCTGTGTGGGGTGCAATGTGCTCGATTATCAATTTTGTATGATAATCTATGGCCATTATTAGCCCATTAATGCAATTTTCCATTGAGTGTTAGTTATATTTCTGTTTACTTCCATTGTCCATTTTGTAAATGTATTATTATATAATAATTTTTTTTTGTTAAATCATTTTATTAATTATTCATAAACGTCTTTACAGATATATTCGTGCAGGTAAACATATACAGTAAATTAATACATAGTAATGCTATGGTAGAGCTGCATTCATATTCCCCACGTTGGTACTTGATGGGGGAAATTATGTCATATTAAACAAAGTAATTTGTTACACCATGCCATTAGCCATCAAGTGCAGGATAACTATAAAAATTATTTTCACTCAGATCTTAACTGTCACCACTTCCATCTGTAAACCTATTCAATACCTTTGTGACAACTATTATGTTACAATCTGAGATATAAACACAAAGCTCCTGCACATAAGCACATTGTCTGAAAAGCAACAAATCAGATACCCTTATAAATGCAGCATTAACTACTATAAAAACTGGTACCAAGCAAGCACATACTCAAGTACAAAATTGGCATCATTTTTAGTTTACATTTAGGTCAGCTGTAATATTATATATGAGATCCCTGCGGAGAACATAATTTTTAAACTCAAAATGGAAATGTAGGGGGCCATGCTAGGGCTAAACAATATAAACTGCACAGTTACTAAACCTCATATTGAGATAAAGTTCACAGTCTTCTCTAGTCTAGGAAAGGGGCCACCAAAGAGTCCAACACAATATTTTATCATATTTTTACCAGATTTCTAAGCACAGTGAAATATCTTGGATCTGCATTTAAAGCAAGTACAATTGGCAATCACTAATATTGAACATCTACTTATCTGATTCACGGGGGCTTACATATATACCATGAAAATGAAAGCAGACAAACTGGGTTAACCAGAATGATACAGACATACAAGAATATAGCAATTTTTGATTTAAGGAATGTGCACACATGAACGCTCATCAAATTCTAGTGTCTTCTTAGCCCAGAGACTCCACCATCTCATCTTCTCAATCATCTTCCCACCTCTGATGACTTGGGCCTGCTGTCTTGACTCTTTCAAATAACTTGGATACATCTTTAGGACTGGAGAAGGAATAAGCTTTATTTTGTATTATTAAATGCAAATGGGCAGGTGGCAGCAAGGCAAACGGAATTTGGTGCAAAGCTTTTTTTAAGCCATCAAAGGCCTTGCACCGCTGCCTCGTGGCGTAGGACCTGTCCTGAAAAAATAACATTTTCTTCCCTTCCACAGTAATATGGTGTCTCAAAATCCTTGTCCCAGTCTCTGATTGAGAGAAAATCCAACATCAGAGCCCTGGGGTACTCCGTTCAAGTGGTCGCCCACCTCAGGGTAATATAATATGCCTTTTCCAGTTTAGAAGGTTCCATTAATTGCAGTTCTGTCTGGAGCCATCTCTCAAAGAAAAGTACAGTGTCTGCTTCCTCAAATCCTTCTGGCAACCCCAACACCCGTATATTCCTGGATCACAATAGATTTTCAGAGCTCTTCAGTCTTAACCGTAGTAGAGAGTTTTCTTAGATTAAATCAGTAGCCACTGTTAGAGCTCAGACAGCATGCATGTTTGCCTCTGCAGTGTTTACGTTGATCAGTTCTATGAGGAGTACTGCCAGAAACACACTTTACTTCCCAAGATGTAGCACCAACCAACTCATGAGGGCTTTCCCATCCCAGGCACCTTCATGGTTGAATGAACTCCTTACCAAAATACTGGATTTACCAAAGCTAAACCTATTTAAATCAGCTCTGAGAAAACATCTCACTCTACAGCAGGACTGTCAATGTAACCACTAGGCAACACACCCTGTATGTATCCAGGTGCGCTCCAGACTTGTCTGGAATACTGTTGACAAAGCTACTCCCATGCTGCTACCCTAATCCCTAGACAATGCTTCTATGCTGCTGCATCTTTGGTAACTGATTAAAGGAGCTTGCTCCTAGTCACTGTATGTCTTGTAAGGTTTTCTATGTTTTCTTATATCTTGCAAGATCCACTACTCCCATGTCCCCCACTGTATTGTAAGTATTGTATCTGATGTGGAACATTGGTAAATGAGCTCTGCTCAAAGGTATGCTTTCCAAATATTCCAAATAAAATAAGAATAATAGACTGCACCACAGTTGCCAGACAACTGGTAACTGATTCAAGTTTCTTGTCCATAGTGGAGACTGAGGTACAAAGCTTGGAGACAGTTTTCTCCAATGCCTCCAGCACTGCACCAGTTCGGTCTTCTGTTCCTGTAAGGGTAGAGGCCTTAGCTCCATCTTTTTGCCCTCCTCATGGCTGAAAGAAATTTTGAGCTCTGGAAGCCTGCAAGCTGGGAACCTGAGCAGTGTTTTTTCTTGGGTTCCCCATATCTAATACCCACAGATTTGGTATCAACATGTAGCTCTCTGTGATGTGGAAACATATCTCCCACAGGTTAAAAGATTAGCTACAATTAAAGACAAAGTTATCGTTATTTAACTTTGCCTAGGCAGGAGCACCATGAGAATGCTGTTGCTCTGCGTGATGCCTGGTCACGCCCCAATAACATACTAACATACTAAAGCCAGCAGAATAGGCCTGTCGGTATTTCGTGTCTGCTTGGTAGCCAGCCCCTATTGGTCGCTAGCACCTCCTCCCTCCCTGGCCCCGAGAGGGTCAACCTTGGCTTCAGTACAACCGTGCATCTGTCCCACCCCCTCTTGAAGCCCTCCACAGTGCCTTGCTCAACTAGACTCCTGGGCAATGCATTCCATAGCTCCACCACCCTGTCAGTGAAATGAATAATTCATAGTTACTATGGAATTTGCCTATTACCCAAGTAAATAGTAATTCAAAATTATGTTTATTAATTTAACAACTTCGGTTTCTAGAGTCACCAGATTTAATGCTCTTTCCCATCGGGAAAATAAGTGTTTTTTTTTTAAACACTGCAAATTTGTCTAAAGAAAAAGGTCTGCATGTTCTAACTCATATGATATATTTAAACTGGTTGCATTCCATAGCCCAACCATTATTTGTAATGTCTCTCCACTTTAGTATACCTTTGTTAGCCCACTTTTTATTATGTAAGGGGTTTCCATCAATTGAAAATAGAGGATTTCTCCAAATCATGGAATTTAAAGATAGGCGGGGGATCCAATGCAGTTTGTTTTGAAAATTCTTTGCATCATTGCTTATATTTTTGCTCACCTCAGTTTCTCGGCTCCCTGAAAGAGGCCTGCCCCTAAGAAGATAGTACAGTTCCGTCCTTTAGGAGGAGTTACCTCAGAAGGCCTAATGATGGAGATGGACTTCTCAGGATTGCCAATGGATAGCACTGACCCATGGCCCCTAGTGCTAGCCTGTGATAGGGCAGTTGTGGGGGTCCTGGATGTCATTGCTCCATCCCATGTTTGTCCCTGTACCCTTCATCTGGGGGCTCCATGGTTTACCAGGGAGATCCATGGGTTGAAGAGACAGGGTCGAAGATTGGAGAGACAATGGCGGAAAACTCGCCTGGAGATGGGCAGGATTAGACTGCTGGATCATTATAAGATCTATCAGTTAGCAATTTCCCATAAGAAGGCAGAGTTCCTGTCCAGGGAAATTGCTACAGCAAGGAATAGACCGGCCCAGCTCTTCCGGACTGTAGACAGACTGTGCAATCCAGCCTGTCTTCAAGCTGGTTGAGCTTTGTCACAGTTACAGTGTGAGGAGTTTGCAATGTTCTTTGCTGATAAGGGTCCACCATCAGGGATGAGATCAGCCAGCACCTCCCCATTGGGTCTTGCACTGATCAACTGAGTGGCACTAATACCCAATTAACCTGGTTTACCTTTAGTCAGCCGGCAGTCATGGATATAGTGAGGATCATCCAGACTTTGCGTCCAACCTACTGTAGTTTGGATCCAGGCCCTACTCACCTATTGGTGGCGTGTGTAGAGGTTAGCGGCCCAGCCCTTACTGGGATAGTGGTGGTATCATTGGAGAGAGGGATCTTTCCAGATCCCTTAAAGGAAGCAGTGGTGCACCCCCTTTTGAAAAAGCCCTCCCTTGATCCTAACTGCCCAGAAAACTACAGACCGGTCTCGAACCTCCTCTTTTTGGGGAAGGTTATCGAGAAGGTGGTCACTTTGCAGCTGGAGGACCATTTAACCAGTCACAGTATCTATGACCCTCTCCAGTCTGGCTTCAGGAAGCAGCATAGCACTGAGATGGCTCTTGTATGGGTACTGAATGATCTCCTGATGGCGAGAGATCAGAGAGCTCATTCTATCTTGGTTCTCCTTGATCTCTCAGCAGCCTTTGACACCGTTGATCATGGGGTATTGCTAGAACGTCTGTGGTTTCTCTGTGGACTAAGGGGGGTGGTCCACAGTTGGTTTCAATCTTTCCTGCAAGGTAGGACTAAGAGAGTAGTGTCGGGGATTTATTCCTCGGCCTCTCACTGCCTGCACTGTGGGGTACCACAGGGTTCGGTGTTGTCCCCCCATGTTATTTGCAGTGTATATGCTCCCATTGGGGGACATTATAAGACAGTATGGGTTCAGTTTTCATTGCTATGCTGATGACTCTCAACTCTACACGTCTTTTGTGCCCAAGCAGGAGTCTAATTCAAGTGCAGTGTTTAACAACTGCTTGTTGGAGATACAGAACTGGATGAGTACCAACTGGCTGAAGTTAAACCCAGGAAAAACAGAGGTACTGGTAGTGGAGCCAGGGGTAAGGACATCAAGCTCATGGGCGGGAAGACCCTCAGGTTTATTTCTGGCGGGAACCCCGCTTATGGCATCCAGCCAGGTGCGTAACTTTGGTGTTGTGTTTGACGAGGGCCTTACCCTGAGGGCACAGGTGTCGGCAGTAGTCAATCATCCTTTTTTCCATCTAAGGAACATAGCATGGGTGAAACACTTGGTTCCATCGGAGGATCTTCCTACCCTGGTCCATGCCTTAGTTGCCAGTCATCTTGATTACTGCAATGCCCTTTATCTAGGGCTGCCAGGACTGGATATCCACCGTTTGCAGCTGGTGCAAAATGCGGCAGCTAGGTTGTTGACTGGAAGCCCGAGATCCAACCATATAACACCTGTGCTGCACGAATTGCACTGGCTGCCTGTACAGTGGCGGATCACTTTCAAGGTCGCACTGATGACCTATAAGGTCCTAAATGGGTTGGGACCCCACTACCTGAAAGCACTCCTAACTCCTTACTGCCCCTCCCGCTCCCTCTGATCCTCTGGCGAGGGATTGCTAGAGATTCCCAGGGTAACCCTGAAAACAACTGGTAGAAGAACTTTTGCCTTTATGGCACCTACCCTGTGGAATTCTCTACCTTGCCAGATATGCAATAGCCTGACCGTAGAAGGGTTTAAAAAAGTTCTTAAGACCTTTCTATTCAAACAAGCATTTTCAGAAATATAAATGGTGTTTTAAATTGCTGTGGATTTTAATATTGTGTGTGAGATTTTGTAAAGGCACCATGAGCTTTGGAAGAGCACCTCATATAAATAAATTTTTACTTACTTACTTACCTTTTACTTTTTTATGAACAAGTTCAGTGCAAACCATATGTTCTTTCTGTCACAATGATCCCCATGGATTTCATGATAAATATTATGTTCAGTACTGAATATCCTTGGGCATATAATTAATTCTAAATAATTCATACCTTCATTACTTATTTTTGCCTGGTAAATTTGTTGTACATTTAATCTGTTCCGAATTTAAATATACTGTAATCATCTCTAATTTGGATTCACTGACCTATACCCTGCAACTTGAAATAACTTTGTAATTACTTTTTTTAGTTCTAGTAAACTGTCATAAGGAGAGGTTAGCAGGAGAAGAATGTCATCCGCACAGGCTTTAACTTTTGTTTCAAGTTTACTGGTGATAATCCACTGATTTTTTTATTCTCTCATAGCTCTATTAGTAATACTTTTATAGCTAATACAAAGAAGATGGAAGAAAGGGGGCATCCCTGCCTTACCTGTCTGCAAACAAATACTTCCTGAAAACTGGTTATTAATTTCTAATTTTGATTTTGGAGTTTTGTATCATGTTATAATCAAATCCATCATGTCCGCAGGGAACCCCCAACGTTCTACACTATAAAACAAAAAAATCCCATTCAATCATGTCAAATGCCTTAGTGGCACTGAGTGATAAGAGAACTGTGCCACTGTACTCATTTCTCTCCCAAGTATTCTAACGGTACAAGGTATTATATAAGCCCAAAAAATTGATTAGCAGTTTTACATGTGAAAGTGCTAATCATCTGTAAAAATCCATAGCACTTGGAACAGCATGATTAGCAAAATTTAAATATATATATGATTTTATTAATTTTGCCTACTGTGCCAGAGACTCACTGAAAAAAAATGGTTGGCAGTCTACTTCCGTGCACTTTTGGAAATGGTTAGAATTACCCTGTTTTGCATAGCATTTTACTATGCTATACCAGCTATTTATCAATCTTGTAGGTATAAAACCAGTTTGGTCTGAATTTATCAACTTAGGCAAAAACTGAATAATATGGTTATTTTATATTTTAGTAACAATTTTGTAATCTACATTTAGAATAGCAATTGGTCTATAACTAGATTCTTCTTAAAGGTCTTTCCCTGGTTTTGGAAGAACAGATATATAAACTGAGGTGACGCTGAAGGATTCCCGTGGCTGCAAGATCTAATTTGCAATGTTGTACCAATACTGCAGCTTCAGCATCATTTTGCTAAAGTTAGAATTCTGTGATCTACAACATATTAATGCAGACCAATCTCAATCCTGTAATTCTTCCCACTACATTAATGCACATTACTTAGAACAAATTAGAAAATCTCCCCATATTATTAAAATACTGCAGCACTGTAACAGAGAAAGACTGTAATCATGCCTTGGCTGAAATAAATTTTCCAGTCAGGAAACTGAAAGGCACCAGAGATCAGTATACACATGTTTCTAAGAACAAAGAGGAGCAGGTTCTTTTTCTCTTCCTCCAGGCCACAGATCACTGCCTATCTTGCACAATGTCTACTCCAGATAAGAGGCACACTGGGCACAGCACAGGGAAGGGGGGACATGTCAATTAGTCTAAATTCCCAACAATGTTACCTATATCAGAGGACACCAACAGAAAGGAAAGTCTGAGAAAGTTCATCACAGGCAGTACTTTCCTGCAAATAAAAAAAACATAGTCCCCTTTATGAAGTCGGCCTTCTAAAGATGTTGTACCCCTCTAAGTGTTGTTCACTGGCCTGTGCTGTTTCATGATCACTGCCCAGTGCCCCCTCTGGTCCTTGGCAACTGTTACCCCCTACATTTCCCTTTCACTGCTAGTAGTGGTCTGCAAAAAATGAATAATATTTCCCAAATACCACAAATAATGCACTATTAGTGTCTATTGGTATTCCGGAAATACCAGGAAAAAAAAAAAAGAAGAAGAAGACCCCCACCATCCTCCCAAGCCCAATCAGTTAAACTACAACCCGCCATCCCCCCATCCTATGCTATAAGCCCAATACCACCCTCCTCCCTCAGGACACATAATTTAAGGTTTTAACAAGAAAAATTCCCTCAATGGGCAACTGGTAGAACTCACCCACCACCATAGTCAGCAGCCATCTTGTTTAGTGCTTTTCCATTTTACAAACATTTACTACCACCCTCCGCCCCAACCTGGCAGCAGCACCCAACTCCCACCCTCCTCCCCCAGCACCCATATTTTCCAAACATAAGAGGGCCTCCTCAGGTATTGCGAAGGCGACTGACACAACTGCCCTTCTCAATGGCCAGCCACCTTTTTACAAATGGAAGTGCTCCCATGCCTGCTCGCATAGTGAAGTCTCGTCTAGTGCTTTTCCTTTTTTAAAAAATTTATTTATTTCCTCCCACCCCAACAGCAGCACCCACCTCCCACCTACAGCACCCAAATTTTCTAAACAGAAGACAGCCCCACAGGCTCAGAGAAGGTGATCGACAGAACCTGCCCTCCTCCATGGCCGGCTGCCTTCTTGTGAACAGAAGCGCTCCAGTGCTTGCTTGCATAATAAAACAGCTGATTACACGATCATCTGTTTTACTATGTGAGCAAGCACAGGAGCACTTCTATTCACAAGAAGGTGGCTCGCCATGGAAGAGGGTGGTTGCATCAGTCACTTCTGCCATGCCTGAGGGGGTCCTCTTTGGTTTAAAAAATGTTGGAGCTGGAAGGGAGGAGTGTGGGAGATGGGTGCTGCTGCTACAGAAGTGGGTGGAACAAATTTATTTTTTACAATAGGAAATGTGCTAGAAGAGATGGTGGCCAGGTGTTGAGGCCAGTGGGTTGTGACAGTTGCCCACTGTGGGAATTTCTTTATTACAACCTTAAACTGTGGGTTATGGGGAGGAGGTTGGGATTGGACTTGTAGCAGAGGGTGGGGGGACGGGGTGTAGCTTAAATGACTGGGTTATGGAGGAGGGTGTGGGGCCATTTATTTTACTTCTCACCCACAGACATATGAATAATGACGATGAATACTGACCCCTAGCTGCTGGGCCTTGGATCTGTCATTGCTGCCACATGAGGTCTTTTTCCACTGCAATTCTTCTTGCACCACCACATGTACCTCCAGTTGATGCAGCAAATCACGTGCGCCATCAAGGGAGTCTGAAAACTTCGGGCCTGAAGCAGGGTAAATTTTGAACTAGGCCAGAGATATGATGTGGGCTTTTATACCTTTGTCCTTCAGGATGCACTGCTCTGACAAAATCCTTTTCCTTTTTTCCATCACAGCAGGGTGATATCATGATCGAGATTTATTTATTTATTTTAGTCTTTGGTAACCGGGTAAGGCCCACTAGGTACAAATGCCTGTTCAGGGATGACCTAGGAACACTGGAGAGGTTAAGTGACATGCTCAGAGTCACACGGTATGCAAGTGGAGGTTGTGGGAATCAAACCCAGGCCTGCTGGATGTACCAAGCTCATTCACAGCTCGTTACTCTAACCTCTAGGCTATACTGCCAGCCCCCCTTAATACCATTTATCTCCAAATATGAATTCCTTCTTCTCCCATGCAGCTTGTAACTCCCTGTGCTTAACTCTATAGACTAGGAACTTTGCCTTAAAATGGTGCAACTTGGCATTCAGGTCTGTGGGCTGGGGGGGCCAAGAGCACTGTGGATCCGCTCTAGGTCTAGGTTCAGGCCAGCTGGAAGCCACAGTAGTTTTTTCAAACATGAGTCTAGAAATGTAATCAGGCCTCCTCTTTCCATTCCTTCAGGGATACTATACACTTTGAGGTTGCTACTTTGGGACAGCAGCTCCATCTCTTCAATGTGGTATTCAATCTTTCATTCCCACTGGTACAGGTACAACAGGGACTCATTGATAGTCCACCACAGCTAATTTCACAGACAGGCCCTACTTTAAATCTGTAGTTTGACTTGACCTTGTATGCATGTCCTTTTATGTATCTGCCAGGCACTGTACCACCTGGCTTAACATGGATCCGAACCTCAAGAGTTCTTTGAAGAGCGTCTTGGATGTTATGGCAAAATCTTCATCCTCAGCAAAATCCCGGTTGCAGTCTGGGGATCCACCAGCATGGGGGGACAGCCTGCTGGTACGGTTATCCCTGGGGCGAGAGCATGCTGTGACTGGGAGCCGCTGGGTGCAGAGTCCATAACTTTTTGTGGAACGTATGTCATCTCAGTAGTGTTCATCTTAGACATATCAGGCTCTTCTGCCAGAATGAGGATTTTTGTAGATATTTTAAAAGCATTTAGAGCTGGTGTGGGATACAGCTCTGTCACATTGGTGTCATCACCAGAAGTGTAACTCAATTTACTTTTCCCTGGCAAACAACATTTAGATTAAGCTACATTATTTGCACTTTTTCCCATTTTGTGTTTTATATTTTTAATTATATTTCACAACCCTGTTTCTCCTATATATTCAATTGATTTTTGCCCTAGGGCTGTGGTATATCTATAACCATCATGAATATTACACCAGCTAACTGACTGTACTTGATTTCAAATGTGTAATCTTTTGTATTCTGATATTGTATCTTGTTACTTTCACTGTCACTCTGTACACTTTGTTCTCACTCCCCAAGACCCAGATCACACCTGGAAATGAGCCTTGGCTCAGCGTGCCTTCCCAGTTACCACATTTCAAATAAAAATAACTAATTTTACAGTCAGAAAAATTATATATTGAATGGAAATGGTTATCTTTACTTTAAACAAGACCATTTAGTGCTGGCAAAAGGTAGGGGACTGACAATTATGGAAACTGAAGCCTTCTGTTTAACAACAGGACCAAGGTACAGTGTGGTGCAATGACACTGCAGGCTTCCTGATACTGCAACAGATTTAGTGCTGGTGAAAGGTGAGGGACTGACAGCCCTGGAGCCAGAAGCCCTCTGTTTATCCACAAGCTAGGTACATGATGGCATCTGCGGGGTATCGATGGGTTGAACAGGCTAGCATCTGGCGCATTAAGGGGGAAGAACACCTTGTACTCTGCCTGGGTTGTGTACTGTATACCATTCTGTCTATGGATACAACTGTGGCCAATGCAGGGTGGTTGACACTCTAAGGAGGTACAATGCCAGGTTTCACTGGCAGATGGAAGTGCCACATGGGCTTAGTGACATGCCAGGTACTGAGCTGTCAAATATACTGGAGGCTTCTCCACACCATGATGAAATTGGTGCAGGTGAAAGGTGCAGAACTGCCAGCACTGCAGTCTGAAAAACTCCAGGAACACAGAGAGAGCATTTACACTACAGACTTTCCAGCACTGTTATGTGCGAAGAGCTGATGAGTCATCAAGTAAGGTCTAATAAGTGGGTAAAGTTAGAAGACTGAAAGGTGCCAACAAGGGGGGAGTCAGGGTTTTGGACTGGTTCCTCTGGGATCATGAAAGGAAAATGTTAAAAAAAGTAGTGTTATAGCTAGGGCAGAACATCTTAGAAATCAATATTATGTCTGGTATATATTAATATGAATGCTGTGAAATGTCCTATATCCCAAGCCCTCTAAGATTATATGCCCCACTCAAAGACATCCTGCATGGAACGGCCTACCTCAGGAAGTGGTGGCTATGAATACAGTGCAGGGCTTCAAACAGGCATGGGATAGGCATAAGGGAGCAATACAGATGAGTATGAATAGATATGCCACTGACAGAGCAAAGGCCAATGGCACATTTATAAGGTAGAAAAATAAATGGGCAGACTGGATAGGCCTTGTGGTCCTTATCTGCTGTCAACCTCTATGTTTCTATGTAGATCTGTCCTTGAAATGTATACTGTATGCACATACATGCCCATGAGTATGCCCACAAACAAGCCTGAAATGACATGTAAAGATATCCCATACATGCATGAAAGCAAATATTCTAGGGGGGATGGTGTTACCCTACATACTGTAGAACTTAACATATTTGTGACAAATTAATTTTCACTGTCAGCACTCAGCAAGGACCCATAAATATAAAACGGCAGTCAACACTGGTCACAGTATTATTTAATTCAATATTTTATTATTAAAATTCACAGATTAAAAATGTTGATACAGTGTCACTCACTAAATGGAACTGTGGAACAAGAGTGAAGTAGTAAAGTGTGATCATAATGTTTGTTCACAATGATAGTTACAGTTCTGTTCCGCTAAAGAGGCAGTGGTTTTTAATCCGCTCAGTTTGAAGCATTCATGGCTGGTCACAAAAAAAAATCAAGGCTGCAGGAGTAGGAGTCTTCAGAAGTGGGTGCGAAAGCAATATCAGGGTTCAAGAGTGCATTAGATAGACATAAGGATACCCTGGAGATGTGCAGAGAAGGAGAGCTGCAGATCAAATAGGATCTGGGGCTGCAGCAGTGAGTAGAGAAATGGGCAGACTAGGTTGGCTGTATGGTCCTTATCTGCTGACAGACTCTATGTTTCTATGACAATTTCACAGACCATCTTCATGTCAGTTACACCACTTTTGAAATATTAAGACCAACCATTGCACATTCTTGGTCTTTAGTGACAACACCCTAAAATTGGCAGTAACTGCTGAAACTGATGTGTCCAGGGACAGCTGAATGGATATTATACTCGTACACCAGTCAGTGAACTGTTCCTTCTTCAAACTGGCAGTTGAGACTTGACACCAAAAAGTGTAAGGAAATGCACTTGGGTAAGAGGAACCCAGAAAATAACTATGTCCTGGAAGGGCAGCAATTGGAAAAGACAAAGTTGGAATGGGATCTAGGAGTCATGATATCAGATGATTAAAAGGTAGGAAAGCAATGACAAAAAGCAGCCCTAAGAGCAAGCAGCATTCTTGGATGCATAGGTAGGGGTATTACTAGCAGAAAGCATGAGGTAATTATCCCACTCTATAGGTCCTTGGTGAGGCCTCACTTGGAGTGCTGTGCACAGTTCTGGAGGCCACACCTATAAAAGGGCATGGACGATCCGGAATCCGTGCAGAGAAAAGCCACCAAGATGGTGAAGGGATTACACCACAAACCTACGAAAATAGGCTCAGCCAACTAAATCTATTCTCCCTAAAGAAGACATGATGGAAACATTTCAATTTGTTAATGGGATAAATGCAGTACATACCAGTAATCTCTTTCAGGAAAACAGGACTAAGCATACAAGAGGGCACAACTTACGCCTGGTTGGTGGTAAATTCAGACCCAATGTTAGGAAGTATTTTTTCATAGAGAGGGCTGTGGACTTTTGCAACAGCCTGCTGTCTGAGGTTGTGGTAGCTAAGACTGTCAGAGAATTCAAACGGGCATGGGACAGTCAATGCAGTCACCTCAACAAGAACAACAGATGGGGGGGGGGGTAAACATCTGAAGCAGACTAGATGGGCCGCATGGTCTCCTTCTGCCAGCAAATTCTTATGTTCCAAGATCTTTAGAAAGCATACTGACAGACAGGGTCGAGTGGTTGAAGGAGGATTGTACAGGAATGGAGGGACAAAAATGGGTAACATGTTCACAGACTTGAGTTTATCCGAGATCTGTTTTGTTGTATGCACTCAGAAAAGATCCATTACTGCTCAGCTGAGAAGTCATCCTTTTTTGTATAAATTCTATGTAAGAGAGCAAAACAAGATTGATGTAAACCTCCATGGTGGCCAAGTGGGCACAATGATTTTGTGATGGATTACCCACTGTATGAGAAATTCACACTGGGTGGCAGTTTTTGGTTTTCTCCTGGTAGATCACTTGGGGGAGGGTAACATTTCACCTTCAAGAGTACAGGATATCACCAAAGATAAGTCTTTCATGCACCAAATTGATAACCTCTACTTGATTTGCCTCTGAGCAATATAAGAGGTTGGTGTCTTACTGCCACTCTCCTAATCCAGTATCCCATGATTAGAGTGAATCCATGTAAGCAAGTCAGTTTGGGCGATGTTAAAATAGCAAGTGTCAAATGTGCTATGTGTTCTTTATAGTGCATTGTCAGTTCAGCAATTTGCTTGTCGTAGGGAGTACTTTACTTGTTACAAGGGAGTAGTTGTTTTATGCAGTAGATGGGGATATGCTGGTTGGGCCGATTCCGAGCTGGCCATTTGGTGCAGTGGTGAGAGTCACCACCTTTGTAGCTGGCAGGCCCTGGGTTCGGGGTTGGCTTTGGGACATACTGTTTTTTGTGTTGCTCGTTGTTTAATTTTTTTGGGGGGGTTGCCTTGCTTGAACAACAGTTTCCTTTCTCCCACTGCTGACCTCTGTCCCCCTGGGGAGAAGCCCCCCTCCTGAGTTTTCCCATCTTCCTTGGTGTCCACCCCCACGATGATGGTTATTTTAGAGATGGGGGTGTGGGGGGCTATAGCCCCCAGCAAAAAAATCAGTACATGTCGTGCCCCCCTTATGAAACCTAGCCACCCGTCACTGTTTGTGCACCGCGTTGTTGTGTACATCATTATTTTGACTTTCGGCAATGTACACTCACTGTTTTTGTCAGTGCTCTTTTTGAGTCATTGTTATCACATAGAACCTCCTAATCCTACAACATTAATGAGTCATACAATTTTACTCTTCAAAACACAGTTCCTCCAAGGGAACAAACTGGTTCCCCTGCTCTGCCAGGAGTTAAAGCTCTCTGCCATTTGGGCCTCAGTTATTTCCCTCAGCTTAGCAGAAGGTGATATTAAGCCCTACTCTGGTCCTGTGTCTCCCCTTTATTCATCCCCTTCTTAATGGGTTAGTCCTTAAGGGACTCAGATTTTCCCATCCTAACATTCACAGCATCCTGGCCGATAAGACAAACATAGAGGCCTAAGTGGCTCATCATTCACCTGACATTCTGTGCATTTCAGAGTCTTGGCTTAAATGGCAAATAGCGCCAAAAAAATAGCAGGCAGAAAATGTTCCTAATTTTTAAAAGTAGCCCTTATTATGTTCTACTTCTGAAGTACTTTAATTTTTCTATGTGCTCCTTGCATTGTTTTCTGCCTACTAGTATTGGATGTGATGTGAAAAGCAGTACTTTATCTGGAAGCCAAAATACCTTTATTCCTCCCAGTACATTATCAGCATGAGACCTCACTTACTGTTGCATCATAAGCTTCATGACTGGTAGCATGTCAACACAAGTTATCAATCAAGCAGCAGGAGACTGGTTCTTCCTGGTTACAAGTGATGTCACAATGCTGATGATGTATAGGGAGTGATAGGACCTACTATGTCTGTCTCCAGGTAGAGTGCTGTTGCACACGTCACACCTAGTATTGTCAGGTAGGAAATCTAATTAGCAAAATAAAAAGGAAAACAATACTTCAGATATAAGAAGCGATAGCTGACTACTTCTGAAACTTACTGTTAATTCCAGGCAGTACACTATTAAGTCCAACATCCCTGACTCCTGCGCCCTCCCTAAATACAACTTCATCCATTCCAACTGCTCCTCTTCCAAAAGGAGTGGTACCTCGATATTCTACTACAGGTTCTATCTCAGTGTTTCAACAGCCCCACACACTTCTGGTACTGGGTCCTCATGTGAGCTACTAAAACCATTCTCCTCCTGGGACTATAGGTGTCATGATAATAAAATATGGACGATACGATAACCATGTTGACATTATTGCGATAACCTTGTTATCACGATAATTTTACCACTTGTGAAACAATGTTAGAAAGTATTTCAATTTAATTTTTTTTACATAATGTACATATTTGACTTTTACAAGCAATGGTATGCATTTCTGCACATTATTCTGAAGTATGTTGTAAAATAATGCAGAGTAAAATATTTAAAAACATATTTTATTTTTTCACATTAAAATCTCTGAACTTTATAAAATTGCTTGCATTTTTTTACATAAGTCACTCTCCTGCCCGCTGGGGCTAGGACCTCACTGCCTGAAGCATAACTTCAAGGAATTACAGCCCTGTCCCATCGGTTGGAGAAAGCGCATCACTACCCAGCTCCTCTTACAACAGTTGCCGTTGCCCCTCCGATCTTCGGGTCTGCTCAATGAGCCACCGCTTGTCATGCCCAGACCATGCCTGAAGGATCCCTTTAACCCAGCTTGCTCTCAAGTGCCTCCAGCTGATAAACTGTATTCCCTCGGGTCACTCTCCTGCCCACTGGGGCTAGGACCTCACTGCCTGAAGCATAACTTCAAGGAATTCAGCCCTGTGCCAGTCGGAGAAAGCACCTCACTACCTGGCTCCTTTTCCAGCAGCTGCCGATGCCCCTCCGATTTTCTGATCTGCTCAGTGAGCTGCTGCTTGCCATGCCCAGACCCAGCCTGAAGGATCCCTTTAGTCCAGCTTGCTCTCAAGTGCCTCAGGCTGATAAGCCATATTCCCTCAGGTATGTTTGTGAGTGCTGGTGTTTCTGGTTTGGTTCATACCTCCGCGCCTCCATTCTGATTGGTGGACCTAGCCTCACTACTATTGATCTGATTGGTCCACACTTTTAAGTCTCTCCAAACTTTCAACTGTACAACTGGTGGCTCGGAACTTGGAACTTTAAACAGCACACCTTTTCCTAGGACAATCTCCTCTATTTTCAAATCTACCTGTGCACAGTGTAGCATTTCAGGCTACAAATTTACTGCGCTGATAAAACCTTAGAGTTGTTAAGTCAAGTCATTCACAGTCCTGTAAATGCCGAGGATCTTAAGTTAGTGATTATCGCCCTGGTAAAGCCCGAGATTGCAAGCTAATGAATCACTGCCCTATATTAGAAGTAGAGCTTAAGTAATTGCTTTCTGCCCAAAATATCTGTAGAGCTTAAGCAAGTGATTACAGCCCTTGAAAAGCCGTAGAGTTTAAGAAAAGTTTTACAGAACTGTTAAAGTTGTCGAGTTTATGCAAGTGATTACAACCCTTGAAAAGCCGTAGAGTTTAAGCAAAGTTTTTCAGAACTGTTAAAGTTGTTTGATTCCTTTATAAATGATTACAGACATTTTATATAATTTTATATATATATATATACACACACACACACAAGTGATTGCAGACTCTTTCACTCGCTATAGTGTACACTTGTACCTGCTTCTAGCCTTAGGTGACCTAGCCTTTGTCTGTCCTGCCCACCCTCTCTCTCTCTCTCTCCCTCCTCCCCTTAGTCTAGTTGCCCACCCTGTTCCTTTTCTTCTAATCTTGCTCATGCACTCAGCTACCTGTATTTAACCCCCTATCCTTCCTCCTTCCCTCAGGTCGCTCTTCT
Organism: Neoceratodus forsteri; assembly: GCA_016271365.2. Taxonomy (NCBI): domain Eukaryota; kingdom Metazoa; phylum Chordata; order Ceratodontiformes; family Ceratodontidae; genus Neoceratodus; species Neoceratodus forsteri. Next base: position 350,609,726 of record CM028131.1, on the reverse strand, counting down.
GCCTGCTGGGGCTAGGACCTCACTGCCTGAAGCGCAACTTCAAGGAATTACAGCCCTGTGCTGTCAGTCGGGGAAAGCGCCTCACTACACAGCTCCTCTTCCAGCAGCTACCGATGCCCCTCCGATCTTCAGGTCTGCTCAGTGAGCCACCGCTTGCTGTGCCCAGACCCAGCCTGAAGGATCCCTTTAGCCCAACTTGCTCTCAAGTGCCTCCCACCGGCGCTACATGCTGGCTCCCCATCCTCCCCCCACCTCACCCACCCTGGGTGGACCCTTGTTTATATAGCGTCTGTAAGATCATTTGACTATCTGTCTGGTCTCCCATTGGTTCGTTATACAATTTTGCCACTAGGAGTGCCTTCTAACATATCTTGAAAAGGTCTTCATTTCCTCATTGTAATCTTTATCACAAGTACAGCCTCCTGCTGGTCTGCTTTTTTAATTAATCTTTGCAGGGCTTTACTTTCTGCTTTTTTGATTCACTTCCTCTAAATAATCACTACTCAAGCAAGAAACACTTTGTCGTTTTGCACTATTAGGTAAATCTCCATTTTCGGCCAAAGTTTAAAACGGTATAGCACGTTCACCCTTGGCAGTCTTAATTTTACACACACTATATCTTGATCCCAGAGTGTTAATTCTCTGTTTCACTGTACCACTAGCCTTTCTACCCAAGTCTAATAGTGACACTATGATGATGTATAGTCTGCTATCGGCACTCTTGTCGTTCCTTCTTTTACTCAGCCTGGATACTGCCACATGGGCTCTCCCATGTAACCAAATGTCAAAAGATTCCTCAGAGGCACACCACAACTATAGTTTCTCATACTTGATTGCACAGACAAAGCCTGATCCTCAACTTAACTCTATTCCCCTTTTTAGAGGCAGCATCTATTACCCTCTATATGCCAGCAGGAAGCTGCCACGGAGATGTGCTTTCACCCTAACCTGCCACTGTGCAAGGCTCTAGTTCCTAGCCATGATCACTACTCTGCTATCTGGGGACATCAAACTAAATCCAGGTCCACCTACCAGTTTATATTCCTCAACTGAGATATCTGGCATTTCCAAGAAAGGGTTATTAATTGCTCATATCAATATCAGAAGTCTTACCTGTCACCATGCGGAACTTGAGGCTTGGGTGAAACTTTACAGTCCTGATGTACTTTTCCTCACAGAAACTTGGCTTAAACTCGGTATTCCTTTTCTAACTATTCCCTGTTCCAGAGGGATAGATCTTCATCCAAGCATGGAGGTGGAGTTGCCCTGTTCTCAAAACTCACCTCAATATCTCCACTGTCCCGGCTTCTGCCTCTCCCACAGTGTGCAAATTCAGCCAGGCAACTACTGCATTGGAGGAAAATAAGCTTCATATTATCTGTGCCTATAATCCCCCTGCTGGGGGCATAGTAAGTCTTCAAGAACTCCTTGACATCACTTCCCACACTATAAATCATAATGAGGCTGTCATCCTAGGTGATCTTAACTGCAGTTGGTTAGGGTCAGCTCAAATCTCCTTGCAATCACTCACGCTCAGTTATAATTTTCACCAGTTGATCTCTGAAGCAACTAGAGCCACGTCATCCCATCAAATGAGTACACTCCTAGACTGGGTGATGGTTAACCATATGGAACATGTGTGGAAAGCTGGAATCCTGGCGGATGCACTAACAGACAACTCACCCACTTTTTGTATCCTATCTATGGTTGCGCCTCCATCCCCTCCATCAAGACTAATCACATTTACAAATCTAGCTCATATTGACCAGGATGCATTTCTCTATGATGTCTCCAATATCGACTGAACAGGTATCTATCAAGCAGATGATGTGGAGGCAGCTCTACAAATATTCATATACGAATTTCTTGCCATTCAATGCAAACATGCCCCCAAGATTACTAGGAGGGTCAGAGGAAAACAGACGAGGTGGTTACATAAGGACCTCCTAGCTAATCTGTGCCGTAGGGACAAGATCTGGATTCGATACAAACAAACTGGCCTACAATCAGACCTTATTGTCTATCGTGAACTAAGGAACAGATGTAAGAAACAAGTTAGAGCTGCTAAAAGCAAATACTGCAAGGACCTTCCTCAAAGCTCAGCCTACAACTCGAGGAAATTCTGGGCCCATGTCAAAACATTTCTGGGTACCTCGCAGTCGGTCACTCCTGATGAAATGATCATAAATGGGACACATTGTAATGACTCTAGGACCATCTCAAACAGTTTTAGCAATCTTTGATCTGTCACACTATTCCGTGGCATCACAGCCTAGTGGATTGCACTCCAATCTACCTACCACCCTACCTCCAGTCAGTCATACTGCCCTGTCGTATGATGTTCCTCAAGCTCCACCATTCTATTTCAAGGCTATGTCAAGAGCGGAAGTTCTAAAATTACTGAGATCCATATCTGCCAATACCAGCTCTGGTTCTGACTCATTGGAACCTCATCTTCTTAAGCTGGCTGCTCCACTCATTGCATCTCTGATTGCTAGAATCTACACGTTATCCCTTATCCATAGCACCATGCCAAACCTATGGAAATCTACAAGAATAACGCCTGTCTTTAAAAAAGGTGACCCAAAGAACATGGCGAATTACAGACCCATAGCAATTATCTCTGTCCTTAGCAAGATCCTAGAGAACATAGTTGTGTCACAGACCATTGACTACCTTACACGCTACAATCTCCTCTCGGACACCCAGCATGGTTTCAGAAAAGGACATAGCACCACCACTGCTCTTCTCCAACTAACTACTGACATTCTGTCCAACATGGATTCTAGAAAACTCACAGATGCCATCTTCATTGGCCTCACTAAGGCGTTCAACCTTGTAGACCATCCCCTGCTTCTCTCCACTCTCCATAAATTCCATTTCTCTACCCCCGTTGTGGACTAGTTCTGCAGCTACCTCTTAAACAGGTTGCAAGCTGTCAAATTTAATTCCTCCCTGTTCAACTCATCTACTATCAACCTTGGGGTCCCCCAGGGCTCTATCCTTGGGCCCCTTCTGTTCTCAATTTTGTCAACAATGCTGCTGAGGTCCTGAAATCCTGCTTGGCTATTCTCTACGCTGATGACCTGATCATCTATACTGGTTCTGCTAGTATTGCCTGCATAAACACATCACTTACCTCAGACTTCAATAAGATCTTAGACTGGCTACTAGACTGTAAGCTTGTACTAAATGAAAAGAAAATGAAAGTCATGCTCCTAGGTTCCACACCGAAGATAAAGGTCTGCTCTAGTTTGCTGGAGGTTCTTCACCCAGGAGGAATTCCACCTGAAAATGTTACTTCCTTCAAGTACCTTGGGATCCTGCTGAATCCTTGGATTTTAACCTTCACATTCAGTCCTTGTGTAAATCTGTAAACTCAAAACTGGGAGTTGCTTACAAAATGAGCTACATGCTTACACCCTTGGCAAAATTAGGAATTACCTGAGGTATTCTGCTCCCAGCCCTTACTTATGGAGCCTCTATTCTTACCTCTGCCCATAAAACCTCCCTACTAAAATGGGACGTAACATATAACAATATATGCCGATTTGCCTCTTCATCGCCTCGACTCAAACATCACTGCTTTCTTTATAAGGATCTGAATTGGCTCTTGCCCTCTGCCTGCAGACAATACTGCCTTGGATCACTAATGGACATGATCATCTGGGAAAAAACCATCCCAGCTGGCAACATTGCTGGTCCCTCCACCAACCTCCCATGGCCTGAGATCAGCTGACAAATCCTTGCTCTATGTTCCAAGATGTCGTACGACTAAAGGCACTGGGACCTTCCAATACTCTTCTCCCAGGCTGTAGAATGCTCTTCCACTCAACCTCCAACTGTCTCAGTCTCACTTTAGATTTAAAAGTGAATATCATCATCATCTATCCTTAGCTGATACTTGTACATGCTTTGATCCAACCTGAAGATCCTGAGACTTACCAGTAATGTCACTCCTGCTCTAATCTAGCTCCAATACTGGCTCCTCTAGTCCCCTCCCCAAATGTGTCCTTCTCTTTGTAAATAGTTTCTTGACTACCATCTCTTTTCCTTCTCAAGCCTTGTTGCTGGCCAGCCACTTTTGTTTTGCCAAATACCACCCCTGGCCTTCCTTCTGTCAATCTTTCTTGTTGTGTATGAACATTCCTCACTATCCCCTCTCTATAACCTTACTCTCTCACTAATCCTTTCTCTCCACTAGGTCAGGCCCATGGTTCTGCATTTATTATATATCTTACTGCCATTATTTGTATAATGCTTGCATAATTATTGGTTGATTCTACTCACTGTATTTTTTTAGCACTGCTGTACTGTTCCTCTATTTGTATTACTGTACCCATGTTGTTGTTGTTACACGGTTCTCTCCTTGTTGTACTCCCCCAGGTCGTGCCTGAAAATAGTCATTGTATAGCTAGTACACCTACCCGGTTAACAAAAACTAAATAAATAAAATACACAATTAATACATGTGTTATACACACAGAGTACAATTCATTTTAAAATGTGAATGAGCAAATATATTTACTTGCTTGTTTAAAGGGCACTTTTCCTGGATTTTTCTCCTTGCCTGCAAAATCATCAGGAGACTTCCTTACCTGACTGGGAGTTCCTCCATAGTAGTTAAAACATTTTCTTTTTAGTCCCCTAAGGAAGGGAAGGGATCACATTTGCCCCCACCGAGGGGGGTTATTCCCTCGATCCCTTCCACTTCCTGATCGCCAACACCATTCCCATGCTTCCTTGCTTTGTGAAGTCATTACATGCCTAGTGAGGGGACGTGCTCCATGCAAGCCTATGGGGTGGCATTTCAAAACTTACTTTTACGATTTTAACCTGACTTGTAGTACAAATCAGAGTCAGTATTCTATTAATATGAGCCTTGTTACTCTTGTTAGATCAGGGTGGAGCCCTGGAGGTAGCCTGCCTAGATTTCAGTAAGGCCTCACCATTCCACATAGGAGACTCATACACAAGCTGGGCAGCCTGGGAGTGGGTCCAAAGGTAGTAAACTGGGTAAGAAATTGGTTCGGAGATAGACGACAGTGAGTGGCAGTGAACGGAGCTCACTCAGAGGAAGAGAGGTTGACCAGTGGGGTGCCACTAGGATCAGTACTGGTACTGGTCCCCTTTTTAATGTCTTATTAGCAACACTGCAGAGGGGCTAGAAGGGAAGGTATGCCTTTTTGCAAATGACAAAAAGATCTGCAGTAGGGTAGACACTCCAGGGGAGAGGTGTGTGTTTGTGTGTAAAAAATTAATAGAGATTGAAGAAAGCTCAAGGAGTGATCAAAAGTGTGGCAACTAATATTCTATGCTAAGTGCAAAATCGTGCACCTGGGGCAAAGAAACCCAGGGCAGAGTGCAAGATGGGGGGAAGGGGTACTGACGACCACCAAGCAGGAAAGAGACCTGGGGTAACTGCATCAGACAACCTAAAGGTGGCAAAACAGTGTGACAAGGTGGTGGGGAGAGCTAGTGGGATGCTAGGGTGCATAGGGAAGGGTACCACCAGCAGAAAGAAGTAGGTGGTGAGACCTCACCTAGAGTACTATGTCCAGTTCTGGAGACCACATTTCCAGATGGACATAGACAGAGTAGAGGCAGTCCAGAGGAGGGCAACTAAAATGGTGCAGGTTCTGCATCAAAAGCCCTATGAGAAGAGGCTAAAGGACCTCAATTATGTACACCCTGGAGAAAAGGAGGGAGAGGGAGGAACATGATACAGACTTTCAAATACCTCACGGGTATAAATAGGGTACAAGAGGGAAGCATTTTTCAGAAAAAAAGATGCTCAAGAAAAAGGGGTCATGCTGTAAAACTGAAGTGGGGTAGATTCCAGGGAAATTTGAGGAAGTACTTCTTCACAGAAAGAGTGGTGAATACCTCGAAAAGCCTCCCAGCAGAGGTGGTCAGGGCAAAAACTGTAACAAGATTCAAGAACGCGTAGGTTAGGCATAAGGAAACCTCATTGGTTAGGAAAGGGAGGGTAAAGCCAGAGACCAAGAAGGGACTGCAGTATTATAGTAGGAAGGGAAAATGGGCAGACTAGGTGAGCCAAGCGTTCCTTAGCTACCATCAGTTTCCATGTTTCTATGTAAGTAAGTCAACTGGTGCACATATCTTCCCCCCATTTCTTTTTCCCCATCCCTCAGGCTGGTACATATGTAATGGTGCGATGTCACATATACTCAGCCCCTGCACCAGACAGTCAGAAAGCTGTTACTGCTGCATCATCCAGCCTCCACTAGATGGTGATCAAGCAGCGGCTTGCGCTGTCCCGCCTCCTCAAAGAAGGAGAGCCATCAATGGATGCTCAGTCCTCCTTCATGTAGTCAGCCCTTGAGCAAGCCAGGTCTATTCCTGAACCTGCTTTACCAGCATGGGGACATGTGAGGTGCCCAGGCCCTCAAAACACCACGCCACATGGCCAGCACTGCATTTCTTATTTTAAGGAAAAATACTAAAAATCTGCTAGGAGGATGGTGGGGAATCAGGAATCATGGTTGTACCTGGAAAGGGATGCGCTGCTGGAAAATGAAAGCTGAGGTGCTTTACCACTGTATATTGTGGTATATCGTGTTGCGTGATACTGTTTTTTTACAATAATAAATTATCGTCCGTGGTAATTATCGTGATATAGCGTCATATCATGTTATCGTGACATCCCTACCTGGGACACAAAAAAATGACACCTCATTTGTGCCTACAGTCCCCCAAAGGATAATACCATCAGCCTTTCTGCCCTCCTAGATACTATAATGCTTAAAGTCAATTGGAATAAGATCCTTGTTATGGGGATCTTAACCTCGACTGTTTAGGCACCCCCTCCAAAGCCTATCAATCTGCGATCAGCAAAACTAACTTATCTCAACTTGTCTCATCTCCAACCCCTTCCTTTCTCTCATCCAAAAGAGGGTGGTGCTTCTTGCTCGACTGGCTGCTTTCTAACAGACCTGACAGAGTCTAATTTGCTGGTGTCCTACCTGACGTTTTAAGAAATCACCCCCCCCTTCGCCTCTGGAAATCCCAGGTTCCTAAAGCTCCTCCTAAAATCCTCTCACTCAGGGACTTCCCATGCCTGGATTCCTCAACTCTCCTCACTGAGTTAGCTCTAATTGGTTCTCCATCTTCGCCTCCTCCAACGTCAACTTGGCCAATATCAAAATGCTCAGTTTGGCAGTTTGAAAATTCTAGAAGGTTTGAAATATGAAAAAAAATATATATATAGTTGATAAGACCTTTAATTTTTGATCACCAAAGCTCAGGACAGGGCTTATTGCTGAAACCTGAAACTTTCAGGTCATTTGCAGTTTAGCCCAAGGGTATTTCTTCACTATGTGGTTTAACTAAAAAATGTGTAGATTTTGAATTTATAAAAAAAATAAGATGCCATTTTTACAAATGTGCAGCTGTTTATGATTTTTTCATAAGATATCTGTTGTAAAACCAGTGGTTCCATTTTCATGACTGGTCCATTTTCATGAGATAAAACTTGTTTTCATAAGTCTAAGTAGTCAAGAAAGGTGGCAAAAGAAGGGAAAGACGTGCATCAAATATACACACACAAAAAAATACTACTGGAAGCTTAAGTCTGAATGTCCTGTGGGTGTGAGCGTAGGGTACTATGGAGTATCAAGTGTTGGTATAAAAAAAGAACAGTTTTTAAAATAAAAATGAAAATAGTTTCTTGCATGTCTGAAAAACAGGGAACAGGGGTTTCCTGTGTCCTGTTTTCATGACTTGTAGTCCATTTCTGTGTCTTTCATGAGTCTATATGGTCATGAGAGCTGTGAAACTACAGTGGATTAGCTTCATTGTGTATGGCCTACAGGGCCATGCACAACACAAGCTACAGTACAGACTTGGGGTCATGTTCAGTTGTCCTGCTTTGCCTGTAGCCCACAATGACATGCACAAAGTCAGCTACAGGTCCTGGGTGATGCTTGATAGAGCATTTACCTTGTGTCTGGTCCACAGATTTACCTTGTGTATGGCCCACAGGACCATACACAAACCACATACATATCTGAGGCTATGCCTCATAGGGCCCCTGCTCTGTGTATGGCCCACAGAGCCATACACAAGAACGCTAGTTTGGCTACCTATCTCAAAAGACAGAAAGATTTGTTGAAAAAAAAAAGCTGTGTTAAAGCACAAGTTAAGGTTTACTGTTACAGAGAAAGAAGTAAGTTAATACGTTGCTAGGAATTTATGAAATCTAACTTTGCCCACCCATCCACCACAACCATGGAACCCCACTGAACTGAATGCCACAGCACAACCCAGGATTAATACATAGGATTCAGCACCATAAATAAATATTAAAGGAAAAGGAGAGGGAAACAGAGAAAGGAAGGGAGGGAGAACACTGTACAAGAAATAGAATTGCATCCTATGACGAACACTACACTTGTGTGTTGTGAAACACACAGTTACAGGATACAGGCTTGGGCAATGTGTGTGATGCTGCAGCAGCTTCATGAGTGGCTAACATAGCCATTTGCAAAGCACACTACAGACCTGGGGCAATGTGTGCGAAAGCTGCCCCATGAATGGCATACTGTGCCATTTGCAAAGCCTGCTACAGGCCTGGGGTATTGTGTGTGATGGTGTGGCTGCTTTGTGAGTGACCCATAGGACTATTTGTGAAGCATGGCACAGATCTTGGGCAATATGCATTATGATTCAGCTACTTTGTGAATGGCCTGCAGGGTCATTCATGATGTCTGCAACAAGCTTGGGACAATGTCCATGATGGTGCAGCTACCATACTTCATAAATTGCAGCAGAACCATCATATACATTGTCCCAAGTCTGTATCCTTTGATCTGTGTCCCCACAACATACGGATGCAGTGTCATCATGAAGTGTAACAGCATTCTTCATACTGTATTATTAATGATGTTAAAATATATGTATTAAACCTGGGACATGACTTGTAATTGAATTTGGTGGGGTTCACAGGGGTAGGGGATAGGAGTGGGCAGAGTTAGGGTTCAAAAATCCATTATTTTCCCATGTTGTGCTTTAATAATAAACCCTAACACATTACTTAACATAGGTTTTATGCCATAAATATAATATATGAATGGAACATTTTCCCAACAGAAGTGTTAAGCAGTTGTATCTCTGCATACCACAACAATTCAAGCCGCATACAGTAAAACCCCAGTTATCCGAACCTCAGATAACCAAAGCTCTCACTTATCCGAAACCTGATTGCGTCCCTTAACACTAGCTTAACTGTTTTCTCACGGTAAAAAGTTCCAGTCACAAGAGGAAGTGGTCATGTTCTCTCTCCTGACACTCACTTAGCACACCATCACAGTGTGATAGCCCATTAGCAACTAATTCAGCTACTGCAGAAATCCCTTATGCTCAGTCCTACTAAACAGGTGCACAATTTTTTTTGGAAATAAAAATGTATATGTGGTTAAACTGCTCCACTTTAACACACCTTCCATTGTCTCTCTCTCTCTGTTCCCACACTGCTCTGTTCCCAAACAGCTCCCAAACAGCCAGAACATCAACTCTATCCTTCCTTCACTCGCAACTGGCCAACATCAAACTGACAATCACCGAGATCTCAAACATGCTGATCGTGCTCCATTCTTGACATGCTCACTCGTATAAATGCTCAGAGTTCTCTGCTCCTTCAATATTGTTCTTTCAGGCAGCCAGTCTACTGTCCTCACAACAGGGTGCCCAACTCCTTAGTTTGGTCCTCCATCTCCGGACTACATAGGTCTTTGGTCCAACTACATCAGCACTTCCAAAAAAACCCATTCCCAGAGGATTACTGTGAAACTGCTTAAACGGGGGGGGGGGGATATCTACTGAGTGGCTCCTCTGACAGAGTGCAGAGTGTTAAAAGTGAGCTCCCTTCAGTTCCAACAACCACAGTTAGTTAACTGTACATCTATGGGATTCTCGATTAACTGAAACCCTGCTTATCTGAATGTTTTTTATGTCCCACAAGACATTCGGATAAATGGGGTTTTACTGTACTAGGGTAATTAAAACCATATACCATAGCCACTGAAGCTGTTTACAATAGCACTTAAGGCTGTAAGAATGACTAATTAGCCAAATAAATACCAAAAAACATGAACATGGCACTTAATTAAACAATTAACCCCTAAAATTCTAAATACCATATGACACAAACTTAACTGACATTAGCAAAACACACAGATATACAAATGAGCCAACAGAAAAAAGCCTTGCAGTCTATTGTGTCTGCTCAGGTTTGCAGACCACTCAGCACCTACTGAAGGATCCGTCCCACCTTCTTCTTCCCAAAGTGATGCCCTCCCCCTCCTCCATGCAACTTTCCCTTTCACTCTGTTCCATCCTCTCTTGAAGATGTCCGCAATTCATAAGGAGACAACCTTCTCTGGCAGCTTGTTCCATTTCACCACCACCCTCTCAGTGAAAAAGTGTCTCCTCATCTTCCTCCTGAATCCCCCCACCAGTTTGAGGCTGTGTCCACTAGTGGTCCACTTCCCACTAAAATTAAAGAAACCCTCAGAGCTCACTTTTTTGATACCCCTAAGGTATTTAAAGGTTTTGATCATGTCTCCCCCTCTCCCTTCTATCCTCCAGGGAGTACATGTTGAGATCCTTAAGTCTCTGTCCTCCTCCTCTGATTTGGTAACTTGCCAACCCCCAAGCCAGTATTTAAAGGTATTGCTCATGTCTCCCCTCTCCCGTCTATCCTCCAGGGAGTACATGTTGAGATCCTGAAGTCTCTCCTGATACGGGCTGCCCTACTGACCCTGGATCATTTTGGTAACCCTCCTTTCGACTGCCTCCAGCATGCTGATGTCTTTCTTTAGATGAGGGCACCAAAACTGCATGAAGTACTCCAGATGTGGCCAAACCAGTGATCTGTACAGTGGTAGAATGACCTCCACTCTTCTGCTGGTAATCTCCACGGCTATACAGCCCAGCATCCAATCTGCCTTGGCTGACACTCTCCAGTAGTGTGATACATGCTTTAGATCACTCATAATGATCACCCCTAACACTCCCAAGTCCTTCTCCTCCTCTGACTTGGTAACTTGCCAACCCTCAAGCCAGTATTTGGTCTCTGGATTTTTTGCCCCAAAGTGTATTACCTTGCACTTTTTGACACTGAATCCCAGCTGCCAAACACCAGACCACCTCTCCAGTTTGGCCAGGTCATCTCCAGTGTCTTGTCTCTCCTTCTTCCACATCCACTTTCCCACAGTGCTTTGTGTCATCTGCAAACAGTCATATTTTACTTTTCATCCCATCTGCAATGTCACTATTAAATATGTTAAATAACACTGGGCCAAGCACCAAGCCCTGTGAGACCCTGCAAGTGACTGGTTTAGCCTCCAAGAACTCTCCCCCAACAGCTATCCTTAGGCTTCTATCTTACAACCAGTTCTAGCCCACTGCGTCAATTCTGTCCCTAACCCCAGGCCCTCCATTTTCCTTAAAAATCTCCTGTGGGGAACAGAGAGCATCAAAGACCTTACTGAAATCCAGATACAAGGTGTCCACTGCTTGACCCCTGTTCACTGTACTGGTTATCCAGTTGAAGAAATAAATCAGGTTGGTCTGGCAAGACTGCTCCAACACAAACCTATGCTGCCTCTTGTCCCTGAGCTTACTGTCTTCAATAAAGTTTACCAGTCTTTCTTTCAGCAATGGTTTCCATGAGTTTCCTCACTATTGAGGTCAGACTGACTGGCCAATAGTTACCTAGGTTGTTCCTTGCTCGTTTTTGTGTAGCAACACTATGTGCACTGTCCTCCAGTCCTGGGGCACTTCCCCTATCTCTAGAGAGGTGTTACACAGGTCCAACAGGGGACCCACCATGACATCTGCCAGTTCCCTCAGCATCTTCAAGTGTATGCCATCTGATCCCAGAGGCTTGTCCACCTTCAGGGCCTTCAAGCCTTTCCTCTTCCTGTCTACTTTAATCTCCCCATCCATGACCCCTCTCGCCCCTATTCCTCCTCCCCTTTATCCCTGGGGTACTGGGCCATCCTTCTCTTTAGTGAAGACTGAACATAAGTACTCGTTTAGTACCACTTCTTTCTCCTCACAACCCATCCCCTTCCCTTTTAAACCCCACTGCCCCATCCCTAATGTCTCACTTTTCCCTAAGGTACCAAAAAAAGGCCTTCACCTCCTCAGCTAGCTGCAGCTCTCTCTTGGCCTTGGCCAGTCATACTGCCCTGCCTGTCTCCCTTCCTTTAGTACAGTACACTCCCTGTTCCCATCCCTCTGGGTGCATCTGTACTTCATGAAGGCTGTCTTCTTGCTCCTGACCGCCTGGGCTACTTCTCCATCAAACCAGCTAGACTTTTTGGCTCTAGATCTTTTGCCCTTTATTTTGGTGGACTCATTAATCACTGGCAACATCTCCCTCCCCAATGCAGTCCATTTCTGGTCTCCTCCCATTTTCTTTCTGATTCTAGCAAGGTCCCCCACCTCTCCACAATCTCCCCAATGTTGCCATAGTAAGCCTTCCTGAAATCTAGTACCCATTTTTTGTCCCAATCTTTTCCCTGCCCATGTCCAGGTGAAACTACATAGTGTGATGGTCACTACCTGCAAGGTGTGCTTCCACCTTTACCTCCTGGACTAACTATTGGTTAAGACCAGGTCCAGTATGGCTCTTTCCCTGGTGGGATCCAGGACACATTGAGTCAGACACCCACTTTATAATGTGTCCAGCAAAACCTGTGTCCTGCTAGAGGTGGTAGCAAGGACCTTTCAATCTACCCCAGTCAGACTAAATTCCCCCATGATCACTGCATCTGCCTACTGGCCATCTGCATAATTCTGAACCCAGTTCCTCAATTCCACACCTTGGTTTGGTGGTCTGGACACCGTTCCTATCCTGAGCTTTTTTCCTTTCACTGACTGTATCAGTACCGACAGCACCTCGGTCCTTCAATCCATCTCATCCTCCCTTGTATATGATATCCCCTCTCTAACATACAGAACCATTCCCTCTCCTCTTTCTCCCCCCATCCCTCCTATACAGGTTGTATCCACAGACAGAGAGGTCACAGTCTGACGTAACCCATGTCTCCATGATGGCAGCCAATTCAACCACATCCTCCCCACCTTACTGCAGAGCTTCTCCACCTCCCCAAAATTCTCCGGAACCATTCCACCTCACTATCAGCCAAGTCATTCATATCCAGGTGAATGATGATATGCAGCTGCCCTTCCCCTTTTCCTGTGCTCTCAGTTATCTGTGGACCCAACCTTCCTGCGGTCATTCCTAGCATACACAGTACCCTTCTTCAGTTTGCCTTAGTCTCCAGGTAACCCCACATTCCTCCCTTAAGTATGGAGTCCCCAAAGATCACAACCCTCTCATCGCAACCTACCCCCAAACCCCTCCCTCCCCCTCCTCCTACTCACCTGACCTCCCCTCTCCCTCCTGCTTATCCCTCATTCCCACTGAATCCTACATTCCTCCTGCTGTATCTCCATCAGGGCTACCTGAACGTCCCCCTCTCTGGCCCCCCACTGCTCTCCTTTTCTACTCCCCACATGAGCTCCTCCCTCCCAGTCCCACTCCCGCTCTGCCCGGCCACCACACTTTCTACCTCTACCTGTCCCCTTGCCCTTCCCACTGTGGCCTCCTCTAGAACCCAAGCCACCTCTCCCCCACAGAGATCCTTCCTGTGCCCTTTCTAGCCAGTGGGAGAAATCTATTCCACACCGACTCATCTGGGGGTGCTCCCACCATCCCACCGTCCCACCATTATTAGTTGCTCTCCCTGTTCTTCCTACTAATGTCCATCCCCCTCCACTAGGGCTCTTCACCAACTTGGGAAAAGGGACTCAGGGAGTCTGCCTTGGCTCCCCCACCACCCCATGGCAGTCCCTCCATTTGGGTTCCTCCACTGCCCCCCCACAAGCCAACCTCCCCTGCTCCACCCCATTTGAGTATTCCCTCCCCATTAACACTCCTAACTCCCTTCTGAGCAGTCATATCTCTGCCCTCTGCAAACCTAGGCTCCCACAAACCAGACAACCCTACCTCCCAAAGAGTACCCAAGAAAACTGCGGTCCCACATCCTGTGCAATACACGACCCTACCAACACCCTTGTACCCTTTGCTATCACTCCCTTCCCCCATATTTTGTTGACTAGCCATCCTACAAATGAACCTTGTGGTTTGCTCTGGGATTGGGTGGCTGAGAACCTGCACCCCTTATTCACTCTGTTTATCCTAGATAAGAACTCACTTGTTTACATAGGGAACCTGCTATCCTACACAGGGAAGGCTATAAAGCTGCAACCTCTTACTTATGCTTTTTGGTGACCCTAGATAGGATCCAGCTGCATTCCCTGTGAGATCCCAAACCACTTACTTCCTTGTAGGCTGACCCTACATAGGGGCCAGGTGCAAACCCTTTACATTACCATTACATTACTGTGCCACATAGAAGACTATTGCTCAAACTGGGGAATATGGGTGTGGGCAGGACAGTAGTGCGGTGGGTAGGTAACTGGCTGGGCAGCAGGACACAGAGGGTGGTGGTAAATGGCTGTCACTCCACAGAGGGAAGAGTGACCAGTGGGGTACCACAGGGATCAGTGCTGGGACCGGTACTATTCAATATCTTCATCAGTGACATTGCACAGGACCTAGAAGGCAGAATTTCACTGTTAAGCTGATGACACAAAGCTCTGTAACAGAGTAGACACACCAGAGGGGTGTAGACAGAATGAGAAGGACCTGCAGAAACTTGAAGAATGGTCAGGGGTGTGGCAGTTGAAATTCAATGCAAGGAAGTGCAAGATAATGCATATGGGGCACAAAAACACTGGCACAATACATCAGTTGGGGGGTGAGGATATCGCATGCACCAAGCAGGAAAGGGATCTTGGAGTTATCATCTCTGATTACCTCAAGGCAGGGAAACAGTGTGACAAGGCAGCAGGTAAAGCAAATAGGATGCTGGGATGCATAGGCAGGGGCATCACCAGCAAGAAAGGGAGGTCATAATTCCACTATACAAGACACTAGTGAGGCGCACCTGGAGTACACTGTGCAGTTTGGAGACCTTACCTCGTAAGGACATAGACAGGTGAGAGAAGGTTCAAGGAGGGCAACAAAGATGGTGCATGGATTGCATCACAAGTCCTATGAGGACAGGTTGAAGGCACTGAACATGTACTCCCTGGAGGAGAGAAGGGAGAGGGATATGATAGAGACATACAAGTATCTTACAGGGAGGAACAGGGTGCAGGAATGCACTATTTTTAAGCGAAAAGATGTTCCAGGACTACAGGGCATGGAATGAAGTTGGAGGAGGGACGATTCAAAGGAAGCGTGAGGAAGAATTTCTTCACAGAAGCGGGTGGTGGACAAGTGGAACACCCTGCCAGAGGAAGTGGTGGGGGCTGAAACAATCACAGGATTTAAGAATGCATGGGATAGACATAAAGGAATTCTGGAGGTCAGGGGTAAGGGGCAACAGACTTCCTGGAAAACATAAACTGAACTTACAAACTTAAATGGGCAGACTGGGTGGGCCATAGGCCCTTATCTGCCGACACTGTCTATGTATCTATGTATTACTTAACCCAGATATAAGCCCATTAACATATGTGAGGATGGCTGTAAAGCAGCAGCCTCTTACTTTGCTATTTACTGACACTAGATAAGGACCAGCTGTGACTCCTTGACAATACCTACCCTATTCACAAAAACCTTTCAGAAAAATGTCCAAAACAGTAACCAAAAACATATACTTCAAACCCATCACACTCAGTTATACAACCTAAAACTACAGCCCTTACAAAATACAGCACTATCACAGCCCTAAAATGCTTGCCACTGAACAAACACCTCGCTCCAAGCTGTTCTGTACCATATTTACCAAATGCTCAGGTCCCTTAAAAAAGCCACAGACCTTTCTCACTCTATGCCAACTACCACCCTGCTTCCTTGAGGTGCAAAGCACCGCTCCAAGGCATCGAACATGTCTCCGCTATGATCTCTTTCTGAACAAACACAGTAGGGATACTACACACCTGCTCTGCCCCCTGTCATGGTGAGGCCAATGAAAACACTCCCTACAGCCTTCTTGTGCATATGTTCAAAAATGGTACCCATGCATGGTACCAGACATACACAACAACATGGACAAGCATGCACAATGCCATGCATGCATGCAGGGCCACAAATGACAGCAAGTATAGTTTTTAAAAACTCAATTATCCTTAAGTGTGTATTTATTTAAGACTGGTAACCAGGAGAGGCACACTGAGCTGAGGCTTGTTTCCAGCTGCAACCCAGGGAAAAGGGGAAGGGGAAAGGCATAATTACAAACAATATACTGCCAGTCAGGCGATGTGGTTACAATGAGGATGACATAAAGAGCATAAGTTGACTGCAGTATGGACAAACTGGCAAAACACTGTATATGGAGGACAAATAAATTAGCACACAAATCATTTGTGCAAACTGGGCAAAATCAAAGTGCACAGTGCCAGAGTAAAAGGACACTGAGCTGCTGCTGAAAGTAGGAGTCAGACCACATTCATAAACTTCAATAAAGTTGCCAGAACTATGAGGTTAAAAAGGAGAGAGAGGTAAGAGGTGGTCAAGAGACAAACAAGAGTAAGGAAGAGTTCAGGAAGAGGTTGACAGGAGCAGGGGGGAGAAGCATCATAAAAAACAAATGCATACTGGGGGTACAAACCCACCTTGGTGACCTAATGAAGTCATAATGCCATTTGAACTTTGCTCTTATGACTTATTGACCTCATTATGAACCCCTGATTGGTTTATTTCCCTATATGCCACACTTAGCTAGCTTTTATGCTATATATATTCATTGCAAAAAAACATTTGTTAATGCATCAATTAGAGTTGTTACTAAAGCGGCAAAACTAGGGAAATGTGGTCCAATCCTAACACCCCAGCCCCACCCTGCAGACACTGACAGGCGTCGGTGGTGTGCCTTGGGGTCGTCAACCCTAATGCTCACCCCATTCCATAAGTAAATAAGCTGAGATGGGTACAGTATAGGAGAATGTGGTGACGTGGGGCTGATGACAAGGCACCTGACTACAAATCAGTGTCTGCAGGGTGGTGAGAGTGTTAAGGTGGAAACCCAACACTGGGGTACATACGGCTCACAACAGGGGTCTGCTTGGGTAGGTTCCGGGCAGTGGGATGTCCAGTTGTCCCCCTGAAGGGTCGGAGGTGGCAGGGTAGGGAGGAGGAATAAACAGAAATTTAAAAAAAAAAGAAACCCTAACACCACATTTCCCTGCTTTTGCCACTTTAGTAACAACCCTAATTGATGCATTAACAATTTTTTTGCAATGAATTCCTTACTTTTTCAGACAGTACAATCATATCCTTATTTATTTGTGGGAGCGCTGGGCACTCTGGGCCCTGGACACCCATCCCTCCATAGATACGTATATGTACATAGTAATGGTAGCACAAGGCCCTCTGGACTCATAGAACAACAGTGACCAAATTGTCGGCACAGCCATCTTATAACTCTGCCTCAAGTACCCCAGTACAGAAAATTTTCAAATCCATTACAAAACGTAATTCTGCGTAAAAGCAATACCATTCCACGCCACAGGTGCGAAAACAAGTTTTGGCCAGGATTTGAAAAATGGCAGCTGTGACACACATGAGGTAAAGTAATAAGAAGTCTGTGTTAAAATCTGGGATCAAAATATTTAAAATTTCCGAACTTACGAGTGGATGTACCAAAATTGCAACAAAGGTCACAACTTTGGCATTTTTTTTCATATTTTGACCCAAAATTTTGAACACAATCTTATTACTCCCACTTCATAAACCCTCTAGGTGAAAAAGTTAAAATCCATGCTAAAATGCCATTCCACACCACAGGTGCGGAAATCTGTTTTAGGCAGGATGTGAAAAATGATATCTACATTCTTCATGAGGTGGTATGAAAAAATGGCTATGTTGAAAATTTGAGGTCAAAATATTAAAACTTACTTACCAAAGTTACGTGCATGCGTAGAAACATTTCAGTGAATGCTCATAAATCGGTTATTTTTAGGAATTTTTTCACCAATATGGGCTTTTTGGGACCCCACCTCATGAACACTGGCACTGTCATTTCATTAATCAGTCATGAAAGGTGATTTCATGCAGCAACTGTGAAATCACCTTCCGGCATGATTAATGAAATGACAATGTTTGATGTTTGATGGTCTAAAAGCCCAAAATAATATGGTGAAAAAATTCTTAAAAATGGCAAGTTATGTATAGAAGTTCAAAACGTCATTGAAATACATTACATTATACGTCACTTACATTGATTCCTCAGTTTGCAATTCAACTTTGAAGAGTGCAGACATGTCCAGGTCCACAGAAGATGACAGCAGACGACCTCCAGAGGGAAGTATAGGATAAGGGGGAGTGCTCAGTGGGAGGGTCGGGATGGGGAAGGGGGACAGTGAGGATGACAAGGGACATTTCCTTTTTTTCAGGGTCAAAAAAAAAAAAGATGCTGGGGGACGGTTTTCTTGTTTACAGGAAAAAATAAAATAAATATTTGGGGACACTGCGAGTGGGCTCCCCAGCATCCCACACTGCTACGGGGGGGCTTCCATTACCGACACAGGGATTGGGTCCCCCAATATCAGGAAACAGTAACTCAAAGGGGGGCATCTGACACTGGGGGTGGGCATTCCAGTGTCAGATTATATTAATAAATAAAATTATGACAATGGAAGGGTGTGGGGTGCCACTAGACACCAGGGCAAGATGGGGGGTGCCACAAGACACCAGGGATAGGGGACAATAATCAAAGGGTGGGTGGTGTCACTAGACACAAGGGAAATTGTTGGTTTACAGACAAACCTGCAGCCGGCAGCACGAGTTGCAGCTGCAGCTGCAGAAGTCAAAAAAACCCTACTGTTCTCATACAAAAAACATGGCAGAAGCAGTCCTCTCACTAAGCTCAGTACCTGGGATTTTGGGTTCCAACAAAAGGTGTTTCTGGACACAATTTTAAAAAGAAACATCAGAATGTAGCTAAACAGGTCTCGTTTAGCTAAGTTCTAATTAATTTTTTTGTATTACATTCATTTTTACATATTTTCTTTATTTTTGGTCTCTCGCTAATGGGAAAATAAGATGGCGGACACAACAGGAGTCTGCGAAAATACAATAGGGTCTATGTGACCCAACATGCGAAATGGCAGTAGCTCCTGCAAAATCAACACAGCTCTGCGAAAACAAACTAGGCTCTATGTGAACCTACATTCAAAAATACAGTATCTCCTGTGAAAAAAGTATTTTCGTGGGAGGGGGTGTGGATTAGCCATCAAGCAAGATGGCAGCATAGTTTATCTTGGCGGTCTACCTGGTGCACAAGCCTTAAAAAAGTATACTGGGACAAGGGAACGCAACTGTACAACTGGACGCTGTCCAAGGTCCATCCTACCTGCAATCGTTTTTTGGGGACGATTCTCACTACAGAAAGTGAGTTACAGTCCATCTCAGCAATCTGCCATCTTGACTGCATGGTGTTCCCCAATGCAGACAGTCTGGAGCCCTCTGTCCGTGACATGTTCTCCTTCATAATGCAGAGGATGGAGGAACTTAAACTGGCTTCCAACAAGGCTGTGCTCACTCTGCATCACCTAGATCTCAGGATGTGATTCCTTGATTCCTTAGATTAAATGCAAAGAAGTGCAAAGTAATGCACTTGGGGGAACAAAATTCCAGGGGAAAAGCACACAATGGGGGATGAGATAATAACAACTACAGAAATGGAAAGGGACCTGGGGGTAGTCATATCAGATGACCTTAAGGTAGGAAAGCAATGTGAGAAGGCAGCAAGAAGAGCTAGTGGGATACTGGGATGCATAGTGAGAGGCATCACCAGTAGAAAACAGGAAGTTGTTATCCCTCTGTACAGAAAGTTGGTGAGACCCCATCTGGAGTTCTGTGTCCAGTTCTGGAGACTCCATCTCCACAAAGACATAGACAGGATGGGGGCTGTCCAGAGGAGGGGCAAGGGTAGACTAGGTGGGCCAAGCGGTCCTTATCTGCCGTCAAATTCTATGTTTCTATACGACTCACTGAACAGAAAACAGCTACACATGAGAAAGTGCTGGATGGCCACTATGTCACACTTCGGAAGCAAACACTGCAGATCAAGGCCCTCCAAGAAAAAATGGACGATATGGAGAACAGGAGCTGCCGCAACAATCTGCGGCTCCTGGGCTTCCCAGAAGGCTGCAGGAGGCTCGGACTGTACAATTCCTCCATAGAGCCCTCCCAAGACTCCTTCGGCTCCCAGATAGTACTCGCATCACAACTGAAAGGGCCCACTGTTTTCTTCAGCTGCAGAGAGGCCCAGGCCAATCCTGGCTAGGATCCTGAATTTCACAGAAAAAAAAATAGTGATCCAGTCCAGGGCGAGGGAGCTGGGTGCCCTGGACTGGAATGGACATGACATTCGGATTTTCCATGACTACCCTAGATACCTGGCACAGAGGCAGAAAGCTTTTACCAATGTCCGATGGCGATTACATGAACTGCAGGTGCCATTTTCCCTAAGATATCCAGCAGTGCTGAAGCTAACCCACAATGGCGCCCCACTCAATTCAACACTCCGGAGTCTGCTTCAGAATTTACTGCAAAGTCGTGGCCTGAGACTGCCAGACAAAGATGCAGCCCTGCGCTAGGCCCAGATGCAGCGCAAAAGAGAAAATCTGATGATCAAAGATCACCAGTGAGGCTGGCCCACCGGCGCAGCGGTTGAATTTCCGCTTGTGACGCCAATGACCCAGGTTCAGGAATGGACCAATGAGTCAGAGGGCCAGCCAGGGGGAGAAGGGTTGAGCATCCTGGGGACTGCTCTCCTTCTCTGGTGGGAGAGGGAAAGAGTGCACGACACTTCCGGAGCCCTGGCAGAGGCTGAGGGTTCAATACGACCGGCGCCATCACCACCAGCAGGGTGGACGCTGGACATCATTGCATGTCCCTGCCCCCAAGGATGCAGCAAGCATGGAAAAACCCAGCCCCCTGGCATGACGACCTGCTCTGCCACCGTCTTCACTGCCTTCAATGTTCGCCGGGGGGGGGGTTCCTGCTACCATGGACCTGACCCGGGGGTAAGCCGGGGCTTGCCTACAGTGTCCATGGTGGTGGGGGGGGCCTGTGGAGGGGTTGTGGGATAACAGATGAACCAGACACAGAACTTCAGTTTCAACACACAATCTCTGTGTGATGTTTATTTAAAACACGGGATAATCTTAAACAATGGTATATCCCTTCTTCAATACATCAGTTTGCAGCAACAGACTATGCATGTCCTTCTTCTGTACTTTGTAAGCACCTACAGATATACTGACCTATCTCTTCAGTGAAAATAATTTTATTCCCTATGTTGGTCTTGTGTGTTTGGGTGATGGGGAGTTCAAAAAAATAAAAAACTTAAAAAAAAAAAGCTAAAGACAAAGAACCTCAGTGCAGAAGCACTGAAGCAAGGGTAACCCCAAAGGGCATTGGCAATAAAGCCAAGTTTCAAAGAAACACAACATCACACATACTCCCATAATGCAGAGCATCATGGGATGTATATGGGTGTGTTCATGAAAACCTTGTACCAGTGCCACTGAAATGTGGATAGTATGATATAAAGTGAGGAAAAAAAGAAGAAATAATGTATACAATGTTGTTTTATGTCTTGCTGTATGAAGAGATACATATAATAAATGCGTGGTCTGCAGCTGCTCAAAAAGTGTATTTTTTATTGTCGAACCCCATTTTCTTGCTGTTTTTCCTATACTAAATTATGACATGGAAACCCTATAGGTTTGGGTTGTGGGTTTTCTGACATTTCTGCCATGTTTCACTTTAAATAAAGTTTGCTTTATACAGTCTAGATGCTGTCCTGTCTTTTTTTTTTATCTCCCTTTGTTGTTTTCCCCATTATTTTATGGTTTGAAGTACCTCCAAAATGTGTTCTGAATGTACCACCTGGTGTCCTCAGGTGGTACATTCAGAACATGGCCCAATAATCATATATTATATATGTTGTATCCTGGTTCTTTTTGTCCCTGTGTGTTACCATTGCTGCCCTTGCTTTAATGCCAGGTACAACATCTTGCCTGCTGTTTGCCCTTTTCTGTGATGTCATCTGTCCCAAGCCCCCAACCAATCGTGTCCTTCCACTAGCTGAGTACATTCAGAACAGCCCCCTACCACCCCATTGGTCACCTGATCCCCTTGGTGCTCTCGTTTTTCCCAATGGAAACGTGGCTTGTGGGGGTATAAAATCTGCTCCTTCAAGGCTTCTGGCTCTTGGCAGTAATTTTTTCTAAAGACAGCGTTCGTGTCCGTGCTTCAGCAGCCTCGGTGCGCTCAGAACAAAACAAAGCAAAGTCCGCTCAGAACGCTTGTAAGGTAAGGGGTATTCTTCTCCGTGTGTTTTCTGGCCAGGAGATCAGCTTGCTTTGATAGTATAAATTGAAGCAGCGTGGACACAGAGAGAAATGATGCCCACTTCAATTCCTGGCAGCTTAAAATGCGATTTAGTGCTCCGTGAACACCACCGCAAGCCCTGTCTTGGTACGTTCAGAGTCGGGCGTGTGTGGTGTCCGCGCAATGTTTCTAGCTCTGTTTGTGGCATCCGAGTACATTTAGAACAGCGTGGAGGTTAGAATCTGGCATCCAGGTACGCTCATAATGGCAGAGATGTTCTAACATTGTTCCCCAAAGTGCGGTTTAATGGAGCCCTTGTTTCCAGCCTGAGGTGCAGTTTTCAATTAACTGGGCTCCTACTCTTTGCAGCCTGAGGTGCAGTTTTAAATTATGCCCCCTACATTAAGCCAGTGGTGCACTTCTGATTTAATGGGGCTTCTGCTGTCCATGGTGAGGTACAGTACTGTGCTTATTTAGAAACCCTGACTGATCAGAATACTTGGCAAAACGTTTGTTTTTCTGCATTTCTGTTTTGGCAGCTTACTTTTTTTGGAAATGCTTCTGATTATGGTTCCTGGTTAAATGGAGACCTGGGCAATGAAAGGGGAGCTGGCTGCACAAGGTAAGCTTTCTGTGGGTGTTTGCAGGTGTGGGATTTGGGGGGAAATATGTGTCCCTTGTTTTTGTGGGGTCCTATGGTGTGTGTGTGTGTGTGTGTGTGTGTGTGTGTTGGCATCCATTTTGTTAGCTACATTTTGTATTTGTTTTTGTGGTTTGTATGGTTTATGTGCCGGCATTCGTAGTTAGACAAAGACATTTTTATGAAGCTGGTTTGCTTTCGGTGCATTTTTGTACCACTGCATGGCTGGATGCTGACATCAGTACAATTTTTACATCACCGACTGCATGGTCTCAACATGGCTGGGTGCTGAGCAGGGCTCACCTTCGACCATTTGTGACCATGCAGGTGTAATTGAGGGGGATAAAAGTATTGCCTGCTACGAAAATGTATTGATTGCTGTGTATTTCTGATTTTAGGTGCAAGAAATGTTTTAAATTTTAAGCGTGGCTTGCTTCATTGTTAATTTCTATGGTTTTGGTGCTGACGTCAGACATGGTCTCAACATCAGTACAATCTGTACATCACCGACTGCATGGTCTCAACATGGCTGGGTGCTGAGCAGGGCTCACCTTCAGCCATTTTGTGACCATGCAGTGTGTGGTTGGGGGGGGGGAGTATAGCTCGGTCTGCCTGCCACCGCATGGGGTTAACATGGCTGGATGCTGAGCAGGCCTTGTTTGCTGCTTCACCTTCGGCTATGTTAAAACCATGTGGGGTGTGTTGGGGGGGTTGTGTGGAGAAGTATTACTCAGCCTGCTTCCTACAAAAATGTTTTGTTTGCTAAATCCGTGGCTTGCTATGTATAGTTCTATGCTTTTAGGTGGGTGCTGACATCAGTACAATTTCTAAATCACCGACCGCATGCTCTCAACATGGCTGGATGCTGAGCAGGGATCACCTTCAGCCATTTTGTGATCATGCAGTGTGTGGGGGGATAAAGAAGTATTGCCTGCTACAAAAATGTACTGGTTGCTGTGTATATCTGATTTTAGGTGCAAGAAATGTTTTAAATTTTTAAATGTGGCTTGCTTCATTGTTAATTTCTATGGTTTTGGTGCAGACGTCAGGCATGGTCTCAACATCAGTACAATCTTTACATCACCAATCGCATGGTCTCCAACATGGCTGGGTGCTGAGCAGAGCTCACCTTCAGCCATTTTGTGACCATGCAGTGTGTGGTTGGGGTGGGGGAGTATAGCTCGGTCTGCCTGCCACCGCATGGGGTTAACATGGCTGGATGCTGAGCAGGCCTTGTTTGCTGCTTCACCTTCGACTATGTTAAAACCATGTGGGGTGTGTTGAGGGGGGAGGTTGTGTGGAGAAGTATTACTTGGCCTGCTTCCTACAAAAATGTTTTGTTTGCTAAATCCGTGGCTTGCTATGTATAGTTCTACACTTTTAGGTGGGTGCTGACATCAGTACAATTTCTAAATCACCGACCGCATGGTCTCAACATGGCTGGATGCTGAGCAGGCCTTTGTCTGCTGGCTCACCTTCAGCCATTTTGTGACCATGCAGTGTGTGGTTGGGGGGTATAGCTCGGTCTGCCTGCTACAGAAATGTTGTTTGCTAAAACCACCCACCGCATGGGGTTAACATGGCTGGATGCTGAGCAGGCCTTGTTTGCTGCTTCACCTTCAGCTATGTTAAAACCATGTGGGGGGTGTTGGGGGGTTGTGTGGAGAAGTATTACTCGGCCTGCTTCCTACAAAAATGTTTTGTTTGCTAAATCCGTGGCTTGCTGTGTATAGTTCTATGCTTTTAGGTGGGTGCTGACATCAGTACAATTTCTAAATCACCGACCGCATGGTCTCAACATGGCTGGGTGCTGAGCAAGCCTTTGTCTGCTGGCTCACCTTCAGCCATTTTGTGACCATGCAGTGTGTGGTTGGGGTGGGGGGAAGTATAGCTCGGTCTGCTTCCTACAAAAATGTTTTGTTTGCTAAATCCGTGGCTTGCTGTGTATAGTTCTATGCTTTTAGGTGGGTGCTGACATCAGTACAATTTCTAAATCACCGACCGCATGGTCTCAACATGGCTGGGTGCTGAGCAGGCCTTTGTCTGCTGGCTCAGCTTCAGCCATTTTGTGACCATGCAGTGTGTAGTCAGTGGTGGCCAAACTGTTTGCTGACTGGCATGTCGGCTGATAAGGACAAGACTTTAGGTCCTTTCATCCAATCAATTTAAGGCATTTTTTGACCCATTTTATAATGGTGCTTGGCATAATAAAATTATCTCAGTATTGGTCATTGTTTATCTTGTACACTCCTGATGTGTTCTCTCGTTCCGTCACTTCATCTTGTACACTCCTGATATGTTCTCTGGTTTCATCTTGTCATCTTATAAACTGATGTGTTCTCTCGTTCCGTCACTTCATCTTGTACACTCCTGATGTGTTCTCTGGTTTCATCTCGTCATCTTATAAACTGATGTGTTCTCTCGTTCCGTCACTTCATCTTGTACACTCCTGATGTGTTCTCTGGTTTCATCTCATCATCTTATAAACTGATGTGTTCTCTTGTTCCGTCACTTCACCTTCTACCGTGGATGTAGTTCCTTCGTTCAGTTGTTTCAAGTGTTGTGAAGCAACTGATGCATGCTTTCCTTTTTCTCGCCTCTGGATTGAGGAAATGGTGCCCACTGTAATACATCCCATATCAGCTAATAAGAGGACGTCATTGTCTGACCAATGCCTAAAACATTCTAATTTTATTTATTAAGGTTTGAATAATGGAATATAGCACCAGACGAAGACCATGTGGGTCTGCAGAATCTTTGATCAATGCTGGACAGAGAAGCTTGCCCAATCCCATTTCTGGAATGGAGAGAAGCCAACAATTCCGAGATAGGATTAAAAGATCCTGAAGCGTTATGCAGCATATCTGAAACCTACAGAGCTCGATCACAGGCCTACGGGATAACCTGGATGAGGAGAAGTGCCAAGACTACACATGCAAAGTCCAGGCGAGAATGCAGCTGTACAGGAAAGTCAAAACTGAAGAAATTGGAGGAGCAAAACAATAAGCATACAGCACCAATAAACCAACCACCAGAGAGATGAACAAAAAAGCAGCAGAAGAGAGAAGTGGCGGGAACAAAAAGACAACAACGTCAATCACTGTCAGCACAGAAGAAGCGGAGGATTAATGAAAGCAGACGACAAAAATACAAGAAGCAACAAGAAAAATTACAGACAACCATAGTAGCGCCACTTCAGAAGTGCAAGCAAAATTAAGTGCTACTACTGATACAGCCACTGTTCTGGACCCATGCTCAAGAGTGCTGCCGGAAGGCACTTCAGAGGGCACGATCGCCCTACCAAGGTCACCCACCCGCTTTTGCATGTACTGTCGATACCCTGATATCCTTATGCTCACCAGCAAAGCAGGATGCACTGGCAAAAGACAGAAAACTTAACATGCCATGGAGATTTGGAACAGAAGCTGGTGGAAGTCCTGGAGAAAGGCCAAGAGTGGTCCAAAGAAAAAACGCGAATGGGTTGGAGCAGTTCTTGTGTTGAAAAAATACAGAATGCTACGCAAGGCCAGCACAGCTTTTGGTATCAGCTGGACAACACTCATGAATTTAGCATGCACGGAGAAGAAAAGTATGAAACCTACACACAAAGCAGCACTGCCTTTGGAAACAGTCACCAAAATAAAAAACTTTTATGAAGACTCTGCAACCCCTATGCCTCACAAGAAGGCATTTTTGAAATGAATACAGTGTGCCAAAGCCTACCTAGCAAAACCACTCAATGCACTGCATGCTCAATTTCGTAAAGAAAATCCAGACTGTAACAACGGGGTAACTAAATTTAACACTCTGAGACCACCCCATATTAAACTGGCCTGAGAACAAAACCTTATCCAGTGCCTTTGCGAGTACTGCGAAAATGCCACATTAAAGATATGCACAATAAGCCACACGGCTGATCGTTACAGAATTACTGAGTGAAAAATACCAAATATATATGATGCTGTGGAGCTGACAATGTGTCCAAGGAAGGAGAAGGCGGTCAAATGTTCTTCAGGAGAGACTGTGTGGCAAGGTGTGTGACAACTGCTCAGTACATGGGATAGAAAAGAAGGTAGAGGAACTGTTGAGCTACATGGGGCAGACCTAGTGAGATGGTACCAGTGGGAAAGTATCACTCTGAAAAAACAACTGATGGCATTGAAACCAAATCGACCAGGAAAGTGCTGAATAGCAAAAGACAAGCACAAGAGCTGATTGAGAGCCTCAAGGAAGACATACAGTTTCTGGGTCATCATCTACATGTGGCAGCATAGCAGCAACAACAATTCAGGTTAATTAAGTCAGACATACCACAAGGCTGGGTCATAATGGTGCTAGACTTTGCGGAAAACTATGCCTGCAAGTACCAAGAAGAAATCCAGTCCTGCCACTGGCACCATGAGCAGGCTACAGTGCACCCAATAGTAACCTATTACAACTGTTCTCATTGCACCAACAGCATCAAAGAAACAATTGTATTCCTCTCCAAGGACCTTACACATGATCACCATGCTGTTCGTCACTTCGTGAAGATGGCCAATGCACACCTTATGAACACTCGGCACCTAAACATTACAAAGGAGGTACATTTTTCAGATGGCTGTGCTAGCCAATATAAATCCAAATGGTCATTTTATGGCATTTCAATGGCTCCATCAGAGTTTGGCTTCAACATTGAGCGTGCCTACTTTGGCTCACGTCACGGGAAAGGCCCCTCCGATGGTGAGAGTGCCGTTGTCAAATCAAAGGCAGCCAGAGCAGTGCAAGCACGACTGGCAGTAATTTCGACAGCATATGAGCTTTTCATATTCTGCCGTGATAATCTTACAATGGAAAATACAAGTGACATGTGCCTACACAAAAAAAGACTTTCTTCTGGGTATCTGCAAGAAGCATACAAAGGCCAAAAGGACCAGATGTCGGCGGTTCCTGGAACAAAGACGGATCCAGAGTGTGAGATCTGTTACTGAAGGTGTTGTTGCCAGCAGAGACTTATCATGTTTCTGTGTACATTGCCAAAATAATGATGGCCCATGTGAGAACTTTGAGCATGTGGGCCCATGGACAACACTGGGGCTCAAATTATCATACCGCTGCACTGATCAGACTGAGCAGATACCTGCCCATGTGAACATTGTTCACGCAACACCAGTGACTGAACCCTCAGATGCTTCATGCACAAAAGACTGACCACTCTGCTGATCACTACACCACAGAGATGGACACCCCCACTGTTTGCAGCACTACTGATCCCTCATCTGTCCCAGGTACTATAATGATAGACCCCTCTTCTACTCCCTGCACTTCAGCAGCGGACCCCGTTTGTGCTCCAGACACTGTGCAGCTTTCTTCTGCTCCCTACACTTCAGCAATGGACCTCGTTTGTGCTCCAGACACTGTGCAGCCGCCTTCTGCTCCCTGTACTTCAGCAGCGGACCCCGTTTGTGCTCCAGACACTGTGCAGCCTTCTTCTGCTCCCTACACTTCAGCAATGGACCTCGTTTGTGCTCCAGACACTGTGCAACCTTCTTCTGCTCCCTGCACTTCAGCAATGGACCCCGTTTGTGCTCCAGACACTGTGCAGCCTTCTTCTGCTCCCTGCACTTCAGCAATGGACCCCGTTTGTGCTCCAGACACTGTGCAGCCTTCTTCTGCTCCCTGCACTTCAGCAGAGGACCCCGTTTCTGCTCCAGACACTGTGCAGCCACCTTCTGCTCCCTGCACTTCAGTAATGGCCTCTACCACTTCTGCGCCCATTGTGCACACTGGCTGTGCACGGTAAAAATAAATTAAATCCTGCCAATGTACAGCTGGACAAATTCTACGCAGTATACTACTCAAAAAATTTTTTTCTTGGACGAGTTCTTTCATTCAATGAGCTGCAATGTACCTTCGCTGTGCAATTCCTTCATCAGCGTGCAAATGGGTGCTTCACATGGCCACGATACCAGGACACTGACATGGTCAGACAGATCAGACTTTTCATGGACCTGTACATCTGTCGGGAGATGGAATGTTTCAAGTCGCAGACGAACTGCAAAGATTGCAACCAAATCACGAAAAGCTCAAGCGCTGGGATTGAGACACTGTAAACTGTTGGACAATATCACTTGGTGATGAATACTTTTGAGGTTTATTTCTTTTCTTTTGACTGTTTCATGCTGTTTCTCTTAGCATGAATATGTAGTCGCTGTCCACAATACTGAACACAATTAGCAAACATTTATGAACTTACACTGTTGTTTGTTCTCTTTGTCCCTGTTTGGTGTCCACTGGTACATTCAGAACGCATGCTTGGTGTCCGCCGTTACATTCAGAACGCAGGTTTGGTGTCTGCTGGTACATTCAGAACACTGACACGTGTTTTTCTTGGTCATTTGAAAGTGAGTTATCTCACAACACAGTGCATAGTTCACAGTGGGGTGACAGTGTGTTGAAATGCTAAAAAAAAAAGGTCTGCCTTGCATTTGAAAAATGACCCTTCATGTCACAGTTTGGTACAACATTTTCATGAACATACCCATATACAAATCGCCATGACATTTTAGATTTGTTCAGCTTAAAGCCGGAATGCCTGGTGCCAAAGAGCCTCTCAAACAATCTGTAATTTACATGCATTTAAATAACAAAACAGTTTTTTCTGATATTTCTACCCAGTAAATTAATTCTATAATACAGTCACCTAAGTAACTATTAACCTTGATAAAAAAACACCTAGTGCTATGGTATCTTCAACATTTACAGGTTTCATAAGCATTGAGCATATACCTAATGTGCTTTTATGTCATAGACCTTTTACATACTTTAGATCAACAACAAGGAACACAGCCTGTTGTTTTAAATCAGCTTGGAGGTCACCACAATAACCTCCCTGTACGAAGACCTGAGAGGGAAAAGGAAAAATTAAAGACACTATAACACAATCAAGAAAGGGAAGGGGGTGCCCATAGGTGGCCAAACTTATGGAGTAGAAATTGTAAAGCACAGATTAGGCTAAGAAATAGAAGAACTGTTGCAACAGATTTAAGAAAAGGTCGGTCCTCAAGAGTGGCAGGATCTCCCTGTCACATATCCCCCACCTTAATAGGGAAGCACTTATTTCAGACTGCTTGCCACCTTCCTGTCCCAGCAAGGGAAGGAACTTCCACCCATCCATCTTCAGAAGCTCCATCTCAGGGTCCCTATTAACAATAAACATTCTATCATAAACATAGTGGATACCATCATTCTTTACACTGAGGTGATAACACATTTCTCAACAGTGACTAATGGTATCTTCCCTGTACTATCTCTGTTTAGGGAAAGTCTGTCATACAGTCACTGACATCAATTCCTGCACCATATCTAGACATGAAATCAGCATTTACATGTTTTGTCCCTGCCCTGTGGAACACAATAAATAAATTGATAGGGCTGAAGAGCTAAGTACCACCGCATCATACGGGGTTTTCTTTTCTCTCATTTGGTGCAACCAACAAAGAGGCTTATGATCAGTTACAACCTTTAATTCAGCCCCCCACAAGTAATATTTCAGAGACTCAATAGCCCACACCAGAGCTAAGCATTCTTTCTCTATGGTAGCATCTCATGTAGCATCTTGATGATATACATGACTGGATGTTCTTTCCCATCTATTTTCTGAGATAAGACTGCCTAAATACCATTCTACGATGCATTGGTTTGAGCCTCAAACACTTGGCTGAAGTCAGGGCTTTTCAAAACAGGGGCTATACAAAGAATGGCCTTGATATTCCTAAAAGCCTCATCACAAATAAGAGTTCACTGAACCTTACTCGGGCACCTCTTTTTAGTGAGATCAGTCAAAGGACTGTCAATGGCTGAGAAATTAGGAATAAATCTTTAATGACCAGCAAGGCCTAGAAAAGATCCCATATGCTTTTTTGCTGTAGGTATGGGACTGTTCGCTACTGCTGTAACCTTGTCTACCTCAGGCTTCACTTGCCTGTTGCCCAAAATGAACCCTAGGTATCTTGTTTCTGTCTTTGCTAGGGCACACTTAGTGGAGTTAATAGTCACTCCTGCCTCTTTATTGCTTGCAATACCTGGGAGAAGTGTCTAACATAGGATTCCTAGTCATGGCCGAATATGATCGCATCATCCAAATAAGCTGCACAGTATTCAGTGTGTGGTCTTAGTACGTGGTCCATAAAACACTGAAAAGTGGCTAGGGCCTCATGTAGTCCGAATGGCATTGTGACAAACTGGTATAAACTGACTGGGGTGCTAAATGCAGTTTTATCTTGTGAATGAAGTGACAAGGGATTTGCCAATATCCCTTAGTAAGGTCAATGCTGGAGATATACTGTGCATTGCCTAGCCTGTCAATGATGTCATCTGTTTGGGGCATTGGATAGCCATCGAATAGTGACACATTGTTAAGCTTTCTAAAATCTAGGCATAGACATTCCCCACCCTCTTTCTTGTCCACTATGACCATGGATGAAGACTATACATTCTTTGAGGGCACAATTATGCCTAACTGCTTAATTTTTTTGACTCCCTGAATCACCTTATCACTCACCTTCATGTGCAATCTGTAGGGTTTTTGGTATATGGGCTTGTCTTGCACAGTAATTATGGTGTGCAGAATTCCTATGGCCCTCCCCGGGATGTTTGTGAATATGGACTCCAATTCTTGTAATACACCCTGCAAATCTTTCTGTTGCTGAGGCTCCAACTCAGGGTTTATCTGGATCTCCCCAATTGTCCTGACTGATCTAGCCTTTTATATGCAACCTCCAGCTCTGAATCCCTAACTTCAGGATGGATATAAAGGGAGGGGTTAGGCTTCTCACAGCATTTCTTAAGGAGGTTCACATGGTAAATTTTTGAGGGGGGTCTCTTTCCTGGCATACTAAGCTCATAATTCACTGCACCTGTTTGCCTCAGAGTGGTGAAGGTGCCCTGCCATTTCATGAGTAGTTTGTTCTCTGTGGAGGGAAGAAGTAACAACACTTTGTCCCCTGACTGAAATGTTTTAGTCTTCAAACCCTGGTCATATCTTTTTTTCTGCAAGTCTTGCATCTGTTCTAAGCTCTGGTGTGCCAAGCTGATATACCTTACCAGGCATTTGCATAACTGAGTCATGTACTCTACATTAGGATGTCCTACCTCCTTCCCTTCTTCCCAGTGTTCTTTAACCACATCCAGTGGCTCACTCAGGTGCCACCCATCCAACAATGAAAAAGGAGAGAAACCAGTGGATGCTTGATGGATTTCTCTGTAAGCGAAGAGTAAATAGGGGAGGTACCTATCCCAATCTCTACCCTCTTCTTCTACATACTTCCTCCATTCTCTTTAATGTCTGATTAAACCTCTCTACAAGGCTGTCAGTCTGCGGGTGGTATGGGGAAGTACGTACTGCTACCATGCCCAGAAGATGGTACGATCCTTTTAACAGGTGTGCATTAAAATTACTCCCCTGATCGGTAAGAAAGTTCTTGGGGGATTCCCATGCAGCTAGATACCTTTGCTAGCTCCTCTGCTATCCTCGGGGCGGTGACAGTTCTCATATGGATAGCTTCTGGGTAGTGGGTAGCATAATCACATATGGCCAGTACAAATCTGTTACCTTTGGAGCTCTCTTCCAGGGAGCCCACTACATTCATGGCTATCCTGTCAAAGGGGTTAGTCACAATGGGGATGGGTTGTAGTGGTATTCTATCCCTTTTTCCTGCCTGAGCTACCTTCTGACACTCAGTATATGCTTTACAATACTCAGCTATGTTCTTGTGGGTAGAGGGCCAATGAAACCTGGGTAATATCCTATTCAGAGTGCTATCTCTGCCTGCATGGCCTTCTAAAGGGATATCATGTGCCAGATACATGATTTGGGAGTGGAATTTTTCTGGAACCATTAGTTGGTCTACCATCTCTTCAGTTCTGGGGTTAGTGTATTCTCTGTACAGTATTCCCTGTTTTACAACAAAGTGAGGGGCACCTTTTTCCACTCCCTTCCTCACCTGTGGGGAAAAAAAGGTTAAGTGAAGGTTCTGCTTTTTGCTCAAGCTGCATATCACATTTAAAAGTGTGTCCCAAGTCTGGCTGTACACCAGCATGAGTATTAATCCAGTCCTTCTTTAGCTTCTTCTTCTTCTTCTCCACTTTAGTTTTATGGTCCTTGCCAGGATTCTCAAAAATATCATCATCAAATGGGAACACAGATGGTAAATGTCCCTTCTTCATTTGAGCTCTGGTGGTTACGGCAACTACAGCAGAGTCCTGGGTGGTATGACAATGTATAAATGAAGCAAAGTCTGGGTGGTCATGCCCAATAACAACTGGCATGGGTAGGCGAGGTACCAATCCCACCTGTACCTCATGTATCTTTTCTTGAACACTCATTTGTATGGTGGCTGTAGGGTAGCAATGGGTATATCCATGCACACAGATGACTGCTGTATCCAGTCCTTTATTATTACCAGTCACTAGATCTGCTCGCACAAGAGTCTAGTGGCTCCTTGAATCAATCAGTCCCATCATCTGCTGTGATCCGATCTGCACAGTAGCCATAAATTGACCCCAGTTTGCTAAGGCTAGGTGAGTGGTCTCTTTCTTTATATTAGGACAGTTTCCTACATAATGTCCCTCCTTTTGGCAATCATGACATACAATCTCTACTACAGGAATTCACCCCCTCTCTCTGCTCTCCAGCCTTGTTTCATTGGGGCTGGATTTGACAGTTTATAAGTAAAAGGGTTCCTTACCCTTCTCTTTCAGCATTCAACATGGTCCATCACCCTCTACTACTGGAACAATTACTTGATGCAGGGCTCTTCTCTGACTCCACTGCCTGGTTTAAAAGTTATCTGAACAACCACACTCAACAAGCCAAAATTGTTAAAGTCCTCTCTGACTCAAGACCTGTTCATTCTGGGGTTTCTCAAGGGTCCATCCTGGGCCCACTCCTATTTAGTCTCTTTCTAAACAGTCTCCCATGCTCCTACCCTAAAGAAATCTTACTCTATGCAGATGATGCCATAATTTACACAACTCACCTGGAGCCAATACCCCTTGAGAACCAGCTACAACTCGGATTTGCCTCAGTAGAGAAATGGTTTAGTCATCACAAGGTGATAGTAAACTATAAAAAAAAAACTAAGTTTATGCTCTTCAGCAGCTCCCATAACAAGCACAGGCAACATCCTCTGACTATCACTAACTGGCTTGGTACTGCCCTCAAACAGGTACAATTCTTTAAGTATCTTGGAGTCACCATAGACAGCAACCTATTATATGAGGTGCATATAGATAACATTGTTAAAGCTGTAAATATTCATATTGGTCTACTCTACAGACACAGATGATCTCTGACCCCTGAAGCCTTAAGGATAGACGTACAGAGCTCTACTATTTCTACAATTGACTATGGACTGATCATCTATGGCTCAGCAACTGATACCACCCTCCAGTGTATCTCCACTGCTCTTAACAAAGCATGTTGTCGCGTCTCAGGAGCCCACCATCTCACCCACACGTGTGACCTCTATACACTAACCAGTGGCTACAGCTTAAAAATCACATCAAATACCAAACATGCATGATGGCCAAGAAAATAGCCTTAGGCCTCTTGCCACCTGGAGTACAAGATATTCTAAGCCCCCCTGGTAATCCACACCGCACCCAAGTTTCTGAATCTCGGCTCCTACAGATCCCTCACTGCCAAGCCACCCAGGGGCAAAGATCGTTGGCCTACAGGGCCCCCCTCTGGATGAATGTTTTCAACAGTGACAGCTCCTCCAAACCTAAGCCAGGCCTGTTCAAATCCAAGCTTTGGTTACTACTCTCTACAGCTAGCACCTGTGACTGTCTCCCTTAACCATGTTTTCCCAAAACTCGACCTTAACACTCGACCTCTTTCATAGTAACTTAGCACTCTTGCCTCCAACCCCTCCCCCTGCATCCCCAATACCCCCCACCTTACTCCCCCTATCCTTGCCCCACCTCCCTCGTGTCCTCACTCCCACCCCTCTCTTACTCTTCCCAGCCCACCCTCCCACATCTCTTCCTAAACCTTGTTTGTCTTGACAAAGCCTGCTGGCCCATATCAGTGTACTATATGCATTTTCCTGTGCCTGAAAACTGATTAGCATAATGTGTCACTGTTGTTTTACGTTGACTGTCCATTATGATTTTGTGTCCATTATGATTTTTGTACCTCCTATTTACACTTTATTGTACCGTACTTTACTGTCCTGTTTAATTGGTTGTCCTTTCTACTGACGTGGAACCTTTGTAAAAGAGCTCTTAGCTCAAAGGTATATGTAATCTGAGACTTAAATAAATTAAAAATCTTTCCATCTGCACCTGTTTTATGCAGAGCCATTTCAACAACTCCCTTACATCTTCAGTTGGAGCATCTTCAAGAGGAGGCAGTTCCCTTGGTTCTTCCTCATCCTCTTGTATCTCTTCATCGTCTTCAGGCTTGGCCTTCCTCTGAGCTCCCAGATTCAGTCCAGGCAGCAGTTTCTCTCCCAGTCTGTTGGCTATAGTTCTGGTCAGAAGTCCATGGACTTTCTTCTCCAGGTCCTCCTCTGGCAACTCCTGGTGCATCAGTCCACCTGGGATATCTGGGTGATATCCACCAGAAAACATCCCCCAACCCAGTCCAGACAATTCCAGCAAGTTATCCCACTTTTAACACCAAGTCTGTGGAGGGGTTGTGGGATAACAGATGGACCAGACACAGAACTTCAGGTTCCTCACACAATCTATGTGTGATGTTTGTTTAAAACACAGGGGATAACCTTAAGCAATGTCTTACCCTTCTTCAATACTTCAGTTTGCAGCAACAGACTACGCATGTCCTTCTTCTGCACTTAGTAAGCACCTACTGATCTACTATCTCTTTAGTGAAGATTATTTTATTCCCTATGTTGATCTTGTGTGTTTGGGTGATGGGAAGCTCAAAAAAAAGAAAAACTCAAAAACAAGCTAAAGACAAAGAACCTCAGTGCAGAAGCACTGAAGCAAGAGTTACCCCAAAGGGCAATGGCAGTAAAGCCAAGTTTCAAAGAAACACAACATCACACATACCTCCATAACGCAAAGTGTCATGGGATGTATATGCAAATCACCATGACATTTTAGGTTGGTTCAGATTAAAGCCAGAATGCATGGTGCCAAAGGGCCTCTCAAACAATCTGTAATTTACATGCATTTAAATAACACAACAGGGGTTCTGATATCTCTACCCTGGTAATTTAAATCTATAATACAGTCACCTATGTAACTTTTAATCTTTATGAAAAACACGTAGTGCCATAATATCTTTAACATTTACAGGTTTCATAAGCATTGGGCATATACTGTACCTAATGTGCCTTTATGTCATAGTGCCTTTACATACTTTAGGTCAACAACAAGGGACACAGTCTGTTGTTTTACATCAGCTCGGAGATTACCACAATAACCTCCCTGTACGAGGACCTGAGAGGGAAAAGGAAAAATTAAAGAGGACACTATATCATAGTCAAGAAAGGGAAGGGGGTGCCCATAAGTGGCCAACCATATGGACTAGAAACTGTAAAGGATGGATTAGGCTAAGAAACAGAAGAATTGTTGCAACAGATTTAAGAAAAGGTCGGTCCTCAAGACTGGCAGGATCTCCCTGTCACAGAGCCCTCCTGTCAGTCCCACCCAGGGGGGTAAGCCTGGGCATGAGTGGATGACAGGCAGGGCAGATCTGACCTCCGAATGGAGGATTCAGGGGACCTAGGACCAAAAAAAATAAAATAAAATAAGATCACTGGTGAGGAGAGATCTACAATCCACTGGTGACCAGGCGACACAAAATGGTGTACGGCAAGTGCTGAATTCAGAACCCCCGCCCCAGAATCGCAGAGACCTCAACACACAACTCACAACTGGAGAGAAAGCATCCATAAGAGAGGGACCACGAGGAGGAGCAGCACCACACACCAGACCCAGAGCTGGGAATCCAGCCCTTGGAAGTCACCAGTCCTTACTTCATCCAAAACCGGTTTGCACTTCTTACTCAGATGTCCCCAACCCACTATGCAGAAGAATACCTGGAGATGGAGCTGTCTGGCCCAGTGACTCTCAAGCAGGAACTACCACCCAATCACCAATCATTGGCCGTGGCTGCTGAATTAAGCCTGCCACTACCAGACCCCAATGACTCTGTCATCCACACAGGCCCGGTCCAAAGGATGTCACAGCTGCACTTCGAGAGTGAAGAGGCCGCCTTGCTGCAGGACAATTACAACATGCTGCCCACCTGAGAACTGGGCTGTCAGATAAGTACAATGCCATTTGAGGCAAGTGGTGGGAAGGAGAGGAATAGGTGGGGGGGCGGTTAAAAAGAGGGGGGTGTTCGGGCCTCACCTGTCTTTCAGAGTCATCCCAATGCAGTTGGACCCATCCCTCCCCATGCTGTGGGATACAGCAGATGGGCAGAGTATATATTTCTACCTTGCTCTCCCCTCCAATGGCATTCGTACAAGAGGCAATTGTTCACAGTTAAATGGTGTGTCATGCTGGGTTATGGGGTACTATGGGGGCTAATGGGATAAATTTGGGCTTTGGTCTGGAGGGCATTACAGACCAGGGCACAAGTTACTCAAGCTCTCCCAGTTCTGGTACTCAGTCCACAATACTGCCCAAGCACCCCCCTCCCCGACTACACAAAGTGAAACTCCTCTAACCTGCAAGAGAGGATGGGCCATTCTTCCCGAAGCAGTGATCCCTCCACCAACTGGGGGGCTATCCTATGCTCCTAGCTGACGGAGTGCACTGCAGGCTTGCTGATTCTATTTTTCCTCTCTGAGCACTTGTGCAGATACCCACTAAACCTCACCCACGTAGACACAGGACCCTTTGTCACCCCCAGTGGGGGGCTGCCCTCCCCTACCACCCCTTCAGAGTAGGAGCAGTACCTTAGTAAGATCTTCCCCCCCCCGAAACAACAAGAATGACCACTAAGCCCTGAGACTCAGTCCTGGCAGCATAGTTAACGTCTTAAAAGATATAACCTACACCCTTTCGCGCCGGGTGGAGGCCCATACCTAGGTCTTCCCCGATACTCGGCAAGTTAGGTAAACCCTAGTGAGTTATCATGAACAGAGTGCATGCACTGTGCCGTGGGGTGCACACAGATTTAGACCCTCATCCATCCATAACCCCCCTCAGGGTCAGTCTGGCTTGCCCCAGGGCGCAGTTGTGGGCAGCATTAGACCAGACTAAGACCCTTAAATATGTTTTGGTTTTTAGTACTGTGTATATAGGTTTGTTTGCAGTTCTAAATGTGTTTTATGGAAAGGTACACTTTGTTGATCAAAACTTCCACCTTTCAGGTGGGGGAGGAGAAAGCAAGTAGACAGGAACTTAGATAATACAGGTTGTACACTTTCTCCAGGACTTACAGTAGAAGTTGTGCATGCATGCAGAGGCCCTTTAACGAGATAGACCCACAGTCTCGGTGGGTTGGCCACAGTGACCTAACTACATTAAGATTACAGTTTACGAAGCTGAACAACTTTTTTCCCCTGAATGACCATGGGTGAGATTGTCTTTCACACATGGAATGTCAGGGGTCTGAACTCCCCTGTCAAGAGGAAAAAAGTCCTCTCACATATGAAGCAGTTAAAGTCACAGGTGGCCTTCCTACAAGAAACCAAACTGACACATAATGACCATTCGCTAATAGTAAAAGACTGGGCAGGGCAGGAGGAACATGCAGGGGCCCCCACCAGGAAACATGGCATGACCAGTCTGATCCACAATTCACTTCAATGGTCCCCGACAGCTTCAGTTGCAGATCCAGTAGCCAATTACAACACCCAGACTGCTGTCCTCAACCAGGATGATCCCCATTTATTTCACACGCTAGCCAAAACCCTTCGTGCCTTCATCCCTGCCAACTGCCCTGTACTTTTTGGGGGATGACTTCAATCTAACCCTGGTCCCTCACTTAGATCAGAATGATACAGGGAAGGAATTCAAAATTAGGGGTGGGTGGGCCTTACAGCAGCTAATGACAGACCTGGGACTAACAAATGTATGGCGGCTATTCCATCACCAGGTCAAGGACAACACCTTTCACTCAGAGATTCACTCAGCGTACAGCAGACTAGACTTCTGGCTGGCTTCCCCATCTTTACTCCAGAACATAACTAATTCAGCCATCCTACTAAGGGTGATCTCTGACCATGCACCTGTGCAGCTGATCATTACCTGGGGCCCAGTATCCCCACCCAGCTGGCAACTGGAGGTTAGACTCCCTCCTCATGAGAGACCTGGAATTCATCCCCTGGGCAAGGAATGAAGCCTTCTTCTTCTTAGAAAATAACCCCATTGCTGATACCTCGGCAGGGAACACCTGGGAGGCTGTCAAAGCCACCATGAGGGGTAGAATCATAGGGTGTGCCGCGGCTAAGTGCAAGGAGCAGGAAAAATGCTTGGCAGACCTACAGTAGAGACTAGCTCAGGCTGAGACTATCTACAAAGCGTAAGAAAGAGACATACCCTATATAACATTCCTAATTTTTGATAAAGGGATTTACAGAGAAAATGTATATGATACTCAAATGTCAAATGGGAATCGAGGTAAATACCCAAATATTTAAAAATGTCAACTTTCTCAACAGTATCATCCTTTGGGCCAGATATTCAAAGCGTTGCGTGGTTCGCAAACAGTTTGTGCAGGATTAGTGCGGATCTGTCATATTCAAAAGGCCAAATAACGCGCACAAACAGCAGTAGTGCCTGGCAAAGCATAATGCTATGCAAGGGGCTTAGTGAACATGAATAAAGGCGCTATGAGATATTCAGCGACTAGTGCTGCGCTAAGGTGTTTAGCATGACATAGTGCGGTACAATTTACTGCCCAGGAAAAGCTGGTCTTAACCCTGGGCAAACAGCTTTTCACATCACTGGTGCATTGTGTGGTGTTTGCGCGGGATTTGTGCAGCTTGCGCGACCCTAACGTACGAGTATGACACTTAGAAAATGCCAGACATGAAGAGCTCATGCTGCTCACTGATGGCACCACAATAATGCCAGCAGCTGCCACCAGTCCCAGCCAAGCACAGACAGTAAGGGGTGATCCAACCCACAGGGGACAGCATGGTAGTGTGGCAATATAGCACACACCTGCAGACCATATGTCTGTGGTGTCTAACAGATGCCAGCACACACAT
Source organism: Neoceratodus forsteri (assembly GCA_016271365.2). Lineage (NCBI taxonomy): Eukaryota > Metazoa > Chordata > Ceratodontiformes > Ceratodontidae > Neoceratodus > Neoceratodus forsteri. The sequence goes on along the minus strand of CM028131.1, from coordinate 350,569,459 downwards.
GCAGCACTGTGGGCATGGTGGCCAGTGAGGGGATGGTGTGCGGATGGCGAGATCTCACCACAGCCCAGGTGTGGCCACAAGGCTGGGACACATCACTCAGTGCACATGGGCCAGTAGTGGGAATACACCACCACCTATGTGGTTGTTGGCTCTTACGTGCCCCCCCAGCCACCTACCACACAACTGTACAGATGTCACAGCACACACAGCCAGCAATGAACATGACACTGTGTGCATCCCATGCCACAGGTGCAGCATCTGTGGATCACATAACAGCGTAATAGTACTGTCCACTGTCAGTAATTACCTGCAAGCTGGGCCTGTCACTGTGTACAGTGCAGTGGTCATCACTGCCCTACATACCATAGGCATTGCTGTGTCCCTCACACTACCAACTCCCTTACTACTGTAGTGTCTGCTGTGCACTGTAGCATGACCTACAGTGTGACAGTTGCATGCTGCACCACCACCACCTGTGCCTCTACTGTGTTGTCCCTTGGGGTACGATATGCTATGGTATGCTGTACTGTTCACATGTAGCCTACAGCTATCATCATGCCCTGCCTGACTGACCTACAGATGGAGCTGTGGTCGGACCTGGCCAGCCCCTGTATTTCCAGACTGACCTACAGGTGGAGCTGTAGGACCCTGCAGTAACGCTGGGCAAACTGCATGCAAATCAGGGCATGATGAGATGCTAATGTGGCTGTTTGCCCAGAGACTAAGTAGGCTCATTTGCATGTCACTTTGGAATATGGCAAAGTATAGCGCCGGGCTAACGTGTTTGCACCGGGCAAACCGCTTAGCTCCGCACTAAAGCCGCGCTAACGTGTTAGCACGGCGCTGACGGTTCAGGGAATATTTTACAGTTCTGATCACTGTTCTTTCACATCTGCTGCTGCCTGCAGCTGTACTGGGTCCACGCATTTGCTGGCACACACATTGGCCACATAGTTCCTCTCTACCTACCCTCACGTCACTGTGCACTGTATTGTTGTTGTGATTTGCACTTCCTGGTTGCTATATTCAGTGCTATCATATTCTAGGGCTATGGTTGCCCTGCACTCCCAACCCAGTTTGCACAGCCTCTTTCCCATGCTATATTAAGAGGATGTTTGCCCCGGACTATTCCTTTTGAATATAGCTTGCTTTGTGCTCCGGGCTACGTTTGCCCACCAGGCAGGGTTATCTTAGACAGGGGCAAAGTTTTGAATATCTGGCCCTTTAAGTCTAACACAAGAGGTATATATGAGAGTTCCGTCCTGGGCTCAGTAAAAACCATCAGATTGTTTTTTGTTGAATTAAGCACCATGGGCCAGATATTCAAAACTTTGCCCCAGGGCTAAATTAGCACTGCCCAGTGGGCAAATTTAGCCCAGAGCACAAAGCAAGTTATAATCAGTAGGAATAGCCCGGTGCTAAACCTGCTGAATGTAGCAGTCTAAGGAAGCCGGGCAAACCGGTCTGGCAGTGCAGAGCAAAAATAGCCTGGGAATAAGACAGCGCTGAATACAGCAACAGGGAAGTGCAAAGTGCAACTGCAGCTCATTAGACTCTGTAGCAAGCCAGTGTTACAGGTGGAGAACATTGTGTGTGATTGCACAGAGATGTCTCACATCTACTGCAAACACACCTCTCTACCTTCTGCCTCATAAATCAGGGACATGGCTTAAAAAAAATCAGGGACAAAGTTTAAAATCAGGAACACATCTTAAAAATTGGTGATATCCACTCAGAAAGCTGGTAGAATAAGTGGTGTAGTGTAAAATGCATTTTCTAAGGAAGAACACATCTGTAATATCAATGTTTGACATTATTTTAGGCTTACAACCCCCACTGTTTGGTCATGGAAACAAAATTTTTAGGAGGGACAGAGTAAAACTTTGAGGCAAAATCAGGGACGTCCCTGAAAATCAGGGACAGTTGAGAGGTATGAGTCTGCAAACAACAATGTAAGCCACACACTGCAGAACTGTGCTATGCTGAAGTGTGGTTTGCCCGGGGCTAACCTGATTGCACAGTGCTAACACATTAGCCTGGTGCAAACTGGTTAGCCTGGGGCAAACAGGAGCTATATTCAAAGCTCCCATGCAAATGAGCCTACTTAGGTAGTCGGTGGGCAAACAGGTACATTTGCATCTCATTAACTGCTACTTAGCATACATTACCATGCAGATTGCGGTGCTACCATGCAGCACAAAACTCCCCCATGGCGTGGTGCATGGGGCAAGGAACAAGCTGCTGAGAGGATGGAGCCAGGATTTTTTAGGTGCCCAGCCACCGTTCTCCAGTTATCATTTTTTTTTTTTAATATTGAATGAAATCAAGACCAAGCCCGGACTGCCTACACCTCTCCAGGGAGGGGTGGCGGCTATGCTGTCTCTTAAACAAAATGATCCCCTTTTCGATTGGCTGCAAGCCTGCAACCATAGTAGCTTGCATGTTACAGCCAATCAGAGAGTGCTGCAAGCTGGCACCATCGCGTGAGCAGTACTCCGTTAGTGGCGCCATTTAGTTGTCTGTGTGCCTTCCATGAAGGAGCAGCATCCATATAGCAGAGGGCTGAGGAGAGATAGCTATTCGAGGATGTCGAGCAGCAGTCGTTGGTTGTCTGTAAGGTGCCACCAGTGTCTCAGTCAGTCTAGTGTTCCCACCTTCCTCCTGTCCTGAACAGCCCAGTTTAAATATACCTCACCCAAGTCCTCTGACTACCTACTCTCTGTTTCTCAGTGTAGCCAGCTGTGCTCTGGGCTCTCCCGCTGCCATCTGAGCCTCCCATCCCCGAGAGCCTAGGAGGCCTGCGGCCGCAAGGCCTCTACCACCGGACAGACCAGGCGGAGGAGCGAGTAGTACAATTACAGTGAGTCTGAGGCATGGCCAGGCTTGCCTGCACCCAGCTCCTGTGTCCAGCAGGCCAGAAAAAAATTTACCGTGTTGTCGGTGAGTCCCACACCACGCCCACTGCCCACCAGTTCCACGGTCCACCAAGAGGGATTATTCAGGTCAGTGAACAGCCAGGCCCAGAACAGTGAAGAAGCCAGCGGTCATGCAGGCTATAGCAGACCCATAATGCGACACGTTCATCTGGTGACAGAAAAAATGACTTACTGTCTCGTCGGGGGATGAATCGGGAGAGGAACAGGACTGTTGGGAGAGACTCGGCTACCTGACCTGCCTTCTTGGCCTTGCTGTGCCCTGCTGCATGCTGCCCTGTCTGTGCCCTTACATGCTTACATGCTGCCCTGTCTGTGCCTGATTTGGTGAGTAACTGTGCTGCAAGCTGATTGTTGGAAATTAATACCATTCACATCCCAGAAATGTGTCTTTAGGCGGGGGTGTCTTGGCCATGGCCATGTGTCTGGGGGTTGGTGGAAGGTTTGCTGTCAGCTTGTGTTTCTTTGAGTGGGAGAGGATTTGCTGACTGTTGAGGCTGTCCATGTTGGTGGGGTGGGTGGGGGCCTATTTGTTTGGTATGGTGTGGACACTGGTCATGTTGGTGGGGTGGGACACTCAGTTACTGTGCTACTGGTGTGGTGAGGGTTTGTTGGGGAAACTCACTGGAGCGGTCTGTGTTTGGTGGGCTGCGGGGATGGTCTGTTTTGTGGGGTTGGGGTCGGGGGAGACACTGTGTGTGTGTTTTGGGGCTGACTCACTGAGAGGATAGTCAGTGTTTGGTGCTGGGGGAGGGTCGGCGTTTGGAGGGGCTGGGGGGACGATCAGTGTTTGGGGCTGGGGTGGTTAGTGTTTGGGACTGGGAGGGTGGTCAGTATTTGGTGGGGTTGGGGGGACAGTCTGTTTTCTGTGCTGGGGTCTGGTGGGGTGGAGACACAGGCCATGGTGATGTGGGGACACTGGCTGTGATGGTAGGGTGGTGACACTAGCCATTGTTTGGTGGACTTGGCTGGCCATTTGTCTGGGGGGACTGTCCATGATGGTGGAAAAGGGAGACTGTCCATGTTTGCCTGCCGGGTGTCTTGTGGGGAGGGGGACTATTTGCTGGTGGTGTCTGGGGGATCTTTCCATGTTGGCTTATTGGGGGTGAATGTCGGTGATTGCTGATCAGGTGTCTAGGACAGACTATCAATGTTGTTGGTGAGGGGAACTCTCCGTGTTTGCTATCCAGGTGTTTGGGGGATTGTTCAAGCTGGTGGGGCAGGGGAAATTCTGTGTTTGCTAGCTGTGTTCAGGGGTGGGGACTGTCCTTGGTGGGATATGGGGACCGTCCATGTTTGCTGGCTGTCTGGGTGTCTGGTGGGGCTGTCTTTGTCGGTTGGGAGGGGCATTCTATGCTGGCCCGGTGTCTAGTGGGAAGGGGACTGTTCAAGTGTCTGGGGGACTGTCCTTGTAGGTGGGGTGAAGGGGGGACTGTCCACATTTGCTGACTGGGTTTAAGGTGGACTGTCCATGTTGGTTAGGAGGGGGGACATTCTGTGCTTGCTGACTGGGTGTTAGCACATAAACATAAGTAAATGTTAAAACGTAATTTTCACCTCATCCTTTACCTGTCAAGGGATGTATCTCACTGACCTGTGCCCACAGCTAGCATACGAACATTAGTAAATGTTGAAACATTATTTCCCCCTCATCCTTTACCTGGTTGTAAAAGTAATCTTTCACTTTTTTGATTTCTCCGATCGTCCACTGTGGAGGGGTGAAACAGACAGATTCCTTGGCCTTGCTGTCTCTGTCTTCATTGCCTGGCAAACACAACCAAAGGGGTAGCTTTTTGTGTTCTCCCCCGTACACTATTACAAGACTAGCAAAAAAAATCTTGCACTAAAACATGCACCCTAAAGAAATGATTATACTACTACCTGGCTATTGTTATAGCGACTACTGACTGGCCATGACTTTTTTGGAGGGGTTGGAACACTGGTCGTGCGTGTGAGTGGGGTTGGGGACACTGCTGATCGTGTGTGTGTGGGGGGGGGTTGGGGACACTGCTGGTCATGTGTGTGTGTGTGGTGTTGCGGACACTGGTCATTTGTGTGGGTGGGGCTGGGGATACAGGCATTGTGTGGGTGTGGTGGGGGCACTGTTGTGTGGGTGGGTGGAGGCACTGGCATTGTGTCAGTGGGGTGGGGTTGTAATTGTATACGAGGCAAACTGTGCTGACCGGTAGCTCAACATCTCTCTTTCCAGACAAAGAAAGAAACATAAACAAAATGCAGTATAAAGCGTGGTTTTATTTATTTTTGTGTGCCTGTGATGGGGAGGCACAGACATGGATGCCTGGAGCGGATACCAGATAAATGGATCTGGAAATGGTGTTGGTTGGGTGGGGTGGGGAGAGTGGCTGTGCTGGTGCAGTGGGAGGTGGCTGTGCTGGTGGGGTGGACACAGAGTGTGGAAGTGGCTGTGTAAGTCCATCAGGGTGCAGAGAGTAGCTGAGCTGGCCAGTCTGGGTGGAGATAGTGGCCTTGCAGGTCTGGGGTGGGGAGAGTGGGCTGTAGCTTTTGCATGGACATTTAATTCACTGTTGCTTGCTGTGCCTTCTGCTGCCTGCCAGCTTTGTGCTGCTGTGCTGACCAGGGAAGACTGGTACACATGCTGAAAAAAATGGTTCTGGCCACAGGTGATGGAGGAGGGAGGGGTCGACAGGCATACTGGCACAGAAATATTTTTTTCAACATGTATGCCAATCTGCTGGGTCCATGCCATGCTTACCTCCCTCGTACAAGGGGCTTCTGAGCACTAAAGATAAGTTTCTGTGTCAAAATTAGGAACTGTTGGAAAGTATGAAATCCTACAGTATAAAAATTGTGCATGTTTATGTAGTTTCACCTTACTGTGTGGTTCGACAAGATGTTCTGTGGTCTCTCCTCTTCATTAGCACCCTGACCTGTGACCTAGCCATCCCCACCCGGGCAGGGGGAAGGTCCGTTGTTTTGTGGTCTTTTGGTGGTTTGTTGGGCATTGTAAAATGAATGGTTTCATTTGCTGTGTTGTACTGCCCTGGACCTGCTTTACCCTGTCTCTATCCTGAATGTAAACATGGTATAAAAAAAGTTCATTTTTTGGTGGTGTGTGTGTCTGTCTGTGTCTGTGTGTAGAAGAATAGAGACACACGCTCGGACAAAAAACTGTATTAAACCACATCAAACTGAAGCAACCATGTTTCATTTGTACCCTTCAAAACTGTCAGATGAGACGATTTTGAAGTAGTCTGTGGGGGGGGGGGAGCATCCACGGCAACCTGGGCTACTACAGCCGGCCCACCACACACTGTCATAGATGATGCTAATAAAAACCACCAACCAAGTACTTACCTTTCAGGGTGGGTCCTGTGAGGCTGTGCACAGGTATCTGGAGTCGTTGTTCCAGCAAACTTCCTGTAGCGTCTGTTGTCTTAGGTTATGTTATTAGGAACTGTTGGAAAGTATGAAATCCTACAGTATAAAAATTGTGCATGTTTATGTAGTTACCAAAAGCAAATAAATAAATAAATGTGATGTGACCACTTTTGTGCCAGGGCAGTCTGTGTTTGCTTGGATGGGGTTGTGTAACTCTGGGCATGGACAGAGATGCATATTCCTTAGGAGCCCATGGGGAGGAGAGTGGTAGTGGTTGTGGTGAGACCACACCATGCCCATGATCATCTTGAACAATTAGGGGATTTACATTGTTCTGTTGCACTGTCCCAGGTACATCGGCATGCTTGTTAAGAGCACCGCCTGAGGGATATCAGCAAGTCCCATGCTTATGTATGCAATGCTTGCTTGTTTGAGGAGAGCATTATCGTCTTCACTTACCTTACCTAACCAGATTCAGGCATGTGACATTGAATAATATGGGATGGGATGGGAGACTAATGAATTAACTTGGTTATAACAAAGAAAAGTGTTAACACTGGGTGCAAGTAAGCAATAATGCCTAACAGGGCGTGTGTCATGCTGGGATAACGTCACGCCTCAGGTGGTTGAGCACGAGTGCATCCAATACATAAGGCATGACGTTATCCTACCATGACTCACATCCTGGAGGGCATTATTGCTATTATACAATGGCTTGTTGTTATACAGAATTTAAAAAAATAGTTTTAAAGATGTTTTATTTGGTGTGGAAAAATATTTTTAAGAGAAGATATAAAAAAAACACACTAATGCTAACAATCATCAAGAGGTTCATGGAGAGGCTGAGACTAGACCTGTGATGAATCGGATGTGCTGGGATAACATCATGGGTCTAGCCCAAGACTGACCAATCAGAGGCCAGCATTCATTCTTGTCATTGTATAATTGCATTTTTTTACGTAATCTATGTAAATAAGGGCTCATGCTGTGAGGATGCACATGCTGGGATGTTTCCCATACCATCCATGTTTATAGGTATACTGAGGTGGCACAGCCATTTGCTGCACTTCCTTGAAACATGCTTTTTGCACTCCTCAAGGGTGGGAGGGCTAGCTCAAGCAGACATTCCAAGAAGTTCAGGATCCACTATAAGGGCTGGACTCGGAAGGGTTATGTAAGCAGCAAAGGGGGTGAGACTATGAGCTATCCACCTGGAGGTTCAGGTGGGGGCAAAATTAGGTCAAGACTGATTTGAATTGAAGCTGAGGGAGGGTCCTGTCCTCTTGAGAAGGAAGTTAAGTTCTTACATATTTTCAACTTTACAAGTAAGTCCTCACTCCCAAGGCAGAAGAGCGAAGAACTGAATGCAAAACAGATCTCGGTCAGTTTTAGACTCTGGTCTCAGGAGGAGCTGGGCCGAGCAGGCTGCAGTAAAACTGGTGGGGTGGGGAAGTGCTCTGACTTGGCCTGGGCTGGTCTCTCCCAGGAGTTATTCAGCTGTAGTCTTAAATGTTTTTTGGGTATTATTTGATGCTGGTTGATTTGTTTGCATTATGCAAGCCACCCGCCCTCTTCACTGTCGTGATACGTGAAAATCAGGACTTTTTTGTTACTTTGCCCCCCCCCCCGTAAAAATAACAAACTACGCCCCTGGCTCCCCCTTTTGGTCGGAATGGAAGTACAGGCTGGACGCTGCAGACCAAGGCAGACCCACAGCATCCCCTGTTGGTTGGAACAGAAGTACAGGCCGGAAGCAGCTGGAACTGTGTGCTGCCAGGCACAGTTTGTGCATACATATCTCACAACCCCTTGCCTCCTGAATCAGGGACAAGGCTTAAACAAATCAGGGACAAAGGACCAAAATCAGGGACACATCTCAAATGTAAAGATATCCACCCAGACAGCTGGTAGAATATGGGGCTTAGTGCAAATGCATGTTCTAAAGAAGAACAAGTCTGTAACTTTAATAATTTACATTATTTTGTGCTTACAATTTCCACTGTTCAGCTACGGAAACACAACTGTGAGGAGGGACAGAGTAATAATTTTGAGGCAAATTCAGGGACGTCTCTGAAAATCAGGGACAGTTGAGAGGTATGCTCCTGACCCATTCACAATAAAAGTACATGTAATTTCCCTGGTAGTCTAGTGTTCCCCACACCCAGCCCCTGCACGAATCCCGACCCATTTGTACCGACAATAAACGTAATTTCCCTGGTAGTCTAGTGGTCCCCCACCCACCTGCATGAATCCCGACCCATTTGTACCAAAAATAAATGTAATAACCCTGGTAGTCTAGTGGTCCCCCCCACCCCACATCATGGCTCCTGACCCCCGGAGCCACGGTGAATTATTAATTTTCCTGATAGTCTAATAGTCCCCCACCCCTGCACGAATCACGACCCATTAGTACTGAAAATAAACTGAAATTGTTTTATTTTGGTACAAATAGTCGAGATCGTCGGATAAATGAGGGACCACCAGACTACTCAGGAAATGACGTTATTTTCAGTACAAATGGGTCGGATTTATGCAGGGTGGGGGGGCCTCTAGACTACCAAGGAAATTACATTTATTTTCAGTACAAACGGGTCGGGATTCATGCAGGGGGGTGTTCAAGTCTCTGACTACCAGTTACAAATCGCATTATATTGTTAAATGTTACTGTATATTTATGCTATAATGTTTCAGGCATATTCAGCAACAACAATGAACTGTACTCTAAAGCTGGTAAGAAGACCTGGTTTGCTATTGTTCTTTTAGCTTTCTCATACAAATTATTTTTGTTCCTGTATAAATATCCTAATTTTCTGTTTACCTCATTTGCAATTTTAGTAACGTGATCATTTAAGGATAGAGTACCATCTAGTGTTACCCCAAGTAGTTAAAGGTACACATTTCATCCAGGCTTATTTAATATAAACAATTTCTGCATGACATCACACACTGGCTGTATTTTCAGTACTAGGTCCACCCCTGTTTTACGAGATGGCAAAGGATGGCATACATCAATCCTCCAGCCGGCATATGGTAAGGTAATCAGGTCAGGTTCCAACTATAGCTTTGCTTCTCAAGTATTACTGGGTATATGGGATGCACTAAGCAACTCCCCCTCCCCCGTCATGACTCCCTTAAAATACATCTCTTACAAACTGTATTTCTTCTAACCTGTTCTCGAGTCTAGATATACCCACAACTGGTCTCACCTGTTAATGTTGTTTATTCAAGTCTAATTGTTAAGTAGAACCTGTATGAACCTCTGCCTGCCACAGAGCAAGGTTTCCTTTGTGTTTTTTGCTGTTATGTTTCAGAGGGTAGTGGAGCTCAAGAACCCATTGGCTGAATACACACCAACCTGGGTCTCACAGGAAGCCTTGAAGTAAGTACTCAGACAAGTGTGAGATTCACCACCCGCCCCCAAGGTCCAGGATGGCTGAGTGGGTAAGTAATACATCCTTAAACTCCTTCTTTAATCCCAATTTAGGACCAGGGAGCAGGACTCCAATGGATACTGAATAGGCAGAACAGGCATAGCAGTATCTCAGGCACATTTCCCCTCCCTACCCTCAATGCACTCTCTCCAGGGCAATGGTTGTACCTTTTTGTTGTATCCGGTTACTTCTAGTTGAAGAGCACCTAGCTCCTGCACTCTGTAACCATAAGCAGAAATGTTGTCATCTCCCCGTTCCCCCTTTCCTATAATGCAGTTGTTCAATATGACTTCTTGTATGGTTAATTCTGAAAACTAATAAAAATCTTACAACAAAAAATTTATTTTTGTGCAGAACAACTAACTTTACCATAGGAAATGTTGGGAACATTAGAAATGTAATAACTTTTGAACAGATTAATATTTTGTCACCGAACCTTCAAAAGGAACATTTGTGAAGCAAAGGCTTTCTACCCTGAAAATTTCAGATCACAGCCTAAAACTGTTTCTGAGATACAGGTAGGCAAGGAAATGGCCAACAACATGTAAATTTAGGGATTTTGACACAGTGTATCTCAGAAACCACACAACATATTTGAAGGTAATTAGCTATGTCAAGAGACCTTCAACTAGATATTACGCATGTCAAATCTTATGCAAATCCCTTGAACGTTGCAAAGTTATTAAGGTTCAAAAATCCAGCTTTAACATAGAAGTGTGCATTCAATACTAACTATACTGGTGCTACCGCACCAGTATAATATATACTTTTGACGTATATATTAAAAGGGCACAGTAGTGTCCCAATATTAGGGTTAAGCAGGCAGTTTAATATTAAACCTCAATTTTTGCACCTTAACAATCTGGAAGACTCTGGACCACATAAAATGAAATTTGGCATGCATGGAGTTAATGTCAAGATCTCTGAATCCTGGATATTTGGTAACAGATGGTTCAGTGGTTTTAAAGTTCTAGAAGGTTGAACATATAAAACTATAACAACTAAGACCTTCTTTTGCTGACTGACACCACAAAAGTTGATATTTCATATCAGGGCTCGAATTTAGCAGTATTCCAGTACATTTTGGGTACCAAATTTCATACCGAAATACCAAAATTCAAGCCCTGGTTCTCTGCCTGAAATACCACATTTTTCCAACAACGGGGGGCCCAATCCCTCTGTTGGTGCTAGCTCCACATTCCCAGTACTGTGGGACACTGGGGAACCCACTCCCAGTGTCCTGAAATGTTCCAGTAATCCCATCTCTGTATAAAAAAAACGGTACCCCAACGTTTTTTTTACTACTAAAGGAAAACAATCAATCATCATCTCCCCATCCCCTCCCGACCCTCCCACTGAGCAACCTACTCACCCCACACCCACCGTTGCCCTATACTTACTATCCGAGGTTGGTGGCTGTTATCTTCTGTGGACCATGACACATCTGCACTCTACAAAGCTGAACTGTGAACTGAAGAATCAAAGTACTGTACATGCTGTATAATGGCTGTCAATGGCCTTTTCAATTTATGTTGGTATCTCAGCCATTTTTAAATATTTTTGCACCACGTTTTTAACATGGGTTTTTGGCACCCCACCTCATGAACACTGGCACTGTCATTTCGTTACTCAGTCCTGAAAGGTGATTACACAGTCTCACCTTTTGGGACTGAGTAATGAATCAACAGTTCAAGTGTTCATAAGGTGAGGTCCCAAAAAAGCCCATGTTGACAATTTGGTGCAAAAACACCAAAAAATGCCCCGCTCATAACTTTGGCAATTTTTAATATTTTCAGCCCAAATTCAAAACATTGCCATTTTTTCACACCCCTTCATGAATAGTACAGCTGTCATTCTTCGCATCCTGCCCAAAATGTGTTTTTGCACCTGTGGCACAGAATGGTGCAGTCACTGTGCAAAATCACCTTTCAGGACCAATGAAAGAAATGACAGTGGCACTCTTCTTGAGGCTGGGTCCCAAAAAGGCCATGTTAAAAATCTGGTGAAAAAGCTCCTAAAAATGGCCGAGTTACATGCAGGCATGCAACATTTTCTATGTACGTGCGTAACATAAAAACCCATTAAATTTAGGTGGAATACCAGATTTCGAAGGGGGTACCAAAATTCTGAATCAGGTATTCCACCAAGAATACCCCCTTTTTTTCTTAAATTCTACCCCTGCATTTATGTTCTATAATTCTTTTCCTTTTTTCTTTTATAGAGGGCAGTTATATGAAAGATCATCGTCCCTTAGACTTCATCTGTGCTTTCTGTCTGCCTACACCTGACAACATAATTTCCTGTTTGTGGCATCATAATTATCTCCACAGCAACAGACTGCAATGTCATAAACAGAACTGTGGTGTCAGGTGTAGACAAGTAGCCAGAACAGACATGGCAGTGATCCTGTTTACATGAAAATGTCCTTAAAAAGCAAGGGTGAGAATTACGGTAACAGTTACTAAATATAAGCTAAATTGTGTCTAAATATTACAATTTTTCAAAGTTGTCACAATGGCATCAGCACCTTTTTAAAGAAACTGGCAACAGGTGTCCAACCCCACAGCTGGCATCCACAGCATGCCAGTCCTTAAAGAAACTGGCAGCAGGTGCCCAACCTCACAGCTAGCATCCCCATCCTGTCAATCCTTAAAGAAACTGGCAGCAGGTGCCCATCCCCCCCAGCTGGCATCCCCATCCTGCCAATCCTTAAAGAAACTGGCAGCAGGTGCCCAACCCCACAGCTGGCATCCCCATCCTGCCAATCCTTAAAGAAACTGGCAGCTGGTGCCCAACCCCACAGCTGGCATCCCCATCCTGCCAATCCTTAAAGAAACTGGCAGCAGGTGCTGAACCCGACAGCTGGCATCCCCATCCTGCCAATCCTTAAAGAAAATGGCAGCAGGTGCCCAACCCGACAGCTGGCATCCCCATCCTGCCAATCCTTAAAGAAACTGGCAGCAGGTGCCCAACCTCACAGCTAGCATCCCCATCCTGCCAATCCTTAAAGAAACTGGCAGCAGGTGCCCAACCTCACAGCTAGCATCCCCATCCTGCCAATCCTTAAAGAAACTGGCAGCAGGTGCCCAACCTCACAGCTAGCATCCCCATCCTGCCAATCCTTAAAGAAACTAGCAGCAGGTGCCCAACCAGACAGCTGGCATCCCCATCCTGCCAATCCTTAAAGAAACTGGCAGCAGGTGCCCAACCCTGCCACTGATATCAATCCTTCCACCCACTCAATCTTTGAAACCCTCCACCCTCTGGCACCCACACCACCGACCTCCCAATGGTACCCACATGCCAGTCCCTCATAATGATCCTTAGTCCCTCAACACATTTCCTTAAAGTCCCTTGATACATTCCTCTACCAGTAGGCAGGAAAAAAAGGATAAAAAAAAAACACATCTTGAAAACATGACTTCATTTTTTTGTTTTGTTTAAAGGAAAACAAGGGAGTGTCCAAAACACTTATGGACAATTTGGCAAAATCCAATTGGGTGTTCATGGTGGGGGTTGGGGGGTAACAAACCAAGTCTCATGTTCTGTTACGCAAACAAGTAGATGGCTATTATTCAGTGAAGAAAACACTGCTACATGCTGCATTTGAACTTTTTCCTCTTGCACCAGGCCTCTAACAGCAGCTCTGTTTTGTTGCACTTAGGAGATAAATGTGTTTTACTGCAACTCATTATGTATTTGATATATACCACACTATTCTTGATTTTTTTTTTACTGTCTTACATTGTTTTAGTTTAAAACTGCCTTTCTCCATTGTAAACTATTTGATCCATTGTTCTCTGTGTTCCATTTCCAGACATTATGTGGAAAAAAATGTTCAAGTGTAATAACATGTTCTAAGAGAAAATAAACATTTATCCCATGATAACTGCATTTATTTAACCAATTATTTCACCACTAGTGTGATACACATTGGGGATACTGCATGGGACTCCAGTGTTAAAGTTGTTTTATTTTCCTCGAAAATGTTGACAACAAAGCCCTCTTGGCATGAGTGGTGCAGCCATAAAGGGGCACTACTGTATACATGGCAGAGGAAAATAAAAAGCTTACACACTAGAGCCCCATGTGGTGTCCTGTTTATACTATCGGTTCCTGTCTTGTGACATACCAGCAGGGATGATAACAACCCTATAGAGATGAATAAAAATACATTATCCCTGCATGCACCTAATAATATGTTTTACTGAGATAATTTAAGTCTCCCCAATGGTATGTGTATAGATATATATTTATAAAATGGGTAGGAAAAAATCTGAAAATCAAGGTCCCTGATTGGATAAAACAAACTACATGACTGTGCATTATCCCAGAATGACCACACGCCTCCCACTATGATCACATACCCGCATTACTTTCCATTGATCAGAACCTTTTCACCAGCAATGAGATCACTCCACACCTGGCACAGACATGCTGCCACACACATACACCTGGTACACACAAGCTGCCACCTACAGCCATACATAAATCTATATAGCTATCCCACTCTGTATATAATTATCTTGGCAATCCTGTCATGATTTTTAAGCAAAAGTGATTTAAAAAAAGTATCTGGTTAATTCTGCCATTTTCAGAGTGTCTTAAGGTTTGATCACTTTCATTTTTGTTGTTTTACTGTAGCATGACCGAGCGGTGTTAATGGTGGTAAAGGACGTGCTGCCAAAGCTTTAAAATAAGGCATGTTTTGTTCAAAAAGCATGTAAGTTCTGTTTTTTATGGTACGCCTACTGAGGTTTGTGTAAAAGAAGCCACTGACTATAGAGCAATCAAAGTGAGCAAGTCAATGGCTTCAGAAGTGCAGATGCGTGCCCAAGTGAGCATTGATATAGCAACAGTCACTCATGCTTGCGTCTACTCTTCTGAAGTCGCACACTCGCTCACTCTCCTTGCTCTGCAGTTGACAGCTTCTTTTACAAAAACCTCAGTAAGCCTACCATAAAAATGGACTCTACTATCTCATTTTTTTAACTGAGCATGCTTAGAAAATAGGGCATTTAAAAACTATATAGTTTTTGAAATTTCGTCCTTGTAAAAGCATGTATCTTGGCTGTCCATGAGCCCTGCACTTCCATGCGACTACAGATGAAAACACGCAGGGCCCTTAAGATCCTTCGCCAAGGGAAGGATCCACATGGCTGTGGCGTGGCTATGGATGCAGATGTGCAGCCTTCCAAGACAAGAGTTGATACGGCAGTCCATGGGGCTGCATAAGTACAGGGTTCTCTGGGCCTTGTGCTTCCATGCAACTACAGAATCAGACAAGGAGGACCATCTGGGCCCTACACAAGGGAACAGTCCCTCTGGCTACAGATTCCTTGCAGCTATGGATCCAGATCCACAGGGCACAATGGGCTTGTGCCAACAGAAGAATGCTCTTCACTGTATGGTTACTTGTTTTTTTCCCACTAACGTACTTTTCAGTAACATTATTTTCATTTTTTATTTTTCAATACCAAATGTTTTCTTTCATATGTTTCACTACTGCATCACTAAAGTGATTCTCTCAGAGTGAGTCTCACGTTAGTGAAACCTTTCCTTAGTGAAAACATCCAAAAGTAATTTTTAAGTGACGAAAGTGATTTCTGTTCCACTAATGCAAAAAACCAGCTAGTCTTAGAATGTTATTTTTTTTAACTGAGCATGCTTAAAAAATGGGACAATTTTTAAATATTTTAAAAACTAAATAATTTTGAAACAATAAACTGCAAAAACATGCACCTTGTGTCAAACTCTAAAAACACTGTAAATTTCAGAATAAGAAACGAATATTTTTTTAGCTACAGGGGAGCAAAAATGTCTTAATTTGGGTGACTTTTAGTATTTCTTCACCTTTGTTACTTTGCCCCCCCCTCCCCCCGCAACCAATTCACACAAATTTTTCAGGATCCAAAGACTGTTGTCCAAACTCCATAGCTTCAAAATTTCAGCAAATCAGTTTAATGGAAGCAATGTTATTAAGGTGCAGAAATCAGGGTTTAACATAGAAGTGCTGACTCAATTGTAATATGCAGGTGCTACCACGCCTGTATAATATATATGGGATATGCGAGGGGCACCTGTGGGATAACCAAGTTATCTGTATAGCAGCCTGTGACCTCGAGTAACCTCATGAGTGAGGTTTACGAGAGGTCACAGGCTACTGTACAAATAACTTGGTTATCCCACAGGTGCCCCATGCATATTTGATTTATGCAACAGGATTTTCTGGGTTCAGTTTTGTTATATATATATATATATATATATATATATATATATATATACATATATTTTTTTTAAAGTTCCTTTCCGTGTTTTCTTCTCTGCACCTGGTTGCTGTGTTTGGTTTGCAGGGTTTGTGACAAGAAAGAGGAAAAACGGCTTTTTTTCCTTAAGAGTGTTTTTATTTAACATTTGGTTCCAGTTTGGGTGGGGGAAGATTTGGTCAGGGTGTGCATTTTGTGCGTCTTTGGGACTGTGATAGCTTTGTTTGTAAAGAGCACTGTGAGAAGGTGAAAGTGAAACTGGGAGGCAGTACTGCTGAACAGGCAGCACAGGTGGTGGTGGTTAGTGATGTTGTCACTGTGTGGATAAATGGGCGATGATGTAATCACTATGTGAATAACTTGAAGTTATCCACATAGTGATTACATCACCACCCATTTATCCACACAGTGACTCAGATAACTGAAGTTATGTTTCAGTTTTTATCCTGACACCTGTTATACAATGACTGTGAGAATAATATTTTGCAAATACATTCATTTATTTTAATATGTGACAGGCCTGAAGTAGAAATAAATCACTTATTTCAACCTCAGGCGGGTCATCAGCATTTATATCCACTTCAGGATGGTCACAAAGGAGCTCTTAACCAATGGGAGAAAAGTTTGAACAATGCCTGATGACATCACAATGGCATCTGCTGCAGTTAAAAACAGAGCAGTGAAATCAAACAGCAACAGTAAAGTCTTCACTGAAGTTAGTAATCTTGCCGGAGAGGCACTGTCATTGTATAAATGACCATATGCCATGGGCTGGCTAAAAATATCACAATTATTTTTATCTGCAGCATTTGACCTCTACAGACCTCACTCAGGGCTGTGCCATTTGTCAGGTCAGAGAGGGCAAAAGCTACAGATAAAAATAAATGTGCTACTTTTAGTCAGCCCATAGCATATCCCATATGTATATGTATATAGCAGGTGTGGGTCTGGATTGGCCAAGATAAAACTATTACCTTATGACTAACTTACAAGATAGTACTACTATCTTGAAAAGCTGGGTATGTGTCAATGGAATACATGACCAACTTGCAAGATAGTACTACTATGCTGCAGAGCTGGGGATGTCACAATGGAACACTAAACCAATTAGGGAGCAGCTTTAACGTTGCTAATGACATCACAATAGCAATGTGCAGCACAAAAGACGGCATATGTGAGATGCTTAGTAGACTTAGTTGCTTTCAACTTTACATCTATTTTGATTGCATTGACTTGCCTTGTCAGACTGTATTGATTTGTACTGTACTGATTTTTTTAATGTATTGATTTGATTCTCTTGTGCTAAGCCACTGATCAGAAGGGCACAGTTAACATTTAAGTACGTTTTTCTTCTTGTAACTTTTGTTCTTTCTAACACAAAACCACCTAAACACCTGCTGTACAAATCAAATATTACATGGGTGAGAGTGAGACAGTAGAATCTTCACTCACCATACTTGACCTTTTCTGACCTCATTCATGGCTTTGCCACTTGTGAGGTCAGGAGGTCAAATACAGCTCATGAAGATATTTCTACTACCTCACTCTTACCCATGCCATATCCCAAATATATGCAGTGTATGTGTGTTACATGGGCACGGTAGCACCCCTATATTAGGGTTCAGTCTTCACTTCTATGTTAAAGCCCAAATTTTGGACTTTAATAACTTTGCAACCATTACACTGATTTGTATGACATTTTGCAAGCACCATCAGGATCCGAAGATCGCTTGATGTGGTAAGTTTCGTTCCAGTCAGATGCGTGGGTGCCAAGATACAGAGTGTCAAAAACTGTGAAAATTACCATTTGGGGTGAAAGTCTTTGTCATGCCACTGTGCAAAAATGGTGTGGAATTTTGGTCTGAACTTTGAACTGTACAAAGGTATTGGGTCACAGATGTGTCTTGTGAAGATTTGGTGAAAAAATATTAATCTGTTCCAAAGTTATTAAATTTTAAAGCTCCCCATCATTTCCTATAGGACCAGTTAGATGTTCCACTCGAAAAAGGGTTATCGCAAGTGCAGAATCCCAGAATCCTTTGCCACAAATGCAGAATCTTCTTTCATGCTGCTGCATTCTTGTTTTCAGATAGCGGTCGCAACAAAATTAAATAACTTAAAAAAATACAGGGCTTTAGTAGACAACAACAATCAAGACCCCTAGAATCCATTTCTGGGGTTATTGTTTTGATAACTTACTCAGAAATTTGTTTTAGCATGCGGAAAATGCTATTTTGCAAATGGTGGAAAAAACATCTGTGAAACAGGAACCACAGAAAAGGATTCTTTTTCATAACTTGAGAAAAAGGAATTTTAAAACTGCTGTTTCTTTGTCATTGCACAGTTCACAAATGGTTTGGAATTTTGGTCTGAAATGTTCAGCGTACAAAGGGCATGCCCAACAGATGTGCATTTTGCTGGTTTGGTGAAAATGTATTACTTTGCTCTCAAGTTCAGCGGGTTGAAATTTTGCTTTGTTTCCCCTTAGGATAACACTGTAATGGTAAGTGTACACAGTTGTTTCTTTGTCAGAGCGCTGTAAAGACACAGCATGCAATTTTGTTTTGAAATTTTAAGGGTACAAAGGGCTTGCCTAACCGATGTGCCTTTTGCAGGTTTCATGAAAATATATTACTCTGGTGTTGAGTTACACAGGTTTCAAATTTTCCTGTGTTTTCTATAGGATAACACTGGAATGTCAGGTGTTTCTTTGGCTCTGCATTCTACACAATGGGAGCACAGGGCCCTAAAGAAGGGTAGCACTACACTATCTCAAAAATGATGCATGGATGGGAGCACATGGCCCACATGCAAATACAGATACCATTACGGACTAGGCATATGATTACAATATCTCAAAAATTATGGATGGGTGGCACTGTGTGCTCCCACACACAAATATGAATACCCTTATGGAGTGACAGGAGCACAGGCCTTATGCATAGATGGCAGCGGGGCCTGCACTCCCACACACAAATATGCAGAGGATTATGGAGTGATGTGAGAGCGGGGCCCTTGGGTTCTGCACTCCCACAGGGAAATAAGGACACAATTACAATCTCTCATAAATGATGCATGGTTGAAAGTGCAGGGCACAGAGGGCCCTGTGCGCCTACGGTTCTACGACGCCTGTTTGACAACTTTGTTGTTGACCGATGTTACAGCAATGGCTTTATGTCTACCGCAATTGCAGTCAGCATAAAACCATTCACTATAGACTTTGTTTTTTTCCCTGAACCCTCTATAACTAAACTAATCAACTCCAAGTCAGACTTGATTTGGGGAGGGGGTGCAAGACCCCCTGAAAGCAGTGCCATGTCCCACGGTGACAGTATAGCAACCTGTTGATGTTATCACTGTACTATCATTTGCAGTACAGGTTTCGCTATGCGATCAGCATAGGTGCCCCCACAAGCAAAAACGCCTACCATTGTACAATCTCAAACAGTAAGGAAATTCTTTGCAAAAAACTTTGTTAATGAATCTCTTAGGGTTTCAGCAACACAAGTTGGGAAATGGAGTCTTACGGTTTCCAACCCTAACACCCCACACCCACCTTAACCTTAACACCCCATCCCCACCCTGCAGGCAGGAACAGGCATGTGTTGTGCCATCAGGGTTGTCAACCTG
Source organism: Neoceratodus forsteri (assembly GCA_016271365.2). Lineage (NCBI taxonomy): Eukaryota > Metazoa > Chordata > Ceratodontiformes > Ceratodontidae > Neoceratodus > Neoceratodus forsteri. Next base: position 350,549,839 of record CM028131.1, on the reverse strand, counting down.
AATGCTTATCCCATTCTCATAAACTGTATCCATCTCAGCTTACTTACACATGGAATGGGATGAGCGTTAGAGCTGACAACCCCACAGCATACCTCACGCCTGCTCTTGCCTGCAAAGTGGGGGTGGGGTGTTAGGGTTGGAAACATTAAGATCCCATTTCCCAGCTTTTGTTGCTAGAACTCTAATGGATGCATTAAAAGAGTTTTTTGCAAAATTATACATACATCGTGTATATATGTTGCAAAAAACTTTGTTAATGTATCAGTTAAGGTTAAAGTGCCAAAAGTAGAGAAATGTGGTGTTAGGGTTTCCAACCCTAACACCCCCTTCCCAGCCCTGCACAGACCCACAGGCAGATGGGAGGGTCTGTCTTGGGGGCCGTGAACCCTAACACTCACCCCATTTAGCTATGCTGTATCTATGTCATCTAATCTTGTGCTAGAAAAACAGCTTAAAGCCTAGCAAAAGACATTGCTGGATTTTTTTTGTTTTCAGGAAAAATATTAATAAAACCAGGACTGTGATGGGGGATACCACTGCCACCAATGATATCAGTGGGCTTGGAGGATGAGAGGGTACCACTAGAAACCAGGGAAAAAATTAGGACCTCTGTGACCCCCCCCCCAAAAAAAGTGGGTGGGGACAAATGTAATAAATAAATATATTAAAAATAAAATGACCAGATGGCCAGACGGCAATCCTTGTTCGCCAGAACAATCCCTTGTGTGCCATCTTAATTCATCACTGGTGAACAAGAAAATAGGCTGATGAACAATGATTATTGGTCTGGCTATCTGGTAGTGAAATTTTCCAGACCAGATGGCCAGACAGGAATCCTTGTTCACCAGAACAATCCCTTATTTGTCAGTCTTTGTTTGTCATGTGAACAAGGAAATCGGCTGACGAACAAGGATTGCCCGGTCTGGCCATCTGGTCATCAAAATTTTAGACCAGATGGCCAGACCAGGAATCTTTGTTTGTCAGCCAATTTCCTTGTTTGCCAGTGATGAACAAAGACTCGCAAACCAGGAATTTAGCGAGTGACAGACACAGGATTTAAAACTGTAAAAAACAAACTTTCCAGGAGCATACAAACGTCGGAAAACAAAAAACAGAGCTCATCCACTCCGGATGAGTAAAAATCATCCATAAATGTGGCAAACAGACATCCCTGTATGCAGTTATGAGAGTTTTTTTAAGGACAAAATCATAAAAGAAGATGGCATCTCATGAACAAAGATTTTTTTCTAGCAAGCAAGGATTGACAACTCGCGAACGAGGATTGGCCTCTCACAAACAAGGATCCATGTCCATACCATGCAGTTATTCTGAAAATTAAAAATCCCATTGAAAATAATGGGAAATTAAAAATGCTTTAACTTTTGAATGGATTAATATTTTTTCACCAAATAAATGCTCCAAAGCTCTTACTACCATGAAAATTTCAGACCAACATTCCACACCACCTCTGTGCAGCGTGATGAGAAACAAAATGAAAAAAGTAGCAAATTTTAAGTTTTTTTTAACTGTCCAGATCTCAGAATTCACAAATCTGCCTGGAACAAATCTTGGTACATCAAGAGATCTACCCCAAGAAACTGCACATGCAAAACTGAATGACTGCAAAGTTTTTAAAGTGTAAAATTTCAGGTTTAACATATAAAATGCTGCTCAACCCCAACTATGGTCATGCCACTATTATATATGTATATATATATATATATATATATATGCATACATATAGACAAACACACTGTATGTGTGTGTGTGTACATAGATATCTATTTTTATATATATATATATATATATACACACACACACCTCACACACATGTATATGTGTGTATGTAATAGATAAACCACTCTGAGGTGTGTGTGCATTGCTCTGATATCACGCACACCTTGGTGAGCACTGTTATGCAGAGGCCACAGGCGATCGTCTACCAAGTCGTGTGTATATCAAAGATGTGACCGCACACCTCAGAGTGGTTTAGCTATCTACAAACTGTCAAAAATTGTTTTGAGGGGTTAAAAGTGCAGGTGTGCGGTCGCGCTCTGATATATGCACGGTCATGTGATGTGTTTCAACCAACCAGCAAGGATAACTTTTCCTACCCATTTTATAAATATATATATATATATATATATATATACACACACACATACATACATACATACATACAGTATATATTCATTGCAAATAGAACTTCATTAATGCACTAGTTCGGGTGAAACCAACAAAGCAGGGAAATGTGGCATTAGGGTTTCCAACCCTAACACCCCACCCAAACCCTCACCCTGCAGGCAGCAACAGGAAATATCATTACAGTTTGAGCTCTTCTGTGTCTTCACAACTCAGGTGTGGGGTGTGCCTTGGGTTTGTCAATCCTAATGCTCACCCCATTCTATCAGTAAATAAGGTGAGATATGCACAGTGTATTAGAATGAGGTGAGCTTTAGGGCTGACAACCCCAAGGCATACCCCACATCTGATCTGTGAAGACGCAGGAGAGGTCAAACTGTAATATTTTTTCCTGTTGCTGCTTGCAGGGTGGGAGTGGGGTGTTAGGGTTGGAAACTAATGCCATTTTTTCCTACTTTTGTTGGTTTAACCCTAACTAGTGCAAGAATGAAGCTTTTGAGAGTATATTCATATCCTTATTTGCCTGGGGAAGCACAGGGACCAGAGGGCCCCTTCACCTCTCCATCGATGTATACATCTATACTGCTGTGGAAGCAGAGGGTCCATTTCTACCAAAACAGCAATTTCTTTTTTTCATTGTATGGCTTCTTAAAGTTCCAATGTTATCCTACTGGAATTTGCATTTTTTATGATTTTTGTATAGTGTTCCTAAATGTTTAATGTTTAGGGGTGTGTGTATTATGTTTGTAGTAGTCATTAAGAGCTTTGGTTTGAAATATGGATTGTCCCTTAACTGAAATATTGAGGGAAGTTATGGCATGTTGAAGTTCAATGTTATCCTATGCGAATTTTCATTTTTTTTCTTTTTTTTAATATTGCCCCTAAATGTTTAGGGGGAATGTGTGTTATACTTGTAGTACTCATTAAGACCTTTGTTCTGACATATAGATTGTCCCTTAAGTCCAAATACTGAAGAATGTATGCCTTGTTGAAATTCCAATGTTATCCTATGGGAATTTTCATTTTTTTATATTGCCCATAAATGTTTAAAGGAGGAATATTTGTTATTCTTGTAGGAATTTCTTTTTTCATATGAGGGCATCCTTTATCGTATGAACTGAAAAAGATCACGAAAAAGGATCCCTTCATACAACAACAAAAAAAGAATTGGGACTCAGTTTTTTTCTAATTCTTTTTTCATATGAAGGGATCCTTTTTTGTGTGCTTTGTTTGTTCATGTGAAAAAGGATGCTCTTGAACAAGAAAAGAATTTGGAAAATGGAAGCGGGTCATGAAAAGGGATTTTAAAATAAAAAAAAAAAAATCTGCGGGTAATTTTTCCAACAGTTAGGAGCAGAATCCAACTAACAGGGTACCGATTACCAAGATAGATGTGTTGGCATCTAAGATGTCATTTTTGTGTTTTTTTGAATTAAAAAAAAAAAAGGGAAACAAGATGGCAGCCATATGAAAAAGGATTATCCCCACATGAAAAAATAAACTTTTTTTGTATGGAACAAATTGTTTCTTCATTCCAAGCAGCTATCCAAAAGACTGTACTGAACATGCTCAGAACTGAAATTTTTAAATTTAATAGCTTTGGAATGGATTAATATTTTTTCAATAAACCAGCAAAAGACACATCTGTGGGCCACGCCCTTTCTACCATGAATATTTCCATTCAAAATTCCAAACCGTCTGGGGGTTAGGCAATTAAAATTATATATGTGTTTATATATATACACCTGTATATATGTGTGTGTGTGCGTATGTGTGTGTGTGTGTGTGTGTGTGTGTGTGTTAGCAATAACTCATGATGGGTTTGGGGTTGTGAGGCACGAGGCCACAGGTCAAGTATCCTCACAGCACCCCAGGTGTGCATTAAATGCCTATAACCCCATACTCTGGAGTGGGTTACTGCACTTATAACATGAGTTATGTCAAAAGCATGGGAAATTCCACAAAAAGTGTTTTTTCTCCTGCTTAAAAACCAAAAAAGGTCCTGTATCCTGTCACCTTGCAAAATAGTCCCTACAAAAATTGCACATTGCCTTGCTCTTATGCACATAGAAATGTCACACATGCAGTAATGACATAATCTCTGACATTTTATGTGCATAATATGCTCTGGTTCCATGCCTACACATTTTCATTTGCCCCCCATAACCACATGCTGTCTGTCTGTGTGTCTCTCTCTCTTTCTTAGCAGAATTAGAAGATTTCATTTTCTTGCCTACAGGAGGACAGATCTCGCTGTCTGTCTGTCTGTCTCCCTGTCTTTTTCTAATCACCATGTTTCCATGGTTAGACAGTACCTTTTGTGACTCGCTCACAGCAGGACTCACACACAGACAGACAGAGAGATACAAAGAAGAGAGAGACACACTGTGCTGGAATTCTGCACTCTCTCTCTCGATTCTGCTGTGTATGTGTGTGTGTGTGTCTCTCTCCCTCTTTCTTGCAGCACCACTATGTTGTGTCATACAGACTGGGAAAGTTCCCAGTACAGTACAGTGATTGATCATCGGTACCGCTGATTGCTCTGTCGGGGGGGGGGCGGATAAACAGCAGATTCTTACAGTCCCCATGCTTTCTCCAGTTCCACTGTCACCCAGTTCAGGCGTCTCTGCTCCCCATCTACTGAGCTTGCTAGTACCACATTCTGTTTGGTACAGCTGCAAGTATGGCCAGTCGCCCTGAACACAGTGAAGAGCACCTATGAAGACACTAGCAAGAACGTCACCGGAATTCACCATGGGATGTCATGGTCAGTGTCCCACTGCCGTGCACTGCTGACTGTACGCTGCTGCTACGAGGCCCTGCCCAGTATGCATTGCTGCCCACTCCTCACAAAGTTAGACTCTGCCATGCCACTCACAGTTGGTGACTGCAGACTGACTTGCCTACTCCTCAGCCTGACAGCAGTTCCAACAATGCACGGCACAGATCTCTGAGACAGCTGCTGCATAACTACTGCAACACAAGAGATGCAGTGTCTCCCTTTCTCGCTTACTGTGTCTCTTCCCATTACTGTGGCACTGGGGATGGGGAAGAAGGAGCACAGTGAAACAGACCACTGTCAGGTACGTATCAGGCACAGGACAGTTGTCATTTCAGGGTGCTCGCCTTGGCCTCGTAGTCACCTCACTGTCTGTGTCAGGGTGGATCGGGGGGGATTTGCTCCAGCTGCTTCTGCTGCAAAGCAGACAGCCACATAAACACAGAGCATGACAGAATGCCCAATCTGCATCTACTGAAAACTGGACACAGAGACAGCGAGACATACATACACCATTGTAGTAACTGTTAATTACATCTTCTGCCCGCTCTCACTATCTCTCTCTCTCTCCCCCACTATCGGTGGTGCATTAGCAGTCACACTGGGAACATGACTTGGGGAAAGCGATGATACCACTGCTGACCAACGATCAACTGGCACAGCTGAGAACTGTACACCAGGGCCATTACAAAGTATGTTGCCTGCTGGGGCTCCCTCAGTTCTCCACATCCAGTAATGGCTGCCGGCGTCACTCGAGTTTCACAAGTTGGGAACGAGTGCCGACTGCCCTTGCCCCGAGTCCCTCCATAGAACCATGCATTAAAAAGGGAATTTACTGCATGACTACACAGAGGGACTCAACCAATGGGCAGGCACGGTTCTAGGAACCCACGTTATAAATATATCTATATACATACACATACATTGCAATTTATCTTCACATGTGAGGTGACATGACCATAACTTAAGAGCAGTGTAGCCACATGTGATGGTAAAATGCATTTTTCAAGTCAGACCATTGAATATTCAATTTATACAACATGTTTACCAGTTGTAACTTTTAAATCTGCTGTGTGAATGGAAATTTAATTATCTGTCTTTTATTTTATTTGCTGGCTTCAGTGCTGCATATGGCTATTGTGTTATTAGCAGTAAAAGCTGCTCTCATTGGTTCAGTATGCACTGAGATGTACCCAACAGGGCAAGATATCATACTGTATGTCACACAACCAGTTCACAAGATAACATGATACATGTCTTGTAAGTTGGGTATACGCTGTCACTTTATCTTCTCTGGGGTTAAAATATACACAGACACATAATATAGGAATGTATATTTTTAATACACACTAACATAGATGTCAAAGCAAAACTGGCTATTCAATGAGGTCATTATTTTTGGGCAAATTGGAGGGACAGGTTTTATACAGTTGTATGTGGGGAGAAGAGGTCAGAAAAAAGTGTACTGCTACCAGAACACTTTCTTTCTTGGTTTTATTTAGAAATTGTATTCTAAGCTAGCAGATGGATTCTGTGGCATAACACTGCACTGTCATGAGGGAGATCTGAATTTGGCAGCATTCTAGGGTCCAGTCACATGGTCAGTGGAGAGCTCAAGCAGACTGGTCCCCTGACAAAGCCTCAGCAAGGTGAAGCACTGGGTCATTTGGATGGCCAGTCTGTGACCCTCCAAGCTCACTTGCTAGTTTATTGCTGCATTTTGGGCTAGATTAAATTGTTGCACTTGAAACTCTTATGTGAGTAGGTGTCTTGCTCTGCTTTGGAGTGCAGAGTATATCTGGTTTAATGTGGGCAGTGGGAGGTAGGTTTGTCACAGAGGTGATGAGTTCATCTTCTAGAAAGGAAGGAAGGGTTAGTATACTGTACATAACTCTTCTGACCCTGTGCATGAAAGGTGTGTCTTTTTGTTTTCCAACCATATAAATACTTGTTTTGAGTGCCTATCCACAGAAGATTTTTGCCTTAAGCACAGAATGGTAGAAATGGTTTAGTGGACAGGGCCCATAAACAGTAAGGTATTATAGGGGTTGGGGGGTTATCATCAGGTAATCTCCACATACGTACAAACACCAATTGGTAGAAAGTAAGAAAAAGTATCCACCCAACAAATTAAAGTTACCTGTGAATAATGCTCATGAACTGGATTCAGGATGCGGAGCTCTGCAGGTAGGCTACCAGTTAAAACTTTATTCAAAGTTTTGGTCATAACAACTTCTAGGCTATCAAACTTAATTGGAGTATCAGAAAACTGTGTGTACCATTAGCAGGTAACCTTGTATGAAGCAAATGTGGAGCCACTGTTGTTACAAGCAGACGTGTAGCATTTGATGGCTATACATAATATAATTTTGTATAATACAGTATATGATAGAAATGGTGTAGGGTTTTTTGAAACTCTATATCTGGTTAACCTTTCCTTGCAGGTTACTCATGAATCAAGTGTATGATGGCCCAATTAACGTGTAGGCTCCTTAGTCACAACGTAAGACACTGTCAGCATGAGCTGTGGGGACAATTTTCTCCCGGTTACACTAAAGTGCAATCACCAAGTATTTTTAGTATTGTGTGTATCTACATTTAAGGAAGCACTGCCAGTTTCATTAATAGTGATTCTACAGCAAACATTTCAGAATAAAGGGAATGGCCGACTTCAGCTGAATGACCTTCCTAGTTTGCAGCCAAAGGAAACAAAATGTGCTCTCTCCAGAATGACTATTTCTACACTACATTTGCTTAAAATAAGATCTACAGAAGCAATTCTATGTCATCCCCTCTAGTTACTTGACTGAACACTTTGCTGTGACACTGGCTCTGAAGTGGTAATACCACTGATTGTGATCATGATGGCTCATTTCATTTAAAACGTTTGGGAGGAAAATCTCCAGCATAGGAAAACAAAAACAAACTAAGCTCCTCTTAAAAACTGAACAGTTCAGACCTGAGACTAAATTCATTTGACTCACAGCTTGAAAATTATGTTTCTGAGTATTCTCAACCCAGTATTTAGCCTGCAGTTCACCCTCAAAGACAGCACTAATGCATACATATTTTCACATCACATTAAAAGGACACTGTCAACCACTTTTGCATCATATTATTTCTAGCTGAAAACTTACATTTTATGAGTGCTTACCTGCTCTAAAAATCATTCATGATGCTTGTTGTTTTATCCATTTCTTTTTCTAAGTAGAACTGAACTACATACTAATAGTGTAATTATATCCAAACCTGGCTAGTTTCACATCATTGATTTACTCTCCTGGCATATTTCCTTAACATTATGAACACCCAAAACAGTGCAGACACTCATTATGCAATGGTCTTCTCTCCCCCTACAGTATTATAAGTGGCTAGAACCTCTTAGAGTGTTTCCAAGTCCACAAAAGATGCAGTGGTGTTGATTAAAAAATGGAAACAAGCATGTTTTTGTGTGGTAGCATCAGTATGGTGAGCTGTTTTTTACTTTTATAAGAAAAAAGGAATCAGAGTCAAACTACCTGCTACTTTAGCAATCTCTATAGAATGTGACCAATCATTAATTAAGCAATAAGGCATGACCAAGGGTTATGTTGATGGTCTGTTAATCACCTTCTAGGGGTGTACTGTGGCACAAGGTGTAGCCGAGTGCCACATGCCCCTAGAGGGTGATTAACTGACCATTAACATAATCCCTGGGAGTGCCTTATTGCTATTATAATAAAAAATGTTTTTAAACAGTGTTACAGCTTGTTCAGCATATGGCTAACCTCTACATGTATGTTAATAAAAGATTAACATAAGGCTGTTAGAATGTTTGCAGACAATCAGAAAGCTTCATTTCTCAGACCCTTTTTATAATTGTGTTTTTTTAAACTAAAGACACTTCGAGGCTGAAGGGAGTTGACAGTATCCCATTAAATAAATGTATCATTATTTGTAGTTCATGTCAACAACTAGAAAATAACGTGATTATTCTTAGAACAGTTACTAGTATCTTCCAACCATTTTCAAGAAATTCATATGTGATATTTTTTAAAATGCCCAAAACTCTTTTGAAGGGTGTAGCATCTGAACTGTTAATTATAAAAATGATTTTTTTTTAAATGAAAGTTTGAGTCCGATCAACTTGTATAGACCCTAATGATATATTGCTTCTGTGTTGCTATATGCATATACATGTTCAAATAATGTCTTTAAAAATGACAAGACATTAAATATTTAGTGAACCATTTTAGCATCTTTTTATATCAATAGGAAATATTTTATTTTTTTCAATATCAATATTTTTTTTCTAGTGATATCTTATTTATTTATTTAGCTTTTGTTAACCAGGTAGGTTCACTAGACAAGACAATTGCCTATTTTCAGGTACGACCCGGGAGAGTACAGGAATAATAGATTTAGGTACATACAACGACACTGTACAAATTAGACATGTTACAGTTCATGTGAGGATACAGATTCAACACAGCGTACGAAACATGGTAAGGCATAGATTATACAGTATTAACATAACAAAAATAAACACCTTGTGGGCTAAAAACAATTACATCTGCAACCCTAATGCTTCTAGAGTTATCACAGTTTAAAGACATTATCTTTTGAAAGGTCTAACTCTGGAACTATTTGGGTTAGAAACTTAATTTGTTTTAAATGAAAGCCTGGAGTCTAGCCATTAACCCTTGTTGTGCCACGGACTGATATAGTCCAGAATTCCTACACATTCTAATTCTGCCGGCAGCCAAAGGGTTAAGAAATGCTGTTGATATTATATTATTATGTATCAGTAGTATTTAAGTTATTAACAAACAAAAAGGCAGTTTTCTCAAGCTATATTGATATATGTATATACACTTAAATCACAACAACTTTTTTTAATAAAATACATTTTATCAATATACTTTTTCCATAATGACAAAGTTTATCAATATACTTTATTAATATCAACATTGAAAATATCATGATGTTTTTAAAAAAAAATCTAATACATTTTTTGTACTTTTTCTGAATTTTGGTATTAGTCCCTGTAATTTAATAACTATCTATATAGCTATAATATCCATAAACATTTATCTTATGCCTTAAATAATGTGGTAAACATTCCAGTCTTCCCCCAGCAGGACCAGTTCTTCCTTGCTTTTGTAGACTTCACCTGCAAAAGTGTCAGAACATAATAGGAACTATATGTGGTTAAGGAATTCCTTTTTTAAAGCTTTTTATTTATCCATTTTCTCATGTTAAAAATACATTCAACTAAAATACACATAAATTCTGTAATTTTTTTAAAATCTATTGAACGGGAGAGGCACACTTAGCCAGAACTCATTTGCAGGTATGAACTGGGAAGGGGGGATAATCACGATGTTAACTCATACAGAGAACAAAAAGTGCCAAAAACACAATGTGCAATACCAAAAGGAATGTGACAAGTGAAATGTAATATATAGAATATCAAACAACACAAGGCAGCTTTTCAGCTTTGAAAGAATGGCAAAACATCACACAGACTATTAGATGGTGCAAGATACAGACACTTGTTTTAACAACAAAAATGACAAAAAATCCAAAAGATAAATTAATTTTTCAAATGAATGAAAAGTCCTCAATAGTGAGGATCTAAGATAGATAGATAATATGCTGTAACACGACACAACAAAAAGGATTTATTGATTTTGCAGTAGTACAGTATATATTATTTGAATTACATTCAATAGTTTTTAGTTCAAATAAAAACGCGGTGCTGCAAGATAATGAAGCATAAAATTACAATGACTAATGTTGCATTATATAAGGGATAATAACTACTCATTATTACTCGCTACAAAAATAAGTGAGAAAAGTCTGAGAGTTCATAGAAAACAGGTGAAGTCCTCAATTATTCAATGTTTAATCATGTTGAGATCATGATGAGATCATGAAATACCTTAAACAATTTAAGATTAAGAAAGAATCTTTCAGTGTATCTTTTTCCTTAAACACCTTCAAAGATCTTAAGACATTCAAACAATTTGTTTTTATCAATTATTTTATCCCATTGCTGCAGCTCAGGAAGGTCTGAATCATCATCTTCTTCATTATCTATGTCCTTTTCTCACTGTTACTTCATTTTTTTTCTAAAAGCAAAAAGTCACTGACCTCATCTTGGTCCCAGAAACATAGCTGTTAACCTGAAGAACTAGCACGCATCTAGCAGGAACTGGGAAAGAGATTGACTCGCCCATTTCCATGATGTCCTCTTGAATAACAAAAATATCTTTCATCTTGCTTGGGTTTGTACACAATTGTCAGGGTAAATATAACATTTGTTATTTCTTCTTTTCTGTGTGCAGTCAGAGTGACCATTTCTTAAGTCAGTTTCAAATGCAACTATAATGATAAGAGTTGCTATAGTCCCAGATTTCTGAGTGGCTCCTTTTTTTTTTCTGTTTTTGGTCTGGCCCCCTCTTCCTATCAGGTCCCGTCTGCCCACCACCCCTATGCCCAGGCTTACCCCCTGGGTGGGGCCAATGAGAGGGCTTCCCACTCCCTTATGGACACTGTGTGCAAGCCCTGGATTACCTCCTGGATCAGGGCCATGACAGCGGGACAGGCAGGCTACGGAGGCAGTGGGTAGTGGAGCGGAATGGGCCATCATGCTGGGGGGGCTAGCATTTGTGTTGGTTTGCTGCCCTGGGGGTGGGGACATGCAATGACATCCAGTGTCCACCCAACCCCCGAATGTGCTGGCACAGGTCACTGCAGCACCCCCGGCCTCTGCCAGGGGTCCATCAAGTGCTTCACCTCCTTCCCCCCAGAGAAGGAGAGCAGTCCTCAAGATGCTCCATCCTTCTTTCCCTGGCTGGCCCTCAGACTCCCTGGGTCCATTCCCGAACCTGGGTCACCAGCGCTGCAAGTGGAAATCCAACCACTGCACAGATCAGCTGGCATCTGTGCGGCTCTTAAGTTTAAGTGTACTTGTCTTGGGGCCAGCTTAGTGATGCAGAGGGTTAGGGTGCTGGACATCACACCTCCGAGCACATTGGCAGCCTGGGTTTGGAAGGTTGCTGGAGGTCAGCCAGGGGGAGAGAAGACTAAGTATCCAATGGACTGTTCTCCTCTCCCTGGGAAGGGGAACATGCTGCACTGCTACAATGTTGCCACCAAGTGAAGTTGTGGTGGCAGAGCAACAGGTGCGCCAGCACTGTGGGGCTGGCTGGCAGTATAACACATGGTGCGTGCATGCCTCTACACATGCACACAATTGCATCACTGCACATGCCGGCTGAGGGGAGAAAACAGAGCTAGTGGATGACACTTCACTTGCTCCACGCCCTTGTCACTACCCTGTGCTTCTGGCCTGATTGGACTGTGCTCTGAAGGGGGGAAGACGGCCCTCCCCTACCTGGGCTCATCATGGGGGACAAGTCATGGAGGAACATGGGCGGTGAGTACCAAGGGAGGTTGATTGCTGGTGGGCTAGAGCAAAGAGGGCTGATTAGGCTCAGGAGCAGAAAAACCTCTGTAGAAGAAAAAATGCATTTGCCCCAATGTATGTTCAATATTTGAATATTTATATCAGTAGCAGACAAATTTGAGTCTGTTTGTCCACCATTACATATTTTTTTGATCAAGATCCTGAAATAATAGAACAGGAAAGGGCATTTTCTGATGGGAGGGCTAGGGAGTCAGCCATTATTTGTTTTGTTAATTCCTTAGTGGACCCAAATTTTATTATATTTCTAAAGTGTTCAGCAAACCAGTGACTCTAAAGCCCTGTTTTCACTGGCCATTTCTACTCTGGTGTAAATTGTTTGGAGAGCCACAGCAGTACATATTTACATGTGTAAACTGTGCAAGCATCAATCCGATGAGGCTCTTTTGCTCCTCTCTGAGACAGAAGAGCTTAACTGGAGTAGGTGCCTTCAAGTGCTGTGTAAACTGTGGCCACTTTTCACCTCACTATCTGAGGCTAACAGGCTGTTGGGTTCTTCCCAGTACCTGTACCTGTAAGTACCTGTAAGTTAATGCAGCAATAAAGCTGTTTTCTTCACCACAAACTGCATATTTACTTTTATTTGGGATCTACAGCACTCTCATTTGTGTAGGACGATTTGCAAATTCTTTTGATTCATGTGTTTACGTGTGCCTCACCTTTGTCCTAGCACTCAAAAGCGCTGTGAGCACTGCGGAAAAATACAGGTTACTCACCTGTAACAGGAGTTCTAGGAATGGTATATGTTGTTCATCCACACTCATTGGCAGGTATCCTTGCCGCTTTAAATCTTGCCGGAAGGTCTTCAAGCTTGCTCCTCCCACCCACCGGGTGGTATAACTCGGCTCCGCCCCATGACGCCAGATCTGGCCCGCTGGAAGCTCAGGGTTGTGCGTCGAGCCGGAGGTCGTGGATGAACAACATATACCATTCCTAGAACTCCTGTTACAGGTGAGTAACCTGTATTTCTAGGACATGGATATGTTGTTCATCCACACTCATTGGCAGACTCCTAGCAGTTCTCCGGGAGGAGGGAGGCAAGACGCACACCCCAATACTTACTTGGGAAAGAGAGACTGGAGAACCGAGGCCCCAAAACCAGCATCCCGGGCGTGACTCAAGGCCTATGTGGTAATGGGTATGAAGGTGTTTGCTGACTTCCAGGTAGCAGCCCTGCAGATTTCCTGGATAGGGACGCCCTGGAAGCAGCCACTGCAGGCAGTATGGCGGGTAGAATGAGCTCTTATCCCTCTGGGAGGCTCCATGCCCGCCAACTTATAGCAGAGATCTATGCAGGAGGTTACCCACCTGCTTATCATCCGCTGGCTGCAGGTCTGCCAGATGCGGCTTTCAGCGTGAGGGTGACAAACACCTGCAGAACCTCTCCCTGGATTTCAGCCTCTCCTTATAATAAGCGCGCCTCTAGGGTCCAGAGTATGGAGCCTATATTCGGCCTCCGAGGTGTGATTGGGGTAGAACACCGCAGAGTCAACACCTGGTTAAGGTGAAACTCCGACACCACCTTCGGAAGGAATTTCGGTGAGGCGCAGGACAACCTTGTCCCTGTGGAAGACCAGGTAAGGAGACTCGATGGAAGCCTGGGCTCTCCCATCCTTCTGGCTGACGGATAGCCACCAAGAAGGCGGTCTTCCACGACAGGTGAGAGAGCACACCTGTGCATAGGTTCAATGGCTTGCCCATGAGCTTTGCCAGTACCAGCAGTAGATCCCACGGAGGTGGGGTTCCCCTGGAGGGAAATGTGATCAAGGCCTTTGAAAAGCGCTGACCACCTTCTCCTGCGCCACTGACTGCTTCCCGGCCCGCGCCCGGTAAGCAGAGATGGCTGCCAGGTGCACCCTTAGGGTCGTCGACCTAAGCCCTTGACTAGAAAGGGACCATAAATAGTCCAAGATGCTTGCCAAGGAACAGGAGGAAGGGTCCAAGCCCTTGCTTTGACACCAAATGGAAAACCTTTTCCATTTGAAGGCATAGCATTTTCTGGTCGACTTACGGGACGCCTCAACCATACATTGAGGACCTCGTCGGAAAGACCCAAGGCCTGGAACCTCTAGCGCCAGGAACCAGGCCAGTAGTGCAGGGATTGAAGGTCCGGATGGAACACCTTCCCTGATTGACTGAGAGCAGGTCCGGGCGAGCTGGAAGCTGCCGCTGGAGTCCTGGAGCTGAGACTGAGGAGATCTGGTACCAGAACTGGCGAGGCCAGTCTGGGGCTATCAGAATTACCTGCGCTTTGTCCCTCCTCGCTTTGAGAAGCACCTTGTGGATCAAGGGAAATGGGGAAAGGCGAAAGAGGCCCGGGTCCATTGCCTCGAAGGCATCCCCTGCAGCGAGCCCTGCTGAGGGCGGGCATGGAACAGACTCAGCTTCGCTCTCCTGGAGGCAAACAGGTCCACCTGAGGTGTGCCCCAAAGGGAGAACAGATGCTGTACTACCTCCGGCAGAGAGACCACTCGTGGGATGCAGCCCTATCCGCCTCAGGGCATCGGCCAGGGTGTTGGAGGCTCCTGCCACGTGAATGGCTGAGAGATCCGCCTCCAGGCTGCGCACGAGTGACCAAATGCGGAGAGCTTCCTTGCATAGAAGCATGGAGCGCGTCCCGCCCTGGCGGTTTAGATAGTACATAGTCGTGGTATTGTCCGTCTGGACTCGGACCACTTGACCCCGGAGGAACGGAGCAAAGGCGGTGAGAGCTAGGCGGACCGCCCGGAGCTCCAGCAGGTTGATGTGGCATCGACTCCATGGACCAGAGGCCATGAGCCGGTGTTCCCCAGATGGGCACCCCAACCCATCAGAGAGGCATCGGTCGACAGAGAGACCGCCGGCTGGTGGACGAACGGGATGCCCTCCTGCAAATGATCTGGAACGTCCACCACTGGAGAGTCTCCACATCCCTGTGTCACCGACACAAGCTGGTCCAAGGGATCGCAGCATTGCAGGACCACTGGCTGGCCAGTCCCCACTGAAGGGGACGATGTTCCAGCGGGCCCAACGGACCACGCTGGTGCAGGCCGCCATGAGACCCAGGAGGCGCAGGAAGTCCCGGCAGGCGCAGTGCCCAACCAGAAATGATCGGGCAAAGGAGGAAAGAACCTCGGCCCTGTCCGCGGGAGCCGCGCCTGGCTCGAAGAGAGTCGAGCTGCGCCCGATGAATAGAATCACCTGCTCGGCTCGAGTCTGACTTGGCTCGCTTGATAAGGAGGCCCAGTTGAGAGCAGACCTGGAGGGCCAGATCTCTGACCACTCCGCTCCTTCCTGGAGGGAGCTGCTATCAGCCAGTCGTCCAGGTAAGGGTACACCCGGACCCCTCGGCGCCGCAGGAATGCTGTCACCACAGCCATGCATTTGGTGAAGACCCTGGGAGCTGGAGACAAGCAGAAGGGCATGGCTTGGAACTCGAAGAGGGATCCTTCCGCCCGGAAGCGAAGGAATCTCTGGTGAGACGGACGGATAGGGACGGGAAAAAACGCGTCCTGCAAGTCCAGAGAGCAGAACCACACGCCGCGTTCCAAGGATGGTATTATCTGAGCCAGAGTGACCATCCTGAAGGTTCGAGACGTTAGGAACTTGTTTAGGTCGTGTAGGTCGAGAATGGGGCGCCAGCCCCCCGTCCGTTTCGGAACCAGGAAGTACCTGGACACAAACCCTGGGTCTGAAGGAGGGTCCACCACCTCTCTTACCACCTCCTTCTGGAGGAGGAGAGCGATGTCGGCTCGACGAGCCGCCAGTGAGGCTGGGGATCCCGAAGCCCCCCGAGGGGCGACGGCTCTGAAGGGTGGTGCCTGCTCGAATTCCAGAGGCAGGCCTCTTCCCACCACCTCCAAGACCCACCTGTCCGTGGTAACAGCGGACCAGGCGGAATGGAAGTGCTGGAGCCGTCCCCCCACGGGGGGACCCAGGGGTAAGGTGACGGGGATGGGGGCGACACCCCTCAGCCCGTCACTGGGCAGGCTTGGAGGAGGGACCGGCCGAGGGACCTCCTGGGCCCTTTCCTCCTTGCCTCCTGTTAGAGGAAGCCGGCGGCTTGGGTTTGGGATGCCAAGGCCGAGCCTGCTGGCCCTGACGTTGCTGGGCCGGGCGCGCCGGGGGCACAGAAGGACGAAAGGGCTTAGGCTGTGGTTTGCGCCTTTGTCCTTCTGAGCGGAAGAGACCGAGTCCAAGGTGGCATTGGACTTCTCGATCCTCTGCAGGTGACCTTCCACCCCAGGGTCAAGAGGTCAGTCCCAAAAGGGAACATCCGCCAACTTGTGCTGGGTATCCGGTAAGGTGGATATCCTCAGCCAAGCCCGCCGACGGACAGCCACCGCGCCGCCACCGATCTGGCACACATGAGTCCCCATATCCAAAGCAGTCTGGAGCTGCTGTTTGATCACTGCCTGCCCTGGTCCCGCACCTGCTTAACCGTAGTCTGCAGATCGGCGGAAGATGAGGGATGACCTCATCCAGGGAGCCCAACAGGGCATGAGAAAATCGCCATGAGGACGCCGAACTGGCCTGACGGCGTCGAGAGGACGTAGCAGACTTTTCACCGACATAGTCCAATTTCTCTGGACCCTTGTCAGGAGGTTTGTCCACATCCCTAGGCGCTACGGGCGCTGCCGAAAACGCTGTCGGTAACCAACCCCTCAGCAGAGGGGTGTTCCAAAACCGGACAAGGAACCGGTAGGGACCGCATACTTCCTGGCCATCCTGGCCGAAGGCGCAGGGCAGGAAGCAGGGCGCTGCCAAAGCTCCAGTGCCGGACCCACTATGGCCTCGGCCACCGGAAAGGCCTCCGTCGGAGAATCCCCTCGGTCCAGAATCTCCGTGAGGGGATACCTGGCCCGTTTGGAAACGGTTCGAGCCCATCCCGTAGACTCCGAGATGAGCCGAAGCAGTCCTAGGAAGGACGACGGCTATCGCCCATTGACTGGATTCTCCTAAGACTCAAGTCCAGTCGCTTGGAGAAAAAGGAGGAATCATCTTCGGACTCGGAAGAATCCTCGAAGAGCTGCCTCTGGCCTGAGCCACCCTTCACCTGCCGAGGTCGGTCGGGAGTGAGGGTAACTGACAGCCGATGGGGTAGACCCTTAGCCGACCGAGAATCCTTGGTCGGAGCCCCAATTGGTGGCTGTGGAGGCGGAGGTTCCACCGGAATCGGTGGAGCAGCTGGTTTTGGCCGAACAACCGGCCTGGGTATAGGCTCCTCGGATAAGTCGAGGGGTTGTGTCGGCCGTTCCGGTGACAGCCACTTAATGGCCGGGAAGGCGACGGGGTCGGCTTATTCCCGGCCAGGAGGAGCTGTTGCAACATAAGGTCCTCGTACCGTCGACGTAATTTACGCCGAAGCCTCCCCTCATCCGAGGAGGAGGACGAGGACGAGCGGCGACGCCGCTTACCGCGGTGCCGAGACCGAGACCGCCTATGACGGTGGGATCGGCTGGACCGCGAAGAGGTCCGAGACCGAGACCGAGAGTCCCGGAATTTCCGAGGTCGGTGCGGGGAGGTGTCGGCCGGAACCGGCACTCCCTTCGGCTCGGATGGTCCATCCGAGGGCTCCGGAACCGGAGGCATAGGCGAGCCCACGGGATCCTCAACTCCTCCCGGGGGAACCGGGGAGAGGGGAATCTCGGCTGCTAAAGGCGACAGCCCGTCCAATGGGTCGAGAAAAATCTCGACTTCATCGGTGGGAGTCTCGGTCAACTGACCTGACGGGGACACCGTGAGGCCAGTGGCGAGCGAGCGGGTCAACGATGCCGGCCTGCCGACGGCCCGGGAGAGGACCTTCTCTCCCCAAGAGCGTCAACGAGGGACTTACTGTCCTCTTTTTGGACTGAGAATAAGGTCCAGCAGACACAGGCCCTTCTCCTTTAGTGGAGAGGGACAGACAAAGCTCCTTAAAAGAAGCGCGTAGGAAGAACCCAGAGAGAGCGGGATAAATGCAGCGGCCGAGGAAAGATCTGACGGTAACGCCACTTCCTCCTCTTCGGCGACCATCCGCTCGAGCTGATCCAGCGAACCCGCCCGCCCGTGACACACGCCAACAGGCCTCCTTGGACTTTCACCGGAGGGAACGCTTTCTCGGATGGCCCAGCTGCAATCGGGCAGCACGGTTCTCTCGAGGACGAGAAGGAAAGATGAGCACAGGTCGCAAGCCCGCGGGTCGTGCTCAAGGCCTAAGCAATAGACACACGTGGAGTGTGGATCCGTCCCGAGACATCTTCTGCCCGCATGGGCATCTCCGAAATCCGGGAGTCGATGTGTCCATCGCAGCCGCGAGGGATAGAAGACTGAAGTCTTTTTTGCAAAATTTATTTTTAAATCCGCAAACGGAGAATAGGAACCAGTCACAAACGCAGAGCGTTAAGGAGGGAACCTGAGCTTCCAAGCGGTAAGGAAGATCTGGCGTCATGGGGCGGAGCCGAGAGTTATACCACCCGGGTGGGTGGGAGGAGCAAGCTTGAAGACCTTCCGGCAAGATTTAAAGCGGCAAGGATACCTGCCAATGAGTGTGGATGAACAACATATCCATGTCCCTAGAACTGTTTGTTTTTTGTAGGTTTAGATGTGTGTCTGTCACAGTAGACACATTGTTTTTTAAGAGTCAACCACCTAAGCATACAAAAACTTAGACTACAGTACTCCTATTCCCAGTGACCTCCCCCCCCTGAAGAATTTGAGTGGTGGTGGTGCTGTATCTCCTTTCCACCCAATAAATGATTTTGAAGGCTGTGGTACTGTAACTCCAAATAATTTGACTAGCCCAGTCAGACCCCCCTCCCCCCACACAGTGTGCCCACTAAATTGTAAAGACTGTGACAGACAGGTGGACATGTGACTGGAAGGAAGGGGTGGAGCAACTGCAACACTGATGATGCTAGGAAAACTGACTAATTAGTCTGTGTAGCATCATCACTTAAGCAACTGCTCATCCCCTCCCTCCCTCCCAGTTGCTTGCCTGCTTACTCACATCTCCCACAATTCTACAGTGGAATGGGTGTGCTGTGGACAGGGGAGACTGGGCTAGCTTAATAATTTGGAGATACTACTTCCCCCCAAATCATGGACTGGGGTCAGGCAGAACTAAAACGAATGCTTTGGGACAGGAGGGTCAAGTTAGGGAGTGGAGTTCTGAGTCTAGGTTTTCTACAAATTCTACACTCATATTAAGCTACCATACTGAGATGCCTCTGGGGCAAATGTTAAAATAGAGAACCAGGTCAAAGATAAAATTTACAAATGTCATGAAAATACCGCCACAACCTTTAAAATGTGAAACTCAAAAGGCCAGATACTACAATCTTTCAAAACAATTGGCTATTCTGGTTTCCAGAAGGAGACTTTACATTTTCTGTAATCCAGAAACAACATGAGACTCTCATTCCAGTATACTGTCGATAAAAGTAGGCTGCAAATGGTGGGTGTACCTCCTGCTTCCTTACACAGAGATACATCCACTAATAATACCTTCAATTATGTACCTTTTCAAAGCTAAAACCAATTTATGGAGTTTTGTGGCATGTGTTGTTACATATAAGCAACTCAACCATGGCACCCTGACAGGCTATGAAATAATTTTTTCACATTGCCCTGCCAACCTTGTCCAGACAGACTCTAAATGTGGCTTCAATAATGATTATTTCTTCTTGCAGTGCAGAAGATATTCATTAATTTCTGGTATTCCATTAATGGCAGGCCAGTTTTAATTCAAACTTGTAAAATGACAAAAATGACCTGCAAAAAAGCAGATGGCACATTGTTATTTCACACCATGCTCTGAAAGGGAACCCGCCCAACAGACAGTACTGCATAAAGTTAATAGATATCTGATTTTAAAGATTCTCTCCCCCAACTCTAACTAACAGGGAAACTTAAAAAAGCACCAAGTAATTCTACACTACGTGGTATTTAATTAAAATATGATTATATAAACCAGTTTAAAAATACATCTTAATCAACGCCTTAGAATTGATTCAGAGACCAGAAAAGATTAAACAAATTTATTGCACTGTTTTCAAAAGAACCTGCTGAAGCCAGGATAGTGGTTCATCACATTAGCACAGTGCTGAATTTATTCTTTTGAAACTTTAAGCCTGTATCCCAGCACTGTTGATAAATTTGAGAAGTAAACACACCCTACAGCTATGCTGGTTTGAAAGATATTGACCGTGACTGAAAATGAAAAGAACCAGCAACCATGGTATGCACTTCCAACTTATTCCAGATTTGACAATGCGGATTTGGCACCTCAGGAGAAAATAAATTATGCAAGAATAAGTATGGCAAAAAAACTAAAAAAATCATTTAATAAAAATAAATTATTTTAACAGTGAATTAACAGAACAAAGAACAGGGTGCAAATAAATGGGTCAGGATGCCGACAGTACTGCTGTACCTCTGTGCAAACTCTACTCTCTCTCTCTCAATCTCTCTCTCTCTCTCTGCAACAGCACTATGCCTTCTGCCTGGAAACAGACTAGTTACTTCCCCTATTTTCAGATCCAGTGCTCTATCTAATGTAAATAATTACCAACCAACTGCTCTATTGTGTCCCCTGGCAAAAGTCCTGCAAAGGATTATTTTCAACTGGAAAGGATTATTTTCAATGAATTGTGGGATTTATTTGATCAGGAGAACACTCTCACAGAGCCTAGCATGGGATCAGATCCAAACATAGTACCATGATGCTTTGGTGAAGTTCACACAAGACATGCAGAATGAAATTAGATGCAGGGAAGATAGAAATTAGATCAATCAATCAATCTTTATTTTACCAGGTGGAATACCATTGAGGAGAACTCATTTACAGGGTGGTCCTGGGTAAGATACAGAGGCAAATACAGCAATATATACACAAGGCAATCAGGAGCAAAATACAAGGCAAAGGCTATACACACGATAATGTGACACAAAACTTTGGGAGAACAATCAGCCAAAAAATGCACAATGTGGAAGAGGCAACAACTTATGATAGTATACAAACATAAAAATATTACAAAAATATACAAATATGCAACTAATGCAAAATTTGAAAGTAACCATAAGGAAGTGGGAAATGAAGATGAAGGAGAAGATGGCAGGGAGCCAGAGAAGAAGGGCCATTAGCGGAAACAGTTGCAAGTCTCATTGAATGTCTGCACTAACATTTTTTTAAAGAAGGTCAACTTCACAGGGAGCACAAGTCTCAGCGTTTTTGGCACATTGTCCCAAAGAACAGGGAGAGCGTGACTTATTGCCACTCTACCAAAACACGTTTGGACTTTGTGAATAAAAAGTGAGGTATACGAGAGCATTCTTAAGGTGTAGTTTCCCGTACAGTAGACAGGTAGGCAGTCAGATATATATTGTGGGAGCTTGTTAGAGATGGCTCTATAAGTCCAGAGGACTGCATTTTTATGCCATCTGTAACTAAGAAAGTTCCATCCTATCACAGTATAAAGTGTGCAGCGGGTGGTGGAGTACGATGCACTAGTTATGAATCTAAGAGCCCAATGGTAAAGAGTGTCAAGTTTGGCTAGTGCTGTGCTAGGACCTCACCCATACAATAAGTCAACATAATCCAATAGGGGCATAAAGGTAGTTTGGACTAACCACGTTTTAGCTTCCTGCATGAGTAAATGTTTAATCCCGTAAAACAGACAGAGCCTCTGTTTAAATTTTTTTGAGAATTCCTCGATGTGATCTATGAAGGACAGCCTTACGTCAATCCAGAGACCCAGGTATTTAAATTTCTAGACTAGTTCCAGCGGCTCACCTAGCAGTGTGAATACTTGGGGGGGTCGTCCTTGCGGTGCTAAGTTTGGATGCATTGACTGAGGGGGCCAAAAAGCACAGCTTTAGTTCTTTTTGCATTTAACAGAAGTTTTAAATGCAAAAGGTTTTCTGGCAAGTGGTTGAATTCAAGCTGGAGGTCTTTACAAGTCAGCTCTGGTGTAGGCCTGTCTATATACAGCACTGTATCATTGGCAAATAGGTGAATGCTTTCTGTCTTGACACCAGTGTTTATATTGTTCATATAGATGGCAAACAATAACGGGTCAAGGATGGATCCTTGAGGCACACCTCTTTGAAGGATTTTCAATGATGAGGAGATCACCATCCACCTTGATCTGTTGATACCAATCAGTAACGTAATTGAACCACTTTATTGCTAGATTGTCTACTCCAATGTTACATAGGATGACCAGAATCGGGTCATGTTCCACTGCATCAAAGGCTTTGCTAAGGTCAAGAAACAAAGCACATACGTAATTTTTTTTGCATCCAGGGATTTTTGCTAATCATTCGTGACCTTAGCAAGTGCTGAGACTGTGCTATGGCAGGGTCTGAAACCAGATTTGACTGGGTTTAGCACTTTAAAATTCTCTAGCTATTGTCAGAGTTGCGAATTTACTACCTTTTTCAGCAATTTGGACAAGATAGGGAATAATGCTATTGGACGGTAGTTATTTAGGTCACTGGAGTCTCCAGATTTAAAAAGTGGAATGATGTGGGCTGTTTTCCATAAAGTGGGAAGGGTTCCCTGAGCAAGGGACATTTTAAAAAGATGGGTAATGGGGCGGGCAACACATAATATTCTAGTTTTAGGTAGTCGAGTTCAATGAAGTCAGCCCCTACACTTTTCCTGGTATCCAATGCCAATAGGAGATCCTCAACATGTTTCACGGAGACAGGGCAGAAGAAGAAGACTGTGTCTAGATTAAGTGAGCATGAGTTATGACATTCAGGGTTCTGGCACACATCTGGGCCCGAAGGTTGTTGGCCTGCGAAGAGTCGAAAGCTAAGCCTGCTGTGGCAAAATGACTATTGAGGAGTTCTAGAATCGAATATTTGTTGGTAGTGGTACTACCACCAAAGAAGGTTTTTGTTGGGAGTGAACTGGCCAGAGAGCACCCTTCAAGGTCCTTTAGTGTTTTCCAAAATGTTGTTGTGCAATTGGAAGAGGACTCGAGATCTGACTGGAAATACCTTGCTTTTTCAGCTCTCATTAGTTTGGTACACTGATTTCTAGCAGCTCTGAAGGCTGCCCAGTCAGCTGTTTGTTTGGTTTTCCTTGCTTTTTTCCATAGGGTATCCTTATGCAACAAGGCAACCTTTAGGTCGACTGTGAACCATGGGCAAGTTTTCTTCTTGGTACAGATTTTAACTACTGGTGCATGTTTATGTAGAGGCCCAAGAGCAATGTTTTGGAAGGTCTCGTATGCATTGGCCACAGTTATTGCCAGACAGAAATCTTGCCAATTTGCATATTGAAGATCAGAAAGGAAGGCACCGGGATCAAAGTTCCTCAGACATCTCTTGAAGATATACCTGGAAGATGAGACTGCTTTAGGGACAGACCTCAAACAGGCTAAAGCACAGTGATCACCAAGATTATTGAAGAATACACCTGAGTGAGAAAAGTAGTAAGGTTTATTAACTAAAATTAGGTCAAGTAATGTGCCATGATCCAGGTTTTTAATATTAGGATGGGTCACTTCTGTTATGATTTGAGAAAGCCCGAAAGTATCACAGAATTCTTTTATGGGTTTGGACGATACAGATAGCAAATCCATGTTGAGGTCACCCATAATGATAACCTCTGAGGATAAGGAGTCTAAAACATCACTTAGGTGTTTCAGCACTTTAAGCTCTGCAAAGGTGGGTCTATAACATCCAATGATATAGAGTGGAACCGACTGTGAGAGCTGTACCTTTAAGATAGTACATACAAATTCCTTGGGCAGTGTAGAAGAGTCTACTATGGATGTAGTATACTTGTCATGAATGTAGATAGCTACCCCCCTCATCAGTTTATCTGATCTAAAAACATTGTACGAGGGGATATCAATTTCATAGTCCTGGGTGGAGGGCCTCAGCCATGTTTTTGTCACCACTACTACCTCAGGGCTGGTGTGGTTGATCCATGCCTATATAGCATCAAATTTCCTAAGCAGGCTGCAGGCATTAATATGAATAAGGCTCAGTCCCTTTAACTGAACGAGTTTAAAAAGAGCTGAGATAGTGAAAGGGGGACCAGAGTTAAGTTTAGCATTGCCTGTACAAATAAGCAGCAACAGATTATGTTTTTTGAGGGCATTTAGGTGTGGCTTAATCAGACGGATTTTACACCTCCTATAAAGACAGGACTCAAAGGGGCTCAAGGGGTGGTGTTAGTTGAGTAGCCAGAGGACCCAAGGATATAGATAGGAAACTCCTGGTGGTAAGAGTAAATGGGTGTGCAGAGAGAAAAGAATAGGCATGAGCTGATTAATACAACTCATATAAGGAGTTGCTTGTGTACTACCAGGTACATACAATAGAGTATCCTTTACTAAAGTGGGCATCTGAGCAATCTTGGGGTATAATGGGCATGGTGGATATTGCTTCGATACATGGGAAGGGACTGCAGGATAAGGATCAGGATACTGCTCAATTATGCAATTGAGTGCACCTATTAAGCACACTAGGAGAGGGAGTAGGAACTGCATTTTGAAACCTGAGGCAGGAAAGGCTAGTGCAATAACTAATTCAAATCAACAATGTATGCAGAAATCACTGCAACTGCTCCCTGCATAGGACAGAGTACAAGTTAGATATATGCCTCTTTAAGAGAGACAACAAAGGAATATGTATACTTAGGCAGGAGCGCCAATGAGGGCTCAGCACCACCAAAGGGAAGGGGAGCAAGTGTATTTAAAGAGCACTGGGGTGGGGGTGGGTGAGCGGGACAAAATGTAGACTAAAGACATTTTACTCTAGCCTAAAACAGGTCTAGAGAAGCCCAGAGCAGGAAGAAAAAAGCAGCCAATAAGGGGAAAAGGCATAACTTCAGCCACCAATCACAGGCTGAGTTAAAGCGGTTTCAGCAGGGATGATGGCAGTAGCAGTTTTCTGGACATCACTAGGGCCTTCGATTAAGCACATCACAGTTTATTACTGGAGGTTGTTCACAGACTTAGGGTTTAACAGATATATGTGAATGGTTCAGGCAGCACTTAGCCTCTCAACAGCAGAGGATATGAACAGGGGATAGTTATTCCTCATTCCTAACAAATGATTTGCATGTTCCCTAGGGAAAAACACTAGGACTCCTTCTTTTCAGTCTTTTTTTACACTCCCTTCCCCAAGTCTGTTCACCCATGAACACAATTCTATATGCTGATGATGTGGGTCTTTATTGTGAAGGGAAGGATTTAAGGAGTTTAAAAACTGAGTTGCAAACAAGCTTTGACATCTTCCAGTCTTGACTCATTGACCAACATTTAATTTGAATGTTAGGAAAAAAAAACAGTGTCTTCAGAAATGCAAGAAAAAACTAACCAATATGAGGATTTTGTTATAAACACCATGGATGGAACTAAATTAGAGTTCATGGAGAAACTTTAGTACTTGGGCGTAGCCTTGGATTTTTCTTAGTCATATGAACCATATGTTGACCAGTTACTTGGAACCATTCACACACTTCTGGGTCTTCTGTATAGGGAGAATGCATCTCTTTTTTCCAGAAACTCATAAGCTCCAAACACACTGCTTTTTGTTATCACTGATAGATTATGGCCTCCTTTGTTATGGCTCTGCCTCTAAGACAACACTGGATAAAGTGGACAATCTCTTAAATAAAATACTAGGTTTTGTTACACAACTCACTAAAAGTACCCATCACCGTCAACTATTAAAAATGAGCAGTGTTTGTCTGCGAAGCAGAGGCATTGCTATCAGATGACTTGTCTTCTGTTCAAAGCTTACACCAACTGTTTGCCTGGGAATTTCAGTGACCCGTTTCCTTTGACTGGCCTTCTGTAGTCACCCACTTCTCAAATAGAACACTCTTTGAAATACCATCTTTGGGTTTTTTGTCTCATCCATTGTCAATGCATTACCTATGGATTTTTTTTATCATACATCATTTCATGGATTTAAAATTTGTTTCAGAATACATTTGTTAGCAAGTGAAATCTGTCAATGCTTCATTTAATTATTAGGTCTTTTACTGTTTTTGTAGTGATGTATATTGTTGTTTATGATTTTTATCTCTTTTGTATTTTCCTCCCTTGCCATCCACGAAAACAGCCAGGCATCTGCTCAGTCTAACCAGGTCTTTTAATAAAATCGATCAATATAACCAAATCATCTCTATGTTTGGTGACCAGATAGCCATTTGATCAACACCTGTAGTAGCTAATGCTACAGTGAATTTGATCTTTTATGGAGCTGTACAGTACAGTACAGGAACCCAAAATTTAGTGGACCAATGGACTTGTATACAAGTTTAAATGACTCTTTGTCGGGTTTTTTTTTCCCCAAGTGGCTAGTTCCACAATGAGAAAGGAAAAACACATGCACTCACAAAGGAGATTCAATGCCACCAAAACTGCAACAGGACTAAAATAGCACAACCAATACAATGGACTCAGTGAACCTCAAATTGTGAAACAGTGGTGTTTACTCACTGAATAAGAGTGCAGTACACTATCTCAGAACTTCATGTCTACAACAATAATGTTTCATCGGGGATGGAGAGATGCACTGTTATAGATGTTTTTTGTTTTATACCCTAACCACATTTTCTTTCCATTACTAGATCACAACTCAGAATTGGAAAATGCTACCCCTCCTCTTTAGTCTACTTGTTTTCATTCTTTAACCAATTCTTTCCGGTAGTGCTATATGGCATTGGAACCATCCATTGCTTAACCCAACTCAAAATGGCCACACAAGACAGGATGAGTTAAGTTATATCTATAGGGATGATTCCATACAGCATCCAAGAAAAAGCTTTTTATTCACACTACAATGATGTCAACAATACTGCCCAACAATCAGTGGATGAACAAATCAGACTAAACTAACCCAATAAGGAAGAAGAAAATAATTTACATAAAATGTGTAAAATACAAGTTGAACTGTGTCTACAAATACACTTTCTCAAACAAACTCATTAAGATTAGGGTGGCCAGAGTCAGGGGATATCATCACAAATAGAGAGGAAAGTCACAACCATGAGACTGAGGTGAGAGTTAGAGCCGGGGGGGGGGGCGGATGAACCAGAAATCACAAACAGGGAGGCTGAGCAACTATACTGGATTAAGACAGACTGAATGAGACTGAAGGTTGTCCTGATAAAGGCAGAAGCAGAGTTGTAAAAGGCAAAGTTGGAGGCATACATGCAAATAACAAAGATGGAGACAGAGGGATGCGATATGAACACTAGCATAAGGAGTGTGAGAAAAAGCACCAGAATTAGATGCAGAAGCAAGAGACATGAGAGGAAGTGCCCCAGCAGCAGATTTAGATGCAAGATAAATCAGAAAGATTGATTGTAAACATGAGAGATAAGAGACAGTGAAACTGCAACAAAATGCAATTACTGGCATGGGATTGCATCACCAAGAAGCCAGGGATAATTTAAAAATGTCCCCTCATTACTGTGAGGAGTATGATCTTGATATTTTCCTAAGATCTTCTGGAAGAATATCAGGGCAGTTTACATTGGAGAGGGATTCTTGGGCAACTTGCCTAATGCAGCTACTCATGAGCAAAGCCTTAACATTGATTATAGAAACTATTCCAAAGTGAATATTTTTTTAACTGAAATGCTTTGAACTGAATCCAGCAACATATAGACTTAAATTTAGGTGGTAAGGAAAGCACTAGTGGAAGTTATACTAAATGTTTGTACAAATGTGCCAGTGCAATAGATTAAGGCTACTATGGCATTTACTGCTAAGGAAATAAAAGACTTATTTCTATGAGTTGTGCCAGAGGATTTGCATGTATAGCTGCTCTACAGCACCTGGAACTATACAATAAGTGGCTGAAAGGGCTGACCAGTTTGAGTCCAGTAGGCCATACAACACAACCAGTGCAAACACAATGGGCGGAGAGTAGGTTGTTCTAAGGGGATCTCGGGAGGGGGCAGCCTATAGTAAACCAGCCTAACCCAGAACTCAAATGTGAAAAACACAACCGCTACTGCAACTAAAGAGCTAGAGAGCAGAGGCATTATGTATGCCAGAACTGGCATTTATCATGACTGCCAAAAAGAAACAAATAAGGGGAAGAATGTAAAGAGAGGGAATGACCCTGTGAGGCAGCAACAGCTAATGGCTTGTGCAGAGCATGCAGTCCCCACTAAGTCCACAGCTTATACTGTATGTACCCTGTATTTAATGGTAAAATCACACAAAGTTTACATAACACAGATGCTAATGTTTCAATGGTTAAGCAGGATTTTATTAATCAGGAACATATTCTGTCAGGTCACTGGTACAGATCTTCTTCACCTGGGATGGTGGACAAGTGTGACAGGGTTGGGATAAGACTCTGCCCCATTCGTTATGCAGAGAGAGTTAAATCTAAGTATCTATTCTGTCCTCTCCTATTCTCACTTATCTATCTCTTGTCTGTCTGACTGGACAATCAAATTTTCCTTGTGACACTTAGGAATTGGTCACTCAAATGGTGTCACAATCTCCCCCCATTTTTCCCTTCCTTCAACTTGCTGTTTCTATTCTTTCTTTCTTCCTTCCCTTGCTTATCTGGGGTTAAAAAAAAAGATACAGAAATCTGTATGTGAAACTGTAATCTCTTGGTTTGCAAATGTATATAATTATACTGTTGAAATTAATGCAGAAAGTTATCCAGATTTATTTTAAAAATGTCAGTCTGTAACCTTGAGCTGTATTTTCACCTCCACAAGCTGTTTTGCAGAATTATTAACAGGAAACTATCTCTGGAACAGGTTGCATTATCTGGCTTCACCTATTCAGAAAACTAGTGTATTCTTCAGGCTGCTCACAAGAATGTAAATGACAAAAAGTCTTGTTGCATTTTGTGAAAAATAGGAGATGACACTTACAAGAACAGGAAACAGAGGTTAAACTGCCAGGCAAAAACATCTTACAAAAAGAGAGCAATGTTTTGATTGGTCAACTAGTGAGAGAGCTGGATATTTTAAATAGACTCAGAGGAAGACATTTTGTTTGCACTGCCTCTGTGAAGAGCTATCCTGTTTTGTTTTTTTTTTTTATTTTATTGTCATTGATAATAATAAAGCACTATTTGTGAATGTTATAACTCCTCCTAGTCTGCCTATGCTTCCTGACTTATGCCTCTATTACAGCTGGTGTTGGGCAAAGTGGGATTTACACTGTGCATACTCTGTTCCAGGAGTTTTGTGCATGGGTACTAGACATGGTACCAGAGAAGCACATAAGAAAGGTATGGATCCTGCAGCATCAAGCCCAGGAGTGATTATCAAAAGAATGGCAGCCAAACTAGATGCAAAAACAAAAGTCCAAACTGAGACTGTACAGCCGACACAAGTGAATACAAAAGAAGAACAGGTAGGAGCAGAACCTGAAAGTATGCCTGCCTTCTTCAAATGGTGCACTATACAACAAAGAGAGACTGAGAAACAGAAAAAGAGATGCAGTATCTAGAGGCAAAGAGAAGAGAAGCACTGGCACAGAGGAGGGAAGAGATGAGGCATCTGGAGAAACAGAGAAGAGATGCTGCAACAAGAGCAGTGATGGCTGGATGCTTTGCAAGCTATCAAAGCTGGAGGATCTGGTAGAAGTCCAGCAGATCAACAAAACCCAAACAGCTTAAAAGACACTGCACATACAAAGCTGTGTGTCCCTCAGATGATATTAAAGCATATCTGACAACTCTTGAAAGGGTCACAAGACTCTACCAATGGACAAAACAGCCATGGGAAATGAGGCTGATACTGTACCTTATCTGACAGGTAAAGCCTAACTTGCCTACAGCAATAGGGACACTGCACAGTCAGAAAACTATGATACTGTGACAAGAGAAATACTTAAAAAGTATGACATCGCAGGAGAGACCTACAGGCAGAGATTCTAGTCCCTGAAATACAACTCAGTCGACAGTCTTCAAGAAGCTTTCACCCGACTCAATGAACTTCTCATTAAATGGCTCTAACCAGATGGTAAAACAACATCACACATCATCAAAATATCTGGAATGGAGCAATTCATCAACATTCTTCCTAAAGAAGACCAGCTTTGGGTAAAAGGACATTGACCAGAAAGTAGAGAAAAAGCTGTTTCTTTGGCTGAGGACTATCAGATGGCCAGACAGAAACCGCAGTAGCAAAGTAACAGCCAAGGACCAGTATGACCCTCTTTTTCACGATTTAACTCTAGGTTAGATAAAAACTCTGATGGGGTAACAAATTTGCACCCAAAGACTTTATTTACTAGAACATAATAAGCCAGGCCATACTGCAAGAAAGTGACATAAAAATATGGAGGGTAACACTAGAGCAACTATGACCTTAGCAAACTGGGGCAGTATTTAACAGATGTCACTGTGAGGGACAAGACTGTGATGGGCCATAAAGATTCGGGAAGTAGACAGACCATGGTGCATGTTGATGTTTTGAGAAAAGACCATGCAAAAGGATGAGGTACTGGGGTCATCTGCATCCACAAAGACATTCGATATTATCCCACCACCAAAGTGACTTTGAAAATTAATGGACTGTGTCACCAAATGAACGTGGGCGTAGTACCTAAATTACCTATACCTATGATTACTGGAAATGACTTTCCAGGATTTGCAAAGTTAATTACAAAGGGAGTAAATCCTGCTGTGTCAGTAACTGTGATAACAAGAACACAAGCATAGAAAATCTCAGAAGCTGGGGACTCCTTTCCTTTTGGTGCCTTAATTCGGACTTCTTTGAGCCCAGCTCCATGTTCCAGAAGTCCAGGAAAGGAAGAAGACACCTGAAAAAAACAGTGGCAATCAAAGACTGATGGACATAAGGGGTTGATACACGAAAATGTTTAAACTAAACTGATAATTGATTGTGATGCAGTTTCTGAGCAAACTAACGCTATTTCTCTCCAAGGTTATTTTAAGCAGCTGGGGGTAAAACAAAAACAGGTTGAACCAATGCTTATAAAATGTAATGGGCTACCATACAGAGTTTGTGTTAATCCTCAGACACAGGGATATATAGAGCAATTGGTCATACTAAGGAAGTGTAGAACTGAGTTGTTGCAGATAACACATGATAGTCCTATGGCTGGCCACTCGGTGAGGGATCACACCATTGCCAGACTGATGTACAGATTTTACCGATCTGAGATTCATGAGGATGATGCTGCCTATTGCAGTTCTTGTGTTGAATGTCAGAAGGCAGCCCCAGTGACTAAAAAAGACAAGGTGCCCCTGTTGCTCCTACCCTTCATATGCGTGCCTTGAGAGAGAATTGCAATGGATGTGGTTGGCCCCTTACTCAAATGTAAAAAGGGTAATCGATACATTTTGGTAGTATGTGACTGTGCTACTTGATACCCAGAGGCAAGTCCAATGTGTACTGGCACAGTCCCAAAAGTGGCAGCAAAGCTTGCCACAATTTTCACATGGTAGACATACCTAAATTACTGATCAGGGTACTAATTTTGGTACTGCATTACCGAAGAAGCTGTACCAACTACTAGGTATCACTACCATAAGAACGTCCCCTATCGCCCTCAGACAGACGGTCTTGTTGAGCATTTTAATCAAACCCTAAAACACCTGCTAAAAAGGTTTGTGAAAGGTGAAGGGAAAGATTAGAACCAACACTTACCTTGCCTGCTTTTTGCTTACAGAGAGTGCCACAGCATCAAAAGGGTTTTCACCCTTTGCAATGTTGTATGGTAGACAACCTAGAGGGTCACTAGATGTAATAAAAGAAATATGGGAAGATAGCCCTGCTCAGAAAGAATCTATTAACATCCCCTATATGTGTGCACTGAGAAAGAAACCGGCAAAATATGCTGCAATTGCCCAGAGTAATCAGGAAGAAGCCCCAAAACAGCAGATGGTGTGTTATGAACATGGAGCAAAAGAAAAAGTTTTTGATCCAGGTGAAAAGGTCTAGTTATAGTTACCCACTACAGAAAACAAACTGTTAATGAACTTGCAAAGGCCTTATAAAGTGGTTATGTGTACAATACCAGTACAGTTAACTATCAGATTGAAACCCTGATAGGAAAAATCCTATCAATATATACCATGCTAACCTCCTTAAGAAAAGGGTAAAAAAACACCAAATGCTGCTTTGTTAGTATTACGAGCCACTGCTTAAAACAGTATTGATATAGCTACTCCCTTGATTGAACTCATGAAAAAACTGTACTCAAATAATATCAAATGGTCCACAGAGTGTGATGAAGTTTTTTGGGCCATCATGGCTGCATTATGGTCAGCCACTGTTTTAAGAAGTCCAGAGTTTGATAAAACAATTACTGTTACAGACAAATGCATCAGAGGTAGGCATAGGTGCAGTCCTGAGTCAGAAGATAGATGGGAAGGAACATCCCATTCTGTATATAAGTAGGAAACTACACGGCAAAGAGAAAAAGTATTCCACTATTGAAAAAGAATATCTTGTTGCAAAATGGGAACGGAGTCCCCTAAGTTATATTTGCTAGGAGCTGATTCTGTACTATATACATCACAATCCTCTCTGCTAGTTTAAACAAATGAAGGATAACAATCCCAGAATCACAAGGTGGTAGCCAGCACTACAACCATTTAATTTCAAAGTGACGCACAAATCCAGAAAACAGAATGTCAGTGCTGATTTTCTGTCAAGATATGGTTCAGAAACTGAGAATTCAGAAGGTTGAAAAAAAATGTGTGTGCTTAACTGAAATATTTGCTGTAACAGGTATCATGAAAAAGGGGTATCGCATATGCAGAGAACCGTAAATGTTATTAGACAAAGTTAAACCAGAAATAAAAGAAAGTTTTGGAAACCTGTTTTTTTTTTTTTAAAGAAAAGAAGAAAAAAAACAGGCTCCCTCTTAAAGAGGTGGGTATGTGAAAGGTCTGGGATAAGACCCTGTCCCATTTGTTATGCAGAGAAAGTTAAAAGCAAGGAGCTATTCTGTCCTCTCCTACTCTTATCACTTGTCTATCTCTTGCCTGTCTGCGCAATCAAATTTTCCTTATGGCACCTAGGATCTGGCCACTCTGATGGTCACAATTTTCCCATTTTCCCCCCTTCCTTTACTTACTGACTGCATTCTTTCTTTCTTCCCTTGCTTCTGTGTATTTTAAAAATATAAATGAATCTGTATGTGAATCTAGAATCTCTTGGTTTGCAATGGTTTATAATTCTACTGTTGAAATGAATGCAGAAAGCTATTTGGGTTTCTTTTAAAAATGGCAATCTGTAATACAAGGGGTTAACCTTGAGCTGTATTTTGACCTCCACATGCATTTTCGCACTATTATTAGATGGAAACTAACTCTGGGACAAGCTGTCTTAAAAGTTTGCACTGTTAAGAAGACTAATGTACTCTTCAGGCTAGTCACAGAAAGGTAAATGAAAGAAGTGCTGTTGCATTTTGCAAAAAACAGGAGATGAAACTTACAAGAACAAGATGCAGAGGTTAAACAGCCAAGCAAATACATCTTATAAAAAGAGAGTAATGTTTTGTTTGGTTAGACAGAGAAACAGAGAGAGAGGGAGAGATTTTAAGGAGACTCAGAGGAAGGATTTTTGTTTGTACTGACTTCGTGAAGGACTAGCCTGTGCAGCTTTTGTTTATAATAAAATGCAACTTGTGAATTTTATAACTCTTCCTGGTCTGACTATGCTTCCTGACCTATGCCTCTATGACAACAAGGAGTATATAAGGTGGGAGTTATACCAGACTTCCCCTTCAATGTAATTATGGGGAACTTTGCCTGCACAGAAGCTGCCACCTGTGTCACTAACCAGTGTCAATTGAGGAGACAGCAGCCATTAGGGAGTGAAGGGTATGAGTCTGCATTGTAAACTGAAATTATCTCTCCATATCTGACATACAGGCTACTGAAGAGAGAGAGACAGGACAGCAGAATCAGAGGAATTCCCTACCTCAGCAGCAGAGGAAGTAGCCAGTGTGGCTGATATACAAGCTGTGCACAGCACTTCATTGTCAAGGGTACACGCAGTGAAAGACTCAGCTGTGCATAGGTTTCCCACTGACAGAGAAAACATCTTAGGGAAGATTAAGCATAATGAGCTTTATCAGGGCTCAGCAGGCAGACCCATCCCTACATAAGCTGAAAGAACTACAATGGAGGCCATCAGAATGCAATGCAATTCTGCAGAATTCTGATGCAGAGTTACTGCAGGAAACAAGGCAATTTCAGGGGCAGTTAATCATTTTGTCATGCAGGAATCTGCAACACTGTTGCATCCTGGTGAGCATCACTGCAGCAGCTCTTGATGACAGTGATTATCAGGCAGAAGGTTAAGTAAGTAATAAGCCACAACAGGGGGTACATTATAAGATTTTAATGTACGCCCTGGGGTGTAGTAAGGCATGAGACCGAAGACCGAGTGTCCTTATGCCCCTGGGTATTGCATTAAAATTCTTAGATGCACAAACTGGAGGGGCTTATTACACTTATAAAATGACTCTAAGTAGGTTTTTAGGAAGGAAAATGAGATTTGACACCTGACTGCGTATTTACACAGATTTAATGCACAGTCAGGTGATGTCTCTTGGTCAATAAAATTTCTAGATTTTTTTCTTGCCATTTTATAAAATAAGGTATATGGGAGAACTGCTTACAGGGAATAGGTGCCCAAGACACAGCCAGAGAATGGGTTGTACAAGTGCTTAGCAATCCCTCAGAAATACAGGAAACAGCTGCTGGCACTAGCCCATGACATGTTTCTCAGAACACATGGAAATCAGCTGAACCAAATGGCTTATGAATAACTTTTTGGTTCAGTATTTTTAAAGATTTGGCAGATGACTGCTGGACTCGTCCACATTGCTAGACGGTAGGGAAGGGTGGAGGCAAAGCTAAAGTGGTGTTGGTTACTCTGCCTATAATTTAAGACTCCAGAAAGTAGCAGTGGATATTAGATGCATTTAATTGCCAGGAAAAGACATTATATGCATGTGTGAGCTAGTGGTTAGAGCACCAGATTGGGAACCTGGTCAGAGGTTCCAACCCCACTATAGTCAAAAACTCACTGTGTGATCTAAGAGCTAACAGAAAAAGCATGAGAAGCAGCTCAAGGGTCATGCAGTGCTCAGCATTTATAATCAGAGACATTTAAAAAAGCAGCAGCACCCACTACCTCCTTTAGGGAATCAATCCCCCAAACCTCTGATGAAGTAAACAGCAAAATGTTAGGTATGGCCTTTTTCTCTGTCTGACCACCCCTTGTGTAATAAGGGCTCAACAGAGTTTTTACACAGCTTGATGACAGCATATTTTTAATACTGATTAAATTAAAAAAAAACAGATTTTGCTCCAATCTATATGCTTATAAATGTTCTTCACTTGAGGGATATATTCCTTAAAGGAGATAACAGGTGCCACTGCTCTTCTTTTTAGAACTCACTGTGTGACCTTGGGCAAGGCTGTTGGTTAACTAGGATCTGCAGCCTATGCATTAAATAGGGAAATGGGCAGACTTGGTGGGCCAAGTGGTCCTTATCTGCCATCAAATTCTATGTTTCTTTGTTTCTATGTTAAGTCACATAACCTCCCCTTGTTCCAGTACACTCAGTTGCAGAAAATGAAAGAGGTAGGACCCCACTGGAAATGGCTGCATCTCAGCTGGACATCCTGAGTAAATAAATTGTAAAATAAAATAAATTGTGGGTTAGATGTGCATCTCATGTCATACAGGCCTATAAGCACATACTGGTGGTCATGAACTGCATGTCCAGATACACAGCAGCTGTGGCCATGTCCGATACAGTGTTGAGGCAAGTGGCAGACAAACTTCTCAGGATATCATGCCAAGAAGGATTTCCCCAAGAGATTATGTCTGACCAGGGGATAAACTTTATATTTCCCCTTACAACAAGTTTGTCTGACAAGTATGTGGAGAAGCCACTTACAGCCTCTACATACCACTCAGAAACAAATGGTTTGGCCAAACAGTTTAATGGAAACCTAAAAAACTATGCAGTGAACATTAGCAGATCAATATAACAGTTATTGTGACAAGTGTTTACTAAACTCCTATTTGCCAATTGGAAAGACCCAGTAGGTGATAATGTTTTAGCCCTTCAAGCTCTTGTTTGGTCACAGATTAAGGGGACCCCTGGATTAAGTGACACAGGAGTAGTAGGATGAATTTGCTTCCCAAGCAGAGTCCACAGTGGAATATGTCCTGAACTTTGGGTCACAATTCAAGGAGTTTATGGGGCTTGCCCAGGACTCCTTAGTTACTATATAACCATGACAGAAGACCTGGTATGGCCATGGGGCCAAAGCCCAGGAGTACAAGGTTGGCAATGTGTGACAAAATAAACTGCAAGCAGCCTGGTTGGATCCATACATGGTGGCAAGAATTAGGCTAATTATGTTGCTCAAAAACCCATCAAGAGGTGTAAGCACCCAGTGTATCATGGTAACATGTTAATACTATGATGAAACCTTACCAAAACAGAGAATAAACTCAGTGGTCTATTGTGTGTAGTCACCCAGAAAAGAAGAACAGGAAAGGGATGGATCCACTGGCAGATCTCCTTGAAGAAGTTCAGAAAGGATCCTCAGTGGATACCATTACCCTCCCAGAAGGCTAACACATTCACAGGCAGTCAAAATGAATGAGGTGTCACAATCTTTTAAAGACATGCTGCAACAGCCAGCCCGATGGTGCTGAAGGTTAAGACACTGGATGCCTAACCTCGCGTCATGCTGGCGACTATGGTTCGGGAGTGAGCCCAGGCCATCGGAGGTCAGCAATGGGAGGGGAGGGCAGAGTTGGATGGAGCTGCTGACATGCACAATCTCCTCTCCAGGGAGGTGGGATGACTCCTCTCAGCTGATGGTGGCCACCTGGTGGAGGCTGGGGACAGCATGGGCGAAGACAGGAGCTAGGCGCTAGGCCAATGGGGTGGGAGGAAAGGGCACGTTACTGAGGCCATGGGACTAGTGCGTGCCTCCACATGCATCCGTACCCACTCCCGGAGCCCCTGAGAGAAAATGGTGGGGAAAAACATCACCGGCAGCAGGATGGCGACCGACTCTCCGCAGGCACCGCTCCCAGGCCGGGTGTAAGGTAAGTCCTGGTAATTCCGTGGGATGGGGCTTGGGGGGGGTCGGTCTGATGGGAGCTAGCCAAGGCAGAAGACGAGAAAATGTTAAATGATAAAAAAAAAAAAAAGACATGCTGCAACCATTTTGAGACATGGTCATGAGTAGCTCACGGTATGCCACGTGGACAATTACCATGTGGATACTCAGACACAGACCTCACTGAATCAGATTGACTATAGGATCTCTTGGGGGGGGTGAAACAAACTTATAAACATAGAATCTGTCAGTAGAAAAAAAAACAAAAACGTAATTTCTGCCCATTCCTACAGTACCTAACTAATGCTGAATGAGACAGCCCTAGAGACTCTTTTATCCCTCCTTCTCCCTCCCTTACTGGTGTAGTCTTTACCAAGCTCTTCTATCTATCCCACTTTTAAATTCCCAATCCAATGGGCTTTACTTGTTAGGTAAATTACAAGCCTGATTGTCCATTGCTGCTAAATCCGGAATGTAATTTCCAATAATCACAGGTACAGGTAACTTAGGTACTACCCCCACAGTCAGTTGGTGTGACACCCCAGTAATACTGAGTTACCTGAGTGGCCACTTGGGGTGGTGGGACAGTATCCAATGTCCCAGTGGATGCAGATGGACCCAGTACCTTGTCATTTTGCACAGTGTTTTCCCAGCACTTCAGCATGCACTAGGGTCTGTCTGCTTCCCAAATCAATAAGTCTCTTCACTGTCTTATGTCCCACCTTGACATCTGTTAAATACTTGCCCTAATTTGCTAAGGACAAATCTGTTCCAGTGTTACCCTCTTTATTTTACGGCAGT
Organism: Neoceratodus forsteri; assembly: GCA_016271365.2. Classification (NCBI taxonomy): domain Eukaryota; kingdom Metazoa; phylum Chordata; order Ceratodontiformes; family Ceratodontidae; genus Neoceratodus; species Neoceratodus forsteri. The sequence continues at coordinate 350,511,599 of CM028131.1, read as the reverse complement.
TTTTTGCAATATGGCCTCACTTATTCCAGTTATAGCCAGTAAGGTCTTTTGGTGCAGATTTGTTACCCCCACCTGAGTCTTTATTTGAATTGGAGTTTAATCAGGGAAAAAGTCTTTGGCTGCTAATTCATTGCTGTGGTGTCTGTCTGGCCATCTGATAGCCCTCATCCAAAGAAATGGCCTTTTCCCCACATGTTGGCCAATTTCCTTTTTCTCCCAAAGCTGCACGTCTGTAGGCAGGATGTTGATGGATTGCTCCATTGCAAATATGCTGATGATCTGTGGGACTGTTTTGCCCTCTGGTTGGAGCCATTCAATGAGGAGTTTTTCAAGTCGGGTGAAGACTTGTCGAGGATTGTCGACTGTTACTTCAGGGACCAGAATCTTTGATTGCAGGTCTCACCTAAGATGCCATATCTTTTTAGGATTTCTCTTTTCACAAAGTGATAGTTTTCTGACTGTGCAGTGTCCAAAGTCGGGCTTTACCTGTCAGGTAAGGTGCCAGCCTGATTGCACACTTCTGCTTTGACCACTGGGAGGCTCTGGCAACCCTTTCAAAAGTTGTTAGATATGCTTTGCTATCATCAGAGGGGAAACAACCGCTGCTCCTGTTGCTGCATCTCTTCTCGTCTCTGCTGCTCCTGTTGCTGCATCTCTTTTCTCTGCTTCTCTGTCTCTCTTTGTTGTATAGCCCACCATTTGAAGAGGCAGACAGGCTTCTATCCCTGCCTGTACTTCTTCTTCCATCACTGGCTCCAGCTGTACAGTCTCAATTTGGACTTTGGTTTTTGCTTCTAGTTTGGATGCCATTCTTCTGGTAATCACTCCAGGGCTTGCTGTTGCAGGATCCATACCTTTCTTCTATGCTTCCCTGGTACCAGGTCTAGTACCCACACACAAAACTTCTTGCTTAAAGTACACACGGTGTAAATCCCACTGCTAACACTATCTGGAGGAAGCACAGGGAAACCAGTAGCAATAATAAAATTCACAACTAGTATTTTATTACCAGTTATAACATTTTCAACTAGCATTTTATTATTATTAACAATACAATAAAAAAAATTATGAAGAATTGTTTTTAACACATGCAGTTCAAACAAAAGAAAGTCCTTCCTCTGAGAGCAACTCTAATTCTAAATTTCAGTCTCTGTCTTTCTCTTTCCTCCTCACCCCCAACAGAAGACTGCTCTCTTTATATAGAATGTCTTTTCCTGGCAATCAAATTCTGCATTCTGAGCTCATTAAAAGACATCCTGTTTCTCACAAAATGTATCAGAACTGTCACTTTTTTTCCTTGCAGGTGCAATTGTGTCCCAGGACTGATTTGCTTTTGACAACACTTCAGATGAGTTTGTGGAGGTCAAATTGCATCTCAAGGTTAACTCTCTGAGTTCGAAATACCTTTTTGGAATCATTTCAACACTATAACTATATACATTTCCAACCACAGATAAGCAAAGGGGAAGAACAGATAGAAACAGGAAGAAACAGCACATGAAGGCAGGGAGCTAGCCGGGGATTGTGAGACTGTCAAGAGTGATCAGTTCCTAGGTCTCACAAGAAAATGCGACTGTGCAATCAGACAGACAAGAGATAGAACAGGAGAGGATAGAACAGATCCTTGCTTTTAACTCTTTCTGCATAACAAATGGAACAGGGTCTTATTCAACCCTGTCGCACTAGGTTTTCAGAAAAAAAGTTAATAGGCATGTGAAACTGTGTGCTATGAAACACCTTAGAGTAAACAGAAATACAATCTAGTTGTTAGCCTCTGGTTGTTCAAACAGAGAAAATAAATCACACATGAATGGTGAGGCATTAATAATAGCAACTACATATGATTATCTGGGCATTCAGTTTGCAAACAACATGAAAAGGAACAAACATCTTAACTATGTTAAACAAAAACTAACAAAATCAGTAAGTAGTATAAAATGTTTGCAAACAAATTTGGGGGTTCACTCACTGTCTTAAATGTAAAACCAAAAATGGCAATACTATATGTCTGCAAATGTTGGGGTCTCAGATACTTCTCTTAAATTAATACTGAATAATCTTTATAGCTTCATCTTAAATGTTCCTAACTGTATCCCTGCAATACTTTATGAAGAATCAGATCACTAGCCCATCTGCTAAGATTGATGAATGTGTGATAATTTTGTTCTAACAGAGTTACAACGATTACCGGAAACTCATCTTCAAAAAATCTGCATGGAAGAGCAAACTGAATACTCATGCAAAAGGTGCTCTTTTCCCCTATCTGGAATTTACTAAAAAGTAACATTTTTCCACTAGGAATTGCTCACGTTTTAACTGATAATAAATGGTGACCCTCTATACCAACTCACTTCAGATAGTTTTCAAACGCCATAATAACCCGGTGTGAGATCACAACGCTCCACTGTCTTGCTCACTCACTATGAGTGGTGGGCAAAAAGCCATTCAAAAGCCAAACACCCTGCACCAGTTATTATAAAAAAGAAAACATATGCAGGTGTCTGCGATGAGGTGGGTTTTTTTCCACACACTCTCAGTGTGTGATAATCTCATAAACCTCTCGAGCTTTGCTCTCAAAGTTTATGGATTATCAGACCCCTCGGGTGTGTAAAAAAAAATCATCACACCTGCATATGCGTTATTCTTTACATATCAATAGAATCCCAAAATAAGAATTAATTATCTTAGTTAAATAAAGATGTAGGTATGTGACTGCACAAAATGATATTGCCAGAATAACAGTAAAATATATTTAGGCTACACAACATTCAACATTTTTTTCAAAAGAGAATTCTACCTTATGCATGTTAAAGACAGAAAAGCAAAAACTCTACTCATGAGATTTAGATTACAGCTTTACAAAAGCAATAATCTTTTTAAAAAGAGAAGGGATGGCTGTATTTCATCTATGTGTAGATGTGCACTGGGAATGCCTGATGACCTGAAACAAGTGATTCTCCACTGTTCACTTTATAAAGTTCATAGAGAGACCTGCTTAAAGAAATGTACTTGCCATCTGAAGAAATCTTTGTGTTGTTTTTAGATTACGTGTTTGTTACATCAAGGGGGTGTAGGTAAACAGGCCAGAACCCTGATGCACTAGGTTTTATAGTCAAATAAATTTTGGTACAAATGAATAGTAAGCTAATTATGGTTTATGATCGCTATATGTATTGTACGGTCTTATGTATTTTCTGATTCTTAATTACACACTAAAGCCTCTATTTAGAGAATAATGCATTATGAGACTTTAATGTACACCCAAGGTGTGGGATGCTACATAAATCCCAAGAGCAAAGCTCGAGTGGTTTATTATAGCATCCCACACTGAGGGTGTACATTAAATTTGAGAACATACACCACCCCACGCCTTATTTTATATCATTGCTGGACATCAATTTTTTTTCCTCAACATCCCCTCAAAAATCTTACTGCGGAACTGGCTAATAAAAGCTCACCTCTTTGTCATGAGAAACTGCTAAAATGTGCAAAGGCATACCGAGTTTTTACTGTGCTAGATTCTCCTGCTGCTCAATAAAACACTGGTGCAGTGACTATGTTCATACACTGAAGCACATTTTTTTTCTGTTAGTTCAGTCAGAAGGATCTGTGGCAGACAGTGTGATGTAATGCTGTTTGTTTCAGTTTTCAAGAGCGTTGGATCCATTTGTTTTGTGTAGGGGAGCTGGTACTGGTTGCCTTCTTAAAAATAAGGTTAGCTCTTTTTTTATATAACTGAAGTATACATTTTACTCCATGTTTATGTTGATGTCGTTTTGCAGACTGCAAATGCAATCGGAGTGTATGCTGCACTCAGTAGTATGGCGAACTCGGGAAATGCAACTGTTTATGTTTTTGTTTTTTTGGTACAGAAGTGCTTGTTTTTGTTTCCTTTGGTTAAGGTTGTGAAGGTTTTGCTTGTAAAATGTAGGTTTGATATTTGAATGAGAGTTTGCGAGCAGCATGCCCAGCAGCCAGACAGTTCTCTCGGCTGTGATGATTTTAAACTTAGTAGAGATGCGTGGCTGAGAGTGCCTTGCACTCCATACTGAGTACGTGAAAGTCATAATAACCGGCTGATGATTACAGAAAATAATGACTGGTTAACATCATTGAAAAAATGGATGGCCAGTTATTATTATACAATACACTTCACGGGACATAAAATCTTTTCCTGTAAATGTTGTGTACAAATGTTTCTTATATTGTTCATTTCCAACAACATAAACTTCATCTATAGCTTTTTTTTTCTTCTGTTCATTAAGCAGAAACTTGTTAATATGTATTCTAACATAATTACTGGGGAGTGCTTTCTCCCACTGGGAAACTAGGTTATAATTATGTCATTATAACCAGCTGGTTATAACGACGAACATGTGCCCAGTTTCCCTAGTTGGGCACATGTGCCAAACACGATATTCCACTTCTCTGCCACATTCCCCGCCATCCCAACTCCTCAGCACTGCCTGCAAACTTCCCTGATGGAACAAGTCGGCAGTAAGGACTCTCTTTTTTTCCTGAAAAACTAAAATTATTACTGGGCACAGAAAACCTTCACTAATGGGAGTGCAAAAAAAAAATAGCTTCTGGTTAGGAGCTGCTATGGACCACACTAAAACCCTCAATGGTCTGTGGCTCGACTCGTGAGACAAATACATTTATTTTGTATAATTGCTCTGATGAAAAAACAATGCCCGGCAATTATACAAAATAAAGAATGGGTAGGTGTCTAAAACTCAGATTTTACACACACCCTCGGGGTGGGATGCCTTAACAAACCCCTCGAGCTTCACTCTTGGGTTTTATGGAGCATCCTACCCCTCAGGGAGAGGGGTGTAAAATCCTCGTTATAACCACCTACCCATCCATTATTTTCTATAATTGTTACATTTTTGTATTCTGATGTCATAAAAGTCTTGAGAACTGAATGATAAATAAAGAAACTGAAACTGGATTATTAGTTATTTGTTTCTGTGTGTTAAAATGTGCATGCCAAGTCAAGCAATAATGCTAAGCAGTGTGAAACAGCCTTAAAAAATGACACAGGTTTTCAATTAATCAATACTTCACTGGGCATAGATCAAAAGACCATTGCAAAAGACTGAAAACATAATATACAGTTAAAAGATAATTTACTAAATGATAAAGTTAGTACTATAAAAATCCCACAACATGACCACATTACAAAATCAAACTATGGCCGCTTCAAGGACAGAAGCAAGGCCAAAAATTTCTGAAGCCTTGTACAACTATGACAAAGACTTCTCACAGAGGCTGAGTGAGAGTAGGGCCAGTGGGCAAAGTCAGTGTCATTAACATGGCCTGAGCGGGGGCCGTGTGTTCCAGAGTCAGAGTCGAAGAAACCAAAGGCATTGTTGACTTATGGAGCTAATGGGGTCAGGAGTCAAGTTACTAGAGACGGAGCCTATGGTGGTGAGAGCTAGACGGTTCAGTAAAATTTTCCCTGTTATCCTGGTTTATTCTAGGAGTCATCTGTGGAAGGGCTAGGTCCTAGAATTGCATTTTGCACTTTAAATTTTAAGGCTTCCTCTGGTGGGAGTAGAAATTCAATAATCAAGATTCTGCTGTTAGGTGAACATGATGTGCCTGACTTTACAGCTGTTGTTTTTATTTGCTATCACAAGCTTACTGACATTAACCTGGATCTGGAAACGACACTGCACACAAATTTGGAATGTATTTTAACTGTCAGATTTTACATGGTTGTATGAATTGTGGGTGATGTGTTTGGGGATTGGTTGTGGATTGAGCGGGACAGGGTGATTTTATTTTGTTGTGGAGTGATGTTTATGGGTGTGCTTGTATCAGCTATTTGAGTGGAAATGGTGTAGGTGGTGTGTGAGGTGGAATCTGTTGTTTACAGGAGGGAATTGGGTGGTGGGTGGATTTTTAATTTGGTTATTTAAGTTGGGGGGGTTTAGTTTTGTGTGCCTGGATAGCATTATGTGTTTAGGCTATGGGACCCTAAGTTTAGCTATCACCTGTCCGAGCTGTTGGACCTATGCCCCTTCTGTGCCCCCCCCCCATCAGTTGTGGAATATTGGAGCTGCAATGAAGTGGGCATTGTAAGAAGGCATGGTGGTAGGTGGTGGGGTTTGGGGAATGCTAATGGGGGAGGCTCTAGTGGGCTGGTGAGGACCAGGAGATGCCCTGGGGCAAAATGGAGCTGTCAGTAAGGCCAGATATGGCTGACACTCATACCCAGGGCTCCCACTGAACCAAGTGGGCAGGTAACCATTAGGCCAACTGCCTCTATCCTTCCCCTGTATGTGATGCTTTGTAATGCCTAATCAATGAGGAACAGGACTGTCATCATGGCAGATATAATGTCTGGTTCACGGAGACATGACTGAATAATGATGATGATGATGGTCCTGTCTTGGAGGCAGCAATCCCAGCTGGATGCTGTGTGGTATTATGCCCGAGGAGGGATTGCGGGTTGGGGGGGTGGCCATCTCTTTTAGATCCGAGTTGAATTTCTGTGTATACCCAATGGGAGAAACCTCATCATCTGAATGTGTGGCTATGCATGAGGGGCCAGGTAAAGGTTGTAGGATCCATCTCATGTATCAGCCTCTGGGGTGTGTAGCGGATTTCCTGTAGGAAATTGTGGACTTCATCACCAGTAGGGTGCCGATGTTGCCAAGATGGTTGGTTCTGGGTAACTTCAATGCCTGGATAGATGATTAAATCCTGCAGTTTGGACAAGATTTCTTCTGGTGGGATCACTAGCCCTAGCAAAAGTGGTTACTTCTGTGACCCATCAACATGGGTATGCATTGCTCTTTTTTCCACCGGAAGCCCAAGATCAATGAATTTGAGACTTGTCGGGTCAGTTGGTCAGATCACTGCACAGTGAAGTTCTCCTTCACCCCCCCTCTTGTAATCCTTCTCTTGAGGAGATAGTTCAGTACTGCCCTTTAAGTGGGTTATCACCAGAAGGACATCAGGCAATACTGGACATCTTAGATGTGATGTCAGCATGTGGGATGAGACTGAAGGAGGTGGTGGTTGTCTATAACTGGGCCATTGTCTTGGCCCTTGATTCATGACACAGAACCCTGTGATTTGACAGGGAGCTCGGGAGTTGGAAGTCTACCGGTTGGAGCTTGGAGCACTGTTGAAGGAGATCTATGACCGAAGGTAGAAAACTGGCTTTGAGTACTCATTATGGTGAGTACCAGAGGGCAATCACTCTTAACAGGACATCACTTCTGTCCAGGAGGATTGCTGCTGGGAAGAACTGATTGGCTCAACTTTTCCAGACTGAAGACAGATTACTTCATCTGACCTGTCTACAGTTGGTGAGAGAAGGTTCATCCACAAAATACAAGGTGTTTTCTTGGTTCTTCTCAAACAGGGTGTCTTCTATTCAGTCTGGGATCTCACCAACCATGCTGTTGTGATCCCACAGGGGTGAAGCTGCATTTCACAATAGCATTAATCTGTCATGGGGAAACTTTAGGTCAGTTACAATGGATGAGGTCTGTGGGATGATCTCTGAACTATGGCCCACCTTCTGAGAACTGAATCCGGGCCTGACACATCTACTAGTGTGCTGTGTGCAGTTACTGGGCCTTATGTTCACTGGGATAGGCCAGTGTTCCCTCTAAGAAGAGGTCTTTCCAAGTGCACTGAACGATGCACCAGTGAGGCCCCTTCTGAAGAAACCTACTCTGGACCCACACTGCCTATTAAATTATAGACGAGTCTCTAACTCCCCATTTTAGAAGGTTATCGAGAAGATTGTGATACAGCAGCTTGAGGCCCATCTCATGGCCTATGGCATCTACAAGCCCCTCCAGTCTGGATTTAGGTCCGGGCACAGCACCAAAACTGCAGTTATCAGGGTGCACAATGGCATTCTCAGGGTGAGAATGGTCAGTTCTTGTCCTACTTCGATATCTCCTCAGTTTCTGACACTGTGGGCCATGTGTTGTTTTTGACTGTCTAAGGGAGTACAGTGCACTCACTGGCATGGTCATCTGCTGGTTTGAGTTCTACCTCAGTAACAGAATGCAGGGGATAGAGATTGGGAATTTCTCCTCACTTTCAAAGCCCCCACTGTATGGTGTACCACATGTGTTGGTCCTCTCTCTCATGTTTGCAGTGCACATGCTACCCCAAGGAGGAAGCATTAAATGTTACAGGCTGGATTTTCACCATTATGCAGATGACAACAGCTATATCCATCATTTGCAGCCAGCACACCGGACACAGTTGAGGTGCTTAATTTTTGTCTGACCAACAACTAGGACTGGATGGCATCGAGCTGGCTGAGTCTTAACCTGGACAAAATGGAGCTACTGATGATTGAACTGGGTTGAAGAAGGGTTGAGGGAACAGTCAAAGAAGTGACAGAGCTAAAGCTCAGGTACGCTAGGCTTGTGGCCTCCGCTAATGTAAAAACTCTGTGGAGGAGGTCAATGTGGATGAGAAGCTAACATTTGTCAAGTGTCAGCAGTAGTCTGGAGTGGCTTTTACCCTCAAAGAAACACTGCCCGGATTAAACCTTTGGTCCCCGCCGAAGACCTTCCCTTGCTAGTGCACACGTCCAGGCTTGATTACTGTAATGCCCTATACCCAGGGGTCAACTGAGGTGTACTACAAGGCCTGCAACCAGTGAAGAAAGCAGTGGCCAGGCTGCTGACAGGACTTCCCAGATCTTGCCATGTGACCCCGGTCCTTAATGTGCTACACTGGCTGCCACTGAAGTTGTGTATTACCTTCAAGATTGAATTACTGATCTATATGACTTTATATGGATTGGGCCCGACTTACCTGGTAGAACTCCTGACTCCTCACTGATTCTCCTGCCCCTTTGTTCCTCCAAGATGATCCTCCTTGCTGTTCCCTGGGCAAGGTTAAAATCTTTGGGGGACTGGGCATTCAAAGTAGCTAGTCCAGCCCTGTTGCATTTGTTGCCAAGATCTTTCAGGAAGGCCACCCCCCTTGGTGGAGGCCATGAAAAGGGGCCTAAAGCCCTTTACATTTAATAAGGCATTTGGAGCCACTTATTTATTCATTCATTTAGTTATTTATTTACTTCAGTTGATACCGTCTGCTACTGCTACTGAAATACTTCATTAGTTAATGTTCACTGTTGTTTTATAGCTTGTTATGATTTATTGTATTGTTTTATTTATGAAATTTGTTATCACTATGTAAGACACTCTGAGCACCTGGAAAGGCTGTAATACAAACAAAGTACTACTACAACACAAAAAAAATCTAAAACACCTTTTTTTTCAGTTTACATTTTGTGACTACAATGCTTTTAATTCAAGAAAATAGACATGCCCACATGCAAGCATGGGAACAGTTTAGAACAATTAACCCAAACCTTTCAGATGCCATGGAGGTCAGTAGTGCAAATAAATATGAGGAAGGGTAAATGGACTACACACTCCCCATTCAAATGGGATGCAGCACCAACAAGACAGTGTCATACAAACATATGAACATACATACGAACATACAAAGAAAGCCAATAGAATAAGGCCATACTGCAGGGTCCTCAGCTTACGCTACTGACCCTAAATCCCACCCCCCACCATGGTCTTCCTTTCCACACCATCTTCCACAATGGTGATTTTAATCACAAATTAGAATTATTGCACATTCGCTTAGGACAAATATAGGTAAGCACCCAGTAAGATTAATGAATATGAATAAAATGTACTCTGTATAAATACTGGCAATAGTTGTAACTAGGCAACAGATATTTAAAAAAGTGCTTTAAACCTCCAATGAACAGAGGCACTTTGAGAATCAAACACTGGTTAACGTAAAACAAAAATGTTAACTATATTCACAGAAAATAGTTTTGAGAGGGAACCGGAGAAATATATGGATAGCTATTCTCTCAAAAAAAAAGTATGTTATATAAAGAACTAATCTGACAAAAAAGAATGCTGTATAATAAATTCCTTCTTTAATATCTATCCATCTATCTATCGCAGCTGAGAGACATTTACATGACCAAAAGAAAAATGAACTCTTACGGAATGTTGTAATCCAAAGACTCAGATTAGTTGATAAGTTTCCGAAAAAATATATACAAGTCTTTATTTCAGTTTATTTAGGAACTGATTGCCCTGATTTCATGATGACAACAGAAATAATACTGCACATGTTTTTTTTTTTTAATTATAATATATGAAATAATAACCACTAACCAACACTCCTGGTGAAGAGGCATTTCTGAACAAAAACACTAGAGGGCTATAGTCATCTGGGGACTGTAACTGTGATAACATACATCCGAAAAATACAAACTATTTAAAAGTGAGCAAGTTTGTCCAGTTTCTCAAATGCCATAATATCTATCTTCAATCATTTTCCCTCTATCAGTCCAATGGATTACTGACACAATGCAAACTGAAATTACCACACCACAGCTGTGAAGATCTTGCTTATAGCTGCAAATTTAGAGTTGCAAGACCAGTTCATATTGCATTGCAAAACTACACTGCATACTTGAACCTTACACACATTTTAATAATACAAGGTTTATAAACAGATCAACAGCAGCATGAATAAGGTAAGGTAACCTGATTTCTTCTAATTTGATCTCCTGGGGTAAGCCCCCTCTAGTGGCACTCTTGTAATAGGGCTAATCATGAATTGTAAAATCTATATAACTTTATGCACTTGTTGGCAGATGCAAAAAGGATTTTCATTCTTAAATCTTATTTAAATTATGTAAATCCTGTTTGCCTGTTAACCCTGTTGGGTTCGTGATCAACTTCAGCACATGCCTTATGGTGTTGATTGCTTTTATAAATTTATCTGTGTATTACAGTCCCAGAACACTTGCATATTTCTGGAAGAGTTGCCGGATGGGTGATGTTCAGCATATGTTTAGTGTGACAATTCTTTGGACACAAGTAGTGGATTATGAAGGTTTTGAAGATTTGTTCTGCAACTCAAGTTGCTGTTGTGGCAAATCAAAATGGAAACAACAGTTCCCAAACAAGACAGTACTTTAAATCTGAATGGTATATATCATGTGATTGCCTGATTCAATAGTGCATGTGTGAAACTTAAGTTGACAGCTGTAGCAACAGGTAACCATAGAGAAAACTGAAGCAATTAAATGCTCTGCACAAAGAAGAGAAAATTAAAATAACATCACATAAATATATGCATGTTTACATTAAAACATATTAAGTACCTTCATAATGGATGGATTAAAAAGTTTCATTATTTGGGGATGCATATGTAGAAGGATACTACAAAATTTGAAAGTATAATTATGAATTCCTATTGTTAAACATCAAAATGGATTATGTCAGATGGGGTGCCATACCACTCTTTTATTGAATAGGTAGAAACAGTTTAAATGAAATGTCTGCAATGGTTAATCTTACTGTTTGAAACACTACCTTTAAAAAACTACTTACACCTCAAAGAAAACTTTAAAAAACATAATAATGAGGTACAATTCTGCCTGCATTCCAGGGTTTTATTTAACTCTAAAAATTGATTAGCGTTTTGCTCATAAAAGGTCTAAAACATTGTGAAAATGCATAGCACTTGCCTCACTGTGGTTAACAAACATAACACTTCTAGAAAACCTATATAAATGCTTTCTGTATAGTTAGTATTGTCCCAAGAAAAAAACTGCTAATCAATTATTTAAAACCCTGCATTCCATTTCTATTTTATACAATTCTCTTCTACATTATTACTAAGGAAATCTGCATGAATATATGATCTTTATCCCTTAAAGTTCCTTAGAGTTCATCTCTCTATAGCTTACTCCCTACTTCAAGTCATAATCCTCTGTTGTGACATCACAATCTATTGCTATGGGAGTAAATGTGATACCACTAGCAGTGTTCTATGACTTCAGGTACACAGAAACCAGCAGGAATAGACAAACTCATCAGGAGCATAGATCCTGTTTTCATACAAATGGTTTCAGTAATAAATAATAGGGAGGAGGAATACAGCACTTATGGGAAATACAAGCTGGAATGTGTCTAAATATTAGGTTTTGTTAAAGTTCTCTTGAAAGTGTCACCAGCTCTTTAAAGAATTCCTCAAGATATATAGAAAACATAGCGTAGTCTAACTCAATGATTCATTTAAGCTCAAGTTAACCCTCAGGCATGAAGCATGCAATAGTCACTCTTAACCTTGTATGAGGACTTAGAGTACCAGATTTTAAAGGCTGCTACAGCTAAATCATTAATATCTTGCTGCACAAAAATGAAAATGGTTGTCTTGAAATAGAAGAAGACAATGCAACACTGTCATATATCTACACAACCAGTGATGTAATTAACATCAACTATATTATGAAATATCAGCAACCCTTGTATGAACATTTCTCTGAAGACCATGGACACAGTTACAAAGGGACACGTCATTCCCAATTCCATTTCCTGGCTGACAATCACAGCATATTGCTTCGAATTTGCTTCAACTGTCACTAGTTTTAGAACTAAAGGAAAAAAGGGACTCTTATAGTACTGAACAGCTGTATCAAAATGGTGAGACATGTTCCTTTGTGCATTTATGTAAGACATATAAGTTGCAATATTTGGACTTCTGTTATTTACAAATACAACATTATCTATCCTCAGATCCATGCAAGAAATGGCTACAATAATCTTACTCTAATTTTCATAGCTTCTTTGCAATGAGTGTGCAGATGCCGGGAGCTTTGAACACATTACCAGTTGATATACACTTGCATGTGACCAAAGTGAGTCGAATGAACCTATTCAGCAATGTTGGAATGCTGAACTGTCAACAGTTTTAACTGACCATGAGTGGAATTTAATATACAGTACAGAGAAATAAGTAACACCATGTAGTATGAATTCCAGTGGAACACACTGTGCAGTATTACCATCCACCAGTAATTTTGTAAAAAGAGATTCTAGCCTTATTGGTCCTTGGAAAATAGGCGACCACTGAAAACCATAACTATACCATAACTATACCTGCACTACCGTGCAGGTATAATATATATATTATTGGGGCACGGTCATGCCCTATAGTTAGGGTTGAGTAGGCAGTTTAATGTTAAACCCCAAATTTTGCATGTTAATAACTTTGCAACTGTTAAATGCATTTGCACAAAATTTGGAATATATGGTCTCATATGGTAGATTTCTTGATCTGCTAAGTTGCGTTTTAATTGGAATTGCAGTTTTCATTCAGTGAACCACCACAAAACGCATTTTTCACTTTCTGTTTTGCCCATTTTTGCTGTTTTGTGCCCATCGCGCTGCAGCCACACTGTTTGGAATTTTGATCTGAAATTGTAAGGGTAGAAAGAGGTTTGCTCAAACAACAATCCAGCACTGATTCGGTGAAAACATATTAATCCATTCCAAAGTTATTTAATTTGGAATTTTCAGGTTCTGAGCATGCTCAGTTCAGTCTTAGATTTATATATATGCTTTGCGAAAGGGGATTGGGCTCATGACCAAGGATTTTATCATCTCATGAACGGGAATTTATAAAATCCCCATTCGTGAGGGAAAATTCCCCTTTTGCAAGCCGCCATCTTGTTTTCATTTTTCCCCACAAACAAAATGTTGTAACTTGCCCCACGGATGTGTTGTCTTGCAATTGAATAATGGGTTTTGTTCAGGGTGATGCCATCTACAACTCCATGGCTTTGGTTTGCTTTGTTTTTGTCAACAAATAGCCATTTTAAATTAAAAAAATCTTTGGTCATCACATGCTTCCGATCCCCTTTTGCGAGCTGTCAAAATCCCCTTTCGTGAGCTGACAAAATCCTTGATCGCAATTTCTGGACCATATGGCCCTATCTTGTGAACAAGGATTGGCTTGCGAACTGGGATTTTGTCAGCTTGCAAAAGGGTCAGCTCATGAAAGGGATTTTGACAGCTCACTTAAGGGGATTTATGCATCCCTTTATGAGCTGTCAAACTCCCCATTTGTGAGCCGATCCCCTTTCGTGAGCTGACAAAATCCTTGATCGTGATTTCCAGACCAGATGGCCCTTCTTGTAAACAAGGGTTGACTTGCAAACTGGGATTTTGTTACCTTGCAAAATGGGATCGACTTGCAAAAGGGGATTTTGACAGCTCATGAAAGGGGATTGGTTTTTTAAATCCTCTTTCGTGAGCTGACAAATTCCCCTTTCCCAAGCTGACAAAATCCTTGATCACGATTTCCAGACCAGATGGCCAAAATCTGGCAAACAAGGAATTCTTGCGAATGGCAATTTTGACAGCTTGTGAAGGGGGATTGAATCCGTGATTGAGGATTTTGCCACCTCACAACCTAGGAATTTTAAAACTTTCCCAGTGCACTGCAAATAAACGGTTTGGTCTTTTGGCTTGAAATTTGCAGGGTATAAAGGGGTTTCCCAGAGATATGAATTATGCTGTTTAGGTGCAAACATTTTCATCGGTGCCATAGATATGCCATTACGAATTTGAAATTTTTCCCATAGGATAACACTGCGGTGCCCACCTTGCCTTTCGGTGCCCGTATCTTGGAAACAATGCGAGATATGGATTTTTCGCTCCAGGCAGCGTGAACTAAGCACACATGGAGGTTTCAAAGTCAGGATTACAACTGCAGTGGAATGTTTTTCATAGCTGCTATGATTACTGAGATATTGGCAAATTAATATTACAAGGGTTCCTTTTCAGCCCTATAGGGCTGCTGTATGGCTCCGTAGTCATGTGTAAGTGGGAGTGAAGGGCCCAGAGGGCCTGCACTCATACTCATGCATATCATTAAGTAAAAATGGGCACACTGAAGGCAGCACAGGGCCCAGAAGGCCTGCGCTCCCACCAACACATACCAGTTACCAGTTACATTACACTTTCTCAAAAAGTAAAGAAATTCATTGCAAAAAACTTTGTTAATACATCAGTTAGGGTTGAAGTGACAAAAGTAGGGAACTGAGGCATTAGGGTTGACACCCGGACACCCACCCCCACGCCTTACCACCCTACCCCAACTCACCACAGACCAACAGGTTACAGGGTGTGCCTTGGGTCATCAGACCTAACTCTCACCCCATTCTCCTATGCTGTATCATGTAAGCTTTGTTACACATGGAATGAGTTGAGAGTTATGGCTGATGACCCCAAGGCACACCCCGTCACCTGTTGGTCTGTGGTTGGTTGGGGTGGGGTGGTAAGGCATGGGGGGTAGGTGTTAGGGTGTCAACTGTAACACCTTATTTCCCTACTTGTGTCGCTTCAACCCTAACTGATGCATTAAAGAAGTGTTTTGCAATGAATATATATATATATATATTTGACATTAATCTAGCTCACTGAAATCCTAAAACCACCAACTAACATACATTTTTTAAAATGTTTCATTATGCAAACCACAGGACACTGCAGACGGTTTAGTACATTCACTGTCACAGAGAGAGACGCCATTCTGGAAAGCCAGTAAACTGTAAGCCAAATGACCACTTTAAAATAATGTAAACAAATAAGTAAAAGGATTTAAAGTGCCATACAAAAACAAGTTTGAAAGTAAGTTTAATAGAAAACATACCTCACACCAAATTACCATACAAGCTAAAACAAGAAAAACAAATAAAATCACAGTGTTACTGTCCTTGTGGCTATCTAGCTGATCTGCTTTACCTGGCATACTGGTTCATGGTGTGTGTAAATGGGGCGTTGCTAAAGTTAACATCCAAGACAGCATTTGGAAAGTTATAACTACTAATCCCAGTAATCCTCTTCTCAACCTTACTGGGCTAACTGCTTAAATAATAGTGAATGGAGACCTAGCCCAGAAAACATTTACATGTGATCATATGTTAAAACTAAATGTACAGAATAAGCTGGGAAAGGCCCCTTTCTGGGGTTTCAGATAAAGTGCACACACATTCTTGGTTCCAGCACCACTCTTTGGTTATAAAAGGAAATCTATACTGAAATCAGAACCTCTTAGAAAACAGCATCACCCCATGTCAGAGCTGGTGTGCATGGCAGTGGTGGAAAACAGCATTCAACAGCAGATTACAATCATAATGCTGATACTGATCATAATAATGATCATGGAATCCAAGAAAAATACACTTTATTAAAATAACATCAGTACTCATTTGTTGCCCATCTGGATTTAGATTTTAATGAGGCTTCAGATTTGTTATTTCAAAAGTACTCTAGAACTTATCAAGATAGATTAACCAAAGTTCTCATAATATGTCAACTACTGACATACCAATAAAACTGGCTGAAAACTCTTAAAGAGCTGCTGCTTAAAGGGAAAACATTGAAAAAACATGCTATTTAGACACAATTCAATCTGTATTCCCTATATCTCCCATAGATTTCTCCTAAGGAAATTTGCACATACACAGAATCTTTATCCCTTAAAAAATTATTTTCCCAACAGCCCATTCCCCACTTAAAGTCATAACCCTTTGTGGCTACATCACACTCTGTTGCTATGGAAATACCGATGATGTAACAAGCTGAGCATTATGATCTCAGGTAAGGAATAGGCAACAGGAGCTGATAAACTCTGAAGGAAAAAACATCCTGTTTTTGTGAAAATGACCTCAGTAATAGATAATGAGATGAAGAAATACAGGGATAATGTGAAATACAAGCTAAACTATAAATACTTTTTTAAACATTCTACTAGAGACATCTGCTGTTTTTTGAGACAAGTTCTTAAATTCTACAGTATTAATATAATGAATTTCCCATTGCATATAAATATGTGAATATTAGTAAATGAGTTGTTAAAGAGTCTCTGACATCTCAGGAAAAGCATTAAAAACATTTTAGGCACATTTCAGTTTCTATTTCATACTGTACACTGCAAAACTGAATATATTTGCACCTGTTTTGTTCTGCGTTGCTCACCCACTATCAATTAATTGTGCCTGAAAATGTTTGTGCCCTTTTCCCCGACACTCAGCTGACAATCATGTATTACTTTTAAATGGCGGCTCAACATCAGCTACTCGGTGTGGTTACATCAGAACTCCTAGTCACTGAAACTTACCTGCAATTTCACTACTCAGCAGGATTCATGGCAAAAAAAAAAAAACAGTGAAACAGAAATATCCTTTTGCTTCAGAGGTGAAAGCCAATGAACACAGAGGATGTGCTGGAGTAGATACCCAGGTTGTGGTACCAATTGTAAAGCAGTTAATGTCCTGTTTCCACCACCTCAGCAACAGAAAATGACTGGCACAATATGCCACCTACAGTAGTGAGCTGCACTTTATATTAGATAAGTATGCCTTTGAGCATGGAGGTATGCCTGCAGTAAGGTATTACCAAACAAAGTACTGCCAGACAGTTGCAGCTTGGAAGCACATCGGACAAGGCTCAAGGGAGACCACATCTATTAGAGGAATAGTAGGAAAATTAAGTAAAAAAAAAAAAAACCTGTTACAAGCCTGCAGGATGAGGGTGCTGTGGTGAATATCAGAGGGGTGTATGCTGTAGCAGTTGGTATTGTTAAAGTGCAGGCACCTCCCCTCCTGAGTGAGAAAGGTGAAAGCTTGCTACTGTCAACAAAGTGGACCTGAATGTTCCTTAATCATGTGGGTTTTGGCAAAAGGAAGGGAACAAAGGCAGCAAGAAAAAACCCTTCTGATTTTCCAGTACTACAACAATGTTTCCTGACTCATATTAGCCTGGCCTTTGCTCAAGATGTTATATACCTCGATGAAACTGGAGTCCAGATGATACCCATTTCGGAATGGACAATGGAGGCTACAGGATTCAAACAGATGCAAGTTGCAGGTTTTGCCGACAACAGACAAGTGTCTCTGGTGTTAGCCTGCACACTATCCAACAATTTACTCTCCCACAAGTCATTTACAAAGGCAAAGCTAAAGCCCACCATCTGCATTTTAAATTTCTAAGTGATTGGAGTATCACTCACTGTCAATCACTTGGCTAACGAAGACACTACTCCAACTGATTGATAACATCTTGGTCCATTACTTCTCTTTTATTTTCCAAAGATTGGGGCTGCCCGCTGAGCAAAAAGCACTACTGACATCTGACATGATTAGGGCACATACAACAGGTGATGTGTTAGAAAAACTTGAACCCTATGGCATTATACCAATATTTGTACCTGCCTCCTATGCTGATGCTTTGCAACCACTTGAGGTATCGGTAAACAAGCTTCTCACGGATTCCTTAAAAAACACTTTACAAGTTGGTATATGGGTCTTATAAAAGGAACAACTTGATAGGGATAACGATGCTACTGATGTGAAGATGGATTTTAAGCTGGGACATCTAAAAGAAAAATGCACTGTGGTTACTTGCAAGCTATAATAACCTCATGCTTGTAGGAATAGCAGAGGTGCATGGAAAGTGTCCGTCTGCTAAGGTGGTTTGTTTTCATCTGCTGCCTTTACTGAAGCTCACTTAATCACTATCTCCATCAGAAAATTAGTGACTTTGATTTTTAGACTGAAACCAATTCTGTTACTGAGAACCTATGATAAAGGAGCATGTGGAAACTGACCAAACAGGCCAACCAAACCAACTGACTGTATTTACTTATTTATTTTATTTATTTATTGATTCGGAAAAGACCTTTGAGTGCAAGCTCTTTTACAAAGGTTGCATGTCATAGATTGCTAAACAAAGTAAATAGGAGAAAGCAAAGATACATTACAATGAACCATACAGTTTGGATTCAGAACTTACAGAATAACTCAAAACATAGGTGCAAGTTAAATAATAAGAAAAACACTTTATGAGGGTGGGGGGGGGAGATAAGCAGCCACAAAGTGCCTTGTCAGTAGTTCAGAGGGATGGGGACAGCTGGTAGTGGGGTGAAGGAAGAAGGTACGAGAGAGAGAGAGAGGTATGTACTCCAGTGGAGGTGAAGGGTGGGGGAAGAAGGGCGATAAGGTATAGGGAGAAATACTGGGGTAAGGGAAGGCTGAGAGGAGAAAACATGCTGGAGTAAAATGGTAGGGTGTGAGAGGGCATGGTCAGGCAGCCTGCATTAGTAGTGACTGTAAGGGAAACTTACGGGACTGTGAGTTGGGGAAGGGGGTGGCGGGTGCCAAAGGAGCATGACACAAACTAATTGCTGGGGCAAGTCCTGAGAAGGGACAGAGGGAGGGGGTACCTGAGGCCTGCCTAGTGCTTGCTGGGGGGCAGAGAGAGCAGATGTGGCTGGAATCAGGGGCAGGTGCACTTACGAGAGTGTTATTAGGTGCTGTTTGAGGTCAGTTTTGAATTGTGCCAGACAACTGGTGGCCAAGAGGTGTCTGGGGAGTTCATTCATCCATAGGGGGGCCCGGTAGGCAAATGCACATTGCCCAAGTGAGGTGCGACGGAAGGGGATAGCCAAGGCCCCTCTAGTCCTTCCTCTAGTGACCTGTAATGAGTTGGCCTCCTTGATCAAATTGCCTATACAAGGTGGTGTTTTACCCAATAAAGCCCTCTTTCCCAGGATGCAAGTCTGGAATTTGACCCTGTTTCTTAATGACAGCCAATTTGCACGTTTGTACAGAGTACAGGTGCGAGTGCCATGCTCAGCATCCAGGGTGAGTCTGCTGGCTTTGTTGAGTGCACTCTGAACCCTCTTGAGTGCTGTATCCATTGCTGCCCCATAGACCACTAGTCCATAGTCAATAGTAGATATAACTGAACTATGGACTAAGTGGTGGAGGGCCCCTGGAGAGAGGTACTCCTTGTGCCTGTACAGGACACCAATCTTGGTATTGACTGTCTTGACCAGAGAGTCAATATGGTGCACAGATGTGAGGGTATCATCTATTATGACCCCCAGATACTTGAACAAGTGAACTTGTTCCAGCGGCTCACTGCATGAGTTGGAGATGATGAGGGGGTGGTGCTTATTTTTGCTGTGGGGGCTGGACATATGCATGGTCTTGGTCTTCTTGTAGTTTAGTAGCTACTTATTACAGAACTAGTCCTCGAGTTTTGAGAAGGAGTTCTGCAGCTCAGATTGTAGTGCAGCCTGAGACATGCTACTGCTCAGGAGCACAGCATCATCTGCATATAGTATGAATTTGGTGCTGCAGGCTGTGGGAAGGTCATTTAAGAAGAGGCTGTAGAGTAGGGGCCTCAGTATTGATCCCTGGGGTACCCCTAATGATACCTCTCTTGCGCTGGATACTGTTTGCCCAATTTACTGTCGATTATAGCTCTGCCCTCACTGAAAACAGTGCTTTATGATAATTGTGTGTTCTGATGTAGCATAATGTTTCTTTTTTGTGCTTTTTTGCCGCGTGTTACAGCTTTATATCTGATTAGTGATAAACTGAGTGTAACTGATAAATGAAATATGGAAATGATTCTTTTTTAAAATCACCTGAAACACATATGAAATAAATAAAACAGTGTGTGCACTTAACCTTACTTAACCGGACACTGTCGGTATTATTATTTTGACACTTACTATGGTAAATTTTCACTATCATCATATTTTTGCAGCATTTGCCAAGGCACAAATATAACAAAAATTAAATTATCACAGAAATATCCAGGTCAACAGTATATTCCTCTTTGTCTTTACAACTATGGTCATTGGCAAGAAAACAGGATCACTGGTCCCTAGATTTAATCAGCTCTGGCTGCTTGTCTACACTTGATACCACAGTCAGTTTGTGACATTTGTTAGTGTTGAAATGATTATGTCATAAACATGTTTATGATGTCAGATGTTGACAAGTAGCCAGACTGGATAAATTCTAAGGAGCAGTGATCCTGTTTTTATAGTAATAAGCATAGCTATTGTGAAAAATGGAGCTACTGTAACTGCAAAGAATATGTGAAATACATGCAGAACTTGGGCTAAAAAATACATTTTTCATTGTTTTCTCTGTGACATTAGGAACAAAGTAATTTCTCACACGCATTTTTAAAGACTACATTATCATTTTTTATGATAACTATCAACGTCATGACTGCTGTCGTAAGTAGATTCTTTTTTTTTTCGATTCCCCCTTATAGAAACAAAGAAACATAGAATTTGCCAGCCAATAAAGACCACTTGGCCCACCTAGTCTGCCCTTTTTTCACTGCCTACAGTATCACCGTAGATCCTACTTGATCTCCAGACCATTCACCACCCCCTTTCCCTAAGATTCCCTTATGCTTATCCCATGCATTTTTGAACCCCACCATTGTTTTTGGGTAACCCGTGAGGTGGGCGCATGAGGAAGGGTGCCGTCCATAATGGTGACTCCTTCCTGGTGCAATCCCTCATGGCGATGGGAGGGTAGGGTGGCTGGATGAGGTGGTGAGCAAACTGGGCGACAGGATGTCGCTATGCATAAGTGCGGGGGTGGGAGGCGAGCACGGAGTGTGGGCTGGGAGGGGCGGAGGAGGCTGTGGGGGGTGGTGCTGCAGTAGCTGGTCAAGCTGCGACGGGCATTGGGGGTTGGCTAGTGGCTGGGGTGGGTGAGGTACCAGGTTCGGGTCCGGGCGCTGGTGCGGTTTTACTGTGCCCGGGCTGAACCGTTATTTTTTTAACTGCTTTCACCCCCCCCGACATGCACCCCCCCCTGGGGTTGAGAATCCTTAAGTGGGGTGTGGGAAGCAGTAAATAACTGTCCTAGTGCCGTTGTCCTGATGCGCCGGGGTTGTCAGAGTGCTGAAAATGTTTTCGGCACTCTGACTGAGCGATAACGGCGTTCGCCGTTATCACACAGACCCTGGTTTTGGCCCCCACTACCTCCAAAGGAAGACTGCTGCAGAAATCCACCACTGTTCTATGAAGTACTTCATTTCATGTCTCTTGAATCTGCACCACCACCCGCCGCTTATCATGCCACCTTGTCCTCGAGCACCATTTTATTTTTGAAAAAAAAATACTTCCCTCTTGTACCTTCTTTACCATCGTGAGGTATTTAAAGGTCTCTATTGCATCTCCCCTCTCTCTCCTCTCTTCCAGGATATACATATGTAGGTCATTTAATCTCTCCTCACAGGGCTTCTGATGCAGACCCTTCACCATTGTAGTTGCCCTCTT
Organism: Neoceratodus forsteri; assembly: GCA_016271365.2. Taxonomy (NCBI): domain Eukaryota; kingdom Metazoa; phylum Chordata; order Ceratodontiformes; family Ceratodontidae; genus Neoceratodus; species Neoceratodus forsteri. The sequence continues at coordinate 350,489,618 of CM028131.1, read as the reverse complement.
CTGGACTGCATCTACTCTGTCTATGTCCTTTCTGAGATGTGGACTCCAGAACTCAAACACAGTACTCTAGGTAGGGTCTCACCAGTGATCTATATGGAGGAAACACCACCTCTCTCCTTCTGATGGCAATACCCCTTCCCATGCACCCTAGCATCACACTTGGCGTCTCAGCTGCCTCAACATATTGCCTGGCAACCTTCCAGTCATCCGATATGACTGCTCCTAGATCGCTTCCCTGCTTGATGGTTGTCAGTACTACCACCACCACCAATTTTGTACTCTGCCCCTGGATTTCTGTGCCCTAAGTGCATTATTTTACACTTTCCTGCATTGAAACCCAGCAAACATATCCTTAACCACTCCTTGAGTTTTCTCGGGTTGCTGCTCATCCTTTCAACCCCCTGGAGTGTTCACCCACTCCAGAGTTTTGTGTCATCCATAAATAGGCAGATCTTCCTTTTTTCAGCTCCTCTGCAATGTCAGTTGTAAAGACATTAAAGTGGACTGGTCTTGGTACTGAACCCTGGAGCACCCTGATACTCACTCTCCCTTCCTCTGCATGAACTCCATTTACCACCATCTTCTGCTGCCTATCACCTAACCAATTTCTTACCCAGTTTACCACCATTGGACATACTCCTAAGTAACCCAGCTTATTTACTAATCTCCTATGTAGAACAGTGTCACATGCCTTACTGAAATCTAGGTAGGCTATGTCCACTGCTCCACCCTGATGTAGTTACTTGGTCACCCAGTCAAAGAACTCTCTCAGATTTGTTTGACCCCCCCCCCAGCCCCGGTGAATACATGCTGCCTCAGGTCTTGTAACCCACTGGATTCAAGATATTCCACAATCATTTCTTTGAGCAGTGATTCCATTAACTTTCCCATCACCAAACTCAGGATGATTGGCCTATAATGACCAGCCTCTTCCATGCTACCACTTTTGTAAAGTGAGACTACATCTGCCCTCCTCCAGTCCTCTAGGACCACTCTGGTTTCCAATGAGCTGTTAAATGGGCCATCAGAGGTACAGCCAGCACCTTCCTGAGTTCCCGCAATACTCTTGGTAGACCACATCTAGCTCCACTGCTTTGTCCACTTTCAGATTTGCAAGTCCCTTCAGGACTCTCTCCTCCAAAAATGGACTCGTGTCCACCTCCCTCCTTCTAGTGCTCCTGTTGCATTTTGTGCCCCACCCCATCCCTTTCCTTTGTAAATACTGAACAAAAGTGATTGTTCAGGATGTCTGCATTTTCCTGTTCCCCTCTTCACAGTCCCCTCCTTCCCTGCTTACCTTACAATCCCACCCCTGGTTGTCTTTTTTTCACTTCTATACCTAAAAATGTTACTGCCTTGGCTATTCTCTTTTCAATTTGTGCCTTTGTGCTCCTTACTCCTCTCCCTGCTTCCCTCCGTTTCTCCTGATGCACCTCCCTATCATACTCCATCTGTGTCTCCTAGTACCTTCTGAATGCTACCCTCTTAGCTTTTACCTTTATCGCCACCTCTTTCAAAAACCATAGCAATCTGTTTTTCCTCTTTTGCTCCCTAGCTTGATGCAGAGGTTTTCTGCCTTCACTATGGCCCTTTTTAGTTTCCACTGCTTTTCCTCTACTCCACCCAGTTCACCCCCAACCCACCATGTCATCCCTGAGGCATCCACACATCTTTTTAAAATCTGCCTTGCTGAAGTCTAGGACCCTCGTCTTTGTGTAGTTTGATTCCGCAGCCATCCTTCTAACAAACAAATAATATAGAGGGGAACAGTGAACTGGAGATACAGACTAGGTTCAGAGAGCTAGCCAGGGTCTGTCAGGATGTGGAGTGCTTGGTCTCCTTCTTGGAGATCCTGCCAGTGCCTAGGGCCTGTTTGGAGAATCAAGCAGAATATAAGGGAGGTGAATGTATGGCTCAGGTAATGGTGCGGGCAGGGATATGGGTGGGTGGGGACTGGGGTGGAACCTGGGAGGATAAGGAACTGTACACTAAGGATAGGCTCCACCTTAGCTCAGAGGGAAAAGAGGTCCTGAAGCTTAAACTGTCAGGGTACATCCATTCCAGGTGGGGTTTAAACTCGTGAAGGGGGAAGAGTGGGGGATCCCTGGCAGGCCAAGCCTGAAGGGACCAGGCCCTCTCCCACAAGAGGGGGGGAGGGGGCACAGATTAGGTACACTCGATAGTGCAGAAGAAGGACCTTGTACACAGGGACCCGGGAGCCCTCAGCGCAGGGGAAGGGGGGGTAGGCAAGCATGTTGGAGGGTGGTCCTGATTAACACCAGGAGCATGAGGAATAAGATTACAGAGCTACAGGTGCAGTTGTTGGAGGGTGGGGTGGATGTGGCAGCTGTCACTGAGACCTGGGCCACTTCCAAACATGACTGGGTCCAAAACCTACCAAGATACACCACGTGCAGAAGAGACAGGGTGGAGGGAAGATGGTAGTATTTATCATTAAGGAGGGATAAGGGTTATCAAAGTTGAGGAGGCGGGGGATCAGGTGGAGGCCTTATGTGTCACCCTACAGGCTCCAGTGGGAAAGTGGGTGAAGATGGGGGTGGTATACAGACCACCCAGGCAGGGAAGGAACAGGAGGAGGGCCTGGTGGCAAACCTTAGGGATCACTGTGGGAGGGGGTAGGGCAGAACAGTGGTACTGGGGGATCTGAATATGCCAGTAACAGACTGGGGGACTATGATGTCCTCATTGGGCAAGGAACACTGCCTTCTGGATGTCTTCCAGGATGTGTTTCTTGCCCAGCTGTTGACTGATCCAATGCGGGGGGAGGAGGGGTCATGTCCTGGATGTGGTACTGGCAGATGGTGAGCTCATCAGGGACCTAGTAGTTGGGGACCCACTGGCGGGAAGTGATCACGCCACGGTCTGGCTTTCCATGGACCGCGGGGGTAGATCACATAAAAACATCGGTGGTAAATTTTAGAGGGGCAGACTTTGGAGGGATGGAGTGGATCCTCAGGGGCCACCTGGATGAGATCAGGCCAGATATGGGCACTGAGGCCCAGTGGGAAGTTATTTAAAAAAGGGCTCCTGGAGACCAATAAGGCCTGCATGAAGGAGAGGCACAAGTGGGGCAGAGCTAAGAAGCCGAGCTGGTGGACAAGGGAGGTCCAGGAGGCGATGAGGGAGAAAAAGGCAGCTTACAGCCAATATGAATGTTCTCAGGGGGATGGATCCAAGGGAGAGTATGATAGGACAGCCAAGATCATCACCAGGGTAGTGAGGTCAGCCAAGGCGGGGGGTGGAACTGAGACTGGCACAGGGGATTAGAACGGGGAAAGGGTTCTTTAGGTATATCAGAGAAAGAAGAAAATGGAAGGGGCAAAATAGTAGACTTCAATCGGGCAGTGGGTGGGTGGAGGAGGCAGGTGAGGAGGCAGAGGTACTAAATGATTTTTTTGCCTGTCTTCACCAGGGAGGATGGGGGGGGTGGCACTGCAAGGGGAGGGAGTAGGGGGACAGGCAGATGTAGTAGGGGCAATGGATGAGGAAATCCCCATTGGGAGAGTGTGGGAGGCACTCAAGGCCCTAAGAGCGGACAAGGCACTAGGCCCAGATGGGATCCATCCCAGGGTGCTTAAGGAGCTGGCTGATACCTTGGCTGCACCTCTGGCAGGCGTCTTTAACTCCTCCCTTCAGAAGGGAAGGGTGCCACAAGACTGGAGGATGGTCCATATCGTGTCTATCCACAAGGGAGGCTTCAGAGAGGAGCCAGGTAATTACAGGCCGGTAAGCCTGACATTGGTAGTGGGAAAAGTGATGGAGGTCATTCTTGAAAGAGAGGCTGGAGGGGTTTCTGAAGGCATTGGGCCACCTAGATGATCGCCAGCTTGGTTTTGTTAAGGGCAGATCATGTCAGACCAACCTGGTAGAGTTCTATGAAGGGGTGACGAGAGAGCTGAATCAGGGAAGGCCAGTGGATGTCCTCTTTCTAGACTTCAGCAAGGCGTTTGACTCAGTGCCACATCCTGGGTTGCTGGGGGAGATGGGGGTAGGGGGCAGTTGGTAATGTAGATAGGAAAGTGGCTAGCAGGAAGGGTACAAAAGGTGATGGTGGTGGGGGAAGCCTCATCTCCCAGGAGAGTCTTTAGCGGGGTCCCACAGGGCTCAGTGCTGGGCCAACTCCTGTTTAATGCCTATGTCTCAGACATTAGAAGAAGTATCAGGAGTGGGATGAGCCTATTTGCTGACGACTTGAAACTGTGGTCAGTGGTGTATGAGAAGGAGGGGAAGTTGGCTCTCCAGGAGGACCTGGAGACCCTGGGGAAGTGGTCCTGCACCTGGAAACTAAAGTTCAACACTGGGAAATGCAGGGTGCTCCGCCTGGTGGACAAAAACCCGGCACATGTGTACACCTGGGGCGGGGGGGGACACTGCAACATTCTAGGGGGGAAAAAGGACCTCAGGGTGGTGGTGGATGCCAAAATGAACAACTCACAGCAGTGTAGAAGGGCTGTGGCCCAAGCTAATAAAATGCTGGGATGCACTACCGGGGAATAACCTCAAGGAGCCCAGAGGTACTCCTTCTGCTGTATAAGTGTCTGGTTAGGCCGCACCTTGAATACTGGGTGCAATTTTGGTGTCCTTACTTAAAAAGGGATACCGTATAGCTCTTCGGGAGCGGGTCCAGAGGAGGGTGACCAGGATGATACAGGGTCTGGGGGAAAGGCCCTATAAGGAGCGGCTAGAGGAGCGCAACCTGTACTCGCTGGAGAAAAGGAGGAACAGAAGAGCTATGATAGAGGTCTTCAGCTATCTCAAGAGAATAAACAGGGTCAACCCTGAAGGGGTGCTGCAGCTGAGGAAGGTAGGGGCCACCAGGGGGCACTCGATGAGGCTGGTCGGTGGGAGACTAAGGGGACAAGGAGTACCACTCATGGAGAGGGTTATGGAGCAGTGGAATGTGCTGCCTGCAGAACTGGTGGCTGTTGAAACTGTGGAGGGTTCAAAAGAGGCTGGGATAGGTACAGGGGAGGTGCGCCCAGAGCCTCACTGGGGATAGGGGTGGGACCTGTGGGGAGGGGGGCCTATAACAGTGCCATGAGAGGGCACTGATCCACGAACAGACTCAACAGACCATTGGACCTAATCTTCTGGCTTTTTAGTATGTTAATATGTTACATTGAACCACACTGTACAGTGACTGCTGGTCCCAAGGTGGCTGCCCTCCCCCACCTTGACATCTGCAACAATGTCCCTGTTGGTGAGTACCAGGTCCAGTACTGCCCCATCATGAGTGGATTCACTGAGTAGTTGCCTGAGGAATGTCCCTTTCATGGAGTCCAAGATTTCCCTACTTCTAGCTGAAGTCACAGCTGGAAGGCTCCAATCTATATCCGGCAGAATGAAGTCCCTCACCAACAGCACCTCCTCATTTTCTGCCATCTTGCCAGTGGCTTCCATCAGTACCTCATCTAACTCCTCCACCTGTGATGGATGTCTGTAGATCACACCCGTGTGAACAGATGTTCCATTTTCCATCTCTAGGGTGACCTACATTATCTCTGCCCCCCCCCCGTATTCCTTGTATCTTTGTCACTTTAATTCCCTCCCTCACATAAAGTACAACATCCCCTCCTTTACTTCCTACCCTGTCCTTCCTGAACAGTGTATAGCCTGGTATGGCCATGTCCCAGTCATGGTTTCCAGTACACCATGACTCAGTTGTGGCCACAATGTCCAAGCTGGCCTCTGCCATTGTGGCCTCTAGGTCTGGAATCTTATCACCTAGACTTTTAGCATTCTCACTCATGGCTTTATAGATTTGTTACCACTCAGTTTGTTACCTTCCTTTTTGCTTACACACCATCTCCCCCTTTTTAATGCACACATTCCCATCCCCCTTCATTTCTTCCACCCCCGCTTCCTGTATTAATTTACATCCCAGGGGGTTCCACTCCTCTCAGGTTCTCCCTGCTCTCTACTTCAGCCTGTGGGAGTTGGCAGTTTCTGCCTCCCCAATCTCTTCTGCCACACACACCCTCGGCTACTTTGGTTCCCCTCTCAGATGAATACAGGCCATCACCCCTGTATAGGTCCTTATCCTCCAAACTGAGTCCCCAATATTGCCAAATCTGCAGCTCCTTAGACAGGCAGCACCACAGAGAAACTAAAGGCACTGAACTCACTACCTAAGACCCTCCCCAGCTCCTTAAACTCCCCCTACACTATTCCAGCCCCATCCCTTGGCAGGACATTAGTCCCCAGGTGGACAATGACATCAAGCTCTACCTCTAATCCTGATGACACAGCAATCATTAGGATCCACGTCCCAACCCTCCGGGCCACGGTGCTTCATAGGCACCTAGCCTCCCTCTCCCCTATCCTTAGCATCCACTTCCCATCCCCCTGGTCTGTGGCACTGCACAGGCACCTAACCTCCCTGACCCCTCCTTTTCCTGTTCCCAAATCTATCCCCCTCACAATCAAGTCCCTACCAGAAGTTGCTTCCTCCTCCTCTGGGGTCCTCTTCCACCCTCCTCAAGGTCTCTAGGACCCCCACATCTTCACTGACCTCTACCATGTGTGCCTCTTCCTGGCAGTCCCACCTCACTACAGCAGCATAGGAATTGTGTAGAGTTATGGTTCCCATTTTCTCCTACCCTACAATCAAAGTTTTTATGACTGCAATCACCCTCTGGAACAAAAGGAGGGCAAGTAGCTTCTTAATAGCATACTTGACATCTTAAGCAAAATGAAGTTCATTAACCCATGAACTTTAATGAGCGTTCTTGAATGGTTCATGAATATCCATCAGCGGTCACCAACACTTCTTCAACACAAAGTTCATGAACTTGCTGAACCTTTAAAGGACCATAATGAACTGAGACAAAAATCAATCTGCATAACAATTTTTCACATCATAATACACAGTTTTCCACTCTAAAAGTTAAGATGCATCACAAAATCAGACCTTTTTCAGTTTAGGATTTGGAAATGTATGTTCTACATGGCAATTACCTATTTCAGCACCCAAAAGGATTAACATTTGGGGCCCCATATTTAGAAAATGGGGCAAGCACAGTGCAAATATATGCATTGCGCTTGCCCCTGTGCTCCCTCGGCTGCTGCAATATTCAGATGGATAGTTAGCATCACTATCTGACTGAATATCAGGCCATGTTGTTGCAGTGCTAAGTCAACTGCTGTGCTCTGACATGGACCAGGGCTGTATATGGCCCGTAGGGAATAGCACTACCAGAAACAGGACAGTGCCAAGACCCCAGTGGGCTACATTCGGCATGGGCATGCAAATGAGCACACTGGGCATGCAAGGTGCTAAAAGGCCATTTTCATGCCCATTACGGGCTCATTTGCATGGGGTGCAGCACCTCCTTAGCGCCACTGTCAAACCTGGAATGTGAGTCCTAATTGTCCAGTGATTCCTCCTTTTCCATTCTCCCATTCAGGTCATCTGAAGTATACTCTGGTGGCCCACTGGTTCACCCCTCCCCCTGTGCAAGCCACGTAAAGTACACCCTGGTGGCCCAGTGTCCCCCACCCACCCCACCATTCTCCCATTCCACACATGTAAAAGATTCTCTAGTGGCCCAGTTCCCCCACCACCTGATCATCCGTTCAATACATGTAAAACAGTCCTTTGTGGTCCAGTGTGTCCTCCCCCCACCCCAATCACTCGTTTAATACATATAAAACAGTCACTGGTGATTTCACAAGTCCCCTCTCCCCAGTATACATTAATATAGGACCTCGTGGTCCAGTGGCCCTCCTCCAATAGCCCCCCACCCAACCCAGATTCTTACATCCAACCTCCCCACACACACCATTACCCCAGTTCCTGGTGCTCCTACTAGCCACATATGGTGACTGGCACAGCCCTCCTCTCACTTCTGATGCCGGCAGTCGTATAAGCTGTCAGTGAGTGAGTGTACTATTGAAACCTGAAAAGAAGAAACAGTACTGTAGAGAGACTAAACAGACTACAATTTTGTTAGGTTAGAAGGGGCAAACTCAAGTTTATGTTTCCTTTTAAGAATCAATAGTATCTCAGAAGAATCTTTGTAAAAACAATTTTTGGACACATTTCAGTTTAGATTTGATATGTTTTCCAATGTAGTGTTTGCTTTTTCTTTATAACTACAGAAATTAATAACAAAAACAGAACCACTTTCTTCTAAGGCCTGTTTACATGGCCATTCCCTGATACAAGCACCAGTCTGCTATGATGCTGGCGAGATGTCCGATGCTAATCAATTTCTATTTAGATGGCCTCCCTCAGCACCAGTACAAGCCATGCTGGAGAGGGGCCATGAGTGCAAGGGTGATGTTGACTGCATGATGGCGCCATCTGTGTGTGTCAGTCTTTGATGCTCTGATGCATGCCAATCAGAAGTTGTTTTTTTTTCTGATGCTTATCCATGTGGAAGCTAAAGATTATTTATTAGAATTATTTGAAGGGCCGGGGAGACCACGTGATGCAGTGCTCTGAGTAGCAGCTCTCCAAGACTGCTTCCTCCACCCAACGCATATTTTTTTATTAAATCCACTATAATTAGCCTTAATCTGCTTATCTTTTGCACTGTGTGCTTGCTATTACCTAGCAGAGGTTCCATGGGTAGATCTATGGAAGCGGAGATGCGTCGAGCCTTGCCAAAGCACACACCCTATGACGACCCCGGAGAAAACCAGCAAGAGACCCAAGGCCCAACCGGGTGCTGCCAGAAGATCTTCTACCACTACCACTGCTCAGGCCTTGGAAGCTACTCCACTCACACTAGATCACTTCCTTGCTGAATTTCACCCTTTTCGTGAGGAACTTCGATCTCTCACCACTGAAGTGAAACAGATGGCTACTGCAATCGATGACATCTCCACGAGGATGGCAGACAATGAATCGCACCTAATCTCCCTCGAGAAAAGCCAATCAGACGAACAGTGACACAGTGGATAACAGGCACTGAATAAAAAAGTTAGAGGCCAAAATTGAAGATCTTGAGGGTAGAAGTCGCAGACACAACATAGTCCTAATTGGTCTCCCGGAGAAAGAAGGGAACAATACTATTCTTTTTATTCAGAAGCTCATCGAAAGATTTGTGGGACCCTCTCCTTTCGGTGCAGCATATACCATAGAACAGGCACATACAGCCCTCAGACCGATGCCACCACCTGGTTCCGCCCCATGTCCCCTTATTTTCAAATTTCTGAATTTTTAAGAACAATATTTCTTGGGGAAAGTGAGAGACCTACAGGAGATTCAATGGGAGGGATCCAGAATCCGTGTTACCCAGGACCTGCCAACATCGGTCAGACACTACAGGACCCAATTTTACCCCATCGTATTGAAATTAATAGCTGCAGGGGTGAAATTCAAGATGAGGTACCCAGCCAGCCCAACTGCAGGTACAGACAGCAGGATCTTGGACCGCCTTTGAGGAGGTAGAAGTGGTGCAGACATCTCTGTAAGCAGCATTTCCAGATCTGTTTCATGCCCGCTGATCAGGGCCCACTCTAAGAACATGTCGTCTGGTTTAAAATGAAACGGAGAGACTTTTCTGTGTGCTGCAGATTTCAGAAAGTGTGGTATCCTAGTGCTCCCCAGGATAGTCAAGTTCGGACATATTCCGGTTTGGAAAGCACATCTAAGTTTAAAACAGGTCCTAGTTTTCGCTTTGTGATAATCGCGTTGAGACCTCTGAGTTTTCTGAATAGTTGGGGGCTAGATTAGTAAAATACTGTTTGTTAGTAGCCTTCTCCCCAACTAACTTTTCCCTTCAGGTTCACACCCTGTACCAGCTTTCAGAGATGCACCTTCTATCTCCTCGACTGTACACACAGTTATGAGGCTGCAAGAATCCCCCAACAGTTTCAGACAATTCAATAAAGTATCCACTAGAGGGACTACGTGCTACATGCTTTATCTCTTCATTCAAGTACAAATTGTTTTGTAGCTTGTAAAACAGGATTTCTGTTGGCACTACCTTTTCCTACCTCAGTTTCGTTTATTGTTAATAATTTCTGCTGAGATTGCCCACCACATTCTGACATTCTCTTCAGTTTGGGACACTTTTTACCCAAGATTGTAGACCTCTAGGAAAATGCTATGCTGGTTTAAGGGATTAAGGGGACCGAAAACCCCCTTACAAGTTGCAATTTGGAATCTTTATGTTGGCTCCCCTAGTTACTGATTCTGTGCATGTTATTAATACGCTTTGTAGTATCTGACTCATTCATCCAGGGCACTCGCATTGTTTTTTAAGGCAGTTAATCTTTTAAGGTTATATTAGTTCGGAATCATTGTTGGGTGGTGGGAGGGCAGGAATGGAGGGAAAAAAGGATCTGCAGAACGTTTCAGTAGTATAATAGGAGGAGGGCTGGGTTAGCTTTACACTACAGGGAAACTGTCTGGATATTGTTATTGAATGTGGGGCATGGGAGCAGGGAAGGGAGGGTGGTATGGGGGAAAGAGGGTTGGGGAAAAGCACAGAAGTGACATACAAAAAGGTACCAAATCCTTTCTCCTTTATTTTTACCCTAAATAGCCCACTGGTTTGGTTCTGCTAAGGAGAATGGCTAGGGACTTGCAGATAGCTACTTGGAATGTGAAAGGGGTCAGACAGAAGCTTAAACAATACAAGGTACTGAAACACCTGAATATTTTATCAGCTGAAATTACTTTTATACAGGAGTCCCATTTGTTGGACTCTGAAGCGCTCCAGTTGCAGAGACAATAAATAGGGCAAGTGTTTTCGGCTGAGGGCACTACTAGGAGTTGTGGAACCATGATCTTAATAAACAGAAGAGTTCCATTCTCCCCTACGCAGATCGTTAAAGACCCCAAGGGAAGATTTATACTGGTTCGGGGCATGATTTACACCATTGAAATACTATTGGGTAGCATTTAAGGGCCCAATCTGGATACTCCAGGGTTTTTTACGCAACTCATCCAGGCCTTAACCCCTTTCATATTGATCCCGATTATCCTTAGGGTGACCTCAATCTGGTCTTCGGTCTGACATTAGATCGGACCAGCTCCCCCAGATTAGGGCTCTCCCCAGCCCAATGGGCACTCCGAGAGCTGATGGACCAGGTAGGTCTGTGTGAAATATGGCGTGTTCTTCACCCCTCCGATAAGGAATACACGTACACCTCCCCAGTCCACAGGTCCTCTTCCCACATAAACTATTTACTCTTTTCCCAGTCGCTTCTTCCTGGGGTTTTGGGCACCACAATTCATTCTGGCTCTCCCTCGGACTATTCTTTGGTCATAAGCCAACTTTCCCTTTTGTCCTTACCTAGGGGAGGGTCTCGTTGGAAGCTCAATGATCAGTTGCTGAAAGACTCTGGAGTAATCCAACCTATCCTAGAACATATAGAACAATTCATTGAGACTAACCACAGATCCACTGCAAGGCCTGATGTGGAATGGTGATTGGTTTAGCATCCAGAAAGAAAATAAATAGGGAACAACAGTTGCTACACATATTGTCTCAAATCCAGAACATAGAGGTGAAATTGACCCCGCAGTTTCCCGAATCTCTCCAACAGGAATTAACCAAATTGAGAGCTGCCTACCTGGAACTCTTGAGAGAAAAAGTGGAATATGCCATATTGAGAACTAAGGCATCCTATACAGATCAGGGTGAAAAGGCAGGGCGCCTATTAGCTCTCAGAATAAAGAAACAAGAATCTTCCCATTTTATAGCATTAATACACTCTCAAATTGATGGTTCTTTTGAAAATTTCCCGAGTTGATATTATAGCTGAGTTTACTGAGTATTACAAATCATTATACGGACCAATGTCTAACCCTCCCTCTGAACAGAAACTGGATAAGTATCTTGAGGAGTCCAAATTGCCCCGCCTTTCTGAAATGCAACAGAAAATACTACTATCTCCCATTACTGCAATGGGATTGGCTGAAGTAATTAAAAACCTCCCCACAGATAAGACCCCAGGGCTGGATGGGTTTTCGTCCAATTTTTACCAAAAATTCAAAAAAAAACTTATTCCTTTGCTTCTCTCCTTATATCAGTACATAATCTCAGAAGCAGAAACTAACCCTACTCTCTTTGAAGCCTTGATTGTTCTTTTACCCAAACCTGGTGAGGCCCTTGAATTGGTTACAAGTTACCGACCTACTTCCCTCCTTAACCAGGATATAACAATTTTGACTAAATTACTTGCCAATCATATCAATATAATTCTCTCAGATCTTATTGGACCAGAACAGGTGGGCTTTATAAATGGGGAGATCCTCGTCAGACCGCCTTCATATCCTGGCTCATGTCTTCTCGGTATCCAGAGATGCTCCTTTTCCCACAGACTTGGTGTCTCTGGATGCTGAGAAGGCATTTGACAGGGTAAACTGGCACTTCCTTTTCCAGACTCTCAAGGCTTTTGGTTTTCCATCAGACTTTCAGACATGGATACACGCTTTGTACCCGTCCCCAACTGCCCAAGTAACCGATAATGGGGTGACTTCAGAACTTTTCCCACTGCAATCAGGTATGAGATAAGGCTGCCCCTTAACCCTATTGCTCTTTAATCTTTATCTTTATCTGGAGCCACTTATCCGCAGACTAACAGAATGCCCGATGATTCAGGGCATTACTATACAACCTCAGGAAGTAAAGGTCTCTGCCTATGCAGATGACCTCATCCTTCAACTTTCCCATCCGGCCACATCCATTCCTCCCATGTTAGAAATCATAGAAAAATATAGTCAAGTATCCCAATACAAACTGAATATTAGCAAGACAGCTGTTTTCCCCCTCAACCATAAGATATTTAAATCAACTATCCTAGCACACGAGCTTTCTAGGAAGAGGATTGCCTAAGGTATCTCGGAATTGAACTCACAAGAAATTCAACACGTTGTCTGAAACTCAATTTGGATTCCCTTGTGCAAACTATTAGTCAAGATCTCGATCGCTGGTCCGCTCTCCCGATCTCCATCTGGGGAAGGATCAACTTAATCAAAATGAATGTTTTTCCCATGCCTTTTTTACCCCATCAACCTACTTAATATTTGGCTCCCATTATTCTGGTTCAAAAAAGTGCACAGCCTTTTCACTAAATTTATCTGGTCCAATAAGCCGCCAAGATTAACCTTCCACAAATTAGCTGCTCCTAAATCTAGAGGGGGATTACGCCTCCCCCACTTAGGCCTTTACTTTTGGGCCAGTCAAGCCAATAAGTATCTCAGATGGCTCTCCCCAGATGCTCCCCCTTATTCCCAATGTTGGTTAAAAATTGAACTAGCCCACATTCGTTCTTGTGGTTTATCCCCTGCAGCACTCTTGCATATTAGAGAAAGTGCCCTTCCCTCCAGTTTAAAAACCTCCCCGATTGCCATATCAATAAAGGTTCACTCTCAACTTTGCCTCTTTCTTAAATACAACCACACTGCAGACCCAATGCAACCTATATGGGGTAATCCCAACTTTAAGATCAACAACAAAATTCTTCTTCCCCATTGGTTACCTTACCTGGGGGATGGTCTACTCGTCAACCTTGCTACAGAAGGTGGCTCTTGGCTTTCTTCCGTAGAGATTATGCGCAAGTTCAGTATTCCAACCACCCACTTTTTTAAGGTTTTTCAATTGAGACATCTTCTCCTAAAGGTGTTGAGAACCTCCCAACAGCTTGCCCACCCTTCCAGAGGGATCTGCACCATTTAGTGGGCCTTCCACAAGCAGGTTCCAAGATTTATGGGATCCTATTTGACTGGATCCACCCAGGCTGCTTTGGTCCTATGGCTTACTGGACTACCTTTTTTCCAGAACTCCCTATAGACTGGTCTGCCCTATGGCACAATTGCCACAAATCTGTTAATCAGGACAGGCTGAGGCTCATGCAGGTACATATACTCCATAGTTTGTATTACAGTAGCAGCCAAAGACATTGCCAGTTATTTCCAGATATTTCGTGAAATTTCTAAAGAGTTTCTCTCTACTGCCCCTACTGTGGAGATGCTGAAAGTAGGAGATTTCTCTGGAAATATCACAGAACTTTCGGGGAAATAGCTGGCAATGTCTGTGGCTACTACTGTATTCCCCTCAAAAGCTAGCCAGACTCGGTTTAATACCCTCACGTTTATGCAAGGCTACAGATAAGGGGAGTACCAACCAATTTTACTTACCTCATTTTAGAAAATGCTCTTCGGAAAATGTTTTTAATGAGTACTGATACTCACCCAACATTTGTAAATACTCCACACTACTATGAATAGTGCTTCATAACATGATCGGTGATTCAAAAGGAGCATTTTTTTCCAGAGATGCAGCACTTGCACCAGGGTTCGACAAACTAGCCCAACGTCCTGGACTAGCACTACAGAGTCAGGGACAAGTAGTTTCTGTGGAGCCAGTAGTCCGTGGACAACTAGTGCTGCTGTAAGAAAAAAAATAAGTTTTTCTGCCTGCTATGCTTGTTCCTGGCCAGTAGGGTGCTGCAGAGTCCAGCCAGCGACTGTCCTATTGCCCTGGCCATGTGACTGACCGGAGTGCCAGGTAGCAGAGTCGCATGAGGAGGAGTCCAAGAATTCACTGCATGGCAGAGAGTGAGCGCAGGAGAGAGAGAGAGAGAGAGAGAGAGAAGAGTCGATTTGGAGCCAGCTAGTCATCGAGCGACAGGGAGGAGGAGCAGATGCATCACTGCCAGGTCATGCTGTCAATTGTATTAACAGGTACTGCAGGGGAAGGGAACCTAGTGGCTGTGGTGGTGACTCGGGAGGCAGACTTTCATTTCACTGTATCCAACGAAGGGGAAAAGACGTATGTGGCTGTGGCTCTCTCTTCTGAGACCAATGGAAATGCACAACTGTTTTGCTGGGCTCTGTTGCTGTTTGAGGGGAAACCTGAGCTCTGCAGTTCTTTTCTGGGCAACAGCAAAGTACTGAAATAAAAAAAAAATAAAAAAAAGCAGAAAAATGGCGAGGGAGGGTGACGGTGGCGAGTTGGGAGAAGGGCAGGAGTCACAAGTGAGGAATGCTCATCAGCAAGGTCGGGACTAAAAAGGCAAAAAAAGAACTGGATGGAGAACAACAACAACAAAAAGAAAAACAGAAAAGTGTAGTGTGTAAACTTGGGAGGCAGGGTTGGGAGGGTACAGGTGAAGAGCTTTGAGGGAAAAGGACGTGGCTGTCGGACAATTGATGTAAGGATGCAACACTTTTGTTGGCTTTGCTGTTGCCATTTGGGGGGGGGGGCTGAGTTGCCTCTGCACCACAAAGTGATTAAAAGTAAAAGAAAAGTGGAAAAGTGCCAAACGGAGGAAGTGCGGGGCATAGAAGCCCTCATCACTAAAGTCAGGACTGCCAACTGCCTTCTCCAAAACTGACCAAAAAGGGGGGAAAGGTCAGAAAAAAAAATTCAGGGGCAATGCACAGAAAAGTGTATGATTTGGGAGGCAGGGTCTGGAGTACTACGGAGAAGATAGATGCAGAGAGAGAGAGAGAAAAGAAATCTGTTTTTCACAGTTGGGTCACTGATTTATGTACTAGCTGTATGCATGCAGAACAGCTGCAAGACAACTAAGCAACAAGCTAATAAGTAGGCAAAAACTGCCTAAGGAAATAAAGTAAACATTACAGAAATGAAAGGAGGACCAGACCAAATTTACAAATACAGCATTTTTCTTCCCCCCCTCCCGATACCCCGCATCTACATAATATTAATAATACAATCACACTCACACACACACACACACACACACACACACATACACATCATGTATTTTGCTGCTACATAATTAAAAAAATTCTTTAAAACATAGCCTTCCAACCATGGACTACCACTCGCAACACCTGGACTACCGTTTTTGGCTAGGCCACTTGTTCTGGACTGGCACGTTAATTTGAAATTTGCCAATCCCTGACTCGCACCCATCCCAATTTTGTTTTACTCACTATATTTTAAAAGTGGTGAGTAAATTACTCCTACCTGCCAACATTATCTAGAGCATTGTTGGCACTTGATCAATTTTTATCCAGAAAAAAAACCTTGTTTTTAAAAATTTACTCTTCACACCACTCCATCCAGACACTTGTATGCATCTGAATTTGGTTTTACTCACCTCACTTTCAAAATGAGGAGTACAGTACTCATCCTAAAAAATCTTATCTAGAGCCCTGTCTTTATGTATTCGTTGTCTCCAAGGGGATGGCACATTGTACCACATTTTCTGGGCTTGTTCTAAGGTAGTTCCTTTATGGGCCAATATCCATTATAGAGTAGACCCTCTCTTAGGTCTGACTCTAGCAGATTTGTTCACTCCCGAAATTTGTTTGCTAGGTGACTATTCTGGAATTACAGTCCTCAACCGCAAATACTACATGGCCCTTATCTCCATCTCCATCAAAAAACTGGTACTTAGGCATTGGAACGATAATGATGAAATTTCTTACATTGAATGGCTTAATGAGCTGTTAGCCAACCTTAGAACAGAGAAGACGATTGCAAGCCTTACCAACAAGCTAGAAAGGTATTAGAAAATCTGGGACCCCTTACATACCTTATATTCCTTATAACCATACATGTTGGTACCTTTCAGTACATTCAAGTCATTAACCTTGGTTTCGCTGTGCTGGGGGGGTTAGGGAGGGTAGGGGAAAGAGCGGAGGGGGAGAGGGGGATGGGGAGGACAGCTTTAATATGACACACCATCTCTGTTCATTAGCTCATGTCTATTTTCTATCTGTCCTCTGTATGGTAAAATTTTCAATAAACTTTGAATTAAAAAAAAGAATTATTTGAAAGGCAGAGGTGAATAATTAAGTGTTCTGGTCAGAATGCCATCTTTCAAAAAAAGAAGTGTAAATGAAATGGTCAATGACCATGTATGGGATTTTTTGAACTCATAAAAAGGCTGCTCCTTTTGTAAGCATTGAGTCATGGTTCTTCTATCTCTTAGTTATGTGAACTGTTTTGTGAGGTTTCATACATGGAAAAACATTATAAATAAAATTCAGATGTTCGACTAATTAAGAAAATAATTTAACTTTCCAGTGTATAATCATTCCCCCAAAAAACAAACTCTGATAGAAAGTACAGTATCTTACAGCTCATTCTTTGGACTTAATAGGTTTAATTTACGGTGTACTGAAGCAAACAGGCATTTTATACTGATGTTGATAATTAAAGTCTAAGAGCTCCTCAGAAATGTAATACAGTCTTTTATCAAAAGCAGTCAATCTATCTCAACCTGACAGCCAACAGCATATGATCTGGTAAACAAATACTTTCACACAGTACAAAAGTGCCATTAAAGGCCAAAACTGTCAACACAAATCCCAGTCTTGCTGGAGAAAAAAAATATAAACTGTTGATCACCTCTGGTTGCCTTAACTAGCATGGAGGTTGTCATGGAAACATTTCTCTGAAGTTCACAGTGATAAAACACAAACACTTCCAGTTTAATTGCTATTAGGTTTAGCATAACACAGTTTATTTATACTCAAAGCACATTATAATACAACACAGTACACAGCAAACATGGTGTTGATTTGGTCTAAGAACATCAAATTAAAAAATGTTAAACACACAGAATATGATCCAACATTAAAACGCTAAATGGTAAAATACTTTAAAAAGACATCTGACTTCCAATAAGTGTTAAAAATATGACTGTCTCTTACAATCTTTTCTATTTTATGCAATAACATGAATTAGGCCATTTGATATACTGTATCTCAAGATGCAGAATGTTTCATATTTTGTGAACATTAGTCCCTATGATAAACACATTTATACAAAAATATCTTAATAACAAAGGCTGATTATGTTTTGACTCAGTTTAATGCTGGGGGCTACAATAAACATTTACAGCAACAATTCTTGATAAAATGTATAACTTTTCATGGCTCTTTAACTACACTATTTCATAAGTTGACACATGGACATGAGTCATGGAGTCTATCTACAAGTTGTCTTTAAACAGATAATTACAGTTTCTAAAATGCAGTGAATCTGGCTAGCATAAAACACCTTCAGCGATAACCCTAAGTTTCTACATAAAAATGACAGCGGCAAACATAACTAAAAGATTGTGTTTATTTTCAGATTTTGAAACTTTTTATATTACTGGATTAAAATGCTAGTAAACTAGAAGTACAATACTATGTTAAGTAGTTCAGTGCCTACACTTTAGATTCTAGCCTTTGAACCTTTTCTTTTATGTGCAATACCTTGACGCCCATAGAGAATAGCTATGAAAATCCCAAAGATGGGTGAAACAGAATTTCTGACTCAAGAAACAAAGATCAGCTGAACAGGATTCCCAGATGACAATCCAGATCAATGGAAAGCAAGGCCAAAAATGTACAGTAGCTAAAGTGAATGCCATAATACAGAGTCTATCTTTTAATGCTACTTGCAAAGTTTTGCAAGATACAGAATATTTCAAGACAGGCTGTAAGTTGTTTTTTTGTTTATTCTGAACAACAAAGGCCTATACATATCATAACCATGCAAGAGCAAAGGACAGGGTTATTACTTGAACAGGTTGCATAAACTGAAATCAGTGGAAACGCGTGCATTTTAAGGGAGGCACTGCAAGCACATGCAGAAGGGAGGTAGGCTATACTTATAAAAGACCTGGGGCTGGATTTTCAAATGGCTGAAAATAGCTGTAGGACTAAGTTCCATGCCACAGCCCACTGGTGTGGAAAAAAAATCTCTGCACCGGCAGACATTCTAATTTTCAGCCAGTGTTCTGCACTGGTGCAGGCACAGCTGAGGAGGATGTTATGCCTAGTCCAATTCTGCATAATGTTTTGGCACACCTGAGCTAAAAAAACAACCACAAATTGCCATAAATCATGGAGCCATAAAATGGCTCCATTTTAGAAAATCTGGAACATCTGGGAATAAATGCGGCTCCGCAAGTCATGACCCACTTAAGCCAATGTATCCCCCACCTGTGCCAATATGGGGGGGGGGGGACTCTTTGAAAATCCAGCCCCTGATCACCAAATCTAAGGAAAAGTATGTATTATAAGATCACATATTTTTGACAAGACCGCCACTGGAACATGTATAAATATATTGTAAATTCATTCACTATTTACATGTTTCAGAAAACTTGGTTACCTTTTACCTTACAGTGGTAGCCATTGCCTCTTGAGTGCTATAGTTCCTATGGCAAATACTCAGTAACAGCAAGGGATCCTCTTCACAAAATACGAATGTCTCACACCAATAACAGAAAGCTGCACTTCTGACTGGTGAAATGGTTTGAATGGATTAATAATGCAGATAAGAGCCATCCACCTACAGGCGAAGGCTTATCAATGGCAAGGAGCAGATATCTTCTTTAGTATGCACTCTCACAAACATAATGCTTCAGCTAATACTATTTACTAGAAAATATTTATATTTTTTAATTGCAGTTTTCCATTACAGTGCTTCACACATTCAGACAGTCTCTCCAAGAAGACTGTATAAAGAGCATCTGACTATGCCTATCTGACCTCATAGTGCTGGTTTACTTAGTGCTTTCCAGTGCAATGCTCAGTAACAGAGTAATTTAAGGTCAGAAGGGACTCTAGGTCCATCATGTCCACCCTCCAAACCTCTCTATAAGCAGGGATGAATATCCTGTGCAAACATGTGGCAATTTAGAGGGAGTATTTACCAGTTGTACTACCCAGGGTAGTCTGTGATTTTCTTCATAAGTAGAAATTTGCCAGGCTCACCTTAAACGCCTGTACAGTCTTTATATCTACCACCTCTGCAGGTAGGCTGTGGAAGAAAAATTTCATCCTAACACTACCCCTGAATGCACCCAATATGAGCTTCAGGGCATTACCCATGTGTCCTGCTAGATGACACCAGTGCAAACATTTACATAAATTAGGACAGAAAAAAGACTAACTCTAGAAAGTCTGCCTTGTTGCCCTACTTGATTTACTCCACCCCCGGGCTCCACCTACTTGATTTACTCCACCCCTACAGAATACTCCCCACCCCTGCCTCCCTCCTGTTCTGAATGCCTGTTTTACTGCCTTGAATATTTACACTAATGTACTATTTAAACTCAGTTAAGCTGTTCCTTTACTGTATGCATTGTATGTAATTAATCCTAGGTCACTCCTGAAAAAAATTCAAATAAATAAAAAAAAAAAATAACCTATTTGAAACTCCCCCCTTTGTTTCAAGGTCTGATACAGTTCCAGCACTTATTACATTACTGGGGAGAATGCTGCAACTGTCACCTGCTCTGTGAAACAAAAACTTCCAGATTTCCCCCTTCCAGCTTGAAGTTATTCCCCCCTTGTGGTTGTGGTTGTTCTGTTCCTCTGTTTAAATAACTCTGTGGAGAGCAAAATCTGTCCGATCTTGTATGTGCAAACTTGAGATCATGTCCCCTCAGCTTCTTCTATGTGAACCTGTTAAGGACCACCAGCATCTCCTCAGCTTCTGCTCCCCCCCATACCCCAAATCATTTCAGCACCTCTTGACTGCATCATATCCTTTCTGTACTGAGGAACACAGAAACATAGAATGCGTCAGCAGAGAAGGGCTGGCAGGCCCATCTAGTCTGCTCTGTTTTCCCTGTCTGTTACTACACCCTGGACCCATATGGTCACAGGTGTCCCTCCCTCCTCCCTTACCTCTATTTATTATACCCATGTGCCTATCCCATGCATGTCTGAAGCTCATCACTGTCTTTGCCCCTACCACCTCTTCTGGTAGGATGTTCCAGGTGTCCACTACCTTTTGTGTGAAGAGGTATTTCCTCATATCCATCTTAAACTCCACCTCCCTTCAAGCTTCACAGCATGCCCCTGTGTTCTGGTGCTCCTTCTCCTGTTAAGGAGACACACCTCCTGCACATTGTTCACCCCAATGACATACTTATAGGTCTCAATCATGTCCCCTCTCACTCTCCTCCAGGTAGTATATGTTGAACTCTCACAGCCTCTCCTCATGTAGTTTCTTTTGCAACCCTGCATCATGTTGGTAGCCCTCTTCTGGACTGCTTTCACCTTGTTGATGTCCTTGCAGAGGTGCAGCATCCAGAATGGGACATGGTACTCCAGGTGGGGTCTCACAAGTGTGCAATACAGAGGTAACACCACTTCCCTTCTCCTGCTCGAAATACCTCTCCCTATGCAACCCAGCATCCAGCTCACCTTGCCTACTGCCTTGTTGCACTGCCTGCCACCTCAAGATCATCAGAAATGATCACACCAAAGGCCTTCTCTTGCTTGGTAACTGTACATACCCCCCCATACAATGTCCCCGGGTTTCCCCACCCTAGGTGCAGGACATACAGGTTACTCACCTGTAACAGGAGTTCTAGGAATGGTATATGTTGTTCATCCACACTCATTGGCAGGTATCCTTGCCGCTTTAAATCTTGCCGGAAGGTCTTCAAGCTTGCTCCTCCCACCCACCCGGGTGGTATAACTCTCGGCTCCGCCCCATGACGCCAGATCTGGCCGCTGGAAAGCTCAGGTTGTGCGTCAAGCCGGAGGTTGGAGGAAATGTAGGGATGAACAACATATACCATTCCTAGAACTCCTGTTACAGGTGAGTAACCTGTATTTCCAGGACATGGATATGTTGTTCATCCACACTCATTGGCAGACTCCTAGCAGTTCTCCGGGAGGAGGGAGGCAAGATGCACACCCCAATACTTACTTGGGAAAGAGAGATGAGAACCGAGGCCCCAAACCAGCATCCCGGCGTGACTCAAGGTCGATATGTGGTAATGGGTAATGAAGGTGTTTGCTGACTTCCAGGTAGCAGCCCTGCAGATTTCCTGGATAGGGACGTCCCTGGAAGCAGCCACCGTTGCAGCAGTATGGCGGGTAGAATGAGCTCTTATCCCTCTGGGAGGCTCCATGCCCGCCAACTTATAGCAGAGATCTATGCAGGAAGTGACCCACCTGCTTATCGTCCGCTTGGCTGCAGGTCTGCCAGATGCGGCTTCAGCGTAGGTGACAAACAGCTGGCGAACCTCTCCCCGAATTTCAGCCGTGCGCTCTTTGTAATAGGCGAGCGCCCTTCTAGGGTCCAAAGTATGGAGCCTATATTCGGCCTCCGAGGTGTGATTGGGGTAGAACACCGGCAGAGTCAACACCTGGTTAAGGTGAAACTCCGACACCACCTTCGGAAGGAATTTCGGGTGGGGCGCAGGACAACCTTGTCCCTGTGGAAGACCAGGTAAGGAGACTCTATGGAGCGCCTGGAGCTCTCCCATCCTTCTGGCTGGCGTGATAGCCACCAAGAAGGCGGTCTTCCACGACAGGTGAGAGAGAGCACACCTGTGCATAGGTTCGAATGGCTTGCCCATGAGCTTTGCCAGTACCAGTAGTAGATCCCACCCGGAGGTGGGGGTTCCCGCACTGGAGGAAATGTGATCAAGGCCTTGAAAAGCGCCAGACCACCTTCTCCTGCACCACCGACTGCTTCCCGCCCGCGCCCGCAAGCAGAGATGGCTGCCAGGTGCACCCTTAGGGTCGTCGACCTAAGCCCTTGATTAGAAAGGGACCATAAATAGTCCAAGATGCTTGCCAAGGAACAGGAGGAAGGGTCCAAGCCCTTGCCCTGACACCAAATGGAAAACCTTTTCCATTTGAAGGCATAGCATTTTCTGGTCGACTCCTACGGGACGCCTCAACTACATTGAGGACCTCGTCGGAAAGACCCAAGGCCTGGAACTCTAGCCGCTCAGGAACCAGGCCGTCAGGTGCAGGGATTGAAGGTCCGGATGGAACACCTTCCCTGACTGACTGAGAGCAGGTCGGGCGAGCTGGAAGCTGCCGCTGAGTCCTGGAGCTGAGACTGAGGAGATCTGGTACCAGAACTGGCGAGGCCAGTCTGGGGCTATCAGAATCACCTGCACTTGTCCTCTTGCCTTGAGAAGCACCTTGTGGATCAAGGGAAATGGGGAAAAGGCGTAAAAGAGGCCGGGGTCCACTGCCTCGAGAAGGCATCCCCTGCAGCGAGCCCTGCTGAGGGGCGGGCATGGAACAGTCTCAGCAGCGTTCTCCTGGAGGCGAACAGGTCCACCTGAGGTGTGCCCCAATGGGAGAACAGATGCTGTACTACCTCCGGCAGGAGAGACCACTCGTGGGATGCAGCCCCTATCCGGCTGAGGGCATCGGCCAGGGTGTTGGAGGCTCCTGCCACATGAATGGCTAGGAGATCCGCCTCCAGGCTGCGCACGAGTGACCAAATGAGGACAGCTTCCTTGCATAGAAGCATGAAGCGCGGCCCGCCCCGGGCGGTTTAGATAGAACATGGTCGTGGTATTGTCCGTCTGGACTCGGACCACTTGACCCCGTAGGAACGGAGCAAAGGCGGTGAGAGCTAGGCGGACCGCTCGGAGCTCCAGCAGGTTGATGTGGCATCGGGACTTCCGCGGGGACCAGAGGCCATGAGCCCGGTGTTCCCCCAGATGGGCACCCCAACCCATCAGAGAGGCATCGGTCGATAGAGAGACCGTCGGCTCAGGGCGGACAAACGGGATGCCCTCCTGCAAATGATCTGGAACGGTCCACCACTGGAGAGCGTTCCACATCCCCTGTGTCACCGACATAAGCTGGTCAAGAGGATCTGGCGTTGTGACCACTGGCTGGCCAGTCCCATTGAAGGGGACGCATGTTCCAGCGGCCCAACGGACCACGCTGGTGCAGGCCGCCATGAGACCCAGGAGGCGAGGAAGTCCCGGAGGAGTAATTGCCCAACCATAAATGATCGGGCAAAGGAGGAAAGAACCCCGGCCCTGTCCGGCGGGAGCCGCGCTCTGGCTCGAAGAGAGTCGAGCTGCGCCCCGATGAATAGAATCACCTGCTTTGGCTCGAGTTCCAACTTGGCCTCGTTGATAAGGAGGCCCAGTTGAGAGCAGATCTGGAGGGCCAGATCTCTGGACCACTCCGCCTCCTTCCTGGAGGGAGCTGCTATCAGCCAGTCGTCCAGGTAAGGGTACACCCGGACCCCTCGGCGCCGCAGGAGAATGCTGTCACCACTACCATGCATTTGGTGAAGACCCTGGGAACTGGAGACAAGCGAAGGGCATGGCTTGGAACACGAAGAGGGATCCTTCCGCTCGGAAGCGAAGGAATCTCTGGTGAGACGGACGGATAGGGACGTGAAAAAACGCGTCCTGCAAGTCCAGAGAGCAGAACCACACGCCGCGTTCCAAGGATGGTATTATCTGAGCCAGAGTGACCATCCTGAAGGTTCGAGACCTTACGAACTTGTTTAGGTCGTGTAGGTCGAGAATGGGGCGCCAGCCCCCCGTCCGTTTCGGAACCAGGAAGTACCTGGACACAAACCCTGGGTCTGAAGGAGGGTCCGCCACCTCTCTTATCACCTCCTTCTGGAGGAGGAAACGATGTCGGCTCGACGAGCCGCCAGTGAGGCTGGGGATCCCGAAGCCCCCCGAGGGGCGACGGCTCTGAAGGGTGGTGCCTGCTCGAATTCCAGAGGCAGGCCTCTTCCCACCACCTCCAAGACCCACCTGTCCGTGGTAACAGCGGACCAGGCGGAACGGAAGTGCCGGAGCCGTCCACCCACGGGGGGACCCAGGGGTAAGGTGACGGGAATGGGGGCGACACCCCTCAGCCCGTCACTGGGCAGGCTTGGAGGAGGGACCGGCCGAGGGACCTCCTGGGCCTTTTCCTCCCTGCCTCCTGTTAGAGGAAGCCCGGCTGGGTTTGGGATGCAAGGCCGAGCCTGCTGGCCCTGACGTTGCTGGGCCGAGGCGCTGAGGGGCCAGAAGGACGAAGGGCTTAGGCTGTGGTTTGCGGCCTTTGTCCTTCTGAGCGGAAGAGACCGAGTCCAAGGTAGCATTGGACTTCTCGATCCTCTGCAGGTGACCTTCCACCCCAGGGCCGAAGAGGTCAGTCCCCAAAAAGGGAACATCCGCCAACTTGTGCTGGGTATCCGAAGTAAAGGTGGATATCCTCAGCCAAGCCCGCCGACGCATAGCCACTGCGGCCGCCACCGATCTGGCACATGAGTCCCCTATATCCAAAGCAGTCTGGAGCTGCTGTTTGGCCACTGCCCTGCCCTGGTCCCGCACCTGCTTAACCGTAGTCTGCAGATCGGCGGGAAGATGAGGGATGACCTCATCCAGGGAGCCCAACAGGGCATGAGAAAAATGTGCCATGAGGCGGCCCGAACTGGCCTGACGAAGGCCGAGAGAGGATGCAGAGACTTTTAGCCCGACATAGTCCAATTCTTGGACCTCTTGTCAGGAGGTTTGTCCACATCCCTGGCGCTGCCGGCGAGCCGGAAAACGCTGTCGGTAACCAACCCCTCAGCAGAGGGGTGTTCCGAAAAACCGGACAAGGAACCGGTAGGGACCACATACTTCCTGGCCATCCTGGCCGAAGGCGCAGGGCAGGAAGCAGGGCGTTGCCAAAGCTCCAGTGCCGGACCCACTATGGCCTCGGCCACCGGAAAGGCCTCCGTCGGAGAATCCCCTCGGTCCAGAATCTCCGTGAGGGGATACCTGGCCCGTTTGGAAACGGGTTCAAGCTCCATCGGTGGACTCCGAGATGAGCCAAGCAGTCCTAGGAAGGACGACGGGCTATCGTCCATTGACTGACCTCCTGAAGACTCCAAGTCCAGTCGCTTGAGAAAATGAGAATCATCTTCGGACTCGGAAGAGTCCTCGAAAAGCTGCCTCTGGCCTGAGCCACCTTCACCTGCCGAGGTCGGTCGGAGTGAGGGTAACTGACAGCCGATGGGGTAGACCCTTAGCCGACCGAGAATCCTTGGTCGGAGCCCCAATTGGTGGCTGTGGAGGCGGAGGTTCCACCGGAATCGGTGGAGCAGCTGGTTTTGGCCGAACAACCGGCCTGGGTATAGGCTCCTCGAATAAGTCGAGGGTTGTGTCGGCGCTCGGTGACAGCCGCATAATGGCGGGGAAGGCGACAGGTCGGCTTACTCGGCCAGGAGGTGTTGCAACATAAGGTCCTCGTGCCGTCGGCGTAATTTCTTGAGCCTCCCTCGTCCGAGGAGGCGAGGGGCAGCCCAGCGACGCCGCTTACCGAGTGCCGAGACGAGACGCCTGTGACGTGGGATCGGCTGGACGCGAAGAGGTCCGAGACCCGAGACCGAGAGTCCGAATTTCCGAGGTTGAGTGCGGGAGGTGTCGGCGGAACGGCGCTCCCGCCAGCTCGGATGGTCCATCCGAGGCTCCGGAACCGGAGGCACAGGCGAGCCCACGGGATCCTCAACTCCTCCCGGGGGAACCGGGGAGAGGGGAATCTCAGCTGCTAAAGGCGACAGCCCGTCCAACGGGTCGAGAAAAATCTCGATTTCGTCGGTGGGAGTCTCGGTCAACTGACGTGACGGGGACACCGTGAGGCCAGTGGCCGAAGCCGAGCGGTCGACCGAAGCCGACAGTCGACGACTCGGGGAGAGGGACCTTTCCCGCTCCCAAGAGCGTCGACGGAGGGACTAACCCCTGTCCTTCTTTTTGGACCGAGAATAAGGTCCAGCAGACGTAGGCCCTTCTCCCTTAGTGGAGAGGGACAGACAAAGCTCCTTAAAAGAAGCCGTGTAGGAAGAACCCAGAGAGCGGGATAAATGCCATGACGAGAGAGCTCTGACCCAGCGCCGCCTCCTCTTCGAGGCGATCATCGCTCGAGCTGATCCGCCGAGCCGCCGCCGCGGACACCGCCAACGGGCCTCCTTGGACTTCACCGGAGAAGCGCTTCTTGGGACGGCCCAGTTGCAATCGGCACGGTCTTGAGGACGTGGGCCGAGAAAGATGAGCGCAGGTCGCAAGCCCGCGGGTCGGGCTCAAGGCCTAAGCAGTAGACACGTGAGTGTGTTCCGCCCGAGACATCTTCTGGCCCGCATGGGCATCTCCAAACCGAAGTCGATTTGTCCATCGTAGCCGCCAGGACCTAAGACTGAAGTCTTTTTCGCAAAAATTTATTTTTAAATCCGCAAACGGAGAAATAGGAACCAGTCTCAAACGCAGAGCATTAAGGAGGGAACCTGAGCCTGCCGTGCAAGGAAGATTCATGTCATGGGCGGAGCCAGAGTTATACCACCCGGGTGGGTGGGAGGAGCAAGCTTGAAGACCTTCCGGCAAGATTTAAAGCGGCAAGGATACCTGCCAATGAGTGTGGATGAACAACATATCCATGTCCCTAGAATCTGCATTTTTTGGCATTGAAACCCAGTTGCCACTCCCTAGACCACTCCTCTCATTCCCACAGATCCTTTTGCATTCTCTCCACCCCCTTCTGGGTGTCCACCCTGTTACAGATTTTTATGTTGTCCATGAAGAGACACACCTTCCCCTCCTATTTCTCCGAAACATCATTTGCTAAGACGTTGAAAAGGACAGGGCCCAGTGCTGATCCCTGTGGTACTCCACTCACCACTCTCCCATCCTGTAAGTGACTGCTGTTTGCCACCACCCTCAGTCTCCTATCTTTCAACCAGTTAGATACCGAGCTCACCACCTTCTCCCCCACCCCCAGGCTGTTAAGTTTCTTTATCAGCCTACTGTGTGGTACATTGTCAAAGGCCTTACTGAACTCCAGATAGGCCACATCCACTGCCCTCCCCTAATCCACCTCCCAGGGTACCCAAAGAACTCTATGAGCTCTGTTTGACATGACATTCCCCCTCCCTCCCTCCCTGTGAAGCCATAGTGCTGGTTATCCAGCAGCCCATTTTCCCCCGGGTACTCCAGACTCTCCTTCAGCAGGGATGCTATTAATTTTCCCATCACTGATGTGAGACTGACTGGTCTGTAATTGCTAGCCTCCTCCTTGTTACCGCTCTTGTGCGGTAGGACCACATCGGCTCTCCTCCAGTCCTCTGGAACCACCCCTGCCTTCAATGAGGTGCTGCATAGTGTTGCCAAAGTGGCAACTAGGACAGTGCTCAATTCCTTTAGTACCCTTAGTCATATCCCATCAGGCCCATCACCTTGATTTCCTTAAGGGCTTCCAATCCCCAACAGACTCTCTGTTCCATAAATGGACTTGTGTCCACGCCCCCATCTCCTTGGTGCCTGTTAATGCATGCTAGTCATTCTCCTCCCCCTTCCACTGTAAAAATGGAGCAGACATATTTGTTTCAAATGTTAACTTTTTCTTGGTCTTCTTCTGCACATCCCCCATCACCCCAGTTTCCTGATCCTCCCTACAGCACCCCTCTTTTCACTCAGGTACCTGAAGAAAGTCTTATCCCCATTTTTGACCTCCTGGACGATACTCTCCTCAGTTTGAACCTTTGCTGTCCTTACACTCCTTCCTGTCTCCCTTTGTTTATCTAGTTATACATTCCTTTCTGCCTCCTTTTGGGTCTCCTTGTACTTCTTAAAAGCAGTTTTTTTCTCCCTTACTGCCTTTCCCACTTCTTTCAAGAACCATAGTGGCCTCTTTCTCCTTTTACCATTGCTTACTACTTTTAAAAAGCTTGCCATTCCTTAGTTATTCCCTCCTTTATTCTTTTCCATTGTGCCTCCACTCCCCACAACGGCTATCCTCCCTTTCAATGTATTTCCTAAGGTAGTCTCCCATTTCTTTAAAGTCTACTCTCCTGATGCTAAACTTTAGGCAGACCGTAAGACTGCACATGTGACGGGGAGTCTGAATCAAGATGGTGCCATGAGGAGGGAGTGAGTTGGAATTCCCATTTCAGGAAGACTGCAGACAGAAAATAAGAATGAAAATGGATTTTTCTTCAATAAGCTGAATAAACAAAATAATCATTGTTCAACTAAATGTAAGAAAGTTACGTAAGTAAAGCAGGCATCCTTTTTTGGTCACAGTGATAACACTAAAGCCGAAGATGCTGTGCCATCTACCGTGTGGACATACCTGTTCTTCTATGCTGTAAACAGCAAACAAGGTAAGACTTTCCCTGCTTTCTTATCTACAGGACTAGGAATAATTGCCAGGGATTGAATTTCTGAGGTTCCGTCCCCCAATCTTTGTATGGCAGTTGCAGTTTAAAACTCAATATCTGAAAGGTGGAATGATGTAATTATTTAACCTACCAGGGATACAGCAGTAACGCCCTTGCTAAATTCTGAGGAAAAATAAAGTGCTACCATGTCTTCTTCCTTTTTTCTTCTGAATGGACAACAGACCTAAGAATTTAAGAAAAATTAGAACTTTCTTTCTTAAGGCTGACCTTAAACCTAAAAGCAAAAAGAAATGAAAAAACACTGACAGAGTTTCTCTGGGGGTAGGTGGGGAGGAGAGTTTCTGCTAGAAAGTGTACCAACACTATAAGAGATGCTAATCCCTTTGCCACACCACCTCTCCAATTTTCTCCAGGTCCCACTCAAGATTCCTCAGTGAAGACAATAGAAGTGGATACAGAGATAGCAATTGATGAAGAAGCACTAGAAGGTGCCTGATAGCCATAAAACACAGCAAATAATTTTCAGCACGTAGCGGAAGCCAAAACCCCTCCAGCAATGATGGAAAAACCTAAAAGAACGATGACTTCAACAGGTACTAAGGCCACAAAACAGGATGAGTCTCACACAGTTAATCCAGTGACTCTAGAACACAGTACACACCCTCTTAGAAATCAAAGTGAAAATCAGGGTACTGATAAATATTCAGATAAGGGAGTTGAGGGGCAGAACCTCCCTAGTAATAGCACAGAGACTAGAACAGAAAATGGGGATATGGTATGGGGAAGGGGGTTTCTAAAGGAAATCCACAGCACTGAAACCCCCTAGATAGCAGGGGGAGAGAGAAAGAAATAAAGATACAGCCGAATCTGGCAGGGAGGATGAAGTCTTATCACCTGAACAAAACACAGAGCAAGTGGAAGAGCGGTGCAAGAAGGGAGGGTTGTTACAAACCATCTTGGATAAGATGAAAGAAGGTTTCAGGAAAATTAAGGAGAACTTGTAGGGTATTAATGTGGAAATTAAAGAGGTCAAACAAGAAATTCAAGACCTTAATAATAGAATGACTCATTATGAAGACAGACTATCAGGGCTAGGAGCTGAAATTCTTGGTTTAAAATCAAAGACAGAGAGTTTGGCTGAACAAGTTGTTTCTTTAAATGAGAAAAGTACTGGATTCAGAGTTAAGAGCCAGAAGGGACAACTTAAAAATACTGGGGATCCCCAAAGGGGCTGAACAAAATGAGACTCTTACATTTTGTGAAAACATTTTAACAGAACTACTTGATAGAAAATACCTGGAGGAAAAAATCAAACTCCAAAGAGCTCACAGGTCTCCAGCTTTCTCAAACCCAAATTTCAAAACCCAAGAGTAATCTACGTGAAACTCTTGAAACATCAGGAAAGAGAGAACATTCTAGCTGTATCTAAGAAAAATAACACCCCTAAAGTACAAGGATAACAAAATCCTGATCTTTCCAGACCTAGGCCCAGAAGCACAAATAAAGAGTGCGGCATTTAAATCTGTTAACAATTTATTATGGGAGAAGCACATTCCCTTTTACCAACCAACCCATATTACCTTACTATTAACTTATGAATAACCTACCTAGGTGTTGATAGAACTTTTTAATTGGCAGAAGATGCAGAAACATATGCATACAAAGAGTTAAAACTGAAACCTACTAAAAATAATACATAAACTGGGAATCCCCAAGAAGACATGTTTCGGAAGGTCTGCTTGTGCTTACTAACTATTCAAAAAATAATTAACTCTACCTTAAGATATAACTGAAATATGCTTTAAAATATCATTTCAGGAGGAATGGGAGTTTGGATTAGTGGTGAGGTGACATTTTGTACAAATTAGGGTTTACAAGGTCATAGGGTTGGGAGCCTGTTGGGGGAAGAGGGGGTGCACATTTTATATTAGAAGAGTTTAGGGAACAGCGACTACAAGTCTCAAGGGGAAGGATAGATATGCAACTCTTAAGTCATGTTAGAGATTAGAAGTTAGTTAGGAAAACTATTAGAAAAGGGAGAAATGGTAATGACACAAACATTATAAATAAGATCATAGTGGTTAAAGATTTTAGGGCTCAGGGCACTTACCTTAAGAAGTTAACAGTGCTGCTTAAAAAACAAGGGGGGTTATGAGAGGCTGCAGTAAGACATTCAATGTGGAATTAAGGGGAAAAGAAAATGATTTCCATTAAATACAATTTTCCACAGGATAATGATGGAAAAAATCAATATAATGACATGGAACATAAATGGTATAAATAATCCCATAAAAGCATAAATAAGATTGAATTACGACAAAAGAAACACATAAAATGTTTTCGTACAAAACCCACCTAAACAACAAAAAATTTAGAAATTTCATAAATTATGGAGGCGGGGAGTCAGGTATGCATATAAGCTCTAATGGGAAAAAACATAAAGGGGTGGCTATTTTGTTTGTAAAACAACTAAATGCTCTAATTAAAGAGCACTACCAGGATACAGAGGGCAGATACCTGATATGCAGAGTCACTGTTAACTACATGGACATTACTAGTACATGTTTATATGAATGACAATCCTGAAGTTTTCCTGGATTTTTTTCTTAAATTTAACTAGATTTCCAGGCCCCTATATAGTGGGAGGAGATTTTAATCTGATTTTATACCCCTATATAGACAAGATAGGCCCCCACTCCACCCTGTCAAAGCCCTCAAAAACATTAAATAAACATACGAAAGTTCTAAACCAAATTGATTTGTGGAGAGTACAGAATCCTAATGGAAGAGAGTTCTCCTTTTTCTCCAATCCGCTCAAATCATACTCAAGGATATATTTCATATTAGGATCCAGAGAATTTAGAAATAAAGTATTACACAGTGTTTACAAGGGAATCTTAATTTCTGATCATTCCCCATTAAGGTTGGAAATTCGGAGGAGGGGGGTCCACGGACAAATATAAAAGATGGACTATAGATACCTGACTTTTTCAAGACCCCAAATTTGTAGAATTTATTAAAGAAGAATGTAATAACTATACTAAATACAACAAAACCACTGATTGTTCTATGGAAAATGTTTGGTATGCATGGAAGCCTTTTATTAGAGGAAAAATAATTTACTATTCTTATAAAAAGAATAAAACTAGGAAAAAGAAATTGGTTACGATAGAAAAAGACATTAAAAGAGCTGCACCAAAGAAACTTCATAGGAGTGCTGCTGGACTTTCAGAATTTGATCCAGGTCCTCCATGTTTTGGTTTTTTTTTACCTTGGGAGTCCTGAACCATCAAGATTCAAAAGCTATCAATAACCCTGCCTAAGGGATCAGTGGTGGAACCACTGTACACTTTCATCAATGATCTGGAAGCTGGGGTCTCCGGCAGGCAGCTAACTTTATTGATGACACTGAACTAGCCAGGGTGGTAGACTCTCTTCAAGATGGGGATAGACTTCAGGGGAACCTGAACAAGCTGGGTAGCAGGTCAAACTCCAGGAATCTCAGATTCAATGTTGCCAAATAAAATGTACTACAACTAATAAGGAAGAATACAGGTAGTACCTACAGACTGTGTGGGAGCATCTCTTGCTACAGTGGTG
This sequence comes from Neoceratodus forsteri, assembly GCA_016271365.2. Lineage (NCBI taxonomy): Eukaryota > Metazoa > Chordata > Ceratodontiformes > Ceratodontidae > Neoceratodus > Neoceratodus forsteri. The sequence continues at coordinate 350,457,183 of CM028131.1, read as the reverse complement.
GAGAAAAAGGACATGTGGGTCATAACAGATAACGGGCTAAAGTGTAACTAACAGTGTTTAGCCACTGTCAAAATGCTTGGAAGAATGCTGTAGTGCATCAAAAGAGGGTAAACAGCAAAGCAGTGGAAATAATTCAGTCAATTTACAAGCCCTGAGTCTGGCAAATCTGGAAGTACTGCATGCAGTTCGGGGCTGCTAAATACAAAAAAAGACACTGAGGCAGTCAAGAGGGTAGGTACAACACGAAGCCACCCAAATGATCAGAAGTATGAAGGGCAAAAACCTATGAAGAGGCTAGAGCCCTTTACTGGCTCGGCCTGAAGAAAAATACACTGAGGGGGCATGATTCAAGTCTTCTGCACACTCTAAGGTGTCGACAAGAAAGAACAGATAGAAATCTTTGATCTGGTCATCTCCTGCAAAACATGAGAACTTCCCTGAAGTTCAGAGGAGGTAAATTCAGAGGTAGCATTAGGAAGCACTTTTTTCAGAGGAAGATGAACCTAAGGAACAGCCTAACAGTTGATACAGAGAGTGTACAGGTTTCATGGTAAACCAGAACAAATATCTAGTACCCATACTGATCCTGTAGTGTGGTATAAGGGGGGATGCTGCCCTCCTGAGGTGACATCTTTCAGATGAGACATTAAACTGAGGTTCCATCTGCTTGTTTTGTTAGTTGTTCAGGTGGACCTTAAAGATCTCTTGAGGAGTCATGTGATGCAGGTGACCTGAGAGCAGCTGAGACTCAGAGCTCCCACTCATAACCTGCCTTTACTGCCTTTTAAAACTGGAATTTAGCCTCATCAGCCTTAAATACTTTAATCAAAAGGAAGCGACTGCCTACAATGACAAATATCACCGAAGATTGCATCGTTATTGGAGTTTTTACCTCCGCGATGGATGCTGACATGAGGCAGGCCCAACTAAAACACACACCTCCTCCCTTGTCGGACAAAATGCCCAAAAAGCCGAAGGCCCAAACCGGATCATCGGACAAGGGGGGCACAGCAATTAACCAGCCGATTCCTCTCACAGAGGAGCACTTTTTTTACAGGAGCTGCTCTCATTTAGAGAAACCCTCATGGAGATCTCTACCGAATTAAAATCAATCAGAGGGGACATGACTGATTTAAACAGGAGGTTGAGCGATGAAGAAACCAAGTCGGCCTCGCTGGAGAAGTGGAGAAATAAAGTAGACCCAGAGCTCATCCACCTCCGTCAACAATTACAGAAGCTTCAGTTCAAAATGGAGGATTTGGAGGGATGAAGCTGTCGCAATAACATTCTAATTCTTGGCCTCCCAGAGTCAGAGGAAGGTCTTAACACCGCGGCGTTTATTCAAAAACTCCTGGTTAAGATTGAGGGTTCCTCGCCACTAAATGCCACCTACCATATCGAAAGAGCACACAGGTCACTCAGACCCAAACCCCAGCCTGGTGCCCCACCGGATCCAATAATTTTGAAGTTTCTGAGCTATATTCAGAAACAGCATGCACTAGCCAAATCCAGAGAAATACAAACCATTACCTGGGAAGGAACCAAACTCAGAATAATGCAGGATCTGCCCTATGAAGTCAGACAAAAACATACGGCTTTCCACCCAACAATCAGCAAACTAATAGCAGCAGGCATACCCTTTAGGATGAACTATCCAGCTAAACTACAAATCTCCATCTCGGGCAATTGGGGCTTCATTTGACTCACCCACACAAACGGCAAGTGACCTGGCAAGCAAGCTTCTGGATCTCTTCAAAACTGGCTGAACTCATAATCTGCTTATTTGTCTAATCTACAGGAGGTTTCCCTCCTACAAACACAGTTCTCATATTAGTTTGCATTGGGTGAAGTTTTAGAGATGGTACCTGCTTAGGGTCCCCAGATCATGGGATGGGTAGGCTGTGGTTTTATTAATTTTCCTTCTTTCCAGGCTTGTAGTGTTCCGACATGACTGCTGGGGTCAATAGCGCAGTGCTAGGACCTCATAGCGGGGGGGGGCCTTTCTCTCGGGAGGCAGATCTCAGAGGTTTAAATTGAAACCGGACCAGACACTGGTCCCGGACACCATCTCTTCCCCCGATTACTACAGGGCCCATCAAAGAGACACAGACTTAAATGGACTTCAGCTCTGGAAACAAAGTATTTAATTTCAATTTCTATTTACTTGGTGAATGTTTTAAGTCTGATTATGTGGGTTATTCCCAATCGCGATGCTACTGGGAGGTGGAATCTTTGATGATTGAGTTCTTGATTGACAGGAGGGTGAAGGAATAAAGAGAAGTTGAAGTGGTTAGGTTCCATTTAAAAAAAAAAAAAACAGGTTGCCACGATATATGGCATACAGAACTAGGAGTGTTGTTCACGGTAGTGTCAAAAGCCCCAAACTGGCTTGCCATTTTCAGGGGCAACCAACCAGGTCAATTGTATCTCAAGGGCAAGTGTATCTTCACTAAACAGGGCTGGGAAGAATGTCAAATCTCAGAAGGCTTTCTGGTCAAGCTTTAATATAAAAGAATAAGGCTGATAATCTAGGTAGGGGCAGGGGGGGTGAAGCTCAGGTCCAAGCAAGCTAACAGGAGCTGCATAACAGTCTAATTAAGGGGGGGAAACAGCTCCCTAATGCTCCTCAAAATAGTTCTTGTATGGGGTTTAGCTCATTGGGTATGTACCAGAAGCAAGACCTGAGTTAGATATATATTATCAGCTATTAATTTCAAACTATGTTATACTAGAGAAGCAGTCAGGAGCTGTAGGGATAAGGACTCAAGGACATTTCTGGGTTTGGGACCTGGTAATAAGCTCCTTTGTACATAGTTGCTGGGGGTCGGGTACTCTGACTAGCTATGTTACTAAGTTGTTTCAACCACAAGAGGGTACAGTACTTAATTGGGTTTTTAGGGACGTTACAGATATCTCAAAGGGTATGAATAGGAAAGGAATATGCCAAATAGTTTTTACAAGTGGGTATGCTCTAACAAATAGTTTATATGTTAAGTGAACTACATACGGCGAATGTAGCTATTAAAGTGGTAACGTAGAACATAAGGGGAATCGGAGATCCTGTGAAAAGAATGCAGGTTCTGAAACATTGTAGATTGTTAAATGCTGATATAATTCTTTTACAAGAAACACACCTGATGGAGACTGAAGCCATGTGGCTCAGAAGACAAGGGATTGCACAAGTCTTCTCAGCAGGAGATTTGCAGGCAAGCAGGGGCGTGGCTGTTCTAATCAAACAGAATATCTCATTCCAGCCGGAAACCTCGATGGTAGATCCAAATGGTAGATTTATACTGGTTAAAGGTACACTGATGGGTCAAGGAGTTGCCCTGGGTTCTATATATGGACCAGTAGGTGGAGATCCTGTATTTCTCATGGACCTAGTTAACAAACTTATATCCTTTCTACCCATTTACTTGATCCTGGGAGGAGACTGGAATATCCACCTACCCAGGATCTGGATGGGTCATACCTGGCCTTAAAGTCTCCCTCTCCATCTCAAAGGGGTTTGAATGACTTTAACGATCTACTTGGACTATGTGATCTGTGGTGCACTCTCCACCCTAACCGGAAACTTTTCTCTTTCTTCTCGACGGTTCACCAAACATGGTCCAGACTGGATTATATTCTTCTAAGTCTTTCTCTTTTACAAGGTGTACTCCAGGCTGACCTGGAACCTGTGGTTCTGTCTGATCATTCTATTGCATGGACATTACTAACCTTAGACCCTTTCAGCCAAAGGGACACGATTTGGAAATTAAATACTCAAATTCTTAAGGATAAAACCACAGTTTCCAAATTACATTCCCTTATTCAATCCTTCCTAGACGATAACAAGGGATCAGTACAAAGGGAAGACATGTTGTGGAGGGCTCTCAAGTGCTATCTTAGATGGGGAGCTAATTAAGATTGCCTCATATAGGAAAAAATGTAGAGAAAAGGAAGCTATCTCTCTTCTAGGCCAAATTAGGACTGCAGAACTCTCTTTCTCTGGGTCTTCAACAACTGACTCACTTGCTTTAGTATCCCTTAGGAATAAATATGCAGAACTACTCAGGGAAAAAGCTGAATATGCAATTCTTAAAACTAAATCGATGTATGTTGATCAAGGGGAGAAAGACGGTCGACTTCTAGCCTTAAGATTGCGAAAAGTGGAGAGCTCTGGGCTAATTTCCTCAGTTGAAGCTCAGGATGGCACGATCAAAACTAATCCCAGGGATATACCTAAGGTTTTTGAGGACTTTTATTGCACTTTATATGGGGAATGTATCAATAAACCATCCTCCCAAGATACCGAAACATATCTGGACTCTCTAGAACTCTCTTCCCTGTCAGAACAACATCCATCCTTCATAGCATCTCCTTTAACTCTCTCAGAGGTGGAGGCCTCAATTAAAGACTTAGCATTGGATAATACTACAGGACCTGATGGTTTTCCCTCCAATTTTTATAAAATATTTTCTAAGGACTTAGCATCCTTATTACTCAGATTATACAATTACATGCTATCAGCAGACCTTCTTGACCCATCACTTCTAGAAGCCACCATAGTTCTTCTTCTCAAACCTGGGAAAATACACTCACAACCCTCTAGTTACCGGCCAATTTCTCTCATGAATTATGATATCAAAATATTAACAAACCTTTTTTCCTGGCATATTTGATCAGTCTGTACCATCCTATTGAGCCCGGAACAGGTAGGTTTTGTTCCCGGATGTTCTTCTGTGGATCACCTCAGGAAACTGAGTCATATATTTCAGGTTGTCCAATCTTCCCAATCTCCCATGGCTCTTGTCTCACTGGACACTGAAAAAGCATTCGACAGAGTGGACTTAACATTTCTCTGGCAGACCCTGAGGAGAATGAGTTTCCCCCCTCAATTCATTCACTGGCTCCAATCCTTATATTCATCACCTTCGGCTAAGATTTACTGTAATGGGGTTTTCTCCTCCCCTTTTTACTCTTTATCAAGGTACTAGAAAGGGCTGCCCATGATCCCCTTTTCTCTTTAACCTTTACCTGGAGCCTCTTCTTCGTAGCATTAAGTTAACCCCCCAAATTAAAGGCATCCCCATTCTCAATCATACTCTGGTCCTATCTGTTTACGCAGATGATATTCTTCTACACATCGACTCTCCAACCTCCTCCTTAGAGGGTGCACTACAAATCATACAACAATTTAGTACTGTAAGTTCTCCAATTACAAACTAAACCAATCCAAAACCAAAATATTTCCCTTAAATCACCTAGCTCATAGTTCTAACTTTGGACAGTTCGGAATGAAATAGTCTCCACATTTCATTAAATATTTAGATATTTTTCTAGCCTCAGATATCTCAAGAGTACGGAAACTAAACCTAGAAGACTTGGTGGGTACCATTCAACAAGATCTCTGTAGATTGGAATCACTCCCATTATCCCTATGGGGTCGAATTAACATTATTAAAATGAATGTTCTTCCCAGAATATTCTACCCCCTAAACATGTTGAATATAAGGCTGCCACAGTGTTTCTTTCATCACCTACACTCAATTATTTCTAGCTTTATTTGGATAAACATCCCAGACGCTCTTACCAAAAGTTAAGTCTCACTAAAGAAAATGGGGATTACTCCTACCCAACTTTCTCCTATATTACTGGGCAATTCATATGTCAAAGTTGGGCAGGTGGTTGGCTCTACTAGAAGATACTTATAGGCCCCTATGGCTTCAGATAGAAAATCAAATTTTGATTTCACACAATTTAGAAGCCTCATCTCTTTTCTTCACAGCATTCAAAGCTTTACCACAGGAGCTCTATCAGTCAGATATTGGAACTTCATTAAAGGTCTTCCACCAGTGCTGTTCTTCTCTTAAAATTTTCCCTTCACAGGATGTGGCCCAACCCCTGATTCTCAATCCTAATATCAAAATAGGAGGCAGATGCCTGTCTAGTAGCTGGTTACCACCACTACAAGAGGCCAAAGTAGCTGACTTGTATTCACAGGATTCCCTTCTCTCATCTAAGGATATTCTTGAGAAATATAATATACCTGGATCATGCATTTTCAAAGTCTTTCAGCTGAGACATCTAATAGCACACCATTTCAGTATCAAACCTCAAGCACCCAGGTTAGACAATATATTAGCGCAGATGTGGACTCTGTCCAATAAACATAGAAACATAGAATTTGACCGAACATAAGGACCACTTGGCCCACCTAGTCTGCCTATTTCCCTACCTAACGGATAAGCTACAGATCCTAGTTAACCAACAGCCAACTTCCTCCTACCCCCTAGAATTGCCTTATGTCTGTTCCATGCATTCTTGAATTCCCCCACTGTTTTTGATTCTACGATATCCTGCTGTTCCATGCATCCACAACCCCCTCTGTGAAGAAACACTTCCTCACATTACCTCTGAGCCGTCCCCCCTCTATCTTCAAATTGTGCCCCCTTGTTCTTGTACATCTCGTTTTCTGAAAGATGCTACCCTCTTGGACTTTGTTGACTCCCTGGAGGTATTTGAAAGTTCCAATCATGTCCCCCCTCTCCATCCTTTCCTCGAGGCTATACATCTTAAGCTCCTTTAGTCTTTCTTCGTATGTCTTGTGGTGCAGACGCTGCACCATTTTGGTTGTCCTCCTCTGGACAGCCTCCACCCTGTCTATATCTTTGCAGAGATGGGGTCTCCAGAACTGTACACAGTACTTCAGATGTGGTCTTACCAACTGTCTGTACAGAGGGCCAACAACTTCTTATTTTCTACTGGTGATGCCTCTCCCTATGCATCCCAGTATCCCCCAGGCCCTCCTTACTGCCTTCTCACATTGCTGGCACACCTTTATGTCATCTGATATGACTACCCCAGGTCCCTTTCCATTTTTGTTGTTGTCAGTATCTCACCCCCCATTGTGTACTCTTTCCCTGAGTTTTTGTTTCCCAGGTGCATTACTTTGCACTTCTTTGCATTGAATCTAAGCTGCCATACATTTGACCATTCCTCCAACCTTGCCAAATCCCTTCTCATCCTTTCCACCCCACCTTGTATATCAACCCTGTTGCAGATCTTTGTGTTGTCTGCAAAGAGACATACTTTTTCTTCCAGTCCCTCTGCAGTGTCACTTATAAAGACATTAAAAAGGACCGGCCCTAGTACTGAACCCTGTAGTACCCCACTAGTAACTCCCCTTTCTTCAGAGTGGACTCCATTACTATTACCCACTGTGTCCTGTTGTCCAGCCAGTGTTTTACCTAGGCTACCACCTTGGGATCCACTCCCAGGCTGGCTAATTTGTTTATAAATCTTTTGTGTTAGACTATGTCAAATGTCTTGCTAAAGTCTAGTTAGGCCATGTCCACAGCCCCTCCCTGGTCTACTGCTTTGGTCACCCAGTCAAAGGAATTATTTAGATTTGTCTGACATGACCTTCCCACTGTGAATCCATGTTGCCTTAGGTCCTGTGCCCCACTGGCCTATAGATACTCAACAATTCTTTCCTTCAGAAGTGATTCCATCATTTTCCCTACCACTGAGGTCAAACTGACAGGTCTGTAGTTTCCTGCCTCTGCCTTGCTCCCACTTTTGTGAATGGGAATCACATCCACCCTCCTCCAGTCCTCAGGTACCACCCCATCCTCCCATGATTTATTAAAAAGGGTAGTCAGTGGTGTTACTAGTTCTTCCCTTAGTTCTTTTAGAATTCTGGGGTGAATCTCATAAGGCCCCATTGCTTTATACACCTTCAGTTTTAAGAGTTCTTTCAGAACCCTTTCTTCTGTGAATGGACTGGTAGCAACCCTCCTATCCAGAGTGTTCTGTTGTTTAGTTTAGGTACCTTCCTCGCCTCTTCTTTTGTGAATACTGAGCAGAAGTATTTGTTCAGTGTCCCTGCTTTTTCACTGTCACCCTCTACCCAAATTCCCTCCCTTTTATTAAGCCTCAGTGTCCCCTCCCTTGGTCTTTCTTTGCTCCCTAATGTACCTATAAAATGTTTTATTCCGCTTCTTAACAGAGTTGGCCATCTTTTTCTCAGTTTGGGCTTTTGCTATTCTGACTGCCTTCTCTGCCTTCTTCTGCTTTAACTGATATAGCTTTTTTTTTTTAGTTGTTTAACCAGGAGTAGCACACTAAGCTGAAAGCTTTTTTACAGGAGCGACCTGGGAGCACATGGAAGTTAAGTGACTTGCTCAGGGTCACACAGTATGCAAATGGAAGCTATGGGATTCAAACCAAGGTCTGGACTGTTGGATATCACCAGATTTGCAGCTCAGAGCCTTAAACCACTGTACTATACACTGCCTCCCTTATATACCTCTCTGTCCTGCTCCATCTGTGTTTCCTTGTATTTCCTGAATGATATCCTTTTCTCCTTTACCTTCCCTGCCACCTCTTTTGAGAACCATAGTGGTTTTTTCCTTCATTTTGTTTTGTTGATTTGCTTTACACAAAGGCTTGTTGCCTCTGTGATGGCAGTTTTGATTTTGGCCCATTGTTCTTCCACCCCCTCCTCCTTGTTTGTTTGCTAGTGCTTTTCTGAGGCACTCCCAATTTTGCCAAAGTCAGCCCTCCTAAAGTCCAACACCCTTACTTTTGTATGGCTTGACTTTACAGCTGTTTTTATTGTGAACGACACTGTTTGGTGGTCGCTTGTTCCCAGATGACTACCCACTTCTAAATCTGAGATCCTTTCTCCATCCCCATTTGAGAGTACCAGGTCTAAGATTGCTCCCTCCCGAGTGGGTTCCAACACTAGCTGTCTGAGTCATGCCCCCTGTAGGGCATCGAGAATGACCCGCTCTTGGATGTGGCTACAGTAAAGGTGCTCCAGTTAACATCTGGCATATTCAGGTTCCCCATCAACAATATCTCTCCATTCAAAGGATTCCTTCCATCATTTCCTTATCCATTGCCTCTCCCTGAGATGGGGGTCTGTAAACAACTCCTGTGCAGACTGTGGTGCCATTTCCTGTTTCCAGAGTGACCCACAGTGCCTCCTCCTCTCTCTATTTACTCTTTAGTTCTGTTGTTTTGATTCCTTCCCTTATGTAGAGAGCTACTCCTCCTCCTCTTTTACCCTCCCTGTCCCTCATGTAGATTGTGTACCCTGGTATGTTGACATCTCAGTCGTGGTTCTCTGTGTACCATGTTTCTCTGACTGCCGCACTATCAAGGCATCCCTCTTCCATCAAGGCCTCTAGTTCAGGGAGCTTGTTACAGAGATTATGGACATTGGTACTGATCACCCTCCATTTTTGATGGCCTTACCCACAAGCCAAAGGGAAGCCATGAACCTTCAGACTCCCATTGCTCATGTCAAACATGCAGGTTTTCTGCAGGTCCACCAAACTCCACTTCAGCATCAGATCATCCATAAAAATGGCAAAGAAAAGAGGGATCCAGAATGGCAGAAAGTTGGGAGACCTCTAATGTTTCTTGCACTCTGGCTGGTATAGGGAGGAGCAGGACTGATTGGTAACTCCCAGAGAGGGAAACATGCTATAGTTAAGTTCCAATGTGAAGGAAAATAACTTAACTGTAGCATGTTTCCAAGCTCCAGGAACCTTGCTAAGATGAAAATAAGAGATTTAGAAGGGAGATGACAATAGCTGCTGCAATAGCAGGTTGTGCCTGAAAATGGTCCCTGGGATCAGTGCACTTGCCTACTTATCAAAGTCATAAATAAATAAATAAAATGTACACCCTCAAGGAAAGGAGACAGAAGGGGGACATACAATGCCATGACTGTTGGGAACAAGAGTGCAATAATTGCTTATCTGGTGGCCTCTGTGAACCTGGCATGCATCACCGAGACCTGGCTGGATAAAAATGCGGGGCCCATTTTGGCAGCTGCAGTTCGACCCTGGTTCTTGGTGATACACTGCCAGAGAAAGGACTGAAGGGGCAGGGCAGGTCGCAATCTGTTTTAAATCGGAGCTGGGACTCAGGGAGGTGCCAGTAGGAGCTACCAACTCCTTTGAGTGTATTGTGGGAGCAGGTGCAGGCTGTAAAATCCTTCTCATATACCATCCACCAGGTGATGGGAGGGGTTTCTTGCAGGAGGTGGAGGACTTCATCGCCAACGTGGTGTTGGAGTCCTCAAGATGGATGATTCTTGGGGACTTCAATGCCTGGGTCGACGATGAACTCTCACTATTTGGATGAAACCTCCTCCAACTGATGGCATCATTGGGCCCAACACAGGTAGTTACCTCCGCAATCCATGGGGGGGCACTCCTTGGACTTGGTGTTCCTCCTGGAGATGGAAATCTCCGAGATCGAGGTGGATCCTATCCTTTGGTCAGACCATCACGCCCCAATTTTCAGTTTTGTGACCCCCCCAGATTAAGCCTGCCCCAATGGAAATGCTAAAGTACTGTCCTTCAAGAGGAGTTACCTCAGAAAGCCTAATGATGGTGCTCGACCTTTCGAGAAGTCCAACTGATAGCAATGACCCAGGGAGTCTTGTTGTTGCCTATAATAAGGTGATATCAGGAGCCCTGGATGTCACTGTTCCTGTACATGTTCATCCCCTAACTCTCTGCCCAGGTGCCCCCATGTATGATGGGGCACTGAGGGAGTTGAAGAGGTTAGGACGAAGGTTGGAGAGACATTGGTGGAAAACTAACCTGGAGAAGGACAGGCTTAGATTGTTAGACCATTATAAGGTCTACCAATCTGCAATTTCCCATAAGAAGGCAGTGTTCCAGTACAGCGAAACTGCGGCAGCTAAAAACAAACCATATTAGCTCTTCTGGACTGTGGACAGACTGTGCAATCCAGTCTGTCTGCAATCTGGTCAAGCATTGTCTCAAGTTAAGTGTGATGAGTTTGTGCAGTTTTTTGCTGATAAGGTGGCCTCCATTGAGATGAGATCAGCCAGTGCCTCCCCACTGGACCTTGCAGTGATCACCCGTATGGTACTAATACCCAGGTGACCTGGTTTGCCTTCAGCCAACTGGTAATCATGGATATTGTGAGGATCATCCAGACTCTGCGGCCAACTTGCTGTAGTCTGGGCCCGGGCCCAACTCACCTTCTAGTCGGGTGTATTGAGATGATCACCCCGGTCCTTGCTGGAATAGTAAGGGTCTCATTGGAGAGAGGGATTTTTCCAGATCCCTTAAAGGAGGCAGTGGTAAGGCTCCTCCTAAAAAGGCCCTCCCTGGCCCAGACTATCCAGTAAACTGCAGACCAGTCTCGAACTTACCTTTCATAGGTAAAAAAGTTATCAAGAAAGTGGTCGCTCTGCAGCTGGAGGATCATTTAACAATCTATCATCCTCTCCAGTTGGGTTTCAGGAAAATACATAGCACTGAGACTGCCCTAGTTTGGGTTCTAAATGACCTCCTCATGGTGAGGGATCAGAGTGCCCATACTCATCTTGGTCCTCCTTGATCTCTCAGCAGCATCTGACACTGTTGACCATGGTGTGCTACTTGTGCACCTGCGGTTCTTATGTGGACTGGGGGGGCAGTCCTCAGTTGGTTTTGATCATTCCTCAAGGGCAGAACTCAGAGAGTGGTGTCGGGGATTTATTCCTCCACCCCTCACTGTCTGCCCTGCAGGGTGCTGCAGGGCTCAGTGTTCTCACCCATGTTGTTTGCAGTGTATATGCTGCCATTAGGGGACATTATAAGACAGAACGGTTTGAGTTTTCCACTGTTATGCAGATGATTCTCAGCTGTGCCTGTCTTTTGTGCCTGAGCAGGAGTTGGATACTGTCTCAGTGTTTAACAACTGTCTGACTGACATACAGGACTGGATGAGTGCTAGCTGGCTGAGGCTAAACTCAGGGAAAACTGGAGGTGTTGGTTGTGGACCCAGGTCATGGATCAGCTGAGGCATGGGGTGGACAACCCACTGGAATAACACTTGGGGGAACCCCATTATATGCTTCAAGCCAAGTCTGAAACCATGGCGTCATCTTAGATGAAGGCTTGACCTTAAAATCTCAGGTCTCTGCAGTGGTGAAATCTGCCTTTCATCATCTCAGAAATATCGCCAGGGTGAAGCACCTGGTCCCGGCCGAAGATCTTTCCACACTGGTCCACGTCTTTGTCACCACCCGACTTGACTGCTGCATGCCCTCTACCTAGGACTACCGGGGGGTAGATATCCACTGATTGCAGCTGATGCAGAACATGATGGCCAGGTTGTTAACTGGAACCTCTAGATCCAGCAATATAACACCTGTGTTGCGTGAACTGCACTGGCTGCCAGTACAGTGGCGGATAACCTTCAGGACTGTGTTGCTGACCTATAAAGCCCTACACGGCCAGAAACATTACCTGCAAGACCTTCTACATCCCTACTGCCCCTCCCGAGCACTCCGATCCTCCGACAAGGGATTGCTAGAGATTCCCAAGGTATGCTTAAAAACATCTGGTGCATGATCTTTTGCCTTTATGGCTCCTACCCTGTGGAATTCTGTACTTCGCCAGATACAAGACAGCCTGACCATCGAGGGTTTTAAAGCTAACCTTAAAACACATCTTTTTCTTCAAGTTTTAAATAGTACTTGATTTTCTGCTGTCCGTATATCTGTATTAATGTATAAATGGGATGTACCCATCTGTAATGTTATTGGATTGTTTTATTATATATGATTGTACAGGCACCCTGAGCTCTGGAAGGGCATCTTGTTATAAACCAAAAATGATGATGATAATGACATGATAGAAACTTTCATGTACCTCAAGGGAATCAACAAAGTCCAAAAGGGTAATATCTTTCAGAAAAAGAGATGTGCAAGAACAAGGGAGCACAATTTGATGATAGAGGGGGGATGGCTCAGAGGTAATGTGAGGAAGTATTTTTTCATGGAGAGGGTTGTGGATACATGGAACAGCCTTCCTGAGGAGGTCGTGGAATGAAAAACAGTGGGGGAATTCAAGAATGCATGGGACAGACTTAAGGCAATTCTAGTGGGGGGTAGGAGGAAGTAGGCTGTTGGTTAACTAGGATCTGTAACTTATCCGTTAGGTAGGGAAATGGGCAGACTAGGTGGGCCAAGTGGTCCTTATCTGCTGTCAAATTCTATGTTTCCATGTTTCTGTTTCTTTGATTTCTTGATAAAATGTCATGGTATTTTTTTTTCAGGTATCACTCACTGAGCTCCTGCAAGTCACATGGCCTACAGCAATCAATCAGTGAAGCTGGATTCTGATCCCATGTACATGTTTTGGTGCCACTTCCAGCTCACTCTTACCAGAGAAGGATGTGTGTGTGTGTGCACTGAGGGGCAGAACTCTTCAGTTTTATAAAACAAAATGTTTTTTATTGAAAAACACTTTGTGGTCATTAGAGAATTGTTCATGGATTGAGTTCTGCCCCCCCCCCCCCCAACAGATAAGGAAAATGTGGCCAGGTTTTTGTCAGAATGAGAAGCACTAAATCTAGGCTGGACCCAACACCAAACTGGCTTTTTAAGGCTGAGTCGAAAGCTTGGGATCTGGTCTTTGTGGGAATTATTAATGCATTTTGCATGCTAGTGTCTTCTCCTTGATCCATTTAAAGAGGTGTAGTGAAGCCCTTATTTAAGATGCCACCTTTAGATTGTGATATTCTTACAAATTTTAGACTTGTCTCCAATTGAACTTTTTGGCAACGTTGTTATGGGGGTGGTGGTTATTCAGGTGGTAGATATTTAGAGGCCTTCAACACCAATCCATGTGGTAGGGTCCTTTAAATACCTTGGTGTCACCCTTGACCCTGCTCTGGATTTCAACTCCATCTGGCAAACATCTGCAAGTCTGAAAATATTAAGCTGGGGCTCGTGTATAAAATCAGGCATACCCCCAGTCGATGCAGCTAGACTGGCTATTGCATAGGGTATACTGCAGCCAGGGCTCACCTATGGTTTGATTACCTACCTTGAAGTCCACAAAGGGATCCTTGACAAATGTAACACGTTCTGCAACAGTGTCAGCCACTTTGCCCTATCAGTGCCCTGGCATATCCATCACTGTGTCCTCTACTCTAACCTTGGGTGGCTCTCCCCATCATCCTACCAACTTTACACTGCAGACCGTACAGTTGACAGTATTTTAAGAGCTGGCATACCAACTACACTAGCCAGCATGCTAAAACACACCTCACATGTGTACCCCCTAAGGTCTGTAGCTAGATCTCTCTTTGACCTTCCTAAATTTTAACAAAGATGGGTGAGCACACATCTCTGCATTTGAACCCAAGTTATGGAACTCCCTTCCTTTGACCTTAAGGCACGCTCGGTCTCATCAGGTTTTTAAGAGTGACCATCACAAATTCCTCATCAGCTCAGATAAATGCTTGTGTATTTGACCCTGTTTATTACTACTTAACTGGCTTCATATTTTCTCCTCAGGGCTCCTAGCACTTAGTAGTATTTGTCTCTGACCTGCTCGTATGGTAAATGTTTTGTGTACCTCCATATTATATATAAATCCATTGTGTGGTATTCACCTGTTGCTACTGTTCATGTTGTCTATAACTCTTTTGGCTTAAGTTAAAATGGGTAATGCTCATCCAGTACAATGCCTTAGGATATCTCTGTATTGTGGTAGACCACTGTTGATGTTTTGTAGTATCATATTCACCTGTTAAAGCTGCTCATGTTGTCTGTAACTCTCCTGGGTCATGCCTGAAAATAGGCAATTGCTCTTGTCTAGCACACCTATCCCATAAACAAAATCTAAATAAATCTTTGAGCCACTCCAATCTATCTTCCCTTATCTCCATAGTATGAAGACTGCTCTGATCAAGAGCTGCAATGATCTCAATCTGGTGAGGGATCAAGGGAAGGTTTCCATCATTATTATCCAACCTACCCTCTGTATTTTACACAGCTGATCACAGGAAGTTAACTGATATGCTAAAGACATACAGATGCTTGTCTGGGATTGTCTTACAATGGTTCTGATCTTTCCTTTCAGAAATGGTGCAGTGATTTGCAGCTGGTTCTTGCCCACTGCATTCAACTGCCCTGGACTCAGGGTGCCTCAAGTGTCTATCCATTCTCTTACATTGTTTGCTCTGTTGCTGCTGTTACTGTGCAAGACCATTAGATGGTATTGTGTGGGCTTTCAGTGTTATCCAGATGATACCTCACTATATCCATCTTTTGTTCCTGACCAGGACCTTCCCACAGCTATACCACAATGATACCTGAAGGTCAGACAGCTTCCAGTTGGTTGGTTCTTAACCCTGGCAAGACTGAGATGATACTAACTTATTAAGAGAGCAGGTGCTGGCCCTCAAAAGAAGCCTTAGGCTCTTCTCTAGAGGAGGGGTCAGCTTGACGCAGTAATGGAGGTTTCAGTCAGGGAACTGTGTCTTATGAGTGCCTGTCACTTGAAGTTCAGGTTTTGGCAGCTATCAAGAGTTGCTTTTACCAACTCAAGAACATTTCCAGACTGCAAACCCTGCCTGACCTGCAGATCTGGGAATATTTCTGCAGGCCATTGGGGCATTCAAAATTAACTACTACATTATGCTCTATAAGGGCTTACAGTTGGTGTAAAAGACATGGTCAGTTATTTTGTGATATTTCTAAAGAAATTTTCCCTGGTGACCCTACTGTGGTGCTGCAGGCAGGTAGGGGATTTCTCTAAGGATATCACAGAAATGTCAGGAAATATTAGATCATATTAATGACTGTACTTCAACTGCACCTTGTGGTCAGCTACATCATGTGAAGCAGGTCCAGAATGTAGCTGTTCTCACAAATGAGAACATGCTTCCCGGTCCCATGCTGCAGCATCCATACAGCCAAAAGTGCTCACAAACTGATATAAAAATGGAAGGTGCTGCATGTGAAAAATATAGACTGGCTCAATTAAACTGCTTTGAAAGAATTTATTAGGATAGCACAAAGCAAACCACTGACATGGCTAACAATCCCAGCCCTTTGGTTCGCTCTGAGCCTTCATCAAAGGGCGCAAGGTCAGGTTTAGTGTGCCCCTTTGGTTTGCCTTGTTAAGACAAGACCCTGCAGACATCTCTGGAGGCAAGCCTTCCAGAACAGACCTTCCCATATTAGCAGTGTGCTTGGACAGTTTTTGCACCATTGTCATGTTCTTTATTGCTCTTGTCATTTAATATGTTCTGATACTTTTGCAGCATAACCCAAGAAAGCACAAAAGATCTTGGTGTCACCCAATGGGGCATTGAAGATTTTATGTAATGTGATTATTCTTTTAGCAACACAGTTTCCAAACAAACAGCATAGGATTATTTATATTGCTTCGCTATGAACTAAAAATCTTGCCATTTAAAAATTCAGTTTCAGAATATCGATTTACTGAAAGTGAAAATGGTTGTATTAATACAATCATATCAAAGCCTTCATTTAACCAAAAAAACCCAATCAACAGTTACTCCTATCCTTACTGCGTGTTCCCTGGCATCTTTCACTCCTACCGCTGACACCAATTTCCACAACATCCTGTCATGTCTCTGCCTTTTCATCTATGTCAAATCACCTGACCACAGTTGTTTCAGTGATGTACTGTGTTCCAAATCCCTGACATTTTGCTACTTCCTCAAGGTTGTCCCAAGTCAGGTGTAAATTTTTGTTGATTTCTCTAACGGTTAGTCTAACCTGCTTTCTTATTATACTGTATTGCACTTGTAATACGTTTTTTCTTCTACCCTTCCCCCCAGGTCGCACCTGGAAATGAGTCCTGACTCAGTGTGCCTTTCCTGATTAACTACATTTAAATAAATAAAAGTTGGCATTTTCTAAATATCATGGGGCTAACATTTAAACTATTAGGGACAGAAACTTAGTTTCTTTTAAAAGAAAGCTTCAGTTCAGCAACAGAAGTTCATGGGGACCCCCAACAAAAGCCCCATAAGGCCGTGGGAAAGGGTGCCCCTCCCCCTCCTTCTCAACCTCTACCTCCCCCTTCAGATTCCCTATGTGGAACTTGGAAGCAGGCCAGGGTCACTGACCACAAACAGATGGATCCTAGACACTGTCTAGGACTTACATGGCTTGTAGTTGGTGTCACCCTCAGTGACCCCTCCAAGGCCCTATCACTACTCCCTAGAACACTTAAACATTCTGGGGAAGAAGGTACAAATGCTGCTGCATAAAAAGTCAATTCAGCTGGTTTCCAGCCAAAATAAACCAGGGGTTCTACTCCAGGTATTTCCTGGTGCCCAAAAGAAGCAGAGACTTTTGGTCTATTCTGCACCTCAGAGGACTAAGCGAGTACGTGGTATACACAAACTTCTGTGTATTGTGCCTACCCTCACTCCTCCCTCACCTGTCAGAGAAGGACTGAATATACACCCTGTATATGCAGGAAACCTACCTGCACATCAGAATTCAGCTTCCGAATGGAAGGGCAGCTCTACCAATTCTGGGTCTTGCCCTTATCACTGTTATAGGTGCTACTTGCCTTTACCAAATGCTTTGCTGTTATGACTGCAATGCTGTGCTGGGATATACTGGATCTTACCAAATTTGATAATTGCTTCCTGAAGGAAACTTCAGCAGTCAGGGTGGAATATACATTGCATGGGTCCAGGAAACTGCTGGATAGCCTGGGGTTGCTGGGGAATATGGAAAAGTCTGTTCTGATTCCTTGTCAAAGGCTGCAGTACATAAGGACAGTCCTGATACAGACCTGGCAAGGGCCTTTCACCCAGAGGATAGGGCCTTGCCCTTACTGGCATAAGTAATGTTGGTGTGTTGCAGAGGCCAGATTTTGACCTGCGTCATGATCCACCTCCTGGGTCTCGTGGCAGCCACCATACTAATGGTTCCTATGACTTGCCTGCATATGAGAATTCTGAAATGGTTACTGCATGCCCAGTGGTCTTAGGCTTTACAGCTCCCAGAGCACCCGATTGCTTTCTGCCATCCTCTAAGGAATACACTGCTGTGATAGCAAGACATGGATCAAATACTCATGTGTTCTCCTCTCTACAATCTCAGCCACATGTGATCCTTAACATGGACATTTCCAACCTGGCATGGTGCATCCACTCAGTCCTTCACCAGATGCAGTGGTCCTGGTCCCCAGTGCAACAAGGCCTTCACATAAACATGCTGGAAATGAGGGCAGTTCTGTATAGATTCCAGGCCCTGGCCACTCAGTTTTGAGGACACATCTTCTGTCTAGTACAGACTTGCTGACAGAGAAGTGTAAGCATATTTATATTTTATATTTCTCTTGATACCGAAAGTAGCAAGGTTAAATGTGAAGAAAAAAAGAGCTTTCTTGGCAATGTTTGAGGCATTCTGAAACTTGTCTTTAAAATTGTGAAAAGTAGGGGAAAACTAGGTCAAGAGATTGATCTTGGGGCCGAGTAGACTCAGAAGCCTTGTGAATCTGGTGTGTAATGGGGGGCTGGTGTTGTCAGAGGCCTACTGCTTTCTAGCAAAGGACATCAGGTTTAAAGGTCAAGATAGCTGGGGTCCTCTGCTAGAAGTATAGACTTGCTGAAAGAGAGGAGAGTAAGCACCTAGCTTTACCTTAAAGGTATGTTTATAGTTATTTATAGTGCTCTCTTTTTATTTTTTGGGGAATTTCTATTTATGCACCTCTGCTGTCTCTGCCTGACCTCCTTCAGGGCCCCCCCAATGTGAACCTTCTCTTCCCCACCTACCTAGCCTTCTCAAGGTGCCATCCCCTAACAGAGCCATGATCTACCCCCTAGCTATGAACAAGGTGGAGGGCTACACCCTTGAACAATTTTGATCTTGTCAAAGCGGCAATCTCAGAGGCCCAGACAGGGAGATCATGCAATGCCCTAGTGAGGCCATCATTACCAGGAACAGGGCTCGATCATTCCTGTTTTCCTTCCCAGACCACAGGTGCCATGCATGCAAGGGTGGCTAGGGTGCACATGCACCAATGTGATGTCACCAACAGCCAGTGCAGCTCCTCCCACCCCTATTCTGGCTGGGCCCTACCATCTCTTGCATCCAGGGGGCAGCATGGCTGCAGCAGACAGGACCCTCTCTCCCCGGGGAAGGACAGCACCCTCTGGGATGCTCAATCCTCCACCCACAGTTGGCCCCCCAATGCCCTAGGCTCATTCACGAACCCAGGTCACCAGCATCGTAAGCAGTAGCACTACCACTGTGCTAACAGGCCAGCCATTTGTATATGTCTTGATATTGAAAGTAGCAGGAAAAGTGCTAAGAGAAAAAAAAAGATGTAGGCAGTGTTTTGGACACTCTGAAACTTGTCTTCAAAATTGTAACAGGTAGAATGGGGGGGACTAGCTCAGGAAACTTGCCCATCAACTGGAGGTATTGACTGGCTCAAGAAATCCTGACTGGGGAGGTTCCACCTAGTGTATGAAAGTGGACCCATCCCCACACATGCTCATGTGCCAGCACATGAGAGGAATAGCACTGAAGTGGAAAAGGTGTTAAAACTGGTCTCTTAGATGTCCACTGGAAGAAGCAGTGAAATGGGGGACTCTGCCGGTCAACATAGTGTCAGTGGCTCAGTAGGTAGCACACTCACCTCTGAGGCTGGGAAATCAGAGGGCTGTAGGTTCAGTTCCCACATCTGGCACTTGGGTTAATATCCCAGTACTGACACTGTAGTGCAGCATGAGAGGGGTGCTGCACTTCTGAGGTGCCGTCTTTCGGATGAGACGTTAATCCGAGGTCCCATCTGCTTGGACTGGTGGTAGTTCAGGTGGATGTTAAAGATCCCATGGCACTATCGAAAAGAGTAGGGAAATTTCCCTGGTGTCCTGGCCAAATTTCCCTCATTCACTAAAAATACCACCAACAGCTTAATCTGGGTCAAGATCAGTTGGCATTCATCTGTATCCCCCTTCCCCAGGTCGTGCCTGAAAATAGGTAGGATTTGTCTAGTGCACTTACCCGGTCAACAAAAACTAAATAAAATAATAAAAATAAAAAAAATCAGATGAGGTACCTGTTCACTACTGTTCTGACATTCATTGCTGGGAAAGGCAGAGTGTTAAGGCAGGTCAAAACAGAGAGTTGTTGCAACACCCTAACCAGGGTAGTAATACACAGAGGATTAAGGCAACAGAGGAAATCAAATGACTCCCTATCTAGAGTCAGGATACAAAGAAGGCAGAAGTCTACTTAAAAGTTCAAGGGGAAGCAGACTGGTACCTATCTAGGGTGCAGCAGCAGGGGGTAATCAGGAAAAAAATATGAAATCAAGAAACACCCTATCTAGAGTAATGGTATAAATTATTTTAAGTTAATGGGGGAGTAGATATGGAAATAATGGGAGTGGTGCAGTGCAGTGGTTGTGGAGTGGCAGTCTTCAGGGAGATCTTCTGGAGACTGAGGTGCTGCCCATTTGTGTGTACCTCTCAGAGATGAGGGTGGAGGTCTCTAGACTCCAGGTCGAGTTGGCTAGGATTCGGGAGGCCTTTCCTCAACCCATAGGCCATTAAATCCACCACTGCTGCCTCAAGGGATGCCTGGAAGGAGGGCCAGATGGATCGTGGTGGGCTGAGGGAGGGTGGGTGTGGTGGTAAAGGAACACATTCCTCAGCCTGTGCCACTAAAGAAGTATTTGACCCCTCTCATGGGACAGAACTTCCAGGATGAGGTACCTAGAGTGGTGGCAAAGGAGGGTGTGAAAGCAACTTCTTGTAGGGGACTTCATCATCAGGGGAGAGTTTTGGGAACACTATGGAAGGGAAAAAGGGAAGTGACGTGCCTAGCTGGTGCCTCAGCACAGAGGGATAAGGACAGGATTCTTAGGATCGCTAAGATGGTGGGGCAGGAATGAAAGCTCGATGTCACTGTCCACTCGGGCACAAATGACCTGGCAGAGGAGTCTGCTGGGGTGGTGCAGGACAGATTTAGGAAGCTGGGGAGGGGCCTGAAGCAGGTATCATGCATGGTGTCCTTCACTGAGGTGCTACCAGTGCAATGCTGGGGGGAGGAGAAGGCATACTGCACCATACACTTCAACAACTGGTTGCCATAGTGCAGGGAGGAGGGTTTTGCTAAATCAGGGCCTGGGGTCCTACCTGGAAGGATGGAGGCCTGTACAAATGGGATAGCCTCCATCAATCTAGGAGGGGAACGGCAGTCCTAGGTGGGATGTTTAAATACTACTTCAATAGGCATTTACAGTAGCCAAGAGGGTGGCAGAAGAAATGCAGGACACAGTGACCCCCCCGATGACAGAGCGGCAGTCATGGATAGCCCAGGGGAAATTCATTCATTAGGGGTAGTGGGGAGTAGGGGTAAGGGGAAGGAAGGGACAGAAAGTCGAGAGGTGGAACTAGGGCAGAGTAAGCTACTAGGGAGGTTGGGCAGAGGAAGGATAAAAGAGGAAGGACAGTATCAGCAAAAAAAGAAGGGTGAAGGATGGGTTCGGGAAGGGAGTGGAGAGCCATGTGCACCAATTTTAGAAACCTAGGAAACAAAATTCCTGACCTTGAGGTTACCACTGTGGAGGTGGACCTGGCTCTGGTGGCCATAACAGAGCCAGTGTATCAACAACCACAGCTGCGAAGTGGCCATACCGGGGTACAATATGTTTAGAAAGGGCCGGGTAAGGAGAAAGGGGGAGAGGTTATATGTAAAAGAAGGTATTGACGCTACATAAATACAAGGTGACAGCAGGAAGAAGGAGGGGCTAAAGTTTCTTTGGACTGGCTTAGAGCCAGACTGAGGGGCCTTTATACATGTAGGTGTGTATAGGCCACCTGCACAGGAGGAGGACAGGGACAGGGTTTTGGTGGTGGCTACAGGCAAAATAGCAAACACAGAGAACTAATAATTTTAGGTGACATTAGTCTACTGAATGTGGACGAACATCCAGGCCATAGCTACAGCTAGAAGAAGGGTCATCCAAGTCTCCCTGCAAGGGGCATTTCTCAGGCAACTGGTTACAGATCTCACCAGGAATGGGGCAGTGCTGGACTTGGTACTTACGAACCAGTGGGTAGCACCCTGGGTTCAAGTGATCATCATACAGTGCAATTTGACATATGGATTGAGCAGAAGAAAAAGCACTCTAGGATGAGGAGCCTGCACTTCAGGAGAGCAGATTTTAGGGAAATGGGAGCCTGCGTCAGGAAACACACTGAAGGGGGATAACAGGTTAGTGGAGTCACAGTGAAACAGAATGAAGGAAGGAATAACTAGGGCAATGACAACTTATTTAATGGTAATAAGCAAGTTTAAGAAGAGAAAGCAACCACTGTGGTTCTCAAAGTACGTGGTTAAGGTGGTGGAGGAGAAAAAAAAGCAGCTTTCCGAAAATACAAGGAGACCCAAATGGAGGCAGACAGGGAGGTATATCTAGTGAAACAAAAGGAAAGCAAGAAGGAGGATAAGGGCAGCAAAGGCTCAAACTGAGGAAAGGATTGCCCAGGAGGTCAAAAATGGAGATAAGACTTTCTTCAGGTATATGAGCAAAAAGAGGAAGGCAAGAGGTGGCATAGTAAAGATCAGGAGACTGGGGGGTGAGGAATTTGCTGAGGAAGACCAAGAAAAAGTTGAAATTTTAAACAAATACTTCTGCAAGGTCTCCTCTGTAGCGGAGGGCACCATGCATTAGTGGACAGCTGGGGTGGAGTGGACACAAGTCTGTTTACAGAAAACAAGGTGATGGGACTGAACGGGATTCACCCAAGGGTACTGAAGGAACTGAGCATGGTGCTAGACATCCCTCTGGAAATGCTTAACACTTCACTGGAGATGGGGGGGTGGTTCCAGAGAAATGCAGGAGGGCTGATGTGATCCCTCTGCACAAGAATGGCAGCAAGGAAGAAGCCAGTAATTACAGACCTGTCAGTCTAATGTAAGTGGTGGAGAAGTTAGCGGAGTCCCTGCTGAAGGAGAGACTGATGGAGTACCTGGAGACACATGGGCTGCTTAGATTTCTTAGACTGGGTAATGAAGGAGTTTGGATCATGGGAGGGCAGAGGATGTGGCCTATCTGGACTTCAGTAAGGACTTTGACACTGTTCTACACAGGAAGCTGATAAACTTAGTAACCTGGAGGTGGGGGAGATGGTGGTGGTGTGCTGGGTATCAAACTGGTTGAAATATAGAAGGCAGAGGGTGGTGGTAAACATCAGTCACAGCCAGTGGCCTGGTCATCTTCAATGTCTTCATAAGTGATACTGCAGAGGAACTAGAGGGAAAGTGTGTCGCTTTGCTGATGACACAAAAATCTGCAACAGGGTGGACACCCAGAAGGAGGTGGAGAAAATGCAGAAAGATCTGGGGAAACTAGAGCAGTGGTCTAGGGAGTAGTAGCTGGATTTCAATGTGCAAAGTCATGCACATAGAGCAGGGAAACCTGTGGGCTGTGTATAAAGTCGGGAGGAGGTACTTACAGTTACCAAGCAAGAAAGGGACCTTGGGGTGCTCAGATCTGAGAATCTCAAAGTGGCAAGGCACTGCGACAGGGCAGCAGGCAAGGCAAGCAGAATGCTGGGGTGCACAGGTAGGAGGATCTCTAGCAGGAGAAGGCAGGTGATGTTGCTCATCTATCGCTTACTTGTGTGACCCCATATGGAGTACTGTGCCTGTTTTGGAGGCCACACCTCTGCAAGCACATCGAAAGGGTGCAAGAGGTCCAGAGGAGGACAACAAAAAGGGTGTGGGGAGGTTGCACAAGAACCCATATGAGGAGATGCTGCAGGACATCAACATGTACTCCCTAGAGGACAGGAAAGTGAGAGGGAACATGATTGAGACCTACAGGTACCCAACAAGGAGCAGGAGGCGAGTCTCAGAAAGAAGAGCACCAGAACATGGGAGAATGTTATGAAGCTGGGGTGGTAAGAGAGGGATGTGAGGAAATACTTCTTCACAGACAGGGTGGTGGACACCTGAACAACCTGCCACAAGAGGTGGTGGGGGCAAAGATGGGGGCCTTCAAGCATGCATGGGATAGGCACATGGGTATAACAGGGGTAAGGGAGGAGGGACATCCATGACCAAACACAGTATGCAGTGTAGTGACAGGCAGGGAAAATGGGGCAGACTAGAGGGGCCTACCAGTCCTTTTCTGCTGACACATTCTGTGTTTCTATATTTCTGATACTGTCAGACACAGCATGGTATATTATCCTGAACAAACAGGGAGGGACACACTCCCACCCTTTGTGCTAAGAGGCAATGATGGTGTTGGAATGGGTGGTAGCCTGGAAGGTCCTGCTCACTGCTGTCCATGCCACCAGCTTGCTAAATGTCCTGGTAGACAACCTAAGCTGGTCTATGTCTTGGCCCTACAAGTGAGAGCCAAACCTGACCATAACCAAAGAGCTGTTCAACATGTGGGGAAGGCCAAAGCTGGACCTTTCTGCATCCCATCCTAATGCAACATTGCAGCTTTTCTGCTTGCACTCTCCAGGGCATGTCATTTTTGGCAAAATGCACTGTCCCTCTGTTGGAAAGGAAGATTCCTCTATGCCTTTCCTTCTCTGACTCTAATTCAGTAAGTACTGACCAAACTCAGGCAGGAACCTGCCAGAATGATCCTGGAAGAGTTTTTGTGGCCCAGACAGATCTGTCTCCACTACTATCGAAGCTGGCAGCAGAGGTTCAGTTTCCACTACCCCACCAGCTGGACTTTCTGTTCAAGAGCAATGTCACTCTGCTGCATCTGGACATCCAGTTCTTACAACTGCATGTCTAACTCCTAACAACATAGAGGTCTTTCAGTTCAGGAACTCAGCTGAGGTCTGGGCTGATCTGCCCGCTGCTAGGAAACCTTCCACCAGGTACCCCTACACTCTGAAATGAAAGTGCTTCACTGTACAAGCGGAGAAGGATTCCATGTGAACAGCAGTTGAACATGGGTCAGTCGGTTCTAAGAGATAGGCTAATGCTGTTCTGAAGGGATGTGTAATGACCTCCATTGCCCTAAGTTGATCGAAAGGGAGTTGGGTTCAGATCCCAGAATCCAGAGTGGCAGAGATGGGTGCCTCATGGCATCCAGTGCAGTAATGCAAACGATCCCAGAGAAGCTGGCGGGGGCCCCTGGGAGAGTTCTCTGTTTGTAAAGGGCAGAGCACCATGGAATGGATTTGCCCTGAGAGAGGGGCCCAAGCCCTGGAAAGTGTTGTGGTTCCAGCGGCATTAGGTGTGCTCTCACTGGCACTTGAAAATCTGGGGGAGATGGTATAAGTCTCGTGCCGGGCCGTATCCATATCCGCAGCAAGTCTCCAAGGTGAACAGCCTCTGGCATGTTAGAACAATGTAGGTAAGGGAAGTTGGCAAGCCAGATCCATAACTTTGGGATAAGGATTGGCTCTCAGGGCTGGGTCTGTCGGGCTTGGGCATGAAGTGGGACTGGGCACGTGCTGCAGCTGGACGAGGTGTTGCCTCTGGACAGCGGTGACTTTGGACATGAGCTGGGCCCTTCCTGTGGATCACCCTGGCTATGGCAGGCAACGGACTCGACTGGCATCCCACATCATCCGGCAGCTAGCAGCTTAGAACTGGTGTGGACCAGGGGAACCCAACTGTTTAATTAAAACAAAGCATCGCGAAGGCCCAAGATGGGTGCTGATGCAATGTGATTTCTGCCCAGTGCTCTGAATGTCAAAGTAAAGAAATTCAATGAAACGCGGGTAAATGGAGAAAGTAACTATGACTCACTTAACTCTCTTAGGTCACTGATGTGCACCAGGTGCTATTCAGGACTGTTGGGGGTCAGATGGCTTTGATGCCCTAGGGGTAGAAAGAGGGATGGCAAACCGGTGAGGTGATCATTGAGGTGATTTGCAATGACATCAGCAGTGTCATGGAAATGGCACGGCAATGACATCTGCAATGACATGGCAATAGCATCAACTTCTGCCACCAAGAAACGAGGTTGCCCTTTATGTCCAATAAACCCCTGATTGGCAGTTCATTAGTATCCTGTTAGTTTTCTCATGATAGCTTCTCAATGCCAAGTCCACTACACATCTTCCATTGTGAGAGTCGGTAATCAATTTGGGCTAAGATGTAGTGGGAGCCACCCCGAGGGTCGCAGAATGGTTATAGGGAGAACCACCAAGGGGGTGGTTTGGTGGCAGCCCCACCAACATTGATAGCTCCAATGCACCTAATAAATATGGAAGCAGGAATCATAAACCTGAATACCGGCTGGGACGTCGCCCGGGTTAACAAGGTCCTTGTGTCTGCATTTATTGGTGTGGCAAGGCATGAAAAATTGGTTAGCACCATGGATGTGACTGATGATGGTAAGTTTCCAATAAACAACATGCTTCAAGCATGGAAAAACCTGGATGAGCAGCCGGAGCTTGAGAATTCTATACTGGTAGGTATAGGTAGTGCCAAAAACATAAGTAGATGTGGCACTGAAAACATTGCTGTTCCTACTCTGGTCTTCTAGAACACCATGATGATGACTTCAAAAGAAGTAAAAGAATTCAGGAAAGAAGAAGCAGCCTATCTTAGGTCCCTTGAGGATTGCTACCACACCTCCCCCGTTAAAGGTGGTAAGAAAAACACTGGTTGTACCAGTCTGGTGAAAGAACAGGAGCAGGTGGTAAAAATATCATATCCATGCAATATTTTGGCATGTGAATCCTGCCCCATATCTCTGTACACTTATAAGGAATCACTTGCAAATCACTCACAACATTAATAAGTTTGTTACTGCCCGTTCCATACCCTAAATGCAGCATGACACCAAAGCAGGTGTGCGTTAGCACACAGTCTCTCAAATCCAGTGAATGCAATATGGTATTTAACACCATCAGTTAATCAGGACAGCATAAGCGACACAGACACCCCCAACTAAGGAATACCGAAAGACTTGCGAAAATGAAGCTCTCTGCAAGCAAGGTCCCCATGGTAATGTTTGGTCTGAAAATAAAGTCACTCTACTAATTCAACCTGAGAAGTATAAGAATGAGAAGTTTATTAAATAAAGCAATTGAGAAGGAATTGGCTACTAAACCGGCTAAGCAAACTGAAGATAAATGGTGTGTTTTGTGCAGACAAGCGTCCCCAAGGAATTCAGCTAATTTGGCAAATGACAATATTTATGCAGGTCATGCTGGTAATGTGGAAAATACTTCTCCCATCAAAACCAAAAAATTGCCAGAGAAATCGAGAGTTAATCTTAAAAGAGTGACAGAATTAAAAAGAGACTGCAAAGATGGTACATCTCCAATGATTTGATATCCACCATTGGCCAGGTGGAAGAATGCCTTAAACATGAGGAGACCAAGGACCTTGGTTGTGGTTTGCTGTGCACTATATGTGACACACTGGTTACAGGGGCATCACGTGGGGATCCCAAGGATACCACGGAGCTGGCAAAAACACATACATGATCTGGATCACAAAGCAGCAAGGCACTTAAAAGATGGACGGCTAGGAAAGCTGAATATAGACACTATCAGTTCCTCTTTTATAGGGATTTAAAATGTCTTGCCAAGCTATTACAGGGTGGGCCTGACAACGTCACATGCGACATTGACAATGATGTCCTTGAGGAACACTATTGTGAGATCCTTAGCTGCAAACTTAGTAGCTGTAAAACGAGTAATTGGCCTAAGGTTACTCAGCCTGCAAAGAATGATCTTTTAATGCAGGAGATCACCATGGCTGAGGTTAGGTCTGCTTTGGACACCACAAAAAAGGATTTGGCCCCAGGACCTGATGGTAGCAGACCTATGGACATCTATGCAATCTGGAACTCTGATCCTGATATCTTGGTAAGAATTTCCAATGTTTGGTTTTCTGAGGGGAAAATTCCAGAACAATTTAAGACCAAAATCGGACTATCCTTATCCCAAAAGGAGAGGATGATCTTAACCAGATTGGCAACTGGGGGCCCCTCACAACTGGATCAATTTGGATTAGAGTCTATACCAAGATCCTAGCCACCTGCCTTTCAAAGGCAATTACCCTAACCCGAGGCAGAACGGATTTATTTCTGCCCCAGGGTGTGAACAGAATGTTGCTTATTGAATAACATTCTGAAGGGCGTGAAAATGGAAAGTGAACTGGCTGTGGTCTTTGTTGATTTAGCAAAAGCTTTTGATTCAGTAGACCATGGACACATTATTAAAGCACTGCACTGACACCAGGTGAATAGTCATTTCATTTTGGTTGTCACAGACCTATACACTGATATAACCACTAAAATCGAGCTGGGTAAAACTAAATCTACCCCAATTGGCATGGAATGTGAGGTAAAGCAGGGAGATCCACTCTCACCCATCTTTTTTAGTCTGGCAATGGATCCAATCATTGCTGAACTGGAGCAATCTGGCGATGGATTCTGTATGGGGTTGGACAAATTAGTGTGATGGCTCTGGCCTTTTTAGATGATATGGCAATTCTAAGTGGCAGTTTTGAGGGGATGTCTCATCTTCTGCAAAGGCTAGACTGTTTTTGAAAGGACTGTGGCCTGAAGATCAACATTAAAAAAATGAAGGACTTGCATATCAAGCCACATGCAAAGTCCTATGTTGTCAACCCCCACCCAGGTTGGAAGTTGGGGGACAGCATGATTATGTTGCACCAGGTGATATAGTAAAATACCTCGGTGCGAGGACTGATCTTTGGGTGGGGATCAGAATGGAAAACCTGATTGTGGAAGCGGAGACTCTACTCATCTGGCTCAAGACTGCTCCTTTAAAACCACATTAGAAAGCTGAAATGCTACGGACATTCCTGTTACCAAAATTTATATACCCCTTGAGCCTCCAGAAATCCAGCCAGAATTTACTGGTTGCCCTTGATCGTGTAATTAAACTATATGTCAAAGACATTATTCACCTTCCTTTGTCAACTACTGATGGCCTGTTGTATGCAGCATTGTGGGATGGTGGTCTAGGTCTCCCCAAAATGGAATTATTTATTCTAACAATAATAATCAGAAAATGGAAATCCCTTCTAGGGGAGCAGGATCCCGTTATCAGGCAGTCTCTGATATATGGTGGCAGCAACATATTGGAAAACTTAAAACAAGCTATTGCTATTATGACTAAACGTGAAGAGTACGCACACTGGAAAGATGCTATCTTTAGTCATTGGAAGAATCTAAAATGCTAGGGCAGTGGTGAGCACTATTTTGAGAATGACCAAATTAGCAATGATTTAATTAAAAATCCTGGCAAAGTTAATGTTGCACACTATATATCAGCACTGTTGATGCGGCCTAATGTCTTCCCCACGAGAGATGCATTGGCACGGGGCAGACTGGACATGATTGTGCAATGTTGTGCATGTGGCACTACACAAGAGACTTTGGGGCACATATCAGGCCAATGTATATGGGTAAAAAGATGTCAGAATCCGGAGGCATAACAAACTTGTCACTGCACTGATTGAAAAGGTATGCCGTGATGGTTGGAATGCCATTATCGAACCCTGAGTATTCACTGCACTGGGTGTGCTTCAGAAACCAGATATTGTTTTTTGTAAAGAATAAAACTGCCATTGTTGTGGATGTTAGTGTATTTGGAGGACAATTCCCACAACCTGGAAAAGGCCTTTCAAGATAAAATTGATTATTACTCTCAGTTTGAGGAGCACATTCGGAAACTGACAGGGTGTGATGAGGTATTTTTCTCGGTGCTGGTCTTGGGTGCTAGAGGAAAATGGGTGAGCAGGAATAATGAACTCTTTGAGGCCATTGGAATTAAGAACTTTAAAACTTTCGCCAACTCTCTCACCAGGCTGGTACAATATCTTACCATTGATATCTTAAATAGTTTTAAAAACAAGTCATTTTTAAATACTATTTTAACTATCACAGCAACTCACAGAGAGGATAATGGCTCTTTTGGCTGTGTCTTCCTTTAATCATACCAATTTGAAATAGTCTTTTATAGTTTTAGTTTTTACTTAATAATTGGATGTAAGTGTACCTTAGAATTTTAAAACTCTTGAATTGTTTTACTTCTTGCACGGTTATTTTAATCACCGATATTTTACATGTGGACTGGCTGCATTACTAACCTGGAAAGGGGTTGCAACGGCAGTACATAATTAGCCAAATGCCTCATCATCTAATTAGTGATGTGTATGAATGGATGAATGAGATTTCCACTGTCCCTACCTACTATCTAGCGAAACCACAGTCAAGGGAATGGGCTTAGCAGAATCAGTGAGGAAAAGAAGACCCTGTTGATCTTGACTCTAGTCTGGCATTGTGAAGAGGCATGAGAGGTGTAGAATGAGTGGGAGGCCTCAGCCACAAGTGAAATACCACTACTCATGTTTTTTCACTTAACCAGTGAGGCGGGGGGGTGAGCTCTTGCTTCTGGCTCCAAGCCCCCAAGGTTCTGGGCGCAACCAGCTCCGGGGACAGTGTCAGGTGGAGAGTTTGACTGGGGAGGTACACCTGTCAAAGAGTAATGCAGGTGTCCTAAGGTGAGCTCAGGGAGGACAGAAACCTCCTGTGGAGCAGAAGGGCAAAAGCTTGCTTGATCTTGATTTTCAGTATGAAAACAGACCGTGAAAGTGGGGCCTCATGATACTTCTGGCTTTTGGGGTTTTAAGCAGGCGGTGTCAGAAAAGTTACCACAGGGATAACTGGCTTGTGGCGGCCAAGTGCTCATAGCGATGTCGCTTTTTGATCCTTCGTGTCGGCTCTTCCTATCATTGTGAAACAGAACTCACCAAGCACTGGATTGTTCACTCACTAATAGGGAACGTGAGCTGGGGTTAGACCATTGTAAGACAGGTTACTTTTACCCTACTGATGATGGGTGGTGTGTTTGAAGAACACAGAGGCAGAGAAGGATTTGACCACGGGTCCAGAGCAGGATGTGGGGGTGATCGAGAAGGTGGATTTATAGGAAGAGGATTTGGACCAGGTAAGATGGATTCCAGGGGTGACCACAGACAAGACCATAAGGACAGACCATATTAGGTGTAAATAGAGACCACATGATTTGTACTATTTTATACAGTGTTCATTTTGTGTAGCTAATTGTGTAAATGACTAGATTATTTGTATTTGAATTTTACCTTGTGCATTCCCCATTATACATTAAAAAAACTGGGGGGGTGGAGTCTGAGGTGGTCACCTGGTAAACTCCTAGTATAAAAGGAATGTTAGTATAAAAGGATGTTGGAATGCTCTTCCAAACATGTTACAAGAACAGACTATTCATGCTTCCTTCACAATAGGTCTTAAACAATTTTATCATGATCAAATGTGCTGTACTTGTTTTAATTTTTGTTTAATAATTATGTGTCCTAAAATTGTAATGTATGTATGTCAATGTCTTTATGGTTGTGCTTTATCATCTCTGTAACACCAGTGGCTTTTATCCCCCGGTCGTGTATGAAAAAGGGCTTCAGCGCATACATTTACCTGGAATACAAAAGTTTAAATAAAAAAAAAAATAAATATCTGTCCCAGAAGACTTTATTTCTTGTGGCTATTACCCTGGCCATACATGTGTCTGAACTTCAGGCCTTGGTTCATGAACCCCCTTTCCTGGTGTTTCACAGAGACAGGGTGGAACTGCATGCTCATTTTGCCTAAGGTGGTGTCTGATTTTATGCTGAATCAGTCTATTGATTTCCCCATATTCTTCCCTTCCCTCAAAACTAGGGGTGGGGGTGGGGTGCTGCACTCCTTGGATGTCCACATAAGCCTTAAGTACTACCTTGACTGTACCATGAACTATGCCCAATCCTTCCTGCTATTTGTTTGCTTTGGCCCTGGCACCAGGGTTAAGCCTGTTATTAAACAGGGCTTCTCCAGAAGTATCTCTTCCTGTATCTTGCTCTGTTACAGGCAGACAAATCAGAACCTACCTGGTACTGTTACGGTGCATTCTACCAGAGCTGTGGCATCTCAGGGCCTTTTTATGTTGGCTCCT
Organism: Neoceratodus forsteri; assembly: GCA_016271365.2. NCBI lineage: Eukaryota > Metazoa > Chordata > Ceratodontiformes > Ceratodontidae > Neoceratodus > Neoceratodus forsteri. Next base: position 350,425,428 of record CM028131.1, on the reverse strand, counting down.
GCTTGCACGCCAGCCAACATCTTGCACTAGTAGCAGATTTGGAGGTGCTGTCACTGTGGGTGAATGCAGGGCATGCATCAGCGGATGCGTCCCTCATTCCCCAATGAGCCAGCATGCAGGCGCTGACACCAGCAATATGTAAAGTGGTCTCTCCACACATCCATCAGTCCATGCTCTGCCATCATAGCAGAAATGGCTTTGACTGCCCCCTGCATGAGATTCACTGGACGTCCCACTCCTGACCACTGTAGCCTTTAGGGTAACATTGAAATCTCCACCCAAAAGTACTGGGGATCTAAGGCTACTGAATTCTGGTAGGGTCTGGATAAGGCTATGGAAGAAAACAGGGTCATCAGAGTTAGACCCATAAACACTGGCCAGTACCAGGGGACAAGCTGGAGTGGTCACTTTCAGCAAGACCCCTCTGCCCTCCCTTTCTGATTTTGGGGATCTCACCCTCCACCCCAGCATTTTATGTAAGGAGGACACTCCTTATTTAGATGTGGTGGCCACACTGTGTGCCTCCTCCCACACTCAGTCTCTCTTCGTTTCTTCACATGCTTCTGTAGCTGAGAGCTTTATCTCCTGCAGAAAGACTAGGTGGGCCTTTAGTCATTTCAGATGCAACACTGTCTCCTTCCTTTTTATGGGGGGGGGAGTTTAGCTCCCACACATTCCAACTCACTGGATTAATTTCCATTAATGTACAGATACCACAGCCACATTATGTGCCCAATCTCTGTTATTCCCTCTCCATTTGGAGATGCACCCGCTGACCCTTGTCCACTTGGTACTGGTAAGTTCCCAAGTATTATTTCTACTAGGTAACAGCAATAAAAAAATAGCAAGTACCTTAACAGCAACTATAAACAAACCAACCTCCCATTCCCACAGTGAGCATCCTTCAAATCTGGCATGGGCTCAGCAAGAGCCAAGGTGCACTCAAGGACCTTGGGGGGGATGTATCCAAGTTAAATAATGCCAGCACAGCACCTGCTCAGTATGGGCTGCAGAACATGCAGACTGACACACCTGACCTGGATACTTTGGAGAGTAACATGAAACTCGCAAGGGGTCTATACCTGTTCTTGTATTGAATTTCCTGAGGGTTGGAAGGTTGCAAGAGTAAAACCTATTTTTAAGTCCGGTGATAGGGGCGAGCTGGGCAATTACAGGCCCATCTCGCTCCTACCATAGATTTCTAAGATTTTTGAGAGAATTATCTCTAATCAACTAAGGAAGTTCTTGGATTCAGGTAGGAAAATGTACATGTATCAATCTGGTTTTCAACCTTTACATAGCACTCAAACTGTTTTAGTTAAAGTGGTCAACGATCTCCAGCTGAGCCTGGACAGGAGGGCCATGGCTGGAGCTATGTTTATAGATCTTTCAAAGGCATTTGAGACCCTGAACCACTGGGTAGTCCTGTCCAGGCTCAGCTGGACAGGTTTGTCCACTCAGGCTGTAAATTGGTTTTCTTACTGTCTGAATTCAAGAAAGCAGTTTGTAGAAATTGTTCAATTTAAGTCTAAATTAATGAATATTACTTCTGGTGTCCCCACAAGGGTCGATTTTAGGGCCCTTATTATTTAATATCTATAGTAACGAGCTTAAAGTTGATTTTCCTGACACAAAATACCATATGTACGCTGACACTGTATTGTATGTTGAGGGTCAGACTCTGGATCAAGTTGGACTTAAACTTCAGTTGACTTCTGATTATGTTCAGAAAAATTTTTTATGAACATTGTTTGATTTTGAATCCTAAGAAAACCCAGGTTCTCCTGTTTAGAAACAAATGAAAGATTTAAATCCAGGTCTGAATATCTGGACCCTAGATGGTCTAGATATAAAGGAAGTAGCCCAATATAACTATTTAGGGCTATGGTTAGATTGTAATTTGACCAGGTCTTATTATATAGAAAATATGTTATTGGGACTAAACAGGAAGCTTTATAAATTTAAATATTTTATGTCTAGGGATGTTCGACTAAATGTAGTCAACTCACTGTTAATGCCTGTCTTAGACTATGGGGATATTTTATATGGAGGAGCCACTGGCATATTATTGAATAAGGGTGGATATAATGCTTCACAGATTAGCACGTTTTGTTCTGGAGGCACCCCACAGAACTCATAGATACTTGTTATATAATAGCTTGAACTGGCCTACACCCTTGGCCCGCAGGAATTTACATCTCCATAAATTTATGTATAAAATCCAGAAACATGTGGTTCCCTTTTATATCCTTGAGATGTTTCCTAGAAGAATGATAAAAGATAATTTGAGGACAGTTTGTGGTTTACAATATTTTATTAATAAATGTAATTTACACATAGGTAGGTCATCTGTCTTCTATAGGGGAGCTGTATTGTAGAATAAAATTCCAGTAGGGCTACATGAATCAAATCGAACTATATGCATCTCTCATTTGAATGACTGGTGTTTATGCTGGCTTAATGGCTTCTCTCAATGTACTGAATGTGATGTCTGTTGATCGCTATTTATTGTGTATTTAAATGTTTGTATTTGCAGTTTTGTGTAATTTTTCAAATTTTTTTAATTCCTTTTATACTGTAACCAAAGTTTGCTGCTATGAACACATAGGACTTCACTGAAAATGAGCAACACTCAATTGAATGTTTTTCCCTTATTCTACTGAATAAAAAAGACAACTACAGCCTGGGACAGTTCGCCCATCCCAGCGAGGTATACTCTCCTGAAATGAAATAAGTCTCCATCTAATTGACAAGCATATGGAGTCACTGCTGCCTGAAGCCCTGCCAACTTCTGAGAGAATAACAGCCCTCAGGTCTATCCCAAGGTTCTTGGGAGAGAATTGGGAGCTGAGTACCTCCCCCTTTGCTGGTCTACCCAACCCAGTAATTCACCCTCCCATAACCTGGCACCATGAATTACCATTGGGAGTGTTGTCCCCCCCACCACCACACACATCCCAGATCGACCCCTAAGGCCATGGGAAAAGTCATGAGCTACCTGCATGCCAGCTGGGTCAACTGTTTATGGAGGAATCCAGTGAAAGAACTGGTCAATCTGATCCCCAGGGGTAGCTCAAGGTTGGGTGGATGCCATGAGAGGTCTGCACCATGCGCCCCTGCAAATGACTACTTCAAAATGGAAGACACTCTCAGGACTGTTATTTTAAGAGAGATGAAGCCCAAGGTCAGTGCTCCTTTAAGACTGGAGTCACCTTAATTGCTAGGGGGTTCTGACAGGGTATGAGAAAGGTTACAGGAGAAACCATTAAGCCAGGCTACCCAATGGATATGAATAAGATATCTATCACAAATACACAGAGTAATATTGTAGTCCCACCATAGCAGATTGGTGTGCAGTTCAAGTCTGTGAAACTGGCGACTTCAGTGGGATCTCCTGGTGTTCCTTCAGCTCTTCAGCACCAACTGACCTGCTAACAGGGAGAAGAGCTGCATCTGTGGCCTCCACCCATGTCTTGAGATTGGAGGGTGAGTGTGCAATTGCCGTGTTCTTGGAAGATGTTATAGGGCAGGGTGAATCTTGTGGTTCTTCTTGGTGCTGTATGGTGGCATATTTGTTAGGCTCCAATGGGACTGGAGTGGATCCTGAAGAGTCCTTGTAGTTCACACTGCAACTCCTGTTGCGATACTAGAGATGTGGAGATTGGTCCTTCCTGCAACCTGCCCCTGACTTTTTCTGCCTGTTTCCGGTTGGCGAGAATTTGCCATTATTCATTATTGCTCGGTGGAAGTGGTAGAGGTATCCCATCCTCCACCCTCATTGTCCATCGGGGGTTGGGGTAGTGTCCATGTCCCACAGGCATTCTCCATCTGTCTATTAGTCTGAGACAGTTTGTATTTAGTGGTGTCCATTTTGGGCAGGCGACACTGGAGGAAGTGTTTAACTAAGTCCGGAGTTTCGAATGATCGCACAACTCCTTTGACAGTGATCCGCACAGTGGCTAGGTAACAGAGCAAGTATGGAAGGCCAAGATCTGAGCAAGCCCTATGGGCTGCCATGAAGGCTTTGCAGCTGTCCAACAGGGCAAGAGAGAAGACTGCAAATATTTGGATATAGTGGCCTTGCCACCAGTGCTCTTGTTTGTCCCCCCGCCAGTTGTATTATAAGTTCCTTATCTTGGAATCTGAGGAAGTGAACCAGAGTGGGACATGGATGGCCCTCTGGGAGGTGGCTTGGGAGCAATTTCCAAAGGGCCCAGCCATTTGTGGTTTTGCAATTCTGGGATAGGGTGATGTAGAAGTCCAAAACATTCTGCCCTTCACAGCCCTCCAGGAAGCTCACAAACTAGAGATTATTCCAGCACCCCCTATTCTCCATGTCCTCCATTCTATTCACAGGGTTCTGGTAGCACAATCCTGATTATGGATATTGACCATCATTTTGTCCATGCAGTCCTCTGTGTCTGCGATGTATTGTTCTATATTATCTCTGTGGGAGAAGCTCAGGATATCTGTTGAGTTGCTAGTTCAAGCTTATTCATCTGCCTGATCAAATATTATTTTAACTTCTTACAAGTTCTGATTGGTAGGAACAATGGTGGTCATTGCCATGGGTAGAAGGCTTCCCATGCTGTACTTCAGTGGCTGATTGGTGAAACAACGGTGATGAAAAACTGTGGCTTACCGAGGACGGATGCACCACTGTGTGGCGCCGATGATGTGGCAGGTAAGCAGCTTCAAATATGGGCAGTCAAGTAGGCCTGATGCAGGGAGACAGCAGCAATATTTCTCAGATTAAGGGTTTAGCAGAGCTAGAGTTCAGGCAGCCATCTTTGTCGGCTGCCAAACCATGCCCTCCCAGCACTCTAACAGTTGTCAAACTAGTCATACTTGCACTTCCCGAAAACAAATGTTGCACAAGGACACAAGATGTCAAAAGATCATTTGATGAAAACTCTACTTTGTAAAGATTTTAACAGATAACAGTTCATGTTATCTTGATACAGGGACACAGCACAGGACAGCACACAAAAAATGCTGATTTCTTGAAGCAAACCATTTCAGATTGAATATGCTGTCAGAAACATCAAACAATAGAGGGGGCATGGTGAAATGAGATGTGAACAAACAACCTGGTGCTGCGCTCTATACAGAGATACTACTGGGGTACTGTTAGAGCCTAAAGCCCTGCTTAAATACAATCTATGAAGCTGGTGACCCCTTATCAACTGGATTACAATTAGCACAGCAATCAATTTACTCAGTTCAAAAAGTCAAATCACAATAGAAGAGGCAGAGATTTTCAAGTCTCCTGATTACAAAGGCAAAAACTGCATGCAGAATTGTTGTTTAATGTGCCCAAGTTAGTGAATGTGCAGTTGCCCAGGAAATGGACATATTCAATAAAAAAAAAATTATTATAGTTCAAGGGTGTGGGCTTGACTAATGAGAGTGCTCCTTTTACCTGCTCATGAGACACCCGTTTTGTAAAGAGTATTTCATGTGCTGTTACATAGGTAACATAGGTAAATACAAGCTGAATAGACTTTCGTCCTTAACGCTTGCCAATTTAGGTTTAAGTTGGTGTAGTTTTTTTGTACAGAATTTGTTGAGTCTCTTTTTAAAAGTATCAATATTCTCACTTGTCACTACTTCTACTTGGAGACTGTTCCACAGGGGGGACCACAAGCTGACTAAACCATTGCTTTCTCCTGAGCAGGTTCCATCTTCCCATGGACAGTTGCAGGGAGTGCCTTCTAGGTTCATATCTGCAGTATTTTAGGGACAACCCTAGATCTTCCCATAATGAGTCATCATATAAGGCCCTGTACAGCATGCACATATCCACTCTGATCCTCCTACAGTGAAGTGTATAAAGATTTAGCCTAGTTAGTTTCTCATCATATGGGACATCTTTAAGGCATGTTACTGATCTTGTGGCCCTTCTCTGTATACCTTCTTTTGTATATCCCTTTTTTTTTTTTTTTGAAATTTAAGTTTATTGATTTTCAACAGATAAAAACCAAAACATACAGCAAGACATTAATAACAAGCCACGAAATTACATGGTACAAAATAAAGCCCACCCCCATCCATCCCCTCCTCCCCCAAAGCACCCCCACCCACCACCTACCCCCACCACAGTGTGCAAGCTAAGCAATACTTCAGAACTGGATATACAGCATGTCCATCTAGGAAACAAACTTCATCTCCCCTACAGGAAGACGGCTACTACCCAATTCAAAAGGGCATCTGAGCTACAGCAGGCCACAGAGAAGGTCATTGAACACTAATGGAGATACACAGAATACAGCTTACCCCATTTTTTCTGAAACAGGTCTATACGATTACGCAGGCTAGCAGCCAATTTTTCGGCATTGAGACAGGCAGAGAGTTCCGTCAACCATTCAGCATATGACAAAGTCAGCTGATCCATCCAATGTCTGAGGACCAACCTCTTGACCACAGAAGCAATCATCGCCATGTGATAGCGGCATTCTACACTGTCAACCTTGGCATAATTCCCTAAAATGCAAACTTGGAATGAAGAACTGGAAAGACCCAATAACGGATCTATATTATCACGAATAGAGGACCACAGAAGGAGACTTTGTCACAACTCAGAAAATATGTAAGGAATCCCTTTCACTCTGCATACATCTGAACAGGTCGAGGGAAGCCTTTTAAGTAGAAAAGCTTCTTAGAGTGTAATACATGTTATTTACAATATAATATTGGGTAAGCCTTAGCCTATCCTGAGTATGATACTTATGGAGATCCTTCCAGAGGCGGGACCAATTCAGAGTGGAGTCTAGAAAGAGGGAGGACCAGGTCCTGGAGCCTACCAAAGGCTCTGAAACCTTGTAATTCAACAGAAAAGAGTAAATTGTCGAAATGGCATGTGGTTTAGTGGCAAGAGTTAGCACCTGAGAGAGAAAGGGACGAACTACCGACTCCCTGTAATGCGTACTAAACTTACTGGCAATAAGATGTCACAGTTGGTATACTTTTAAAAATGTACTCTGGGGATAGCATACTTATCTAGGATGTCCAGAGATCTAGAGGAGGGACCCGCATCCATAGAAATGCTCTAGACAAGTCTCCTTAATTTTGGGAGCCAGTCGGGAGTGATCATTGAATTCCCAATCTTAATATTGGGATTAAGCTGAATCGTTGACTCAGATCTTCCTTCGAATATCTTAAAGAACATACACTGTGATAGGGACTTGAGGGATAGAAGAACTGTCTGGTCTGTTATCGAGTGTGAGAGCATGGAGTGGGGGGTGAAAATAAGATAGGGTCGACTCCAGAATCAAGCAGAATTGATTTCGATCGGAGCCAGGTCGGGGAAGTGGGATTAGGGTTAACCGGTAGCCATCTCCCTAATTAGCCAGATGCGCCAGCCCAGTAGTAAAGCTGCAAATCAGGAAGCCTTAGACCGCCCTTATCTTTAGGTAAGGATAGCTTAACAAAGGAACGCCGAACCCCCTTACCCTGCCAGATGAAACTGAAAAACATTCTATGGAACTGCTGAAAGTACAAGACAGGCAACCAAAGATTTAGTAAATTAAGAGGGTAAAAGATACGAGGAAGAACATTCATTTTTATAATGTTAATCCGACCCCAAAGGGAAATGGGGAGAGCGGACCACCGTTGCAAATCCTGCTGAATACAGCTTTTAAGGTCATCCAAATTAAGCTTTTAAGGAGGGAGGATCTGTCGTATGGATTCCTAAATATTTAATTGATTTAGGAGCCCACTTCATGCCGAAATTAACAAGGTCTGATTTAGGTGTAAGAGCATTCAACGGGAAAATCTCCGATTTGGAAATATTCAATTTGTATCGGGAAAGGGCCCCATATTGCCTGATTACGTCCAACGCATGCTCTAAAGACTCAGCGGGGTGCGTGACGTGCAGAAGAATATCATCTGCATATGCCGAGAGAACTAACTCCCGCTGGTATACGAGGCACCCTCTAATAGCTGGTGAAGATTTAAGTTTAATGAGGAGGAGTTTCAGATAAAGATTGAATAAGAACGGTGAGAGGGGGCAGCCTTGTCTGGTGCCAGTATATAGCCGGAACTGTGACGAGAAAAGCCCATTACAATATATCCTAGCCGAAGGACATCTGTAGAGGGTTTGGACCCATTTGAGAAAAGAAGCCGGGAACCCCATCCTAGCCAGCACTGCCCAGAGAAAGACCCAATCCACCCGATCAAAGGCTTTCTCAGCATCCAGCGAGACCAAGGCCATTGGAGTTAGGGCAGCGCCGGCATATTGAGAAATATGAGAGAGAACTCTCAGATGATCCAATGGAAATCGGGAATAAACAAAACCGACCTGTTCTGGACTGAGAAGATGGGTCCAAACCCCCTTCACCTGCTCAGCTAGAATCTTAGAGAGTATTTTCATATCATAATTTTGAAGAGATATAGGGCGATAACTCGCCGGGTCGGTAGGACTTTGCCCGGCTTGAGAATTAGAACAACGGTGGCTTCAAGAAGCTGAGATCAATGACGGAGAAGAAAGATATTCATAGAGTTTAAGAAGCATCAGAGCGAGCCCTTCAAAACACTTTATAAAAGTTGGCAGGAACCCATCCGGCCGGGTGCCTTATCTAAGACCAAGGAGGCAATAACCTCTCTTCTATCTCAGCGAGAGAGATTGGGGCAGTTAGAGAGCCTCTCATGAGCTGGCAGAAGCTGTGGAATGTCAATGTCAGCCAGATATGTATCATATCTAAGGGAGGTGGAGGGGTATAGGCATACTATATAAATCCCAATAATAGTCCTCGAAAATCTGTACAACTTTCCTAGGGAAGTTTGAATGGAACCATTAGGTGTTTGTAAGGCCGAATTAGTCTAGAACCCCTACAGACCGGAGCCTTAAGGCCAGCAGTTTCCAGCCTTCTCCCGTGGTCAATATACTTAGCTTGTGTTTTAATCCAGCAGTATTCAGCCTTCTCCTTAAGAAGATCAGTGTATTCACTTTTAACGCCAAAAGGGCCCAAAAGAAGCACCGGTGAGGTAGAAGATTGAGCGGCCTCGACTTCTCTGATCTTGCTCTATTAAGAAAGTTGCTCTGCGGCTCACGAGCCCTTTTCCTGCCAAGCTAACTTAATTAACTCACCCTCAGGTAACATTTTATGAACACCAGACCAGATCAAACCTTGAAACAGTTCCAAGATTATCTGCCAAAACATGGAGATTAAAGATTTAATGCATGCCACCGTATTGGGGTCCTTAAGCAGTGGCGTATTGAGCTCCAGGCAGTATCTCGCATGAAACTCAGGGTCCAGCGAGAGTCTGATCCCAGCACATGCATGATCCGAAAGAATTATCGGCTCAATGCCAGCCTGAAGGAAACCCGAAAGGAGACTCATGCTGAGCAGGATATAATCAATCCTAGACCATGATCTATGGGGCTAAGAAAAATATGAAAATGCTCGAAGAGAAGGATTAGAGAGCCACCAAGGACCACACAAACCTAACAGCTGCGAAAAGTCCTGTAGAGCTCTCTGCGAGGAACTGAGGGAGCGGGTACCTTGAGGATCTTTATCTAGGAAGTGGCAGGGTGAAATATTCCAATCCCCCCCTAGGATAAGCTGAGAGGGAAGTAGAGCACTAATTTTATCTGAGAGGGCCATTAGGAACTCAGGGCTTCCTCCAACAGGGCCATAAATAGAGCCCAAAACAACAGTGTTTCCATTACAAGAGCCTCTGACCAAAACAATCTCCTCTCTGGGTCCTCCACAACAAATCTTTCAAAAACAGGACATGTTTTTAATGAGTATAGCTACTCCCTACTAGAACTAGATCCACTTGCTGCATACATTTGGGAAAAACGGACCTGGATAGCCATTTATTCTCCGTCCTGACCAAGTGGGTTTCTTGTAGGAACAAAACATCTGTTTTCAGCAACGCACAATGGTTGAAAATTTGGTTCTTTTGACCCCTCTCTGAGCCCACGCATATTCCATGACATCACCTTAAGCGGCACATAGCCATTTTAAAATTGTGTTGTAAGAAGGAAGACATATATATCCAGAGCTAGAGCTAAAAATGAGCACACCAACCCCCCAGCCCCATCCCCAGCTTGTCAGTCAAAACCCTTGAAGGGTAACCTGACAAAGCAGGAATTATTACTGAGATACAGAACTGAACAGGATATAACCAGCAAGCCCACACCCTCCCTCCAGTAAAAGGACAAGAAAATGAGCCTGCTTGAACCTCTATCCACTCCCATCCCCCAGCTCGCCCATGGAGATTCTTTAGAATTAACTCTAACAAAGCAGTAGATAGTATTAAAATATAGCAGTGAAAAGAATGCAACCAGCCAACCTCCTCCCCCAACCCTCCCCACCCAATCTAGAAAAACCCCATAACCAGAAGGCAATCTGACAGGATGAAAGTTTGATGAAACCTGTCCCCCAAATCACCCATCTCTTCACAAACCCTAAACAAACAACTATTTACAACCTGGAGCCAGGGCTGGTAATAAACCAAACCAACATGGAAAAGCACAGCTCCTGGCAACCAGACCCACCTTGCGAATCCAGAAACTCCCAGCGCCACCGGGTCAATTAACGAGGGGAAACCCCAAACTTCGAACCCCCTAGAATAAAAATAAGACTCAATCCAAAATGAATAAAACAGTAATAGCCCGGCGACTGGGACTGGATTGGCCAACCCCCCTTCCATAGGCTCGTAATTCAGCCTCCACTAGACGCGAGGCTTTAGAGCTAGCTACTCCCCACCTCCCTCTAAACCGCCAATTACTGCACCAGTTATAGAAATAGAATATTATATAATAATCCCCTCCGATGCAACCCCCCTTTCTATTGACCTAACAGAACGGTAAACGAAATGAATCTAATCCAAAATTGACAACTCACCCCTGTCTCAGGTATCAAAGAGGGGGATTCAAAATCGGTAACCAGGCCCAGTGTGGAGATCTGATCTCACTGGCCGCTTGATTCAAGGGGCACCCATTCGTATAGGACCAAGCCGTCCAACAGCCAGGAAGTTACCCCCGGCAACTGTTACCGTATAAAATGAGTTCCGGGAATAAACCTCAGACCTCGTCATCTCGGTCAGGTCCTTCTCTTACCCAACCACCCAGGACATCACCCGGCTCCCCAGGCCAATGAATATATGCAGCACAGGTAAGAGAGCCAAATAACAGCCGGGGGAAAAGGGAGGCAACACCCGGTAACCCTAAAAGTAATCGGAGAAGTACTAATAGGGAAAACCGGAGCATACAGCTAAAAACAAAGAGAAGGGAAAAAAAAAAAAGGGTAAGCTCAGTATCTTCTGGCAAAGCAATTAGAACCAGCCCTTCTTATATGGCTACAGATTCAATGAGTCTCTCAGCCCTGAGATTTAAACAGGTCAGGAAGTCTGGTAGAGAGGTCTTTGCAAGCGGCTTCTGCGTGAAACTGTGGTGGCGTTACCAATTGAAATTCTTAGAGTAGCTGGATACATCATTCTAAAAGGGATGGATGCGGTGATTAACTTCTGGACCGTGGGATGGGCGGCCTCTTCTCTCTCGTTTCCTTCGGGTGATCTTGGGCAATCCGAATCTTCACCGATCCCCATGCAACTTCTTGCAGATCCCGAGACCTACCATAGACGTGCTGCCTTTCGATGAAACTTAAAAACTTCATAATAATAGGGCGCGGGGGGGAACCAGGCGGTGGTCGAGGTCTCAACGACCGATGGGCCCTCTCGATGTGATAGCTTGGGCTAATCGGCGATGGGCCTACCACCTTAACAAGGAATTTTTGGAGAAACGCCATTAGATCGGGCCCTTCCTCCATCTCCGGCAGGCCCAGGATCAACAAACTGTTCCGTCGGTTACGTCCCTCTAAGTCTTCGGTTTTGGACTGTAGCTTCCGCACCTGTTGGGTTAGACCAGCCATCTCCACTTCTGCTTTGACCTTCCATTGCTCCAACGAAAACACTCTGGTCTCCGTATCGGATACTCGTGTAGACAGGGAGGAAAGGTCGCTCCGAGGGACTTCAACTCTGGTGATGTCCTGAAGGATGCCCTTCAATGGAGTTAACTCCTGCATAAATTTATCCTCCGTTAGGGGCTGGGCGACTAGCTTTTTCCCCACATTTCTCCGACCGGTCCGCCTGATTCATGCACTTCTTGGGAGCCTTTTCAGGGGTCGCCAGATAGTGTCTGAGCATGCGGCCTGCTCTTATCCACCTCCATCTCTCTTTGTAGATAGGATAAAACAGCAGTAACACCACCAGGTCGATAATCGGTGATTAAACGCCTCCTTGGTACTATTATTTTCAAAGCTAGTGCTCGGGGGACTCAGAATCCGGCGATTAGGGCGGCAAGAAGGGAGAGCTCTAGGCCTCAGCTGCCATTCAGCAAGCTGCCATCACGTGACCCTCCATATATCCCTTTTATAAGGTGACCAGACCTACGCAGAATACTCCAGCTGTGGTCTCACCAGGGACCCATACAGTGGCATCAACACTTTACTATCTCTGCTCTCTATGTGTCTCAAAATGCAATTCACGGTTTGATTTGCCTTTTTCACTATATTTTCACAATGTGAATTGAATTGCAGGTCAGCACTGATCCTGATCCCTAGATCTCTTTCCTCTGTTGATTCTAATAATCTATGGCATCCCATACTGTACCCATGTTTCCTATTATGCTTCCCCATATGCATCACTGTGCATTTCCCCAAGAGGAGTTCTAGTTTGCTTGTGATAGTCCATCTATGGATATTTTCTAGAGCATCTTGCAGTTAACACTATTGTTTTGGTTAGGATGGTCGTTTTTGAGTGATGTAACATAAATATTGAAGAGACAGGGTCCCAGCACTGAGCCCTGGGGGACACCACTCATCACATGAGCCCAGTCCAATAGTATGCCATTTACTGTAACCCTTGTTCTCTTTCCCAGCCATTCCTCTATCCAGTTAATTATGTTTATATCCAATTTTATCTTTCTTAGGGTATTTAATAATTCAGCATGTGGGAGTTTGTCGAAGGCCTTTGAAAAATCTAAAATGACCACATCTACTGAGCTGCTTCCATCCAGTGCCTTGCTTGCTTTCTCATAAAAGACAAGCATGTTGGTTTGACATGACCTGGCTTTTGTGAAGCCATCCTATAGTGGGTCTCTTAGGTCATATGTCTCCAAATGTAATAGTATATGTGTCTTTAATATACCCGCTAGAATTTTACCCATCACTGAAGTCAAACTCACAGGTCTAAAATTTTTGGGCTTTGTTTTAGGGCCATTTTAACATAGGGCACTACAGTTGCATCCCTCCACCCCTGTGCTACCTCCCCTCTGTCCAATGAGGTCTGAAATATATGGGTGAGTGGTGCAGCTAGATATTCTGAAAGCTCCTGAAGCACCCTGGGGTGTATATCATCCAGACCTGGTGATTTGTTTATATTTAGTTTTTGTAGTCTTCCGGGGTTCCAGCAGGGAATTTTCGGGACCACTGCAGGACGTGAGGGCTGGAGAGCCTGCCCTCCCCAGGACCTCGACACAGGATAGCCCCACCCGTGACTACACAGGGGTTCCAGCAGGAATTTTCGGGACCATCATGGTCGTGAGGGCTGGAGAGCCTGCCTCCCAGGACCTTTATACAGGAATCGCCCCCACCCCGGACTACACAGGGGTTCCAGCAGGGAATTTTCAGGACCACTGCGGGTCATGAGGGCTGGAGAGCCTGCCCTCCCCAGGACCTTGATACAGGAATCGCCCCCCACCCTCCGGACTACATAGGTATGCATTCTTCGCCTCGGGAGCAGCGCCTGGCTGTTGAAGAGAGCATTGCTTGATTAGAAGCATTGTTTGAACGGAGCGTTGTTTTGGTGCCAAACCAGGACTTGAACAAAGGATACTGCCTTTTTTTTGAAATCCCCCACGCCCCTTAAGTGTCGGCGCAACGCTACAGATAGTTTTTTTTTTTTTTTTTCTCTGCCAGGCTATACTGTTTATTGTGTTAACTAAAAGTTACTTTAAGAACTTAACATAAGCAATACTAGCTATACTGTTTACTGTGTTAGCCAAAGTTCCTTAAAAACATAATGTATGCAATACCAGCCTATATTTGCAAGTGTAGGATCAGTTAGAAGGTAGATTGCTTAAGAGGGTAAAACCGGGACTCAAACCAGAGTATCACACTTAAGTTTACTTTTAATTTGCTAGCAGTGCAGCCGGTCAGCCTTAAACAGTGTTTGCCATCCTAAAATATCTGCAACCTGTGAGAGACCTGAAAGCTGTGACCCACGCTATTATTTCAAGAGAAATACCCTTTTTTCGGCCCTTCTCCCGATACCAGTGCAGCCGGTCAGCCTTACACATTGTTTGCTACACTGTGTAATCTATGCTAGTGTACTAAGGCTGAACTAAGCGGCTCCCGCTCCAATTCGCTACCGAAATAAGACTTGTGCATGAAACTAGACTCCCTTTGTTTTCTGCAGCTGCATACACTTACCGAAACCACACGTCTGGTTTTTTGCTTTAAATCTCCCCTCTCTCCTCACTTCTAGGGGTTCCAGCAGGGAATTTTTCGGGACCACTGCGGGTCGTGAGGGCTGGAGAGCCTGCCCTCCCCAGGACCTCGGTACAGGAATCGCCCCCCACCTCCCGGACTACACAGGTACGCATTCTTTGCCTCAGGAGCAGCGCCTGGCTGTTGAAGAGAGCGTTGCTTGATTAGAAGCATTGTTTAGCCCCACCGGCACTGCGCGCTGGCTCTCCACCACCCCCACCACCACCCTTGGTCGTCTCTCTCTTTTATACTGTTAATCACGTGAGGATCAGCCCACTTTTCCACCTGCAGGTTATATTTCCTCAACACTAGGGGGACCCTGCATTCAAACTCTATCTCCCTTCATACAATCCCACACACAAACATGCCTTCAACAGTACTCTGGACAATTGCTTCACTCCTCTTGATACTATACCCACCCACTGCTGTGAATCTCTACAGCTCACCTATAAATGAACCCCTGCCAGAATCCCAGCCTCTTCAGGCACATCACCCCATTATTCACAGCCCGACCACCTTATTGCCATTCCCCACTAATCTACCTCACACGCTGGACCACTCCACTGCCCCCCCATCCACCGCCAACGCCCAGCCCCCATCCCCTGCACACTGTAGTCGGTGGTCCCTCTCTACACTAGCAATACCTGCCCTCATCTCACTTCCCATCCCCTGCACTACCCCCGAGATCATGGCATCTCCACATGCGACTTTACCTCAACAACCGCAGGCTTTCCCTACGTCTTATTACACTACTCCTCATGCTCTCCAGGAATGTCCACTCTAACCCTGGGCCGGGACTCACTACAACACCACCACCCCACACTGGACATGGCCTCCGCATTGCATTTATGAATATCTGCAGTCTCCCAAAGAAAACTGCAGCACTCCAATGCTGGGCAGCACAGCACACACCCGACATTCTTGCGATAGTAGAAACTTGGCTCTCCCAATCTACTCCAGACTTAGCTGTCTCCCTCCCTGGCTTCACTCTTTTCAGAGAAGATCGGGTGGGTAAGTGTGGAGGCGGATGTGCCATCTACCTGCGTGACTCCATTCTAGGGCATGCATTACCGACCCCTGAGCTTGGCCACGGGGCACAAGCCATCACCCTGAAAATCACCCCGCACCCCGGTCGTGGCCCGCTTTACCTCACAACAACCTACATACCCCCACGAGCACAAAGCCTAGCTATCCACTCTCTCACAGATTATCTCTCCACCCTGCCACACAAGGCTGAACAGCTTATTCTAGGAGACCTCAATATCAACTGGCTCAGCCCCACCTCAGGACTCATTAAGGACAACTTTGCAGCCCTTGACCTATCCCAACTGGTCACTCAGCCCACCAGACTTAACCAAGCTAGGGGGACCAGCTCCCTCCTAGACTTAGTACTCTCTAACCGACCACACAAAATAAAGTCTGTTAACATCCTAGCAGACTCCCTTAGTGACCACTCACCAGTTCTATGTTTTTGGTCCTCCCCCACACTCAGTCCTGAGTACAATACCACCCCCCATCGCCGTTTCCACCCCAGGGGCCTTAACAAACTTAAGCGGCACCTTGTCCAGCTCGACTGGTCCCCAATCACCCTCGCAACAGATATAGATACTGCCTTAGCCTACCTCACCAGTGCCTTCAGGAAGACCTGTGACATCTTTGCCCCCATCACCAAATCTCATCCAAAGAGGCAGAATGTTGCCTGGATTTCCTCCACTTTGATCCAGCAACTAAAACATAGGGATAACCTATGGCACATTGCGGTTGAGTCCAGCAGGATAGAGGATAGGCAAGCCTATAAAGCTGCTCGTAACCAGTGCACCTGGGCCATTAAACAAGCAAAGGCCAGCTATTACCAAACAGCCCTGACCTCATCCTGGGGCTCTGCCCGAGCTTTTGGATATCATAAAGAACTTACGGAATAATACCCGCCCCCCAGATGGTTATTAATGGCACTGTTAGTACTGACCAACCACGCATTGCAGACTGCCTAAACACAACATTCTCTGACCTAAGTGCGGTTCTTCCTGCCCATTTCTTTGACCCCATCCTCACATCCAGCCACCCTACTACCTCTTGGCCCCCATTTCTCTTCAGGACAATCTCACCCCACGACACCAAACCTTTCCTCCTAAAAGCCCTCTCCTCCCACAATCCGAGCGGAGACCCCCTTGACTCCAAGATACTCCGCCTAACACTGGATGTCATATTAGCCCTCCTTACGGATCTCCTCAACCGATCCCTATGCCTTGGCCAATTCCCAAGTGCAAGGAAACTGGCAGAAATCACCCCCATCCATAAGACTGGAGACCGAACATTACCAAACAACTACAGACCCATCTCCATCCTCCCCCCCTCTCCAAAGCCCTGGAGAAGATAGGTAATCCATGAGTTGCGTGGATACTATCTAAATACAACATACTATGCCCAGAGCAACATGGTTTCTGCTCTGGCCACAGCACCTCCATAGCCCTTTTGGAGTTCTCCCACCAAATACACTCCGTACTTGATACTGGGGAAATCGCCGACGCAGTGTTCATCAACGAATTTAAGGCCTTTGATACTGTGTGTCACCCACTAATGGTAGACTCCCTTCATCAGCTGGGATCCTCATCGGGCCCCCTGAACTGGTTCTCCAGCTACCTCCAGAATAGATCCCAACAGATCAAATTAAATGGGACCCTATCAACAACCCTACCAGTACGCTCCGGGGTCCCCCAAGGCTCCATCCTTGGCCCTACCCTATTCAGCCTCTTTCTAAACACCCTCCCTAGCTCCTGCACAGGCAAAATGCTTCTATACGCCGATGAGCTGTCCTTGTCGCCTCACACCCCGACCCACTCACACTCCAAAGCTCCCTGCAACTCACCTTCAGCCAAGCGGAAAAATGGTTCCCCGACCACCGTCTAGTTCTGAACCTGAAAAAAATGAAATCTATGCTTTTTGCACACCGCCAAAGTAACTCCAGAGATGCTCCCCTTCACATCACCCCCCTGCACACTCCACCCCTTGAACAGGTATCAACTTACAAGTATCTGGGCATCACCTTCGACTCGGCATTCACCTTCCACACCCATCTTAATGCTTTGTCATCGGCCATGAATGCCCAGATTGGTCTCCTCTATCGCCACAAAGACTGCCTTCCTGAGTTCGCCCTAAAACTTGCTATCACCTCGTCCATTCTGTCCTTGGTAGACTATGCACTCCCTATCTATGCAGCCGCCGACCCTACTGCCCTCACCAAAGTCCAGACCTCTATCAACAAAGCCTGTAGGCTCTTGACCGGTGCCCACAGCAGAACTCACACATTCCTACTCTACTCTGCCTCTAACATACTCACCTTTGATGAACAGCTGCAATACCACACCTGCTTACTGGCAAAAAAGGCTCTAATTGGGCTTTGCCCCCCAGGTGTCACTACACCCTTGAAACAGGCCTCCCACCCGGCACTCACCCGTAATGCCACCAAAGCCACCTTCCAGGTGCCTAGAGCCAGAACCTCACTCTGCCAAAGATCCTTTCACCATGGAGCACCTGCTTCGTATAACTCCCTCCCTACGCACATCACAAACATCCCCAGAATTGGCCCCTTCAAAATAGCCCTATGCAAATACCTCACTGATAATCGGAGCTGTACTTGTCCTTAACAGTACCTCCCAGAGCACCTCCTGAACATCCCAGCTTACTTAGAACTGGTCTCTGTCACAGGTATGAATCAGTATTGTATAGTTACTGTTTCTTGTTTTGCTTTATTGTTTTACACCTTGTATCTCACCTGTATTGTTAACCAATGTCTTACCTCACAATTTTGTTTGTCCACACTCCCTGCGATGAGGTACCTTTGTAAATGAGTCTTAGACTCAAAGGTTTGTAAATCTGATTTATGAAATAAATAAATAAAATAAATAATACATCCTTTTGGTTTATCTCTGTTTGGCCAGGATTCGATTTGATTTTGCCCTTCTGATTATCCGTGATGTTATTATTGAAGATTGAACAAAAATAGTTGTTCTGAATATCTGCCATTTCTTTACTGTCTGCTGTGTTACATTCCATATTAACAAAGGGACCTATTGTGTTTGACCTTTTTTGTTTGCTGTTAATATAAGTGTAAAATGCTTTGTAATTGTCTTTTACTTTAGAAGCCAACAGGATCTCATACTCAGATTTAGCTTTCATTTCCTTTTTAACTTTTCTGACCATGTCTCTATAAGCTATATTGCCTTCATGATTATTTCTGCTTATTTCTTTATGGATTTTATTTTTTCTGATCATTCTCTTAATGTTGAGTTCAACCATCTTGGTGCATTTTTCCTTTTATTGTACTTCTTTTTACTTGGTATATGATTATGTGCCTCTTCCTTAATTTTATTTATCATTATGTCCCACATTCTGTCTACTGACTCATTTTCAAAGACTTTTTCCCACATCCACTGTGAAATATTGGATTTGATAGAGCTTTGAAGTCAGCTCGGCTGAATTTTAATATGTTAGTTGTACTTGTTTTTGTATTATTGTGTACCTCTTCTATTTTGAAATATACCATATGATGGTCACTGTTTCCGAGTGGGCTATCCAATACAACCTCAATTACTGTTTCCCCCATGTTAGTCAGAATAATATCCAAGGTATTCTTTCCCCTGGTTTCTTCTTGCACCTTTTGTTCAAGACCAATCTGGTCAAAAACTTCCAGATATGTTTTTTCTTTCCATTTTTGAGGTTCCTTTTAACTTCTGCCAGACAATTAAAGGCAGATTAAAATCACCCATCAGTAATGTTCTACCTGCTGGGTCTATATTTGCTATATGGTTAAGTAATAAGGTGTCATTTTCAGGTGAAATTGAGGGGGGCCTGTACAGCAGTCCAAGGTTTATTTTAGTAGCTGCTTGAGGTAGTAATTTTAGCCATAATAGTTTCAAATTTTCCTGATCCACCAGAATTTCTTCACATTTAAGTGATTCACCTATATATATGGCAATCCCCCCTCCTCTCCAGTGTACTCTGGATTTAAAGAATAAGCTGTATCCTTGGATATTCTTATCCCATAAATCACCCTTCTCCCACCAGGTTTCAGTTATTAGTGCTATCTGTATATCCTGGGTCTCTAAAAGATGCTGAGATCCCTCAAATTTGTTTTCCAAACTCCTTGCTTTTATTAGGACTCCCTTCCATCCTTGTTTGTCGGTATTTTCTGTTTTAATTTCATCTCCTTACTGTTTAACAGAACCTCCGCCCCTCCAGTTTAAATGAAAGTTTACCACCTCATTTATTTTTTTAACCCAGTATTCTGGCTCCAGCTCTATTTAAATGTAGTCCATGCTGTTTAAACACTGCTTTGCTATGAAAGGTTGAAGAATTATCCATAAACCCAATATGGTTTGATTTGCAAAAGGAACGAGGGAGTATAGCGCAGTGGTTTAAGGCTCTGAGCTGCAAATCTGGAGACCTGGGGTTGAATCCCACAGCCCCCACTTGCATACTGTGTGACCCAGAGCAAGTTACTTAACTTCCCTGTGCTCCCATTTTGCACCTGTAAACAAGCTTTCAGCTTAGTGTGCCACTCCTGGTTAAACAATTGCCAAAAAAAAAAAAGGAACGTAACCAGCTATTTGTTTTGTCAATGGCCCAATTTTTATGTTCGCAATGCCCATACACTGGGAGGATGCCTGAGATGATAATTTCCCCTTTCTTTGATTTGACCCTATTTACTATATTAGTAAAATCCTTATGAATGTCTTTCTCCCTTCTTCTACCTATATCATTTGTTCCCACGTGTAGTATAACTAGCGGGTTAGTGGTGCTCTCCATTAGTCCATCCAGTAATCTGTCTATATCAGCCAACTGAACTCCTGGGTGGGAGTGTGCTCAATGTAGTATACATTTTTCTACCTTTGCATAACAGTGTGTCAATCTCTCTTGTGGTCGAGTCCCCAGTTATGAGGATATCTCTGCCTTGATCTATCTGGTTTAGATCTTGACCTTGAGCCATGTTTGTTTTTTCCTCATAAACAGGTATCAGACCTGGTCCTTTAGTCCCAGTTTCATTGGCTACTGGCATCCCCTTATTCTTGTTACATTTCATTAGCTCATTGTCTGCGTTACTATCGATGCCACTTGCAATAAGATTGTCATCATTTACCTTCGCCACATTATCTGGAGCAGGGTCTAGTCTGTCAAATCTGTTTTGCATTTCCATAGGTGTGCTTTTGTACATCTACCCTCCCCTGCATTTCCTGCATTGGGTTAGAATTACAGCCCACTCCTCTACCTCCATGTCCTCTGCTAGGAGCACTACTATAATCTGTTTTTCAGATAGTGTACTGATTTTAGCTCCTTCATGGTTATGTTCTCTGATATAGTGTTTATAAAACTTTCCAACATCCCTATTTCTTTTTGCTTCTCCAACCTTTTTTAACAATTGCTCAATTTCCCCTTGTCAAGTTGTTATAAGTAAGCATTTATCACATATAAAGTCCTGAATCCTTGAATCCTTAGGGAACGTTTTACATTGTTTGCAAGGTTTTAGGTTTTTGTTTCTTTTTCCCTTACCCTGTGACATATACAAGCTACATGTTGGGGTCTCGTACTCTACTTACTTTTTGGAGTCTGTTTTCCTCTGTGCTGGGCAGACCTATATGTTATGGTCTGCTACGTCCTTTTTCCTGGCATCCCCAGAGGACACAGCAGACATGCACAGAATGCCTGATGCCGCACACACCCTGCTCACAGCAGGGCTTGCTTTTAAGAAGCTTAGTGACCCAGAAGTTGCCCCGAGGTCATGGAGTTCCTATCAGTCGTAACAAATAAAACAAAATTTAAAATGCGGCCGTTTTCAAGTGAGAGCCACTCATGCGTGACCCTGGCTCTCAATGCCAAACCCCAACCTGTGTTTTTAAATAAAAATAGCACTGGACTGTTAAACCTGTAGTTTGCGTTGTTATCTCTGTGAACTATGGTTTTCTCTTCCTGGTTCTGGCCTTCCGGACTAGGGCTCCACCTCTACTTGCTATGCAGCTATTTTTACAAAAATGATGAAGCATACTTTAAAGTGCTATATTTCCACTCCACAGACTCCTACAGCCTGCCTCCATGCTTAGTGTGTATAACAAGGCAGGGCTTGCTTTTAAGCAGCTTAGTGACCCGAAAATCACCCCACGGTCATGGAGTTCCTATCAGCCGTAACAAATAAAACAAAATTTAAAACGTGACTATTTTCAAGCGACAGCCACTCATGCATGACCCTAGCTCTCAATGCCAAACCCGTTGCCATGAAAACAATACATTCAACTTTTTTTTATTTAAATGAGTTTGATAGCCCTGTGATCCATAAAATATTAATATTGTCTTGTTGTCAGAGCATTCCTACTTGCATTGTTAGGTATCACAATTGCTCAACTTGGGTTTGTGGTTCTTACACCTTAAAAATGCACATGAGATCACTCTTTAAGCAGTACAAATGTCTTCAGGGGATGTATTGACATATAAAACTGAAACTAGAAAATGAGACACAAGTGATTCTAACAAACTGGATGACATACCTTCTCCATCTATCAGATACTGAAGAGGAGATTTTCATTATGAGGCCACCTAATTTAGCCTTCCAAGACTGTGTTTTATTATACTGCCAATTGTGATGTGGACAGCCAGTTCTGAGTGATGTATGATTTTTTGTAAAATAAAATAAAGTGCTATGAACTGTCTCCCATGAGAAATGCTGAAACATCATGTGAGATCACTTACACACACACACACAAGTTTTAGACAGAAGGTGTTACCGGGAAGGCCTGAAGCTAATTACAGGCTGGAAGAGGTCTGAGCTGAGCATATCCGTTTTATGACGTTTCAAGAGGAGGAAACCAGATTTAGTAAACTGTTGCGAAATCATAAATGCTGCTGTCTGTGTGAAAGGGGAAACCAGATTTAGTATCCTGGTGCAAAATCATAAAGATGCTTTCATGTCCTGGAAGGGGGAAGCTTATCATAAGATCAAAGAAATGTAATTTGAAGAACATGATTCATGTTGAGGTTGCAGAATTTAATACTTGGAAAAGACATCCTGTTTTTATATAGATATATTTTTTTATATATTCTGACATGGAGGAGCTAGGTGACCTCATACAAATAGGTGGGGAAAACCAGCTTTTAAACATTATTCTGTTTTTCCTTCAGACACTTCTATCTAGACTCTGACAAAGAAACATCTGTGAGCACTTTAAACAGGTATTTAGAAAGATAGACAAATCTAATTACTGTAGTAGGAATTGCACTGTTTAAAATCTTGTCCTTTTAAAAGATTTGTATGCCTTGTGATATAATAGTTCTGTATTGTACGTTTTACATATTATCTATTTTAGTAAAACTCCTTTTAGGGCTTACTTGGTCTGTCTTTGATTTCTTTCCTTTACAAGTAGAGTATATATGGTTACAGCAGACACTGGGCATAAGCTTGAATGATGATACCAAACTAGAAAAAGATAAGAATAATCTGAGGTCTTTATTAAAGTTTACGGGTTCATTTTTTTATACCTGGTTAGGTGCTCGTAGGCAAAGATGTCAGGCCCTCCAAGACAGATATATCTGAGCCTGTGCAATGGGTACGCTAGCAAGAGGTTCATAGTTTGAATGCCTCCAAGACTTAAGACCAAAGGTTGATTCGAACCCACAAAAACAGACAAGAGGGTTACCTTGTTCTGTTAAACTGTTCACAAGACTGTGCTCAGAGGTTGGCACTTTGGGAGTAGAGGGCTGACCTGCTGAGGGGGTTTGTGACAGATTGTTTGGCAGCGGTGGCATACATTTTGTATTACAAGCTTGTACTGTTCAGCGTGTCAGCTTGAGACCGTTAGCTCACTTGCAAAGAAAGAAAAAGGCAGAGTTTTATTTTAAAAAGGAAACATAACTACATCACTTAGCGTACAGTCAAGTTCCTACCCGTTTTATTTTTTTTTCCTAAAGTGCAAGTCAGAGTAGCAGTAGTTAGGGAAGAAGATGGCTTCTGACTACAGCAGACACATCGTAGATTACTTAAAGCAGCTGTGTGGGGACAGAGGAGTCCCGTTCGAGGTGACAGCCAAAAAGCAGAACCTCATAGATGCCCTGATGGTAGCAGATACCCAGAGCAGTGAGTCACGGACCATGACTGGAAAGGACCAAACCTCGAGTGTGGCAGGGCTAGTGGCCAGTGCAGTGTCCAGATCCAATGAGGAGGGCAACAGGGCCACTGTCAGTGAAGGGCCACAGCAGCAGGGGAAGGTCACCAGTATCCTGAATCCACAGGTACTCAGGCTGCAAACTGAGTTGCACAGGATGGAGTTGGAATTCCAGGAAAAGAGAGAGTGGGAACAATGAGAGGCAGAGCGAGAACAGAGAGACACAGACCGTGAGAAGCATGAGCACCAGCGAGCTGCAGAGGAGAAGAGAGAACAAGAACACCGAGACGCAGACTGTGAGGAGCAGGAGCGCCACAGGCAACATGAACTGGAGAAGATACGACTCCAACCAGCGGCACCAGAGCAGGTAAGTGGCTTGGGTTTAACTGGGACTGCAGGACTGGGTTACAAATTGAACTCCAAATTAATAGCTGAGTTTAAAGTGGGGAAGGATATGGATGCCTTTCTAAATTCTTTTGAAAAAGTTTGTATTCAGGCTAAAATTCCTAGGGAATCCTGGAGCTTCCAGCTATCCCCGCTACTTACCGGGAAAGCTCAGGATGCACTGGGTCAAATGGACAATGAGGACAGTAATAATTACAGCAAACTAAAAGTTGCACTTTTAAAAAAGTTTGAATTAACTGCTGAATCATACACAGTTAAATCCCATAAGCTCAGGAGAAGCCCTGTTATGAGCTATGAGGAGCTAGCCACGAAACAACGTCAGTTTTTAAAACATTGGTGGGAAGGAATTGAGGCAAACTCTGTTGATAAAATTGAAATTGTGATTTTATTAGAACAGTTTTATTGGGCATGCCCAGCCGAGCTAAAAAACCTGGCTAGAGGACCGAGATCCCAAAACAGTGCAAGAGGCTGCTGAACTTTCAGACTGCTATGCCAAGAGCAGACCTGCTCTGAAAGTGAAATGGGAAGGGTGTGGCAGTGCAGAAAGGGAAAAGCGCACCTTCAGGGCAGCTAAAACCCTCACTGTCTCCACCGAAACCAGTTAGCCCCAGGTTTCAGAGAAAAGATTTCTCTGAGAAAAGAAATTAATTTTGGTTGTGTAAAGAAACTGGGCATATTGCCAGACAATGCCCCAAATAGGAGAGCAATACACAGCAGGGTGCTAGAAAAGAAGTAGGTTGTTTGTGTGTCCCTGGAAGCATGCCAGTGAACATGAGGGAACACATGCACCCAGTCATGGTGAATGGTGTACAGACGCAGGGGTTAAGGGACATGGGCATTCCTGACCTTGGTAAAGGGGGATCTGGTACAGCCTGGTCAGCTTATACCCAATAAATACGTCATTGTACAGGACTTTGCGGGTGGGGAGAAAACATTGCCCCTCGCTAGTGTTCTCCTAGACTGGGGTGAAACAGGGGGAACTGTGCAACAGGTAGCTGTAGCCCAAACCTTAGCAGTGGATGTGATCCTGGGCAACAATCTCAAACAGGAGATGGTGTGTGCAGTTACCGGTAGCAAGTGGCAAGGGAAAATTGTAGTTCCCTGAACCCCCCTGAAGCCATTATGGAAACTACTGAGAGGTTGATTCCCCAGCCTGTGTCTCCTGATATGGAAATTAATGAAGACGGGGTAGAAATTTCCCAGTAGCAAGTAACCACACAGCTACAGAGGGTTACTCCGAAGAGGAAGGGGTGACCCATTGTCGGAGGGTTAGGATTGACAGTGATCCTGAGTGCCCTGATGCTAGTGCTAGGGACCCTAGTTTAGCGACTGAAGGGGACCTGTCCCATGCCTTGGGAACATGTGAGGGGTTTGCAGCTACTCAGAGAAGTGACCCTAGTTTAGAGAAGCTGAGGGCTTGGGCAGATTCGGACGGCACACAGGGAAGTGACAGCAGACATAAGGTTTATTGGGAAAATGGACTTATGTATACTCAGGCAGTACAGACAGAGCGAGGGAGGAATGCTAGGCAGGCTGTTTGTTGTTCCCCAGGGGTATTGCGAGCAGTTGCTCAAGATTGCACATGATATTCCCTTGTCTGGTCATCTGGAAATTGCGCGCACAATGCAGCAGTTGGCCCAGAATTTCTACTGGCCTAACTTCACCCAGCAGTTGAAGGAGTATTGCAGGTCTTGTCACTGGTGCCAAGAAATAGGGAAGGTGGGCAAGAAAACCCAAGCTGCCCTGATTCTGTTGCCCATAGTAGAGGAGCCATTCCAGCAGGTGGGAATGGATATTGTGGGGCTTTTAAATACCCCCAGCTCCTCAGGGAAGAGATTTATCCTGACCATGGTGGGTTATGCCACCCGGTATCCAGAGGCAGTCGCCCTATCCTCACTGAGGACAGACACAGTGGCAGATGCCTTACTTGGGATTTTCTCCCATGTTGGGTTTCCGCAGGACGTAATCACCAATCGAGGAGGTTCCTTCATGTCAGACCTGATGAAATGTTTATGGGAGAAGTGTGGGGTGGTGCAGAGATGCACGACACCATATCACCCACAAGCCAATGGGCTTGTGGAAAGATTCAATGGTACCTTAAAGTCAATGCTCCGGGCGTTTGCTGAACAGCATGGAGGGACTGGGAGAAATACCTTCCCCACCGGTTGTTTGCATACAGGGAGGTGCCCCAAGAGTCTACAGAATTTTCCCCCTTCGAACTCTTATATGGACACCGGGTATGTGGGCCCCTAGACTTGATCCGGGAGGACTGGGAAGGCAAGCACGCCACCCAGGGAACTTCCATTGTGGATTATGTCCTTAGGTTTAGGGAAAGGCTAAAGGAGCTTATGGGGACAGCCCAGAGCAACCTAACAGCTGCCCAACAGAAACAAAAAGTGTGGTACAACCACAGAGCCAGAGCTCGCTCATACATGGTGGGTCAGGAAGTCATGGTCCTTATTCCGGTCCAGAAAGACAAGCTGCAGGCTGAGTGGGCAGGACCGTACAAAGTGGTTAGGAAGGTAAATGACATGAACTACATTGTGGAGTTACCTGACCATAAACAGACAGAAGGGATGTACCATGTCAACATGATGAAGCCATATGCAATTAGGGCTGACATGGTGTTTGCAGTGTGTAGTCATGGGGAGGGAACGGATGAAGGAGACCCCCATCTGGATTTGCTGGAAGACAGTAAGTGGGAGTCCTCTGTGGAGGCAGTAAAACTGTCTCCCCAGCTGACCCCGGAAGAGATCCAGAAAGTAAAGGAGGTTTTAGCAGACTTTGCCCCCTTGTTTAGCACCAAGCCTGGACTAACCCCCTTAACGACGCACAATGTGGAGACAAGGACACAGATGCCTATATGGCGGACAGCATATCGGGTGTCAGAGGCTGTCCAAAAGGACATTAGGAGGGAAGTGGAGGACATGCTGGATTTAGGGGTAATCCAGAGATCCCACAGTCCCTGGTCCTCACCGGTAGTACTTATGCCTAAGCCAGATGGCTTTACTCATTTCTGTGTGGACTATCGTGGACTAAATGCAATCATGAAGTCAGACACCCACCCACTGCCCCAGACGGACGAAGTCCTGGACAAGTTGGGAGGAGTGACCTACCCTACGACCACTGACCTGACAAAGGGGTACTGGCAGGTAGAGCTGACAGACAGAGCTAGGGAGAGGTCGGCCTTCATCACTCTGATAGGCTTATTTGAGTTTAAAGTAATGCCTTTCAGAATGAAGAATGCCTCGGCCACTTCCCAAAGGTTGGTGAACTAGGCGTTAAATGGTGCTGAGGAGTACGCAGTGGCATACCTGGATGACACTGCCATCTTTAGTACCAGCTGGGAGGAACACCTATCCCACCTTAGGGAGTGCTGGGCAGAATACAGAGGGCCGGGATCACTGTCAAAGCCAAGAAGTGCCAGATGGCCATGGGAGAAGTGGAATACCTCGGGCATGTGATAGGCCAGGGACAGCTCCATCCTAACCAGATAAAGATAGAGGTAATCCAGGCGTGGCCCAGACCAGAAACACAGAAGCAGGACAGTTTTCTAGCAAAAGCAAGGTACTACAGGAAATTTTTACCCAATTACAGTGCCCTGGCTGCTCCCTTATCTGACCTGGCAAAGAAAAGGATGCCCAAGAAAATTACCTGGGACCCAGCCTGTGAGAATGCCTTTACCAGATTAAAGGAGGCACTGTGCAGTGCTCCTGTTTTGACAAGTCCTGACTATAGCAAAACCTTTATAGTTCAGACTGATGCCTCAAACGTGGGTACTGGGGCACGGATGAGTCAGACATCCAGCCAAGGGACAGATCACCCAGTAGTGTACCTGAGTAGGAAGTTACTTCCCAGGGAGTAAGCATACTCCATGGTGGAAAAGGAGTGTCTTGCCATAGTGTGGGCCGTCAAGAAATTAGAGCCATACTTATATGGGCAGCATTTTTGTGGTGCAGACTGACCACAACCCCCTGGTTTGGCTGACACAGATGGGAAAGAACAATGGTAGATTGCTAAGATGGAGTCTTGCTTTGCAAGGGTATGCTATGACAATCATACATAGAGCTGGAGCCAGGAACCATAACTCAGATGATCTGTCTCGTCTCTTTGAGGAGTGAACTGATTTGGGAAGCTCATCCCATGCAGGGGATAGAGCCCCCAAATTTAGTCTAGGTGGGGAGAATTGTGACACGGACAGCCAGTCCTGAGTGCTGTATATTTTTGGTAAAATAAAAAAAAAATGTGTGATGAACTGTCTCCCATGAGCAATGCTGAATCAGCATGTGAGATCACACACACACACACACACACACACATATGCACGTTTTAGATAGAAGGTGTTACCTGGAAGGCCTGAAGCTAATTACAGGCTGGAAGAGGCTTGAGCTGAGCATATCCATTTTATGACATTTCAAGAGGAGGAAACCAGGTTTAGTAAACTGGTGTGAAATCATAAATGCTGATGTCTGTGTGAAAGGGGAAACCAGGTTTAGTATCCTGGTGTGAAATCATAAAGATGCTTTCATGTCCTAGAAGGGGTAAGCTTATCATAAGATCAAAGTAATGTCACTTGAAGAACGTGAGTCATGCCGAGGCTGCAGAATTTAATACTTGGAAAAGACATCCTGTTTTTATATAGATATATATTTTTTTATATATTCTGACATGGAGGAGCTAGGTGACCTTATTCAAATAGGTGGGGAAAACCAGCTTTTAAACATTATTCTGTTTTTCCTTCAGACACTTCTATCTAGACTCTGACAAAGAAACATCTGTGAGCACTTTAAACAGGTATTTAGAAAGATAGACAAATCTAATTACTGTAGTAGGAATTGCACTGTTTAAAACCTTGTTCTTTTATAAGATTTGTATGCCTTGTGACATAATAGTTCTGTATTGTATGTTTTACATATTATTATCTATTTTAGTAAAACTCTTTTTAGAGCTTACTTGGTCTGTCTTTGATTTCTTTCTTTTACAAGTAGAGTATATATGGTTACAGCAGACACTGGGCATAAGCTTGAATGGTGATACCAAACTGGAAAAAGGTAAGAATAATCTGAGGTCTTTATTAAAGTTTATGGGGTAATTTTTGTACACCTAGTTAGGTGCCCGTAGGCAAAGATAGCTGGCCCCTGAAGACAGATATATCTGAACCTGTACACTGGGTACGCTAGCAAGAGGTTCACAGTATGAATCCCTCCAAGACTTGAGACCAAAGGTTGATTTGAACCCACAAAAATAGACAAGAGGGTTACCTTGTTCTGTTAAACTGTTCACAAGACTGCGCTCAGAGGTTGGCACTTTGGGAGTAGGGGGCTGATCTGCTGAGTGGGTTTGTGACACCAATCATAAAGTCTAGCAAATACTACATGGAAAATGGAGCCAATATTAAATACGAGTGGAATTCTACTTTACCTTCCCCAGAAAATACCAATCATAAAACTGAGGGAAAACAAAAAAAAAAACACACCCATACAGTAGGAGGCAAAGAAAATGGAAGGGAAAAATTGATGACATAATAGAAATAATAAACTATGTGAAGAAACAACAGGAGGAGTGGGAATGTAAGACAGTGTCCATCTTTGGATGGGAAACCTCCAAGGAAAACTCTGTGGGCACTATTAGGAATGAAATACTGTCCTTTTTCACATGTTTTTGCATATCAATATTGCTAGAAACTCTATAGACTTAATAAGGGTTTACAAACACAGAAACATAGAAGTTGTCGGCAGATGGGGACCGTATGATCCATCAAGTCTGCCCTTGGTTTCCAATCCCCCATTACTTAGCTGCCCACTTGACTATCCCACATTGTCTGTCCCATGCCCGCTTGAATTCACCCATCATCTTGACTCCCACCACTCCCTCCAGCAGACTAGTCCAACGATATTTTGATTCTTCACAAATTGATATTACATTCAAAAATACACAAATAGGCAGATCAGTGCTGAATGCCGCATTGAAATTAGATGGTCTGGGTATATATTTAAGTGACACCACAGATACTGGACATTCAGAACCAAAAAATAGATGGAACACCAAGAAGCAGAACTCTTAACATATAATCCAGGTAGAAAAAGTCCTAGACTGTCAAGGGACTGAGAGGCTGTCTCAAAAAGAGACACCTTCCTATTATTAAGACATCCTTTTTTTTTTGCAATTTAATATACTTTATTGTTTTCAGTTCAAAAAACAACAACTTGTCACTACTAAAACATCCTGAGAGTGATTGACAAATACTGGACCAAAATCAGGAAATGGATAACAATCAGGAATCTATGGCTAGTTTGGTTAAAATTATATCTTGGAACAAAGAGGGATAACATATTAAATTAGTTGATCCCGAAGTTAGTGAATTTTTATTATACCATGGACCTAAGTGAACAGCCAATGAAACGGTCAGACTGGCAGTTTACCACCAGTGTAAATTCTCTGATAACCAAGAGCTGTTGAGCAAATGGTGATTGTCTAAATCCTAATCATCTGCAGCCCAGGAATAAACACAATAAAAATAAACAAGCAAAGCAACCTCTTTAAAAGTTGTGTTTTATTATAGTAAAAAAATGAA
This sequence comes from Neoceratodus forsteri, assembly GCA_016271365.2. Taxonomy (NCBI): domain Eukaryota; kingdom Metazoa; phylum Chordata; order Ceratodontiformes; family Ceratodontidae; genus Neoceratodus; species Neoceratodus forsteri. The sequence continues at coordinate 350,394,808 of CM028131.1, read as the reverse complement.
CCTTGGTATAGTCGCAATAAGCCACTCAGAGGATGTGGGTTATCAGGGGATTTACCATGGCTGGCAAGGATTTACCCACGAGGCGCAAACCACTCCAGCTGTGGTAAATCCCCCGATAACCCACACCCCCTCATGGCTTATTGTTTAAATAACACATGACATCATATGTCTGCAAGAAACATGGTGTGCTGATAACACACTATCACTAATGCCAGGATATTCAAATTATTCTATTCCTGCCATCAGGAAAAAGAAATTTGGCCACCACAAGGGAGGGTTGTCAATCTATATAGAAACATCTTTGAACTATAGAATTTCATAAACTCAATATTTCATCAGATAATATTCTGATGCTCTTACTGGAAAGTGAATATCCAGAATTAATCATTATGAATGCATATTTCCCTTCAAATAAGGCGAGAACTGACAATACACTAACCAAGTTAAAGATGTCACTTGAAAACACATCTGAAACCAAGGGTAACATAGCTATTGTTATACTAGGTGATTTTAATGTGAGACTTCCTGCTCAATATCAAAGAAGAAGTAGTCAGAATGAACTTACCCAATATTTGTCAATAATAATCCCAAGCAGCACTAGATAATCTAGGGATTTAAAAAGTAATGCCGGGGGAGAGAATTATACAAACTCATGACAGAGTTAAATATTTGTGCACTGAATGGACACATTCCTGGAGACACTGAAGACAAATTCACATACATGGGTCCACAAGGATCTTCCGTTACTGACCTAATGTGGACCGACATGGAAGCCACAAAACTGCTCCACGACCTACAAAATACAGAACACTTGGAATTTGCACGTTACCCTTTGGAAGTTCTGATCAAAATTGAACAACTGAAAAACATAGCTACCAAGGTACATATAAACAAAGGGATAGAGACTATAAACCAGAAAATAATTAAATGGCACATCAGGACTTCCAATCTGTTTAATGAGCTTTTTTATACAGAACAATTGTATGACATAAAACACAAATTATAGAGGGATCTGATAAAAACACTTTTAAGTTGTGGCAAGAAATAAACACTCTGATTAGGCCTCTCTCTACAACTAATCATCTAAAACAGACCACTAAAACTATAAGCCTTGGTTTAACCAAACCTGTGGGAAGGCAAAATGTAATGTTAACCGAATTGTTAGGCAATGTAAAAAAAACAAATTCAAACAATAAAAACTGGAGTAAAACTATAAATCATGCTAGAAAGGAGTATAAAAAAATATTGGAGACTGAACACCATAAACACAATCTTGCTTTATGGGAAAGACTGAGGAAGGCTGTGTTTAATAGAAATAACAAACTTTCGGCCGGCCCGGTGGCGCTGAGGGTTGAGGCGCGGGACGCCACACCTCGCGCTGCGCCGGCGACCTGGGTTCGGGAACAGACTCGGGCTGCCGGGGGCTGGGGAAGGAAGGATTGAGCGCTCCCGCGGCGCCTCCTTCCTCGGGTGGGTGAGGATGGCGCGGGCGCCAGAGTGACACCCAGCGGAGGCTGGGGTACGACAGTGCACGATTTGAGCTGGAGAAGCCGACGGACGTCTGCACATAGTGCGCTGACATCATTGCACATCGGCTCTCCAGGGATACATTAAATACAAAATGGGGACTCCGCCTGTATGAAGCCCTCCCTGGGGTTCCTTCATGTCGCCGATCCTCCCAACCAGTTACAGGACCGCGGGTTGGGATGTGGAGAGTCAGCTCTGCGGCCCCATCCTCTGGGGGACAAGCCAGGGGTGACCGGGGGGGATCGACTGGCATGGGGGACCTTAGGGGGCCGTGACTAGGGTGGATACTTGGTGGAGTATCCCAAAAAAAAAAAAAGAAATAAACTTTTTTGGAAACTGGTAAGTCAGGGCTATAATAGATATACTTCTCACCTCAAAACCTATATTCCCCCATATGTACGGGTAGCATATTTTTCCAGTTTATACTTCTCCAGAGAAGAGGAAATTACAGCACCCTAAATTATAATCAATAAGAACCCAATGATGTTCCCTCTCCCAATATGCATTCAGGAGGAGGAAATATATAATGTACTTATAATGTTAGCTTCTAATAAAGCACCAGGCCCAGACCTAATAATAGGAGATATATAAAAATCAGTTATAGGATAGTGGCTTCCCATTTTTAAAAGGTTATTCAATACCTTTGTCCAAGGCCATAACTTTCCGATGAGTTGGCATGGAAGTGTAATATTCCCCATATTTAAAGGGACACTAAACATTGCAGGGGTCACTCAAATTGTGAAAGCCTATGAAAAGATCTCTCAAATGAGGTATTGGGTTTACCTGTAGGAGACAGAAGTCTTGAGATATGAATAGCTAAGTAATGTATAAATCAAATCATAGCAACAACCATTTCATGCAGTCTTAAAAACAGGAAGTGATGTCACTGAGGGGCAAGCTCTATGTTGCCAATTACAGCTTGCCCCTCAGTGACATCACTTTCTGTTATAAGACTGCATGAAATGGCTGCTGCCTTGTTTTGATTTACAGATGATTTAAATATTCATATCTCGGGACCTTTGACACCTATAAGGAAGCCAAATACCTTGTTCAGAATAACTTTTCATGGACTTTCACAGTTTGAGCAATCCCTGCAATGGGTTTACTGTCCCTTTAAAAAAGGGGATCCTATGGTCCCCAAGATGTATAGGCCTATCAGCCTCATTGATCTGTCACAAAAAAATATTCTCCAAAATTATATTAAATAAGACTGGTTGAATGAACAATCCATAATCAGCAAATTGTAGAACAGCTTTAGAAGAGGTAGATCCACAATTCAGCACTGCTACAGTATGTGCTAAATTACCTAGTATGGAAATCTGTAAAGGTCAAGAGAGGTAAATTATACTGCTGTTTTGTGTACTTTTTGGCCACTTTTGACAGTATAAACCAGAGTTTATTATGGAAATAGTTGGGAAACTATGGCTTGGATCTGGTGTTACTGAATATTTTAATTAGACTCCATAAAAATACATGGACTGAGGTACAATACAACCAATATGGCCAAACTGCTTCAGAGTTTCCAACCAATCTGGGAATACACCAAGGATGTTTACTGGCACTGACTTTATTCAACTTATATATAAATGACATCCTGGAGGGACTCTATTATCCACATTTCCACTCACCAAAGTAGCTAATAGAAGAATACAGTGTCTGGCATATGCCGACGACTTGGTTTTACTCTCAGCATCCTCACTGGGTCTCTAGAGGAAGCTGATCCATTCTGTCAACCTACAGTATGCAAACTTCATGGATTAAACATCAATAAAAAAAACAAAGATTATAATCTCTGGTAACAGGAATAGATCCCTACCAAATATTTGGATAAACCAGGAGAAAACAGAAATAGTAAAACACTATGGGCAGGATATTCAGAAGGGTTGTGCCATGCGCAACTCACTGATGTGCCCTGGCTCGATAGTCAAACAGGGATTGAGCCTGGCACAAATCCCAATGCGCCGGAGCGCATCAGTAATGTATGCGGCGCAGGTAGGTGAGGCATGCCAATGTATACCCCACACATCCCGATATTCAGCCTGGGATGTGCTGAGCCGATGCATGTGCAACTCCTACCTGCGCTGCACACAGGTGAGCCCCCACAAAAAAAAAGGAGCAACAGCTGGTCACCCACAGGTGAGCTGCCGTATTGCAGGGTGCAACACGGCAGCTGCCACCTGTGGGTGGCCACCTGAGATCCGGCTACACCTTCATGGCGGTGCCCCCCCACGCCCAATTGTGGGCATACGTAGAAAAAGAATAGTCCAATATCCCTGGTGGGGACTGCTTGCAGCCCGATCACGGGCATATGTAGAACATAATAATCATCCAATATCCCTGGTGGTCCAGTGGACCGCTTGCAGCCCGATCGCGGCCATATGTAGAATATAATAATAATCCAATATCCCTGGTGGTCCAGTGGACGCTTGCAGCCTGATCGCAGGCATATGTAGAACAGGGTCATCGCCCATCCCCTGGTGGGTACACGGATTATAGTGCCCAATCGCTGCCGGTAGAGGAATAATGCCAACAAATAGCCACCAGGTATTTCTTCGTTTCCGTGCCACTGAGTTTCACTGGCCCGCCTCGGTCACGGGCGGGCGGTAGTTCCCAACCCGCTTGGTTACTTAATGCTCACTCAACTGACATCGGAGTTGCAGATTGATTCCATTGGTCTCACAGTGTGAGCCAATGGGCGCAGAGTATGACATATTATTAAGTCCAGATATGGAATGGATCCATTCACATATCTGAACTGTGTAGCACGGCACGGGCCGCATGCCAATTGGCTCATGCTGTGGACCAATGGGCGACAGCCCTACTGTGTGGTGTCAGTCGGGCGGGTGGCAGGGCAGTAAGCTGGTGAGGAGCTGCCGCCTGCCACTGACCGGGGAGGCTGGGGGCCCAGTGGGCGGGGAGGGGGGGTACCGCTAGTCCACCAGGGTTAGTTTGGTGTGGCATTATTTTTTACTGACGCCCGTGATCGGGCTGCAAGCAGTCCACTGGACCACCAGGGATAGTGTTAGCAGTTTTAAACAGTCTTACGCCCATGATTGAGCTGCCAGCGGTCCACTGGACCACCAGGGATATTGAACGTTTATTATATTCTACATATGACTGCACCTGGGCTGCAAGTGGTCCACTGGACCACCAGGGATATTGGACGTTTATTATTTTCTACATATGCCCACGATCAGGCTGCAAGCGGTCCACTGGACCACCAGGGATATTGGACATTTATTATATTCTACATATGCCCACGATAGGGCTGCAAGCAGTCCACTGGACCAGCAGGGATATCGAACATTTATTATATTCTACATATGCCCACGATCGGGCAGTGGGGCACTTTGCTGCGATGTGCAGGGGGCGTCGGTCCCCACCGGCTGTAGCCTGGCAGGGTGCCAGGCACAAGTCGCAGGGGATCGGCGCACATTCATGCAAATGAGGCCATAATGACATGCAAATGGCCCTATTTGCAACTTGCATGCATTATGGCCCCATTTCCATGTGCACTTTTGAATATCACGGTTGTTGCGCCTAGTGCAATGGAACTTGCGCTAGCGCATCCCCCTACTCCACTCTGGCCACTTGCACTGGTGCAGTGCCACTGCACCATGTGCACTGCGGGTGGCCAGGGTGCGATATTCAGCAATGCTGTGCCATGGCGCAGTTCTGTTGTATATCACCCTGTCAATGCCCCTGCGCAGCCAAGTTGCGCTGTGCCCAGGCTTGCGCCACAGCCTGGCGCAGTCTGAATATCCTGCCCTATGTCTATTTGGGTGTCATATTTTCCCAAAATAATTTGTGGAAACAGCACTTACAGCTTACCCAGTCTAAGATGAACATAGCTTCCAACATCTTTAAGATCGTTAATGCCAAACTGGGAAAAAGTATGGTCACTGGGGTATTTAAGGTTCTGAATGCAAAATTAAATACGAGGGCCCTCTATGCTTCAGAAGTATGGGGCTCTACTAACTTATAGGAGTTAAAAGTTTATTTTTTATTTATTTCATAATTAGGATTACAAATACCTTTGAACCAGGGGTTCTTTTACAAAGGTTCCACGTCAAGTGAGTAAAACAATACAAACGTAATGGAGAGAAGGAACAAAATAGTACAATCTGAATAGATAACACTGTGGAGAAATTAACAGGCAGAAAGCAAGGTATTACAGAGGTGGTACATTGGAGAAAACAATAGGATACTGTGACTAAACAGTAAAGACAATAGTATCTACAACACAATTATGCAGTCATATATATCGCAGACTTTGACTAACAAGTATGCAGTCAAACAAACAGTAGACTTTGTCAAACTAGGAGTTACAAAAGTGAAGGCAGAAATGAGAAAACATGGTAGGAAGGAGGTGGGGAGGTAGTGAGGGGGTTTAGGCTGCAGCAGGAGTAAGAAGAGAGATGGGGGCAGGGCTAGGTCTATAGGGTACAGTCACACTTACTTAAAGTTGCAAGTTCTACTTAATAAACTATATAGCTATATATTTATGGTTCCCCAGTCAGTCCCTTCTGCTATTTTAAGAATGGAATTGTCCAGCACTCCATTTCTACTCTCACCCTAGAAAAACAAATTCTATTCACACTCAAATTATTTCTTTTACATGAGACATGTTTACCACGCTGGTATCTCAAAGAAGAAATTAAATATTCAACACAAGGATTTACCTCCACTAGTTTACAGTTAATTAAAAAGGCCATATTTTCAAACGGTATGGGACATTTACAATGGGATATGTATCTGAAGCCATGGGAGGAAATAACCACTCTAGTTAAGACTAGATTAAGATACATAGATATAGTTAATAATATCACACACCTCTCTGAACTAAAATTATTCAGATGGTAAAAACAAATGAAAGTCATCCATGGGTTAGAACCTTACTTGGTACACCTGACTAATCCCAAATCACAAAGACTAATAACCAGATTTAGACTGGAAATATACTTGGCTCAATATACTCAATTTAAACAAAAAAGACCTGGAATAGTCACCCCTTTCTGTAAATGTGGAAATAATGTGGAAGATGATTTAAAACACATATTATTAATCTGCCCTCTTTACACCAAGGGCAGGACATATTGGCTAGGGGATGTTTTGAGTGGTCTTGGCCTCCCTCCTGAACAAATTGTATCTTTTTCTTTTCTATAAATGATGCTTATATCTTGTACCAATTGGTTGGAATTAGGACCTCTGTACGATTATAACTGAAGGGCAAAGAAATATAACAATTGTAATGGGTCGGAACTTCTACTGTATTTCATTGTTAGTATACACGTTTTTTGTATCAAAATACAGTGGCCACAACATGGCAGCTCATAAATGTGCAATATAAATTATGTATTTAAAGATTATTGTATAATATTATACTTTCATGGTTTATATGTCTATATTAAATTGTATCAAATTGTAATGGCATGACCCCGAACAATAAAACTTCAACTGTAAAACATAAAATTAACCATACCTAGTTTGTAAACTGCAGTCAAGCTGTGCAAAACTGATGTTATCTAAGGCTGACAGGTAAACAGAATGAAAATTGGCAATGTGCCCCTGCACTTTACCAATCCTCCCAACCCCCTTATAAACCTTACCAATGTCCTTCCCTGTCTGACATTTCTCTGCAAGCTCTGCATTTTTTTTTGGAGGTTGTTCTGCAGTTTGTTTACCCAGGTAAGCCCAAATGAGATGTAACCTCTTATTTGCAGCGTGGCTCTCCTTCTACTTAATTGTATGGCTGGGAGGATTGTAACATAGGAGAGTGCAGTGGCCTACTCAAGTAAATGCAGTGGGGTTTGAATCTAGGTCTTTTGGTCTCCAAGACTGTTTTCTACTCACCCCTTTTTCCCTTTGTCCCCAAACTACAGTTGTACCCAGCGGCATATTGTGTTCTGCCATTTCACATGTCACATATAACTATAGCAGCCAGTGAGATGAAAACGGTTTTGTGCTATGGAGATGCTGATACTTAGATGCTGTCTCATTTCCCATTCGTAGGTGGCCCTAGCAGTGCATTCACATTTTAAAAGGGGTGTGCCACTATTAAAGTCGCAGGATCCGTATCTTGGCAGTCATCGCTTAATATCACCCCCAAAAAAACACCTTTCTTTTTTTCTAGCAACATGCTCTTCTTGAAGTATTAAAGAGACACACTGGGGAACATGTCATGGAATTTCATCTTTAAGCAGAAATTCAAAAGTTAGGTGAGAGTCACGTGACGCAACTTGCCTAGAGGACACTTTCTCCTGAGCTCTGACCCTCCCAACCTTAAAACTACTTTTAGAGTCCCCTTTTCTCAGCAGCTGAGTTCAATTATTGATCCCTAACTCCTTCTTACCTGCAAATCATCAAGGCAGGTGATTTCTGAGAAGTATGGAGGTAGAAATGAAGAAATCTGGGCCTCAGCACACACCTCCAATAATGCCCGAGAAGGCCCCGAAGAAGCAGAGGGCTCACGGCACTTCAACTGTAACAGCACACTCCACTGCCAAAGTAGAGCAGGAGCCACTTACACTCACTGATTTCCTCGCAGAATTTCGTCCATTCCAGGATGAGCTCTGTGGTATGGCTACTGAAGTTAAGTCTTTGTCTGTAGCCATGGAAGACATGGCGAGGAGAGTGACAGACAACGAGGCCAGGGCGGTCTCTTTGGAAAAGCGGGTGGACAAAACTGAGTAGGAGGTGGTCGGATTGCACCAGAAGCTCACTAAAATGGAGCAGAAGATTGAAGATCTAGAGGGGCGCAGCTGGAGGAACAACACTGTCATCATCGGGCTCCCAGAGCTGGAAGAGGTACCCGATGCTGATTTATTCATCCAGAAGCTGGTTGAAAAGGTGGCTGGTCCTTCCCCATATGATCCCAAATACATTATCAAAAGGGCGCATAGAGCCCTACGACCTATTCCCCAGCCTGGCACACCTCCTAGACCGTTGATCTTCCAATTCCTGAACTACCTGGAAAGGAAGCATTTTTAACTAAAATCCGAGATGTCCAGGATCTGCAGTGGGAAGGGAAGAAGTTTCAAGCGACCCAAGACCTCCCTCTCATGATCCGGCAGTGAAGACAAACCTTCCATCCTCTGGTATCCAAGATTATTGGAGTGGGTCTCCTGTTCTGAATGATTTACCCTGCTAAACTGCACGTTTTGGTCTCGGGAACCTGGTTGTCATTTGAGGAGGTGGAGTTAGCTAGTTCGGGACTCAAGGCGACTCTTCCGGATCTGTTTTGAGATACCTGAATTGTTTGTAAGGCATGGTAAGCTCCATATGAAGCAACGAAACAAGTAAGTGGCTTTGGGTTGTTGGAATCAGTCTGTCTGTGGACCGACAATATTGCAGGCTGCAATGGGGGTTTTGGACTCAGGGGACTGTCATTTATTTGACCTTTGTATTCTACAGAGTGCCTTTTTCCCCTGTCTGTTAAATGAAGCTAGATCAAGGTGTAATCCGAGGATTTGCCCGATAGGGGGTTGCCCTTCCCCTGGGGTTTTTGACCCTCTCCTTCTTTGTTTTATTTTATTTTAATCTGGCACTTCATCTCGTATAGTTTTGGGCGAGTGGAATTCCATTCCTTTCTTATTGTTAACAGCTGAAAAGACTGCATTGGAGGGACTCTCAGTATAGTTTACCGTTTTATGTATGCGATTTTTTATTTGTGCAGTTCTCCCTTTTGACCACATGAGGGGAGTAGAGTATAAGATATTGGGGATTTCTTATGACTTAATGCCTGAGGGTTTATTTTCAGGGTTTCAGGGTGTTTTTGAGAGCGAGAGAGAGAGAATCGTTTATGGTATGTTTATTGGTTTTTCAATCTCCCTCCATATCGCACTCTCGTATAGATCATTTATTAATGTCCCAGTCTCTCCTTCCAGGGGTGATGTCACCCTCAATCCAACCAGGACCTTCATCTGATTGAACCGTTGTGTAGCATGGGGTAACACTTCAAAAAAAGGAATTTTTCAGACATCCTTATACTAGTAAGGAATACATAATTAAGGATCATATTGACTGCAACTCTAAAGGGGTAATTTATGTTCTTCAATGTCCTTGTGGCCATTTGTATGTCAGACAAATAGCTAGAGAATTAAAGAAAAGAATTTCAGAGCATAAGAGCTGGATTTGCATGAAAGATGAGACTTCATCTGTGGCTTGACATTTAGTGGATAAAGGTCATACGGTGCAACAACTGCGATTTTGGGGTTTGGAGCTAGTTAAGCCATCAAAACAAGGAGGTAGTTACCAACAACATTTAAACTCCAGGGAAAACTGGTGGAAATTTGAACTGGATACTTATCACACACCATGGGGCCTTAATGAAGAAATGTGTTGGCAGGCGTGCTGGCAGTAGAAATGCTTCTATTTCCCTCTTCCCTTCCCCCGACAGTTTATAAAGTTAAAGACAATAATTAGTCTATTTTTATTATATAGTTACTTTATGAGGCCTTATATTATGGTCAGTTTATGCAGAATTTATGGTTGCGTTTCATATTACATATATTAATACTAAAAGTTTTACTGATTTACAAAACAAAAGTCAGAGTAAATTAAACAGGTGCCTTTCTGTATACCCGCGTGGAAATACGGTTACCTGGTTGCTTTAGAACCAGGTGATGACGTGTTTTCATGTCCACCAGCGTCGTCGGTGCTTTTCCGTGCAGGTATAAGAGGTCACCCTGTAGTAAGCCTCACGCTGCCACTTTTAAAACAGAATACTGAGCAGGAGGTGCTTTATGCCCGGGTAAGACTTTATCAGCTCGTTTTCACTCATGAGAGAATATTTAATTTACGTACTTGTTTATAGCATTTTGCTTTCAACAATTATAGTGTGTGCATTTGTTTTGACTTAGAGTTAAAAACTGGTTAAGAAAATGTCCGTGTTCAGCAGATACGGCTTGAAATCTTTTTGTTCTTCACATGTTAAAAACTGGTAATTACAGGTTTAATGGCATAGAATATGACCCACTTGGTTATGGTGTTACATATTTATATGGCTGTATGATGAATTTTATGTTTCACTTTTCACAGTTTGCTACGCGGTTTGAATATATGTGTTACATTGCATATTTTCTACTTTTCAGCCAAGGAATGACTATTTTATGAATTTAATAGCGATAGTTCGCATTTTTGAGGTTAACCACACAGGTAGAACCTAATATGATAATAGTTTTCTAAGAGTTTTTCTAGTTGTCTTTGACCTGTAATAAGTCTTTTTTGTGTGCTTTTTAGAGTATTCAGAACATTTTTTGAGCAACATGAGAACCTCACATTAAGCTGTCAAAAGTAGGTAGCCATTTGGCACATTTTGAGTACGGTTTGAAATGACATCAGTTTATTTATCTATTCATTTAATTTATCCAGTTTTCAGATTTAGATTTTTAAGATTTATAATAATTCATAATTGTATAAGCAGTAATATCGCCTATATAGTGTATTTAAAATAATTTTGAAAAATTATGATTACACCAAATTCATTATATTTTATTGTGCATTTTTTGAAACAGCTCCCCAGAAGAAGCCATATTCTGGTGAAACGTTGGGACACAGCTGCAGGAGAATAAAAAACTTTAAATATCTTTATTGTACAAGAAGTCGTGTTTTGAGCGGGTGTACTGGATTTTTAGGGTTTTTTTTTTAACTACCCTATCTGAACATCCGTTTATTGTATGAGTGATGTCTGTAGTTTGCAGCTTATGCCTACTTGTACAGTTTGCGATGTGTGCGTGAACATGTCTTTGCAAACTGGGCTTTGTTTATAAAATACAGCACATTTGTGAACATCTTATAAAACTGTTGCACATTATTGACAGTGTAATTTCACAACATTCAGGGACTCAGAAAAGAAAAAGTAAATACTGGTGGAAATCTCTGGGAAACCATGGAATTGGATGTGTCCTCCTTCCTCTCTGGAGCACTTATTCACTTAATGAAATGCTGTCTAATTTATGTGCTTTTTACACATTACTGTTTATGTTATGGGGAGATTTTATTGAACTATTTCACAATGTACTGTAATACATTTTATATACAGTGCAATACTGTACACAGTACAGTACATTTTAATATTTCATTGTGAGAGAAAACACGAAAAGCATAACAGCATATTCATAGATCTATACACACCAATGAATCATTAAAGCATGTACAATACAGTACATAACAAATATGAAAAGTACAAAAAAAAAAAAAAGATTTCACACAGCAAATAACAGTTCATGACTATTCTCTGCAGCACATATGTGATTCACATTCCAGTGCTTGGGAACCACAACTGGCAACAGTTTCTACAGGTACGCAGTATATCATCTGCAGTGTTTTCTTTTTAAGATCTTCCAAAAATTTGTAATGGCATCCGTGAGTTCTTGCTTTCTCTGTGTTTTTTTTTTCTTTCTCTGGATAAATGTTTGCATGGCATGCCACACCATCTTAATCAATTCATATCTCGAGACATAATGGTATTAAAAAAAATAAGCACACTGGAATTACCATTTTATGTGTGCGTGTGGCTGCTGTACAATACTTAATCTGGTGGTATCCTGACCCAATTAATTCCAGCAGCAGCAACAGCAGCTGCTAATGCAGTATGTTCTCAGTCACTGTCTTAAGAGATGTCTGTCCCAATATTTCTTTCTTATGTATTTCTTCACTGCTCCCACATTTTCCCTAAAGAATTCACCATCCATCGTTCCTATAGGCATAAATAAGTACTGGCAAAGTGGCACAGCTCAGGGTATGAGACAGAATATGTCTTAAGAGTTTGGCTCCCACAATTTAGCATCACTAACCCTCCAAAATGCATGAGGGGCCATGCCCTCAGTTGGCTATGGTGCCCTAGACATGAAGCTTTAGAGGGTGTTTTGGCTTCACCTTCATGGAGTCCCTGCCCTTCTTACAAAATGCCATAGAAGCAAACTGCTCCAAAGAAACTGTTATCATATCCAAATAAATGACATCATGGAACATCTCATTGTTCTCGAGCCATGTGCTAGCTGCTCAAGTTGCTTCATTTTGTTCACATCTTTGATCACGGGGCACAGCCTTAAGAAACAAAACATGGATTATTTCACGAAACTGCATGCAATAAACCAGAAAACTTTTTATTGAGGGGCTTTATGTTGGCTGCATATTATGTCCATCCCATCTGGTGGTACATTCTCTTCACAGAAAAGACAGATGCCACTACCCCATATCAGCAGTCAGACATTCCACAAATTCCCTCATGGTGGTCCTCAAAATGCACAGTTAGCATAATGTCCACAAACAGCACTGTGTTCTCGTGTGCAGAAAGAGCATTAAAGTTAGGCAGATAAAGTACAAATAAAATACAGTAGGTGCACATTAAAATGCTGTCACTTTATAATACTATGGTATACTGCACAGTGTATAATAAGGTAACAGTGGTATGCAGTACTGTATGGCATAAAATCTAAGATGTGTACCTGATGCAGATGGTACGCTGTGGGCATTCAGAGCTAGTACAGGGCATTTCAAGTGTGCCCCCAGTCCACCATCTGTGATGGAAATCCCAATGATCTTCAGAAACACCTGACTCTTCCTGATGTTTTTTCCTTCAGCCCTCATCCTCCTGACAACTGCACTGATCTCCACTGGTATCTTCTTCACCAATGTCACTGGCAAATGTGATTACAGCAAAGGAATGCCAAACTGTGGAAGTGAATAATTTATTTGGAAACATCAAAGGGTACCACCTCACTTCACCTATAGTCCAATATGATGCAGGAATGCACCTATAATGTGTTCATGCTGCAGACCACATCACTAGATACCATCTGTGCTGAACCTACATAACACCCCAAAAAATGCCAAAATGCCAACTGAACATTTTCTGAAGGATTGTTAGTATTGTATAATCAGACTACTGCACCATGGGCAAGAACATTTTCCACTGGAGGAACTCTCATGAGGTAGCACTCCACTAAGAAGTCTTTGCCTGACAAATAAGATACCACCCTCTGACCAGGATGTCTGCTACAGCAGGGAAGGAGAACTTGGAAAAAACAAAATGCAAATGGAGGAAACTGTCCAATAAGGAGAAGACACAAAAAGCAGCCCAGGACAAAAGTACCCAAGGTAAAGTACAGTTCATTTATTTCTTTTTGCATCCATAATAGTAGTAGTTTTAGTTCTACAGTGCCCTTCTCCTGAGGCTCAGGGTGCCTTACATAATGTAAATACAAAATATTTCAATAACAACAAAAACAAGTAAATAAAATCATCAACTGCAGTAAACAAGCCATATTAATATTAAAGTAATAAGTACAATACAATTTTAGCCAGTGTTAAACTGTGTACTGCAACAGTACTGTAACTTGTTCTTGTTTCACCTCGTCATAAAATGACTTTTTTGTTTTTAACAGTGTAAGCTTTTTTTATTCTTTCTTTTTGGCCCCCTGCTCTCCAACATCCTCTCTCCATGCTCTACCATACTCACTGTGAGCCCTGTTACCCACCATTGTTGGGCTTACCACTCCCACTCCTAGTACCCCTGTGGCTTCCTGCCATGAAGAGACTTTTTCATCAGGGTCCCGAGTGGGCAGCAGAAACTCAAGGCAACTCAAGCCAGTGTTCAGAGCTTAGAGGTGCTACAGTCGGTGGTGCAGGGCCTGCAGAGCAGGTGGAAAGTCACCCTGCTAAGTCAAGGGGTTTTCCTTCAGTTGCCACTGGATGCCAGCTCACCTGGGATGAACAAGGTGCATGTGCACACTGGGAGTGCATTATGCTGGTCCATCACTTTGTGTCCCTCCCCATCAGGCATCCTCATCTGCATTGCTACTTGTAGTTACCCAGGTAGTAGCACTGCAGTGAAGACAGCAACCTACCCTCCCTGGAGGAGGAGAGCATCACCTGGGACAGTCGATCCTCTTCACCATGGCCGGTTCCTGATGACCAGGGCTTGCACTGAAACCCTGGTTGTTGGCATCGCAAGTAATGGCACTACCACTGCACTGTCAGGCCAGCCCCAACAGCGTAACCCTGACATAAAATGGATGACTTCAGAATATCAAGTAGCAGCAAAGAAAATAGTACAAATGACCAAGAAAATCACTCACGAGGTACCAAATGATGATGCAAGGGAACAACAGGCAGAGGTGGAACAATCAACGACAGAGAGAAATTGAGATTGAAAGTGAGGAGAAACAAGAAAACCTTAACAGAGAAATGGAGCTGGAAATTGACGAACAAACTGAAGTTAACACAGAACTGGAGCAGGAAAGAGGAGGAATAAGCTGAGAACCATAAGGAAATTTCAGTGGTATGTGAACACGCATAATATAAAGAACCAATGCCAGTACTCAAAACTGAACTGTGTAATATGGTTGAGATGGTAATCAGCCTCGAGAAAAAGATAGAGCTCATGCTCCAGCTGTTACAGGTGCACAGTGGCAAGCACAGTCCAGTGCTTTCACATCCACATGAGTCATCATCACCTGTTTCATTCATACAGCTTCTGAAATCTGATGTGCAGATTCCAAGCAGTGGAAGCAGCTGACGGCACAGCAGTAAAACATAGGCAGCTCCCCATACCAGTCAGTCATGCCTTCTGATAAGTACAGTAATATTACTATGACATCTTCCCCACATGGAATGCAGTTTATGCCGATGACTGAGCAAGAGAACTTGAACTAATAACAATGTCTAATGGCAGACTGGAGTGTCTGGTGGCTCTGGTTTTTAAGACAATGGTACCTCAGAATAAATAACTGTATGGGGGGAACATCAGTTGGGATGGGAGCAGAAGAAAGAGGCCCATACCAAGTGCCATATACCATGTGGTGTTAACAACTGTCAGAAGACACTTAGGGATTGGCAGCAGCCACATGAAATTAATTGATTACATTACATCCAAATTATGCCCCGAGCTGGGAGTCCTCTACTGAAACAGAGACTCTCTCTCTCTCCCTCCTAGTACATCATGAACTCTTGACAAAGATGATTATGCCAATCTTTGACTATGCGGACATTGTTTACAGCACTGCTACCTCCACCTCTCTCTCTCTTGACTGGACTCCCTTTTTTTTATGCTTTCTGTCACTTCACCTCCAATTCTCCTTATAGGACTCACCACTTTTCCATTCTCTCCTGTCTGGATCTCCCTCTGCTCTCACACAGATGTCTCACCACTCTGTATCTTTCATCTCTAAATTCTGGTTCAACCTCCTCCCCTCCTACATCTCTTCCCTCCTCTCACTGCCCCTACCACTACCTATTCCCTACGATCTAGAGACTTACGAACCTTCTCACTCCCTACCCCATCCTCTAACTTTGGCAAATCTGCCTTTAACTTCTGCCTTCCCTCACTGTGGAACTCTCAATCCCGTCTCTTATGCAACTCCCCCTCTCACTCTACTGTCAAATCTCAGCTACACCTTCTACCTCACCCCACCTGTTCCCATAACTTAACTTAGCATGTACTGTACATCACAATTGCACTTATTCTGCTCTCTGTCTAGTCCCTCTTCACCCATACCCTACCACGTATCCTATTTATCTAAGTAGCCTATTATGTTGTATTAGTTCATGAAACGTTTGTATGTGGCACCTGTAATTGTATGCTATGTACTATTTAATTTGTTATGCCTCCTGTGCTAGTGCCTTGTATACTGCTGTTTGCCAGACTATGTATCATGTAATGTTTTGTATTCTGCGTATCATGAAAATGTATATTTATCCCTGTTTCCCTTCCCCCGAGTTGCACCTGGAAATGAGCCTCGGCTCAGCATGCCTTTCCCGGTCACCAAATGTTTAAATAAATAAAATAAATTAATTAGTTAATAAAGGACAGAATACATGAACAGTTGAGGCACCCAAGAAAGACTGAAAATCTTAAAAATACATAATTATACATGTATGTTGTTTATCTGTAATGTAATTAGAATTAAAATCTGAAACTCAAGTTCTATTTTCTCATTGTTTTTTTTGAATGTCAAATCATTGTGGTGTCCTATTATAACACCTTGACAGACAGCATCCAGAGGTGTGATTTTAGGTTTGCTAATCCAGACAGTGGGGGAAGGTGTGTCTATGCAATCCCTGGTTTCAAAACTACCAATTTGTGAGTGCTGTTATGTGATGTCTTTCAGACTGGCAATTTTCTTCCCCCAACAGTGAGATGGCTATCTGTGGCTTTTAATGACACCATGCAGAAGCACCCATCGAAAATAATTTTACCCGTATTGCGTGAACCCGTGCTTCTAGTGGTCATCAGGGGACCCTGTGGGGAACATTTATCATGAATAGCTCATTAATACAACAAGAAATGACCAGTTTGTGAGTGCTATTATGTGATATCTTTCACACTGAGGCACTTATAATAAGATGGGTGTCTGTGGTTTTCAAAGACTCCATACAGATGCACACCTCGAAAACCAATTTACCCTTATTGTATGAACCTGTGCTTCCGCTGCTCATTAAGGGATCCTAAGTGGAAATCCCAAACTGCTTGTTAATACAACTAGAAATGCTCAATTTATGGGTGCTTGTATGAGATGACTGACAAACATGATACAGTGAAGTGTGCATTTCCCCTTTAGAATTTGCACTGCATGGATCCTGCTTCCCTACATCCTGGGATACCCAACGTCTAAGTCTCCTGAATCTCCATTTTGCATAGCAAATGGGCAAGAGGAAACATACACAGCTACCTCACTCTGCTATGCAACTTTCTGCCACAATGTGTGGCTCCCTTCCTCCCTCTGCAGGAAGGAGAGAACTTAATGGACCCCAAATCATGCACACGACTCATCAAAATAACTTACCAGGGTGGGTAAGACAAGATAAACTTAATAAGATATGTATTCAATGTTTAACAGTGCAGAACTTTACATAATGTTTCCTTCAGTAAATACTGATCAGTGTAAAAAAAATTACGTCTTGTACTGCAAGCCTTGAAACCGCAAGTTACATCACTTTAAAGTACTATATTGTGTAGTAATACCGTACATTTTTAACTTTCTTTGCTTCTGGTAAAACTAGATTTTATTTGTACACAGTAAAGTATCACAGTGTCATGAAATGCATTCACAGTACTAAGGGGCCATTATAATGTAGCCAATATGCAAAAGTGTGTCAGTATAGTGCTTCCCAAATGTACTATCAACACATTGTGAAAAGCAAAGTAAATTTTCTTATTGTTGCAGGAAATGAACATGTGTGTAGCTTTCTAATGAGGCAACAGGGTGCACATAGGTATCAGTCCACCAGGGGGGATCGCTCCTGTCCCCCTAACCCCCAAGGGTGGCCCCAACCTGCACAGGGATTAGGCACTGGATGACTTGTGGAGGCGCCCCCCCCCCGAAGGAGAAGATTCTGCAAATTCATGTTACAGTTACTTATTGTATGTGTAGTTATTATTTGCCATGTGAATCCATGGTGTAACACTGTTAAACACTACTTTCTTTTCAGCTGCTAATAAACACACAGTACTGTGCACAGTGTTAATCTGTGTCTTATTTCTATTCATTGTCTTGCAGACAGTGGTCATAGTAATTTGTCTACAGCTGCAGTGGTCATGGGTGTGTGACCTTGGTGAGCCACCTGAGCCGCAGCATCCCTCAAAAAGCCAGGGCCATCCGGGGTGATGGTGACAGACATGGTCAGGAAACAGCGGCAGGTGGAGACATGAGCACTGATATAGAAATAAAAATCACAGGGAACTGATATCCATGTGGGGAGTGTGCATCCTGCAATCTCACACACACACACAAAAAAAGGAAATAAAAGTACAACAGATCAATAATTAGTACTTACTGTTGTAAGACTATTGGATCATGTGTCTTTAGTTTAATGTATAGAAAAAGGTTATAGTGTTTTTTGAGAGAAGCATCTGCCTGGTATTAGTAAAGCAGAGTGCTGCTTGAATGTCTCCTGCCAGAGCCTGCATTAGTTCACGAACATCAGACTGAAGAAGTTATAACTTTTTAATTTCTTGTGGTATGAACATGAAATTCGGCATACATGTTCCTCAAGCAGTTCTCTAAAATCCCTAAGTACCCAAGGTGTTAAATAAATTTAAAGTGGTTTTCCAGGGGTGCATCTGTGTGGTGTTAGTGAAGCAGAGTGCAGTTCGAATGACTCATTAACCCCTGAATTAGCTTCACAAGCATCAAACAGAAGAAGTTGTAACTTTGAAATTTCTCATGGTATAAACATTGAATTTGGTATACATGTTCACCAAGGTGTGCCCTGGAGTCCCCTAAATGCCCAGGGTATTAACAAATGGTTAAAGTGGTTTTCAATGGGGGCATCTGTGTGGTGTTTGTGAAGCAGAGTACAGCTCGAATGTCTCCTATGGGCCCCTGCATTAGCTTCACTAACATCAGAAAGAAGTTGTAACTTTTACATTTCTTGTGCAGTATGAACATGAAATTCAGCATAAATATTCACCAAGGTATCCCCTTAAGTCCCCTAAATGCTCAGATTGTTAAAAAAAAGGTTAAAGTGGTTTAAAGGGGTGCATCTGTGTGGTGTTTGTGAAGCAGAGTTGACATTTCTTGTAGTAGGAACATGAAATTCAGTATACATGTTCTGTAAGGTGTCTCCTGAAGTCCTCTAAATGCCCAGGTTGTTAAAAAAGGTTAAAGTGTTTTTTGACGGGTGCATCTCTGTAGTGTTTGTGAAGCAGAGTGCAGCACCAATGTCTCCACTGAGTCCTTGCATTTGCATCACACACACATCAAACAGAAGCAGTTATAACTTTGGAATTTCCTGTGGTACGAACATAACATGTAGTGTACATGCTCCCCAAGGTTTTCCCTCAAGTCCCCAAATGCTCAGGTTGTTGAAAAAAATAAGGGTAAAGTGTTTTTAATGGAGTTTGAAAAGGTGGTTATATACTTATTTACACTATAAGGAAAAGTAGGTGGATCAATGGAGCTGGAGTATGCACATATTTGACAGTTAAAAATTACACACTGTGATAGTGAACAGTAACTACACTGAAATATATATATAGGGCCAATAATAATAAAAGTCAATGCCCTGGAGGTGATACGCCCATATAGTGCAGAGACATAGGGGATTACAGGTGCTGAGATCCAAGATGCCCACCTAGGAGGGTTCTGGGTGTGGAGCTCTGAGATTCCTACCTGTCTTAACCTCTGATGGCTACTCTACCAGAGGAATTTAATGAAAAAAAAAATATATCAATGAACTACATACTTTAAGTTCTGGTCGCAAATAGAGACACAGTAAAATAAGCAGCAAAAGCGCCTTCTCTGACTTCTGGCTTGAAATGTCGAGAAGAGTCTGGCATGTAAAGGAGCTGACAGTAGACTCTTCTCTGGAGATATTATCTACAAGAAGGCACAGAGCTCTATGTTAACCGCAGCAGCAAACTCATCACCAGGAACTATTAGTGCAGAATGCTAACTCTTCTAACACCGGGTTTGTACCAATTAAAAAACCTTTACCTCTCTCGCCTGTTTTGTGACCTCTGCCTCCCTCTTCTTTCAACAGCCTTCCTGTCTGGCAGCTTACTCTGAGATGGGAGGCTCCTGGGTAAAAATGCAGCAGGTTCCGTTGATATGGAGGCAGGGGAAAAAATATTCAAGTAGCACAAGAGCTGCAGCTGGGCTATCAATTTGAACAACTCCCTCCCACAGAGACCACAATTTCTGTAATGAGCACACAGTCAGCACAAGGTACCTCGACAGAAGTTGTAAAAAGCAACCAGCCAGATTCCTGTGAGGTACCTGCCCAGTATTCCACTGGTAAAGATGCAGAAAACTTGGTTACTTCTGTTGAACCACAGCAGCAATTTTCACCTGCCTCACAGACATTACAGGGTAACAGAGAGGAGGTCTCGAACACAGGGTGTATTATAGAAAAAAGTAAATGAGGCACAAAGTCAACTATATGCCCAAAGAATGGAACATCTACTGGCAAGTCTTTATCCGACCATGCCTTTAACCTTTCTTAAACAGGGATAACAGATATTTCATTCTCTTCAATCATGTGTAGTGATGGCAATACAGACACGACTGCAAGCCAGAACACTATTAGTGCAGCAGCTATAAATTCTGATTATTTGAACTCCTTAACTGTTATAACAGTTAATTCTTTAAAAACAATCAATTCTCAAGCTTCTTCCTCCAGAATATTACCTCCATGTACTGTTATAATGAAACCAGTAGGAGTTTCTGAAGTCACTGATGCAGTCACTGATGATAATACCTCTGACTGTATTACTATTAATGCTGTATCTAAGATAGCCCTGGTCAGCATACCCACTCCAACTACGGTGACTGCCTCTGTTACTATAACTTAGAACATCACATCAAGTACAACTACTATTGCTACTTTTACAACTGTCATTCCAAGTTCACAAGTGATGACAGTAACACAGAGCACATCCAAAATAATGGCTGTAGGTGATGATACAAACATTACAAGCAATAGTTCTAAGGTTGCGTTGCCAGCAATATGCAATTTGATGGATCAAACTGTCTGAAGAACAGCTGCAAATTAATCCACAAACCAAGGGCTCAAACCCCCTGCATGCTTCATATTCTGCCAGTTTAGAAACTGAAGTATTAACTGGAATTACAACTATTCAATGCACATTAACTACTTCATCAGCAGCTGTTGCAGGGGGTCACAGCTGAACTGGAGGTTTTAACTTCTAGAACTACATTAGTAAAATGAAAGACAGAAAAGCTTTCAGTCAAGTAATAGAAATTCTCGGATTAAGGGAAATCAAGCATGCCCTCCTTCCACCTGCAAATCTCAGATTCTATTATAAAGGCAAGAGACGTTATTTTCTTGATCCTAAAGAGACCATCACATTGTTAAATGAAGAAGATGGGTCACAACAGTCAAGATGCCCTGAAGACCATCCCCATCTGACACCTATGACAAAGAAAATTTGGGTACCCTTCCACTACCTCTTCATCAAATGCTGGAACTTAAAAACAGAATTTCTACATTAACAAATATAGATCAAAGAGACAAATGAGAAACCTGGACTGTTCCCAACTGAATTGGCCAACTGAGGTAGCTATAATAAGATCTAGAAGGAAAGCACAAACTATATAGGGGAAACTATCAACTGATAATCAGATTTACCCCCCCCCCCCTTTTTTTCTTCATAGCAATGTCATATTACTGATTTCGAGGGCAGTCAAGGGGAAGAGAGGATGGAAAGAGGGAATATGTGCTAAAATCTAAAGCAAAGAACAGAGGGAGAAGGAAAAAAGGAAAAAGGAAGGATAAGGAAAAAAGAAAAGAGAGATGGAAGGAAATGGGAAAGGGGAAGAAAAATGGGTAAAATAAAAAAGAAATGAAAAAAGAAGGAGAAGAAGGAAGACAAAAGGAAAAGGTGAGAAAAAAAGAAAAAATGGGAGAAAGGTAAGGAAACAACAAAACAGGACAGGTTACATGTAGTGTAGAGGCTATTTAATACTCCAACGTCCCAAACAGCATAATTACAACTCTATCTTTTAGATTTGATCTGAACCAGAACAAATTAACAGGGTCTCCATTTCTGAAAATCTCATTCTGCATAGCTCTATCTATCTTGAGAAGTAGGCATATACATCTGTGTTTTCATCTGATGCTAGATCTTAGGTGGCTCTGCCACCCTGGGGTAAGTGGATAATCCAGGCTATCTTTTGTTGTTGTAATGAAGGAGGGTGGCAGGGAGGGAGAAGAGGAATGTATTCAGGAAAAGGAGTTTGAGGGGGTTAGGCTAGGGTGGCAGGAAGGGGTATGACAATCAGGAAAATGGGTTTAAGGGTTTTTTTGCAAAGGAAAATCAGGATTAGGGTGAAAAAATTACATTCTTACTCTTTTTTTTTTTTATACATGTATTGAGATAATATTTTTTCAAGGTAGAACTAGGGAGTGGGGTAAAAACACAGAAAAGGTAAGACCTGATTGTATTGCTAACATAAATACTCAATGTCACAGGTTTCCTTTTTCAGAACTATGCAGGGGCATATGGAATTACTATTTGGCTCATTTGCTTAAACTATATTAATGGCTATGAAAGTATAACTTGGAAGGTTAAAGGCCAATGGGACAGATAGAAGGCAAAGAAAATATATAATTCTGCTGACCAGAAGGGGTCAGATATATTACTTTGACACTCTAGCTGCACTTTGCAATAGAAACATAGAAGTTGACAGCAGAAGGAGACCACTAGGTCCTTCTAGTCTGCCCATTTGTTTTAGACCTATTTTGACATGCTAGTTGCCAGAAATCCATCTATGCAGTAGAGAAGATGAATTCCACTTGAATAGTTGGGGGGAAAGTAAGGTGGCGTATTGTAGCACAACGTATAGGGGAGTGGCTATTTATATTAACCCTTAGGCTCCCAACAGAATGAGAACGTATAGGAATTCTGGACTGATATATCAGTTCACGGCACAGCAAGGGTTAAAAAAAAAGATCTATTTCATTTGGTAAATCAATAATCAATCCAGAAGGAAGATTTATTGTGGCTGAAATAAACACTATAGATGGCTCTTCATTTTAGCAAATGGATATGCTTCAAATACAGTATAACGGATCACACTTTCTGAACAACTTTTTTTTTACTTTGGTAACATTTGATGGCCCTTATATTGTAGAAAAAATACAGGTTACTCACCTGTAACAGGAGTTCTAGGAATGGTATATGTTGTTCATCCACACTCATTGGCAGTATCCTTGCCGCTTTAAATCTTGCCGGAAGGTCTTCAAGCTTGCTCCTCCCACCCACCCGGGTGGTATAACTCTCGGCTCCGCCCCATGACGCCAGATCTGGCCCGCTGGAAGCTCAGGTTGTGCATCGGGCCAGGAGAGATGTGGATGAACAACATATACCATTCCTAGAACTCCTGTTACAGGTGAGTAACCTGTATTTCTAGGGACATGGATATGTTGTTCATCCACACTCATTGGCAGACTCCTAGCAGTTCTCCGGGAGGAGGGAGGCAAGACGACACCCCAATACTTACTTGGGAAAGAGAGACTGAGAACCGAGGCCCCAAAACCAGCATCCCGGCGTGACTCAAGGTCGATGTGGTAGTGGGTAATGAAGGTGTTTGCTGACTTCCAGGTAGCAGCCCTGCAGATTTCCTGGATAGGGACGCCCCTGGAAGCAGCCACCGAGCAGTATGGCGGTAGAATGAGCTCTTATCCTCTGGGAGGCCCATGCCCGCCAACTTATAGCAGAGATCTATGCAGGAGGTTACCCACCTGCTTATCGTCCGCTTGGCTGCAGGTCTGCCAGATGCGGCTTCAGCGTAGGGTGACAAACAGCTGGCTAACCTCTCCTCGACTTTCAGCCGTGGCGCCCTTATAATAAGCGAGCCTTCTAGGGTCCAGAGTATGGAGCCTGTATTCGGCCTCCCGAGGTGTGATTGGGTAGAACACCGGCAGAGTCAACACCTGGTTAAGGTGAAACTCAACACCACCTTCGAAGGAATTCTCGTGGGGGCGCAGGACAACCTTGTCCCTGTGGAAGACCAAGCAAGGAGACCATGGGGAAAGCGCCTGGAGCTCTCCCATCCTTCTGGCTGACGGATAGCCACCAAGAAGGCGGTCTTCCACGACAGGTGAGAGAGAGCACACCTGTGCATAGGTTCGAATGGCTTGCCCATGAGCTTTGCCAGTACCAGCAGTAGATCCCACGGAGGTGGGGTTCCGCGACTGAGGGAAATGTGATCAAGGCCTTTGAAAAGCGCCAGACCACCTTCCTCCTGCCATCGACTGCTTCCTGCCCGCGCCTCGTAAGCAGAGATGGCCAGGTGCACCCTTAGGTCGCCGACCTAAGCCCTTGACTAGAAAGGGACCATAAATAGTCCAAGATGCTTGCCAAGGAACAGGAGGAAGGGTCCAAGCCCTTGTTTGACACCAAATGGAAAACCTTTTCCATTTGAAGGCATAGCATTTTCTGGTCGACTTACGGGACGCCTCAACTACATTGAGGACCTCGCCGGAAAGACCCAAGGCCTGGAACTCTAGCCGCCAGGAACCAGGCCGTCAGGTGCAGGGATTGAAGGTCCGGATGGAACACCTTCCCTGATTGACTGAGAGCAGGTCCGGCGAGCTGGAAGCTGCCGCGGAGTCCTGGAGCTGAGACTGAGGAGATCTGGTACCAGAACTGGCGAGGCCAGTCTGGGGCTATCAGAATCACCTGCGCCTTTGTCCCTCCTCGCCTTGAGAAGCACCTTGTGGATCAAGGGAAATGGGGAAAGGCGAAAGAGGCCCGGGTCCATTGCCTCGAGAAGGCATCCCCTGCAGCGAGCCCTGCTGAGGGGGGGCGGCATGGAACAGACTCAGCTTCGCTCTCCATGGAGGCAAACAGGTCCACCTGAGGTGTGCCCCAAAGGGAGAACAGATGCTGTACTTCTCGCAGGAGAGAGACCACTGTGGATGCAGCCCTATCCGCCCAGGGCATCGGCCAGGGTGTTGGAGGCCCTGCCACGTGAATGGCTAGGAGATCCGCCCAGGCTGCGCATTGCTGACCAAATGCGGAGAGCCTTGCATAGAAGCATGGAGCTGGCCCCGCCCCTGGCGGTTTAGATAGTACATGGTCGTGGTATTGTCCGGCCGACTCGGACCACTTGACCCCGGAGGAACGGAGCAAAGGCGTGAGAGCTAGGCGACCGCTCGGAGCTCCAGCAGGTTGATGTGGCATCGATCTCGCGGGGACCAGAGGCCATGAGCCCGTGTTCCCCCAGATGGGCACCCCAACCCATCAGAGAGGCATCGGTCGATAGAGAGACCGCGGCTCGGTGGACGAACGGATGCCCTCCTGCAAATGATCTGGAACGGTCCACCACTGGAGAGCTGCCCACATCCCCTGTGTCACCCACAAGCTGGTCCAAGGATCGCAGCTGTGACCACTGGCTGGCCAGTCCCCACTGAAGGATGCATGTTCCAGCGGGCCCAACGGACCACGCTGGTGCAGGCCGCCATGAGACCCAGGAGGCGAGGAAGTCCCGGCAGGGCGTAATTGCCCAACCAGAAATGATCGGGCAAAGGAGGAAAGAACTCGGCCTCCCACCGGCCGACGCGCCTGGCTCGAAGAGAGTCGAGCTGCGCCCGATGAATAGAATCACCTGCTTCGCTCGAGTTCGACTTGGCCTCATTGATAAGGAGGCCCAGTTGAGAGCAGACCTGAGGGCCAGATCTCTGACCACTCCGCCTCCTTCCTGGAGGGAGCTGCTATCAGCCAGTCGCCCAGGTAAGGGTACACCTGACCCCCGGCCACAGAGGGAATGCTGTCACCACTGCCATGCATTTGGTGAAGACCCTGGAGCTGGAGACAAGTCAAGGGCATGGCTTGGAACTCAAGAGGATCCTTCCGCCGGAAGCTTAAGGAACTTGGTGAGACGGACGGATAGGGACGTGAAAAACGCTGGCCCTGCAAGTCCAGAGAGCAGAACCACACGCTGCTCCAAGGATGGTATTATCTGAGCCAGAGTGACCATCCTGAAGGTTCGAGACCTTAGGAACTTGTTTAGGTCGTAGGTCGAGAATGGGGCGCCAGCCCTCGTCCTGCTTCGAACCAGGAAGTACCTGGACACAAACCCTGGGTCTGAAGGAGGGTCCACCACCTCTTACCACCTCCTTCTGGAGGAGGAGGCGATGTCGGCTCGACGAGCCGCCAGTGAGGCTGGGGATCCCGAGCTCCCGAGGGCGCACGGCTCTGAAGGGTGGTGCCTGCTCGAATTCCAGAGGCAGGCCTCTTCCCACCACCTCCAAGACCCACCTGTCCGTGGTAACAGCGGACCAGGCGGAACGGAAGTGCTGGAGCCTCCCTCCACGGGGACCCAGGGGAGTGACGGGGATGGGGGGACACCCCTCAGCTCCACTGGGCAGGCTTGGAGGAGGGACCGCCGAGGGACCTCCTGGGCCCTTTCCTCCTGCCTCCTGTTAGAGGAAGCCGCGGCTTGGGTTTGGGATGCCAAGGCCGAGCCTGCTGGCCCTGGACGTTGCTGGGCGCGCCGGGGCACAGAAGGACGAAAGGGCTTAGGCTGTGGTTTGCGGCCTTGTCCTTCTGAGCGGAAGAGACCGAGTCCAAGGTAGCATTGGACTTCTCGATCCTCTGCAGGTGACCTTCCACCCCAGGGTCAAGAGGTCAGTCCCAAAAGGGAACATCCGCCAACTTGTGCTGGGTATCCGAAGTAAAGGTGGATATCCTCAGCCAAGCCCGCCGACGATAGCCACTGCGGCCGCCACCGATCTGGCACATGAGTCCCTATATCCAAAGCAGTCTGGAGCTGTTGTTTGGCCACTGCTCTGCCTGGTCCCGCACCTGCTTAACCGTAGTCTGCAGATCGGCGGAAGATGAGGATGACCTCATCCAGGGAGCCCAACAGGGCATGGGAAAATGTGCCATGAGGACGGCTGAACTGGCCTGACGAAGGTCGAGAGAGGACGCAGCGAGACTTTTCGCCCGACATAGTCCAATTCTCTTGGACTCCTTGTCAGGAGGTTTGTCCACATCCCTTGCGTGCGCGCGCCGAAAATGCTGTCGGTAACCAACCCCCAGCAGAGGGGTGTTCCAAACCGACAGGGAACCGTAGGGACCGATACTTCCTGGCCATCCTGGCCGGGCGCAGGGCAGGAAGCAGGGCGCTGCCAAAGTTCCAGTGCCGACCCACTATGGCCTCGGCCACCGAAAGGCCTCCGCCGGAGAATCCCTCGGTCCAGAATCTCCGTGAGGATACCTGGCCTGTTTGGAACGGGTTCGAGCTCCATCCCGGTAGACTCCGAGATGAGCCAAAGTAGTCCTAGGAAGGACGAGGGCTATCGTCCATTGACTGACTTCCTGAAGACTCCAAGTCCAGTCGCTGGAGAAAAGGAGGATCATCTTCGGACTCTGAAGAGTCCTCAAGAGCTGCCTCTGGCCTGAGCCACCCTTCACCTGCCGAGGTCGGTCGGGAGTGAGGTAACTGACAGCCGATGGGTAGACCTTAGCCGACCGAGAATTCTTGGTCGGAGCCCCAATTGGTGGCTGTGGAGGCGGAGGTTCCACCGGAATCGGTGGAGCAGCTGGTTTGGCCGAACAACCGCCTGGTATAGGCCTCGGATAAGCCGAGGTTGTGTCGCCGCTCCGGTGACAGTTACTTAATGGCCGGGAAGGCGACGGAGTCGCTTATTCCCGGCCAGGAGGAGTTGTTGCAACATAAGGTCCTCGCATCGGCCGACGTATTTACGCCGAATCCTCCCTCATCCGAGGAGGAGGACGAGGACGAGCGGCGACGCCTACCGCGTGCCGAGACCGAGACCGCCTATGACGTGGGATCGGCTGACCGCCAAGAGGTCCCAGACCGAGTCCCGGAATTCCGGGTCGGTGCGGAGGTGTCGGCCGAACCGCACTCCTTCGCTCGGATGGTCCATCCGAGGGCTCCGAACCGGAGGCACAGGCGAGCCCATCGATCCTCAACTCCTCCTGGGGAACTGGGAGAGGGGAATCTCGGCCGTAGAGGCGACAGCCCATCCAATGGGTCGAGAAAATCTCGACTTCATCGGTGGAGTCTCGGTCAACTGACCTGACGGGACACCGTGAGGCCAGTGGTCGGCCGAGCGGCGACCGCCGACGGTCGACGGCCCGGGAGAGGGACCTTCCGCCTCCCAAGATCGCCGACGGAGGGATTTCACCTGTCCCTCTTTTGACCGAGAATAAGGTCCAGCAGACGCAGGCCCTTCTCCTTAGTGGAGAGGGACAGACAAAGCTCCTTAAAAGAAGCCGTAGGAAGAACCCAGAGAGAGCGGATAAATGTCATGTCGAGGAAGATACGCCTGCCGCCCGCCTCTTCGGGAGGGCGACCATCCGCCGAGATGATCCGCTGAGCTCACGACACCGGGCCAACCGGCCTCCTTGACTTCACCGAGGGAACGCTCGACGGCCCAGTTGCAATCGGGCAGCACGGTCTTCGAGGACGAGGTCGAGAAAGATGAGCACAGGTCGCAAGCCCGCGGGTCGTGCTCAAGGCCTAAGCAGTAGACACACGGAGTGTGGACCTCCGAGACATCTTCTGCCCGCATGGGCATCTCCGAAAACCGGGAGTCGATTTGTCCATCGCAGCCGCGAGGGATAGAAGACTGAAGTCTTTTTGCAAAATTTTATCTTTAAATCCGCAAACGGAGAAATAGGAACCAGTCACAAACGCAGAGCGTTAAGGAGGGAACCTGAGCTTCCAAGCGGTAAGGAAGATCTGGCGTCATGGGGCGGAGCCGAGAGTTATACCACCCGGGTGGGTGGGAGGAGCAAGCTTGAAGACCTTCCGGCAAGATTTAAAGCGGCAAGGATACTGCCAATGAGTGTGGATGAACAACATATCCATGTCCCTAGAATATTTCAATTTTTAGCACTTGAATTGCAGACTGGCTAAATCATCCTCATATGTGGACCATGTGACAGGTACCAGAAAACAGCTTAAAGGTTAGGTGGAAGGTTTAAAACTAATAGACATCTGCTGGGAGCTTAACCAGGATACCCAAATTTATTCTTTTTTTTCTTCTACCCATCAGTACTATATGAGAATTGATTCTTTTTTCATTTTTTTATGTTGCTTGCGCGCATGTGCAAGAAACATAGTGCCATCATCGGAGATTTCGGAGGTGTGTCACCTCCTCCTCCAATTCAGTCAGTGAGCTGGCAGGCGCGGTCCCTGTAAGCCAATGCATTTTGGAGCTGTCTATGACACACTCCAAAATGCAGTGGCATACAGTTGAAAGGGGGAGCTACGCTTCAGTGAGCAGCGATAAGAAGCGTAGCTCCCCCCACGCAAGGCGTACACACCCCGCACGTATTTGCAGCCGACGGGTGCCCAATCCCCGCCGGCTGAGCCGCGCTCTCCCCCAGTTAGGGTGCCACGCTGGGAGCCCACCCCAGCGCGCAATCAGTCCTTGGCCGACGGGTGCCTAATCCTCGTCGGCTGAACGCCTCATCGTCCTTGTGCCACGCTGGGAGCCCACCCCAGCATGGCAAACGGTCCCACAACGCCTTTTTCTTTTTTTACCTGAAAACGAACGGTCTCGCGCTGCCTCCACGCCTCCCACAACCCGCACTCACCCACCTCGCGCACTCCAGCCCCCACGCCCTCACCCCATACTTACCTCCGACTCTGGCACGACGATCTTCGTGGACCGGAACACGCCTGCACTCTTCAAAGCCAACCGCGAACTGAGGAAATGCCAGTAAGCTGTATAATGGCCTAGATAGGGAGTTTCAACTTTGTTGCATATCTCAGGCATTTTTGGATTTGCACAAATTTTCAACATGGTTTTGGACCTTCCTTCATGAATGATGTCATTGTCATGGTGGTATTCGGCCCAAGCGTGATTTCTCGCAGTGACTGCGAAATCACCCTTCAGGCCTGAATAACGCCATGACAGTGACATCATTCATGAGAAGGGGTCCCAAAACCCATGTTGAAAATTGGGTGCCATAATTCCAAAAAATGACTGTTTTACGAGCGTGCGTTGCGCAGTTCCTACGCAGGCTCGTTAAGTTCAATATTTCAATATTTTCATTCCAGATTTTCAACATTGCCATTTTACCACACCTTCTTATGAGTAGTACAGCTGTCATTTTTCACATCTAACCCAAAATGTGTTTCCGCCCATGTAGCGCAGAATGGCGCAGTCGGTGTGTGAAATCAATGTACGGGACAAATTAAGAAAATCACAGTGACACTGTTCATGAGCAAAGGTCTTAAAATGGCTATGTTGAAAATTTGGTGAAAAAATTCCTAAAAATGACTGTCTTACGAGCGTGCGTTTCGCAGTTCCTACGCACGCTCGTAAGTTCGCAAATTTTCAATATTTGCACTCCAATGACTTCCAAATACCTAAACAGCACATAGAAGCAAGCAACATTCAGCACTGACAAATGCTTGTTAACTTCTCAAGCACTGTATGAAATCCATAAAATATTATAGTATTTTGATTTCAGGTCATGCTAAAGTTGAATTACAAGTTAGATTTCTAGACAAAGTTTGCAAAAATTAAGGTTAATGGATCCTACCATGTTGAAAGATAAAAGCTGTCTGGAACACGTTCAAGTCAATATTAAAAATTACTCTGAACTCAACCCATCCTCACAAACCTCCCCTATAACACAATGGAAGCTTTTAAAGCTGTTATTAGAAGGGGAGCTATCAGTTATTCAATTACCAAGAAAGAGAAAGCATGGAAAAAATAACAGAATTGGAGAATGAAATAGAAAGGCTATAAAATACACATATGGCTACACATGATCACGATACATTTAAAAGGCTCTTGCAGGTTAAAGGTGACTATCGTAAGTTAGTTTCATACAAGGCTGAAAAAATATTTTAATGACGAGAGCTAAATATTATGCCTTTGGAGATGAGTCAGATAAAATTATGGCTCTCCAGTTGCAAAAAGAAAAACAGTAAAAAAATGAAATTTAAATGCCTGTAAATTTTCTTTCTCCGACGGCTGGTCTCCAGGCTTCCATATAGATGGGCTGTACCTCCTGATGCAGATATGCAAGTAGGAACTAAGCTCTGCAGCTGGGGATATCCAGCCCTCTATTTTCTGTTTCCACCAGTTCTTCCAAAAGTAGTCCAAATGTGGCAATACTATCTGAACTTAGAAACAAAATCAAGAAAATTAAGCCATACACTGCCGATTGGCCCACTCTGTACATTCTGGGAGGGAAGAAGAAGCCTGGAGACCAGCCATTGGAGAAAGAAAATGTACAGGTATTTAAATTTGGTTTTCTCTCTCTCTCTCCTAAGCTGGTCTCTGGGCTTCTATGCAGATGGGATATACAAAAGCAGTACATCCCCAGATATCCTGGGTGCAACGAATGTAATTACCCTTAAGGGTCCACCACTGCCTGAAGAACTAGGTGGCCAAAGGACACCTCCGCCGAGGTTGTCACATCCAGTTTGTAAAATTCTTAGAACATGTGAACGGATGACCATGTGGCTGCCCTGCATAGTTCTGCAGGAGATGCTTCTCTGAAGTCTGTCCACAAGGTGGCCATAGCACGGGTAGAATGGGCTCTCACTGGGCCAGGCAAAGTTACTCCAGCCTGATCATAAGCAGTGGCGATGACAGAACAGATCCATCTGGCTATAGAGTCCTTCAAAGCTTTTTTATCCTTATTTTGACCTGTAGTTAGAATGAATAGACTGGAAGTTTTTCTAATAGAATCCATTCTTTTGATATACATTTTCACCACTCGTCTGGGATCTAGCATGTGAAATTCCCTTTCCTTTTCATTTTTTGGGTATGGGCAGAAGGAAGGCAAAATCAACTCCTGGTTGCAATGGAAAGGATACATAACTTTCGGTAAAAAAACTTGGATCTGTTCAGAGCACCACAGAGTCCTGATGAAACACAGTATATGTCTCTTTGGTGGACAAGGCTCCTAGCTCACTGATTCTCCTGGCTGAAGTACCAGCTATGAGAAAAGCGACCTTCATTGTGAGATGCATGAGGGATGTCTCCTTGAGAGGCTCAAAAGGAGCCTTGGTTAAAGCTTTGAGAACCAGATTATGTCTCCAAGGTGGTACCGTTGGCTTCATTGGAGGGCGTTTTAATGTTGCTGCCCATTGAAACCTGCTGACATAGGGATGTGAACCCAAGATTCGCCTGAATCCACTAACATGAGTGCTCCCAGTGCGTAAACCTGAACCCTTAAGGTGGCTGGCTACAGACTTTTGTCAAACCAATTGTGAAGGAACTGCAGTAGTACATGTAATGATATTGGCTGGTTCTGTATGTATGTGTTTGGACTGAAGCCAGAACAAGAATTTCCTCCAAATTCTGTAATATACTTTAGAGGAAGAGGTGCAACGTGAGTCCATCATCATTTCAATAACAGGAGCTGTGTAGCCTAGTTGTTTCCCACTCAGTCTCCAGGCCAAAAGGGAGAGGTTGCTCAGATTGGGGTACAGTACCGGACCCTGATGGAGAAGGTCCAGGCTGATCTGGAAGGACAGAGGTGGTCACCTTGAAAGATGAATGGGAAGCGGGAACCATGGGCATTGAGGTCATTGGAGACAGATTAGAATCAGTTCTGACCAGTCCAGAGCCAATTTGTGGAGGACTCTGGACAGAAGCGGTATTGGTGGAAAGGCATACAGGAGATCGAACTAACACTAATCTAGGGAAAAGGCATCCTGAGACACTGCTAGTTCGCCCTTGGCCAGGGAGCAGAATTGCTTTACTTTACAGTTTTGCTGGCAGGTGAAAAGATCTATTGGGGGACTGCCCCACTGTTCTGTTAGGATGTGGAAGGCACTGTCCTTCGGCTCCAATTTCCCTGGTAGAACATTTTTGTGACCGAGAAAGTCTGCTGTGACATTTTCCTGCCTGGAATGTACACTGCCCTTATGCTTGCCAGGCAGTGCTCAGCCCACTGAAAGAAAAGCAGTGACTCCCATAGCATTTTTGAGCTTCTTCTTCCTCCCTGATGGTTGATGTATGCCATTGTTGTCCAACTGCCTGTTATAATCAGAGTGTCCTGATTGAGGACTTGCTGTTCAGAGTGTATCAGGGCTAGGTGTACTGCTCTCATCTCGAGGACATTTATACTGTACCTTATTTCTAACAGCAACCACTTGCCCTGAGCTACCAGCTGATGCACGTGAGCCCCCCAGCCCCTGAGGCTTGCATCAGTCGTGAATCAGATTTGGTGTGGATGGCCCAACTTGTAACCCCTTATAATATTTGTCCTCTGAGTCCGCCTCTGGAGGGAAGTTCTTATCTGTTGAGAAATTGCGAGCAGTTGATGCTGGCTGTGTCTGGACTGGGACCACAGCCTGAGCAAGTGACTTGAATGGGCCTCATGTGGACTAGAGCCCAAGGGACTGAATCCGCCAGCAATAATAAAATCCCAATTAACTGCATGAAGGAGTAAGCCGGCAGCTGAGGAGCTGTGTGAAACTTCTTGATCAGCTTCAGCAGGTCCCTGAATTTTGCTTCCGGGGGAAAGACCTTGTTGGTTTGTGCCATGAAATCTGCCCCCAGGAGGTTCAAGGTCTGGCTTGGAGTTAGGAAACTTTTTTCCCCAGTTAATGACAAAACCGTGGGCCGACAGGCACTAGATTACCTCCACCATTGCTTGTACTGCTTTGTCAAGCTGCAGGGCCTTGATGAGAATATCATCCAAGTAAGGGAAAAGTTGTATCCCTCATTTCCGAAGGTGAGCTATGGCAGCTACTAGCACCTTGGAGAATGTCCTTGGGGCTGAAGAAAGCCAGACTATATTAGTGTTTTGAATTGGAAGTGCTGCTCCCCCAATTCGAACCTGAGAGACTGCCTGTGTAGTTCCTGAATGGGAATATGCAGGCATCTTGCAGATCAATGGATGCCAGAAATTCCCTTGTTGCAACTCCCTGATGATTGATGACAAGGTTTCCATCTTGAAGGGTCTGCTGCGGACAAAATGATTCAGGAATTTGAGGTCTAGGACTGGCCTGAATCCCACTTTGTGTTTTGGCAAGATGAAGAATAGGGAGTAGACCCCCTAGAATGATCTCTCTATAGGGGGAACTTGCTCTACAGCCCCCGTTTGAAGAAGGTCTGTAATGGCCTGTAATACCACCTGTCTCTTGGACGGGTGGTCCGAGATAGGGAAGGGCACCATATGAGGTAGTCGGGGCTTGGATTTGCATTCTTTTAGGTAACCCTTGCTGATGATGTCTAGGACCCTACTGTCCGATGTGATCTGGACCCATTTCTCGAGAAATTCTGAAAGTCTGCCCCCTACTCAAGGATGGGCCTGGATAGCTTCATTGCATCTGGGGCCTGAGGACCATGATTTGCTCCTGCCTCTTGACTGGGGCATATGTACTTTAGCTGTCCCCTTGGATTCTTTCACCGCCTCTTTCAGAGCTGAGCCAAACAGGAGATTACCTTCATAGGGGGCATTTACTAAATACCTCTTTGAAGAGGCATCTGCTTGGCAGGCCAGAAGCCAGAGGTTGCAGCGAGTCAAAGTTTGAGAAAACATGGTCCGAGCGGCGCACCTGACCTCCTCCTCTGATACGTCTGCTGCATAAGCCAATGCCAAACCCATCAATTGCAGCTGATGAATAATATCCTTGTTCTTCCCTGGGTCCTCAGTGAATTGAAAAACTAATTCTGAGGCCCAGGACAGAGCGGCTTTGTCCAAAAAAAGATTGGCAGTTGCCACTTTGAGAGACATTGCTGATGCTTGGAAGGCCTTCTTAAGTGAAGCATTCACTTTCCTGTCAACTGGGTCTCTGAGTGATGCTCCTCCCTTGGCTGGGATGACTGTCTTCTTAGTAAGGTTCAAAATCAGAGGGTCGATTCTGGGGCAGTCTTGCCACTTTTCAGTTAGTTTCTTGTCAAACTTGAGCTTAGAGATCCGCTGGAGCACTGGATAGGTGCGTTCTGGACCTTGCCATTCCACTTTTAGCAAATCCTCTATGGCTGGAGGAATAGGGAAGACTGTGGCTGGTTTGGCAGCAGATGCCATGGGAAAAGCTCGTTTCCGCTGTGCTGGAGTCACTGGGGAAGAATCGAGACGAATTTCAGTTATGACCTTCTTGATGAAAAAGTCTAGGTCCTCTATGTCAAAGTTTCTGGACAGGGAGTCATCCGAGTCTGCGTATGAGCCCCCTAGCACCGCTTCTAGAGAACAGGAACTGAAGTCTGAGAAGTCTGGGGAACGGTCCCTATGACACTTCCCCTTAAGGGTTCCCCTAGATCTACTCCAAGAACGAGAGCTTCTTTTTATTGTGGCGTAAGGAATGCTGATCCTCCTCATCAGAGGATCTGCTCCTGTATCAGAAGTTTTTCTTTTTATCGTAGTGATGTGAGGACAACTGCTCCTCTTCAGATGAGGACGGGTATGGGGACGGGGTCCTCTTTCTTTTTGCCTTCTTGTGAGGCCTCACATATGGTGATCCCGAAGGCTGCCAGTCGAAGCATGCAGGGTCCAGAGCAAATGCTCTATTTATCTTGTCTATGAGGTCTGGGGCTAGAGAGGGGGGCTACGGACTGTTAGGTCTCCCTGGTGGCCGCTGTTCTCTCAGACCTGATGGCTGCTGCTCACTCAGACCTGTCTGTCTGTTGGCTATCTGTCCGAGCTTAGGAAAGGGAGGCCTTTGCCATGTCCTCCCCATTTGCAGAAGCTGCCTTCTCATATTTTAGGCAAAGCGAACCTGTGAAGGTGATTAGAAAAGGGAATTTGCAACACTAGTATTTTGTGCCCCTGGCAGGCTTGTCTGTGGCCATGACTGAAAATGGCTCTAATCCCCTTAGATTCCAAGTACCCCCCCCCCCGGAGGATTCCTGACAATACGGGGGGCTGTCTGGAAGAATGCTGAAGCCCCGATGGAACACTGCTGCTCACCCTTTAAGGGCAAAAAGCTGAGCTGTTTAAACTGTTGGTTGATTAGTTAATATTTTCTTGCTCCGTTAGTGTTTTCTTGCTCCCTTAGTGCTCAGGGGAGGGGGGAGGCCAGTTTATTCCTGAGCAGCACTCCTTGTAAAATGCAGTGCTCCTCGTCCAGATAGCACTGGAACATTGATGAGCGACTGAATTAAAGCTGCAGCCCACCATCAATAAGCGACTAAAAGAGTCAGGAAGCCAGCAGTCGATGGGAGCAAAAACGGCCCTGCCATTAACGAGGAGAGAATCCTCTCAGAGCACTGAGGTGTTAATACTGTCCGATCACCGTAAAAACTGCATCCACTGATGAAATCCACCAGTAGATGAACTGCAAGGCTACAAAGAACACTGGGTTGGGCCCAGAATTGCGGAAAAACCCTCCGTGGCTGAGACTGGGACCACGGAGGAGTGCTCTAAAGTGCTGAGATTCTTCAGCAAATCCAATAAAAATTCAATTTGTGACTTATGTTGTTTGTTTGTTTGTAAAATTTTATTTTTATACAGGAACACATTTGTTGGGACATCAGTCCCGTTTTCAACAAAGTCCTGATAATAAAGAACATACATTTATACAAAACATCACTTCACAACACATTTAAATATTTTACTTAAAACAGGTACATGATAATTGCAAGTATGCCCTTAATTTTTTATTAAATACGGATGAATTTGTAATTACCTTCAATCTATGGGGCAATTTATTCCAATAATAAGCTACTGTATTCTGGAGCATTTCGCTTCCATACCTATTCTGAGATCTAGTCATGGGGATTTCTTTACCAAAGGATCTTGTCTGCATAGTTAATATCCTATCATCTTTAAATATAATATGGTCAACCAAACAATGTCTAGGTTCATCTTTCAAAATTTGATAACACTGTTTATACCAAATATAGACCCTTCTCTGTTTTGGGTCTAACCAATTTAATTTTTTGTACAGATCACAATGATGCACACCATGCCTACTTCTTGTTATAAACTTACTCATTTTATAATAAACCTGATTTACTTTATTTAATACTGTAATGCCAGAATGCATATATAGTATAGACCCATATTCTAAAACTGGGATTAATAGCTGCCCAACCACTTTCTCCCTTACCTTCTTTGTCAGGCTCCCTGCTACTCTTCTTAATACCCCTAATTTTTGAGTTACCTTTCTCACTTGTATACTAACATGTTCTGAATATTGTAAACCACAATCAATCTGTACCCCCAGATATCTATAAGTATCAACTACTGTAATCTGTTTATTCCCTGCCAAATTAATATTAAGTTCAAATTTCCCTCTATTTTTCGACCCTCCGAATACCATACTTTGAGTTTTTTTTTAATTTAATAACAGACCATGGTTATTAAACCAGGTCTGTAATGAGTTTATATCCTGTTGAAGTTTATGTGTTAATTGAGCCATATTATCAGCAGATGCAACTATTACAGTATCATCTGCGTACATTCTGACATCACAGTTTTCCATTTGCCTTGGAAGGTTATTCACATAAACATTAAATAAGAGGGGGCCCAAAATAGAACCTTGTGGGACCCCTCGAAAAACTTCACCTTGATCTGAGGCAATTTCTCCCAAAACAACACACTGTCTTCGATCAGATAGATATGATTTAATCCACGCTAATGTTTCATCTTGAATACCCAATTCAAACAGATCAAGCAACAATAATTCGTGTTGAACCAAATCGAACGCCTTACTTAAGTCAACAAACACGGCCCCTGTACATTTACCCTGATTCAATGATGTTGTTACCAAGTCATTAAAATCGAGCAAGGCCGTGCTTGTTGACTTCCCTTCTCGAAATCCATGTTGGTAACTAGTCATTAGTTGATTATCTTCTAGATACTCCGTCAATTGTGTATGAACTAATTTTTCCAAAATTTTAGACAATATGGGCAATATGGCAATTGGTCTATAATTCGATACCAATGTACTTTCCCCTCCTTTAAAGATTGGTATTATTTTACTTATTTTCCATACCTTTGGGACCACAGAACATTGTATACTCCAATTAAATAAATATGTAACAACTGAAGCAATAATGTCGGCTCCATATCTTAAAAATTTAGCATCAATTTCATCTAGACCTCCAGATTTTGAAACATTCAAGTTTCTCAATTCCTTCTCTACTTCGTTTACCATTACCTCTTTAAATTTGAATTTAAATCCAAGATCAATCTTATTTATTGTTTCTTTATTTCTTTTTAATTTATCCAAGGAAATTTCAGATGTCCTTTTAATTAACTTAGGAATATTTAAATCAGGCAGATCAATGAAGTATGCATTAAAATAACTTGCAACTCCTTCTTGATCTTTGATCAAACTTTCTCCTTGATTTAAATTGATCTTTTGTCTTTGTTTTATGGGATCTTTTAAATTAGAGATTTGCTTCAAAAAATTTTTTGGATCCCTTGCCTTATTTAACTTAGTCAAATAACATTGTACTTTAGCTCTCTTTATATCTTTTTTACATGTATCCCTCCAATATTTAAATTTTTCCCAAGTCTCAATTTCCTTATTCCTTCTAGCTTTTTTCCATACTCTATCTCTTATTCTTAGTTGTTTTATCAATTTATTTGTTATCCAAGGTAATTGGTTATCTTTAATTAACTTTTTTACTTTTGGTGCATGTTGCTGTATACACGACAACATTATTTCATTAAGCTCTTGAAGAGCTAATTCAATATCTGGAATGAGAAAGATCCTTTCCCAATTTTGTTTTATTAGAGAATTCCTATATTTTAACTCATTAAACCTAGTATAATCTCTTACCCAATATGTGGTTTTATTTATGTTCATTGTTTTATTTATATTAACTACACATGCTATTGGATTATGATACTCAAATTCAAAGGTAATATTTTCTGTGTCAAAACCTGTATCGCTTGTGATACAAATATCAGATCTAATAAAGAGCCCAAAGATTGATTGTTAGTGGATCTGGTTGGATTTTGTATTATTTGATCCAATCCCAAAGTTGCAAAACTTTCTCTTAATTTTGCACCCTGGATTGTAACAATTTGAATTAAAATCACCTGTTATCAAAACCTGCTGATCTCCTATCTTATCCAAAATGATCTCTGCTAAAGAATCAAATGTTTTTATTTTTGTCTTTGAAGGGGCGTAAAACACTCCTACAACTAACCTCAGTGAACCAATTTTTATCATTAAACCATCTACCCCCCATGATTAGTTGCTAATAACGTTTGAAATGAGCCTAAACTGTTTTTAATATACAACAAAACCCCACCACCTTTTTCCCTCTGTCCTTCCTAATTACCTTATAGTCCATTAGCTGAATTTCCTCATCTTGTATATTTCCATGAAGCCAGGTTTCTGATAATGCTATTATATCGTATTTGGTTTCCTTAGCCCAGACCCAATAGTCATCAATTTTTTTAGTTAAGCTTCTAACATTTTCATGTACTATGGACAATCCTTTATTTTCATTTGGTCCTGGATTCTGTTCAATATCACCACTCCGTATTAATAGTAGATGTCCCTTACTAAGGCTCAATTTATATCCTAAATAACGTGGAGAAAACTGTCTCAGAGATTGTTTCAACTCATTTGTAAAATGATTACGTCTTTTAGTCAATAGATTCCGTGTTACATGATAGTCTGAAATCCCCATGATCAAATTGCTCTTAACCCTTTTTACTGTACCAGCCCCCGAACACTGATATCCATCCATTACCCACAGACCCCACACCATGTACCCTATTATAAAACTGTTTAACATATGGCCCATCTTAAAACAATAAAACTAATATAATTACCAAATCCTTTATTTCTTTTTATAGTTTTCTTCACCGAGTGGCGCGCCACGGCGCTCGCGCCTAAAAGGCACGTAGCTTTATACACAGGAGCCCCGGCCCCTTCTAGGTGCACCCAATGAATTGAATGTAATTGGCAATAGTCCAAACTGCTCCCCTGAATCACAGTAAATAAAGTGCAGTCTCTCAAATAAAAATGCAGAGTTATGTCCAAAAGCGACCGCTGCTCCTGTCTTCAGCCAAAATGCCAGCTCTCACCTGCAGCCTTGTTGTTACCTCGGGTCAGTGTCTCAGAAGCAGTTTTAATAAAACTTTTTATACTCTGATGTCTTCAGCCCTGCCACATGGTGACAGAGCTCTGCTGCAGAGTACCTGCTAGTTGGAAGACAGGAAGTAAACTGGTGGAAATAGGAAATGGAGGACTGGATATCCCCAGTTGCAGAGCTTAGTTCCTGCCTGCATATCTGTGTCAGGAGGTACAGCTCATCTGTATGGAAGCCTGGAGACCAGCTTAGGAGACAGAAAAAATATTTTTGAAATTTTGAGCCGTACCAATAAGTTGATTACTAACCCTTCTGTCATCAGTAGAGTTTTTTTAGACAACTACTTCACACTTTATAGTTCCAACAGATCTAAGCATCCAGTTAAAAAACTCTAACATGTCAAAACAGCTATCTTGGAAAAGACTATAACTAAAAAGAAGTACAACAAACAATTAAAAAAGCCTACTGGTAAATCCCCTGGCCTTTATGGAGTGCCCTCTGAATTTTATAAGCAATATTCTTATTTATTAATGGAACCACTAACACAGGTTTTTAATTATTGCATGCAAACAGGTAAACTCCCTCCATTTTTCTACAAGGTAAAAATTTTAGTCTTTCTTAAAATAAAACCTGTTTGGTGGGATTTGCTTGGAGATGGTTATTTGAATTGGAGACCTATATCTGTTAATTTCAAGCCTAGTTTGATTTGGTGTTAGTGAAGCTGATTAAATTGGAGAACTGTTTCCTTTGGCAGCAAACATATTTTGGAGGCTCTGACTTGAATTTTGATTCCTTGTGCTGACTCCATTAGCTGTAAAGGTTAGTTCATAGTGGGGGAGGGGTGTTAATGGTCTGGCCAGGTCTCACTCAGCCAATTGAGTGGAGGCAGGGCTGAATCAGGTTGAGGTGCTAGCTGCTTTGTCTTCTCAGAAAGAACTGGAAGGGGGCAGGATCAGTTGTGTTCCAGGACAGTAGCTGCTGCTGTTTCACAGGGTTCTTGTGGATTTTACTTGGTAGGTTAGTTCTTTTCTTTCTTGCTTCTAAGGGGCTAGCAGTGTATTGTTCTGGGGGATCCTGGATGTTTGTAAACTGATTTAGTGGCTGTAAGTGGGGCTCTTTTTGTGGATGTTTCACTTTGTAACAGGCTGCGCTGGTAGAGGCCTATTTCTTCTGATTTAAAACCTGTTTGGTGGGATTTGCTTGGGCCTGGTTCTTTAGCTGCAGGGCTTGGAGGGGAGACACAGGGCTGATACATTCTCTCTCATCAGGTGTCCACCCACCCTCCCACCCTCCCTCCCCAGAAGTCTGCAAATTTATAGGGAAGACCTGCTCTGCAATTGGAGGAAAAGGCTGCTGGTGCAGCTCATGTAGTTCTAGCCACTGGGGGTTGAATTTAAAGGCTGGGAGAGAGGAGCTTAGGGAGTTGTTCATTTTCCTTACATGTTTAATGTGTTGTACTGCACCTAGTAACAGAGTTACTGGTGTACAGTGGGACTGTCTCTAGGATTAGTGGGTGACCTGATTAGGCAGTAGGGGTATCTTGGAACAGGGGGAACCTGGTGGCTCACCCAAGGAAACCTATTTGAAAGGGGATGGAACCACACATCATTAGGGCCGGCATCTTTGGGAGGGTGGTGGGGTGCACAGGGTGTGGAGCAGCCATGATACTGGACTGGGCTTGGAAGTTTGGTGGTTGCCCAGTGTGCTACCAGCTAGCACAGCTTAGGGAGGAGGTTGCGGGGATGAGGAGAAAGCTGGGGAAGGGGTGGTATGGTTGTGAAGGGCTGAAATCTCCTCACAGGGTTGCACCAAGCACTGGGGCAGGGTATAGGAAAGGAGGCAGGAGAATACCAGGGTCACATAGGGACCCTGGCAGAGGGGGCCCAAAAGAACACTACCAAGGAAGCAGGCAGGTAACTGGGGACCCTCACAAAGGGGGGACGGAGGGACAACATTCTCAGGGAAGTAGGTGGATAGCCAGTGCTGGACAGAAGGAAGCAAGGCAGGGAGGTGGATCAGACCTTATACTTAGAAACCGCTTCAATTCTCTTCTTCTGCTCAAGGATGAGGGGGGGGGATGTAGCCACGACAGAGGTGGTTAGAGACGGAAAGGGTGTGGGAGTGGGGGGCAGGAGGCAGGGGCCAGATAGCAGGAAGAACAGGGGAGACCTGGAATGCAGGAGAATGGGGGAGCAGTGAATCGGAGCAGGAGGCAGGGAAGAGGGAGGAAAGCGCAAGGAGAAGGACCAGTTGGGAGGAAAGGTAAAGAAGGACCAGAAGTACAAGGAGGATTCAGTAAAGAGAGCTGAGGGGGTAGGCCAGGGGAGCACGACAGCAAGGAGGAACTAAATGGAGACAGGAAGGAAGGGAGGATGAGCCAGGCTAGTTTAGCAGATGGGGGAGAAGGACCAGTTGTGAGCAGGGAGGGGGGAATAAACAAGGTACAGAAGGATACTCAGAAGGAGGAGAGGCATAGGATTGGAGGGGAGGGAGTGGCCATGGTAAATAAGGAGCGGGTGGCATGTGGCACACAGATAGGGGGAGGAACAAGGAGCCAGCCGGGTGGAAGGGCCGGTAGAAAGGATGAGGGACATGGAAGGGGGGGGAATGGAGGAAAAGGAGTGGTCAGAGTGCTCCTGCTGGGGGATTCTATGATCAGGGGTATCAAATGGGATACGGAGGGAGAAGCCTGGCCAGTTAGAACAAGATGCTTCTCTGGACTAACGGTGCACAGGGCTAAGCACGAGGTATATCAGCTGGCAAAGGACTGTGGGGGTTCCCCAGACATACTGGTCCACCTGGGCACAAATGACATTGAGGGAAATAGCGAGCTAGAGATACAGGCAAGATTCAGGGAGCTCGCAGGGTCTGTCATGACATAGGATGCACAGTTTCCTTCTCAGAAATCCTGCCAGTGCCAAGGGCTAGTGGGGAACACAAAAGAAAAATTAGGAGATAAACCAGTGGCTCAGGGAGTGGTGTGAGGCCAGAGGGTATGGGTTGATGGGGATTGGGGAGACCTGGGAGGATAAGGAGCTGTATGCTAGAGATAGACTACATCTCAATTTGGAGGAGGGAATCCTAAGTTGAAAATAGAGGAGTTCATTGGTGAAAAGTGGGGTTTAAACTTGTGAAGGGGGTGGATGGGAGAAAAGGCAGTCAAGGGGATGCCGATAAAGGAGGGACTTGTCTCCACCCCCTGGGGACCAGGAGGATTGCAGGAAAAGACCAACTGGCAAAGTGCAGACCAGGAAAAAAAGAATCCCAAGGAACACGAGCAGGGGAAATGGAACTATAGGAAAGGGTGGAAGGTAGTCCTGCTAAATGCCAGGAGCTTGGGCAATAAAATGCCTGAGCTCCAGGCGTGCTAACTGAGGGAGCAGTGGATGTGGCAGCGTCACTGAGACCTGGGCCACTGCAAGACATGACTGGGACCTGAACCTGGAGGGTTACACTATGTTCAGGAAGGACAGGGGGGAGGGAAGGGAAGGGAAGGAGGGGTAGCAATGATAGTAAAAACTGCATTGGCATAGGGGGAGTAGAGGAGGCGGAGGGAACCGTGGAGGCGATTTGGGTCACCTTGATAACAAGGGGGGGCAAGAGAGTAAAAATAGGAGTGGTGTATAGACCCCCTGCCCTGGCGGAGGAGCTGGAGGACAGTCTGGTGGCAGATGTTGGAGACACTGCAGACTGGGCAGAGGAAAGGTGGTGGTGTTAGGGGACTTAAACATGCCAGGAACAGACTGGGAGACTATGACATCCTCTGTGACCAGGGAACAGAGGTTGTTGGATGTCTTTCAAGACGCGTTCCTAACTCAGCAGGTGAGGAACCGACCAGGAGGCACGGTACTGGATGTGGTCCTGGCAGACAGTGACCAGATTAGGGCCTGGAGTAAGGGACCCATTGGCGGGAGTGACCATGCCACGGTCTGGTTCTGTCTGGACCTAAGAGGGTAGAAGGCTGCACAAAAGACGAAGTAACCGACTTCAGGGGGTGGATTTTAAGGAAATGGGAAGGATCCTTAAGGAGCATTTGATGGGATTGGTCAGACATGGACGCTGATAGTAGGTGGGAAATCATCAGGAGAGGGGTGCAGGATGCTACCAGCACCTGTGCAAGAGTAAGACAAAAATGGTAGGGCCCAAAAATCCTGTTGGTGGACCAGGAGGTCCAGGAGGTGGTGCGGGAAAGAAAGCAGCCTATAAGAAATTCAAGTGCTCAAGGAGTGAAAGGGATTGAGGGG
The DNA here is from genome assembly GCA_016271365.2 of Neoceratodus forsteri. Taxonomy (NCBI): domain Eukaryota; kingdom Metazoa; phylum Chordata; order Ceratodontiformes; family Ceratodontidae; genus Neoceratodus; species Neoceratodus forsteri. The sequence goes on along the minus strand of CM028131.1, from coordinate 350,350,619 downwards.
AGTATGAGCTGATGGCTAGAAGGGCCACTAGAGTGGTGAGGGTGGCTAAGGCAAGGAAGGAGCAGAACCTGGCCAGGGAAATTAGGAGAGGGAAAAAGGGGTTCTTTAGATACATTGGGGAAAGACGAAGGGTGAAGAGGCAGATTAGCAGGATTAGATCAGGGAAGAGATGGGCACAAGACCCAGAGGAGCAGGCTGAGGTACTAAATGAGTACTTCACCTCAGTTTTCACCAGGGAAAATGGGGATGCTGCATCATACATGGGAGGAGACAGAGATAATGAGGAGGGGGCCCTTACCAATCGGCAGGTCTGGGGAGGGGGGCATCACTGGCAGGTGGGGGGAGGGCTAAGCAGGGAGAAGAGGTACTGGAAGTGGAAATCACAGCAGAGAGAGTGAGGGAAGCCCTCAGCTCCCTTAAGACGGAGAAAGCACCGGGGCCGGAAAAATTACATCCTAGAGTGCTGAAGGAACTTGCAGATGTCCTGGCGAAACCCCTGGCAGAGCTTTTCACCATCTCTCTGAGGACAGGGTGGGTGCCCCAAGACTGGAAGGTGGCGCATGTAGTGCCTATCCACAAGGGGGGATCAAGGGAGGTGGCAGGGAACTACAGGCCCGTCAGCCTGACATCAGTGGTGGGCAAGGTGATGGAGGGCATTGTCAAGGAGAGGCTAGGGGGGGACCTGGATAAGTCAGGGTGCCTGGACGATAGACAGCATGGATTCATCCCGGGGAAATCATGTCAGACAAACCTGGTGGAGTTCTATGACTGGGTGACAAGTGCCTTGGACCTGGGTAGACCAGTGGATGTCCTCTTTCTAGACTTCAGCAAGGCATTTGACTCTGTTCCTCACGTGGGCCTGTTGGATAAACTAGGAGAAATGGGGGTGGGAAACCAGATGATCCGATGGATAGGCAATTGGCTTCAGGTCGTAGTTGGTGGGATAGTCTCTTCCCCAAGGAGGGTCATTAGTGGGGTCCCACAGGGATCAGTCCTTGGGCCCCTTCTGTTCAATGCCTACGTATCTGACATAAGGACAGGAATCAGGTGAGATGAGTCTCTTTGCAGATGACTCAAACTGGGGGTGGTGGATGGGGAGGAGGGGAGGTGGCCCTGCAGGGGACCTGGAGGCTCTGGAAAGATGGTCTATAAAGTGGAAGCTGAGGTTTAATGCAGGGAAATGCAAGGTACTCCACCTGGGGGCCAGAAACCCAGGCCAAGTGTACACCCTGGGGGGATACTACAAGTCTCAATGGCTGAGAGGGACCTGGGGGTGGTGGTGGATGTCAAGATGAACAACTCTGAGACTTGTAGGAGGGCAGCAGCCAAGGCCAACAGGATGCTGGGATGCATCGCTAGGGGATCACCTCAGAAGGAGGGAAGTGATACTCCTCTGTATAACTGCTTGGTGAGGCCGCACCTGGAGTACTGCGTGCAGTTTTGGAGGCCGACTTAAAGAGGGACATTAACCTCCTGGAGAGGGTCCAGAGGAGGGCAACCAAAATGATTTGGGGCTTGGGGACAGGACCTATGGGAGAGGCTCAAGAGCTAAATATGTACACTTTGGAAGAGAGAAGGGACCGGGGACATGATAGAGGTCTTCAAGTACATGAAGAGGGTAAATAGGGGAGGAACAGTGAGGGGTGTGAAGGAAGGAGGAGGGGCCACTAGAGGGCATGGGTGGAAGCTGGAGGGGGGAAGATTCAGGGGAGAAAGGATGAGGTGTTACTTCACTGAGAGGGTGGTAGAGCCATGGAATGCACTACCTAGGGGGCTGGTGGAGGCAGAGACAGTGGAGGGGTTCAAGAGGGGGTGGGACAGGTACAGGGGAAGGGTTCAGGAAGCAAAATCCAATGCAGCAAGAATATCCGGAACTGGGAAGGGAGAAGCCAGAGAAGGCGAGGGGGACAGCAAGGTCAGCACCCAGGGTGGGGGCTGACCAAATGAGCAGACACGAAAGACCATTAGGCCTATTCTGCTGGCATTTTAGTATGTTAGTATGTAAATAAATAAAGATCCTAGGCAAGTAATTTCATATAGGCCTATTTCACTTTCAAATTCCCAAATGAAGATTTTGACTAACATTTTAGCCACAAGGTTAGAAAAGGTAATTCTGACTATAACTGACACATATCAAATTGGCTTAATATAGGGAAACATAGAACATAGAAACATAGACTTTGACAGCAAATAAGGACCGTTTGGCCCACCTAGTCTGCCCATTTCCCTACCTACAGGATAAGCTGCAGATCCTAGTTAACCAACAGCCTATTTCTTCTTACCCCCCACAAGAATTACCTTATATCTGTCCCATGTATTCTTGAATTTTCCAATGGTTTTAGACCCCACAACCTCCTCAGAAAGGCTGTTCCATGCATCCACCACCCTCTCTGTGAATAAATACTTCCTCACATTGCACCTGAACCACCTCCTCTATCTTTAAATTGTGTCCCCTTGTTCTTGCACATCTCTTTTTCTGAGAGATGCTACCCTCTTGGACTTTGTTGATTCCACTGAGGTACTTAAAAGTTTCTATCATGCCCCCTTCCTCAATGGTATACATATTAAGCTCCTTTAGTCTCTCCTCGTATGGCTTCTCTTGCAGACCCTACACCATTTTAGTTGCCCTCCTCTGGACTGCCTCTATCCTGTCTATGTCCTTGTGGAGATGGGGTCTCCAGAACTCGACACAGTACTCCAGATGGGGTCTCACCAACTCTGTACAGAGGGATAACATCTTCCTGTTTTCTGCTGGTGATGCCTCTTCCTATACATCCCAGTATACCCCCAGCCCTCCCTACTGCCTTCTCACATTGCTTGCTAACCTTAAAGTCATCTGATATGATTACCCCAGACCCCTTTCTATTTTTGTTGTTGTTAATGCCCCCCCCCCATTGTGCAATCTTCCCCTGGGTTTTTGTTTCCCAGGTGCATTATTTTGCACTTCTTTGCATTGAATCTAAGCTGCCATACTTGTGACCATTCCTCCAACCTTGCCAAGTCCCTTCTCATCCTTTCCACGCCTCCTTGTATATCAACCCTGTTGCAGATCTTTGTGTCATCTGCAAAGAGGCATACTTTTCCTTCCAGCTCCTCTGCAATGTCACTTATAAAGACATTAAAAAGGACTGGACCCAGTACTGAACCCTGCAGTACCCCACTAGTAACCCCTCTGTCTTCAGTGTAGACTCCATTTACATTACCTTCTGTGTCCTGTTGTCCAGCCAGTGTTTTACCCAGGCTACCACCCTGGGACCCATTCCCAGGCTGGTTAATTTGACTATTAATCTTTTGTGTGGGACTGTGTCAAATGTCTTGCTAAAGTCTAGGTAGGCCATGTCCACAGCCCCTCCCTGGTCTACTACTTTAGTCACCCAGTCAAAGAAATCAATTAGATTCATTTGACATGACCTTCCCGCTGTTAACCCATGCTGTCTTGGGTCCTGTGCCCCACTGGCCTCTTGGTACCCAACAATTCTTTCCTTCATAAGTGATTCCATCACTTTCCTTACCACAGATGTTAAACTGACAGGTCTATAGCTTCCTGCCTCTGTCTTGGTCCCACTTTTGTGAAGGGGAATCACACCCACCTTCCTCCAGTCCTTAGGTATCACACCATCCTCCCATGATTTGTTAAAAACAGTAGTCAGTGGTTTCACTAGTTCTCCCCTTAATTCTTTCAGAATTCTGGGGTGAATTTCGTCAGGCCCCATTGCTTTGTCCACCTTCAGTTTTAGGAGTTCTTTCAGAACCCTTTCTTCTGTGAAAGGACTGGGATCAACCCCCCTATCAAGAGTGCTTCTGTTAATTGGATTAGGCACCTTCTCCTCCTCCTCGTTTGTGAATACTGAACAGAAATATTCGTTCAGTATCCCTGCTTTATCACTGTCCCTCTCTGCCCACCCACCGTCCATTCTATTCAGCCTCACTATCCCTCCCTTTGTCTTTCTACGCTCCCTGATGTATCTATAAAAGGTTTTATCCCCCTTCTTAACTGTGTTGGCTATCTTTTCCTCAGTTTTGGTCTTTGCTATTCTGACTTCCCTCCCTGCATCCTTCTGCCTTAACTGGTACAACTGTCTGTCCTGCTCCTTCTGTGTTTCCTTATACTTCCTGAATGCTATCTTTTTTCCCTGACTTTCCCCACCACCTCTTTTGAGAACCATAGTGGCTTTTTCTTTCATTTTGATTTGTTTATTTGCTTCACACAAAGGCTTATTGCCTCTGTGATGGCAGTTTTGATGTTTCCCCACTGTTACTCCACCCCTCCTTCTAGCTTGTTTGCTAGTGCTTTTCTAAGGCACTCTCCCATCTTGCCAAAGTCAGCCATCCTGAAGTCCAGTACCCTCACTTTTGTACAGCTTGACTCTGTAGCTGAGTTTATCGTGAACCACACTGTTTGATGGTCACTTGTTCCCAGATGGCAACCCACTTCTAGATCTGATTTCCCCTCACTGTCCCCATTTGAGAGTATGAGGTCTAAGATTGCTCCCTCACGAGTGGGTTTCAAAACTAGCTGTCTGAGGCATGCCACCTGTAGGGCATCGAGAATAGCCCTGCTCTTGGATGTGGCTGCAGCAAATGTGCTCCAGTTAACATCTGGCATATTCAGGTCTCCCATTAACAGTATCTCCCCTTTCTCTGCCATCCTAAGAATGCCTTCTATCATATCCTTGTCCATTCCCTCCCTCTGACATGGGGGTCTGAATACAACCTCTGTGCGGATTATGGTGCCATTTCCAGTCTCTAAGGTAACCAACAGTGCCTCCTCTCCTCCCGGTTTACTCTTTTGTTCAGTTGCCTTTATCCCTTCCTTTACATAGAGAGCTACTCCTTCCCCTCTTCTCCCCTCCCTATCTTTCCTGTAGGTTATGTACCCTGGTATGTTAACATCCCAGTCATGGTTCTCTGTGTACCATGTTTCTGTGACTGCTACGATATCCAGGCATCCCTCTTCCATCAAGGCCACAAGTTCAGGAGCTTGTTGCCCAGACTACGGGCATTGGTACTCATTACCCTCCATTTCCTGATGGCCTTACTCCTTTTTCCCCATCCCTGTCCTTATTGCCTTTGTCACTTTCTCCATTTACCCCCTGCCCTTTTCCCTATCGACATCTCTATCTTGGTGTTTACCTCACTTAGTACCCTGAATTTTTGGGGGGGGCTAGGATTTCCCTGCTCCTTTCCAGTGCCTCCCCTCTTGGCTAGTTTAAATGCTTGCCAATTAAGCATTTACCTAGGATCCTGGTTCCCCTCCTGGACAGATAGAGCCCATCATGCCAGTATAGGCCTGCATCACTCCAGGTGGACTCCCAGTCCCCAATGAAACCAAATCCCTGAGCTCTGCACCAGTTTTTCAACCACTGATTGATTCCCGTGGTGTGGAGCACCCTAGCCTCACCTGCGCCATAGACAGGCAGCACCTCCGAGAAGGCTACTCTTCGTACTACTTGTCTAAGGCCCCTCCCCAACTCCACAAACTCTTCCTGCACTGCTGTGATCCCTTTCTTAGCCAGGTCATTTGTCCCTAGGTGGACAATGACATCCAGCTCCCTTCCCTGTGCAGCTGACCCAGTGATCCTGAGGATTCGCTCCCTGTTCCTCCAAGCCATGGTGCCAGGCAGGTACCTTACCTCCCTCTCCCCTTCCTACCCCAGTTCTGCCTTCCTAACAATGGAGTCCCCCACCAGGAGTTGTTTCCTTCCCCTGTGGGGTCCCATGCCACCCTCCTGTTGGTCTTCCTTGTGGATGTTCCCAGCTTCTTCCTTGGTCTCCACTGCGGATGCCTCCATAGAGGAACCACACTTTGCCAGAACAGCACAGGAATTATGGAAAGGTACAACTGGAGGGATACACCTCTGTTCCACCACCCTCACCCTCCCTGAGCCCACTATGGTCCAACCGCTCCTCATTCTTGGCAATCTCTGAGTCAACGGCAATGGCCCTGGTGGTCCCTGGATGGAAGAGCAGGTCCACAAAAATCCTGGCCAACTCAGCCTGGAGATGAGCAACCTCCTCCCTCAGCCCAGAGAGATGCCTGCAGATGGGACAACACCACATCCTCCAGAACGTCTCCTGGAAGACTGCTGCTCCACAGCCACTGCACTGCACTACTCCCGTCATGTCTTATTTCTGGCCCCTTCACTGTTGTTTGGAATCCTTAATCTTTCCTCCTGTATTTCTCAGTAGACCCCTTACTTGCTCAGAGGCAGACCTCCAGCAGTTGGGGGGGGGGCCTGGAGAGCTACTCCTGCCCTTCTAGGACGGTGAGTCTTTGGTGGCTCTGTGATCACTCACTTCCTGCTCCCAAACAGGAAGTTCCTGTTGTCAGTCAAATCATGTGCCTATAAAAGTAGAACTAGCTTTGAGTGGGGGAAAGGAGGGCAATACAGGCCCAATAAAGAAGTCCAGTCACACAGCACTCCTTCCTCCTGGTGTTCTCTGCCAAGCCTCTAGCAGAATATATCTAGGTCAGTGTTTAAATCTAGTGTCCTTCTAGCTAAGCCACTTCCCCTACTTAACAGATCTTTCTACATGTAATTAAACTGCACAGATAACAATCCCCTTCAGCCACCTGAGATTTACACCTAGATAACTGCTCAGATAACCATTCACTTCAGCTAAATCAAACACACTAACTTTTTTTTTGTTGTTTGTGTTTTTTTACCCTAAATTGAAGGTCCCAGTAGAAGAGTTCTACTTCTTTAGTCCCAGTAAAGTCCAGTCACATAGCACTCCTTCCTTCAGGTGTTCTCTGCCAAGCCTCTGGCAGAATCTATCTAGGGCACTGTTTAAATCTAGCTTCCTTCTAGCTAAGCCACTCCGCCTACTTAACAGATCTTTCTACATGTAATTAAATTGCACAGATAACAATCCCCTTCAGCCACCTGAGATTTACACCTAGATAACTGCTCAGATAACCATTCATTTCAGCTAACTCAAACAAACACACTTTTTTTTTGTTGTTTGTGTTTTTATACCCTAAATTGAAGGTCCCAGTAGAAGAGTTCTACTTCTTTAGCCCCAGTAAAGTCCAGTCACACAGCACTCCTTCCTTCTGGTGTTCTCTGCCAAGCCTCTGGCAGAATCTATCTAGGGCAGTGTTTAAATCTAGTGTCCTTCTAGCTAAGCCACTCCCCCTACTTAATAGATCTTTCTACATGTAATTAAATTGCACAGATAACAATCCCCCTCAGCCACCTGAGATTTACACCTAGATAACTGCTCAGATAACCATTCACTTCAGTTAACTCAGACAAACACATTAACTTGTGTGTGTGTGTGTGTGTGTGTGTGTGTGTATTTTTTACCCTAAATTGAAGGTCCCAGTAGAAGAGTTCTACTTCTTTAGTCCCAGTAGAGAAGTCCAGTCATACAGCATTCCTTCCTCCTGGTGTTATCTGCCAAGTGTCTGCATCCAATCAGGATCCAATATAAGGAGAATAATAAATATCTTAAATCTAGGAAAATCGAAGAATGCCATGATTGTTACACTGGATACGGAGAAAGCCTTCAACAGTGTTGAACGGGATTATGTTTTCAGTTTCTGACAAGTTTGGATTTGATCCTAAATTTATTAACTGGCTAAAAATCTAATGGTAAGTCTCCTGAAGCAAAGGTACAGTACATACAAACAGAAATCTATTAGCATTTTTCCATTTATCTAGAGGTACTAGGCAGGGATGTCCCTTATCACCCTTACTCTTTGCACTTGCTATTGATGATGATGATGATGATGAAAACTTTATTTTTATACAGGAAATTCTAATCATTAGGATTATACAATCCTGTTCTCAAGATAGTCCTGTTTATATTTCACTTAGTTACATCTAAACATATAACATTAATCAAATAAATACAAAATGTACACAATACACAACATTTCAATATCCAACAATACATTAAGATAAGACACAAATACAAAACAAAAAATACAAGGTTTCACAATAAGGATTTCCCATACATAATCATATACAACTACATTCTATTTTATGAAGTTTCAAAATTTCATTTTTAAAAATCATGTGGTCTTCGAGAGATCTTATTGGAGGGGGTAGAATATTCCATACTTTAGCTGCCTGACATGAAATGGAACCATTGCCATATTTATTATGAATTTTTATGGGACAAACTCTATGTCTATGCACAGATCTTAAAAACTCATGCCTACCTTTACTAACTTTAGGAAAAAGTATTTGTGTAATATAATGTTCGGGGTAAGATATCTTATATTTATGTATCAGTATTAACCAGTTTTGAACCCCTAACAATAGCTATTAGATTCAGTTAATAGTTTAAAGGGAGCACTCACTGGTCAGCAAGAACATACAATTAGTCTGTACACTGATGACACCCTCCTATATTTAGCAGACCCCATACATCATTACCAGCATGCCTCAATATAATCACTGATTCTGGAAAAGCCTCAGGCTGTAAAGTGAATGTGGATAAGACTAAACTTATAGTATTGAAAGGGAATGAGGATGGCTTACCCACGGAACTAAGAGATAAGGCTAGAGATCAAATCAATTATTTGGGGATTACTATAACTAGAGCCCCACAGAATATGTTTAAATAAAAACTATCAACCACTTCTGACTTCAGTTGAAAAGGATCTACAAAAATGGATAAAATTACCATTGACACTCATTGGTAGGTGTAATGTAATTATAATGAATATTCTCCCAAGGGTTCTATTTCTTTTTCAGTCACTACCAATAGCTGTAAATGAACAATTTTTCAAAAATAGCAGCCATACTTACCGAGTTTCTATGGAAAGATAAAAAAACTCATCCAAGTCTTACAAAATTGTGGCTGACTAAGGATTTGGGATTATTAGGACTACCAAACATTAGATGGTACCTTTTGGCTGCACAGCTCTCCCAAATTCAAGACTGCGGTTCACCAACACTCATTCCATAAATCAAGCAGTTACACAAAAGACATTTCACCCTATTGTACTTGCAATGCAAACAGCATGTACAAGCTGGAAAAAAAAAATTAATGAAATTATTCTAAGTAGCCATCAAATTTCCCTTTTCACCCCAACATATCGTAATTATTATTTTAAGCCATCATATTTAGACAATGTTTTTTTATTATGGGAAACCTTAGATATAAAGACTATAAAAGATGTGTTTGATCAAAACACTTTCTTTTACACAATTACAGGAGATATAATTTGCCAAGACATCTTTTTTTTTTAGATATTTACAGTTGAGAGAGTACATAACTGCTATTAATAGGCATATAGGAAAATCCCCGATTATGAATATTCTAGAAAAGCGTAATGTTAAAGTAAAAGCCTATATCAGCTATTTATAATTTATTATTAAAATATTCACAATTGTCTCTTCTTCAGCTAAAAGGGAAGTGGGAACAACATTTAGACTTCCATATCAGTGATACTGTATGGCACAACATTATTGCCTTTCCTCTCTTCAAATTGAAATGTTCCAAATTAAAACAGATACAGTTTAATATTTTTTAGAACATGTACTATACTACACTAATACAAGATTAAATAAAATGAATAATCAGTGACAAATGCCCCAGATGTCTAGACAATTTAGGCTCATGTAGTCACGTTTCTCACTTGTAAAAAACTGACTTGCTTTTGAAATTAAATTATGTCTATTCTGGAAAAAGCTACAGACACCAAGTGAGAAAAAATGTGATAGGTATCATACTGGGGGTACATCAAGGATATATAAGTGGCACAAGAAATCAATAAAACTTTTTTCTTTAAGTTGCATTATTGCAAAGTGTATTTTAATGTCCTGGAAGGACTCAGATCCCCCTAGTTATAGCACATGGTTAAATCTAATGATTGACTTTTATAAAACAGAAAGGATACAGTATTATTTGAATAATAAGGAAGTGTATTTTGATTGAATCCTGGCAAATGTTATCGCTAACGCTTTAACTTAAAAAGGGTAGCATTGTCAGTTTTGCATGTGGGTCTGCCTCGCTGCTCTTTTCTTGTATCAGTAGTATTATTAACTAGTTTCTTTCTTCTGTTTTTCTTTTTGGTTGTTGTACTGTGGTATTGTGTTTTATGATGATGTTAATTTATCCAGTCTCTCAATAATAAAGATACTTCAAACAAAAAAAAAAACACCAGAGTGAATGCTTAGTTGGATGTTCTGAATTGGAAAAGCTAAAATCACTATATCACACAATAGCTCACTTTGTAGTTGATACCTCATTCAAGGAACACAACTGAAGAGTAACTCATTCCCTCAAATGGCCCTCACTTACTTGTAGACTTCAATATACGTCATTATGCCTTACCTTCAAACTAAAAGACCCACATGCCCCACCTGACCTCCATGGCATATTAATGAACAAACCTGACAGGTGATCCCCTTAGATCCTCCAGCAGAAATCTCCTCCAGGTCCCTTAAGTTAAAACAACAAAAGGTAGTAGGTCTGTTGCAAATTCTATCCCTCCCATTAGGAACACTCTTTCCTGAGATCACGTAATGTCAGCTTGCTGAACGGCAGCAGGGGCTTGGAGCTCTCTTCTCCTGTCAACTTACTCGCTATAATCTGCGACCCTCTGAGCTGCCAACTTAACAATATATTCTGCATCGGAACGCCTACACTCCGCCTGTTGGCCTTAAGGTGTTTTTTTCATCAACCCCTTTGTTTTACAGGGGGATGGAGGCAGAGAAAAAATAGGCCGTGATCAGACACACGCCACCCGCTACTCCAGAAAAGCTGCCCAAAAAGCCAAGGAACCAAGCTGGTACTGCCTATGAGAAAATGGGTGACAAGACTCAGCCACCTAGCCCTCTTACTGAAGAGAAGTTTATGCAGGAATTGGCTCTGCTAAAGGATGTTCTCCAAAATATTACCTCCGATTTGAAATCTATTCGGGGTGACCTCTCCTCCCTTACCACGAGGGTGTCTGACTCGGAGGCCAAGATCTACTCCCTCGAGCAGTGGAAAGCAAACGCGGAGTCAGAGATGTCCACGCTGGCTCAACAAGTCAAGAAGCTGCAGTTAAAGACGGAAGACCTGGAAGGACGTAACCGAAGGAACAACCTGCTCATCCTGGGTTTGCCGGAGTTCGAGGAAGGGCCAGATCTTATTGCCTTTCTTCAAAAATTCCTCTCTAAAACAGTGGGCCCTTCACCACTTAACCCCACTATCACCTGGAGAGAGCGCACAGATCACTAAGACCTAGACCTCCACCGGGCTCCCCCCCATGGCCTATAATTATGAAATTCCTCAGCTATATTGAAAGGCAGCACATTTTCAACAAATCTCGTGAGCTGCAATCTATTATGTGGGGGTCGGCCAAACTACGCCTTGCTCAGGATCTCCCTAAGGAAACCAGGACGAAGAGAGACGCATTCCATCCCGTGGTTCAGAAACTGATAGCAGCGCCTATTCCCTTTCGAATGGTGTATCCTGCTACCCTCAAGGTTACCATCGGCGACAGCACTCAAAGCTACGATTCTCCGGACATGGCCTACAAGGACCTTTCTGTTAAACTTCCTAATCTCTTTAAACTGAACGGCTGATTTCTTGTTCCCAGCTTTAATTTGTTAAGATGAGGACTTAACCTGCTCTTTCTGGAATCTGGTACCTTCGCTAGTCCTTCCCCTTATCTGTTTTCGATTTACCTTACCTGTCCGGCCGCTTCTGGGATCGTTGTGCTGAGCAAGGACCCTGGATGGTCGGGCGGAGGTTGGACTAGGCCTCGATGGTTCTAACTTCTGCTGCTCCCCCGGAACTAATTTTGGGCGGCCGCTGTTCTCGGTTTACTGTCCTTTTGCGAGGGACCTGTTTGGTCCCACCACCAAATAGCTCCCCCCGGAAACAACCTGCTTTGCTGAGACGGCATCCCTACCTCGCGACCTATCCTGCCAGTCTCCTGCCCCTTCTTTTTCACTCATTCCAGGGGGTGAGTAAACCCTTTTCCTTGGTTTTCCTTGTTTGGATGGCAATGGGGTTTACCTCTGAAGGATCGCAGTTCCTCATGTCCCTTTTGTAAGACAGGTAGTCTGTTGGTGGGGGGTATACTCCTGAGCCCCTTGCGACTGTCGGTAGTTGCATTGCGAGCTTATGGAAGGGGTGCCTGCTAACCCAGTCCCTTTTATAGGGTCCTCATTATTTCCTCCGGTTTGGGTTGGGAATATTTTTTCCTCATGGTTTCTGGCGTTTTGGTCACTTTCTATTCTGGAGGATCCCTATAGATTAGGGCTTTCTGGGTTCGCAATTGGGATCTGGTTTCCAGGCCTCTGTCGTTATTGCACCTGTCTTGTTAATGTTCAGGCCTGGCACCAGGCTGTATATAGTTGGTTTGCCTTATTCAGGGTTTTTTTTTGGGGTGGGGGGTGGGATGATTTAGCCTGCCTGCCTTTTTATTTGTATGGCTTCATTCCAGTTTCAATTAACCTGACTAAGTCATTATTACCTTTGGTAACTTCCTTCTGGCAGGTTATAGTGGGTTGGGATTTTGGGTTTCGAGTGTGCCTTTTCTTGTGGTTCATATTTGGTTGCTCTGGTACCTGCCTTCCTCTCATCCTGTATCTGAAATGGCTGTAAGTACTGTTAAAATTGCATCATGGAATGTACGTGGGCTCAGGGAGAAAGTCAAGAGGACTCAGATATTTAATCACTGTAACCTATCTCAGATAGATATCTTATTTCTACAGGATCCCACTTAACTAATTCTGAGGTTAAATGGTTGTCTCGATCTGGTTTTTCGCAAGTTTACGTTGCAAATGGATCCAACTCTAGCAGAGGTGTAGCTATACTTATTAAAAAATATATTTTGTTTCTGGTAGACACAACAATAGCGGACCCAGAGGGGAGATTTATACTGGCTAAAGGCTCCCTTAATGGGGGCACTGTGGTTTTAGGCTCAGTCTATGGTCCAATAGGGGGTAGCTCTGAATTTTTTATGACCCTAGCAGATAAAATCAGTGCCCTGCTTCCCTCCCAACTCATATTAGGTGGAGACTGGAATGTCTCGCCTTCCCATCTTTTAGACAAAGACCCTCAGTCAAACCGACCGCTTACTCCGATACAAAGGTCTTTACAAGATTTCCTACATATATTAGGGTTATGCGATCCTTGGCGTCTCTCCAATCCCTCTCTTCGATCTTTCTCGTTTTTCTCTCAACCCCATGGATCCTGGTCTAGGATAGACTATATTCTGATAAGTAAAACCCTTCTTCCAGGTCTCCTCCAAACTGGCATCGAACCGATTGTTCTCTCTGACCATGCAATTGTTTGGGCAAAAATTTCTCCGGACCCTAATTTTCAAAGAGATACTACCTGGAGGCTTAATACCCAACTTCTTAAAGATCCCCATATAGTGACTCATATCAGGACCCTAATTTCTCTTTTTCTGCAGGATAACCTTGGGTCTACTTCAAGGGTTGACATCATCTGGTGTTCCCTAAAATGCTATCCTAGAGGTGAATTAATTAAACTTGCCTCAGCAAGAAAAAGAGCCCGACAATCTCGGGTACTCCTTTTAATGAACAAAATTAAGGAACTGGAAGGCGCCCACCTCCCTTCCTCTCCTTTGTCCTCCCTTGAAACCCTCTTGGCAGTCAAAAATGAATATACTGACCTCCTTAAGGAGAAGGCTGAATATTGTCTCGTTAAAACTCAAGCCAAATATATTGAGCATGGTGAAAAAGCCGGAAGGCTTCTGGCCTTAAGACTTCGCACACTAGAAAGCTCCAGAATAATCCCGGCCTTGCAATCACCTGCTGGCTCCATCAAAACTTCTCCCAAGGAAATTGCACAGATTTTTGAGAAATACTATAAGAATCTTTATAGTGTACCTCCTTCCCCCGCCCCTCTCTCAGACATCTCAACATACTTAGCAGATATTGACATTCCCCAACTCCAGCCGTCCCATAAAGAGATCCTGACTGCCTCTATCTCACTCTCTGAGATAGAGAACGTCATTGCTTCTATGACTCCTGATAAGGCACCCGGTCCAGATGGATTCCCCGCAAACTTTTACAAGGTTTTCTCCAAAGAGCTAGCCCCATTACTTCTCAAACTTTACTACTACCTTTTTCTTCTCCCACCGAGACCCCACCCTTCTTGAAGCCACCATTATCCTAATTCTTAAACCGGACAAAGCTCCCACCGATCCGCGAGTTACCGACCCATATCTCTCCAAAATTATGATATGAAAATCCTCTCTAAGATCTTGGCCGAACGGATTAAGAAAATCTGGACCCATCTTCTCAGTCCAGAGCAGGTTGGTTGTACACTCGCTCCCCATCAGACCACCTTAGAACTCTCTCTCATATTTCTCATCTTGCCCATACATCCCAGCTCCCAATGGCCCTAATTTACGTTAGAGCGAGAAAGCATTCGACCGAGTGGATTGGTCTTTTCTCTGGCCACGATGACCAGGATGGGCTTCCCGGATTCTTTTCTCAAATGGATCCAAGTTCTATACAACTCCCCTTCGGCCAAGATATATTGTATCAGAGTTTTCTCCTCGTTGTTCCAGCTTCATACTGGTACCAGGCAAGGCTGCCCCCTCTCACCTTTCCTGTTTAATCTATATCTTGAACCCCTTCTTATTAAGCTCAAGTCTTCTCCACTTATCAAAGGCTGTCTGGTGCGTCAACATGAACTAGTCCTCTCCGCTTATGCCGACGATATACTTTTACATGTTACGCATCCCGCTGCTTCCCTAGAACATGCATTGAATCTCATCAGGCAATATGGTAGCCTCTCCCAATATAAACTGAATATCTCTAAATCCGAAATTTTTCCGTTAAATGTATATACTTACAAGCACGATCTTATCAAATTTGGCATGCGATGGTCCCCCAAATCGATTAAATATTTAGGTATTCACTTCTCCTCAGATTCTTCCTTACTCAGAAAACTCAATTTGGACAACCTCAAGACTCTCATCCAGCAAGATTTGCTACGATGGTCCAACCTTCCTATTTCCCTTTGGGGTAGGATTAATATTATTAAGATGAATGTTCTCCCCCGTATCTTTAACCCCCTCAACTTATTGGGCCTTTGGCTGCCGCTCTCCTACCTGCAACAGTTTCACGCAATTTTCTCGAATTTTATTTGGCGAGGAAAGGGAGTTCGATGCTCATTTCTCAAACTATCCCTCCCTAGAGACAAAGGAGGTCTCCGGCTTCCCAACCTCTTGCTGTACTACTGGGCCGCTCACCTAGCCAAACTAGGGAGATGGTTTCTAACTCATCCTGACCCCTCTTCCCCAATCTGGCTTCAAATTGAGAAATCGATTCTTTCGGAATATAAATTGGATCCCTATGCAATTTTTTATACTCCAACCTCCGTACTTTCGCAGTGGATAACTGACCATACAATTCTCACATCCCTTAAATCCCTCTTCCAGTGTCTATACTTTCTAAAAATCTCTCCGAAAATGGACCTGGGTCAGCCTATCACCCTTAACCCCAATATCAAGCTGGACAACTTGATGATCGCTCCTGAGTGGCTTCCACAAATTAAGGAAACTAATTTAGAACACTACTATGACCAGGGATCCCTCCTTTCTTCTTCCGACATTCTTGATAAGTTTGGTATTTCCAACAAGGTCTTTAAAATATATCAGTTGAGGCACCTTATTGTTGAGAAATTTGGTACTCAGTTTAGAGAACCCATGGTCCATCCCTTTCTTTCTCATATTTTTACTCTTGCTTCTAAATCACATTCCATTTCGCTAATATATTCCTTTTTACTGAATTACAAATGCCTGGAACCTGTTGCAGGCTCCAATATTTGGCTCTCCTTACTCCCCGACTCCACCCTTAATTGGTCCCACATTTGGAAGGACCTGCACAGATATCACACCCAAGACAGGTTTAGACTTACCCAATATTATATTGTGAATAATATGTATTACACCCCAAGAAACCTTTCCGGCTCAAAAAAAAACTTGCCCTCCCTCTTTGCTCCAGGTGCTCACACAGTGAAGGGAACTCTCTACATATTTTCTGGTACTGTAATAAGGTTGCCCCTTTGTGGTCTGCCATCCAGGACAATTTGGATCCTACTTCAGTCTCTCTAATTTTTCTCATTCCGAGAAATTTGCATTCTAGGAGATTCGCTAGCATAAATTGTGTAAGCATCGATGTCACATTACCCTCGTGTCTATTGTGGTTAGAGATTAGTTCTCAGGCATTGGACTGACCAATTGACTTTGACCTATTCTGAATGGCTGATTGAGCTCTCTGCCTATCTTAACACCGAAAGATTGGTAGCCAGCTCACGTAATCGTATGGACCTATTTCATAAAAAATGGGGTAAATTATATGCGCTATATCTGCACCAATGATCTCCTGGCTTCCTCTCTGATGCCCACTATGGTTTTCTTTGTTCCTCTTATCTTTCATACCTGCTTTCTCTGTTCCTGAAGGTAGGTTTACTTTCTGAGATGTTGATGTACTTACAAATAATCTTAGCTACATGGTTATCTGGCACACTTCGTTGGAGGGGTTGGCGGGAGTTGGGATTGGTGGGGGTGGGGTGTTGGGGTGTTGGGGGTGGTGGGTTTTTTTTTTTTTTTACGTTATACCATGTATGGATGACTGGCTTAATTTATGTAATGACTTTGTTATACTTTTGGCTTTGTAAAATCAATAAACTTGAATTTCAAAAAAAAAAGGAACACTCTTTCCTAATGCTCTACAGGTACCCTCCTCCCTGGATGAATTCAAAAAGGGTATAAGAACCCATATCATAGAAAGAAACCAATGCAATTGTTACCGCTGAAAATATAACTACTTCACAACTACACTGATTATTTGTATATGGCTGCACTTTAACTTGTCCCTGTATGCACTGTGGCAAATTTTATTAACTCGTATGTAAACAGATAGATATGATACAAAAATTAAAATATAGTACAAACAGCAGCGATCATCTTGCAGATAAATAGGCATTTTAAAATATCAGGTTATTCTAAAAACTAATTATACACAGCATATCTATCTATTCCAACAAGTCAGTCAAACATGCATAAATGTGTTAATAATTATACGGCTCATAGGCCTGATCAAATAAAAATGTCTTCGGGCCCTTTTTAAAGGCTTCCACCGAGGGTGCCTCCCTCAAACTATGTGGCAATGAATTCCATAGGGCTGGGACAGCCACTGAAAAGGCCCAATCTCCTGAATGCCACAGCCTAGCTCTAGGAACCACTAGGAGGCAACCCTCAGTGGAATTGAAAAAGCAGGTCGGGCAATGAGTAACCAAGAGGTCTTGCAGGTAGTCTGTACACTGTTGTAAATTCATACTGATACCCACATGTAAGTTTATTAAATATTATCTCTGTCATGTAACCTGTCCCTAAATTTATGTTTATTGTTAAATTATTAACTGGTTTCTTTTTTCTGTTTTTCTTTTTGGTTGTTGTACTGTGGTATTGTGTTTAATGATGTTGTTAATTTATCCAGTCTTTCCATAATAGAGATACTTCAAAACAAAAAGAAAAAAAAAGTGAAGAGACATAGCACCAAAATGATGCACCAGTATGACATCACATGGCAGAAAACAGGGCACTGGGCACAACTGTACTTCCATCATTTCCTGCTATTTCTTTGTCTCAAATTATTTTCCAAAATGCCAATGCTCTGCCCCACCAAAACACCCTAAACTTCACCTGAGAGGTACATTAATGAGCCTGTGTTTGGATTTATTCAGGAAGACATTTCAATGGAGACTGTAGGGAAAGAAGTTCCTGCTGTTATGAAACAAATTTATTGATGTTCCCTTTCTTAGTAACAGTTAGTTATAGCACTGTGCCTGTACCGTAGGCATACAATACACATGTACACTAATGAAGTTAGTCAGAGTGGATAGCGTCAGAGGTGTGGAAGAAAGATGGGGGGGGCATTCTCAAGGAAACAAAGTCTTGCACAAGAATGGTAATCAAAAGAAAACAGTACCAGAGACCAATATGGTTCTCTGGAAAGGTCAGGGAAGCAGTGAAAGCCAAAAAGAAGGCTTTCATCAGGTACACAGAAAACATGGGAAGAAGAATGGGGGGAGTACCTAATGAGAACAAGGGAAACCAAAATGGCAGTCAGAAAAGCAAAAGCAGACAACACAGCTGTGTACTGCGGAGGGGGCAAGGGTGGGGAAAATCACTTCTTTAAATATATTAGGGAAAAAAAGAAGGGTAGGAGGAACGGTTAGGCTAACGGAGGCAGGGTAATTGAAGGGGGTTGGGCAGAAAGCAGCAATTCTTAATGACTACTTTTGCTTTGTATTCACAAGGGAAGACAAGAGAGCCTCTGCCAGAGAATGGCATTAAGGCAGCTATAAGAGGGATACTTGAGATGAGGCAGCAAGTATTTACCAGTGAAAGGGTTTGGAAAGAGCAAGCAGCCCTAAAGATAGATAAGGCCCTGCAGTTAGATGGGATGCATCAGAGGGTGCTCAAGAAATTGGCAACAGAACTGAACCCTGGTAGGGATATTCAATAGCTCAATTCAGACAAGGGTATTTCCAAAAGACTGAAGGTTAGCAGATGTGGTCATACTCCGTAAGTTGGGGGGGGGGGCAAAGAGCAACTGGGTAACTACAGACCTGTGAGTCTTAACTTTATTGTGGGTAAACTGATGGAGACACTAGTCAAAGAGGACCTTGTAAACTACATGGAGAGCAAAGGACTCCAAGACTGTAAACAGCGTGAGTTTATGACAGGAAGGTCTTGTCAGACCAACCTGACAGTATTCTTTGACTGGGTAATGATGGTAGTGGATAAGGGCCATGCTGTGGATTTACCCTACTCTGATTTCCCCCCTAGTTGCTGGAGGTCTGACTCTGAGCAAGTAAGAAGGAGACTACTGAGGAATATAGGAATTTACTGTCTCAGAACAGGAAGATCAGGAGCTGTAAGTGCACGGAGGCAGTAGGAAAATAGGGAGGAAAAAAATTATATAGAAAAAAATTATAATAATAAAATAGAGAGAGGAAAGAGTAAGTATACAAAACAACAGTTAGGGGACCACAAATAAGACATGATGGGAGTGGTGCAATGCAGTGACTGTGGAGCAGCAGTCTTCTGAGAGACGTTCTGGAGGATGCAGTGTTGTCTCATCTGCAGGCACCTCTCTGGGCTGAGGGAGAAGGTTGCTCATCTCCAGGCTGAGTTGGCCAGGATTCGGGGGACCTCCTTTCTCACCCAAGAACCACCATGGCCACCACCGCTACCTCAGAGGTTGCAAAGAAAGAGGAGCGGTTGGACCACAGTGGGCTCAGGGAGGGTGAGGGTGGTGGAACAGAGGTGCATCCCTCCAGCTGTACCTCTCCACAATTCATATGCTGTTCTGGCAGAGTGTAGTTCCTCTATGGAGGCACCCACAATGGAGACCAAGGAGGATGCTGGGAACCTCCACAAAATAGACCCACAGGAGGGTGGCATAGGACCCCACAGGGGAAGGAAACAACTCCTGGTGGGGGACTCCATGGTTAGGAGGGTAAAACTGGGGGAGGGAGGGGAGAGGGAGATAAGGTGCCTGCCTGACATCATGGCTTGGAGGGATAGGGAGCATATCCTCAGGATCGTGGGAGCAGCTGCACGGGGGGAGGGAGCTGGATGTCATTGTCCACCTAGGGACAAAGGACCTGGCTGGGAAAGAGATCAGAGCAGTGCAGGAGGAGTTTGTGGAGTTGGGGAGGGGCCTTAGACAAGTAGCACACACGGTAACCTTCTCAGAGGTGCTGCCTGTCTATGATATGGGTGAGGTTAGGGTGCTCCGCACCATGGGATTCAATTAGTGTTTGAAAAACTGGTGCAGAGCTCAGGGTTTTGGCTTCATAGGGGGCTGGAGGTCCATCTGGAGGGATGCAGGCCTACACTGGCACAATGGTCTGCATTTGTCCAGAAAGGGAACCAGGATCCTAGGTGATAGGTTTGAATGTTTCACTGGCAAGCATTTAAACTAGCCAAGGGGTGAGACACTGAAAAGGAGAAGGAAAATCCCAGCCCCCCCCCAAAAAAAAATCAGGGTAGTTAGTGAGGAAAATACCAAGATAGAGAAGTCGATAGGGAGAAGGGAAGGGGTAAATGGAGAAAAAGACAAAGGCAGCAAGGACAGGGATGGGGCAAAAAGGAGTAAGGCCATCAAAACATGGAGGGTAATGAGTACCAATGCCCATAGTCTAGGTAACAAGCTCCCTGAACTTGTGGCCTTGATGGAAGAGGGATGCCTGGATATCGTGGCAGTCACAGAAACATGATGCACAGAGAACCATGACTGGGATGTCAACATACTAAGGTACACAATCTATAGGAGGGACAGGGAGGGTAGAAGAGGAGGAGGAGGAGAAGGAGCTATCTATGTAAGGGAAGGGATCAAAGCAATGGAACTAAAAGGTAAATAGGGAGGAGAGGAGGCACTGTGGGTCATTCTGGAGACTGGAAATGGCACCATAATCCGCACAGGGATTGTATACAGACCCCCGTCTCAGGGGGAGGAAATGGACAAGGAAATGATAGAAGGCATCCTTAGGATGGCAGAGAAAGGGGAGATATTGCTGATGGGGGACGTGAATATGCCAGATGTTAACTGTAGCACCTTGGATGCAGCCACATACAAAAGCAGGGCCATTCTTGATGCCCTAGAGGGGACATGCTTCAGACAACTAGTGTTGGAACCCACTCAGGAGAGAGCAGTCTTAGACCTGGTACTCTCAAATGGGGACAGAGAGAGGATCTAAGATCTAGAGGTGGGTAGCCATCTGGGAACAAGTGACCGCCAGTGTGGTTCATGATAAACTCAGCTGTAGAGTCAAGCCATACAAACGCGAAGGTACTGGACTTCAGGAGGGCTGATTTTGTCAAATTGGGAGAGTGTCTCTGAAAAGCACCAGAAAACAGACAAGAAGGAGGGGGTGGAGCAACAATCGGGGAATATAAAAACTGCCATCACAGAGGCAACAAGCCTTTGTGTGAAGCAAATAATCAAATCAAAACGAAAGAAAACCCACTAAGGTTCTTAAAAGAGGTGGCGGGGAAGGTTAGGGAGAAAAAGATAGCATTCAGAAAGTATAAGGAAACGCAGAAGGAGCAGGACAGAGAACTGTGCCAGTTAAAGTAGAAGGAAGCAGGGAAGGCAGTCAGAATGGCAAAGGCCCAACCCGAGGAAAAGACAGCCAACTTGGTTAGGAAGGGGGATAAAACATTTTATTGGTACATTAGGGAGTGAAGAAAGACAAAGGGAGGGATAATGAGGCTGAATAAAGAGGAGGGTGGGTGAGCAGAGAGGGACAGTGAAAAAGCAGTGATACTGAACGAATACTTCTGCTCAGTATTCACAAAGGAAGAGGAGGGGGGTACCTAATTCAGTCAACAGAAGCACTCTGGATAGGAGGGTTGCTATCAGTCCTTTCACAGAAGAAAGGGTTCTGAAAGAACTCCTAAAACTGAAGGAGTACACAGCAATGGGGCCTGATGGGATTCACCTCAGAATTCTAAAAGAACTAAGGGGAGAACTAGTAACCACTGACTACCCTTTTTAACAAATCACTGGAGGATGGTGTGGTACCTGAGGATTGGAGGATAGCGGATGTGATTCCCTTCACAAAAGTGGGAGCAAGATAGAGGCAGGAAACTACAGACCTGTTAGTTTGACCTCAGTGGTAGGGAAAATGACGGAATCACTTCTGAAGGAAAGAACTGTTGAGTACCTAGAGGCCAGTGGGGCACTGGACCCAAGGCAGCATGGATTCAAAGTGGGAAGGTCATGTCAGATGAATCTAATCAATTTCTTTGACTGGGTGACCAAAGTAGTAGACCAAGGAGGGGCTGTGGACATGGCCCACCTAGACTTTAGCAAGGCATTTGACAAAGTCCCGCACAAAAAATTAATAAACAAATTGGCCAGCCTGGTAGTGGGTCCCAGGGTGCTATCCTGGGTAAAACACTGGCTGGACAACAGGACGCATAGGGTAATAGTAAATGCAGTCCACAGTGAAGAAATACAGGTTACTCACCTGTAACAGGAGTTCTAGGAATGGTATATGTTGTTCATCCACACTTATTGGTAGGTTCCTTGCCGCTTTAAATCTTGCCGGAAGGTCTTCAAGCTGGCTCTTCCCACCCACCCGGGTGGTAAAACTCTCGGCTCCGCCCCATGACGCCAGATCTGCCCGCTGGAAGCTCAGGTTGCGCGCCGGCCAGGGAGGTCGGGTGGGTCTGCGTGGATGACCTGTATTTCTAGGGACATGGATATGTTGTTCATCCACACTTATTGGCAGACTCCTAGCAGTTCTCCGGGAGGAGGGAGGCAAGGCGCACACACCCCTACTTAGGGAATAATGACTGGAGAACCAAGGCCCCAAAACCAGCATCCCGGCGTGACTCAAGGTCGATGTGTTGAGTGGGTGATGAAGGTGTGCTCGACTCCAGGTAGCAGCCCTGCAGATTTCCTGGATAGGGACATCCTGGAAGCAGCCACCGATGCAGCGTGTATGGCGGTAGAATGAGCTCTTATCCTCTGGGAGGCTCCATGCTCCGCCAACATAGCAGAGATCTATGCGGAGGTGACCCACCTGCTTATCGTCTGCTTGGCTGCAGGTCTGCGGAGGTGCGGCTTCAGCGTAGGTGACAAACAGCTGGCGAACCTCCCTCAATTTCAGCGTGCACTCCTTATAGTAAGCAGCCCATCTAGGGTCCAGAGTATGGAGCCTATATTCGGCCTCCGAGGTGTGATTGGGGTAGAACACCGGCA
Source organism: Neoceratodus forsteri (assembly GCA_016271365.2). NCBI lineage: Eukaryota > Metazoa > Chordata > Ceratodontiformes > Ceratodontidae > Neoceratodus > Neoceratodus forsteri. The sequence continues at coordinate 350,327,901 of CM028131.1, read as the reverse complement.
GAGTCAACACCTGGTTAAGGTGAAACTCCGACACCACCTTCGGAAGGAATTTCGGGTGGGGGCGCAGGACAACCTTGTCCCTGTGGAAGACCAGGTAAGGAGACTCGATGGAAAGCACCTGGAGCTCTCCCATCTTTCTGGCTGACGTAATAGCCACCAAGAAGGCGGTCTTCCACAACAGGTGAGAGAGATCACACCTGTGCATTGGTTCGAATGGCTTGCCCATGAGCTTTGCCAATACCAGCAGTAGATCCCACGGAGGTGGAGGTTCGCAACCAAGGGGAAATGTGATCAAGGCCTTTGAAAAAGCACCAGACCACCTTCTCCTGCACCACCGACTGCTTCCCGGCCCGCGCCCAGTAAGCAGAGATGGCTGCCAGGTGCACCCTTAGGGTCGTCGACCTGAGCCCTTGCTGAGAAAGGGACCATAAATAGTCCAAGATGCTTGCCAAGGAACAGGAGGAAGGGTCCAGGCCCTTGCCCTGACACCAAATGGAAAACCTTTTCCATTTGAAGGCATAGCATTTCCTGGTCGACTCCTTACGGGACGCCTCAACTACATTGAGGACCTCGTCGGAAAGACCCAAGGCCTGGAACTCTAGCCGCTCAGGACCCAGGCTGTCAGATGCAGGGATTGAAGGTCCAGATGGAACACCTTCCCCTGAATGACTGCAAGCAGGTCCGGGCGAGCTGGAAGCTGCGTCGGGAGCCTGGAGCTGAGGCTGAGGAGATCTGGATACCAGCATTGGCGGGGCCAGTCTGGGGCTACCAGACTCACCTGCGCCTTGTCCCTCCTCGCCTTGAGAAGCACCTTGTGGATCAAGGGAAATGGGGGAAAGGCATAGAAGAGGCCCGGGGTCCACGGCCTTGAGAAGGCATCCCCCTGCAGCGAGCCCTGCTGAGGTGGGCAGGCATGGAACAGCCTCAGCTTCGCGTTCTCCCTGGAGGCAAACACATCCTGAGATGTGCCCCAATGGGAGAACAGATCTTGTACTACCTCCGGCAGGAGAAACCACTTGTGGGACACAGCCCCTATCCGGCTTAGGGCATCGGCCAGGGTGTTGGAGGCTCCTGCCACATGAATGGCTGGAGATCCGCCTCCAGGCTGCGCCCACAGTGACCAAATGCAGAGACTTCCTTGCACAAGGGCATGGAGTGCATCCACCCTGGCGGTTTAGGTAGTACATGGTCGTGGTATTGTCCGGCCTGGACCCGAACCACTTGACCCCGTAGAAACAGAGTGAAGGCGGTGAGAGCTAGGCGGACCGCTCGGAGCTCCAGCAGGTTGATATGGCATCGGGACTCCCGCGGGGACCAGAGGCCGTGCGCTCTGTGCTCCCCCAGATGGGCACCCCAACCCATCAGAGAGGCGGCGGTCGATAGAGAGACCGTCGGCTCGGGGCGGACAAACGGGATGCCCTCCTGCAGATGAGCTGGAACGATCCACCACTGGAGAGCGTTCCACATCTACTCGGTCACTGTCACTAGCTGGTCCCATGGATGCTAGCGTTGAGACCACTGGCTGGCCAGCCCCATTGAAGGGGCGCATGTTCCAGCCGGCCCAATGGACCACGCTGGTGCAGGCCACCATGAGACCCAGGAGGCGAGGAATTCCGGCAGGGCGAATTGCCCAACCAGAAATGATCGGACAAAGGAGGAAAGAACCTCAGCCCTGTCCGCGGGAGCGTGCTCTGGCTCGAAGGAAGTCGAGCTCTGCCCCGGCAGAGAATCACCTGCCTGAGTTCGAGTTCCGACTTGGCCTCGTTGATGAGGAGGCCGACCTGAGAGCAAACCTGGAGGCCAGATCTCTGGACCGCTCCACCTCCTGTCTGGAGGGGCTGCTATCAACTAATCGTCCAGGTAAGGTACACCTGGACCCCTCGGCGCCCTGGCAGAATGCTGTCACCACTGCCATGCATTTGGTTAAGACCCTGGGTGCGAGGAGACAGAGTCAAGGCATGGCTCGGAACTCGAGGATCTTTCCGCTCAGCGAAGAGTCTTTGGTGTGGCCAGTTGGATAGGGGACGTGAAAGCGTCCTGCTGATCCAGGAGCAGAAATCACCTGCGCTTGGAGTTCAGGATGGTATTTTCTGAGCCAGAGTGACCATCCTGAAGGTTCGAGACCTTAGGAACTTGTTTGAGTCGTAATAAGGTGAGAATGAAGCCCAACCCCCATCCGTTTGGGACCAGGAAGTACCTGGACACAAACCCGGGTCTGAGGAAGGTCCATGCGTCTCACAATCACCTCTTTCTCAGGCAGGCGATGTCGGCTCGGCCCGAGCCGACAGTGAGGCTGCGGACCCTGAGGAGCCCCCCTGGGCGACGGCTCTGAAGGCGAGGGCCTGCTGCACTCCAGAGGCAGGCCCTTTCTACCACTTCCAACACCCACCAGTCTGTGGTAATAGCAGACCAGGCAGAAAGAGCACTGGCCGCCCCACGGGGCAAATCCTGGGTGAGGTGACGAGGTTAGCGACACCCCTCAACCCGTCACTGTGCAGGCTTGGAGGAGGGACCGGCCGAGGGACCTCCTGGGCCTACCTCCTGCTTCCTGGAGGAGGAAGCCGCGGGCTTGGGTTTGGGATGCCAAGCGCGAGCCTGCTGGCCCTGATGCTGCTGGGCCGGACATGCCGGGAGCAGACGGACGAAAGGGCTTGGGTTGCGGTCTGCGGCCCTTGTCCCTCTGAGCGGATGAGACCGAGTCCAAAGTGGCATTGGACTTTCGATCCTCTGAAGGTGGCCTTCCACTCCAGGGCGAAGAGTCGGTCCCAGGAGGGACATCCGCCAATTGTGCTGCGTATCCAGCCGTGAAAGTGGATATCCTCAGCCATGCCCATGGCCATAGCCACTGTGGCGCTGACTGACCTGGCGCATGGGTCTCCAATGTCCAGAGCAGTCTGAAATTGCTGCTTGGCCACTGCCCTGCCCTGGTCCTGCACCTGCCTAACCGTGGTCTGCAGGTCAGCCGGGAGATGAGGGACTACCTCGTCCAGGGAGCCCAATAGGGCATGGGAGAAATGTGCCATAAGCATGGCCGAGCTGGCCTGACAAAGGCCAAGAGAGGACGTAGCGTAGACTTTTCGCCCGGCATAGTCAATTTCTTGGACTCCTTGTCGGAGGTTTGTCCACGTCCCAAGCGTTTCCGGCCGGAAAGCGCTGTCAGTAACTAACCCTTGATCAAGAGGGATATTCCGAGAAACCGGACAGGGAACCGGTAGGGACTGTGATACTTCCTGGCCATCCTGGCAGAAGGCGCAGGGCAGGAAGCAGGGCGCTGCCAGAGCTCCAAGGCCGGGCCCACAATGGCCTCGGCCACAGGAAAGGCCTCCGTAGGGGAATCCCCGCGGTCTAATATCTCCGTGAGGGGATACTTGGCCCGCTTGGATATGGGCTGGAGCTGCATCCCGGTGGACTCCGAGATGAGCCTAAGCAAACCCAGAAAGGATGAAGGGCTAACGTCCAGCGACTGACCTCCAGAGTACTCCAAGTCCACTCGCCTGGAGAAAAGGGAGGAATCGTCGTCAGACTCAGAAGAGTCCGCAAAGAGCTGCCTCAGGCCTGAGCCACCCTCCACCTGCCGAGGGCGATCGGGAGTGAGGGTGACAGACAGCCTATGGGGTAACCCCTGAGCCGACCGAGAGTTCTTGGTCAGAGCCCCAAACAGCGGCTGTGGAGGGGAGGTTCCACCATAATCGGTGGAGCAAGCTGGTTTCGGCTGAGCAACAGGCCTGGAAACAGGTGCCTCGGCTAAGCGAGGGTTGCCCGGCGCTCGGTGACAGCCACTTAATGGCCGAGGCGGCGTCGTCGACGGCTTGTTCCCAGCCAGCAGAAGCTGTTGCCACATGAGGTCTAAATATCGTTGAGCGCAACTTGCGTCAAAGCCTCCTCGATCGAGGAAGAGGACAGACGGCGGCGGCGCTTGCCGTGGTGCCGAGACAGAGACTGCCTATGGTGGCGGGATCGGCTGGACCGTGAAGTCTGAGACCGAGGACCTCGGCTTTTCCAGAGGTGCGGGGAGGAGGCGGAAACCGCCCTCCCTCGACTCGGAGGAACACCCAAGGGCTCCAGAACTGGAGGCACTGGCAAGCCCACAGGATCCTCAACCACCACCGGGGAACCAGGAGAGAGGAATTTTGGCCAGCGATCGACAACCCGTCCATCGGGTCGAGAAAGATCTCGACTCGTCGGCGGGAGTCTCGGTCAATTGCCTGGCCGGGGACACATTGAAGTCAGTGGCGGGCAAGAGATCGACGAAGTGATGGTGACCACTCGGGAGGGGACCTCTCCCGCTCCCAAGAGCGTCGACGGAGGGACTTACCCTTGTCCTTCTTTTTGGACCGAGAGGAAGGTCCAGCAGATGTTGGTCCCTCTCCAATAGTGGAGAGAGACAGACAAAGCTCCTTAAAGGAAGTAGAATATGAGGATCCCAGAGAGAGTGGGATAAATGCCGCGGCCGAGGAAGATGCGGCCCGCAACGCCTCCTCTTCGAGGGCGATCATCTGCTCTAGCTGATCCGCCCAGCCCGCCGCCGCGGAAGCCGCCAACGGCCCTTTCGACTTTACGGAGAGTAACAACACTGGGTCACCCAAGTTGCAGGCAGGCACACGGTTTTCAGGGCGTGGCAGAAAGAGAAGAGCACAGGTCGCAAGCCTGCGGAGTCGTGCTCAAGGCCCAAGCAGTAGGCACGACGTGGAGTGCGGATCTGTCCGAGACATCTTCTGCCCGCATGGGCATCTCTGAAACCGGAGTCGATTTGTCCATCGCGAGCCACGAGGAAAAGTTGACCAAAGTCAGAAAACCTTAGAGATTAATTTCGGAAAACCGAAGAGTTAGGAACCAGTCTTTCACAGAGCGTTAAGGAGGAACCTGAGCTTCCAAGCAGTAAGGAAGATCTGGCGTCATGGGGTGGAGCCGAGTTTTACCACCGGTGGGTGGAGGAGCCAACTTGAACACCTTCCGGCAAGATTTAAAGTGGCAAGGAACCCGCCAATAAGTGTGGATGAACAACATATCCATGTCCCTAGAGGGGGTTACTAGTGGGTACTGCAGGGTTCAGTACTGGGACCAGTCCTTTTAATGTCTTTATAATTGACATTGCAGAGGGACTGAAAGGAAAAATATGTCTCTTTGCAGACGACACAAAGATCTGCAACAGGGCTGATGCACAAGGTGGGGTGGAAAGGATGAGAAGGGACTTGGCAAGGTTGGAGGAATGATCAAATGTATGGCAGCTTAGATTCAATGCAAAGAAGTACAAAGTAATGCACCTGGGAAACAAAAACCCAGCGGAAGAGTACAAAATGGGGGGTGAGATACTGACAACAAAAATGGAAAGGGACCTAGGAATAGTTATATCAGATTACCTAAAGGTGGGCAAGCAATGTGGGAAGGCAGTAAGGAGGGCTGGGGGGCAAACTGGGATGCATAGGGAGAGGCATCACCAGTAGAAAACAGGAAGTTGTTATCCCTCTGTAAAAACAGTTGGTGAGACCCACCTGGAGTACTGTGTGCAGTTCTGGAGACCCCGTCTCTGCAAAGACATAGACAGGGTGGAGGCTGTCCAGAGGAGGGCAACCAAAATGGTGCAGGGTCTGCACCAGAAGACATACGAAGAGAGATTCAAGGAGCTTAATATGTATACTCTCGAGGAAAGGAGGAAGAGGGGGGACAAGATAGCAACTTTCAAGTACCTTAAGGGAATCAACAAAGTCCAAGAAGGTGGCATCTTTCAGAAAAAGAGATGTGCAAGAACAAGGGGGCACAATTTGAAGATAGAGGGGGATGGCTCAGAGGTAATGTGAGGAAGTATTTTTTCATGGAGAGGGTTGTGGATGCATGCAACAGCCTTCCTGAGGAGGTTGTGGAGTTCAAAACAGTGGAGGAATTCAAGAATGTATGGGACAGACATAAGGCAATTTTAGTGGGGGGTAGGAGGAAGTAGGCTGTTAGTTAACTAGCATCTGCAGCTTATCCATTAGGTAGGGAAATGGGCAGACTAGGTTGGCCAAGCGGTCCTTATCTGCCATCGAATTCTATGTTTCTATGTTTCAGCAAGGCTTTCGATTCAATTCCTCACAGAAGGCTGCCAAAGAAGCTAGAGGATCTGGGTAAACTGAACGACACTGATGGGTGAGAAACTAGTTGGGAGACAGCAGAGGGTTGTGTTTAGTGGAGACAAATCATAAGAGAGGGAAGGTCACCAGTGGGAAGCCATAAGGATCATTCCCGAATCCAATCCTTTTCAATATGTTCATTACTAACATGGAAGAAGGACTCTAGGGCAAAACGTGTCTCTTTGCAGTTTACACTAAACTCTGTGGCAGGGTAGACAGCAAGGAGTGGTTAGGGACATGCAGAGAGACTTGCAAAAGCTAATGAGGTGGTCAAAGGTCTGGCAGTTGAAATTCAATGCCAAAGAGTGCAAAGTGATGCACAAAGGGGACAAGAGCCCAAGGACAGAGTACTGGATTGGGGGGGGGGGCTAAAGCTGTGCATGACTTCTAAGGAAAAAGATATAGGGGTCATCATCAGTGACTCCCTAAATCAATCAAATCAGTGTAACAAGGCCTACAGTAAGGCAAATAGGATGCTGGGGTGTATAGGAAGAGGTAGTAACAGCAGAAGGAAGAAGGTATTGCTACCTTTCTATAGATCACTGGTGAGGCGCCACCTGGAGTAGTGTGCCCAGTTCTAGAGTTCTCACCTAAGGAAAGACAAGGAGAGAAGACTGGAGACAGTGCAACATAGGGTGACCACAATGATTCAGGGTCAGCAGGGCATATCTTACAAAGATCAGCTCAAGACAGTGAACATGTGCTCACTGGAGACCAGATAACAAGGGAAAATGTGATATAGACCTCCAAGGTCCTGAAAGGAACAAACATGGTAAACTGCGAGGAACTATTTAGCACAAGTAGTGGATCAGGAACATGGGGTCATAAGAGGAAATTGATGGGGGGATAGATTCAAGAGGGAAGTGAGAAAATGCTAGTTTACAGAAAGGGTGATAGAGCTGTGGAACAATCTGTCAGCCGATGTGGTGGGCGCCAAAACTATCAATGGTTTCAAAAATGGCTGGGACACAGTGAAGGTTGCAGTAGTTGCTCAGGTTGATTGCATTACGGCAGGGAACATGGGGGTAGACAGTGTGGATTACAACCCTGTATAGACAACAGGTCCTGGGCTTGTTAGGGTGTATGGGCAGACTGGGCGGACAGTAGGGCGGGAAGCATGGAGGTAGATAGTGTGGGTTAGAACCCTGTATAGACAACAGATCCTGGTCTTCTTAGGGTATATGGGCAGACAGGGTGGACCAGTGGTCTTTTTCTGCCATCACTGTCTATGCTTCTATGAATACAATACAAACACATACAAAATACAATCACCCAAATTTTACAACCACCTTTAGTTTTACTATTTCTTATGTTGTATTTTTGCATGCTAAAACCGTATGCTAATGCCTCTTTTCCCCTTTGCAGTCTCCCAAGTCATATCTAAAAATAGGCACGCACTTGTCTAGTGCACTACATGGTTAATAAAAAAAAGAATGTAATTAAAAAGGTGTTTTAATATGTGGTGTCTATGGGTACGATCTCATCTATGCCACAGAATGAAGACCCATTTAATTTAAAGTGGCTTTTTGAAAACACATTAGTTGATTTGCCTCAGTTAGTAATAGGCCCACCAATTTCTTTTGCATTTAGCAGCTGTCCCTCTTCTGATTTCACTTACTAAACTGTAGAAAGTTCTCCCAAACAAAACCATTTTATCTGGTTAGAATACTGCCCTTCATGTTAAAGAACTTAAGCACGGAGATCTTAATCTCCCAAACATAAACAGATCAATTTACAGAGGAAGAAAGAGAAATACGAGCAGCACCACAGAAAGTATTAAAAAGAAATTAAACAAACATCATGTTTAATCTGCAAGCTGAGATGTGTATTTTATGTCAGAGAAGGTTGATGCAAAATATAGCAGCAGAAATACCTAAATACCATGAAAATACTCATAAACCAATTATAACATTTCATCCAAATACGGTTAAAGTTTATGGTTTTGTTTCACTATAGACTGTAAAATACCATAAGTGCAAAATGTGATGAAAGCTATGGAGAGCCTACAGTCCTCGCTCCTTCTGATGTTTACTGCATGCTCTTTAATCACCACCACAAGAAACTGTTGACCAGCCAGTATTAAAGAAGTATAGTACGGTGTAAACACTATTTATTGTAAAATAAAGTATTACAGTGGCTTCAGACTCCAATGGACATTTTTTCAGTATCTCAAGACTATAAAAATTCAGCAGGGCATACAACTGAAATACCTGTCAATTACAAAACTTGCTTCTGTAACACGTTGCTTTTTTTGAAACTTCTAGATTTTATTACATTTCAGATAACAGCACAGGCCTAACACATTGCTTTTTAACATAGGAAACATAGAATTTGCCAGCAGAAAAGGACCACTTGGCCCACCCAGGGGCCCAGGGTTCAAAACTGACACTGTCTTTCGAGATACTTGCTGGACAACTGTACTGTGCCAGTGAAGGTTTGTTTAATGAGGCCTACTGGCTACTGCTGGAGAAGGCAACCTTTGAGAAAGTCCAGTACATCAGCTGGGTCAGTGTAACATCTGTGGGGTTAGTAGATTTTCTCAACCAGTAGCCCTCCTGGCTCATGCCTGTAAAAGACACCAAGGGGACCTAAGGCAAGTTTCTAGATCATTGTAACTAACATATTTTGTCTTTCTACTATACCATTGTAGCAATTAAATGCAACAGAGCTTGCCCACCCCTGCAAACTTCAAGCACATGTCAGTTATGTCAATACGTTATGATGCTTCATACAGCAGACTACCCTTGCCTTTTATGGAGTCTTTCAATCGGGAATTTCATTACTTACAGGTAATTCAGTTTCTGGGTAGGCTCTGCAAACTGTCAAGACAGCTCTAGTGACTCCTCCCCTCAGCAGTCAGAGACAGAGAACACTGTAGAGTATTTAAGGACCACCAACATCCCATTACCCCTCCCGTGCACGTCTTGCAAATCCTATTCTGCATATGAAAAACACTTACATGCCTGTTAACTTGTAACCTCAAGTCTTGCAAATCCTATTCTGCATCTGAAAAACACTTACATGCTTGTTAACGTACAGCCAAACACTGACTGTGCCCATACTTGAACAAAACAATCACGTTATGTGCTGTATGTATATCTGCTTCATCAGGAGGAAAACTACAGTACAGAGACACTACATCAGCCATACCTGGAAGCACAACAAACTAGAAAGGAACAAACAACAGACAACATGAAGTCACTAACTTGTGCTACTGAATGATGTACTTCATACCTTCCTCATCCCATATACTGAGGCACTAAAATAGGGAGGGGGCATCCAGAGCATGTACAGGGCCTACTCAGAAACCAAATTACTACTAAGTAATGACATTCCCCATTTGGCATTAGCTCATATGGTGTGCACAGCTGGGACTTAGGAAACAGCAGGATCTGGTAGTGGGGGGGTCATAACGAAACTATTTGTTGCAGAACATACCTGCCAAGAGCTGAATTCTTGAAACTGCACACATCCAATCCACAGTGCTTTAGGCAGGAATGTTTAAATGACCTGTTTTCAGTGTGACATAATGAATAGTATGTGGAGTATGCCCTCTTCATGTAAACAGATGCCAAGTTCATGCAGGGGGCTCTGTAAAAGAAAGTGTCCTTGTTTCTTAGGGATCCCCATTACCAGGACACTGCCCAAATGGTCCTGTAATCACCTGGCCAGGTATGTCCTAATCCTCGAGTGGCCCACTGTTTCCCCACACAAGAAAAAATAAAGCCTTCAGAAGGACTAAGGGCTGCTGCCCATGTAAATTAACTGTGAGTGCACTCAGGTTCTTCAAACAATGTACTGTGTGCACCTTATGGAGGGACCACAGATAGAAGGAAACAACTTTATTAATGTGTACAGCTAAGTTTATCTGAGATAAGAAAGAGAAGCCTTAGACTGACAGGTGTCTACTTCTGCAAGATGGGTCTGGAACTCAGCCAAATGCCTTGCAAAGCCTATAACCACCTGTATGAAGGCCTAGGCAGGGTGGCAAAAAAAATTACCATAACTTCAGTGATTTGTTCCAAAGAGGAAGATGATCTTTATAAGATCTTCCAACACAATAATAAGGCCCTGCAGTGGAATTGCCAGCTTAAGTGCAGCTCAAACTAGTTGCAGACCTAAAGAACAAAAATGAAGTCAGAAAGCTGGACAAACTGGCATGAACCTCAGTTCACTTTCCTGGACCCCAGTGTAATCACTGGAACTTAGGTAGCAGCTGAACAGAACTAAACAAAACCCTCTCATAAGTAATATGGGAAATGAGAAGGTAGCTATGATAATACTCCTATGTCCCTAGGAGAAAAAACAGGATACCGAAGACTGACAGAGCACACAGTAGGCCATAGAAGGAGAGCTTCCACACTTTCCATGGTGAGGTACAGAACCTTAGCCCCGTGTGTCCACTGGAGGCTAATCAAGATGCTCAGGTACACGAAGAGGCATGAGACAGGGCCGAATATAAATACTAGGTATCCTGACCAATTCCTCAACCTTGGGTATGAAATGTACTCTTAATATCTAGTAGTCCACCATCCCAACTACTGTACTGGGTTATCCAGGCTGAGGTTATCAACAGCTGCAACTGCACAAAAAACAGAAACATGGCAACCCTTCACATGCCTTTATTGGTAGTAATGATAGCTGATTATGCTGTCTCATTACAGGACCCCCCTCCGTAGCATGGATTGAACCCTGTTGAAAAGCATGTTGAAAGCTGCAGTTAGTACTATTTTCTCTACAAGACCCATGCCTATAATAGGGACTTGGGTCCCTACCCATTTTGACAGCCATAGGCAGTGGAAAATTCATTGCCAGACCCAATAGCGTAACATAGCCTGGAAACTGTCTTGACTACTGACCACAGTGGCTGGCCTTTGTATTTTGCTGGACCCATCTCCATAACAGGGATTGGAGCCCCAGCATAGTACTGAAAGTTACAGTTGCTGGATGTTACTCCACAGAATCCAGTTCCATAACAATTACTGGAGTTCCTGCCCAATACTGACAACTACAGTAGTACATTCCAACTCCATGGCATTGTACTTCTTGAACAATACTGAAAGCTGCAGTTGTTGGTTTTTCTGCAGAATCAATCTTTGTAGCATGGACTGGAGCCCCTGCAAAAAAATACTGAAAAACTGCAGGTAGCAGCTGCTTTTCAACAGGGACAAATTCAAACATGTGGACTGGAATTACCATTCCAAGTTTTTGTGTGTTAGTGAGGCAGCATGAAGACTGCTGTACAGCCATGAGGACCTGATCTGTAACCCTGATTAATAACTCTTAGAGACATGTTCAGGAATATTCTGATGAGACTGCCACCTCTGCTTAGCTAGGAAGTCCCAGAGCACCACAGCATCAAAGTACACCAGCTGAGGTGCCCACAAAGACAATGAAATGAGACTAGCCATTTGCAAGCCTCTCCAGCCCAAGTTTGTAGGTCTATGTCCAAGGGGAGAGGGCTATGGCCTGCATGGCATGGAACCTGTCATATCGGTGATAGCATTCACAGCCTCTCATCTGTTGACATAACAGGGATGAAGAATCCTTCCAGGCCATTGTGGGGCCTAATACTAAAACTAATACAGGAGGACATCTGCCTACTGCCAAAGGCCTAAGGCTGCAAGGACAACTGACATAAACTTATCCCAGACCAAGGGAATCCATCAGGAACTAGTAGATACACTGCAGTGAATGTCCAGATTAGGGTAATGGAATACATTTGCTGTTCACCAGCCCTGCAGGTTATGTCAGTGCCACTTACAAGTGGTTAGTAGTGCAGTCATCCCATATACTTGGACAGACATACATTTGGCCTTTTCCAAGGGTCAAGAGGGGAGGGCCCAGAGCACCTAGGGTTCCAGAGCAAACCTGACAGACAAGGAGAAAAAAAAACTCACTGGTTCAAAAATTACATGCCAACTTACTCCCTGTTGTCAGGAGAATGTCAGGAGTATAACATCAACCTGGCTCCCATTATGAACTGGTATAGTTCAATTCCCAGAGAAGTAAATGTACATGAATCTCCTGATCATATTCCAGCTTCCCACACTGCTGGCAACTGGCAAGTCACAGATAAAACAGTTACATATTTACCATAACAGTAGATCTTTGAGAGAATCTTTTTCTTCACGCCACACCTATGGAACTATAGCCACCAGGCGCTAGGACCTCACGGAAACCTTCTGCAAGCAGTCTGCTGGGGGCCACCCATGACAACATCCTACTTTGGCACTCCAAAATAAACGTGGCCCCTTCCATTCCAATTGCCCCCTTCCATCCTCAGTTCCCTGCCGGAGATCATGCTCAGAGGACCTCCCTTTAGGAAAACCAGAAGAGAGCTTATGGTTCCGCCTACTAGGTGAGGCTGGAAACAGCAGGTAGACTGTCGTGGACAAAGAGACAGGAGTTACAGAGCTCTAAATCTTAGGGGTATGGAGGATGGGATGGCATGGCCTGATGAAATAAGAGTCTCATGAAGATCTACTGTTACGGTAAGTACAGAACTGTTGTATCTTCTTCAAGGATATCTCTTTCATCAGGCCACATTTATGGAACAAGTGCCAAGCAGTACTGACAATAAAAGAGTCTGGGTGGCTGGAGCCTACAGACCTAAGAAAGGAAGACCTGAAGCACAACTAGGTTAAAACCTGCCCTTTTTCAAGTGGCAATGTCCAGACTGTAGTGTTTAGTGAAGGTGTGGGCAGTACTCCAGGGCTCAGCTGCACAGATTTCTGCAGCAGACACATTTTTGAAACAGGCAACAGAAGTGGCCATGATGCTGGTGGAATGATCAAGAACACCAGTTCTTTACCATGCTTCCTACAACAAAAAGTAATACAGTTCGCCAACCATTTAGACAGGCACTGTTTAGAAACGGGTGCACCCTCTTTCCCAGGGGCAAAAGAAACAAAAAGTTGTGAGGACTTCCTGCAATCCTTCGTGCAGTGCACATAGTACCAGAATATTCTATGTACATCTAAATTATGGAGCAGTAGTTCCCCTGGATTGGCATGCTAAGGAAAATAAACTGAGAGGTGGATGGTTTGATTTAAAGTAAACTCAGACACCAGCTTAGGAAGAAACTTAGAACTGGTACGTAAAGACGTCCTGTCTTAGTGAAAAATCAAATAAGGAGGCTCACATGTTAGGGCCTAAAGCTCTAAAATCCTTCGAGCCGAAGTAATAGCAACTAAAAATAAAGCTTTTCAAGAAAGGATGCAAGGCCACACGCCATGGCTGGCTCAAAAGGAGCCAAAGTAAGCTTTTCCAACACAAAATTCAGGTCCCAAGCCAGGACTGGATTACAGATAGGAGGCTTCAAATGCAGAATGCCTCTCAAAAACATATGGGCCACCTCCAGCTGAGCAACTTATGACCATTAATAGGCACATGAAAGGTTGAAACAGCCACCAAGTGCACTTTGATAGAAAAGTAGTGTAAGCCTGCATCTGACAAGGACAGCAAATACTCCAGAACCCGATTTACCAGACAGGTAAAAGGATCCAGCTGATAAGAAGTGGCCCACAAAACAAATCGTCTCCACTTCAAAGAGTAAGTGGCCCTGGTGGAAGATTTTCTGTCAGCCACCAGGATATCTGCCACCTTTTGAAACACCCTCAACTTAGCAATGGCTATGTCTTCGGGAGCCATGCATGAAGATGGTGTGACTTGAGGTCTGGATGGACCAAGGTTCCCTGTTTCTGTGACAGTAGGCCCTTGAACAGGGGCAGAGGCACTGATGGCTCCACTGCCAACAGCTGCAGTAAGGGGAACCAGATCTGATGAGGCCAAAGGGGAGCAATGAGTATTGTTTGCCCCCTCCATTTGGAGTTTGATTAGTACTCTCTGGATTAGAGGAAGGGGAGGAAAGGTGTAAAGGAACCTTCCCTTCCAAGAGAGGGACAATGCTTCTCACCAGAAAACTCCAGGCCCTGGAACGAGCGAGCAGAAAAGCGGTAGTTTTACATTGTGTGGGGATGCAAAAAGGTCCAACTTTGGATGACCCCACTGTGACACTTGGCCAGCTGGTTCTGACTGCTCTATGATTTTGAAAAATAAAAATGTAGTGGGTGATTGTCTGTCATGAGACATCCTGTGCTCCTGGGATGACCCCCCCCCCCCAGGTTTCAGTTAAAATGACAGGATATATGTTAAACAGCAGAGCTCTGTAATGTGATTAACTTCCAAGAAGTCGTATTTTATGGCCTTGTTGATGAGCTGGGCTTCTTTGAAGCTAAGAACTAAAATATCCATTTTATGCCGTCTTCAGAGGAAGAACAGTTAATTTCAACTGGTGTTAAAAAGCTATATGGCACCTAAGTGAGATATGGCAGAGTTAGTCATAGAAGTCCTCTGATGTCTTTGAAAAGCAGGAAACCACACTAGATCAAAGGAAAGACTCAAGATCAAAGAGTCATATTGGGAAATTAGTTTTTGCTGATGTCACCTTATTTAATATACCTCGTCATGAGTGATAAGACACCTTGGTTGTATAATTTTTAATATACAAGAAGGAGCTAGGTGACATCATGGAACAGGCAGGTTTAGAGACAGTTTAAACTATTCTGCATCTGATCTTTACACATTTTCTTGTGGGCTCTTAGAAATAACATCAACTATATGCACGGTAAAAGGGTAATACATTAGCTAGGAAAGTCTAACTGTATTTTGGTAGGAGTTTATGTTTGTACTTTTTTTCCTTATTTTCTTTTAAGTGATTGTATGCTTTGTGATATATGGTTCTGTGTTTACATTTTACATATTTTTTATCCATTTTTAAGTCAATCTATATTTAAAGAGACTGCCTGGTGTGCCTTCGAAATTCTTTCTTTTGCATGTGAAGTACAGATGGTTAAAGTTGACACTGTTCATAAGCTTAATGGTAATACCAAACTGGGAAAAGGTAAGAATTTTCCTAAGGTCTTTCACAGAGTTTTTAGGGTCATTTTGGATACCTGGTTAGGTGCCCTTAGGCGAAAGATATCTGGCATTCCCCAAAGAGCAGAATTATCTGAGCCTGTACATTTGAGTACGCTAGCATAAGGTTCACAGTTTGAATCCCTCCAGAACTTGAGACCAAAGGTGATTAGGACCCACAAACCGACAGGAGGGTTACCCTGTTCTGTTAACTGTTCACAATACTGAGCTCGGAGGTTGGCACTGTGGGAGCAGAGGGCCTGACCTGCTGAGTAGAGTTGTGACAGATTGGTTGGCAGTGGTGCTGATAATTTTGGTTAATACAAGCTTTAATTGTTGGTTGGCAGCGGTGCTGATAATTTTGGGTAATACAAGCTTTAATTGTTCAGTGTGTCAGCTTGATACTGTACTGCTCACTTGCAAAAAAAGGCCATAATTTATTTTTAAAAAGGAAACAGAACTATATCATTTGGCTTACAGTCAAGTTCCTACCTGTATTATTTTTTTTCTAAAGTGCAAGTTAGAGTAGCCATAGTTAGGGAAGAAGATGGCTTCCAACTACAGCGGGCACACTGTAGACTACATGAGGCAGTTGTGCAGGGACAGAGGAGTCCTGTATGAGGTGACAGCCACCAATCAGAACCTCGTGGATGCCCTGACGGTAGCAGATACACAGAGCATCGAGTCACTGACTGTGACTGTAAAAGACCAAACCTTGAGTGTGGAAGGGCTAGTGGCCAGTGCAGTGTCCAGATCCAATGAGGATGACAGCAGGGCCAGTGCCAGCGAAGGGCCACAGCAGCAGGGGAAGGTCACCAGCAGTCAGGAGCCAGAAGTACTCAAGCTGCAGATTGAGTTGTGCAGAATGGAGCTGGAGTTCCAAAGGGAGGCTGAGCGAGAACGCCGAGAGGCAGAGCGAGAATGCCAAGAGGGGGAGCGAGACCAGAGGGAAGCGAAGCGAGAGAAGCGAGCCGCAGAGTAGAAGAGGGAGCAAGAAAGGCAAGAGGCGGACCGTGAACAGCGAGAGGTGGACTGAGAGGAGCAAGAGCGCTAGAGGCAACATGAACTGGAGAAGCTACGACTCCAACCATCTGCACCAGAGCAGGTAGGTGGCTTGGGTTTAACTGGAACTACAGGACTGGGTTACAAACTGAATTCCAAATTGATAGCCGAATTTAAAGAGGGGGAGGATATAGATGCTTTTATAAATTCCTTTGAAAAATTTTGTATTCAGGCTAAAATTCCTAGAGAGTACTGGAGCTTCCAGCTATCCCCGCTACTTACTGGGAAAGCTCGGGGTGCACTGGGTCAAATGGACAATGAGGACAGTAATGTTTACAACAAACTTAAAGCTGCACTGTTAAAAAATTTTAAATAACTGTCGAAGCATTCAGAGCTGAATTCCATAAGCTCAAGAAAAGCTCTGATATGAGCTATGAGGAGCTAGCCACGAAACGACGTCAGCTTTTAAAACGTTGGTGGGATGGAGTTGAAGCAAACTCTGTAGATAAAACTGAAAATGCTATTTTATTAGAACAGTTTTTTGGGGCATGCCCAACAGAGCTGAAAACCTGGCTGGAGGACCGAGATCCCAAAACAGTGCAAGAGGCTGCTGAACTCTCGGACCGCTGTGCCAAGAGCAGACCTGCTCTGAAAGCGAATGAGGCGGGTGTGGCAGCGCAGAAAGGGAAAAGCACACCTTCAGGGCAGCTAAAACCCTCACTGCCTCCTCCAAAACCAGTTAGCCCCAGGTTTCAGAGAAAAGATTTCTCTGAGAAAAGAAATTAATGTTGGTTGTGTAAAGAAACTGGGCATATTGCCAGACAGTGTCCCAAAAGGACGAGCAATATGCAAGGTGATGCTAGGAAGGAAGTGGGTTGTTTGTGTGTCCCTGAAAGCATGCCTGTGAACATGAGGGAACACATGTACCCAGTCACAGTGTATAGTGTACAGACACAAGGTTAAGGGACACAGGAGCATCCCTGACATTGGTAGAAGGGGATCTGATAGAGTCTGGTCAGCTTATACCCAATGAATATGTCACTGTACAAGACTACTGGTGAGGAGAAAACATTGCCCCTCGCTAGTGTTCTCCTAGACTGGGGTGAAATCAGGGGAACTGTGAAACAGATGGCTGTAGTCAAAACATTAGCAGTGGACGTCATCCTTGGCAACAATCTCAAACAGGGGATGGTGTGTGCAGTTATCCATAGCCAAGCGGCAAGGGACAACTGTACTTCCCTGGACCCCACAGAAGCCATTGTGGAAATTACTGGGAGGTTGGTTCCTCAGCCTGTGTCTCCGGATGGGGAGACTAATGAAAAGGGGGTAGAAATTTCCCCAGTAGCAGTTAACCACACAACTACAGAGGGTTACTCTGAAGAGGGAGGGGTGACCCATTTTTAGAGGGTTAGGGATGACAGTGATCCTGAGTGCCCTGATGCTAGTGCTAGGGACCCTAGTTTAGAGACTGAAGGGGACCTGTCCCATGCCTTGGGAATGTATAAGGAGTTTGCAGCTGCTCAGAAAAGTGACCCTAGTCTAGAGAAGCTGATGGCTTGGGCAGACTCTGACGAGCACAAGGAGGTGATGGCAGACATAAGGTTTATTGGGAAAATGGACTGATATATACTCAGGCTGCGCAGACAGAGGGAGGGGTGCTAGGCAGGCAGCTTGTCATTCCCCAGCAGTATCGTGAGCAGTTGCTCAAGATTGCACATGATATTCCCTCATCTGGGAATCACGCGCACTACGCAGTGGTTGGCCCAGAATTTCTATTGGCCCAACTTCACCCAGCAGGTGAAGGAGTATTGCAGGTCTTGTCACTGGTGCCAAGAAATAGGGAAGGCAGACAAGAAATACCAAGCCACCCTGATTTCATTGCCCATAGTGGAGGAGCCATTCCAGAGGGTGGGAATGGATATTGTTGGGCCTTTAAATACCCCCAGCTCCTCTGGGAAGGGATTCATCCTGACTGTGGTGGATTATGCGACCCGGTACCCACAGGCAGTCATCCTATCCTCACTGAGGACAGACATAGTGGCAGATGCCTTACTTGGGATTTTCTCCCATGTTGGATTTCCACAGGAGGATATCACCAATCGAGGGGGTTCGTTCATGTCGGACCTGATGAAATGTTTGTGGGAGAAGTGTGGGGTAGTGCAGAGATGCACGACACTGTATCACCTAGAAGCCAATGGGCTTGTGGAAAGATTTAATGGTACCCTAAAGTCAATGCTC
This sequence comes from Neoceratodus forsteri, assembly GCA_016271365.2. Lineage (NCBI taxonomy): Eukaryota > Metazoa > Chordata > Ceratodontiformes > Ceratodontidae > Neoceratodus > Neoceratodus forsteri. The sequence goes on along the minus strand of CM028131.1, from coordinate 350,309,632 downwards.
CGGGTGTTTGCTGAATAGCATGGGAAGGACTTGGAGAAATACCTTCCCCACCTGTTGTTTGCATACAGGGAGGTGCCCCAAGAGTCGACAGGATTTCCCCCCTTCAAACTCTTATATGGACACCAGGAACGTGGGCCCCTAGACTTGATCTGGGAGGACTGGGAAGGCAAGCACGCCACCCAGGGAACTCACGTAGTGGATTACATCCTTAGGTTTAGGGAAAGGCTGAAGGGGCTTATGAGGACAGCCCAGAGCAATCTGGCAGCTGCCCAACAGAAACAAAAAAGTGTGGTATGACCACAGCGCCAGAGCTCGCTTGTACATGGTGGGTCAGGAAGTCATGGTCCTTATTCTGGTCAGAAAGACAAGCTGCAAGCTGAGTGGGCAGGACTGTACAAGGTGGTTACAAAAGCAAATGACATGAACTATATTATAGAGTTACCTGACAGAAGACAAACAGAAAGGATGTACCATGTCAACATGATGAAGCCATATGCTAATAGGGCTGACATGGTGTTCACAGTATGTAGTCCTGGGGAAGGGGACAGACGAAGGAGACCCCCTTCTGGACTTGCTGGAAGAAAGCAAGCGGGAGTCCTCTGTGGAGGCAGTTAAATTGTCTCCCCAGCTGGCTCCAGACAAGATTAAGGAAGTAAGACAGGTTTTAGCAGACTTAGCCCCACAGTTTAGCACCTAGCCTGGACTAACCCCCTTAGTGCCACACGATGTGGAGACAGGGACACAGACACCCATACGGTGGACAGCATATCGGGTGTCAGAGGCTGTCCAAAAGGACATTAGGAGGGAAGTGGAGGAGATGCTGGATTTAGGGGTAATCAAGAGATCCCACAACCCCTGGGCCTCACCCGTAGTCCTTGTGCCCAAGCCAGATGGCTCTACTCATTTCTGTGTGGACTATCATGGACTGAATACAGTCACGAAGTCAGATGCCCACCCGATGCCCGGACAGACGAACTCCTGGAAAAGTTAGGAGGGGTGACCTACCTTACGACTATTGATCTGACCAAGGGGTATCGGCAGGTAGAGTTACCCGACAGAGCTAGGGAAAGGTCAGCCTTCGTCACTCCAACAGGCTTATTTGAATTTAAAGTAATGCCTTTTGGAATGAAGAATGCCTTGGCCACTTTCCAAAGGTTGATGAACCAGGTGTTAAATGGTGCTGAGGAGTACGCCATGGCATACCTGGATGGCACTGCCATCTTTAGTGCCAGCTAGGAGGAACACTTGTCCCTCCTTAGGAAGTGCTGGGCAGAATACAGAGGGCCAGGCTCACTGTCAAAGCTGAGAAGTGCCAGGTGGCCATGGGAGAAGTGGCATACCTCGGGCATGTTGTAGGCTGGGGACAGCTCCATCCTAACCAAGCAAAACTAGAGGTGATCCATGCGTGGCCCAGACCAGAAACACAGAAGCAGGTCAGGAGTTTTTTTAAGGACAGCAGGGTACTATAGGAAATGTGTACCAAGTTACAGTACCCTGGCTGCTCCCCTATCTGAGCTGGTAAAGAAAAGGACGCCAAAGAAAATTACCTGGGAACCAGCCTGTGAGAAAGCCTTTACCAGACTGAAGGAGGCACTGTGCAGTGCTCCAGTACTGACAAGTCCTGACTATAGAAAACCCTTTATAGTTCAGACTGATGCCTCAGACATGGGTATGGGGGCAGTACTGAGTCAGACATCCAACCAAAGGAAAGATCAGTCGGTAGTGTACCGGAGTAAAAAGTTACTTCCCAGGGAGCGGGCATACGCTACTGTGGAAAAGGAGTGTCTTGCCATAGTGTGGGCCCTAAAGAAGCTACAGACATACTTATATGGGCAGCATTTTGTGGTTCAAACTGACCACAACCCCCTGGTTTGGCTGACGCAAATGGGAAAAACTAATGGTAGACTGTTAAGATGGAGTCTAGCTTTGCAAGAGTACGATATGACAATCCTACATAGGGCTGGAGTGACAAATCAGAACAGTGATGGCTTATCATGCGTCTATGAGAAGTGAACTGATTTGGGAAGCTCATCCCATGCAGGGGATAGAGCCCCCAAATTCAGTCTAGCTAGGGAGGATTGTGACGCTTGGCCAGCTGGTTCTGATTGCTCTATGATTTTGAAAAATAAAAATGTAGTGGGTGATTGTCTGTCATGAAACATTCTGTGCTCCTGGGATGACCCCACCCAAGTTTCAGTTAAAATGACAGGATATATGTTAAACAGCAGAGCTCTGTAATGTGATTAACTTCCAAGAAGTCACATTTTATGGCCTTGTTGATGAGCTGGGCTTCTTTGAAGCTAAGAACAAAAATATCCATTTTATGACATCTTCAGAGGAAGAACAGTTCATTTCAACTGGCGTTAAAAAGCTATATGGCATCTAAGTGAGATATGGCAGAGTTAGTCATAAAAGTCCTGTGATGTCTTTGAAAAGCAGGAAACCACACTAGATCAAAGGAAAGACACACACACGTCGAAAAGATCTTCTGCTATCGAGGTCAGCAGCTCCCACTTGTGCATCCTGGACTGTGACCTGCTTAGCCTGTCTGTCAAGATGTTTTGGAGGCCTGGAACATGAACTGCCAACAGTTTCAGACTGTGTTCTAGAGCCCAACAGCAAACCCTCAATGCTTCCCTGCATAAGGGGTAGGAGCGAGTTCCCCCTTGCTTGTTGATGTTGTACATCACATTGATGCTGTCTATTTGCACCAGCAGAGGTCCTGGGGATGGATGGATCTGGAAGGGTTGTAGACCATACTGAATGGTCCTCATTCCTAGGATGTTTATGTGGAGGGTGTTCTTCACTTTGGTCCATATACCTTGTGTCTGATGGGGCCCCAGATGTGCCCCCCAGCCTATCCCTGTATCATCTGTAGTAAGAATCTGATGAGGAGAGGGGATCAGGAAAGGAACCCCCTCAGTAAATGGCTATGTTCCATCTACTCCTGGATGATGCCTTAGGGTGAAACCAGTAGGAGGGTGTCTGCTGGGGATGTTTGCCAGTGTCCCTGTTGAGAGGTAAGATTAACTTCTATTTCAAGGTGTCAGTCGGCTGCTTTTCTGGTATCAGTGTAGTATTTGTCAATGGGTTGAATGCGTAGTTTCTGATTGGGTGTCTGTGAATGGGAGTGTTTTGACTGGGTACTGATGTGGGGAGTTCTGGTTACTATGGTATGACTGGTTGTGGTGTTCTGTGTACTGATTGGGAAGTGAGGCACAGCGTGTGTTTCTATTGGATGCGTGTCAGTTGTGGGAGGGGTTTGATGGAACAGGAGTGTTCACGGAGGTCTGCCGAATGGATATTTTTAGGACTGGGACATCATTTATTTTGTTAAGATTTATTTTTAATTTTTTCAGTGTGTTTCTAATGGTTTCTGTAATGTATATTTTGGGGACACATGTTTCTTCAGTTTACTTAACCAGACAGTGTTTGTTGGTCTGGCTACAAGCGCTGGAATATTTCAGTTTTCAGCCTTGTTTTTCCTTCAGTGCTTCTTTGGGTAAGTTTTACTGCCGTCATGCACATGAAGTGGTTACTGTTTGTTTGGTTCTAACTGCACAAGATGCTTAGAGAAAAACTGTGACGCTTGTACAGCTGGTTCTGATCAATCTATGCTTTTTGTAATACAAAAATGTGTTATTGAGTGTCTCTCATGAGACTTACTGTTTCAGCTAAAAGATAAAAGCCAGGAGATAACTACAGGCTAGAAGAGACTTAAATTTAAGGATCTCCTGTTAATCTAGCTTAATTGTAGCTGCCAGTTGCTAGGCTGGAAAATCATAAACTTTTATGACGTTTAGAAAAAGAATACAGGTTATGTCACTGTGGTGCGAAGTGATGAAAGGTCCTTTGATGTCCTTGAGAGAGGATGCTGCTCATGGATGAAAGAAAGGACTTGGAAAATTACAGACTTAACTGTGAAGTCATATGGGGAAACAAGTTTTTTTCTGCTGATGTCACCTATTAATTTACCTCCTGACACAAGACATCCTGATTGTATAATTTTTAATAAACAGAGGAGGAGCTGGGTGACATCATGGAGAAGGCAGGGTCAAGACAGTGTTTTAATTATGCTGTAACAGACCTTTACTCACACATGTTTGGACTCTGAAAAAAGAAACATCTACAGCACTATAAGATAAGAATACATTAGGTAGACAGGTCTAAGTGTATTATTGGTAGGAATTTGCACTTTTTAAACCTTATTGTTTTAAAAGATTGTATGTTTTGTGATATATGGTTCTGTGTTTCACATTTTTCATTTTTATCTATTTTAAGTAAACCTCTATTTTTAGAGACTACCTGGTGTGCCTTTGAAATTCTTTCTTTGACAAGGGAAGCATATATGGTTAAAACTGACACTGTACAAAGCTTACTAGTTTTACCAAACTGGGAAATTGTAAGAGTTTATTCTGAGGTCTTTCATAGAGTTTTTAAGGGTGCATTTTGTATACCTTATTAGGTGCCCATAGGTGAAAGATATCTGGCCCCCCTGAAGAGTAGAATTATCTGAGCCTATACATTGGGTACACTAGCAAGAGGTTCACAGTTTGAATCCCTCCAGAACTTGATACCAAAGGTTGGTTCGAACCCACAAAACAGACAAGAGGGTTACCCTGTTCTGTTAACAATACTGTGCTCGGAGGTTGGCACTGTGGGAGAAGACGGCCTGACCTGCTGAGTGGGGTTGTGACAAAAGGTACATTTCTTGTGCTTCCGACAGCTGTGTGTAATTATCTTTTATGTCAAGTGAATGTGATGCAGGTGTTTAAGGTCTGTGTTGCTATGGAGCTGTGACGTATGCACAGTGGCAATATTAGTTAGTGACATAGGGAGTGTATGTATAAATGTAAGATTTTACATTTATACACATCCTGCATACGTCATCGGGCTGTTTATTCAACTGGGGTGAGCGATGCATGTTTTTATCTAACTGCATATCAGCTCACCCCTGTTGTATAAATATAAGTACCAGTGTATTTCTCCATGAATTGACAGTGAGTTCCAACTTAACAATAACAATGATGTGTTGTCCCGGGTGAACCTGACACAAAACTAAGTGTACTATGATAAAGTGGATCAAGCAAACCAAGAATCGAACCAGTAGCATTTCTGTAAACACAATCATCATAATCTATCACTGATAAAAATAACGAATTAACCAACAAGACCGACTTTGACACATTGACCACAATCCCAGCAGAATCGAACAGCTGCCTGGTGCTTTTTTGGAGCATGGCAAAGCTGCTCCTTGGAGTGACCTTTGAGCAGCCAATCATCCAAGTAGGGGATACATATAGTCCTTCTCTCCTGTGGGCTGCGTCCAGTACCACTAAACATTTGGTAAAGACCCGTGATGCAGATGATAAGCCAAAGGGCAATACCCTGAACTGGTAGTGTTTCCCCCTGAAAAAGAAATCTGAGATATTTCTTGTGAGGGGAGCTAATCTTGATATGCAGGTAAGCATCCTGCATATCCAGGGAACAAATCCAGTTCCCTACTTGCAGTAGTGGGAGTAGGTCTTGCAGAATTATCATTCTGAACTTCTTCTATTGGATGAAAATGTTCAGATCGCTGAGATCTAGAATGGGCCTCAGATCTCCTGTGCACTTTGGGACCAGGAAGAACTGAGAATAGGACCCCATGTTCTATGGCCCTTTTCTGGATGAAAGTATGGATCGCCTTTAGTAGCAAAGGTATGTAAGCTATGGAGGGTAGAAGGAAGGCACTGGTAGATGGTTTGGGGGTGATTCCAGAAGCTCTAGAGCATGGCCTTGTTCTATTATCTGCAGGACCCAAGCATCTGATGATACCTTCCTCCACTGGTCCAAGTGGAGGGAAAGAGTCTCCCTACAACCACTCCTGAAGGCACTGTTGGTTGGGGGTCATGGAAGGAGTCATGCAGATCCGGATCCTGCGACTGCAGTCATACCCCCACCTCTATGGGCTTTTGAATGAGCACCTGGGGTGGGTACTGGGGCAGGCAAAGCTGATGCTCCTCCTCTACTCTTACCCTGCTGTCTGGTTGTTGAATAGTGTCTGCTGCTGACCAGACAAAAGTGCAACCTCTGCCTACTCCTTGATTGAGTCTGGTAGAGGGAATGCACTGACTTTAGGGTTCTGCCCAAGGCCTACAGGTTTGAAAGGATATCTTGTACGTCTGCACCGAACAACTTGTATCCTCCAAAGGGGGCACTGAGTATAGACCATTGAACATAACTGGCAAAGTCTGCCACCCTTTACCAGGAATGTCTCCTGAGGCATATACCAGAAGCTGCTGGCCTAGCAGAAGCATCAGAAATGTCATAGGTAGAATGCAGGAGATGCTTGCCTATGCATGCCCCTGCCTAAAGAGCATTTAAGATCTCCTATTAGGAGTACCCTATGGTATGGCTTGGGCCACTGCCATGGCCTTCCTCCAGTGGGTAGAGTATTTTGGTATTTAATCATATGGGCCTAATAATCTGCAATTCTGCAATTCTCAGGCTCAAAGTAGCAGAAGCAAAAATCCTCTTGCTCAAAGCATCTAGCCTCCTGGACTCCTTGTTAGGAGGGAGGGAACAAAGGTGTTTAGGCACCTTAGAGCTATCATGGGCAGAATTTATTACTACTAAATCAACCTCAGGCTGGCCTCCAAAAAAAGGCTTACTTGAGGGGGCCAGATACATTTTACCTGCCTTCCTCAGCATGGTAGGTATCATGTTTGGCCTGTGCCAGGCAGCCAGGGTGGCATCCTCCAAGACAGATAGCAGAGGAGGAATAATGATGGGTGGGGAAATCAGGCAATGCCAAGAACTCCACCAAATTTCTCTTGGTGATGTCCTGTTCTTCTGATTCAAATCCCATGGCAGTCTGGAGTTGCTGCATCATGGAGATGAATGACAGGTCTTCAAGAGGGGACCTTGGAGTATACACTACAGAGTCCTCACTCCCTGTAGGGACAGTGGAGCTGGACCTCTCATATGAGCTCTCCGATTACTCTTCCTCCTGTTCATCCTCTTCCAGGATGAGGACAGGGTTATACTCCTGATCCTTGTCGGCATGATCAGTAGGCCTCAAAGAGGGAGCAGGAGAAGCTGTCGATGCCCAAGAAGGTAACAGATGCGTCAGCCTGACAGACATCAGTGCTACAGCTTGCAGGAGCTGCCCCAATGATGCAGCTCCTGTTACAGGAGGAGAAGCAAGCAGAAGATATTGTAACATGTCTGTGAAGGACGAAAGTACCACCTGAACATCAGCACCTGTGTGGACTGTAGGAATGCCAAGTGTATGTGGTTTGGCATTGTGCTACCACTTTGTCTCAGACAAGGATCTGTCGGAAGCACGCAGGTGGTTCTGGGGCCTGAGGAGGGGAGCCATGGTAGGGTGAACAGACTTAGCAGTAGTTATCTATTTTCACCCAAGAATCATGTGCACAAATTTAGCTCAAGTTCACTCCAAATCAGTGCAGAAAAAATAGGCTACAGGTTGAGATTACTGGCATCCATGTCTGGAGAGTATGTGGAATCTAGGAAGCCGGACTGTGTTGGGTGGTGTGGACTTGGCAGCTCTGCACAGTGATTGCCAATCTTAGGAAACATTAGCCAGGCTGTTGGTGCATTGGTTGGGAAACTTCACTCCTATGGAGTGCAGGCTGTGCACTGGACAAATACCGTCTGTGCATCAAGTCTAGCTATAAAAAAACTCCACAGATCTTACTTTGCTGTTGTAAGAGGACAGACTACAGAGAATTAAAAAAGCTTGTCAGAAAAGGAAAAAAAGCACTTGTTTGCTGATAAATTAGGTTGAATGCTGCATGAGCAGCAGGATGACTTCTACCCTACTGTGGAGATAAAGAACTAGAATGGTGACAGGATGTGGGCTGTCCCTAAATACTCCTCAGTGTTCTCTGTCTGCTGAGAGAAGGACTAATTTTAGCAGTTCAAACCATAGGAGCCTACAGAGAATACAGGACAGCACTTTAATACATGCATCAAGAGGGGTGCTGTGGAGCCCAAGCAAGATAGTTCTAGATAGATAAAGCTCTGCTGCTTACGAACTTTGTAAAGTTATTTTTAGCGGAATCACCAATGGCAGCTATACTTAATTGTGAGATTTCTGGTGCTGAACTGGTGCTGTATGATATGGGTAATCCTCGAAAGGAAAAAAACATCAGGAGAGGGAGCTAGATCTAAAGCAGCTCACGAAGCTCCAAACACAAGAGTGGCACAGGGCTATGAAGAGGAAAACAAGGAAGAAACTCTACAAGCTTTGGAAGCCAAACTAAATTGGCTCATCACTTCGGTGACTGGACTATCTAATAAATTCGATGCACACATCAGTAGATTGGTCACTGTCAAGAATGCGGTGGAAATGGTCACCATAGCATCAGCTGATGCTACAAACGCAGCCAACGCAGCCATGGGAGCCATCATGTCTGTTTTGAAAGAAAACCCACATCTCTGATAGCGATTGGAGACATTGGAGAACCAGACGAGAGCCCAAAATATAAAGATTTTGGGGCTACCAGAGGGGTGTGAAGGCGACCATTTGGTGCTGTTCCTGCAGGATTGGCTTGTGCAGCAGTTTGGGGAAGAAAAGACCCCCATGGTCCAAAAGTTCCAGAAGGCTTACTGTGTCACCTCCAGGGGCCATCCAGCTAACCAAGAGGCTCCCCGAACAGTAGTTATTGTAACAGATGGGGTGGGCTGCAGGGATTATCTGCTTGCCCTTGCTCACCGGAAAAATTCCCTTGCTATTTAACAGTCAACGTATACAAATGTTCCCCGACATCTCTTATGCTACTAGGCAAGAGAGAAAAAAGTTTGATGGAGCCACAGCAATGCTGCATGAGGCAGGCATTCCTCATGACATGGTTTTTCCAGCCTGCCTGGGTACTGTGCATCGGAACAAGGTATTCAGATCCGCCAAAAGCCCTGAAGTGGTGTCAGCGGAATGCTCCATCTTGATCATGAGCCCTGGATGAGGACAATCCTTGGTCTGATGAAAACGGTTCTTGAACTTTTACTCTGCTCCTGATGTAGAGATACAGAACTGATATGGTACAGGGGTGGGGGGGGGGATGAAGTTAATGTTCCCAAGGTAAGCTAAATAGAGCCTTTTTTTTTTTGGTACTGAATGATCTCAATCGTTATAGTCTGGGGCATGAAGGTTCTTTCTCCTCTACTCTGACCCCTACACCACAATATAGGAAAAGCTGTTGTTCTCTACTAGGGAAAAAATAGAAGTTTTCCTTGTTTTCATAAACTACAGTTAAGCGCCTTGTTTCTTTACACTGTATATTGTCATATGGCTATAATGCATCTTAGCACTGTTCATTTAGTATTACTGGTTGCTGCCAAATGTTTCAGTTGTAATATGGCAGTGAAGTGTTTGTCTATTACCTAAAAGCAATTATTAATGCAATTATTACGTTTATGCATGGTGAAATTCTTATCCCCTTATTGTGGGATGGATGCTGGACTCTATATACTTTGTATTATTATTCAAATACCATACAGCTCATGGACTCCTTTACAGCAAATGGAATGTGCTTTGGATTTATTTTATGTGTTCTCCCCATTTATGACATATCTTTTAACATTTTGGGCAGGATATTCAGACTGCGCCGGGCAGTGGTACAATCCTGGGCGCAGCGCAACAGGGCTGCACTAGGGCATGGACCAGGTGATATTCAACTGTGCTATGCCATGGCCCAGCACCATTGAATATGGCAGGGAGGGCACACAGACTGCGCATGGTGCAGTGGCACTGCGCCAGTGCAGGACACGGAAAAGGAGCAGGGGGATGCGCAAGTGCAGTTGTGCTAGGCGCATCACAATATTCAACCAGGGGCATGCAAATGAGGCCATAATGCATGCAAGGTGCAAATGGAGCCATTTGCATGTCGTTATGGCCCCATTTGCATGCGATGCGCTGATCCCCGGCGACTTGCGCCTGGCGCCCTGCAAAGTTACAGCCGTCAGGGATTGACACCCTGTCATGCAAAAGCAGCCCCCCGCTCCCGTACGTGGTCTGTTGTACAAACAGAGATTACCCTGGTGGTCTAGCAGTCCCCCGTATGCCCGATTGCGGGCATCTGTGTAACTGACACCACTCCCTGGTGGTCTAGTGGTTCCCCCTATGCCAGATCGTGGGCATCCATGTAAATAACACTACATCCTGGTGGTCTAGCAGTAACCCCCTTCGCCCGATCACGGGCTGTTGAAATGCAAGTGATAGCCCTGGTGGTCTAGCAGTAACCGCACCTTTGCCCAATTGTGGGCCGCTGTGTAAAGAAAGAGGTGCCTGGTAGTCAGTGGTACCCCTCCCACCCACCCACCCACAGAGGTCCCCACCACCCAGCCCCCCCGCCGCCGGTGAGCTGGCAGCACCCGCTCTCCCTTCTGCCTGGCTGCCCGCCCGAATGACAGCGACCTGATACAGTCTGTATGCCTATTGTTCCACAGTGTGGACCAATGGGCTTGCAGACCATAAATGAACACATTCATTCACAGATCTGGTCCTGTGTAGTACAGTACAGGAAGTGGTGTCAGTTACACAGATGCCCGCAATTGGGCATATGGGGGACTGCTAGACCACCGGGGAGTGGTGTCATTTACACGGATGCCCACGATCAGGTGTGCGGGGGGGGCAGTTGTCTACCAGGGGCAGGTGCTTGTGGACGGTGTACCTGCTGGCTGGGTGGCCACCCACGGCTGGCAGCTGTTGTGGTGTGCCTTGCAATATAGCCGCCCACCTGTGGGTGGCCGGCATTTGAGCCTGTTTTCTTTGTCTCAACTTTGGGCACCAGTGTGCGGCACATGTAGGGGTTGCACCAGTACATGCACCGTACATCCCGGGCTGAATATCGGGAAGGGCCGCATATGCATGGACACACCCCCTGCATCTGCATCACATACATCACCAATGCACACCGGCGCATCAGGAGTTGCACCGTGCAACCTGTCCCTTTCAATATCGTGCTGGGGCGCATTGGGGGTTGCGCATGGCACAACCCTGTTGCGCCAGGCGCAACACCTTTGAATATCCTGGCCTCAATGGATAATCTTGAAAGTATTAAGAGGAGTGGTGCCCTCTTGGTTTACTGATATATACCTCTGGTACTGTAACTATATGTTTGTTTACAAATATAAGAAACATAAAGTTTAAGAAAAATACATGCATCAAATCAGACCCACCAGTGTAAAACATTTGGTCCTGAACAGGAACCTACTAGGCAACACAAATTCAAAGCACACATTTCCACATATTACTTTTCCTTACACTGCATGTTATTTTAGAGCAGGTGCTTCATGCTGGACCCAGGAAAGGGCATCATTTCTAAGCAGGTTGCATTTTTTTGCCTTTGTGCTTACATACTTAGAGGCCCAGTGAAAGCTATCTCTTACTAAATAAGAGCATCATCTCATGCTGTTCGGGCAAGAAGACCGCAACGCTAAGTCAAGTAGTTCAGTCCCCCAAGCAACATAAAATAATACTCTTATACAGTAAGGTCTATAAACATGAATCACTCAAGTGCCCTAAAGACTTATAACACATTTTAGCGGTGCTCTACATAGTGACCATTTTGGTGACCATAGCAACCTGGATTTTATTTTGGTCAGCATGGGTATTGTCAAGTTGCCATACTGGTGAATCACGTATTTTCTAATTTCTGAAATTGTGCAACAAAATGTCTTCAACTTTCAGATGAAGGCTGCTAGACCTAACAAAATTTCTGCTACTTGATATTTCTATTTGGCTGGTAAGATTTTTAACTTGACATCAAAGTGTCCACCTCTACCTGGCAAAAACATTAATGTACAGTACTGTTAAGTAATTTTCTTATTTAAACAAAATAAATGTACTGCTCCTTCTCCATGCTGGTGAATGGGAAAATTCAACATTATGCTACTGCAAAAGATGCCAACTATACGTAGGATACAATGGTACTGCTGTGCTCAACGCAGATTGGGTGAAATCATGTTTATAATCTCCTTTCAGGGAAGGACAGATAAATAGCCCCCACCCCCAGTAATAGTTCTTCTCCTTTATCACTTATGTAAGATGCTTCACTAAGCATTTATATAAGCATAAACTGGCACAAAGCAGATGTGTTCATTTAACAGGTTTACGCCAACAAGTCAAATGACTATTACAGTTTTTTTTTTAATTCAATGAACAGTTTTAATCATTAATTATTCATTGAGAGCAGTAAGCCCATGATAGTAAGGATAAAACATTAAAAACAACAGCTACTCAGTAGGTAAAGTGCTTGAGATTAGTGCTATACATTTTTTATAACATAATATGGATGGTAACCGGTACACCCAGGCAAAGAAGAGTTGTCCGACATCCCCTCTTTTCCCTAGCAGAGCTCCTCTTTCACAAGACACCTGCTGCAAAAGGGCAAGATTTCATCAAGCATCAAGTTCAGCAGGAGAAGTAAAACCAGACAGGACTACCAGAGTTAGAAGAGTGTGCCACTTGACCATGTCCAATGTTCAATCTATAACAGTTCTTTCCGCCTAAGCTACTAATCAGATCCTCTCTTCAATAACATTCCTGCACTGCAGTGACCAGGTAAGGCACTGTACAGAGACGGTTCAATGAAAGTTGAATCTGCTTTCAGGTAAACACCTACATTTCTTAACTAACTTGGCCAGTATGAAATACTATTACTCAGTATGTGGTGTTCCTCTCTGACACCCTCTAAAGAATGCTGTGTAAGTCTTTCTCTGAAAAAGTGCCAAAGTTAGGTATAGCTAGCACTGCTTCACATGACCATTCAAACCTGAGGGACAATCTATACCAAGTAAGGTATTAGGACCCCAATTAGCTAATTACACTGTATTAATGTGTTATTAAAGAGCTTGTTACACGAGTTATTAAGGGGCTTGTTATATGTATTATTGGTGTAATCCAATAACACAGGTAACAAGACCCTTATTAAGACATGTAACAAGCCCTTTAATAACACACGAAACAGCCACCCTACAATCCCCACAACTCTTACCTACAGAACAATACAGGGTATTATAGTCTCTGAGAAATAGAGCTTTCTGATTGGCTGTAAACATTCCATCAGCCTTATATTAATCTTTTATTGACATACATGTAGAGCCTAATCATATGCTGACCAAGGTTTAACACTGTTTAAAAAATGATTTTATTATAACAGTAATAGATACTCCCAGTGGTTATGTTAATGGTCAGTTAATCACCCTCTAGGGGTATGTGGCACTCTGCTACACCTCGTGCGACATTACACCCATAGAGGGTGATTAACATACCATTAACATAACCCCTGCTCATGCCTTATTGCTTAATTAAATAAGTCAAAAAAGTGATTAGCACTTTCACACATAAAACTGTTAATCAGTTGTGAAACTGCATAGCACTTGGCACAGAATGGTTAGCAAAATAAAAAATAAATGTTAATTTTATTAATTTTGTCCAATGTTGCATGGATCCCCTTTAAAATGGACAGCAGTTTACTGCTACGCATTTGTGGAAATGGTTAGCACCACCCCCTGTTTTGCGTAGCAGTTTGCTATGCTACTCCAGCTATTTAATATCCTTCAATACCCTAGCCTACACTAACTAAAACTTTACTCAACACCCTCCCTCCACTCACAAAACAAGCATGTCTCTCATGTAGGCCTTCCACTCTCATACTGCTGCTGCTGCCACCACTTATTTCATCCCTCTATAGCACTCAAGAGCCTCACTGTGTGCCCCAGTCAGTAATGCCACTTCAAAGCAGACCGCATGCCCTTCTGACCACATAATGCTTTCTAACACACACCACACCACTTCAAATTGCACAGTCCACTGCTAAAGACCATAAGCCACACCACACTCCACACTGACACTCTAAAGGAAGCAGCACCAGAACCACACCTCCTTTTACAGGAAGCCCCTGCACTATGGAAACACTACTGGGACACAAAAAAGCAACATCCCAAATCAACCCACTACACTACAGAAAAACATCAAGTACCGACATAAAGGTACATACCACTACACTACAGAAAATTACTACACTATGGAAAACCACTAACACTTACCACTATGCTACAAAAAAGTTCTACACTATGGAAACACATAGGAAATGACGGAAAACACATACGACACAGCAATTAGTGTCCAACCGTATATAAAATAAAATATGGTAAAGTCGTACATGAGAAAATAATACCATCGCAGGGTTGAACAAGCCCTTAAAGGCCACTTGCCCTTCGGGCTCGATGTTTTATGGCTTGTTCAACCCCTCGATGGTATTATTTCCTTATATACAACACATTGCCATCACTTATTCTCTGTATAAATATATACATACACATAACACACACACACACACACACACACACACACACACACACACACACACACACAAAATAAATAATGCCAAAGGGTGGTATACAAGGAAATACCATTGAGGGGTTGAACAAGCCATAATGCCACCCACCCAACAGGCGAATCATAGAAACATAGAATTTGACGGCAAATAAGGACCGCTTGGCCCAACTAGTCTGCCCATTTCCCTACCTAATGGATAAGCTGCAGATCCTAGTTAACCAACAGCCTACTTCCTCCTACCCCCCACTAGAATTGCCTTATGTCTGTCCCATGCATTCTTGAATTCCCCCACTGTTTTTGACTCTACAAACTCCTCAGGAAGGCTGTTCCATTATCCACAACCCTCTCTGTGAAGAAATACTTCCTCACATTATCTCTGAGCCGTTCCCCCTCTATCTTCAAATTGTGCCCCCTTGTTATTGCAGATCTCTTTTTCTGAAAGATGCTACCCTCTTGGACTTTGTTGATTCCCTTGAGGTATTTGAAAGTTTCTATCATGTTCCCCCCTCCCTCCTTTCCTCGAGGCTATACATCTTTAGTTCCTTTAGTCTTTCTTCATACGTCTTCTGATGCAGACCCTGCATCATTTTGGTTGCCCTTCTCTGGACAGCCTCTACCCTGTTTATGTCTTTGGGAGATGGGGTCTCCAGAACTGTACACAGTACTCCAGATGTGGTCTTACCAACTGTCTGTCCGGAGGACCAACAACTTCCTGTTTTCTACTGGTGATGCCTCTTCCTATGCATCCTAGTATCCCCCCAGCCCTCCTTACTGCCTTCTCACATTGCTGGTCCACCTTTAGGTCATCCGATATGACTACCCTCAGGTCCCGTTCCATTTTTGTTGTTGTCAGTATCTCACCCCCCATTGTGAACTCTTCCCGTGGGTTTTTGCTTCCCAGGTGCATTACTTTGCAGTTCTTTGCATTGAATCTAAGCTGCCACACATTTGAACATTCCTCCAACCTTGCCAAGTCCATTTTCATCCTTTCCACCCCACCTTGTGTATCAACCCTGTTGCAGATCTTTGTGTCATCTGCAAAGAGACATACTTTCCCTTCCAGTCCCTCTGCAATGTCACTTATAAAGACATTAAAAAGGACCGGCCCCTGTACTGAACCCTTCGGTACCCCACTAGTAACCCTCCTTTCTTCACTGTGGATTCCATTTACTATTACCCGCTGTGTCCTGTTGTCCAACCAGTGTTTTACCCAGGCTACCACCCTAGGACCCACTCCCAGGCTGGCTAATTTGTTTATTAATCTTTTGTGCGGGACTATGTCAAATGCCTTGCTAAAGTCTAGGTAGGCCATGTCCACAGCCCCTCCCTGGTCTACTGCTTTGGTCACCCAGTCAAAGAAATCCATTAGATTTGTCTGACATGATCTTCCCGCTGTGAATCCATGCTGCCTTGGGTCTTATGCCCCACTGGCCTCTAGGTACTCAACAATTCTTTCCTTCAGAAGTGATTCCATCATTTTCCCTACCACTGAGGTCAAACTGACAGGTCTGTAGTTTCCTGCCTCTGTCTTGCTCCCACTTTTGTGAAGGGGAATCGCATCCGCCCTCCTCCAGTCCTCAGGTACCACCCCATCCTCCCATGATTTATTAAAAAGGGTAGTCAGTGGTGTTACTAGTTCTTCCCTTAGTTCTTATAAAATTCTGATGTGAATCCCATCAGGCCCCATTGCATTATCCACCTTCAGTTTTAAGAATTGTTTCAGAACCCTTTCTTCTGTAAAGGACTAATATCACCCCTATTCAGAGTGCTTCTATTGACGGATTAGGTATTTCCCCTGCTTTTCCATTGTGAATACTGGTAAGAAATACGTTCAGTATCCTAACTTTTTCACCGTCGGCTCTCTGCCCAACCACTTTCCTCTTTGTTCAGCCTCATTGTCCCTGCCTTAGTTTTTCTTTGCTCCCTAATGTACCTATAAAAGGTTTTATCCCCCTTCTTAACCAAGTTGGCTATATTTTCCTCAGTTTGGGCCTTTGCTATTCTGACTGCCTTACCCACTTCCTTCTGCTTTAACTGGTACAGTTCTCTGCCCTGCTCCTTCTGTGTTTCCTTATACTTCCTGAATGCCTTTATAAGCTTATTCGAGTTCGACCCTGAGATAGTATCATTTCACAAGAATGCCAGACTCTGCCACCTTTTATTTTACATAATGCATTAGGTTGAATACTTTTTGCTGTGTTTTACCATAGTGTTCAGAGGGCAAGGTGGCTATTCTATGTGTTCATATGGGGCTTCTTACATGTGTTATTAAGGGACTTGTTACAAATATTATTGCGGTGACTTGTAGTGTGTTGGGTAGTAATATGTTATTAAGGTGTTAAGGTAACATACTGGTAATATACAGTACGTGTGCAGCTTTTTGGTATTAATGTGTTTTTATAATACAGTGTAATTAGCTAATCGGCATCATAATACACTAACTGGCTACCATCATATACAGGGAAATATATGATGGCTTTTTCAACAGGGATGAGGGCGAAATCTTACAAGATAAATATTCTTCACAAAAACATTTTTCATGCTCCACTTAGGGCTCAAGATAATACCGTAAAAGTAGGGAAATGTGGCGTTGAGGTTTCCAACCCTAACTCCCAAACGCAAGCCCAAAGCAGCAAAAGGAAAACAACATTATGGTTTTGAGTCTCCGGAGGCTTGGTGAATCAGTGGTGGGGTCTTCCTTGGGGTTGTCAGCCCTAATGCTCACCCCTTCCCCAGCCAGTAGTCTCCTGTTCAAAGCACAAGGTACAGCTGCAAATCAGTGCTTCATAGTAGATACACTCTTCAAAGATAGAGAAGTATGTCTTGCCACATGTTGCCAACACAATCTGTTGTAGCTTTCTTCTCACAGAGCCCGATCATAGCTGCCATTGTTTATTCAGGGAACGGGTCTGAATTAGGGTTGACAATCCCAAGGAAGACTCTACCACTGATTGACCAAGACTCCAGAAGGCCCAACCCCCTAATTATTATCCTTTTGCTGCTTGGGGGAAGGGTGTTGGGGAAGAGTTATGGTTGGAGATACTAATGCCACATTTCCCTACTTTTGCAGCGTCAACTTGAACCCTAACTGGTGCATAAACGAGTTGGGGTTTCTTTGCAAGAATTTCCTTCCTTTTGATATAATGGAAACATATCCTCATTCGCAAAAATCCCTATGGGACCTCTGTAAACAGATGCAGATGCCCAGGGCCCTTTGGGCTTTGTGCCAAGGGAAGACACCATCCTCCCACAGAAGTGCAGGGCCCATGCAGTGACAGATGTGAAGAACTCGTGGGACTATCTGGTGGGCTGCGGTAGCCAGGGCCCTCTAGTCTCTGCACTTCCGTGTGGCCACAGATATGACACACAGGGCAATGAGTCCATCAGTCAGATAATGCACAGGTCCCTCTGCCAAGAAGACAGTTGTCTTCACTATATTAGTACCTGGGACCATGCAGACAACCCTGCAGCTTTCACTCCCTGGCTGGGGAGGTCACATAACAGCGCCATCCCCCCCTTCACCTCATCCAGCTGGGTCAGTGAGCTAAACCACACTCAGCCCAGCAGCGTGGGATCACAAAGCATACCTGCTAGGGTCAAGACTGGCACTACATACAAAGTTTCATTTTAAATTTTGACTACAAATTTTCAAGATAGCCATTTTATGACTCCTCTTAGTAACACAGTATATTGGCTGAAATGTCATTTTGTACCAGAAGTGCAAAAACACATTTTCTCCAGGATTTCAAAAAATGACACCCATCACATTTATGAGGTTGTGTGGAAAAATGGCTATGCTGAAAGTTTGGAGTAAAAATACTGAAAATTAGCAAAGTTATGAGTGAACATTAAATACTGCAACTTTCACTCATAACCTGGGCATTTTACTATATTTACATGCCAAATTTTCAGAATATCATTCGTACCACCCAACCCCATGAACCCACTAGGTGAAAATTTTCAAATCACTGCCTAAATGTTATTACATGCCATCGTAATGGCATTCCACACCACTGGTGCAAAAACACATTTTGGACAGGATTTGAAAAATGGCAGCTGTCATGTTCATAAGGTGGTGTGAAAATATGGCTATGTTGAAAACTTAGGGTCAAGCAATTTAAAATTACCAAAGTTACGAGTGAGCGTAGAGAAATTTAAATGTACACTCATAATTTTGTCATTTGTACACATTTTCACCCCAAATTTTCAACACAGCCTTATGACTCCAACTCATGAAAAAGAGTGGAGAAAATTTTCAAATCCCACCCAAAAGGTCATTTCTTAAAGTGACTGCAAAATCACTTTTCGGGACAGATTTGCATAACTGCACCACCACTGGTCATGAGGTGGGGTCCCAAGAACCCATGTTGGAAATTTGGGGTCAAAATATGCAAATAATCAAAGTAATGAATCAAAGTTTAAAATCCGATTGAAATACATTAAATTGCACTTACCCAATTTTCTCATATCACAGTCACCAAGTCCAGTAGCACAACGTGTCTGATCGGAGAGTGAATCTATGCCATAGAACATGTTCAGGTGAGTGAGGGTGTGCGGGGGGGGCTGTCGGTGATGTGGGGTGGTGGATGCTGAGTGGGAGGTTGGGGGGGTGGGTCCACATCAGCATAGGATTTTCTTTCGTACAGGTTTTTAAAAGAAATCATTGAGGGATGGTTTTATTTCAGATCGCATTCTGACATGGGGATTGGGCACCCATGTGGTCAGGCTACTTTTCAGAGAAGAGGGTGGGCAACCTGGCAGGGGGGACTGGGAGTCAGGAGAAGCTGTACTGGTGGTGGGCACCCCAGCCCGCTTAACAATTATTTTAATAAGAAACAAAAAAAAAAAAAAAAAGAAAGAAAGGATAGACAGACAGAACAGGGGATCGCCAGCTCAATGCTTCAGCTGAAGCCAGCAGCATGACTTCCAGCTATGGCTTTAGCATTCAAGAAAGTTCTATTGTTCTTATGTACAGAACGTAGTTAAATGGCTTCTCTCACTAAGCTGGACACCCTGGATTAGGGGGGCCCAGAAAAGGAATTTCTGGCCATTTTAAAAAACAAACATCAGAATCCAGCTGAACAGTCCCACTGAGCCAGGTTCAGGCATTTGTTTTTTAAAATGGCACCATTTTTATTTATTTTTGATGTTTTTAGTCTGAGGGGGAAAAAAATAAAGTGGCGGCTCTAACAACACAAAAAAAAAATGTGTGCTGTGAGAAGCAAGTGGTGAGAAACCACAGTATTGAAACACATAATTTATGATGTCGATCAGAACGTTATCCCAAAAACTCTCCTCAGCATGCTCAGAACAGAGAAAAAATTTGAGTCTTTAAAACTCTGGAACCGTTTATTATTTTTTCATGAAGCCTTCCAAAGGCACTACCTTGGCACAGCACACTTCTACCCTGAAAGTTTAGGGGAAAAAAATCATTCTATGTAGGCTGTTGTATGTGACAGCAACCCCAAATCCCATGTTAAGTATAGGAAAAAAAAACAGACATCTACAGGAAAATGAGATATGCACACCTCAGAAACCGCACAAGCTAGCATCACGAAACTTTTCACAGATTTAGACCTTTCCTTCTAGACACATGCAAAAGTTTAGTTAATTTCATCAAACACTGCCAAAGCTATTAAGGTGCAAATTTAAGGGTTTAATACAAAACCTCTCACATGCCCCTATAATACATAAAAAGATAATACATGAGTGGGGTTTGTGTCTCACTGAAAAGCCCATGAATTATTTCCCCATATAGCTTTGCACTGTGTGGGCATGTGTGATTTTGTATTTTCTCAGAGTAATTTAATGTTGAGAATAGGACTTGCCTACAGCTAAGCCACAACTGATTGAATCCCGGGAAGATCTCTCCTTACTGAGAACAGGACTCCTACTTGTGACATCCTTCCACTAATATACCAGTCAGGCTTTCTTTTTTGTCCTAATTCTGTTTTATACTAAGCAGTGAGAGTGCCTTACAGAGCTGATGGTGGGACTTAATAAAACCGGACTCATTTTCTGAGGAGCTGAGGGGTTTATGGACTTACTTATGGACCCAAGAAGTTTTAAGTGACTTTCCTTTTGCTATTTTATTTTTATGTGTTTAAGTTTCTTTTCATGTCAAAGTTATTAAGTTTTTATATGTTATAGTTATTATTGTTTTTGGTTTGATTATTTAGTTAATTTACTTGCCTGCTCCCACTGTGTGAGAGACAGTGTGTGGGGTTATTGTTTGTTGATTTCCTTCCCCCACTCTGTGAGAGAGTGTGGAGGAGCGAAATATTCTGGATAGTGTTTGTGTGTGGTTTTTTTTTTTTTTTTTTTGTCCATCACTCTGTGAGAGAGAGACAGTGGAGAATGGAATTATATCGCATTATTTGTGTTCTGGGAGGGAATGTTGAATTTTTTAAGAAACTGAATTGTTTATTTTTATTGTAATATATTGTTGTATAAATTGCCTGGTAGGTTAGTGATATTTGAATGCTCTGGGTCTTTGGATGTGTGACATGATACACTGGTGGCCTACATTTGATGGCAGACTACTCTCCCGGTCGTGCATTACTCACCCTCTGAACTTTGGGACTTCTGCCCTTTTAATGCCCCCCCCCCCCACTACAGCCTGCAGTATATCAATGTTGCAGAGCAATGGGAATTGAGCGCAAAGGGTGGGGCTGAGTCGAAGTCACGAACGTCGGAGGGAGAGTGAGTGGGGTGCTCGTATCAGGGTAGTGAGGCCCAGGAGATACCCTAGGGTGAAATGGATTCTGGGACGTGGTTCTCCATGTCTGGTCTCAATACCCAAGGGCTCCAATGTTGGTGGGCCGATAGCTCAGGCGGCACCAGAATCTCATCCAACTCGAGCAGTGTTATGTAATGCCAGGTCTATTAAGAATAAGACTGAAGTAATTGCTGATCTTGTTGGGACAGCAGACCTGGTATGCATCACCGAGACCTGGCTGGATGACAATGCTGGCCCCATATTGGAGGCTGCTATTCCGGCTGGGTTCTTGGTGATACACCGCTCGAGATTGGACCGCAGGGGCGGGGGGGTAGCTATTTGTTTTAAGACAGAACTGAACCTTACAGGTGTGCCAGTCGAGGAAGCCAACTCTTTTGAGTGTACTGTGGTTGCAGGTGTAGGTTGTAGGATCATTCTCATCTACCGTCCACCCGGGGGTGGAGAAATGGTTCCTATAGGAAGCAGCAGACTTCATGATCGACATGGCATTTGGGTCGCCCAGGTTGATGGGCCTGTGTGACTTTAACACCTGGGTCGATGATGAACTCTCTCAATTCGGTCAGGACTTCCTCCAGCTGATGATATTGCTGGCCTTTACACAGGTAGTTGCCTCTGCAACTCATAACTTCAGTCACTCACTTGACCTGGTCTTCCTCCTGGAGATTGAAACCTCCAACTTGGTGGTGGAACCAGTCGGATGGTTGGATCACCACACTGTGAGGTTCCGTTTCCATGCCCCCCCCTTACAGGCCTGCCCTTGTGGAGATGGTCAAATACCACTCTTTGCAGGATTTTATTTATTTATTTTTTTTTTTTTAATTTACTGTGATATTCAGAAAGACCTCTGAGTCAGAGACTCATTTACAAAGGTTCCACACGTCATACATAAATTGAACAGGGACAAGACTTAAGATACATAAATACAGTACATAACGAAGTAACATTAATAATAAAAAAACAGGTTACATGGTTGTTTCATGGAGGCTTAAAAGAGATTTAGGTACTTTAGCACAGCCAGGAGGAAAGAAAAAGACTGAGAGATTCTGTAGGAGGCTGATTGTCATGTTTCGTAAATGCATTTTATTTTTTTTTGTACATTGACCTGCTAATAGATTGTTTGTAAGGAGGCAGTGGCAGATCAGGAATCAAGGGCAGTCACATCTATTTGAAGCCTGCAGGTATTCCCTTAGCTTTGATTTATATGGGTCCAACCTTCTTTCATCAGTTATATGGATAGGGAGGGGAGTTTGTCCAGGAAGGGGCCCTGAAATTGAAAGTGCGTTGGTATTGGGAGGTCCGGTCATGGGGTACCCATAGTAGCCGCTTGCTTGTGCTACGGGTTGTTTTGCCTGGTAGTGTTGGGAGGATAATTTGGTATAGGGAGGGTGGGGTGAGGCCGAGTAATACCTTTTTGGTCATAAGGCAGGTGTGGTACCTGATTCTGCTATCCAGGTTTAGCCAGTTTGAGCTGCTGGAAAGGGAGCAGGAGTGAGTGAAACGATCACATCCTAGGATGAGGCAGCAGGCTTTGTTGAGCACAAGCCGGAGTCTACTCAGGGTTGTGGAGGGCGCAGCACTGTATATTAGGATGCCGTAGTCTAGCAGGGAGAGGATCGAGGAGTTTACGGTAAGCTGTAGTGCTTCAGGGGTGAGGCAGTGTTTGTACCAGTACAGTACTCCAAGTCTGGAGCTAAGGGCGGTTGTTAGGTGTAGGATATGTTGATTAATGCTGAGGGCGGGGTCTAGTGTGATCCCTAAGTATTTAAAGTTGTATACTTGTTCTAGGGGGGTCTGATTTGTAGTGAGAAATTTGGGGCACAGGTTCTTGCGTGGGTTCTGAGGGTGGGTGAATATCATGACTTTAGTCTTATTATAGTTGATAATAAGACGCTGGGTGGTGAGCCAGTCTTCGATTTCACGGAAGGAGTGCTGGAGGGTTTGGCGGAGTTCAAGGGGGGGCCGGGTCAAAGGCGAACAAGACTGCATCATCCGCATAAAGGAGCAGATTTCCGGGGCATGCGGATGGGAGGGAGTTGAGGTATATGCTGAAAAGTAGGGGGCCAAGTATGGAGCCCTGTGAGACACCGGATCAGATTGGGAGGTGAGGTGATAGGACAGGGCCTGCCTTGACTATCTGCATTCTATCAGAGAGATAACTGAAGAACCATTTTAGTCTGTCATCGGAGAAACCCATGTAGGCCAGGGTGTTTAGTAAGTGGGCATGGTTTACTGTGTCGAATGCTTTAGATAGGTCCACGAAGATGGCACCCGTGAGGTGGCCGTGGTCCAAGGCTGAGTGGACATGTGAGGTAAATTCAAGGAGGGCGGTAGTGGTGCTGTGGCCCTTATGAAAACCATGTTGCTGCCTGGATAGAAGGTTATATTTATTTAGGAGTTCAGTGAGTTGGTGGTGACTATGCATTCTAGTGCCTTGAGGGGGTAGGATAGAGATGGGGGCGGTAGTTGTTTGGATGTTCGGTCACCACTTTTATGGATAGTTAATGATAGGCCGATTTCCAGTGGGTGGGGAATTTCCTTGGCAGAGGGAGGCGATTGAGAATGTAGGTGAGAGGGTCAGAACTTCCTGGAGGGTGAGGCGGAGAAGTCTATGGTCTAAGGAGTCATGACTGTAGTGTTTTTGTTTAAAGCTTTAGTAAGGTGGGTTTCATAATCTCTGGTGTAAGGACTCGTGGGTAGAAAGGTGCCACAAGTGGGGTGGGTGATGATCACAGGTCCGTGAGGTGAGAAGAAATTTGGGCAACACATGGGAGAGATCGTGAAAGCAGTATTTAGGACAGCTGACTATGCTGGCAGGGTCGGTGAGAGGCTACCACCATCTATGAGTATTTGGTCAGGTGGGAGATTTGGGCCTTTGCCACAGAGTTCCTTTATGTTCTCCCAGAACTTGCACCCATTTCCCCAGGCGGAGGTTAAGGTGGCTTTGTAATGGTTTGCCTTGGCCCGGTGCAGATGGCAGGTGCACTTGTTTGGCGGGCCTCCCGATAGCGTGCCCTGTCCACAGGGCCATTGGGTCTCATTGGCCAGATGCCATAGAGGCGTCACGCGGCGTAGTAGGCCTTGGAGGTGGTCCAAGAACCATGGGGCATTATTCCCCTTGGTCACAGTTTGGCGAAAAGGCGAACTTGTCACAGGCTGAGTTAAAGATGTACAAACAGTTCAGTACGTGGTCAGGGACGAGTGCATTTGTAAGGGGTGTCCAGTCCCAATCTCTGAGGTGGGCCTTGAGAAGGGGTAATTTGTCAGGCCCTAATTTACGTTGTGTATTAATTTTGGGCGCGGTTTTGAGGGTGGTACCAGACCAGTTGCAGAGTACTGGTGAGTAGTCGCTTAGGGTGTCGGGGAGAACTCTGGTGCTTGTTATTTTGTGGGGGCGGTTAGTGAAAACTAGGTCTAGAAGGGTGGATGTCCCCGTGTGGGCATGTAGCCGGGTGGGTGTTTTGATGACCTAGGTGAGATCGAGGGCACCAGCCTCATTGAGGTAGGGTGCAGCTGTTTTAGCCAGCCAATTTATGTTGAAGTCCCCCACTAGTATTTTTTCTTGTTTTGGAGGTAGGGTGGTGAGGTAGGACATGATGGCTTGGAAGGCTATCTTCTGGTCTCTGGGGGAGACATAGGCCGTGGTAAGGAGGAGGAGAGGGGGAGTAGACCTACCTAGAGTAATTTTTAGGGTGAGGGCCTGAGCCCTGGAGGTTAGTACAGGCAAGTGGAGAAGGTGGCCATTGAGGGAGTCCTTGAGGTAGGTAGCACAGCCACCCCCTCGCTTTCCCATACGGTCGGCGCGATAAAGGCAGTATCTAGGGAGGTTAACTGCCAAGTCGGGGACAGAGGGGGAGAGCCAGGTTTCAGTCAGGGCAATGATGTCTGGGTTGTTCTGGAGTACCCAGCCATGAAAGGAATCCCATTTTTTTTGTAGGCTGCAAATGTTTAGTGAGGCAATGCACAGGCCATTTACATGGGATAGGTGGGATGGTGTGGCAAGGGGCCAGGGTTTGGGTGAACATTACCTGTCAGCAGAAGAAGGAGAATGAGAGACCTGAGTCGGTTGCAGTTTGTTCGAGTAGCAGGTCTTCGGCATTTATGCTGTGTGCGGCTGATGGTGGGTATTGGTAGTTTCAGGGTAAGGGTGGCAGATAGGAGGAGTAAACGGGGGGTGGGGGGTTGTTGTGTTGCGGATGTGGAGGAGGTTGGCAGGAGAAAGGGGGCTCCATTGGGTAGCTTGCCGTGGGAGATGACATCCAGGGGTGCGGGTGGAGGTGTCTATATATGAGTTGTGGGAGGGAATTCGATACTTTTTGGTCTGGTTTTGTATGGGCAGGTAGTGCAGGTGCAGTGGGGGGCAGGGCTGGGAGTGCCAGCCAGGATGCTGACAGAGGGTTTCAATATTTTGCCTTTTTCATGTTATTGGGTGGGGGTGGAGGTGCCTGCATAAATTGCAGGAGTAGAGCGATGAAAGTAAGTGGGAGCATGGTTGGGTTGAAAGACGTGAGGAAAGGTATGTAACAGGGCTGGCAAGAAAGGAAGAAAAAAAAGGAAAAGAGTAAAAAGGTGAAGGGCCTCTAGTGGTGGAAAAACATAAGCTGCAGATGGGAAAGTGGCCTGATAGGTTATTTTGTGATCACGCGATCAGAAAACAACCTATATATTTGGATGCCGACCAAGGTTGGTGGTGGGGAGCTGAACGTGTAGCGTTCGGTGGGGCAGAGCCAGCGTGGAGCGGAAAGCGATCCTGGCAAGCAGCTCAGTAGTAAGTACCTTCAATAATCTATGCTCCGGTGATAACGAGGGGTGTGTGGGAGGAGGGCAATTCCTTGCAGCCCTCACGACTGCTGGTGAGCTCTGAGGGAGAAGAAAAAACAGCCAGATTAAATAGGGCTCGAGAGGTTTACCCTGTGGGGGCTGGGGGGGCAGGGTTCTATGGGGACATGTTTCCAATTTCACTGCCGAGCTGGAGTTAATTAGTGCTGTACTGACTGCAGTTTCAATGATTATTTAAAAGGCACAAACGGAGTTTAACTTGAAAAATGGCAACAGCAACGAGAGCCTTGCAGGGCAGTAACCCCGGCACAATAAGGGTTTCAGCTAATAAGGGTTGCAGTTTTTTACATCAGATGGCCCAATGCAGTTATTAAAACAACTTACAGCACACTAAAAGGCAACAGTTTGTAATAAAGTGTAAAACGTCCTTAAAGGGGAAGGTAACTTAAACAGGCGGTATGCAGAGGTACAGGTAACATGTAATTTAAACTAAAAATGCTAAAAAATCTCCACTGTCGGGCCGAGAAAGACCCCCTTTAAAAAAGGCGCCAAGAGAGTTCTTTAGAAAGAGCCAGCGTGGAGCATAAAGCGATCCTGGCAAGCAGCTCCATAGTAAGTACCTTCAATAATCTGTGCTCCATGCTCCGGTGATAACGAGGGGTGTGTGGGGGCAGGGCAATTCCTTGCAGCCCTCACGACCGCCGGTGAGCTCTTCAATAATCTGTGCTCCATGCTCCGGTGATAACGAGAGGGGTGTGTGGGGGGAGGGCAATTCCTTGCAGCCCTCACGACTGCCGGTGAGCTCTTCAATAATCTGTGCTCCGGTGATAACGAGGGGTGTGTGGGGGGAGGGCAATTCCTTGCAGCCCTCACGACCACCGGTGAGCTCTTCAATAATCTGTGCTCCGTGCTCCAGTGATAACAAGAGGGGTGTGTGGAGGAAGGGCAATTCCTTGCAGCCCTCACGACCGCCGGTGAGCTCTCCATTTGAGCCCTGATGGTCTATCAGCGGCACTGGACCCTTCGGGAATTCCGGAGGCAAGTGAGAGCCCAGAGAGCCTGGTTCAGGCCTATAACAAGGCTGTTGCTACAGCCCTGGACTCTAAAGCTCCAGTCCATGTTCATCCTCTCTCAATTAGCCCTCAGTCCCCATGGTTTGATGGGACCTTGAGGGAGCTGTGATGAGCTGGTCAAAGGTTAGAGCGTAGCTGTTGGAAATCTGTCCTGGAGGCCAACCACATTAGACTGATGGAACATTATCAGATCTATCAATCAGCAATCACCCGTAAGAAGGCAGAGTTCCTGTCCATGGAGGCTGCTGCTACTCAGAATCGACTGCCTCAGCTCTTTCAAACTGTGGACAGGTTGTGCAACCCAACCTGTCTTCAGGTTCGAAGAGCCTTTTCACAAATTGAGTGTGATGAGCTCGCTCGCTTCTTTGCGGATAAAGTGGCCGGCATCAGGGCAGAGATCCTCTTGGCTTACTCTATGGGAGCTGACAGTGGTTGGTGTCCAGTCACTCTCCCTCAGTTTGCCTGGAGTTCCTTCGACTGGTTGGAAATTGTGGATGTTGTGCAGATTGCCCAGAGTATGCGCCCAGCGTGCTGTAGTTTGAATCCGGGCCCAATTCCACTGATAATGGGTTGTTCTGCTATCGGCCCTGTCCTTGCAAAGATAGTTTGGTGCTCCTTAGAGTCTGGTGAGTTTCCTAGCTCCCCGAAGAAGGTGGTGGAGACACCACTCCTGAAGAAAGCTGCTCTGGACCCAAACTGCTTTGCAAACTACAGACCTATCCCAAACCTTCCCTTTGTAGGGAAGGTTATTGAGAAAGTTGTGGTGCTACAACTGGAAAAACACCTTACCATCCACAACTTCTGTGAACCCCTCCAGTCTGGTTTTCGTAAGAGGCATAGTACTGAGACCGCTCTGGTTCAGGTGCTCAATGACCTCCTGATGGCGAGGGATCAGAAGCGCCGTTCAGTCTTGGTACTTCTTGATCTCTCTCTCTTCAGCTTTTGACACCATGGACCATGGGGTTCTCCTCGGGTGCCTGAGGTTCATCTGTTGCCTGTCTGGTACAGTTCTCAGATGGTTCCAGTCTTTCCTCACTGGCAGATCTCAGAGGGTGGTATCAGGAATTTTTTCCTCAGACCCATTCTCTCTGCAATGTGGGGTCCCTCAGGGTTCGGTGTTGTCCCCCATGTTGTTCGCAGTGTATATGCTGCCCCTCAGAGACATTGTAAGATGGTATGGGCTGAGGTTTCATTGCTATGCTGATGATACCCAGCTCTACCAGTCTTTCGCACCCAACCAGGATAGTGCATGCTCTGTCTTTAATAACTGCCTCGTAGAAATCCAGGACTGGATGAGATCCAGCTAGCTGAAGTTGAACTCTGGAAAGACTGAGGTGCTGGTGGTGGATCCGGGTTGCCGGACAGAGGGGTCAGTGGCGGGATGACCCTCTGGACTTTGTCTCGGGGCATCCAGCTTCCTTCCTCCAAATGGGTGCGAAACCTGGGGGTAATTATTGATGTCAGGCTGACACTGCGTTTGCAGGTGTCGGCAGTCGTCAAGTCCTCATTTTACCATCTTAGGAACATCACCAGGATTAAGCACCTTGTTCCATCCGGCGACCTTCCAACGTTGATCCATGCCTTTGTGACCTCTCACCTTGACTACTGCAACTCCCTGTACCTAGGGCTACCAGGGGTTGATATCCACTGCTTGCAGCTACTGCAGAACGCTGCAGCGTGGTTGTTGATGGGGATGCCTAGTTCGAGTCACATCACACTGGTGTTGCGCGAACTGCACTGGCTACCGATTCAGTGGTAGATCACCTTCAAGGTCGGGCTTCTGACCTTTAAGACCCTGCATGGACTGGGCCTGGACTATCTGCAAGAGCTCCTGCTTCCTTACTGCCCCAGATGACCACTCCGCTCAGCTGATGAGGGGTTGTTAGAGATTCCCAGCATATGCCTTAAAACATCAGGGGCCCGTGCTTTTATGTATGTGGCCCCGACCCTGTAGAATCCTCTACCTCATCAAATAAGTGAGTGCACGACGGTGGAGTTTTAAGAAGGCACTGAAGACCCATTTGTGGCACATGGCCTACTCAGACTGATTATTTTTTAAGATATTTATCTACTTGGCTAACAGGCTGTATGGAAATTGTTATGTTTTATTGTTTTTTTATGCTGTAATATTGTACAGCGCCTTGGTTTTGGAAAGGCACTTTAAAAATAAAGTTTTATTATTATTTATTATTATCTGAAGTCCTGCAGGATAGTCTCAGTTCTTGCCTTCAAGCCCTACACCTAATGACCACTACTACAGACCTAGTCCCTTGAGATTACCTCCCCTTGAGGCTGACCCAGACTCTTCTTCTGTTTTCTTGGTCTTCAGCCGTGGAGCAATACGAGACACCCATTTGGATTCTTCCCTCAGCCCGATTCCTTTTTCTGGTTAGAGGATCCAAGGAACTCATTAAGATTACCACTGTTTTCCCTTCCAGAGCAAATCCTGACAACACAGGCCAATCTCCTGGCTTGAGTACTGTTCTGGACCACATTCTGTTCCAGGGCATCTAGAATCATAAATCACTAGACCTTCAAATAAATGTTTTAGAGATGAGGGCAGTGTTTCCCATGCACCTCCATTTCCAGGAGCAGCTCAGTTCCTAGGCAGTAAAAGTCAACTAAGACAACACAGTGACGGTCATGAACAGTGAGACACAGAAAGAGAAAGCATGCTTCCGGAAACACAAAAAGAACTTCAGGGGCCAAAGAGAATCTTCTGTCTTTGTCAGACATTCTTTTACAGGGGATCTAAACTTCCAGGAAGATTGACTCAGCTGCCTGATCATTCATCTTGTGGGATTGGGCTCCACCCCCAGAAGTGTGCAGTCTCCAGAGCAGTCGGTTCAAAACCCCTTGGCTCATCAACCCCCCAAAGTGGATTTCAAGTTGGATTTACAAAGTGCCACTTATGTGGTTGGGACGTGGGACAGCGACTTGGTCAATCTAAGAATCTAAGGGTTTAAAAATGGTCAAGTTATGACCAAAACAAAAAAAATACTGGTACAAAATGAAGTTCCGGTGCAGTATGAACATTTGTGGACTTAACATTTTTTTCCATTTATTTGTTTTTTTTTTCTCATAAATTCTCATAAATTTGCCATTTTTACCAATTTTGGCTCTAAACTTTCATGGCAGGCACGTTATCACACCACCTTATAACCACATAAGTGGCACTTAGTAAATCTGATCCAAAATGTGTTTTGTGGTCAACACCCAAAACACATTTCATGTCACATTTACAAGTCACAACTTATGTAGTCATGAGGTAGGTTGGCTACTTGGCTACTCTGAACATCTGGGTCACAAATAACATAGAAACAGAAACATAGACTTTGACGGCAGATAAGGACCGCTTGGCCCACCTAGTCTGCCCATCTCCCTACCTACAGGATAGGCCGCAGATCCTAGTTAACCAACAGCCTATTTCTTCCTACCCCCCACAAGAATTGCCTTATGTCTGTCCCATGCATTCTTGAATTCTCCCACAGTTTTAGACCCCACAACCTCCTCAGGAAGGCTGTTCCATGCATCCACTACCCTCTCTGTTAAAAAATACTTCCTCATATTGCCCCGGAACCGCCCCCCCTCTATCTTTAAATTGTGTCCTCTTGTTCTTGCGCGTCTCTTTTTCTGAAAGATGCTACCCTCTTGGACTTTGTTGATTACAATGAGGTACTTAAAAGTTTCTATCATGTTCCCCCTCTCCCTTCTTTCCTCAAGGGTATACACATTAAGCTCCTTTAGTCTCTCCTTGTATGGCTTCTCTTGCAGACCCTGCACCATTTTAGTTGCCCTCCTCTGGACTGCCTCTATCCTGTCTATGTCCTTGCGGAGAAGGGGTCTCCAGAATTGGACACAGTACTCAGATGGGGTCTCACCAACTGTCTGTACAGAGGGATAACAACTTCCTGTTTTCTGCTGGTGATGCTTCTCCCTGTGCATCCCAGTATACCCCAAGCCCTCCCTACTGCCTTCTCACCTTGCTTGCTAACCTTAAGGTCATCTGATATGATTACCCCCAGGTCCCTTTCCTTTTTTGTTGTTGTTACTACCTCCCCCATTGTGTAATCTTCCCCTGGGTTCTTGTTTCCCAGGTGCATTATTTTGCACTTCTTTGCATTGAATCCTAGCTGCCATACTTCTGACCATTCCTCCAACCTTGCCAAGTCCCTTCTCATCCTTTCCATGCCTCCTTGTGTATCAACCCTGTTGAGATCTTTGTGTCATCTGCAAACAGGCATACTTTCCTTCCAGTCCCTCTACAATGTCACTTATAAAGACATTAAAAGGACTGGACCAGTACTGAACCTCGCGGTGCCACTAGTAACCCTCTTTCTTCAGAGTGGACTCCATTTACAATTACCTTTTGTGTCCTGTTGTCCAGCCAATGTTTTACCCAGGCTACCACCCTGGGACCCACTCCCAGGCTGGTTAATTTGACTATTAATCTTTTTTGTGGGTCTGTGTCAAATGCCTTGCTAAAGTCTAGGTAGGCCATGTCCACAGCCCCTCCCTGGTCTACTACTTTGGTCACCTAGTCAAAGAAATCTATTAGATTCATCTGACATGACCTTCCCGCTGTGAACCCATGCTGCCTTGGGTCCTGTGCCCCACTGGCCTCTAGGTACTCAACAATTCTTTCCTTCAGAAGTGACTCCATCACTTTCCCTACCACAGAGGTCAAACTGATAGGTCTGTAGTTTCCTGCCTCTGTCTTGGTCCCACGTTTGTGAAGGGGAATCACATCCGCCTTCCTCCAGTCCTCAGGTACCACACCATCCTCCCATGATTTATTAAAAAGAGTAGTCAGTGGTTTCACTAGTTCCCCCCTTAATTCTTTTAGAATTCTGGGATGAATTCCATCAGGTCCCATTGCTTTGTCCACCTTCAGTTTTGGGAGTTCTTGCAGAACCCTTTCTTCTGCGACAGGGCTGTGATCGACCCCCTATCAAGAGTGCTTCTGTTAATTAAATGGCCAAGTTATGAGTAAAACAAAGAAAACAACCAAGTTCAGAAGAGTGTACTGTATCTAGCGACTAAAACAGGATGGGGGCTGCTTCAGGCTACCTGTAGTCCGATGCACTGTTACGTCAAGATTCAGCTGCTTTGTGATGGGCACTCAGGGTAATCAACAGGTCTGGTATATGTATGTCATTATACAGTTGATTTGTGAGAGGCAGTTACAAGTGATCTCCTGCTTCCTGCATGGGCCTACATGAAGCAAGCACTAGGGAACTGTGGCAGTGTATCTTAAAAAGACAGGCTGTTCATTGTAAAAAAACTGTATTAATGCATGTTAGGGTTTTTGGTACAGAAAAAGTAAGGGTAGGGTTGTTTTTTTTCTAACTCTAGCTTTGCCCAGTCCCACTGAATTCCACTGAACTGAAAGCCATAGCACAACCGAGATTTCAAACACAGTAGTGGCTGCCAGTGTCACAGGACACAGCACAGTAAAAGGGATTAACTGCCATGGAAATTGCCTTGTTTCCAGCAGTATCTCTTCTGTAGTACTGCACTGCATCCTGTCTCCACTGTATGTTTTAACATCATAAATAACACAGTTTGAGGAATACAGTTACACCTCATGATGAACACTGCACTTGCTGTTGGTGCAGGATACTCATGAAGTCTGCTATTAGGTCTGGCACAGATTTAGGGGTAAATATACATTCCAAGGTGCAGTAACAGAATGACACTTATGTATCCACGATGTGGGGTGCTAATATGCCCACCCTGAAAATATGGGGTCAGCTGGGCTCCAAATGGCCAGGTTATGGCCAAAGGTTAAACAAATGGAAACAATCAGTTCAGTGCCTGGTAACATTAAGCCAAAACATTCACCAACGCACCCTTCTCTGGCCACAGGACTGCTCAAGGCTGGTGGCCTTAATCCCCCCCTCCCTCTTGAGATACTGTGTCCCCCTTCTTTATTTGGCCACCAGCATGCCCAAGCTTGGTGGCCATTATCATAATTCATTTACTCAGAGAGGCAATATAGTGTAGTGGTTTAAGGATCTGAGCTACAAATCTGGAGACCTGGGTTTGAATCCCAAAGCCCCCACTTGCATACTCTGTGACACTGTGCAAGTCACTTAACTTCCTTGTGCTCCCAGGTTGCACCTGTAAACAAGCTTTCAGCTTAGTGTCTCTCCTGGTAAAAAAAAAAAAAAAATATTTAGCCATCTAGTTTCCCATGCCATGTGGCTATCCCTAGTAACAGTACATATGACTACCGGAGTGCCCAAGGCTGGTGGCCATTCTGTTTAGGTAAACACCAACCTTTACCAAACCCTTAGCACCAGTGCCCCAACTCCCCACCCCAATATCAATGTACATGTAAAAAGAAAACGCCCATCATTGTGTCTCCCTCCAAACCCATTCGCACTCCCATCAAGGTCAAATGATTTTCCAGTTAATGAAAAAATACTGGAAAAAGATGGAATACGTCATTTTTATGTTTGCTTGCACGCATGTGCAAGAAACACAGTGCCATCATCCGAGATTTTGGAGGTGTGTCACCCCCTCTTCCAATTCAGTCAGTGTGTTGTGGCGGCCTGTAAGGCAATACGTACTGGCGCTGTCTATGACAAGCTCAAATGCAGTAACATACAGTTGAAAGGGAAGCTATGCTTCAGTGAGCAGCGATAAGATATCGCTGTCATGCGCAACTCCCCCTACACACACACCTGCGCGCATACTGCGTGCTGCCTCTACAGCGCACACTCTGTAAGCTGGCAGGGGGTGCCCCAATCCCCGTCGGCTGCTGCTCCCCCAAAGCCTTCAAATACCACGCTGGGTGCCCACCCCAGCGTGGCAGCTTCGATGGTATAGTGGGCAGGGGTGCTCCAGTCTGACGGCTTCTCTCCGAGTACAAGGTGCCAGAGGGCCACCTAGCGTGGCAATAAATGCCATGGCCGACAGGGTGCCCAATCCCCGTGGGCCCGCCCCCAGCCGTCCTTCTGCCATGCTGGAGCCCACCCCAGCGTGGCAAGCGTCCCAGCGTCTTTTTTTTTTAACCTGTAAATCAAAAGCGATTCACACAGTCTCCCAGCCCCTCCCACAACCCGCACCCACCCACTCGCACCCAGCCTCCCCACACCCCCCACCCCATGCCTCCGGACATGGGCGCGGCGTCTACGGTGGACCGGGAACCGTCTGCACTCTTCAAAGCCGACCGCGAACTGAGGAAATGCGGTAAGCTGTATAATGGGCTAGATAGGGTTTTCAACTTTGTTGCATATCTCAGGCATTTTGGAATTTTTCACCAATTTTCAACATGGGTTTTGGGACCCCTTCTCATGGAGTGCTGTCACTGTCATGCGTGTCGGGCCTGAAGGGTTGATTTGCAAGTCACTCGCCAAAATCACCTTTCAGGACAGTGTAAAGCGACACTGCCAGTGTTCATAAGGTGGGCTCTCAAGCAGCCTATTTTGAAAATTTGGTGGAAAATTCAGAAGCATTGTTTCATTTAGCATGCGTTATGCAGTTCCTGGTCAAAGACGTCAGAAAGTTTGTACATTTCAACATTTTCACTCCAGACTTTCAACATTGCCATTTACCACACCTTCTTATGAGCAGTACAGCTGCCATTTTCACATCTCACCAAAGCGTGTTTCCGCCCATGTAGCGCACAATGGCGCGGTCGGTGTCTTGAGAAACCAATGTCTGAGACAAATTAAGAAAATCACAGTGACACTGTTCATGAGCAGAGGTCTTAGAATGGCTATGTTGAAAATTTGGTGAAAAAATTCTAACAATGACTGTTTCACGTATTTAGTTGCCAGCAGTTCACTAAGCACACTTGTAAGTTCGCGAATTTCAATATTTTCACCCAGATTTTCAACACTGCCATTTAACCACACCTTCTTATGAGCAGTACAGCTGTTATTTTTCACATCTCACCCAAAACATGTTTCCGCCCATGTAGCACACAATGGCGCAGTCGGTGTGCGAAATCAATGTACGGGACAAATTAAGAAAATCACAGAGACATTGTTCATGAGCACAGGTCTTAAAATGGCTATGTTGAAAATTTGGTGAAAAATTTCCAATAAATGACTGTTTTATGAGCGTGCGTTGTACAGTTCCTACACACGCATGTAAGTTCGCGAATTTTCAATATTTTCACTCCAGATTTTCAAAATTGCCATTTTACCACACCTTCTTATGAGTACTACAGCTGTCATTTTCACATCTTGCCCAAAATGTGTTTCTGCCCATGTAACGGCGCAATGGCGCGGTCGATGTCTTGAAATCAATGTATGGGACGATTAAGAAAATCACAGTGACACTGTTCATGAGGTCTTAAAATGGCTATGTTGAAAATTTGGTGAAAAAATTCCTAAAGATGACTGTTTTTCGAGCGTGCGTTGTGCAGTTCCTATGCATGCTCATAAGTTTGCGAATTTAATATTTTCACTCCAGATTTTCAACATTGCCATTTTATTACATTTCCTTATGAACAGCACAGCTGCCATTTTTCATATGCTGCCCAAAATGTGTTTTTGCACATGTAGCGCACAATGGTGCTGTTGGTGTGCGAAAGCAATGTTTGGGACAGATTAAGAAAATCACAGTTACACTGTTCATGAGCAGAGGTCTTAAAATGCTATGTTGAAAATTTGGTGACAAAAGTCCATAAAATGACTGTATTACAGTGAGCATTGCACAGTTTCCAAGCACCCTCGTAAGTTCATGACTTTGTAATATTTTAAGTCCAGATTTTCACCAGTGGCATTTTTCCACACTTCTTATTTACAGTACAGCTGTCATTTTCACAACATGGCTGGTGTTTTCACACTTTCAAGCGCCAGAGAGATCTTGTGGTCGCTGTGAAATCATTGTTCGGGACAGATAAAGAAAACCAGAGTGACACTGTTCATGATCGGAGGCACCAAAATGCCTGAGTTGACAATTTGCTGTAAAAATCCCAACCTAATTATATTACAGATTCGTTGCACAGTTTCTATATGCGGCTAAGTGACATCACCATTTTTTAAATATTTTACTGCAGATTTGCAACATTGCCATTTTACACCTCCCCATGAACAGTACAGCTGTCATTTTTTACATCCTGTTCGAATATTTTTTGCACCTATGTGGTGCTAAATACCCGTCGCTGTGCATAAGCAGCTTCGGCTAACAAACTGACATTCCCCCTGTTCATGAGGTGGGGTCACAAAAAAAACATGTTGAACATTTGGAGTGAAAATACCAATGAATGCCTGAGGTATTAGGGTTTCCAACCATAACGCCCAACCCTGTAGAGAATGACAGGCATCAGGGGTGTGACTTGGGATTCTTGCCTGTAATGCTCATACCATTCCACACCTTGCAGCCAGTGAGAGGCACTGAGGTATGCCTTGGACTCTTGACCCCAATGTTCCTCCATTCTCCTATATCGCCCATCTCACCGTATTTCTAATGGAATGGGGTGTGCATAAAGACCAAAGAACCCCAAAGGAACACCGTGACACTTGTCAGTGTCTGCAGGGTGGGTGTGGTGAAATGGCGTGGCGTTATGCCTGGCGACACAAAGGCACACCCCAATGCCTGTCACTCTCTGCAGGGTGGTGGTGGGGTTGGCTTCAGTTCAATACTTCACTGCCATTCCTATTACACAGCTCTGTAACTTCTACACTACCACTGCCAATGCCAACAAGCAAACATTCGGCATTGACAAATGCTTGTTAAACCTGCACTTGTGAGTCCGTTTTTCATGAAAAACTGTATTTGCACCACTTTATCATGCAGACAACCGTAATCTACACCAGCTTTTGTCTAACCCCCTTGATTTTGAGCCTCATTTTGGTAAAAAAAAATATATATCTATATCTATATATATATAGATATATATATCTATATATATATATATCCTGCTTTGCCCTCAATTTTTGGGAAAAAAAGCTGAACAGATTAAGATTTTGCAAAAATGGAATGGACCAATCTGATCTCCCTTTTCCTGCTGGTGATGCCCCTGCCTATGCACCCCAGCACCCTAGTTGCTTTACCTGCTGCCTTGTCACACTGTTTCCCTACCTTGAGGTCATCAGAGATGATAACCCCAAGATCCCTTTCCTGCTTGGTGCATGCTATATCCTCACCCCAACTGATATATTGTGCCAGGGTTTCTGTGCCCCACATGCATTATCTTGCACTTCTTTGCACTGAATTTCAACTGCCAAACCCCTGACCATTCTTCAAGTTTCTGTAGGTCCCTTCTCATTCTGTCTACACCCTCTGGTGTGCCCACTCCGTTACAGAGCTTTGCGTCATCAGTGAACAGGGAAATTCTGCCTTCTAGATCCTGCGCAATGTCTCTGATGAAGATGTTGAATAAGACCGGTCCCAGCACTGATCCCTGTGGTACCCCACTGGTCACTCTTCCCTCTGTGGAGTGACAGCCATTTACCACCACCCTGTGTCCTGCCACCCAGCCAGTTACTTACCCACCTCACTACTGTCCTGCCCACACCCATATGTCCCAGTCTGTGTAACAGCCTTCTATGTGGCACAGTGTCAAAGGCCTTGCTGAAGTCCAGATAAGCCACGTCCACTGCCCTCCCCTGATCCACCTCCCTTGTCTACCAGTCGAAAAATTCAATGAGGTTGGTCTGACATGACTTCCCCCTGTTGAAACCATGCTGCCTTGGGTCCTGTAGTCCGTTGACAACTGGATGTTCCACCAATCTCTCCTTCAGTAGTGCTTCCATGATCTTCCCCACTACTGAGGTGAGGCTGACTGGTCTGTAGTTCCCCGCTTACTCTTTGTTCCCACTTCTGTATATGGGGACTACATCTGCTGTCCTCCAGTCTTTTGGCGCCTCCCCTGTGTCCAGTGATTGGCTAAACAGGATTGCCAGAGGTTCAGCTACCACCTCTCTAGTATCTTTATTCCTTTACACAAAGCACTGCAGCCAAAACCAGCAGTAGAAGGAAATGCCTGCAAATCAGAGAGATCATCTCTAGTAAGGTTGCGTACACATGCACATGCCTCTTATAGACCCCTTGACCTGAGGGGTCTACCTTGAGTGTCTTTGCAGATGCAGTCTGCAGTTCTTCAGCCTGGAGAACATCATAAGAAGTCATGACAGGGCCTGGTGCAACCAAACTTGTCACTGCCACAATATTTGCCAGATGTACCTTGCCCCGATACCAGTGGTCTGGTTTTTTGGGGGCAGAAATACCATGTTAGCTTGACTGGCACAAGAGGGAAAAATGAGACAGGTAGTGGATGTCTCAAGGTTCTGGAGCAGGCTTTACACTTTTGTATGAGAAACTGGCCTGTGGAATGCCATGGTGCTAATAAAAAACGTAAACAACATACTCAAAAGAATTAGGGAAAAAAAAAACTTCCTTGCCCAGAAAAGTAGTTATGCAGAGGGAACATAATCACAGTGCTGCCTCGGAGCACTAGCTAAAACTGACAACACAACACATTTTGTGTTGCTAGAATGGTGCCGAAATTACTATACGTACTGAACTTTCCTTTTAATGGCACTAAAATAGACTGTGTTATAAAAGGGAGAAAGCTGTTTCCAAATGCTAATACAGAGTAATGACACCTATGCAGTGCAGCAGCACAGTGGGTGATGTCAATGCGATTGTGCTGTCACAATGACACAAGCGTGTTATGAAAAATGCAAGCATGGGCAAGTGCTTATGACGCCAGGGAAAGGTGCACTAAAAATCATTGGGATGCAAGAGTGACACTCAGAGGCACCAGACAACCTCAAAACAAACCTGTAACAAGTAAACTCCTTGAAAGCACACCATTTTTAAAAACAAATAATGTGCGACAGTGTCACTCACCCAGACCTTTGCAGAGGCTGTAAATAAGGGAAAAGGCAGACTTGCCAGTTAAACATATTTTACACAGCACTGCTGAATTTTAAAAGTCTGCCCCTAAAAGGAACAGCCTCTGTCTACTAGAGTTACCTAATAAGGAGAAAAAATAACAAAAGCTGTGAAGTGAAACAGTCAGATGAGGAGCTCATCAGTCACGCTCCTGCCTCATGCACACTAGTAGAGAAGACTGCCTGAGATGAGGCACAGGAACACTCACGCATTAATCTCTCCACTGTCCATGTCCAGGAACATTTCTGATTTTGCCTCAGACATTTTTTCAGTCCCTCACAAATTTAGCATTTTTGCGACTGAAAACTAAGGATCTGGAGCATGCAATATTGTCAGGCAAACAGGCATTAATGCTACAGACTTTTTCTTCTTCAGAAAATGCTTTTCACACTAATGCCCACAATATACCGCAAAAAGCTTTTGAGTGGAATCTACCATTTTGTAAGTTTTGTTCCCAGTTCTGGTCAGTTTTCCCTGATTTGTATGGCAGGAGGTTGAGAGGTATGCAGAAAGCCTGGACACTAGCTGGAAGCTCTAATAATGAAATGATAATGACTTACACTGAGTCTTTCTTTTGAGGGCCCCATCTTGCAATGCCAGGTAACTGCTGGTCTTCCAAGAGGTGTAAACCACACCAGGCCATCTGGAACACTGAGGGAGATTAGCAGGAGGACTACAGCTTGATAAAATAAGGAATTACTTTGTTCTAAAAACTGTATTTCTTACTGCACTTCTGCAGCTTCTGCTGGTTTCTATGGTAATTTAATAAGAGGGGGGCAGGACCCCCTAACCCCCATATCTGGATGTGCTTGAAGTCAGTACCAAGATCTGTGAAACAGTAGACATCACGGGGGTGGGGGTGTTAGGCCATAAGGGAGGACCTAGAAAGACTGGAGAGAGGTGGTTGAGGGTATAGTAGCTAAAACGTAATGCCAAAAATTGCAAAGTACTGCACAGAGGAGCCCGTAACCTGAGAACAGAATAGAGGGCACCATATGAGAAGAGGCTGCAGGAACTCATCAAGTACTCCCTGTAAGAGAGGAGAGGAGAGGAGAGGAGAGATGACTGAGACATATAAGTAGTACCTCAGGGTGGTAAACAAGGTGCAGGAGGGGATCCTCTTTCAGAAGAGAAGGAGCACCATAACTTGGGGGCATACTATGAAACTTGGGGGGGCGGGAAGTTAAGAGGGATGTGAGGAAGCCCGTCACATAAAGGGTGATGCATGCCTGGAAAGGCCAGCAAGAAAAGGTGGTAGGGGCAAAGAGAGTGGGAGCTTCAGTCAAGCACAGGATAGACACATGGGCATAAAAGGTAGAGGAAAGGGGGGAGGGAGGGTCACATGTTACCAAACAGGGTCCAGGTTGTAGTAACAGGCAGGGAAAATAGGGCAGATGGGATGGGCCTACTGGTCCTTCTGTGCCAAACTTTTCTATGTGTTTTTTTGGTGGGGGTAGAAAAAACAATGGAAGAAAGGGACCAAGGGGTATTAATAATGGAGAACATGAAAGCACTGGCACACTGTACGGGGGGCTGTGAGGAGAGTAGATGGGATGTAAGGCAGGGGGATCAGTAGGAGGTTTACTGCCCTTGTACAGATCTCTGCTTAGACTCCACTTGGGATTACTATAGTGCTCCCATTAAGACTGCAGATCTGGGGGTTCACTGTACCCTCTCCAAAAATGTTCAGGGGTACAAACTAAATTGCAAGTGTTCATTGTACCTTTTGTACACAATTTTTTGTGGGGTACATGTACTACAAATAGAATTATGGGGGTGCATTGCACCAAAAATGTGCCTGAATTTCATAATTTGTACATGAATCACATAGTTATGCATGAATGGGAACACTGGCTTACTGTGTGCAGTTCTGGAACCCACAACTGAAGTACAGAGAAAGTCTGAAGCTGGTGCAAAGAACAGTGGTCAAAATGATACAGGGAGAGCAGGGGAAGTTACACAGGGAGAGATTGGAAGACCTCAGTATGTTCACACTGGAAGATGGGGGGGGGGGCATGACAGACAGCCATATACCTCTGCAGGATAAACAAGGTGGATAGCAGAGAGTTGTATACACTGAAAGGGAACACAGGCACTAGTGGGAACTCCATGAAGCTGGCAGAGGGAGGGTCAGAAAGGATATAAGAAAGTACTACTTTCCAGAAGGGGTAGTGGAAAAGTAGAACAGGCTTCCATAGGAGGTTGTATGAACTAAAACAGTTGGGGGTTCAAAGGGGGTGGCACAGACACATGGGAAGGGTGTGGGTAGCGCAGCTGTGGGGAGGGGAAAAAAGAAAGTGACTGTTAGGTGCATTTCCCGTTATTACGCATGTTTGGGGCAGACTGGACAGGGCACAAGAACTTTATCTGCAGACAAATATCTTTGTTTCTACAGTATGTGTCCATGTGGCCAGCTGAGGACTGTCTACCGCACCTTGTCATTTTCTGCAGTGCTACCAGAGCCTCTATATTCATATAAGCACGCTGCACTAAGCATGAGCAAAATGCATGTATGAAAACATAGCAATTAGGGCAGCACAATAATTAACATACTATCCTATACTTTATGTGGTGCATAATCTGCCTTTCAATAGCATGCCCTCCTTCTGACAGAAAAACAATGTTCAGAGGCCTAGTCTAGAGACAACACTAGAAGGAAGAGTGCATGGTAGTCTATGTTAAAGAAGCCATAAGAGTCTCCGAGGACAAACTGTCTTTTATAGATCAGGTAGGTAGGACCCAACATTAGATATGCAGATAGGCATCACTAAGCAGACAAGATCGAAAAAGCCTGCTATAAGGATTACATTATCCTTGGCTCCCCTGTGGTTTAGCTCAGCAAACAGATCTCCATGGGAGAGAGGGCAAGTCTTCTAGCACTAAGCTTACCCTCCCACCTCAATTACTGCTCCAGACCTTTGGGAAGCACCAGCAGTACCCTGCACAAAGCTGTCCTCCAACAGCCTCTGTCTGCCAATCGGCAGCCCTCCTCCAGCAGGGCAGAAACTTTGCAGCTTCCTAAATTACTAAGACTCCTAGCAATCCTCCGAGCTGCAGCCCACAGAATGAAGGGCTGCAGTGCAAAGGGAAGAATCAACTGTGGAGTCATCCATGGAGGCAGTAGGTGGCTGGCCATGCTGCCCATCTATCATGGGTTCCATACTCCACTGAACGTACTCTGAACAGTTTTTTTTTTTTTTTAATTGGTAGTTTTTGCAGTTTTGACCCCAGTTTTCTCCTGTCCCCATCTCAGCATAAGCGTGCGCATGGAGGCTGCCAGCGCGTCGCGCTTGAGCCTTCATGTGTCCCCTCCCACCTGCACCGCCACTGGACCTCCACCCAGTGACAAAGGAATTATGAGGGAGCGACAGCCTCCCCAGGAAAGGAGAGGTGCCGTTGGGTGGCTCAATCCAGCTACCTCCCTCCCCCCCCCCCATGCTGGCTCTCCAGCAAACAGAGTTCGTTCCCAAACCTGGGTTGCCAGCATGGCGCAAGGTAAGGCATCCAGCACCTCAACCCTCAGTGCCACTGGGCCGACCCTACTCTGAATGGTTTTGTTCATAATGCTCTAACAAAATGCACTTCTACCTTCACTCTTTCACTGTATTAGATGTTTCAGAAGGGACAGCAATTCAGCTTCTTGTGTGTTATATGTGAGTTGCTCTGTTTAACCAATTAGCTTGCTGATAATTATCCAGGTTGTTTCATAGCTCTCTTTTAGTAAAAAATTACTGTTCTGCCGGCTCACTGGGGCATCGCTCTGGCACACTGGCGATCAGGGTTTGTGCACCAAGCCTGGATACCAGGAGTGAAGGCAGGCAGGAAAGGAGTTGAAAACGTCCTATGGAAGTTTCCCTCCTGCAGTGAGGGTTGTAGCGTGCCGCTGTTGTAGCAGCTCTTGGTGGTTGTTAATGGAGGCATTCTTGGCGGCACAGGTGACCACACGCTACTGAAAGCACTAGCCCCCAGGATGCCACAGCACACACTGTGGGAGATGTGTGCCCTAAAAAGTGGCACACATGGATGCCCAGCTGCGTCAGATGATGGACTTCAGTAGGCCTCCCTCCTCCCGCTCAATGACCCAGCGCACTGTGCCTGGCCTCTGACCTAATTCCCTGGTGTTAAAGATGCTTCCTTCGACTGTTTGCCTCACCAGGGGGAGGCCCCAGCAGGGATAAGGCAGACCACCTATGGGGAATGCTGGCAGAACTCTGGGGGAAGCTGAGAGAGGTGTGGTAGCAGGGGTTGTGTCCAGTGAGCAGAGGAGAATCGGCATGTGACACCCTGAAGGAGTGGAGCTGCAGAGTACCTGGAGGAGCAATGAAAAAAAAATAAGACTCTTCTCTACTTAGGGTTATTCATATATACCTGGGTAATCCCTTTCCAGGTAACTACTGCATCAGTGTACATACAGTGAATTTAATAACTCCCTACTTAAGTTATTTGTGTTTCCCTGTTCCTTTTAATGTTGGTATTTGCAGAGGTGCTACCTGTGTACAACTGAGGGGAGGTTAGGGAACACCACACCAGGAACTTTAACAGCTGGTTGAAGGCATGGTGCAGAGAAATGGGATTACAATTCATTGTCGACTGGGGATTGACCTGTAAGGATGTGGGCAAAAGTGATGGCCTGCATTATTCTGTGAAGGGAACCTCAGTACCCTATGGAAGGTTTAAATGTTAGATGGATGAGCATTTAAAGTGACAGAGAGGGGAGCCTGTATTATCAAGTTGGGCATAAACTGCCCCCCCCACCCCCACAGAAGTGCCTAGAAGAAAATCCCCCGGAGCAGGAGGATGAAGAGAGAATGGGTAGGGTGGTAGACAAGGATGATAAGAACAAAAATGCAGAAAGAGAGAGGTAAACTGGACAAGAAAGAGGAAGCAAAGAAGAGAAAGGGAATTTAGGTGAAGACATAGAAAGTATCACAGGCAGAAAGGAGGGAAGGTAAGGAGGGCTGCAGACAGGGGGGAGAAATGTTTGGAGAGT
Organism: Neoceratodus forsteri; assembly: GCA_016271365.2. NCBI lineage: Eukaryota > Metazoa > Chordata > Ceratodontiformes > Ceratodontidae > Neoceratodus > Neoceratodus forsteri. The sequence continues at coordinate 350,265,848 of CM028131.1, read as the reverse complement.
CATGTGTGCCAATGCAAGTCTAGGAAATAAAATTTCAGATCTGAGGACCATTATAGTGGAGGACAGCTTGTACATAGTGGACAGAATGGAGTCATGGTGCTCTGAAAATCATGAGTGAGATGTGGCCATACCAGGACGCACTCAGTTCAGAAGGGACAGGGAAAGAAGGAGCAAGGGGTTATCCAGGATGTGAAGCTGGGTATCAGGGCCATGGAAATGCAAAGGAACTTAGAGGCAGAAAAAGGGTTAGAGGAACTGTGGACATACAGGAGATAGGAGCAAAGGCCATTATTCACATGGGGTGGTATACAGGCCTCCAGAATGGGGGAAGGAATTGGAACAAGTCATGAGGGGAAAACATCAGAAGGATGGTGAATACAGAGGAGCTGCTGCTGCCTGGAGACTTCAAACTCCCTGATATGGACTGAAGTCTTCCAGCAGCAGTTTCAACTAGATGCCAGGCAATCCTAGACTCTACAGGAAGCGTTTCTCAGGCAGCTTGTAAATGAACCCACTTGGAAGAAGGCAATATTGAACCTGGTGCTCACTAGCACAGTAACATATGTCACATACCCACTCAGCAGGTCAGGCCTTCTGCTCCCACAGTGCCAACCTCCTAGTGGAGTCTTGTGAACAGTTAACAGAAACAGGGTAACCCTCCTGTCTGTTTTGTGGGTTCGAATCAACCTTTGGTCTCAGTTCTGGAGGGACTCAAACTGAACCTCTTGTAAGCGTACCTAATGTACAGGCTCAGATAATTCTACTGCTCTTGAGAGGCAGATATCTTTTAAGCCTCTGACACCTAACCAGGTGTACAAAATGAACCCTTAAAAACTCTAATAAAGACCTCAGATTACTCTTACCTTTTCCCAATTTGGTATTACCATATTAGCTAATGCACAGTGTTGTCACACTCTTAACCATCCATGCATCACAGGCAAAACACAAGGACTCGGAAGACACAAATAGTCAATTAAAAATTGAGAAGTTTACTTAAAAATAAATAAAAATATAAAGTGTAAATACAGAACCATATATCACAAAACATACAAATCACTTAAACAAAACAGGTTTAAAAGTGCAGACAAAATCTCCTACCACAGTACTCTTAGAATTGTCTTTTCTAAGGAATTCTTATCTCGATGCTGTATGTTTTTTCAGAATCCAAACATTGTGTGTAAATGGAAAACAGAATACTGTTTAAAAACTGGCTGTACCAACCTCTAGTGAGTCACCTAGCTCTCCCTATCAGAATATAAAAAAAGATATCTACGCAAAACAGTATGTCTTATCAAAGGTAAATTAAAATTCTGTGACCTCAGCAAAACTCTTTTTTTTTCAAATGACTTTCTTTGATCTATGAGCAGCTTCCCCTTTCCAGGATGTCAAAGGACTTGTTATGTCTCTCTGCCAGATATCACGAAGGTGCAACATGCTTTGAATCACCATGTGAATTTTAATTGTGTTTCCTCTGAACGTTATTAAAGTTTATGATCTATCTTGGCAGTTGGCAAGCTGTAATTAGTCACATCAACAGGATATCCTAAATTTTAAGTCTCTTCTAGCCTATAATTATCTCTTGGCCTTCCAGGTAACACGTTGTAGCTAAAACCTGGGAGGGTGGTATCATTCCACAGACTGTCAGCATCTCTCCTGAGAGACATTCAATAACATATTTTTATATTACAAAAATCATAGATTAATCAGAACCAGCTGCCTGAGTGTCACAATACATATCCCAGTGGACAGTCCCTTGGGGGACAGTGATCACTGTACAGTATGGTTTAGTATCCAAATGGGTACAGAAGCAAACCGCATGAGGACAAAGGTCCTGGACTTTGGAAGGGCAGACTTTAAAGGAATGGGAAAGTACCTTAGAAATAGACTAGCAGTGGTGGATGGCCAGGGTGGGGTAGAGGAACAATGGAAACAAATTAAGGAAGGTATAATGGATGCAACAAACCACCAAAGGAGGGTCTCCCATGGTACAGAGATGCATTAATGGTTACAACACAATAGCAGAACCAAAGCCTCGCAACTCACCCCCTATAGTTCTGCACATGTAAAAATAAGAGGGACAAAAGCACGTAATGTAGAGTTACATTTTATTCATTTTCATCCTCACATACTGTAGTATGTTACATATTTGCAAAAGTTCTGGATCTAATAGGTGCTACCCTTGCAGTCTGCTACCAAGCACCTAATGGTGTTTCACTCCCTGAGTCAGAACTTCATCGGGGTGAATGCCACTTGCCAATGTGTGAAAGGAGTAAAAACAGGAGGACAAATAGTCACTACGGTACTCTAGGGAGGTGGCCATGAAATTAAAGGAAAAAAGATGGCATTCAGGAGGTACAAAGAAACACAGAGGGGGTGGATTGGGAGAAGCACTAGGTAAAGCAGAGGGATGCAGGGAGGGCAGTGAGACAAGCAAAAGCACAAACGGGAAAGGATAGCCAAAGGAGTGGCAGAAAGGGACAAGACTTTTTTTCAGGTACATAAGTAAGAACAGGAAGGCAAGGGGAAGGATAGTGAGGATAAGGAGGTCGGTAGATGGTGACTACGCAGAGGATGATCCAGAAAAACTGACATCCTGGCTGACTGCTATGCCAGCGGGTAGGTCTACCACCGCGACGCCAGTGCAGGATCCGGGTTCAGGAATGGACTCCTGGGTGGCTGAAGGCAGGCCAAGGGAGGGAGGATTGAGCACCCAGGGGCCATTCTCCTCCTCCAGGGGTGGGGGTGGGATGCATGTCCCGCTGCTCTACCGCCACCTGGGTGGCCACAGGTGGAGGTGCAGCGAGACAGCATGCAACAGGGTGGAAGGACATAGACCAGAAGCTGGAGTGCTTGCACGTTGTGATGTGCTCCGCCCCTTGGCTTCTCTAGCATGCCGACATCCTGAGGGATGGCACCAGAAAATGAGAAAAAGCCCTGCAACGGACGTCTAGAGATGGGACCTGGCTGTCTGAGAAAAATCCATAACCAGGCTCCAGTTGGGGCCTGTGCAGCACACCTGACGCAGACTCAAGGACTGGAGGGGACTAATGGGGGGGGTCCCTCCCCCGTCCGGGAGGCAAACCAAGGCCGGATGGGAGCAGTGCTGTCATGACCTGAAGAAAATACCTAGGGAGGACCTACGGGAGTGTGCACAGCCTGGGGATCTCTGAAGATAGGGTCCTCAGCAGTGAGTAAGGGGCATAAATAGAGAATATATAAAAAAAGAGAAAAAACGGACACCCTGAACAGATACTTCTATTCGGTCTTCACAGTGGAGTGGAAGGGGAATGGACCAACAAGGAGCAGCAGGAACTCAGAAGCAGGAAGGTAAACACAAGACTATTTACAGAGGAAAGAGTGTTGAAGGGACTTGCAAATCTGAACATGGACAAGGCCATGGGACCAGATGAGATACATTCAAGGGTGCAAAGGGAACTCAGGAAGGAGTCTGATGCACCACTGGCAGCCTTATTCAACATATCACTGGAAACAGGAGAGGTTCCAGAGGACTGGAGGAGAGCTGATGTAGTACTGCTCCATAAAAGTAGCAGCAGGGAGGAGGCTAGCAACTACAGACTGGTCATTCTCAATCAGTGGTTGGGAAACTAATGGAAACCCAGTTAAGAGAATGGCTAGCGTAAAATCTTGAATCCAGGGGGTTACAAGACCAGACAGCATGGATTCATGAGATGAAGGTCATTTCAGACACATCTGATAGATTTCCTTAAAAGGTGACCAGGGAACTAGATCAGGGAGGGGCAGTGGATGTGGCCTATTTGGACTTTAGCAAAGCTCTTGACACTATACCACACAGGAGACTGTTAAAGTCACTGGAGAGTTTAGGAGTGGGGACCAAAGTTGTTAACTGGTTAAAAAAAACTGGTTAATGGATAGGTGGCAGAGGGTGCCACAGAGTTTAGTACTGGGGCCAGTCTAGTTCAACATCTTCATAAGTGACATCACAGAAGAACCTGAAGGGATGGTATGCCTTTTTGCACACTATACCAAGGTCTGTAAAAGGGTGGATATGCAGGAGTAAAGGAGAAGGATCATTACAAAACTTGAGCAGTGGTCAAAAGTATGGCAGCTGGGGTTCAATGCCAAAAAGTGTAAAAGCATGCACCTGAGGGCACAGAATCCCAGAAATGGGGGTGGGGGAGTACTGGCAGGTTACTGTCACTAAGAAGGAAAGAGACATAGGGATCATAATATCTAATGACCTCAAAGTCACAGGGCACTGCGATAAGGTAGAGGGCTGAGCCAGTGGATTGCTGGGGTGCTAGGTATCAGAAGCAGAAGGAGGGAGGTCATGTTACCACTGTATAGATCACTGGTGAGATCAAGCCTGGGATATTGTGTACAGTTCTGGAGGTCACATCTCGGAAAAGACATTGACAGGGTAAAGGCAGTCCAGATGAGGGCAACTAAAATGCTACATGGGTTGCACGAGAATCCATACGATGAGAGACTGAGGGATCTCAATATGTACACCTGGGAGGAGAGGAAGGAGAGACATATTAGAGAACTACAACTACCTCACGGGAGTAAACAAGGTACAGGTGGTGAACCTGTTTCAAATGAAGAAGTGCAACACAATACAGCATGAAACAAAACTAGAAGGGGGAACATTTAAGAGGGATGTGAGGAAATACTACATCACTGAAAGAGTGGTTGATGACTGAAACAGCCTGCCACAAGAGGTAGGAGGGGCAAAACTGTTGGGAGGGTTCAGCATGCACTGGATAGACACAAGGGAATACTAGTAAATTTAAAAAATTGGGGGTTGCCAGAGACCAGCTAGGGTCTGCTGGGACAGAATAGGCAGGGGGAAAAACTGGACAGACTGGTTCCTTTTCTACCAACAAATTCTGTTTCTATATTACTGCAGCACTATTTTGTTTTTCCCTATCCCGAACTTTACAAGGTAGGTCACTCACTATCTGGGTCACCTCATCATTTGTATTCCATAAAAAAGCTTGGATTCCCTAATCTGGGTGGCCTTTTCATTGCGGTTTTTAGGTGTTCCTCTGCTCCTGTCAGCAGCCTCAGTCTTATTATACATGGTTAATCCACAACTGGGTGACCAATATAAGGCCTGCTCCTGCACAAATACTCATAGCATTTCTGCTTTGCTAACCCTCAGAGAGATTCATCAGTGCATGCTCTATGTTCCTGTTCGTTCGGTATTATTCAGATCTGATATTGTTACAACACATAGTCACTGCCAAAATGGGTTTGTTATTAGGGAATGCTTTGTTGCTGTTGGGTTGGGGGTGTATTGCATATCTCCTACTCACTTCCCCTTATGAATACCCATAGTACTGGCCCTTCAATTTTTATGGATTTCTCCATGTCTAACTTATTAGCTCATAAACAACCAGCATTTATCATCCACTATCTACTGCTACCCCACTGCATTATAAGTTTGTCGTACTTTCTAAGGAGATATCAGTGGGGCTATAATAATATTAATATGTACTGGAGATAGTGTCCCTTAATCTCTCTTGGATTTATCCATCTCCTGTGTGCAGAAGATGTTAAACTAAACCAGGGTCCCACCCCAGTCCATCCTCCTTCTTTTCACATCCTCCCTGGCAAAATACCAAGGGCCTCAAAATAGATCACTTAATGCAGCAGTATTGGACTAAAAAAAAAAATTAAAAATTGGATCTTCTGCAACAGTTTGTTCCCACTGTTCTATTGAACACTTACCTGTACTATCGCCCTGTAATTTGCTGCATTTTTCTTTGTTTTTGTTTACATTTTCTCCCACCCACCACGTTGAACTGGAGCCCTCTGCTGCCAACTGTGCAAGCGCATAACTCACAGTAATACACAAGGACAGCAGGAACGCACAGCACAGGGTCCCATGGAAGTAAACAAAAAACATGACGTGACGTGAGGGGGGAAGCTTGGCTGCAAATTTGGCACCAGCCACATCTGCAGTGGATCCACAATGATGGAAATAGATTTTAAATGCCTAAAAAAAACTAAAGATCACTAGAAAAAAAATATTTACAGATTTGAAAACTGGAACCATGGCTGCATGCTTCCAGCCAAAAGCTGAGTTTTGATAATCACTACAACCTTGTTCACTGTGATCACACTGGCCCAAAGAAAGTGGGTGGCATGCTGATATACTATAGATCGCACCTTAATGTTACCACCCCCAGTGTCCCTCTTCTCCCAGAATCCCCAACTGAATGCTTTCATGGTGTGCTTTCTTTGGGTAACACAAAAAGTTGCACCTTTTCTGCATTTACATTCCTCCAGCAGAAGTATTAATCTCTGATCAATATGTAGTCTCCCTGGTCAAAAGTAATGAGTTCATCTTATTTGGTGATTTCAGTCTTAACTGGTTTAATGATTTTAATAAAATCTGTTGTACAGGCCCTCAGTAAGCTCAACCTTACTTATATCATTACTGAACCAAACATATGCTCTAGTAACGGAAATAATAAACCCGGACTGACTGGATACTCACTCCCACAGCAGATAGGATCAGGTGCTCTGGTGTGCTCTCCAATGCCATATGTGACCACTTGCCCATATTTTTTTTTTTTTAAATTACACTTTAACCTCCCTAAGTCCTGCCAACTCTGACCCTTCAGGGCTCCACAAGGAGTCATCCTCCTGCCTCCCGCTCCACTTGTACTCACTTCCAGGCCACATGGAGCTGTGGCTTGCCCCCCGAGCAGGGACGAAGTGGGGGACCAGACGCCCCGTAATCCTTCATTTCATCAGTCTGGCTGTGGGCAAGCTAGTGGGGGCACATTGGAGGCACGCTCCTGGAGGCCCATCTTCCAGGAGTCATCAGGCAGTTTCTCTCTTTTCTTCCCTCCCCTACAGCGTGTAACCCCCTGACGTCATGACACAAGGCACCAACGTCCACACTGTACTGCGGCCACCCATCACCTTACAATTGGGGTTTGTAGTACTCCGAGCGGAGGCAAGTGCGTGAGCATAGGCCTCTTCTCTCCCTGGAGAAGACGAGCTGCCATGGGACGCTCAAGCCTATCTCCCCCCAGTCAATCCACCAGCGACCCGAGTCCACTCCCGAACCCAGGTCGACGGCATGATGCGAGGTGTGGCGTCCAGCACCTCAACCCTCAGTGCCACTGGGCCGGCTCTCACCCATATTTTGTGTATGGTAGGCTAAAATACTGAAAACCCCTCCAAGAATTATCCAGTTCAGAAAGTTTAAAAACCTTGTTCCTGAATAATTCAGGCTATTGGTGTCTCGCCTTGACTGTTCATAAGCAGGGTCTTGCTTTGATTGCTCATATTTGTATGTGATCACAGATGTTAATTTGGCAGCTACCTTCTTTTCCTCAGTGCTTCCTGACCTGCAGGACAAATCTGCCCCCATTACAAGGAGAAGGGTGAATGGCCCTGTCTCCAAATGGCTGGAACAAGCTCTCCTAACCAAGCTCATTGAAAGAGATTAAAAAATGGTGTGAATTTAAGGCTTCCTCATCCGCAACTGACTGGGTTGCCTACACGGCAAAGTAGAAGCGCAATTAGGCACAGTAAGAGTCAACTCTGTAAACAAATCCCTGACTCAACAGCACAAAATCCCTGCCTTTTCTGTAAGCATACAAAGCAGATGCTGGGTTATAATGGTGATCATTTTCCTTCAGACATGGTATTAAATTATGTAAATTGTAACAGTAGCTCCAAAAGAGCTAATGTGTTCCTTTGCTATTTCTCTGACCGCTCCGCTTATAACAAGGCCTTCCTGGTCTCAAACTTTGTCAGGTCGTAACTCCCCATCTGGGCCTCCCCAACTCTCTCTCTACATCCCCTTTTTCACGCAGCAGTGCATGATAGCAGTGAAACTTTACAACTGTAATTTTCTATTTTATTTTAAATTGCCCCTTATCTCCTGACTTGTATTGTACCATTCTTTCCCCATTCTGAGTCTGTTTTAACACTTTTTTGACATTTGAAATAGTAAAAAAAGAGTGCTCCTTTTAATAGGGCTTGGACCAGGTCTTCCTCAGTATTCTCAGCTGTTTTTGTACACATATTGACCATAAGGTCAAGGTGCAGTGTCTGCTGCATGCTGAGTTCATTATAGTCACAAGATAAGTGATCTTAAAGAGTGTTCAAAAACACCAGAAAATTGTGATGAAAACCTGTTTTGAGTCATAATAAAGGGAGTGCTCCTTTTTGTTTCAACTATAAAAAAAAGCGGTAAGCAGACTTAAAATAGGTAAGAAGAGTTGGTCAAAATTTTCAGTTATCATGCACTGCTGCATTAAGTGGGTTAGTTATTCTGAGGTCTGCAGACTCCTCATGCAGGTACCCAAATCTAAATCTGCAGGCTCAGATGGTACTGAGCTCAAACTTCTTAGGAGTGCTAGACATGAGTAAGCCCCCAGCCAGGATAATTAACCTATCCCTATTGATGAGCATTGTGCCTGAATCATGGAAAACTTTTCATATACTCTCTGTATTTATGAAAGGATATCACAAACTTCGTAACAATTACATAGAGGATAATGTATGGGTCGCTATCAGTAACAAGTATATATAGCCATGAAGAGGTTGCCACGGTGACTGTTTAACCCTCCAAAGTGAAGCTCAAGAGGCTTTGGTCATCTTGGCAACCTGGAGATCGCAACACACTCTTCGGTGTTGATAGTGGGCCACACGTTATCTTTTATAGTGTATGGTCCCCATAAAAATTAAAAAAGAGAGGCAGGATCCTTAAAGTTTTTTTTTATTCACCTTCTGTTTGCCCTGCATGTTAACTCTATAACTCGGTGCCTGTCCCAGTGTTACACCATCCTTCATACAGGTGACCAGTTCCTCTAAACGTACACAAAAAGCACTAATTGTATCAAGCAGAATTTGACCACGGATCTCTAGTCTGTACACAACTGTCTGTCTGTTAAACTGCTTCTGAATATGTTCAAAACTCAGTGCTGTTTGGAACGTTCTCTAGACCAAGGCTCTGCCCATCCCCCTCATCCATTGTTTACCATAACAGTACTTTAGGACCCTCAGTTATTTAATTTACTTATCTTGGCATCACCCTCAATCCCTCACTTGACTATTCACTTGATGTGACTGGAGTCTGAAAATCAGTAAATTCCATGCTGGCTGTCTCTTATAAAACGGGCCGTAATCCTACTTCCCAAGCTTGTCTTGCCCTGTCTTTTGAACTGCTTCCAAATCTAGTCTTCTTAGGTGGGATGTCACTTATGACAACTGTTTGCCTATTTGCATTGGCTTCCCACCATCTCACCCATCACTGCTCCCTTTATGACAAGCTTGGTTAGCTTTCTCTATCCTCTCTACGTGGCTATACACTTGGGTGCATAATTTTTAACTCCCTGCATACATCGCCTGCCCTTATCCCTAGCCTCACTCCTTAAACCTGTTCACAGTGTATACCCACTGAGGTCACGTGAAAATGCCATTCTGTCTGTCCCTAAACTTAGTACAAGGATAGGTGAATCATATGTAACCCCCCTGTTACCCGGGGTTACTAGAATCCCAGTAAGGCCTAGTGGTAGGCAGGGAAGGCAGCTTGTGAAACTCCAGTTACATGGATTTCACACTGTCTCACTCTGTTCTCAGTCTCAGCTGAGACTGACGGATAACATCAATTAGAACTGTTGCAGCTGCATAAGCCACACTGGAATGTTGCAGTTGGAGGTTAGAGTAGAACGTTGGGGAATTTGAAGTAGAGTCTGTAGAGTTCAGTAGAGTGTGCAGTCTGAAGGAGGGGCTCTGCTGTAAGCAGGCTCTCAGAACTCTAAGCTCTGTCAAAGAGCTACTTTTGTTGTATAGGTGTGTGTTCTCACCTGAAGAGGAACACAAGAAGAGAATACTGAAGTGGTGGAGACTGCTTTCAATGGTTCAGGGCCCCATCCCTGTGAGGATGGGGGGAAGGAATCAGCCTGCTTCTAGGGGCAACCCCTTGGTCCAGCTAGGGAAAAGAAGCTGCCTTGTTTAAGTTTGTGCTGAGGCACCAGAAGTTCTGGACGAGATTCCTTGAGGAGGAAACACCTGTAGGGCACCTGCAACCAGGGGTGAGTTCGCTCTGCTAAAGGGCCATGTGTTTTCACCTGCATCAAGATGAAACTAAAGGGACTGTTACTGTGGGGTCAGGAAAAGACAGCCAATTACAGATTGGAAGATGTGGGGAGTGGACTGCTTGACTCTGTAGGGGGTCTAGAGTAATGGAAAAAGCCACTTATTACGTATGTTCAAGTCCAGCACAAATGGGATGTAAAGACAGTAGATTGAATGTGAAATACAGTTAAAAAGAATCTACACAGCAAAGTGTTTTAAAGGATGAGGTGTTACAGTCCAGAGAAATGGCCGGGTATGAATAATGGGAGCGAGAGGTGGGAGACCCCCCCCCATCAGGTAGTAACCAAATTCATCTCTACGGATTTGCTCTGGGACACCTGTTGCTTTCTCTCAGGTACTTGGCCAGTGCCTGGGAAAAGTACCCAGACATGGGATTGATAAGGAAGATTCCCTTATAGAGCAGAAGTGCTCATAGGTGGTTTAGGGAGCCACTAGTAAATGCTTCCATGCTATATGGAAAGTGTCCAAGTGGCTGGCAAAGGAGCCAAGCCAGGGAACACCCAGAGCAGCGTACAAGTTTGGGCTGTGTGCCCAGTGTGTTTCAGAGCCTGAGGGCTAAAGTGAATGAGGATGTGTTCTGGTCTGCTTAATTCTGCATTACCAGGAGTGTAGCCCCGTGGGGGTCCATCTATGCTTTGTTTATTCTGTTGGATGTGAATAAAAGCCACACTTTAGAATCCCAGTTCTGGTATTGGACGTTACAGTTATTTAAAAGACAAAGAACCTCTGTGCATAAACACTGAGGCAAGGGTTACCCCAAAGGGCATTTGGCTGGGAAGCTGGGTTACAGTTATTGCTTCCTTTGTCTGGAGTTACTTGGGTGCCCCTGTGCAGAGTAGCCAAACCTAGCCAATGTGCTGAGTGACATATTCCTCCCCAAACCCAGCCCACCTGGTAGAGCTGTCAGATGGAAGCGGCATACCTGGGTGGGGATTACACATGTTTTACGTATGCAGCCCTAAAGTTATGGAACTCAAAACCCTCTGATGTTCATCTTTGCCCCTCAGCTGCCTCGTTTTTTTTTTCAGTTTAATATACTTTATTAAAACCAGCTGCCTCGTTTTAATGCAGGTACCATGAACAGATTCTTAAAGTGGTAAGCTGCTCTTGTCCTTGAACTGCACTGCTCTGATTTGTATTTAACTGTATAGCCATGCGTACATTTATACAGGAACATAGGAATGTGATGGCAGAAAAGGAGCGCCAGGCCCACTTACTCTGCCCAGTTTGCTCAGGTATCCACGAGGCCCATCCTGTGGTCCCCCCATCCAACCATCCCCCTGTGTTAATCCCATGCCCTCTTGAATCCTCCCACTGTTCTCTCCCCCACCACCTCCCTCAGCAGCCCATTCCAGCTGTCCACCACCCTCTCAGTGAAGAAATACTTTACAGAGTTACCTCTAAATTTCCCCCCCTTGATTTGGTATTCATGTCCCCTCATCCTGGGTCGCTCCTTTATTTGGAAGAGGCTTTCCACAGGCACCCTATTGATACCCTTCAAATATTTAAAAGTCTCAATCATGTCCCCCCCTCCCTCCTCTGTTCTAGTGAGCACATGCACAGGTTCTTCAGTGTCTCCTCGTATGATAAGTGATCGAGCCCTCTTACCATCTTTGTCGCCCTTCTCTGAACTCTTTCTATCCTCTCCACATCCTTCCTCTGAACTCTTTCTATCCTCTCCATGTTCTTCCTGAGGTATGGCCTCCAGAACTGGACCCCGTATTCCAGATGCGGCCTGACCAGCTGGGTGTACAGGGGAACTATGACCTCTCTCATTCTACTGGAGATCCCTCTCCCTATGCAACCCAATATCCTGCTGGCTCTTGCCACTGCCCCCCCCCAACTCCTTTCACACCTTCAGGTCCTGTGAGATGATGATGCCTAGGTCCCTTTCTTCTTCTGTTACCTGCAGGGATCTACCTCCCATCCAGTACTCCGCTTTCCCATTTTTACTGCTTACGTGCATGATCTTACACTTTGCTGTACTGAATGACAATTGCCACTCTTTAGTCCACTTCTCCAACCTTTCCAGATCTCTACGCATCATCTCCACCCCTCCTGCGTTTCCACTCTATTGCAGACCTTTGCGTCATCTGCAAATGGCTCATTTTCTCTTTCAGACCATCTGCTATGTCCCCTATAAAGAGACTAAACAGAAGAGGCCCTTACACCGACCTTTGGGGAAACCCACTGATGACTATGGACTCCTCCGAGGGTGCCCCGTTGACTAAGACCCTCTGTGTTCTGCCCTACAACCAATTCTTGGCCCACCTAATTACCACCTCCCCCAACCCCATGCAACCCATTCTGTGCAATAATCTCCTATGCGGCACCGAGTCGAATGGTTTTCTGCAATTAAGGCAGGCCATGTCTACCGAGCCCCTCGATCCACCATCTCAGTGACCCAGTCAAAGAACTCTATCAAGTTCATTTGACAGGATCTACCTTCAGTGAACCCATGTTGCCTTGGGTCCTGAAGGCCATTTGCGTCCAGGTAACTGCAGATTCTTTTCTTGAGCAGTTTTTCTATGAGCTTGACAACCACAGATGTCAAGCTCACTGGCCTGTAGTTGCCCACCTCTTGCTTGCCCCCCTTGTGAAAGGGTACTACATCTGCTCACTTGCAATCATTTGGCACCACCCCCAACCTTAAGGAGTTGTTGAACAGAGTGGTCAAGGGAGCAGCCAGTACATCCTTCAGTTCCTTCAAGACCCTTGGATGCACCCCATCTGGCCCCATGGCTTTGTCAGTCTTTAAGTCTTTAAGCTCCCTCAGGATCTCCTCCTCCCAAAACGGATTCACGCCCACTCCTTCCCCTGTGACCTTTAATTTTCTAGAGTTACCCACCTTCCATTCCTCCTCTTTCATGAATGCTAAACAGAAATAACTACGTATTCAGCAATTCAGCCTTCTCCTGGTCTCCCACCACCCTCTCCCTTGCCCCGTTTTTCAGACTGGGTTTCTCCTTCTCCATTTTCCTCCTTTCACCTATATACCTAAAGAAGGTCTTGTCCCCCTTCTTGACCTCCTTGGCAATGTTCTCCTCCATCCTTGCCTTTGTTCTCCTGACCTCCCTGCCTGCCTCCCTTTGCCTAGCTTGATATTTTTCCCAATCCTCCTCCCCCTGCATCATTTTAAACCTCCTGAAGGCTCTTCTTTTTGCTCTGATACTTTTCTCCACTTCTTCATTGAACCACAGAGGCTTCCTTTTTCTCCTTTTCACTGATTTGAATGTACTTTGTATAGTACTGCTTACATTTACTGTATATCATTGTAATTTTGTGACCTTTGTGTAACTTCATGCCATGTATCATGCTACTGTATGCCATCCTAATGTTGTCCTTTTTTACTTATCATTCTGCTATGGAATGTTTATTTGTTCAATGAATAAGCACAACTGGACAGTACATCCTTTCACAGGTGCGACCCACACCGACAAAACATAATAAATGCATTCTATACAAGTAACAAATAGACAATATAGGAATAAATTTCCATGTCAAGAATTCATGTCACATGTAAAATCAGTTAAAACAATTACATTCATGTAATGATTTATAATACAAAAATAGAGATTGTGAAAAAGTAGCATAAGTAAACAGACCCCGAATAACAACTGGAATATGGTTCCAAATAATAGGTGCTATATAAGAAAAAGCCCTCTGACCACTAACATTTCTCCTAAAAGGAAACATCAGAGCAGACCCACCCTCCCTAGCCCTAGTTAATCTACCCAAATCTGGACACTGCAAAAATCTGTGAAGACTAAGTGGCTCTCCTGACTGTAATATTCTATACACAAACCTAGCCATAAGATAATTAAGGTTAACATGGATTGGAAGCCAACACATTCTATCCAAGACTATACAATGATGAGTGACATAAGGGAGAGACAATGCAAATTTACCCAAGGTTTGCAATAGGACAGATTTTTTGGACTCAAAATTCACAGAGGCATTATCAGTGACCAAAGAGGCATAAGTAACAATGGGCACTAGGCACCGTTTGACAATGGCCAGTTTAGTTTCAACCGTCATGTTTTTTTTTACCTTTGCGCTCTTTGTATACTGTATTGTTATCATTTTTATGTAACCTCCCAGGTTTTACCTCAAAATAGGCATTTACTGCCTAGCATGCTTAACCTGTTTAACAAAAACTAAATAAATGAAAACAAGTAAGATGGGCCGATGAGTCTTTTTCTGCTGACAATATCTATATTTCTATGTCTTGAAGGGGGGTTGGGGCTGAAGCCATTTTGGCTCCATAAGACTGGGAACGAAGGGAAAAAGATACAGAACAGAAGTGATCTATAGGCTGAAAAACTAGATGAAGGTGCTATATCCCAGAGTACCTATGAATTCCTTAAGGTCCAATATCCCATTATGTCCAACATGTACATTCTGCCCAAGGTACACAAACAACTGGACAATCTACCAGTAGCTGGTATAGGGGCTTTGACAGGTTCTGACTGAACCCTTATCCTAAAGGAGGCAGTATAGCGCAGCGGTTTAAGGCTCTGAGCTGCAAACCTGGAGACCAGGGTTTGAATCCCACAGCCCCCACTTGCATACTGTGTGACCCAGAGCAAGTCACTTAACTTCCTTGTGCTCCCAGGTTGCACCTGGAAACAAGCTTCGGCTTAGTGTGCCTTTCCTGGTTAAACAATTTCCCCTTCCCTTCCTTATCCCCTTATGTGAACGTGTACATGCGCAAAATACCATCGTGTATCAATCATCCATCATGGATACCACTGATATATTGTGGGTCCTGGGGGATGTTCAGCTCAAACCTGACTGGTTACTGATTTCTATGGATATAGAATCATTTTATACAAACATACCCCATGATGGTGGCCTTAAGACAATTTGTACATGGTTGGACCTGTGTACTGATTTGGGTGAGAGCAAAAAAAAAAAAGACGTTTCTATCTACCTTTTTGTTTCTGTACTGAAATGTAACACCTTTATATTCCAGGGCAAAATTATCACCGGGTAAAGGGTGCTGCAATGGGAGACTATCTTTGCCCTTAATTATGCAAACCTTTACCTAGGACTTTGGGAAAGAGTAGTTATTTACTCTCAAGAGCATAATCCATTTTTTGCCAAAAAAGATATATGAAGGCACTTTGCTGATGATGTGACGCAGCACCAGGTAGGAGTTAGATCAATTTGTGTTTTTTTTTTTTTTTTTACAGTCAGCAAACCTCAATCTATGGTTTACCGTTACAGCAGATTTGTATAGAGTTAATTTTTTTGATCTCCAAAATGCAAAAACAGAGATGGTACAGTGGGCACGGATTAATTCTGTAAACCCATGGACCACAACACCTTACTCCACTCCTCTTCCTGCCATCCACATCACACCATCAGGAAAATCCCCAAATCCCAATTTTACAGGCTACACAGAAACTGTAGTCAGTTGTCTGACTTTGCAACAAAGGCTGGTAAAATGCAGACTAGGTTTTGGCAAGGGGTCTTTGCAGAACAGGCTAAGATGTAAGCAAGGAATAACACTGGAACTGAACTTTTTAAACATAAAACTCGTAGTAAGAGTTCAGAAGAAGTGCTGAATTTTGTGACCTCTTACAATGTACAGGTGAACAAGATGAAAAGAGTGCTACAAAGAAATTGGCTCATTGTGGTTGCAGAGCCTCTTCTGGAGGGGGACATCATATGCCTTCCAAGAATGGTGTACAAAAGAAGTCCCAATCTTGCAGACAAGCTCGTATGTAGCCTGCAACCCACACAAATGCCTGGCACATGGCTACCAGCACCACCTAAGGCTGCTTTCAGTGTGGCCAGTGTTGGCACTGTAACAGCCTTGAGAAGGCTCAGACATTCACAACTGTGAAAGCAAAAAAAAAAAAAAACTATGAAATATGACAGTTTATTATCTGATCCACAATAGGAGTAGTTTATATAGCAAAATAAAACTGTTAATTAAGCCTTCTATATAAAAAAGCAAGTTATGCCTTGAAGATCAGGATTGGAAAACATTGCAGCACCATATGCACCATATGTAATAATGATAGGAGCAATGCATTGGCTAAACCTGTATTGGATAGTGGTGGGAGCAGTAGACATGTTTAAATTCTGTGGATTATAGACGGACGCTATTGTTCAGAAACATGCATCCTCCAGAGGTAGGAGTTCAGGATGTTCCAGATGGGAGCTGTAAAGCACCCTGGTCTGAATGACCAGTTTGATATAATGCCGGTTCTTAATTTGTATTCATAAGTCCTGTTTTTTTTCTCTCTTCCTCTGGGTCTGTAGCATGTCTCAGGAAAGATGCGTTACGAGAATGATAGCCTTGACTTTATACTGAATACAAGACTTTTTGTCCCCTCCCAGGTTTATTAACTGCACCTGCAGCACATAAGATATTGAATACTGCTTAAATTCAATAACTTTAGATATACTGTCTTAAAAGGCAGTTTTAACTGTATGCGTAGCCATTTTTTTCACTTTTATAATGGCACTTGTTTATACGTGTTTATTTATACTGTAACTGATTATATTAAAGCACTATGTCACTTTAAGACTTTTTGTTACCACAAACAACAATGCACTACAAAAGACTGGTCATTACACTGTCACAACTTCCCTGAAGAAGTGTGCATGTACAAACAGGTCAGGGCACTTTCTGAGCACCCCAGCATCACTGTGACTTTTGTTCCTTAAACGTAAGCTATGTTTTTGAATTTCTTACTAATAAATCATATGGGATAACTCATCTAGTGACAGATGCCATACTTTTTGTTTTGATGTAAGTTTTGTTTGCATTAAGCACACCGATGGCGAAGAGGCATTTTCTCTCCTTTGACTGTAAAACCAAGGGTCAGATAGAGCAGAGCAGATAGAAACAGTAATAAGGAAGGCAATAAGTCAGGAAAGAACTATAATCACGAGGCCAGCCCATTGGCACAGAGGGTTAAGGTGGTGGACACCACACATCATGCCACGCCGGTGACTTGAGTTCTGGAGCGAGCTCAGGCCACCAGGGGTTGGCGGGGGGGGGGGGAGGCTGGGAGATGACTGTGATGGTTGTAGGGCGGCTCTTTTCTCCAGGATTGGGAAGTAAAATTTCCAACTCTCGACTGACACCCGGTACAGGCCAGGTGTCAGAGCAGAGATCCGGGGGGCTGACGCACTGTCAGGAGGGTGGAAGGCGCATGTGGTTTCAGGGAACACGCACGCTCATGCTTGCCATACATGCCGCTGCTCAGGGCAGGGGAGAAAACTACAGAAAAAAAAAAACTTCTCTCCGTGGTCATATGTGATTTTCCCACAACACTCTCGGACCCTGCTCCTTGCAGATCCCCACCAGTTAAAGACAGTGGGGGGGAAGAGGCTGACAGTGTTAGGGGTGGAAGGGAGCCTGATGACAGGAGGAAGCAGGTGGCCACGGAGAAGCCAACAGCTCTATCAATAAAAACTATAATCATGAGAGACATCAATCTCCGAGTCATAGACTGAGACACTCCAGCAGCAACAAACTGAAACAAGCATTTGTCAATGCTGAATGTTTGCTTGCTGGCATTGGCAGTGGTAGTGTAGAAGTTACAGAGCTGCGTAATAGGAATGGCAGTGAAGTACTGAACTGAAGCCAACCCCACCACCACCCTGCAGAGAGTGGCAGGCACTGGGGTGTGCTTTTGGGTCGTCAGGCATAACTGCCACGCCATTTCACCACACCCCACCCTGCAGACACTGACACGTGTCACGGTGTGCCTTGGGGTCTTTGGCCCTTATGCGCACCCCATTCCCTCAGGAAATACGGTGAGATGGGTGCGGTATAGGAGAATGGGGTGAACTTTGGGGCCGAAGAGTCCAAGGCATACCTCGATGCCCCTCACTGGCTGCAGGGTGTGGAATGGTATGAGCATTACAGGCAAGAATCCCAAGTCACACCCCTGATGCCTGTCATTCTCTACAGGGTTGGGCGTTATGGTTGGAAACCCTAATACCTCAGGCATTCGTTGGTATTTTCAATCCAAATTTTCAACATGTTTTTTTTTGTGACCCCACCTCATGAACAGTGGCAATATCAGTTTGTTAGCCAAAAGCTGCTTATGCACAGCAACTACGGCATTTAGCACCACAGGTGCAAAAACATTCTGAACAGGATGTAAAAAATGATGGCTGTACTGTTCATGGGGAGGTGTAAAAAAATGGCAATGTTGCAAATCTGCAGTAAAAATATTAAAAAAACTGGTGAAGTCAAGGCGTGCGCAAGAAACATGCAATGCACACCCGTAATGTAATTAGTTTGGGGATTTTTTACAGCAGATTGTCAACACAGAGCATTTTGGGACCGCGATCATGAACAGTGTCACTGTGATTTTCTTTATCTGTCCCGAACAATGATTTCCCACAGCGACATCAAGATCTCTGCACTGAAAGTGTGAAAACACATTTCAGCCATGTTGTGAAAAATGACAGCTGTACCGTTACAAGGAAGTGTGGAAAATGCCACTGGTGAAAATCTGGACTGAAAATATTACAAAGTCATGAACTTACGAGGTGCGTGGAAACTGTGCAATGCTCACTGTAACACAGTCATTTTATGGACTTTTGTTATCAAATTTTCAACATAGCCATTTAAGACCTCTGCTCATGAACAGCATAACTGTGATTTTCTTAATCTGTCCCAAACATTGCTTCCTTACCGACTGCACCATTATGCGCTACATGTGCGAAAAACACATTTTAGTGACGTGAAAATGGCAGCTGTACTGTTCATAAGGAAGTGTAATAAAATGGCAATGTTGAAAATCTAGTGAAAATATTGAAAATTTGCCAAACTTACGGCGTGCATAGGAACTAGCAACGCACAGCTCAATAAAACAATCATTTTAGGAATTTTTCCACCAAATTTTCAACATAGGCTTTTTGAGAGCCCACCTTATGAACAGTGGCAGTGTCATTTCATTACTTGGTCCCGAAAGGTGATTTTTGCAGTGACTGCGAAATCACCCTTCGGGCCCGATTAACGCCATGACAGTGAGCGCATTCATGAGAAGGGGTCCCAAAAACCCCATGTTGGAAATTTGGTGCAAAAATTCCAAAAAATGCCTGCGATATGCAGCAAAGTTGAAAAAACCCTATCTATCCCATTATATAGCTTACCGGCATTTCCTCAGTGCGCGGTCGGCTTTGAAGAGTGCAGACGTGTTCCCGGTCCATCGAAAATCGTCGCGCCTTGGTCCGGGAGAGTAAGTATGGGTGTGAAAGTGTGGGGAGGCAGGGTGCACAGTGAGTGGAGTGCGGGTTGTGGGAGGGGCAGGGAGAAGCTCCAAGAGACAGTTTTTATTTGCAGGTTTATTTTTTACTGAGGACGACGAGGGCGTTTGCCATGCTGGGGTGGGCTCCCAGCGTGGCAGCTGAAAACTGTTTGGGGGCTGGAGCCGGCCGGAGGACTGGGCACCCCATCGGTGACAGCATCTGTTGCCACGCTGGGTGAGCTCCCAGCGTGGCACCTACTCTGAGGGGAGACAGTGGAGCTGACGGGGACTGGGCATCCCATCAGGCTAGCCATGTGTAGCCACGGGAGGTGGGCACCAGGTGGCATGTGAAAACTTTGGGGGGCGCAGCAGCCGATGGGGATTGGGCACCCCGTCGGCTATACAGTGTGTGCGTGGGGGCAGCACGCAGTATGTGTGTGTGTGTAGGGGAGCACACATGAGCAGGCGATATCTTATGGCTGCTCACTGAAACATAAGCTCCCCCTTTCAACTGCACTCCACTGCATTTTGGAGCTGTCAGACAGCTCGAGCAGGCATTGGAGAACTGCGGCCGCGCCTGCAAACACACTGCCTGAATTGGAAGAGGGCTGCCACACCTCCGAAAACTCGGATGATGGCACTATGTTTCTTGCACATGCGTGCAAGCAAACATAAAAATAGAAGTTTATAGAATTAACACAGCACTGCATTCTCGCTCAGTGGGTATGAGAGGCACCTTGGGGGTGGGGTGCAATTCTGGGCATAGTAAAGTCCAAGCAGCACATTATCAGAGATATGTCAACTAAGGACCCGATGGGGCAGAACAAACACAACACCTTTAAATTATGTACTGTCCTGGATTATCAGCAGCTGAAGTCCAGCACAGTAGCACTGTGATACCTGACTTCAGGAAAGGAAACTCTGACAAAATTATAGACTTCATCGAAGGCCAGCTGAAGGGCTTATAAGACAGATGGCAGGTAAAAGAGTGGGTAACAATAAAAGGGGTGGTCACAAAAACTGCCCAAGAGTGCATAAAATCAGTTACACAGAAACATAGAAATATAGAATTTGACAGCAGATAAGGACCGCTTGGCCCACCCAGTCTGCCCATTTCCCTACCTAATGGATAAGCTGCAGATCCTAGTTAACCAGCAGCCTACTTCTTTCTACCCCCACCCCCTAGAATTGCCTTATGGCTGTCCCATGCATGCTTGAATTCAACCACTGTTTTTGATTCCACAACCTCCTCCGGAAGGCCGTTCCATGCATCCACAACCCTCTCTGTGAAAAAATACTTCCTTACATTACCTCTGAGATGCCTCCCCATCTTCAAATTGTGCCCCCTTGTTCTTGCACACCTCTTTTTTGAAGATGCTACCCAATTGGACTTTGTTGATTCCCTTGAGGTACTTGAAAGTTTCTATCATGTCCCCCCTCTCCCTCCTTTCCTCGAGGCTATACATATTAAGCTCCTTTAATCTCTCTTCATATGTCTTCCGGTGCAGACCCTGCACCATTTTAGTTGCCCTCCTCTGGACAGCTTCCATCTTGTCTATGTCCTTGTGGAGATTGGGTCTCCAGAACTGCACACAGTACTCCAGATGGGGTCTCACCAGCTGTCTGTTCAGAGGGATAACAACTCCTGTTTTCTACTGGTGATGCCTCTCCTATGCATCCCAGTATCCCCCAACCCTCCTTACTGCCCTCTCCATTTGCTTGCCTGCCTTTAAGTCATCTGATATGACTACCCCCAGGTCCCTTTCCATTTTTGTTGTTGTTAGTATCTCACCCCCATTGTGTACTCTTCCCCTGGGTTTTTGTTTCCCAGGTGCATTACCTTGCACTTCTTAGCATTAAATCTAAGCTGCCATACATTTGACCATTCCTCTAACCTTGCCAAGTCCCTTCTCATCCTTTCCACCCCACCTTGTGCATCAACTCTGTTGCAGATCTTTGTGTCATCTGCAAAGAGACATACTTTTCCTTCCAGTCCCTCTGCAATGTCGCTTACAAAGACACTGAAGAGGACCGGTCCTAACACTGAACCTTGCGGCACCCCACTAGTAACCCCCCTTTCTTCAGAGTGGACTCCATTTACTATTTGTTTATTTATTTATTTATTTGCTTTTGTTAACCAGGTAAGCACGCTAGACAACCAGGTGCATATTTTCAGGTGCGACCCGGGAGAGTTACAGAGCATACAGGTAACAAGATACACGCTAAGTAAACAGAAATACAATGTAAGAGAAATTACAGTCAGGAGCTGCAGGCTCTACAATGGTGAGAGGTATAGAACAGGCTCAAGTGAGGCTAGGCAGGCAGTCAGGTTATAGTATGCAACACTACGCAGTACATGATAAATGCAAAGACAGGGACAAAATTGAAAATGACAGTATATAGTAAGTGCACAATAAAGGAGGGGGCAGTGAGAACTATACTGGTGGAGGGTATAGAGATAACTGCAGCAGTGCCCCCCCCCCGGGGGGCTGGAGGGGTAAAGGGTATGCATGGCCTAGGAGGAGCATAGGCAGGCCGCAGAAGTCTTGAGAAAATGCCAGAGGGATGTTTTAAAGCAGTGGTGGGAGGGCGAGGCCCGCACTAGTGCGGGAAGGGAGTTCCATAATTTAGGCGGTGGACTGAGAAGGCCCTGTCCCCAGTGAGGGTGCGAGTCCTTGGAACACGTTGGGCCTGAGAAGCACCAGATCTGAGATGGTAGGTTGAGGGTGGGGGGATCAGGGGAAGGGCAAGAACCGAGGGGGTGGCAGTCCGGACAATGTTGTCAACAAAGTTGCTTAGGATGAATGTGCGGTGCTTTTGGGGGAGCCACTCCAGACGTGAGTAAAGCTCACATCGATGCGTTAGGCAGGGGGCAGAGAGAGCGAAGCGGCATATGTTGTTGTATGCAGTGTCCCATTTTGTGAGTTGAGCCTTGGAGACAGAGGCAAAGGCAAAGAGCCCATAGCATAGTGTAGGAAGGAGTATCCCCCTAGCTATGGCTAGCCGGGCGGCAGAGGTGAGGCAGTCCTTTGCTCTGTAGGCAAGGCCAAGCTTGCCATTAGAGGCATTGCACACATTCCTGATGTGTACAGTGAGATCGAGTTGGGGATCAAGGGTGACCCCTAGGTATTTGGCCGAGTCAGAGACTGGCAGTAAGTCACCATTTGCCCCATGGATTTCTAGGGGAGCAGAGCAGGAAGAGGTACGTGCCTCAGACCCAAATAGCATGGTATGGGTCTTCTTTAAGTTGACGATGAGCTTGTGGTCCTTAAGCCAATTTTGGATATGCTCAAAGTCGGTGTTTAGCCGAGAGTTAATGGAGTTGATATCACGGGAACTGGCCAGGACTACAAGGTCGTCCGCGTATAAGATTGGAACACCATGGGTAATTGCAGAGGGCAATCCACTGATGTATAGAGAGAACAGTAGAGGACCTAGGACGGATCCCTGGGGGACCCCACAGTTAACTGGGGATAAGGCTGAGTTGGTGCCGTTGTAGCAGGTGAATTGCTGTCTACCCGCAAGGTAGTTTGAGAACCATTCGAGGGCACGGAAAGAGAGTCCGAGTGAGTGCAACCTGGTGTGGAGGAGGGAGTGATCCACTCGGTCGAAGGCCTTGGACAGATCGACGAATATGGCTCCCATCAAGAAACCTAGATCAGTAGCGGATCTGATCTCGGAGGTGACCACAGCAAGCGCCGTCGATGTGCTGTGCCCTTTTCTAAAGCCATGTTGGACCGGGGAGAGAACAGAGTATCCCTTGAGGTAGTGCAAAAGTTGGGAAGCGACAGCCTTTTCGAGGAGCTTGCTGGTGGCTGACAGAATAGCAATGGGGCGATAGTTGCTAATGTCTTTGGGGTCACCTTGCTTGTGGACAGGGACCACCTTGGCTATCTTCCATACCTCCGGGATGGTACCCGAGATGAGAGAGGAGTTAAAGATGTGCGCAACCGGTCTAGCAAGGAGGGAAGCTCCGAGGCTAAGGAGCTTGGGTTCAAGGCAGTCATAACCCGCCCCCATGTGGTGGGAGAGCCCCGCCAGGAGCTCCTGGGTCTCGCCAAGTGTGATCCTCTTGAGGTAGAAGGGTGGACGCGAGGGGAGGACCCGCAGTAGTTCAGGGGCAGAGAGACAGGTGGGAGGGGGGACTGGCAGATCGGAGAAGGTGCAATTGAAGGCTGAGGCGATAGTATAGGGGTTGTTGCAGTGGACTCCCCCGACATACATATCGGGGGGCTGTTCCTTGGCGGTCCCACCAAACAGGTTTCTGACATTTTTCCAGAATCCATGGTGTTTTTTTGCCGAGGCGAGTAGGGCAGACTTGCAATACTCACTTTTGGCTGTATGTACTGCATGCTTGCATATGTTTCTGAGGCGCCGATACTCAACGAGGTCAAGGTCATTATGGGAAAGTTTGAATTTTACCCAGCATTTGTCCCTTTCTTTCATGAGAGAGTAAAGACCAGCGTGGAGCCATTTTGTGACAGTGCCTCACACCCTGCGCTTGGTGAGGGGAACGTGCCTGTTTTGCAGGGGAATGAGAGCGGCAAGGAAGAGATCCAGAGCTGAGTCAGGGTCGTTTGTGGCCAACAGCGTGACCAGTCAACTTGACGCAGATCCTCAAGGTAATCGTAGGGGATCAATTTAGAATAGTCCCTCATTTGGATCACTCTGTTGGGGACTTTGGGTGAGTTGAGGCCATGGATGCAGAAGGTCGGGGAGTGATCGGTTATAGCGTGAGGGAGGATCCCAGAGTGAGTGATAGCATCCAGTCTATTGCACATGACCCAGTCAATGAGTGACCCCCCCCGGGAGGAAGGCCTAGTGGGTTGCGTGATCAGCTGACAGAGCGAGACCAGAGAGGAGCGACTCAAACTGCCTTGCATTGGGCCCCACCCAATTCAGGTTGAGGTCCCCCAGGATTATAAGTTCATTTGAGCCCACCTTATCTCTGATCTGGTCTAGTAGAGAGGAGAGCCCAGGAGCACTTCCTTTAGGGGGGTTGTAAGCACAGACGAGATGAACCTTCTTTGTGTTCCCAAGGAGCAGGAGGGAATGAAGGAACTCACAGACTGGGGGTGTGGAGGGAGTGTGTGCCATAGTCGTAACTTTTAGGTGAGCCTTAAAGTATATGAGCACACCCCCACCCCTCTTACGGCCTGCCCTATCTTGCCGGATAAGGCTGTAGCCCGGGAGGGCACAGGCGGGTCTGGAGTGCCTGGTTTGAGCCATGATTCAGTAATGCCCAAAATATCAGGTTTGTAGTGGGCAGTCCATGCCGTGAGTTCGGCAAGATTACGAAGGATGCTGCGGATATTAAGGTGGGCAATTTTTAGGCCCTTGGCATTTTGCCAGGTCAGGGGGGGATTGAAAGCAGGAGGTGTAGATGAGGGCCCCATGCAGTTTCTGTGTCCTATTCTCCAGCCAATTTTTTACCCAGGCTATCATCTTGGGACCCACTCCCAGGCTGGCTAACTTGTATATTAATCTTTTGTGTGGGACTGAGTCAAATGCCATGATAAAGTCTAGGTAGGCCATGTCCACAGCCTCTCCCTGATCTACTACTTTGGTCACCCAGTCAAAGAAATCTATTAGATTCGTCTGGCATGACCTTTAGCAAAGAAACAAAAGAAATGTATCTGGCTTAACAGGCAAGAGAAGGATGCAATCAGGGACAAAAGAAAAGTTATCAGGGTATACATTGGGTAGCAGAATGAGGCTAATAGGGTAGAGTACAGGGAGCCAGCCAAGATGCAACATAGCAACTTGCAGTAAATGACATATCACAAAATACTGCCATTAAAAAAAAGAGGGGGCTTAATTGCCATGGAATTACACTGTTCCCTGCAGCATTTTATGATATATTGCAGCATTACTGTGTTGCATCCCAGCTGGTGCCACTGTATGAGAAAATGTTAGTAGGGTACCCAGCGAATAAGGGATAAGGGCCATGAGGGAGGACCCAGAAAGACTGGAGAAGTGGCTGGGGGGGGTACAGCAGCTGACATTTTATGCTAAAAAGTAAGAAAAAATTACTCACTGCAGTAATCTTCTTTCTTCCAAGGGGTCTTTTAGCATCAGTAACTTTAGCAGTTAGCTGGCTAGGTGCAACTGCCCCGGAGGTGTGCCCTTAACAGAATTTAAATGAGCTGAGGCAACAGCCAGTCAGAAAACAGGAAGGGTAGTAAGCTGAGCAAGAGCTGCTGAAGGCTTCTGAATTTTATTTGAAGGAAAAACGAGGACACATGCCCCGAAAAAGAATCAACAGGATTCAAAAAACATGCAAATGTCCATAAAAGTGGAAACAGAAACAAAAACACGAGTTAAAAACTCATCAATAAGAAATTCCAAATTTAGTAATAGATGTGATAAAGGGCCCTTCTCTGACAGGTGAACCGGGAAGGAAGGGTGGGAGCTTACTTATGCTAAAGGACCCCTTGGAAGAAAGAAGATTATTGTGGGGAGTAATTTTTTCTTCTTACCCCAGGAGTCCTTTAGCATCAATAACTTTAGCAGACTACCAAGCAGTACCAAGTTGGAGGTGGGCAGAGAACGTACTAGGAAAGAGGCTCTGCAGAACCACCCTTCCAAATTTGGCATCAGATCTGGTCTGTACATCCAAACTGCAGAGATTCACAAAGGTGCATACAGATTTCCAGGTAGCTGCTTTTCAGACATCCAGTAGTGAAATGTCCCTTGCTGCTGCAAGTGAGGCTGCCATGCCCCTGGTGTATTGGGCCCTGAGCCCCACTGAAGGTTGGTGACCTGCCTTTTCGGAGCAGAATCTAATACAAGAGACCTACCACAGGAAATAGTTCTCTTGGTAGCTGGTCTTCCACTGCCTAAATACCCATAGGTGGGGGACAACTGAGAGGAAGAGCCTCTGGACTGTCTAGTATACTCTGGGCAGTAGAAGATGGCTCTTTTGACATCCAAGCTGTGAAGCATTATGCTCGCCAGGAGTGGGTTTCTCAGTAAAGAAGACAGGCAGAGTAATGGACTGGTCCAAGTGGAACTCTGAAACCACCTTTGCAGAAATTCCTATTTGTCCTGAGCCCAACTTTATTATTGTGAGGGAAGATGTATAGTGGCTCAGTGAACAGGGCCTATAGCTCTGAAAACGTCCTGGCAGAGGAAATGGCTACCAGGAAGCCTGTTTTCCAAGTTAACTAGATGTGGGCCGTGGACATAGGCTTGAAGGGTAGCTTCATGAGCCTGTCTGTGCAAAGGTTAGGGCTCCAAGGAGGAACAGGCCCCCAGAATAGAGGCTGGGGGTGCAAGAGACCTTTGAAAAACTATGTAAATATGATGTGGGGGGAAAAAAAAACTGAATTTTTGCTTTCCCACTGAAAGGTAGGCCGAAATTGCCACCAGGTGTAGCTTGAGGGAGATGGTTTCAAGCCCAACCCCTGTAAGAGTACCAGACAATCTAGCAGCTGAGGGTCTGAAACTGAATGGGATTCGACCTCTTTGCTCTTGTACCAGAGGGAAAACCTTTACATTTGGCTGTATAAGTTTCTTAGTGTTTGATTTTTTAACCACTCTCAGTATCCTAAGGACCTGTTAAGAGTACTGTGAGGATGCAGACTCTAACTGGTGAAAGGGGTGTATGCCTGGATACTGCACTCCTGTCTGAGGAAGATTCAGCAGGGAGTGAGTTGGAGGCAGGTGAATGGACTGCTGCAGGGCATAGAGAGAAGGAGAGGGTACCAGGTTTGCTTGGTCCAATCCGGAGCCACCAGGATCCTAGGTGCAGGCTGTTGTAAGAGTTTCAGAATTACCCTGAGAATCAGGGGAAAAGGAGGGAATGCATCTAAGAATCTCCCTAACCAGACCAGGACCAAGGCGTCCAGAGGAGGCGATACCAGGACTGCAGCCTACCACAGAACTGAGGAAACTGGAGACTGAGGGGAGAGGCAGACAAATTCACTTCTGGGTGCCCAACCACCTGAACACCGTGACTAGTACTTGTTTGTTCAGAGTTCATTAACTCTGGCCTTGACTGATGTGACTAGAGCATCTGCCAGAGCATTGTGTTTGCCTGGGAGGGGAATAGCTGAAAGGCAGACTCCCAGGTAGAAGGCGAGGGACCAATTTTTATAGTGCCTGCGAACAGAGTACTCCTGATCTGGCCATTGCAGTAGTGTCTGTTCCACTCTGTAAGTCTGTCCTTTTATGACAGGAGCAAATGCTTTAAGCTAGAAAGATTTCTCCGAGTTCCAAAAGAAATATGATTAATTGTGACTCTTGGAGAGTCTAGGTACCACTTACTGAGGCACTGTCCAGATGCGCTTCCCAGCACATGGGGAAGGCATCTGTGGAACTGCTCTGTCAGAGTTTTCCGCTTGAAAATTGTTGCTTTCTGAGACCAGCAAGCTACAAGGAGACTTGCGGGTAACGCATCCTGTATCTGAACCCTGGAACCACTGCAGGCACTAAAGCCATGTGTCCCAGTAGCCTAAGGAAATGTCAAAGTTACGTGTTTTGTTCAGGACAACGTCATATACTGAACCAGGAGGGTTAATGATTCAAATCCAGTCAAGCACCTGCTGGCTGGTCTCACTGTCCCTGGATGAAGAAAACTGCCAATGAGGGACATCTTGAATTCTTGCCTGCGGAAGGAAGGCATATCCTTCCTGGATACTGGGAGGGTTCCAGGTGAAACTTTGTTTAGATTTACCCGGGAACCCCGAGACTACAGATAGAGCCCCGTAAGGGGAAAAAAGGGTCTCCTTGACCTGACAAGGGTCTTTGGCAGCCAATTGGCAACTTAGGTGTAGCTAGAGATGCCCAGATTCATGAGGCATGCTGCTACCACTGCCCAGCCCTTTGTAAAGACTCTTGGGGCTGAGGAAGGCCGAAGGGCCACAGTGAGCCAGCCCTTGTGTGAGACCTCATTAAAGGTATATGAAACAAAAGGGGGCCCTTTTTGGATCAGGAAGGCTAGCCCATCTCCCTACTGTAAGGAATGTATGAATAGTAACCAAGTGACCATCCTGAATTTGGGTTTTAACAGCAAGATGGGAAGCCACTCCCCAGTTGTCTTTTGTGTCAGGAATTACGTGGAGTAGAGGCCCTTTCTTCTTTTCATGGCCAGGAGCCCATGCCACCATTCACAAAGCTAGAATGGTTTTTGCCTCCCACTCCCACAGTAACAACTGTGCTGGGGATAGAGGCATAGACACCTGGGTACGCATGAGGTATGTCCACACTAACTTCAGGCTTTAGACTGCGAAAACACCCCTGTACTGAGAGAAGGCTGGGAAAAAAACTCTGCCCCTAATGCCCTCAGAAGGAATTTCCGTGGGGCAGGGAGCCTTGCTGCAGTGATATGTTCTGGAATCGAACAGTAAGTTTTAATCACAAGGAAAACCCATGGCTTAAACCAGGAGTCTGAGGGTAGACCAGTAGTTCTAGGCCAGACAAAGCGCCTCAGAGAGATGGCAAAGGCCGTGACTTTGGAGGTGGCATCCTTGTTGTTATCCTGTAGAATTGATACTACATAGCTTCCAGAGCAGATTAGCCATATCCACTGGCTCCCGCACCAGAACCAGCATAGAGTTCCGCAGTGCTCTTTTTGGTTTTTTTTGTGTTATTTGGCTGAAAAGCCAAGTAGGTAAAGATTCTGAGAAGCATCTGCAGGTAACTAAGAAATCCATTTTCCGGAGTCCTTATCCAGGGGTAAGGAGGACAAGGAGACCTCAACTTTTTCGAAGCTGCCTGATGCACTATATCCACATGGCTGGGATGTACAGACAGGCATTCAGTATTGTTAAACAATTGATATATTTATGCATTTATTTAACACTTTTAGACCACGTGTAAACCTCTGCCACAGAAGTGGAGGTTTGAAGAAGTCTCATGGTATTTTTATTTTTGTTTTTTCATTATAGACAGGGCTTTTAGGAGGTGGAACCTTTCATTTCCCTATGATCTTTTCTTATCCTTATCCTCACCTTGGAAGTACTCCCGAGAAGGGAGGTCCAGGGTGTCCAATATGTTTTGTGTAACCCCTTTGTTACCCGGGGTTATTAGAATCCCAGTAAGACCTAGTGGTAGGCAGGGAAGGCAGCTTGTGAAACTCCAGTTAAATGGGTTTCACACTGTCTCACTCTGTTCTCAGTCTCAGCTGAGACTGAGGGATGACATCACCAATAGAACTATCGCAGCTGCATGAGCCACATTGGAATCTGCAGCAAGGGAGTTGGTATAGAACGTTGGGAGTTTTAAAATAGATTCAGTCAGTGCAGTGTGGAGTTGGTGTTGGGAGCTTGCTGAGAAAGCAGCTCAGTGTAGGCTCTAGGAGCCTCAGCCCTGACAGAAGGCTACTTTTAGATAAAAAGGGTGTATGTCTGCACCAAAAGAGAGACACAGAAGATAACTGAAGTGGTGGAGACCGCTGTTTTCGGGTCTCAGTGCCCCCTCCCTTCGGGGGGGGGCAGGAAAGGGTTCCCTGCAGATTCCTTGGGCAACCCCCTAGTTCTGCTACTAAAGGAGAAGCTGCCTACGTGCTCCAGAGTTTATTTGGGAGAACAAGAAGACTTGTGAGTCACCTGTGGGGCACCTGCAACCGGAGGGTGAGTGTCTGCTCTTCCTGAAAGGGCCTATGTTTTTCACCCTGGGACTTGTGTGACAATGTGGGGATTGAAATACTGAGATAGTGGGAAGCCTAGAGTAATAGGCTTGGCCAACAAGTAAAAGTAGGTTCAAGTCCAGTGCTTACTGGGATCAAAATGATATGTAGGGGAGATGTGACATACGTCTACCCAGGAATCTACATTTGCAAGTTTTCAGTAAAGGAATTGTTTAGTTTCCAGAGAAATGGCCGGGTATGGACTGAGGGAGCTGGAGGTGGGAGACCTCCCATCTTTAGTGACCAGGTCCACCTCTACGGATTTGCTCTGTGGATTTCTACTTTGCCTCAAGCACTTGGCCAGTGATGAGGGAAGTACCCAGACGTGGGATTGGAAGGAAAATTCCCTCTAGGAGTCGAAGGCTCTAGTGTGGTTTGGGGAGCCACAACAGGATAATTGGTTCATTTCCCAAAATGGACCACGGATCAAGTGGCCGGCGGGGGAGCCGGGTCCGTGGGGAAAACCCAAGTAGTGTACAAGTCGGGCTGTGTACCCCAAGCTGCGTGCAAGTCCGAGCTGTGTGCCTGGTGGGTTCAGAGCCTGAGGGCTGGAAATAGTGATAAAGTGTTCTGTTGTCTCTAATCTGCATTACCAGGAATGTAGCCCCGTGGGGGTCCATCTATGCTTTGTTCAGCTAGGATGTGAATAAAAGCCACACTGTAGAATCCCATTCCTGGTTCTGGACATTACAGTTATTGCGTCCTGTGTTTGGATTTACTTGGTTGCCTCTGTGCAGAGTAGCCAAACCTAGGTCCCCAGTGCCGAGTAACCTCACCTTCACCGAACCCAGTCCCCACCAGGTACTGCTGTCAGCTTCAACAGCATGCCACCTGTCATTTTGCTAAAAGGCAGGGGTGAGGGGTTACATTTGGATAAATGAAAGCATAGAGGGAGAACTTCCTTGGATACATAGGGTTCTAGACCCTCCACATCATAAACATTCTTATATCATCTGTATCACCCTCACAGTCTCAGGAGCAAGCACTGAACTTCCATTACAAGTTAGTTATCAGGGAGTTTTATCTGGGAGTCAATTGATCAAGGTAGTAGTACCCAAGGGTTCTATCCTGGGGTCCCTGCTTTTCTCTGTATTTGTAGATAATCTCCCAGATCATTTGGCATCAACTGAGGTTTTGATGTATGCAGATGATATTATCCTTTTTATAAGCTCATCATTAGAGGCTGAAGTAAAACAGAATTTGACTCACAGGTTTCAAGCATTGGATATGTGGCTAAGTTACCACCATCTTCTTTTAAATACATGGAAGACAAAGAGTATGCTTTTTGCATCAAAGTTTAGGTAAAAAAAATGCAATCCTTTAGAGACTGTAAGTAGTGACGGTGTTGTTTTGGAGCAGGTTTTCCAATTTAGATACTTGGGATTAATCTTAGACCCTTGTTTGTCTTATTCACTACATGTTAAAAATATCTGTAGAAATGTTAATCAAAGATTGGGGGCTTTGTTTAA
Organism: Neoceratodus forsteri; assembly: GCA_016271365.2. Lineage (NCBI taxonomy): Eukaryota > Metazoa > Chordata > Ceratodontiformes > Ceratodontidae > Neoceratodus > Neoceratodus forsteri. The sequence goes on along the minus strand of CM028131.1, from coordinate 350,234,418 downwards.
ATTAAGTGATCTATTAACTAGGGAGGCCAGATTTGCAATAAGCCAAAGTGTGTTATTGTCAATTTTGAATTATAATTCTTTTTTGTTTGTGAACCTGGCTAAATCTGATGTTTCATTGCTGACAACAACATTTCATGCTATATGCAGGTTTGCATTAAAGTTGCCATCTAGAACACGTCATTGTGATCTATATATGGCAACATCTTGGCTTCCCCCTTCTTTATATTCTCAATATAGCTCGAGTTGTTTGATTCATAGCACTCTTCGTTTGGGAGCAGTTTCTTCTTTGTCTTCATTGTTAGCTATTAGAATATCAAGCAGAAATCTATGATCAAATGCCTCTGTTATGTTAAATATTCCGTACATGAAATCTAGGTTAGGTGAGCAGGCATTCTCTAATTATGCTCCTGTATTTTGGAATAAGATCCCATGCACTTTACAACATACTGATGGAACTAATGCTTTTAAAGCATCAGTGAGACAGTATTTTTTAAGTTTAGTGTTGTGTAATTGTTATTAGAGCACTGTATGCAATATTGTATTGTATGTTTATATTGTGGTGTTTTATGTTTTTTGTGTATTAGATCTTGACTGTAACTTTTATTATGGTCCTGGGTCGCATTTGAAAAAGGGCCTTGGCTCATACTGTTTACCCGGTAAACAAAAGTTTAAATTAAAAAAAAAAAAAAAATAACTGTGGAAGAGTGATAGCAGCCCCTGCATGCAGGGGCATAATACAATTATTTACCATCAACTGTATCACCCTCACAGTCTCTGGGGCGAGAACTATGGAAGAGTGTTAGCAGCCTCTGTAGGCAGGGGCATCATAAAATTATTTATCATCACTTGTATCATCCTCACAGTCCATGGGAAAAAGAACTGTGGAAGAGTGTTTGCCAGCCCCAGTAAAGAAAGAACCCATCTTTTGTAGGGTCTGAAACAGTTGCCATGCTTGTTCCATATTTTGCACAGATGGTATACTGCACAGACTTTGCAAGTACTTTTTTTTTTCTTAATGCTTTAAGCTGCCTGTTGTCTTGATATTGGCTTTCCCAGGAGCAACGGGAACATTTATGTCTAGACAGAGTTCCTTTTTAGCCACTTCATCAGCAGCTTGATAAAGCTTCCTTCCTTCGTCACTTCTATTATTTTTTTTAATTTGTGAGGAACTTCATATTTGGAAGCTTTATTTTTGGCTGGGACCTGGAGGGTTCCTCAGCACCTCCTTATATTTTTATTGCTTTTTGGATGGCCCCTAGTTGGAAGCCATTGATATGTCCTCAGCCATAATAATCAAAGGTTTGTCTGCTAAGTTTGCCAATTCAAGCAAAGCAAACCAGTCCCGGACCTTACGAACCGAGTGCAGGTTTTTGCGAAAATGCCACCGGCTAGTCCTGCCCCAGTTAACTAGCTCTGTCTGTTGCCAGTTGCCTCCCCCCCACCCCGTGGTTCTAGAACTGGGACCTATACCAATGCCAATCGTAATAGAAAACCCAGCAATATTTGTCAACTGCCACAGGTAGCTGCTGGACCCTTACAGACAGTAGTCCTGCGACAGATGATACCTTAGGTCCAGTTCCTTATGTATAAATATATATAATAGAAGGGTTTCTCTTAATATGCCAATCCTGAGAAAAAACCCTAGGCACTGTTAAGATCTGAACTCCAGTGGAGTGCCTCGTGATAAAACCCACGAGGTCTGAGGTAAAAAACAAGGCAACTGTCCCTAATTCGACCGTTCCCACAAGACTTTGGTCAGAAAAAAGAGAGGAACCTTCAAAATTAAACATCTGCGATAAATTTAACATTTAAAATGACAGTCACAGTAAAAATAAAGTCAAAATAGCACAATTGCAATCAAAATAAAAAATTAGTGCGACGCTAACGAATTTGTAAAACTTTCACTCAGCACACTATTAAAAAAGAATTATGAGGAAAACTTTATACAGATAAGCACTAGGAGGCTGTCACCAAGGACAGTTGAGAGACACCTTGGGGCAATGTTACTCAGTCCAGCAGAGAAAAAATTCTGAAGCCTTCAGCAGCTCTCACTCAGCTTACTACCCTACCTGTTTTCCGACTGGCTATTACCTAAGCTCATTTAAATTCTCTTAAAGGCACACCTCTGGGGCAGTTGCACCTAGCCAGCTAATTGCTAAAGTTTCTGATGCTAAAGGACTCCTGGGGTAAGAATACACATTGGAGCCAGAAAGCCAAGAACAGAATACAGGATGGGGGGGGGTGATGGAAAAAATGGACCTAGCCATGTTAATAATTGAGAACTTGAAAGCATTGGCACAGTGTATGAGGCTGCTGGCAGAGCAGATGAGATGTACTGGGAGTGGATCAGTAGCAGGAGAAGGGACGTGTACTGCCATTGTACACAGCCCTAGCTGATCACAGCTGCAAGTACTCTGTGCATTTTGGAATCCACACCTGAAAGACAGGAAGAGGCTAGAATCTCTGCAAAATAGGGCAGCCAGAATGATATAGGATAACAGGGGAAGTCATATGGAGAGAAGTTGGAAGACCTCAATATATATGTACACATTGGAAAACAAGAGACATCCACGTACAGTACCTCTGTAGGATGAACAAGGTGGACAGCAAAGAGCTGTACACATTAACTGGAAAAACAGGGACTATGGAGAATTATATGAAACGGGAAGGATTCTGATGTAGAACAGAATTTGTTGGCAGAAAAGGACTGCTTGGCCCACCCAGTCTGCCCAGACAGTCCCTGCCTAATCTGTCTTTGCAGACCTTAACTTGTCTCTGGCGACCCTCCCTCCTCCTCCTCCTTGCCTATTTACTTATAGTCCCAATATCGTGTCCATGCATGCTTGAAGCTCCCTACTGTTTTTGCCTCCCTCCACTTCCTCCTGCAGTCTGTTTCAGGCCTCTACAACTCTCTCTCAGTGAAACTGTACTTTCTCACATCCTTCACTTACCTGCATCCAGCTTCATTACATGCCCTCTGGACTTGATGCTCTTTCTCATTTGAAAAAGACTCCCCTCCTGCACCGTTTACCCCTGTGAGGTACCGGTATGTCTCTATCATGTACTCTCTTGCTCTCCTGTCTTCCAGGCTGCACATGTTGAGATCTCTCAGTCTCTCTTCATAGGGCTCTTGGTGAAACCCCTGAACCATTTTAGGTGCCCTCCTCTGGATTGCCTGCACTCTTCTGTCCCTGTTCTTTCTGAGGTACAATATGCAAAACTGGACACAGCACTCCAGTTGGGGTCTCAGAAGCGATCACCAACTCCTCCTCCTCGAGATACCCCACCTGGCCTATGCACCCCAGCATTCCACTAGCCCTACCCACTGATTTGTCACACTACTCTACCACCTTAAGGTCCTCAGATATGATAACCCCAACGTCCCTTTCCTGTTTAGCAATTGTTAATACCTCTTTCCACATCCTATACTCAGCAGCTAGGTTTCTATGCCATAGATACATGATTCTGCACTTTGTGGCACTGAACCCCAACTGTCATTCTCTTGATCACTAATCGAGTTTCCCAAGTTCCCTGTTCATTCTCTCTATTTCCTCATGAATGGCCACGGTATTTGGCATACCTTCCCTTCCTGTTCCTCAGCAATGTCACTTATGAAGAAACAGAAGAGGATCGTTCCCAGTACTGATTCCAAAACAAAAAATTACTGGCTGCACCCAGAAAAGATGCAGAATTTAGCTGCACATAAAACTCTTGATTTTAGCATAACACTCGTGCACATGAAAATGCCCCACCAAATCTCATGGCCTTTTTTTCAAGGGGTAAAACTGTATCCAGATACCACCTTCCTTTTATAGTGGATCCAGGCACACTGCCACCAATCAAATCATTAATTTAATTTATCTACGTGATCTCATTGTATTTAGTTACCAAAAAACCCTAATTACCTGATGGGTGTAATGCACTGCCTGCACTCAACAGCCATTATTTTTAGATGGACCAATTAAAGTTCCAGTGTGCCATTTAATTAAATCCCCCGTTCAAAGGAGAACATTCTCTGAAGCTTAAAGTGCGAAGTTCATTTACAGTTCAATAAACATCACCACCATCTCCCAAATCCATAAGGGCTTTAAAAACTAAGTAAAGAAGCTAATTATGATTAACCATAATTACTACTCATATTACAGAAAAATTAAACTATTTCATTACTTTTTAATGCCTCATTTTCATGAGCAGTATGAAACCCCAGTATTTAACTCATTCTAAAAAATCTCCTTAGCATCCAGTGAATATTATGGTTTAATTTCCTAGCCCTACAACAAACCTACCAATAGCAAAAATCTTATTACAAAATGGATACCTAACAGTTTACAAATCGTAGATTTTACATAGATCTCCACAATTCATAAAAATTTACATAGATCTCCACAATTCATAAAACTCTAATCAATCATTCATCATTTCTAATAAATATTGACAGTAAAGAGCAAAACCATGACATATCTCTGTATCATAAGAAGGTTTCAAGTCCATAATTTCTTTCAGTCCTTTGGGTACCATACATTCCAACTCAAAGATCCATCTTGATTCCAATATCAGCAATTTATTTTCTTGATCACCACGACACAATGGTGCCACACAGTCAACACTCTAAAATTGCAAACATTTTGGGTCTGAATTATGATAATTCATAAACTGCAGTCCAATATTTTTTCTTCCTGCTTATGCACAGTTGACTGAACGTGCTCTTGTATTTGTTCTTTCAATTTTCGTATTGTCCTACCAACATATAAGAGGATGTGTGCGCCGGAGGATGTTGACTAGTGCTACCTCCATCCACCTGCTTAAGATACCCCACCCTATGCCCCCCAGCATTCCACTAGCCCTACCCACCAATCTGTTGCACTGCCCTACCACCTTGAGGTCCTCAGATATGATAAAATCAAAGTCCCTTTCCTGTTTAGTGATTGCTAGTATCTCACTCCACATCCTATACTCAGTGGCTAGGTTCCTATGCTCTAGGTGCAAAATTCTGCACTTATTGACACTGAACCCCAACTGCCATGCTCTTCACCACTAATGGAGTTTCCCCAAGATCCCTGCTCATTCTCTCTACCCTCTCCTAAGTGTCCATCCTAAAAGGCATACCTTCCCTTCCTGTTCCTCAGCAATGTCACTTATGAAGACACTGAAGAGGATCGGTCCCGGTACTGAACCCTGTGGCACTCTGCCAGTCATTCTCTCATCATCTGAGTGAGTGCTGTTTACCACCACCCTCTGTTTGCTATCCATTAACCAGTTTCTAACGCAATTCACCACTTTAGATCCCACCTCAAGGCTGCTCATTTTCTTTATCAGCCTACTGTGTGATACAGTGTCGAAAGCCTTGCTGAAGCTCAGATAGGCCATCTCCACTGCCCTCCTCTGTCCCAAAGAAATCTATCATATTTGTTTGGCATGACCTCCCCTCCCTCCGTGTATCCATACTGCCTGTGGTCTTGCAATCCACTGGATTCCAAATACTCTACCTGGTGTTGCTTTAGTAGTGTTTCCATCAATTTCCCTGCCACTAAAGCAAGACTGGCCAATAAGTGCTATCCTCCTCTCTGCTGCCGTGCTTATGTAGAGGGATATCAGCTCTTCTCCAGCCCTCTGCAACCATGCCTGCTTCCAGTAAGCTGTTGAATAAGGCCGTCAGTGGTGCAACTAGCACCTCCCTGTGTTCTTTAGAACTCTTTGATGTATCCACTCTGGTTCCATATCTTTAACCACCTTCAGAGCTTAAATCCCTTCAGGACTCTTTCTTCTGAAAATGGACTTGTGTCCCCCCCCTCCACATTCCTACTACTCCCTGGTGGTCCGCCTCCCCCCTCCCACCACTGTCAAGATAGAAGTACCCGATTAGGATGTCTGCTTTTTCTTGGTCCTCTTCTGCACAGTCTCCCCACTTCTTCCTTCTAATCCTCATTATCCTTCCCTTTGCTCTGATGGGAAGGACCCTACAACTCCTCCATCTCTCAGCTCTGACCACTGCCGCTCCATGCACCCACCTTCTCAACCTCTCCTTCTCACTCAGTGCTGTTCCTCAGGCCTGGAAGATTGCTAAGGTTCTACCTCTGCATAAAGGGGGTGACCCCTCCTCTGCAGGTAACTCCAGGCCTATTAGCCTGTTCCCCTCTCTTCCAAAGCTGCAGGAGAAAATTATCTACTTCAGGCTCATTGATTTCCTCCAATCCTCAAACTTCCTCTCCCCTTTTCATTCTGGTTTTTGGAAGCACCACTTCACCATCTCCTCCTTGCTACATGTCACTTACTCAGTCCTCACTGGGATGGATCAGGGACACATCACTACGGCAATCTTCATCTATCTGGCCAAAGCCTTTGACTCAGTGTCCCACCCACTCCTCCTGGGCAAGATGAGCTCTGTCAACCTCCATTTCTCGCTGCTGACTGGTTCCGTTCCTACATCAAGGCCGCCAACAGTCGGTATAGGTAGGAGGCACATGGTCCCCTCCTCTATCTGTCTTAGCTGGAGTCCTACAGGGCTACATCCTCACTCCAATCCTTTCCTCAGTTTTCCTCAATGACCTGCCCTCTGCCTGTGTCACCTTACATATCACACGTCATTTACACCTCCCACACTTTGGCTGCAGCTGTGGAAAGTCTGCCCCAGCAAGACTTCCACAGGGTACTGTGCTGGTTCCACACCAACCAACTATGGGTTGGCACTAAGAAAACAGTGTCCATGACCTTCAGCAGCAGCCAGAAAATGGCCAGGCACTCATCCCTACCAGTCTTTTCCATGCTGGATGGCACGCCTCTTAAAGCTGTCCCCACCTTCAAGTACCTTGGTGTATGGCTAGATAGCAGGCTGGACTTTGCTGCCCAGATTGATGCCCTCCATGTCAAGGTCTGCCCCAAACTCGATGCCCTAAAAAGCATAGTTTTTATCCCAAGCTCTGCCAGCAGCTGGTCACCAAAATGGTTCTCCCACTCTTTGACTATGTGGAAGTCTATGGCACTGCAACCTCCACTTCCCTCGCCAGACTGGATACCTTCTGCAGTGCTTTTTGCCACTTTGCTACCAACTCACCCTCTTGTACCCATCACTGCTCCCTCTCTACTCCTTCCTTTCCACACTCCTTCCTTCATATCGCCAGTCCCACTGCACTTCCCGCATCTCAAAATACTGGTTTGGTTCCCTCCCTTAACTGTCCTCACTCCTCCCCCATCTCCTCTTCCTGCTACTCCTTCCACACAAGGGAAACTTGCACCTTTTCCCTTCCACATCCACACTTCTCAGCTGAGCAATCTACCTTCTCCTGTCATCTTCCCGCCCTCTGGAACCTGCTCCCTTCCTCCCACCATCTCTCCCCCTCACTACCAGCCTTTAGACACCTGTTACTTCTCCATGCTCCCTCCTGCTTCTGCCAGTCTTCCACAAGACCCCTCCCCCCACTGCTCCCGACCACCCCTCCTGCAAATCTCTTTCCCCTTCATGATTTTGGCTCTTACCAGTGAACTAAACCTGCCTATATTGACTCTTCTGCAATACCAAAGCAATGCCACTTTCTTAAACAGACACCATGCAGTTTATTTAACCCTTACTTACATTATATGCAGCCCTGTAAGACATGTTATGTTCCCCTCCATTTGTCATGGCACTGTTCGCCTGCCTGTTCTTACCCTGCTATTGCACTTTGTAATCCTCATTGTAACTGCATTCTATGGCTTGTTTGTAATGTTGTTATTCTGTACTTTCCTTCCCTTTTCCCAGTTCACATCTGGAAATAAGCCTTGGTTCCGTATGCCTTTCCTGGTTACCAATTTTTAAATACATAAATAATAAATTAATTTCATTTTCTCAGCTATGTACAGTATCTGAAGAAAGTCTTATCCCCCTTAGAACCCCTTTGGCAATTCTGTACTCTGTCTGCTCCTTTGCTCCCCTCACCACCTTACCTGCTTTCCTCTGCTTTACTAGGAATACCTCCTTGTCCTCTTCCCTCTGTGTTTTCTTATACCTCCTGAATGCCACCCTTTTTCCTTCACCACCTTTGCCATCTCCTAAGGAAACTATAATGTATTTTTTCTTCAGCTTTAACTCACTTCCTTCATGCAGATGTGGTTGTTTTCATTATACACTCCCTTATTTTTTCTCCCACTTTGCCTTCACCACTCCCTGGCAATCCACCGCCCCCCCCCCCCCAATCAAAGCAGTTTCTGAGGAAGTCTCACGTTTCTTTAACCTATTACTTTTTAATAACTTTGCATGACATCTGACCCACTCATTGCTTAACCTGACACAATATGGCCATCTAGGTGAAAATTAGTTAAGTTCCACCCTCTTAATGTCCAGAACCCTCATCCTCCTGTGGTTAGCCTCTGTTCCTGCCTTTATGTGAAAACATACTGTACGATGATTACTGGTACCCAGGGCACTGCCCACTTTGATGTCTGCAAAGTTGTCCTAGTTTGTAAGCACCAGGTCAAGCACTACCCCTGCCACAGTGGGTTCTTCGACTAGCTGCCTCAAAAAGAGTCCCTTGTAGGAGTCAAGGATGGCCCTACTGCTTGCTGAAGCTGCAGCTGAAAGGCTCCACTCCACGTATGGCAGACTGATGTCACCAACTAGCAGCACCTCTCCATACTCACCATTCTGATATTGGCTTCTTCTAGAAAAAATGGCTTATGGGTAGGAACCAATATGGGTTCATGATAGGCAGGTTGCATCAAATGAACTTAATTGATTTTTGCAGTTTGATGACATAGACGGGGATAGGGACCAGGCAGTCAATATTTTGTATCTGAACTACAGAAGTCTAAAGAAGATGTAGTGGCTGGTTCTGTAAGTAGAGAAAACAACTGTGTGGAGCTGGCTTACGGCAAGGCATTTTACACAGTGCTGCATAGAAGGCTACTAAAACAAGCACTGGCCAATGCCAACCATGTTCACTTGCTGGTATTCGCGGAGTAGTTGATGGGCATTGATAATGCAGCAGTTAAGTATGCATTCTGAATGTGTGATAAGTGGGCTTGGAGCATGCACATACTTTTTATACTGTCTCTTAATTTTTCTGATGACATAATGTAGAAATATGTGTATCTTACTGATGATTATTATGTTTTTAAACCAACTGCTGAAATAAGAAAAGTGTCACCCATTTTTAGTTGGAGGGCTGTATTTTCTTTTCACATTGGGGCACTGTCAGCTTTTAGTATTTTTTTTTTTTTTAAACGTTCTTTATTCCTCCAATCCTGGTCAGCCCACGTTCATGTCAACCCTCTAGCCCCATTCCCCAACCGTGCAGGGCTACATCCCTTCTTCCTCCATGGCTTACCCACCATGGTGGGGCGACGGTGATCCCTCAACCCGCCCATACTGGATCCAGTTTGGGGAGGTGCCTGCTGATGTCAGAGGTGACGCCTGTGGGGGTCGGCAATCATCGGACTTGCCCAGGACCTTTTCTCCTCTGGTTTTCGAACCACTAGAGGAGGAGCATGCTGTGTTGGCAATGGCTGAGCTGTGCTCACTTCCCCCCACAGAATGCCGGCTGACTGCTCCACCTCCACACATTGCATACGAGACCTAGTGCTCTGATACCCAGCCACCGCTAGGTGTCAGACATATGCCAGTCTCCATTTTCCTCCCTCTCCAGGAGAGCAGAGCTGTCCTCCGGATGCTCGATCCTCTCCCGCCTCAATCAACCCCTGGCGACCCGCTTACACTGCTCACACAGGTTGCCAATGTGGCAAGAGGTAAGACATGATGCCTCAGCTCTCCACGCAATCAGGTCAGCTTTTTTTAGTATTATTTTTCATCCTATGAGACCAGTGTGTGCATGTCAAAGACTACATGCTTGCTGACTTTGTCTAGGCTGCCCATTTTGCCTTATACTGTACATTCATTCATTGTTATCTTTCATTAAAAATATGATTTTACTTGGCCCGAGCTTCTTACCTCATAGCAATAAAGCTAAGTTTTATTTATTAGGCGCCCTTTCCCTGAGGCTCAGTGTGCTGTAAAAATACAGGCAGATGAGAAAATGAAATTAACACACAATATAAAAGACATCAGCAATAAAATGAACAAATAAAAGGACAGTCTGCTAAGACCCAAAGGCTTGTCTAAAAAGGAGTGCCTTCAGATCCCGTTTGAAGATTTCTACTGAAGGGGCCTCCCTCAAGGCTCTGGGAAGCGAGTTCCACAGGACTGGTGCCGCCACCTCAAAGGCTTGATCACCAGATGTTTTCAGCTGAGCCCTAGGAACCACTAGAAGGCCCTCCTCAGCAGAACAGAGAAAGCACTAGGGGTGAGCAGGAGTCAGAAGGTCTTGCAGATAGCCTGGACTCAAACCGTATAGGCCTTGTAGGTGAGTAGACCCACCCTGAAGGAGATTCTCCACTGTACTGACAGCCAGTGCAGGCCATGCAGAATCAGGGTCACATGACAGGACCTCGGGAGGCCCATCAGCAACCTGGCTGCTGCGTTCTGCAACAGCTGCAGGTGGCACAAGACCCTTCCACTGTCCCCGAGATATACAGTGTTGCAGTAGTGGAGTCTGGACTTCACAAAAGCATGCACTAGAGATGGTAGGTCACCAGGAAGGACTAAAGCTTTAATCCGGGTGATATTCCTAAAATGGTAAAAAACAATCTGGACAACAGATGACACCTGAGCCTCAAGTGTCAATCTGCTGTCTAGGATCAGACCAAGATTTTTCACCTTTGCACATGCCTGAAGAGGAACTGTCCCAAGCATCAAGCGCCTTTCAGCCCTCATAGCATCATTTGAAATTCCACCCACCCAATGCCTTTGCACATTCCTGAGGACAAGAGAATGCACATCTGAGCATGGTGGCCCACAAGTGTTGTAAACTCATGCATGCATGAGTTAAACATATTTTAAACTCTCTGAGATACACATGTAACCTAAAAGTAGGCTTTGTCCTTAAAGAGCTGGTGACACATTCAGGTGAACTTTAACAAAACATAATATTTAGACACAGTCCAGCTTGTATTTCCTATTAGTTCTGTATTTCTCCTCCCCATTCTTTATAACCCGGGTTATTTGTATGAAAACAGAATTTCTGCTCCTGAAGACTTAATCTATTTCTGCTGCTTTCTCCCTACCTGAAGTCATAGAGCACTGCTTATGACCTCACAGTTACTCCTATGGCAACAGACTGTGATGTCACAACAAAGGACTATGACTTGTAGTACGGAGTAAGCTATAGATGCAGATTGACTCAAAATAATCTCTAATGGACAATGATCATATATTCATACATATTTCCTTAGTAATAAATTATGGGTAGGAAAAATATATAAAACATAAATGGAATGCAAACAAAATTGTACCTAATTATCATGTTTTTTAAAGTTTTCTTTGAGACATCAGTGGCTCTTTAACATGGCAATGTTTTTTATTGAAAAATGAGCATGGGAAGACTTATAACTGTAAGTACAAGGAAACAGGCACTCACCCCTCTGTCTTGACGAGTCCTCTATGTAGCCACCACACGCCACATCATACTGACTTCCTTATCCAAATAAATTTTCCTTAAGGCAGGCTCATGTGCAAACATGTAGCTTTTATTCAGACATAAAGTGCAAACAATGGGCATGTTGGCGGATCACATCAAGCAAACCTAACGTTTCGCATAGTTACCTCTACACTTTATCAACAATGCGACCCCCTTCTACCTCATGGATTTTATAGTGCTCAGTTGAACAGGTGCTATCAGTTTAATGCGTCTCATATTTCAATTTAAAAATATGGGGACTAGCGGACTAGCCTGACATCATGCATCAGCATCCATGTGCATGACAGAAAGTGCAATTAAAATGTCAAAGCAAAACTGTGCAAACAGTACAGAAAGTGCAGAACACACAAGTTTAAAAACTCTGTTTATTGTCATAAATTAGTCTCTAACTCCCATGTATCAATCAGCCATATGATCTGCTTCCCGTGGGGTTCTTGAGGTATCTGTAAGAAGTCAGCAAAGTTTAATAACTATTCCCATAATAGAGAAATGCCCTTATGTGACACTATCTTTCTGTTTCCTGTAATGGAGCAATCCACAGACTATGATCATATAACATGGGGAAGGGGGTTGGTGGTAGTGGTGGAGGGCACTGTCAAGACACAAATTATTCAATGTGTGATACAACAGTAGAGTTTAAGGCTGCTGTATACATTAGTATAACTCACACATGGGAGGGGGTTTGAGGGGAGACAGGAATTAAGAAAATGAGCTTCAATCAAAATAGTACACACTACATGTAAAGAGCAGCAGTATAATAGTAAAGACTTATGTAATTGGCACCAAGTATACAAGAAACAATCCATCATTCTCTCAAAAAGTGCCAAATCCAGCTCCCGGTTTAACCCAAGTCATAAGCGTGCTCCTGTAACCTCACCGAGAGCTGTAAACAGAATGGGCACTAATCTCAGAGATTGACTTGTTCACAGCAATCAACCAACAGCACAGGAAAGGGCAGCCACGTGGTTACCTCTGCCCACAAAAGGGTCATTTCTATGTGGTCAACAAAGTCAAGTAAAGTTGTTCCTAAAACCAAAGAGGTTCTAATTCTAAGAAACAGAAAGATGATAGAGGTAAGAATCTTGGTAACATGGGGCACAGAAAGAGTCATACATATATGGCTGTCTGTACCAAGAAACAGAAAGATGACAGAGCTAAGGAGTCATATATATATGGCAGTCTGTAAGTGTGGGGTTCACTATGTGAGTTAGATCAAACACCAGTTCAGGACTCACATTGGCCAACATGTCAGGGCCATCAGAGATGAGGATGCAGAATATACCACAGCACTGCACACAGATGGGAGCAAGGACAAGGAGAATCAGATTTAATTTTGTGGGTTTGGAAAGAGTACCAGTTAACCCCAGGTTCAGGGACCATAACAATCTATTATTTTAAAAGTATGTTTTTGGATATACTTTACAGGAGCATGCTCATGGCCCAGGTTAAACCAGCAGCTGTTATTTGGCACTGTTTTGGGGAGGATGATAGTTTTTTGTACACTGCGTGATTGATTGCATAAGCCTCACTATCACATTGCTTCTCTTTACATGTAAACTGTACTATTCTGAATGAAGCTCATTTTTTTCATTCATGTCTCCCCCAAAAGACTCTCCTCTCTTGTGAGTTATATTATACATACAAACAACCTTAAACTCTACTTCTGTATAACATACTGAATAACCCATGCCTTAAGAGCACCCTCCACTACCACCCCGCCAGCCCATGTTACATGACTGTAGTCTATGGATTGCTCCATTACAGGGAATAGAAAAACAGTGTCTACATAAGGCATTTCTTGGTTAGGAGAATTATTAAATATTTAGTTATGTTTTCTATTATGGATACTTCCAAAACTTCATGAGAAGTGGGTCATATGACTGATTCACATATGGGAGTTGCCGAGAATAATTTATGACAATAAACAATAAACAGTAACTGATAACGCACAGAGGTAACTATGTGAAACATTATGTTCGCCTGACATGACCTGGCCAATATGACAATAAAATATAATTTATGACAATAAAGAGTTTTTAAATGTACTACATTTGCAATATCTGTCTGTCAAGCTCAAGAAGTTATCCTTTTGCCGGCCTGGTGGTGCTGAGGGTTGAGGCACTGGACGCCACACCTCGCCCTACGCCGGCGACCAGAGTTCGGGAGCGAGCTCGGGCGCTGGTAGGTCAGCAGGGGTTGGTTGAGGATGGAGTGCCCTAGTGGTGCTCTTCTCCCCAGGAAAACGGGTTGGGTTGGGTCAGCTCGGCATGACAGCAACCCCTAGTGGAGACCAGGGGACATTGCAGCAAGCCGGGCAGCACGAGATCAGCATGGCCGACGCCAGCAGGGTTGCCGTGTGCCAGAGCATCATTGCATGCCCACATAGAGGTGGGGGAACCAGTGCAGAACAAGGAAAAGACCGGCTCGTGGGACAGGCAAGGCTCCTGTCTCCCATGCCCTCTGCCGGGTTCTTCTTGGCTGGCCTTCCAGTTCCTTCCTCCAGGCCCACCTGCTGCCAGAGTCTGACTTACAAGAGAGCCCAAATAGGTGAGGGCTACCCTCCCCGAGCAGGCGAAACCAGCGGTGCTGGCTGTGGGGGGGAGGAGAGAGGAGGCACAGACTGAGGGATCCACAGGCCGGCAGGATAAAGGACCGGATGCCTGAGAGAAGGTCCCATAAGCCGTGACCAGAGCGAAATATATTCAAAAAAAAAAAAAAAAGAAGTTATCCTTTTTTTTTATAGGAATAGGGCTAGTTTTAGTTTTTCAATGCGTAAACAATTGGTTAATTCCTTATTCATGACACGGATTGATTCTAGGGGCTGTATATACATGAAGACATCTGATTCGGTCCTCGAGGTACTTGACCCACTGTACCACGGTGCTTTGAGGTTTATCTCCGGTCTGCCATGGAGAACCTACCACTTCAATTTATATGCTGTGGGGGGGTTGGCAGTCCCTGGCAGCCCGGAGACAAAGTCATTTGTTAGTCTTCACTTGCAGGCTTGTCACGAATATACTTCCTTCTTATTTAATGGAATTACTACACCTTAGACAACCCAATAGATATGCGTTAAGATCTACCAAATTACCTCAGTTCTCAATGCCTACTGTAGATACAGGATAAAATATGGAGATGATACTTTGGTAGTCATTGTGCCTCGTATGTAGACTGCTGTCCAAAAGATATTTAAAATGGATTCACTTCTTTCACTCTCTTGTTTTAAAACTTGTGTGTAAGACTTTTAACCCATGTATGTGACTGTTTTGGATGAACCACTGTATTTTATGACCCATGTGATTTGACTGGTGCTAAGTTATGTCTATTTTGTATCACATGTATTGTCTGTTATCTGTTACATGTGGGACGCAATTGTAAATGAGGGTGTAGTCTCAATTTACCTTCCAATAAATGAATTGAAATTGAATGTGTTCTGTGCTTTTCATACTGTTTGCACAGCGTGCCTATGACTTTTCAATTGCACTTTCTGTCACGCACATCGATGCTGTGAGCACTTTTGTGTTGTCCGGCTAGTCTGCTAGTCCCTGCCTTTTTATATATGAGATGCACTAAACTGATAGCACCTGTTCTACTGAGAGGTATAAAATCTGTGAGGTAGAAGGGGGTGGCACCTTTGATGAAGTATATATGTGAAACGTTATGTTTGGCTAACATGACCTGACAGCACATCCATTGTTTGCAATTTATGTACGAATAAAAGCTAAATGTCTGCACATTAGACTGCTGCAAGGAACATTTCTTGGAATGAAGAAGTCAAGATGGTGTGGTGTGTGGTGACTACTTAGAGGACTCGCCAAGACAGAGGGGTGAGCGCCAGTTTTCTTGTACTTGCTGTTATTAGTTTAACTGTGCACCGCCACACTTGTGCAAATGTTCTTTGTTCCTGATAACACTTAAAAACTATTGCTTTGAATATCAGAACTGACACTCAGGGCAAGCACATCAGCACTAGGGCTGAAGCGCATGCCCCTATTCACAGTTCTGATTTTCACAGCAATAGTTTTAAGTGTTTCCATGCTCATTTTTCAATATAAAACATACTGCCATGTTCAGGACAAAACCTACTTTTGGACCATATGTTTATTCCAGAGTGTTTAACATATGCATAACTCATGCATGCACCTGTTCATATCAGCACAGTGCCAGCTTGGTCACATGCATGTTCTCTTGTCCTCAAGAATACACACAAGCATCGGACAGGCATAACTTTGGATGACCTACAAGGTAAGGAGCTTGGGCTAAGTAAAAATCACATTTTAATTAAAAGATAACAATAAACTAATCAATAAAGCAAAATGGGCAGCCTAGATATAGTCAGCAAGCATGTAGTCTCTGACAGGTACTCTGGTCCCATAAGTATAAACATAAATACTAAAAGCTGACACTGCCTGTGACAAGAGTGTATGCCCAACATGCTCCTGTCACCCGTAAACTACTTCAGAACCCTGCAACACATGTTTTGACTGGGTGTATGGGGGGAGGGGGATTTGTACCAAACCTGTCTTGCTTTAAAGCTGACCCTAAAGGATCTCACTGCACTGCATGCTCTACCTGTTAGTTATCATGGGGGAGGGAGGTTACCAAGTAACACCTGAGCCCAATAAAGGGGGAGGGTGAACAAGGGGGGAAAGGAGGTCTCATTTTCAAGTATGAGGAGACATAGACTGAACTACAAGAACCATTTCTGTAAAGTTGAATACAAGTTCTATTAAAGTAAAGCTTTTTCTTTTAATTTACACTGGTGTCTGGAGTTTTATCTTTGTGAGTGTTCCCAAAGAAGCTGCCTGGTGTGCCACCCTGTCACAATGCCCCAGTGTGAACGTAGAGTTGAGGAACCAAAAGCATGAGACAGGTTTCAAGCAGGAATTGGGAGTCACACAAGAAACAAAACAGCAGCTTAATTCTGCAACCTTGTGACTTGGCATGGACTTCAAACACAAAAGGAGAAGCAAGAGGGAGAGTGGGCAGAATTAGGGCAGAGATTTGGTATTCTGAAACTGTGACAGGTGAAGAAGGACAAGACTCCTAATGCCCTTTCACAGTTCAGACCGATATCAATGTCTGCATGCTTTGCAAGCAAACATACAAGGTAGGAGACTGAAGACAAGGCAGAGGAGAGGGTGGTATAAATCAAGAAAGCAAGAAGAAAGGACTGAAGGAGATTAGTACCAGAGAAGGCAACAAGGGAAGAGGAGGATCTGGGGGGAGCTTCAAACAGCACAAACAGAAGGAGGGGGAAGCAGGCAGGAAGGGAGTAAGGTATAAAGAGTCATGTGCGCCAATACATGGAGTCTTGAAAATAAAATTCTGAACCTGAGGCCATCATGGTTTAGGCTAACCTAGATCTGGTGGCCACAATGGAGATGTGGTGCACTGACAGCCATGACTGTGACACGGCCATACTGGGCTACTCTCTGGTTAGGAGGGACAGGGAAGATTGGTAGCGAGGAGGAGTTGTACTATATGTAAGGAAAGGAATCAAGGTCATGGAAGTACAGGGGCACTCGGAAGAAAAAGAATGGCTGGAGCTGCTGTGAGTCATCCTGCAGACAGGTACTGGATCTTCTGTCTGAACAGGGGTGATACATAACTCTCCAGCACAGGTACAGGAGTTGGAGAAGACACTTGCGCAAGCCATCATCAGGATGGCAAAAATGAAGGACGTACTGCTAGCTGGGGATTTTAATCTGCCAGATATGGAGTGGAGCCTTCCAACTGCAGCTTTGACAATGAGCAGTGCCATCCTTGACTCCCTACAAGAGAATTTTCTCAGGCAGCTGGTCAAGGAACACACTAGGGATGGGGCAGTGTTGCATCTGGTGTTTACAAACTGGGATGGTGTGGCAGACGTCACAGTGGGCAGTCCCCTAGGTATCAGTGATCACCATATAGTGTGGTTTAATACTGAGATAGGAACAGAGGCAGACCACATAGGTGCAAAGGTCCTGGGCTTTCATAGGGTGGATTTCAAAGAAATGGAAAACTTCCAGGGAGGGGTAGAGACACAGTAGGGAAAATAAAATTCCAGACATGGAGGCCATCATGGTGGAGGCAAGCCTGGATTTGCTGACCATAACAGAGTTGCGGTGTACTGACAGCCATACAGCCACGAGTGGGACATGGCCATACTGGGCTACTCTCTGTTTAGGAGAGACAGGAAAGGGAGGAGGAGGAGGAGGGCATAAAGACCATGTAAGTCCAGGGGCACCAGGATGCAAAAGAAGGGCAGGAGGTGCTGTGGGTCATCCTGTAGACATGCACTGGGGATGCTATCCATACGGGGGGGGGTATTCGAACCTCTGGCACAGGGAGATGAGTTGGCTAAGACACTTGGGGAAGCCACCATCAGGATGGAAAGTATGGGGGAAGTGCTGCTAGTTGGTGACTTCAATCCACCAGATGTAGATTGGAGCCTTCCAACTGCAGCTTTGGCAAGGAACACAGAAGTCCTTGACTTCCTGCAAGGGGCTTTTCTCAGGCAGCTAGTCAAGGAACACACTAGGGATGGGGCAGTGTTTGACATGGTGGTTACAAACTGGGACGGTGTTGCAGAAGTCACAGTGGTTAGTCCCCTTAGCACCAGTGATTACAGTACAGTGTAGTTTGCCATTAAGACAGAAACAGAGGTGCTGGCCTGGTGGCGTTGAGGGTTGAGGCACTGGATGCCACACCTCGTGCCTCGCCAGCAACCCGGGTTCGGGAACGGACTCGGTCCACCGGGGATCGGCAGGGAAGGGAAGGATCGAGCATCCGGAGGACAGGTCTCCCTTCCCAGGGGAGGGATTGGAGTCTTGTGCTGCTCTCTAGCGGCTCCTGGGGGAACTCAGGGGCATGGCAGAGATGTGGTGCTGTAGTGCAGGGAGGAGCATTGCCAGACGTTGGCATGTAGTGCCGTGACATCACTGCACTTCCGCGCTCCTGTGGGGAGAAAACCTATGAAAATCCCGGAGGACTGAGATGGTAACGAGGGCCTCAAGGATCAGGCCTCACATCTCCAACGCCGAACCACTACTCCGATGGTCCCCAGGCGCCACCCACAGGATGGACCCTTTAATTACAGAAAGACACCACCAAGGTAGGAGTGGTGGGGGGCTGGCAAATCCTAGTGGGGGGACCATTAAAGGAAGGGTCTCAGTGAGGAGTAGCATGCCTGGATCGAGTAGGCACCTCTGAGAGATGCCTCAGTCCAAAGGTGCAAAAATAGAGTTAAAAAAAAAGACAGAAACAGAGGCAAACCACATAAAGACGAGGGACCTGGACCTTAGGAGGGCAGATTTTTTTTTTTTAAATGAGAGACTGCCTCAGAAACTGCATTATATGGGGTGATTGCAGGGGAGTGGTACAGCACAGCTGGAAAAATTAAGGGATGGCATAATTAAGGCAACCAACCTCTGCGTAAAAGAAACAAGCAGAAGGAAAAAACATTCTGTTACGGTTCTTGAGAGAAGTGGCCAAGGAGGTGAGGAGGGGAAAAAAGGTGGCATTCAGGAGATATAAGGAAATGCAGAGGGAGAAATACAGGGAGGTATACCAAGTAAAACGGAGGCAAGTGGGAAAGGCAGCGAGGGAAGAAAAGTCACAATAGTCAAAGGGGCAGCTAAAGGGGATACAATTTTATTTGGTTACATAATCAAGAGGAGGAAAGTAAGGGGAGGGATACAGAGGATGAGGAAAGGAGCAGGTGAAGACTGCACAGAAGAGAATCAAGAAAAGTAGACATAAACAAGTACTTCAACTCAAGAGGAAACAGTCCTGACGGGACCTGCAGCTCTAAAAGTAGACAAGGTGATGGGACTGGAAAGGATACATCCAAGGGTACTAACGGAACTCAGGAAGCTGCTAGCTGCCTCACTGAGTGCCTTACTCAACAGCTCACTGTGAACAGGCACAGTTCCAGAGGACTGGAGAGCAGATGTGGTCCCTCTCCATAAGAACAGCAGCAGGGAGGAGGCTAGGAATAGGCCAGTCAGTCTCACATCCGTGCTAGGGAAGTTAATGGAAACTCTTTAGGTTAGTATCTCGAATCTAGTGGGCTAAGACCAAAGGCAGCATTAATTAACCGGGGGGCACACCTGACAAATCTGATTTCTTTTATGGGGTGACCAGGAAAATAGATTAGGGGAGGACTGCGGAAGTGACCTATCTAGACTTTAGCAAGGCCTTCAACACTGTGCTGCACAGGAGACCGATAAAGAACCTGAGCAACCTAAGGGTGGGATTCAAAGTGATGAACTGATTAATGGATATATGACAGAGGGTGATGGTTAACGGCACCCTTTTTAATGAGGGAAAAATGACCAGTGAGGTGGCGCAGGGCTCAGTACTGGGACCAGTCCATTTCAATGTCTTCTTAAGTGACAATACAGAAGAACTGGAAGGGAAGGTATGCCTTTTTGCAGATGACACCAAACTCTATAATTGGGTGGGCACTCAGTAGGGGGTGGAGAGAATGCATTTAGAACTTGGGAAACTCAAGTAGTAGTCCAAAGCACAGCAGTTGGGGTTCAATACCAAAAAGTGCAAAATCATGCACCTAGGGCATAGGAACCCAAGAGCTGAGCAGAGGATAGCAGGAGTACTGACAGTCACTAAGTAGGAAAGGGACATTACAGTTATTATATCTGATGATCTCAAAGTGTCAGGGCAGTGTGATAAATCAGTGGGTAGGACCAGTGGGATGCTGGGATGCAGAGGGAGAAGTATCTCCAGCAGGAAGAAGGAGGTGGTGTTACCAGTATATCACTCACTGATGAGACCCCACCTGGAGCACTGTCCCCAGTTCTGGAGGCCACACCACAGAAAGGATATTGGCAGGGTGGAAGCAGTCCAGAGCAGAACAACTAAAATGGTGCATGAGTTGTATCAAAAGCCTTATAAGGAGACACTGAGGAATCTCAACATATACACTATGGAAGAGAGGAGAATGAGAGGACATGATAGAGACTTACAAGTACCTCACAGAGGTTAACAGGGTGCAGCAGGGGAGTCTCTTTCAAATGAGAGAGCATCAGGACCAGTGGGCATGCCATGAAACTGGAGGGGTGGGGTGTTTAAGAGGGATGTGAGAAGTACTACTTCACTGAAAGAGCAGTGGATGCCTGGAACAGACTGTCAGCAAGAGTGGTGGAGGCGAAAACAGTAGGGGGCTTCAATCATATGTGAGACAGACATAGGGGAATATTAGTACACAGACAGTGAAGAGGGAGGGTCGCCAGAAGCCAGTTAGGATCTGCAGAGACAGACTAGGCAGGGACCATCTAGGCAGACTGATTGGGCCAATCAGTCCTTTTCTACCTACAAATTCTATGTTCTATGTCAGAACCCTTCCAGCTTCATATATGGTCTTTTTTTGCTGACAGATTCTATGTTTCCATGTAAGAGTAGGGGAAGGGCTAACTAGGTGGATTAAGAACTGGTTGACAGATAGAACACAAAGGCCCAGATATTCAAAAGGGTTGCGCATGGCAAACAGTATGTGCACCTCACCAACTGCGTGGGGGTGGCCAGGTGCGATATTCGCCGCTGGTTTGCTAGCGCAGCTCCGCTGAATATCACCCAGGCCACACCCCTGCGCAGCCAAGTTGAACTACGCTCAGGCTTGCGCCACAGCCTGGCGCAGTTTGAATATCCGGGCCAAAGAGTATTCCTGAATGGAAAGTTCTCTAATGTCAGACAGGCCACTAGTGGGGTGCCACAGTGGTCTGCCCTGGGGCCAGTACTTGTTAACATATATATGTGTCAGTGACATGGTGAAGGGGTAGGGGTAAGTGAGTCTGTCTGGGAAAGACATGAAACTCTTAGGAGGGTAGACAGTGAGACGCGAAATTGAAGCATGAAAGGGTATACACATAGACTGGAGCAGTGGTCTGGAATTTGTCAATCGAAGTTCAATGCCAAAAAATGAAAAGTGATGCAACTTAGTGAAAAAAAACTCCACAAACAGAATATTGTGTTAATAAGATCGACATGAAGGATTTGAGGGAGGAAAGTAACACTGGGTGATTATTAACTATAGTTTGAAAACCTCTCTCCAGTACAGTACAGCACATGGGAAAGCTGACAGGATGCTGGGGTGTATCAGGAGGGTTTCATGAGTCGCAGAAGGGATGCAACACTGTTGTGTGCAGTTCACCGATTCAACTGCACTCGAAGTATTTAAACAATTTTGGAGCCTGCATCTGAAAAAAGCACAGGGTGAGGTTAGAGACTATCCAGTAGATGGCCACAAAAATGATGCAGGGGCAGCAGGATTTGTCCTGTACTCAGAGACTCAGCAGACTCAATAGATAACTCTATAGGTCAGGAAGAAAAAGAGGGGCAGGATAGACACATAAAAATACATAAGGGGACATAACAGGATGACCTCCACAGAGTTGTTCAAGCTGAGAAACTGCACAACCACCAGAGGAAATAACCTCAATCTGCAAGGGGGGAAATTCAAAAGGACATCAGAAAATGTATTCAACAGAGTGGGTTGGCTAGGGAGAACAGTCATAACGTTAGCAATGTTGAGAATCATATCAGGGTTTAAAGATCACCACTTTAGGTGCTTGTATTATACCCTCCCCCCCAAATTGCTTATCTCCTCAGTACTTTGTCAGTCCACTTTGCACAATTTTTTCTTTTTATTTGTTTTTGAAGGGGAAGGGATCTGAAATTCTGCTCGCCTGACTGATCCCTTCCCCACTTTTTTTTTTTTAGTTTTTGTCGACCGGGTAAGTGCACTAGACAAATCCTACCTATTTTCAGGCACGAACCGGGGTAGGGGGGATACAGATGAATACCAACTGACCTAGAACCAGATTAAGCTGTTGGTGGTATTTTTTTTTTTTTAGTGAATGAGGGAAATTTGGCCAGGACACCAAGGAAATTCCCCTACTCTTGTCGGTAGAGGGCATTGTGAGTCGACAAGCAGGATTTCCAGATGGAGAAGGATAGTGGAGGAGGTCGGTTGGATGAACGCCTGCTACAAAACTGCATTAGCGAAGGGGGAGACCGGCTGGGATGCACCTACCCAGTGGCCAGCATATAGCGCCTATACCCTTGCTACACAATTCGGCACAAAATGGTGTTGTTTACACTGATAGCTGTGCCGATAGTAGGCCTGGAGGGCCCATCACAGGAAGTTCTCGATGGTAATGATCTGGCAACGGGGTTTCCTGCTGTCACTATATCGCACTCCTCTCCGCAAGATGAGGATCATAATTCTGCTCTTTTGAATGAAAAGCGCCGTGCCCTAGAACTGGCGATGGCTGAATTTCAAATGGCTCAAAAACTGATTGAGGAGGAGCTCTGTAAGCGTAAGTGTCCTGTCATGGATTCGCCCTCTGCGACCACAGGTAGTACTGCTAAGGTTTTTGTTTCCTCCGTTCCACCAGCACCACAGTCAGATGCTTCCCCACCCCAGATGCCTCTCCCTGTACGGGAGAATGATACAGAAGCACAATGGTCCCCGGAGTTAGCCCTGGAGCAAGCAAGTGGGCTGGTTACAAATTGAAACAGGTCGGTGGATCGCTGATCCTAATAGTCCTATTCCTGGGGTATTTTGGGAGTAAGAAATTGAAACTGGTAACAGTTTTTCGCATATGGACATAGGCCTTCCTCCTTCTGAAATGCTACAGACTATTAAAAGTCACGGGATTAAGGAACAACAAAATGCTATCTCAGCTCCTCCTATTTTGCATTTAAATTCTCCTGTTGATAGTTTATTACAAAATACTGACATTTCTAACTCCCCTTGTGGTTCTGAGCCACAAGAGGCCGCTTTGAATATAGCTCTGGAAGCTGACTTTCAAGCCCCAAGTTTTTCACCTGTGCTGGAAAATAACTCAAATATAGCACAGGATGTTCCAGGCCTACAAGAACCAGTACCTACCTATGCTAGCCTTTTTAAAAAAAACAGTATCTCTTGCTAAGCGTCGTAATACTGTAAGGCTACATTTTTTAGATTCTATTGATAATATGCCTGATAGGTTTTATGTGGTCTGAGTTTTGATCAAACAAATGTTGGGGTTCTCACCTAGTGAGGTTTATGCCTTGATTCACTCCCCAAGGGAAAATACATTTGATATTAGTTTTCGGTCTCCCGATTTACTGAATAAATTTTGGATGAAGTTTGCTATCTTAAAAACAAATCCGGCCTGGGCTCATTTTCTGGCTATACTTCTGACAAAACAATCCTTTAAAGTTGTTACGGTTCTTTTTCCAAACAAAGGAGTAAATGCTGAGGACATTTCTTATTGGCTAGAACGTAAATGTAAGTTGCAAGGTAATCCTGAGCCTATCCTTGACTCAGAAGGCTTTTGGAATGGTGGTTGGCAATATAAAATTAATCTACCTCAGACTGATGAAGGTTTACAGCATCTGCCTAGTTGCTTTTATCTGGGCCGGGATAAAGGATTTATCTTTTACCCGGGCCAGCCCCGTCATTGTTATAAATGCGGCTTAGGATGCCATTTGAGTCGCACTTGCGATACTGTAAAGTGCGTCCAATGTGGGGAACTGGGACATTTGATGTCGGACTGCCATCATCCTGCTAAATGCTCCCTTTGTGAAGACCTACATGCTTATACAGACTGCCCTTGGGCTGCTCAAAATAAAACTAATGGGGATTTCTGTATTCAAGATTTTTTTTTGAATACAGCTGTACATGCTGCCCAATGCCAGAATCAGCACCACCACCCCACCCCCGGAAGAGATCTGGCTCCAATTCTTTTAACTCAGGAATTTTCCTCTACCGAGCCTAACAATCTAGTCTCTGAGCATGTAAACAGTGCCCTTCAAGATGATATTATGTCAATTCAAACATCCCCCCATTAGAGGTATCCCCTTCTTCTGTCCAAATGCCTCCTCCCCCTCGACCTTCAGAGGATGGTTTTCAAGTTGTTTCTCATCGACGCCACAGCTTATGATCCAGGTCTGTGACAGTTACAGTGACTGAATTAGAGACAGAGCTCTCTCTACAAAATTCCTATACAATTCCCAACTGGAAGTCCCCTCTGATGTGGATTTATTAGAGTAACCTGGTACTGGGAAGAAAAAGAAATCCTGCTTAGGGTCACGTAAATGGACTAAAAAGAAATAAGATTACCATGTACTCCTTGTAAAATCCTGTCTGTAATTTTCTTCCCAGGTGAGTTATCCTACCTTTTTTTTTTTTCTTATGACCGGGATTTATACCGTTATTTCTCTTAATGTTAATAGTATTTTCTCTGCTAAGAAAAGAGCCTTGATATATTCTTTGATAAAGGAGATCAAGATGTGGTTTTCTTTCAGGATACTCGCCTCCACACTAAAGCTGAGTTAGAAATGGCAGCAGAGGACTGGAAATGGGGAGTTATGTATGGGTCCTTTGGTGAGGATAACTGTAGTGGCATGGGTACTGGAATAAATAACCCTTCTGCTAAGCTACTTCAATTACTTGAATTAATTCCTGGGAGAGTCTTGCTTTTAGATCTGAATATATGTGGACTTCAGTGCCGTTTTATTAATGTTTATGTTCCTTAATTGAAAACAGCTAGGATCGACATGTTTAAAGTGATTCAGCCGTATTTATTTACAACAAGGCATGTGTTTCTTGGTGGGGATGTTACTGTAATTGTAGCAAGTATTTAACGGATAGAGGGGGGAAAATGAGAAAGGTTTTTTGTGATGCACACTGTTTAAATGATCTGTTAATACAAACAGGCTTAATAGACATTACGGCATTATCAGGAGCCCCCCAGAAAACCTATGTTCAGGGAACTTTAGCTACAGGAATTGACTTTTATTTTTTATCAGACTCCTTAAGAGTAGTCAAATCATTAACGGTACCTGTCACCTCATCTGATCATGCTATTATTCAAGTGACAGTATCTAGTCATGAAATTTTACATCATGGTCCTGGTTATTGGAGACTGAATATGGCTCTCCTTGCTCCTCCCACTACGGAAACTGGTCTGATTTCCCTTTTGGAAGCAAGGAGATCTGTTTCTTGTCTTTATGATTCCCATGGTATTTGGTGGGAAGATACAAAAAAAGATATAAAAACATGTTTTCAAAACATTGGTAGGCTTAATGGGTTACAAAAAAAAAACTCTGTACCAAGCTTATAGAATTAAATTTCAAAATCTTTTGTCCGTAGCTGCCTAAGGGTATAAATCTGTTCTTCCTGAATTAGAAAGATATTTCCTTAATACTGTACAATATGATAGATTAAATTCCTTGGATCAGCAACAGAGATTTGGGACTCAAGGGACTAAAGTATTTATGAATTCTGCTCATTTTTGTGTGCAACATCAACAAAAATATATAGAACGTCTCGTAGACCCTTCTGGTAAAATGTGTACATCTCAGTCTGATATTTCTCAAGAAGTTGATAGACACATCTCATCCTTATTTAATACATTAGGTCCTTCACCAGACATCCATACACCTTGGTTATCGGAGATTTCATTACCACAACTTTCTGGATATCAGAATAACCTCTTGATATGTCCACTTACTTCTCAGGAGGTTTTTGCTGCTTTATCTCAGACCACTAATGGGAAAGCTCCTAGGAAGAATGCCCTTCCTTACGATTTATACAAATTAATTTTTAGAATATTATCTGAATTCACGGCAGTTCTACGGGAAATTTAGGACTCTGGGATTTTTACCCTATAGTATGACAGAAGGCTTAATTCTCCTAATGTATAAAAAAGGGGACAGGGAGCTCCTGACTAACTGGCGCCCCATAACTCTATTAAATGCAGATTTTAAATTATTAACAAAAATATTGCAGAATCGATTTGTGATTTACTCTGACTACCTTATCCATCCTGCTCAGTCCTGTTCTATCCCTGAGAAATGGATAACAGATAGTCTCATTTTATTACAAGAAATTTTCCAAAGAGGAACATCTGGAGAACTTTTAGGTCTAATTTTTAGTATGGATCAGACAAAAGCTTTTGACTCAGTACATCATCAATACCTTTGGGATTGTTTGAGCAGTTATGGCATACATAAAACCTTTGTCGGTTGGTTGCGGAATTGTTACAGTAAGGCCATAGCACAGTCTTATTGTAATGGATGGTTAGGATGAACTTGTCGTGTTAGGCAAGGAGTATGTCAAGGCTGTCCTATAAGCCCTTTATTATACATATTTACTTTAGATTCATTAATACGGAAAATTTATGACACTGTATCTGTTCGAGGGGTTTCCTTTTCTAGCTTGGAAGCTGAGAATAAGTGCATAGCATATGCAGATGATTTATGCTTTATTGTTGGTGATAAAGCTTCAGAGCTTGTATTGGAAGAGGTTCTGGATAGTTTTCTGCGACATACTGGGGCCATGTTAAATTATTCAAAGTGTAATTGTGTGCCCCTAGGATATGCTGAAATTTCTGATGCACAGATAATTGGAATAAAAGTAGTTTCTACTTGTACTATTTTAGGTTTGCAGTTTGGTATTGGTGATTTAGCTTTAGAAAACTGGTCAATTAAATTACAACTGGCATAAGAAAATGTTTCAATATGGAACAAACGGCTCTTATCCAAACTGAAAAAAGTATTTATGATTAAAACATTTTTGTTATCAATTTTTTTATATTTAAGTATGTTTTTTTGTCTCCCCCCCAGCTTGAGACTAAGATGAATGGCTGTTTTTTTTTTTCATGCATTTGGGGTAGCAGGCTTAATCTGGTTAAGCGCTGCCTCTTATTCAGAGGAAGAAAGCAGGGTGGTTTAAAAATGGTGCATCCATTTTTTTTTTTTCTCTATGTTTCTTTATGCTAATATACATTCTGTTTTAGATATGAAGAGCAGAAGATGGACACCTTGGGTACTTGATTCTTTAGGCTGGATTTTAGATTTTTGGCCTGTTCATATTGGTTTACCTAGACAGATACCTTTACAACACCTTTCAGCTTCCTTTAAAGTTTGCTTTGCAAAAATTAAGCTTTGGAGTTTAGCTAAAAAACATGTTACATCTTGTGTGAGGAAGAC
This sequence comes from Neoceratodus forsteri, assembly GCA_016271365.2. NCBI lineage: Eukaryota > Metazoa > Chordata > Ceratodontiformes > Ceratodontidae > Neoceratodus > Neoceratodus forsteri. The sequence goes on along the minus strand of CM028131.1, from coordinate 350,206,930 downwards.
TTTATATAGTTACATATTGGGTAAGTTTTTTTCAAGTTGATGCCTCTTTTGACATCTTATCCTTATGGAATAAGATAGATATTGGAAATATGTTATTGTCCCCCCCATATTCCACCTTTTATGTGTGATGTTTTATGGCTTTCTCTCCACGGTAAGCTTAGTGTTAAGGGGACTCTGAAGCACATACAATTGACAGATAGGTATTGCCCCTGAGATTCTTGTGTAAACACAATTAAGACTATGAACATCTTTTTTTTTTAGACTGTACATTTATACATAGTTTTGGCAGATATTAAAGCATAGATGGCCCGCTCCCCCCTTTTATCCAATGACTTTAGAAATTCTGTGTTTAGGCATGTTGCTTTTTCTATGGACTAAACATGATAAGGTTACAATGTGGTTGTTTTTGGTTTGTTTTAAATTCCATATTTGGTTTGTTTGTTGTTGTTTGACTATTCAACAGATTCAGTATACACCAGATGAATTGTTCCCTTTAGTAGATGCCTCCATTAGGAGATTAAAATGTTCGGAAGAATGTGCAACCTCAGTTTCAGTTATGGAAACAAGATGGAAGTCAATTGACTGGCTTTAAATGTTATATTCCAATTTTAAGATTTGGGATATTAAAGATAAACTAGATATAGTATAACTGTAGGACGTGTTTATTATGCGCTCTTACAAATCTGTTAATGTATGACTGTAATACTTACTGTTTTGTTTACTGAATGGTTTTGTATATTATTGTGAGTGTATTAACTCTGGTGGTTATTAAGTATAATTGCAGACTTCTGATTATATGTTTGCAATACTCTTTGATTTTGTCTACATGTTTTACATATTCCTTTGTGTGATTTAACACAGGTGTGTTTTTCCTTTTTGATTTTGTTATTAGGATGATAAAAATTCCCCTACCCTTCTAGTGAGGAGGGGACGTTTTATACATAATTTCTTTCACACTGCTCTAATAATGTATGATCGTAATTTTTTTTGTTTTATATGTTTTGTTCATTATTTTGTGATTTAACACTGTTTGTATTGATTTTGTTTTTGCTGTATGATAATAAAAACTCCCCTACTCTTTTTGATAAGTGCCAAGGGATCTTTAACATCCACCTGAACTACCACCAGTCCAGGCAGATGGGACCTTGATTTAACATCTCAAACGAGAGACGGCACTTCAGAAGTGCAGCACCCCCTCATGCTGCACTACAGTGTCAGTACTGGGATATTAACCCAAGTGCCAGATGTGGGAACTGAACCCACAGCCCTCTGATCTCCCGGCCTCAGAGGTGAGTGTGCTACCTACGGAGCCACTGACACTGACCTTCCTGGTTACTATTCACTAGTACTCCTCCTCTATACCACCAATATTCCAATGTTTTGTGAGATATTAGTTTGTAGAGTGCAGGGGTGTACTCCATTGTTTTAAATGGGAGATGAGTTTTAATAATTGTTTTTATTATTATATTTTAGGGGTTCTCTGGGATCAAATCAGAGCCATGGCTCAACTAAAACAGCCTTTGTTACTTGAACCATTGCTTTGATGGGACCCCAGGAACCCTCCAAAATATAAAAAAAAACTCATCACTTTAGCTCATCTCCCATTGACTGTGGCACTGACATGACCCCCAGGTGCCTGTAAAACATTAAAAAAAAAACATCACTTAAGCTCAACTCCCATGGAAATCAATGGAACATGCCCCTGCAGTCTACAAACAAATACCTCACAAAAAGTGAGAGCATGGGGGGAGGTACAGAGGAGGAGCACTGGTGAACAGTAGCCAGGAGGGGGAAGGATCAGGCAGATGAGCAGAATTTATGATCCCTTTCTCTTTTAAAAACAAAAAAAAGAAGAACTGTGCCAGGTGGACTGCTAAAGTCCTGGGGAGGTAAGCTACCTTTGGGGGGTATGAGAGAGTGTTTTGAAATGAGCATGGTTTGTGCTGTTTAGCACACTGGGATTAGTTCCAAAGGGGTTTTTAGGAACACAATGGAGGCAGGGAGCAGTGAGGACTCTGGAGGCAGAGTAATATCAAGTAGAACATCAGGGCAGACCTGACGGACTCTTAGTTTTTTTTTTCTGTCCATATCCACCTACAGCACATATCTATTGATGCATAAGTATTGTAATGATGTCCCTAGAAAGTCTGGGCAAGAATCAGTCTGCCAAGAAGCATTTTATAATATAAAATTCTTTATTAAAGTTCAATAATAATGCATACATGGTACAGAGAAGGTGTAAGTCAAATGTACACATATATTCTGTTATTAATATACAGTCAGTGGTAACCAAAATACCGTAGTTAAGGATATCAGTTCTGGTAAGCAAAATCAAATAGTTCATGGCATCCTCCTTTCACAGTTAAAGACCTGGTGGAGGATGGCAAGAAAACAGTATTAAAAAGCAGCAATGCATGACATAGGCAAACATTTTGACCTATACTTTTTAATTCTATTTTAGATTGCCCCTTATCTCATGGCTTGATATCTTTCTTTCCCCATGTCAGGTCTGCTCCTTTTAATATGGTTCGTATCAGGTTTTCATCAGTATTCTCAGCTGTTTTATAGACATGTGCCCTAGTAGGTCAGGGAGCAGTGTCTGCTGCATGCTAGTTCCTAACAGTCACAAAAAAATGGATCTTAAACAATGGGTATTCAAAACCAACAGAAAATATTGATGAAAACCTGGTCCGAGTCATATTAAAAGGAGTGCTCCTTTTATTATTTCAACTGAAAAACAGTGTTAAAACAGACTCAAAATGGGAAACAAAGGGTGACCTCCCAGGTTGTACCTGAAAATAGGCATTTCTATGTCTAGTGTACTCACCCTGTCGACAGAAACTAACTAAATAAATGATACAAGTCAAGTGATAAGAAGTGCTCTAAAATAGAATAAAACTGTATAGGACAAATTTTCATCACTATTACACGCTGCTCTTTTATTAAAAAACTTGCAGGAGCAATCAAACAGCACGTCCAGTTCTTTGCGGGTTTTTTCATTTCTTTTTTTTTTTATTAATCTGATCCAGTTTCTCATTTCAGTGGCAGAAAATTGTAAAGATCTATGCTTGATTAATCCTGCCATATATGTGGAAAGTTGGCAAACTTCACTTCGCAAATAAATTTGTGACTTTGCCAAATTTTCAACTTTCTGGCAGGCAAAATGGCACTTTTTTAGGTGAAGTCATGCAAATTCATTGGCGAAGTTGCAACTTTGCCTCGACTTCATCTGATTTCCTATGAAAAATTGCCATTTCCCCAGGGACACTCAATGCCAAGTGGCTAAGGGGCAATTTGCGAAGTTATTCATGCAGGCAAATTTCACAGCTTCGAAGGAACTTCACCAGTAAAGCTAAAGTTCACATCATCACTAAAACTCCACGTCCCCTCTAACCCCCCCATGAAAAAAAACTGAAACCATGCATGATCATTCTCTAGGCACAGGCTTCAGATGGTGCAACAAGTTCTGAATCTTGAGAGCTGCACTTTATCAAGTCTGTCTGGAAGTTACAGCCCCATTTCAAATACTGATACTGATGCTGGTAAATCACATAAAATTGCCATGGTTTTCTTATCCTTACACACAGGTATTATATGCAAGGTTATGCATGCCTATAATAAGTACAAAGAAAAACAAACTGTACTGCATCTACAGAAACACTCAGCATGGAATATATATCAATAGAATAAATTTAAGTTAAAAACTGATGAGGACTACAGTATATACTCAGTACTGCTCTAGCTTAAAGGTACTTATTAGCAACAATGTTAAGGTTATTTATTAAAAACAAGATACAGTACATGCAACTGAACAGAAGTTCTTTTATAATGGTACTGTATCTCATCAGTTTTAAACAGTTACGATGGTAAATAATACATTGTCGGTTAATAATACATTATCAGTTATAAGAATAAAGAGCACACAGGCTACCAAACCTTGCTTAAAGGTTTAAGGCAGGCTAAAGGGTACTTAGGATAATACCAACACAGGCTCAAGAAAATCCTCCAGTAATAGCATGGCTACATCTAAGCCATTGTACAGTTGGGTATGCTTCAGAACATGAAAGCAACAGAAAGACAAACGCCTCTGAGGACCCCCCCCCCCCCGTATATGTACATACAGTTCTGAATTTGTGAAACAAGATGCAGTTTTTATAGTAAGGTGCACACACCCTTTCCTCTTTATTTATATGCCCATAACCAGACTATGAACTTGTGTACATCAGAAAGGAATGTATCTTTTCAGTCTTGGTACAACAGAAAACCAATCCAAATTTAGAATTACAGCTACAGGTAAAATTAACTATCAGTTTTTACAAACCTACTTTATCCTTTATTCAAGAAATGTAGATTGTAAAATTTTCCAAAAGATGTGCATCATTTGCTAATGTCAAAGCATAAGTGTGTTATTCAAATTAATATGTCAAAAGAAGGCACTGTTTTAATATCTTAACTATGACTGGAAGACTTGTTACTGCAACTGCAAATTCAAGAAGGAAGACATATTACTGACTGAAGCAAGCAAATCATTATTAGCTTGAGAATACTTACCACCACCTCCCAAATTCAGCAACCCTTGCAAACCACTTGCCAGAGTCTTACTAAAATAATGTGCAACATTAAAGTATGCAAATGTTGTTTAATATGTACATAACTAAACATTTGTATAGACAACGTGTATTATGGTGAAAGTAGAGACAAACACTGTGTAATTGTTTCTGTGCTGAATTACTTGACCTGTAATATTTAAGAAATGCTTGTTTATTTGCTTTCTGTACCTTCCTACTAACGTGGAGCCTTTGCAAAGGAGTCTATGACTCAAAGGTTGTGATTCCGATACTTTCAATAAATAAATGTACCCCCACTCACGAACCAAACGAAAAGTAGGAAGTCATTTCAAAGTGGGAACAGCACAGGAGGTCTTGATAACAGCAGATACAGTTAAAGATCACTATATAAGCCTGCAGTAACTAAAGATCACCACAGAGGGTATTATTTTCAAGTTAACAACTGAATTGTTCATTTTTAATCAGACACGTGCCGAAATGATACGCGGGCTCTATTAGAGAAAGACGGCTTCTACTACCCAGGACACTATACCCAGAGTCGTTTACTATGCGTTTTGCTTGGTCTTCTTTAAAATGTTCCAGTGACAATACACAAAAAGAAAGGCGTTTAAGATACCAAGTACCAAGAGTATGTTGCTCGTTCTAGGACACGAGAATGCCAAACAGTAAACTGCAGATACATTTATTTAAATGGATGTATTATTCAATTACTTCAACTAGAGTTATATAATGTTTGTAAACCCCGCCCGCCAAACTCCACAAATAAAATATGTAACTAGTAACAGAATCCCTAAAACAATCAGGGAGAGTCGGTATGTTGCTGGTCAACCTTAACTCCAGCATGACACAAAGACATTCCTATTAAAAGTAGAAGAGCACGTCACGTAAAATACCTGCCACATCTCAAATTCGTTTCACGTTTGTAGAAGAAGCACAAGGAGCCGCCAGGCGTCTGTTCACATAACAAGGCGATCTTCTGACAGATGTCACAATTCCATTGCAGGCAGGCTGGCTGGCTGGCTGACTCCCGTAAAACTTTCTTCGCAGCGAGTGTCAGGGAGCCAAAGTAAAAGTCAAACCAAGGCGTGAGTAGTACTGCAAAACTTACCACCATGCAATTTGTGCTCTGATCTACGGCGGCGGTGATACGCGAAACAAAGCCGCTCCAAAGTACCCTGGGTTCTCGGAATTCACGCGTAGTATTGCTAGATTGCAATAAAAATACAAAAGAGAAAAGGGGAACAACAAGTAACAGAATAAACAACAACTGTGATATTCCTCCGCTGTGCTCGGAGCTGCACGCGCCGGGTCGCGCTGTCTGTTCTCGCTGCTGCCGCTTGTTGCAGTTGCTAACAGAAGCCCCAGCAGCTAAATGTTCACACAGCGGCTTTTGTCAGGGCGGCTCTCACATGACTCCGAGAATCATTCTTTGCAATGTTATTAATTTATTAATTTCAATTTGCAGTACCAGCGTTTTGGGACTAGCTTGTTTTTTTTTTGGGGGGGGGTGCTATAGGCGCGGAGTTGAATGTTGTTTTTCACAAGTGAAGCGTCCCTGGTGACGTCACATCCACCTGCTATGTAAACACAACCTGGGAGACTGACTTTGCAAGCTGTTTGCTGAGTACTCTGCCTGTGTTTAGGTCATGTAGACAGTGAAAAGGCTAAACCTCGCTGGCAGTATACAGACTCGGTAGCCCATGTCCTCCGACAGCCTGTTCTACCAGTAGTTCGGCAATTGCTACGCAAAAAAAAAAAGCGCGGTTAGCAAATATTTCAGGGAATCCCCAGTACAGTCGTCTACAGGGATTTTTTTTTAAATGAAGAGGTGCTTTATAATGGGCATGTACTAGGGTGATGCATATTCAAAAAGTTTGAGATGTAGTGTGTGTTTGACATGGGTCAAGACGTGCTCTCGAGATGTCACTCGTATACCTTTCGCCCTCCTACGTGATGAATGCCGTTCCCTGGAGCCTCGGTGTGGAGACTCCAGGCAGAGCATTACAAACGTAATCGAACTTCATTCAAAAAAACTCTCTTAATTAGGTATTAATTAAATGCATGTACACGGCTTGTCTCCCAGGCTTCAGTACTATGTAATAAAGCTACACGTTTCTAATTGTGTTTGGTTTAGATATGAGTCGACTCGTCTGAGACACAAATTACCAAAACTTCAAGAGTTATCTCTGTTCTTAGAACACACGCGTTATGGACTAGTCAGTTGCATTTTATAGGTGTTCATGGATTCGGAAACAATTCTCCAAGAAAAGCCAACACAGTGAGCAAGCCACAAGTGCACACTCTCATTCCACTGACACTTTTATAAAGAATGGTTTCGTATTTGGGCGCTTGAACTAAATGACCGGATGATGTAGGGTTTGCTGGAATGTTGAGGGCAACTGGTGTGCCCTGCAGTAAAACTTAAGTTCGCTTTAGCTTTAGGGAGTAGAGAACGAACTTTCATGTTCCCCTTGGCGTTTTTCAGACCCCCCCCCCCCCAAGGATTAAAAAAAGGCAGATCAGCTCTCACTCAGTTGGAGTTTCTATCAGTTTGAACTTTGTAGCTAGCTAGAATAGCTGTGAGAAACACATATGCTTGCCATGTTTTTTGTTTGTTGTAAACGTTGGGTATAATGACTTGCCCAACCGTGTTTGATTTATATTAGTTGTAGTGAGCACGGGGGCAATGTAGGGGACAGACAAGCAAGCATGGAAATTATATAGAAACGATATACACCCCAACACAAAATCTTTAAATTTGGGGTTAAAACAACCACTTGCAGTTTTATTTCTACCATTGTTTTTCACAGTATCGAGTCCTAGGTTTAGAATTGTTGCAAAGAAACAAATGTCTAATGTAGTATGAGCCCCAATTAGTCAGCATTGTTGCTGAATACAACCAGGACAAATTACACGAATGATTTGTTGTTACTGGGAATGCTGAAAACGGTTGGGTTGGGGGGTCTAAACATACTTAAAAAAAGATAAATGCATTAAATGTACATTAACATTCATTGTGGGAGAAAGAATAACCCCCACATAGTAAGAATAACATGCAAAAAACGCTGTACTGGAAAACTTTCAAGCTTAAAGGAGGGTGAGCATACTGTAACTTAAGGGGCACTTGGAACTCCGTTCAAGAACACAGACGCCAAAATTGCCGTTAATACATGTATAAATTACTAATGAGCATTTCAATGCTCGGATAACCAGTTTGCTTGACAAAATAAATAAATAAATAATTGAACCACCTGGTTGGAATTATGCATTACAACTGGGCGGTTGTAATCGCTCCCTGTTAATCAAGCTCGCCCGGTGAGCGGCACGAGCACTACTAATACAGCTGCCACGGTAATTAAAATGCTTACTAGTGATTATATATCAGACGTGTGTGTAAACCACAATTTTGCACACACTCTCGGAGTAGGATGCCTTTATAAACCTCTGCAGTTTTGCTCTCTGGGTTTATATAATATCCCACCCCTGATGTGTATCCGAAATTCTGATTACACACCTCCATGTATTTTTGTGTTATACAACGAGAGCAGAATAATTTTAGTACAATTACCAATTAGCTACCGAGTTCAACATGTGCAGTGTAATCTTTCTGCCTAACGACTTCTGAGTGCCCATAAACGTCTTCAAGTGGGCAGCAGCTTCAAAGGGAGAGCGTGAGTGAGCTGCAGAAGACCAGTGGGGCTTTGTTTTTGTAACTCTCAGCCAATGGAGTTTTAACGGGTTCCAGTCAGAGGTGAAAGTTCAACGCGAGGGCAAGTCTTTCACTGACTCTTGCGGCTGCACTTGGCTGTTTTTGCATGGGGGAGGTCACAAGAAACAAAAACAATAAACTAGATGTGTTTTACTTGCACATAGTTATAGAGTTCCTTTATGTGTAATTTCTAGTAGTTGGCGGTATTTCCTACTCAGTCTTCCATGCCTCTCAACCGTCCGTTACTGAAATGATGGACACCATACCTCTCAACCTTTTGTCCTCCAAATGTGGAACATTGCCTGTCAAAATGTGGAACAAATGGGCAAAATGTGGAACACTTAATCAAATCTTTACCTAAGCAGCTCAAAAGACTGTTAAAATGTTGCATTTATGTTCAGAATGTCTGCTATCAATTGAATAATTTATTTTTTCTATCATTTACTATGGATTTTTGCTTTCAAATGTTGACTTTGAATGAGGAACAAGTCCTCACAATGTGGAACAGGGAGATTTTTTGAAGTAAAATGAGGAACGTTCCTCCTAATGTGGTACAGTTGAGAGGTATGATGGACACAGACACTCGAAATGAAAAACACTGATCCTGGCTATTCCTCATAATGAGGGACACATATTCAAACATGGAGATACAAGCTCCGATCACAATGGAAAGCACTATGTTTACCTGTAAAAGTTCATGTTTGAGTTAGAATCTTAAAATGTTATACATTAAAGCTTGAAATGACTGCGCATTCTCTGTGTGAACAGTACCTTTTTCCTCGAGGGACGACAGAGAAATATTGGGTAAAATGAGAGCGTCCATCACAATCGGGGACAGTTGAGAGGTATGCTTCTTCTGCTTATAAAAAAAAGTAACTGCAGAAGAGAGTTTCACAGCAGTATGCGCGGGCACACACACACATTTTTTTGCTGATGTGTTGATACCGATGCTTAAACACTGTTCATAAGGTGCTCTGTAAACAAATAATGTACTCTTGGAAAAAGTATCGTGATATTTGGGGGGTATTAAAATCCAGGAAACAATAGTTTTGTCAGCTAATCGGACAAGGCAATGTGGTAAACACATTCCTTTACCAGGTGCGTCCCGGGAAAATGATCCCCAAGCTATTTTAGCATTGGACTCCAGACACTGTACGCTTTCAAAACTTGACAGTACCAGTTTTAATTTGGAAAACATTGAGGTATGTTATTCCATGTGACAGCCATTTGGTAGAGTTGCTAATTATACAGACAACATGAAATATGCTCTAGTAGTCAATTTTGGTGCAACTTCTCTGCCTTGTTTTAGCAACATCATATAGTTACGTTTTATAGGGCTGTTCTCTGACCACAAAATGTGTTTACAGCGCAGCCATTATATATATATATTTCTAAATAAAGACCAGTGAAATAAAAATAAGTTAATTGTTAATATGATTAACCTCTCCACAACTGTAAAATACTAATCTAAGAGCTTCAGGGGAATGCATTTAATTTACAATTTTCTTTACTGTTAATCTGTGTTTTTAGCAGGTTTCTGTATGGGGGTAAGTGTTTGTGAAAACATTTTTAAGATGGCCCCTCTTAGTTTTATTTTCCATTTATACTTTAGAAAAGCTTTCATAAAACATGTGCATAATAAGTACTTTACATATGGAAGACTGGTTTTGAATTATGTAGAATCTAACAGTTTCCATATTTTTAAGTGCTTTTGCACAGTTCTTAAGAGTTTTTAAAAGTAAATACAACAGGGCTGTCTGTGTATAAAAGTCAATTTAACTCTACAGGTATGTTGTCTGCAAAATACAATTACCCATAACTGTATTAGAGATTTTTTTTAAGTCTGTGGAATTTGGGCTCCACCTATGGGCAGGATCAGGAATAGTAGAGGAACATCTGCTGACAAGAACTGGATCCTTCTTGCTTAAGGTCCCGAATAGGCAGTACATTAAACTTGCTTAAATTAGTTTTGACTGGGGGGGGTCACATTTAATGTAGAATGAAATATCGTAGATGGGGGTTATGAGGTATGCTTATCTATAAGCTATTGCATTTTTACTCTGTGTTTGATGCACCCCTCTGCAGTCTGGGTTCATTGTGCATGGCAACAGTCAAAGTAATATTGTACACAGTGGGGTTGGTAGGGTATCTAGGTTCACCAGGTATGCACCCTCCCTTATATGCAGGAATGAATCAGTATGACATCCAACATGTACTCATGTAAAGGGATTTTGTAACCTTTTTCTACTACTGAGCATCTTGTGATTTCATTGGAAGCAGCATTTTTTCACACTTACCTAGAAGGACTGTATTGACTTCATATGCACCGTCTGTACTGAAAAATCAGATGTCCCTGTGTCCTGCTGGAGGGCACTAGATAAACATTTCTGTCTCTCTTGGTCTTGTCAATACCCTTGAATATTCGGTAGACTAAGCTCAGGTCTCTGATTCCTTTTCTCTGTGAAAAGCCTGTTCAGGACCACCAGCCCCTCCTCAGAACTTTTATCCCCCACATAACCATGATGCTTTTGGTGGCCCTGCATTGTACTCTCTGGACTGCCTCAATGTCTGTCTTGTACTGAGCAGCCCAGAACTGCATGCATTTCTGCAGGTGGGTTTTGTAAAGTGGCAGGATTACTTCCCCACTGTGCTGATCACCTGTTTTTAATACACCTGTTGGCCCTCCAGACAGTTGCCCACACTGCTTGTCATGCTCTAGCCTGATATCAATCAAACAAACTTTATTTAACCAAGCATCAACACCATTGAGCAAGCTCATTTTCAAAGTGGTCCTGGACAAGGAACAGTACAAATGCATAGACATAGTAATACAAAGATTGTAACATCAGCAGATTGCGGTACAAGGTCGGCTGCAAAAATACTTGAGTCCCTCACAGGAACTCACAATTAGACATATGCAAAAAACAATATCAAATGGGTAAAGGGAGAGGAAGGTAGAAACTGTAAACAGACAGGGGCCTGCGAGTGGATATGTGAAGGCAGAGAAAGGGAGTGAGAGCTATGGAGTGGGGGAAGGAGTGTGTGTACTGGAATCCCTAGGGAAGAAGGAGGACGACATACTAATGATTATTAGAGCGGACACATCAATAAATGAAAGGACAGATTACCTATAGCAACTACAAGATTCCCGCAAATACTTGACTAGTAGGCTTTGAAGGAGAGAAGGCTTGGAAGTGAGATAAGCTTGAATGTGCTTTGCATAGTGTTCCAAAGTGAAGGGAGTGCATAGTAAATCCCCATGTCCTTTTCCTCATTCACTGCAGCAGGAGGAGCCCCTCACAATGTATAGGTCTTTTCTGTATTTTCTCTCCCCAAGTGCATGTGTCTTGCAGCCAAAAGGCCAGATATTCAAAAGTTAATCCACAAGCTAAGGGGTGTGTGCCTGCACTAACTAGATTCTGTGCCCGATTCGTGGGTGGGGTCTGTATTCAGATTATACACACACTCGTGCACACAGCATGGGCAAAACCTTGCACCATGCAAATGAGGGGGTCCACCCCTCCATGCAGGTGCAGCAGCAAATTCAAAGGTTTGTACAGGTGATAACTGCCACCCAAATGGGTGCAAGTTACAGCCTTTGTAAATCCAGATTTAATGGGGCACAAGGCCCTAGTGGTGGGCAGCGGTACTGCAGCTGCCTAACCATCCGAATTCCATACCATGGAGCAATGGATGTAATGGTGTCCCAAGGCAATTCCTGCCCTCCGATCACCTATGCTTGTCATTGAGCTCATGTCCCTGGTGTCTAGTGGCACCCCCACCCTCCAATTGCCTGCTGCCATATTATGACTGATTTCCCTGGTGTCTAGTGGCACCTCCACCCTCCAGATACCCGTCCCAGTAAATGGCCTTGTCTCCCTTGTGGTAAGTGACACTCTCTATCCTCCAATCACCCATGCTAGAAAATTATTTTGTCTCCATGGTAGTTGGTGGTCCCCTGCCCTCTAGTCACCTGTCCCTGTATACTTCCAATATGCCCTGGTGTCTAGCACCCCCCACCCGCACCGATCACACCACCCAGCCAACGCCCCATACCTCAGTAAGCCTGTGCCATGCAGAGAGCCCAGTATGGTGACTGGCACAGCCCTACTCTCACCACCTTCGGCAGCCACCATATGAGATGATGGAGAATGTGCATACAGCCAACAGAGGAGGTGAGAGGAGGGCTTTGCCAGTCACTGTATTGGGCTCCCCACACAGCACTGGCTTGCTGAGGTATGCGGGATGTTGGCTGGTGGCCTGCTTAATGCAGGGGGCCACTAGACACCAGGGCATATATGAAGTTTACAGGGACAGGCGATCAGAGGGTGGGTAGGTGCCACTAACCACCAGGGAGACAAAATTGTTTAGTGGGATGGGTAATCAGAAGTTTGGGGGGGGTGTGAGTAACCACCAGAGTGAATGTGGCCTTTTACCAGCATGGATGATTGGTGGGTGAGGGGGTGTAAGTAACCACCAGGGAGACAAGGCCATTTATTGGGACACTGATAGGAGGGCAGGTGGTGCCACTGACCACCAGCGAGATGTGACTATTTACTGGATGGGTGATCAGAGGGTGGGAGGTGCCACTGGACACCAAGGACATCAGTCTTAATATGGTGGGGGGTACCATTAATCACCAGGGAAATCACTACAAGTACAGGGGTGAGTGATCGGGGTGGTGTGGAGGTGCCATTGGGCACCATAGAGTACAGTTAACTGAGAGGACAGGTGTTCAGGGTGTGTGGGGGTGCTGTCACCACCATGCCTGATGTGGCAGGTAGCAACAGGAGGGGTGCAAACCTGCTGCTGCTTCCCATGCAAAGGAGTCCATAATGGACATGCACATGGCCCCTTAGTGCTTTGCATGGCCAGTGGGCTCATTTGCATTTTTTTGCTAAATATCATGCTGTGGACTCTTGGTGATACCAGGTCTAGGGGGTGCAGTTCCCTGGAGGCTTCATATAGCCCAGACCCATGTTGGGGCAGTGCTACTTGACTTAGTGCTGCACCATCATGGCCCTGTATTCAGTCTGATAGCGTTGGTGTGCTATCGGACTGAATATAGCATCCTCAGAGTTGGGCGCCGGGGAAGTGCAGTGCAACCCTTTGCACTGTGCTGTTGCACATTTTTTGAATATCAGGGCCCCAAGAGTCTGACCAAATGCCCAGTTTGTCTAGATCCACCATCCTAATTCTCCATGGAGTCCCCACCCTGGCTAACTTAGTGCCATCTGTAAACTCAACACAGAAACAGAGAATTTGTCGGCAGAAAAGAACCTCTTGGCCTGCTCAGTCAGCCTAGATGTCCCTTGCCTCTTCTGTCTCCACAGACTCCAAGTAGTCTCTGGCGACCCTTTCCCCCATTTGTTTACCAGTATTCCCCTATGTGTATACCATGCATGTTTGAAACCCCCCACTTTTTTCATCCCCACTACCTCTGGCAGTAGACTGTTCCAGATGTCTAGCGCTCCTTCAGTGAAGTAGTATTTCCTCTTGTCCCTTCTGAACTTCCCCAATTCTAGCTTCAATGCATGAGCTTTTATTCTGTTGTACTTCCTCATTTGAAACAGGCTCCCAGCTTGCACCCTGTTCACTCCCTGTGGTACTTGCAGGCCTCTATCATGTCAAGAGATGTTGAGAAGTTTCAATTCGATGGGAAAGTTGACGGGAATCTGCCTTATTCGCGTTCACGAATTTGTGAATTCCGCAGCTGAACCGGCCAACTTTGCCAGTGGATTTTTTTTTTTTTCACAAAACTTAAACTTCCCCACTCACTGTACTGAAAAATCACCCCCAACCCTCACCCCAAGAACATAAAAATGATCAAAATAACCCTTGCACACTCCATCATCCTCCCCCCTTGCCCTGGCAATAATCATGCTGCTGCGTCTGTAAATAGAAAAGGTAATCCCCCAACCCATGCACTAGATATACTCCTCCCACTGTCCTCATTGTGTGGAGATGGCAATTGAGATGAGGGACAGATATTTAATGAAATAATATATTTGTGTGGAAGGTAGTTTTTATGTTTGCTTGCACGCATGTGCAATAAAAATAGTGCCATCATCCAAGTTTTCCAGAGGTGTGTCAGCCTCTTCCAATTCAGTCAGTGTATTTGCAGGCGTGGTTGCAGTGCACCAATCACTGCTCCAGCTGTCTGACAGCTGAAAATGCAGTGGCATACAGTTGAAAGGAGAACTCGCTTCAGTGAGCAGAGCTCCCCTCAACCATGCACATTGCGTGCTGACCGCCCCATACTGTATAGCTATTGAGGATTGCCCCAACAGCCTTACAGCTGCTGAGGCCCACCCCAGCGTGGCACAAGCCCGTTGGCCGACGGGGTGCCCAATCCCCATTGGCTGCAACCCCCCAAACAGCCTTGACAGCTGCCATGCTGGGAGTCCACCCCAGCGTGGCAGCACAGCCTCTATGGCTGACGGGGTGCTCAATCCCCGCCGGCCCCAGCCCCCAAACAGCCCATAACTGCCATGCTGAGCCCACCCCACGTGGCAAACGTCCCGTCGTCTTACTAATAAAATTAAAAAAAAACTGTAAATTTGAAATGGTCCTCAGTCTCCCTGCCCCCACCGCACCCACCCACTCGCGACCCTGCCTCCCCCACTCCCCATCCCATACTTACCTCCGGATTCGCCGCGACGATCTTCGTGGATCGGAACACGCCTGCACTCTTCAGCCGACTGCAAACTGAGAAATGCCGTAAGCTGTATAATGTTATAGATAGGTTTTTCAACTTTGCTGCATATCTCGGGCATTTCTTGGAATTTTTGCACCAAATTTTCAACATGGGGTTTTTGGGACCCCTTCTCATGAATGATGTCACTGTCATGGCGTTACTCAGGCCCGAAGGGTGATTTTGCAGCCACTGTGCGAAATCACCTTCCAGGACCAAGTAACAAAATGACACTGCTACTGTTCATAAGGTGGGCTCTCAGAAAGCCTATTTTGAAAATTTGGTGGAAAAATTCCTAAAAATGACTGTTTTACGAGCGTGCGTTGCGCAGTTCCTACACACGCTCGTAAGTTCGTAAATTTTCAATATTTTCACTCCAGATTTTCAACATTGCCATTTTACCACACCTCCTTGTGAGCAGTACAGCTGTCATTTTTCACATCTCACCCAAAATGTGTTTCCGACCATGTAGCACACAATGGCGCAGTCGGTGTGTGAAATTAATGTACGGACACATTAAGAAAATCACAGTGACACTGTTTATGAGCAGAGGTCTTAAATTGGCTATGTTGAAAATTTGGTGAACAATTCCTAAAAATGACTGTTTTACGAGCATACGTTGCAGAGTTCCTACGCACGCTCGTAAGTTCGTGAATTTTCAATATTTTCACTCCAGATTTTCAACATTGCCATTTTACCACACCTTCTTATGAGCAGTACAGCTGTCATTTTTCACATCCCACCCAAAGCGTGTTTCGCCCATGGCAAGCGCTACAATGGCGCGGTCGTGTGCAAAATCAATGTGCGGACAAATTAAAAATCACAGTGACACTGTTCATGAGCAGAGGTGTTAAAATGGCTATGTTGAAAATTTGGTGAAAAATTCCTAAAATGACTGTTTTGACGTGTCGTTGCGCGGTTCCCTCATACTGGCAAGCTTACCAAATTTGTAATATTTGCACACCAGATTTTCAACAGTGCCATTTACCGCACTTCCTTATGAGCAGTACAGCTACCATTTTCACATCTCGCCCAAAATGTGTTTCCACGCATAGTAGCATAATGGTACAGTCGGTTGTGTGAAAACAATGTTTGGGACAGATTAAGAAAATCACAGTGACACTGGTCATGAGCAGAGGTCTTAAAATGGCTATGTTGAAAATTTGGTGACAAAACTCCATAAAATGACTGTGTTACGAGTGAGCATTGCACAGTTTCCACGCACCCTCGTAGTTCATGAATTTGTAATATTTTCAGTCCAGATTTTCACCAGTGGCATTTTTCCACACCTCCTTATGAACAGTACAGCTGTCATTTTCAAAACATGGCTGAAATGTGTTTTCACACTTTCAGCACAGAAATGTGTGGTCGCTGTGGGAAATCATTGTTCGGGACAGATAAAGAAAATCACACTGACACTGTTCATGATCAGAGGTCCCAAAATGCCTGTGTTAACAATCTGTGTAAAAAAAAAATCCCAAACTGGTTACATTACGAATGTGCTGTTCAGTTTCTATGCACTGCGTGACTTCACAGTTTTTTTAAGATTTTCATAGCAGATTTTCACATTGCTATTTACACCCCCATGAACAGTACTGCTGTCATTTTCACATCCTGTTTGGAATGTGTTTTGCACCTGTGGTGCCAAATGCCATAGTCGCTGTGCAAAAGCAGCTTTCGCTAACAAACTGATATTGCCACTGTTCATGAGGTGGGGGTCACAAAAAACATGTTGAAAATTTGGAGTGAAAATACCAATGAATGGCTGAGGCGTTAGGGTTTCCACCATTGCGCTCCTGTAGAAGAATGACAGGCATCAGGGGTGTGACTTGGGATTCTTGCCTGTCATGCTCATACCATTCCACCCCCCCCACACACACACCCTGCAGCCAGTGTGAGGCATCAAGGTGTGCCTCGGACTCTTCGGGCCCAAACTTCACCCCATTTTCCTATACCACACCCATCTCACCATATTTTCTGATGGAATGGGGTGCGTATAAGGGCCAAAGACCCCATGGCACACCGTGACACTTGTCAGTGTCTGCAGGGTAGGGTGTGGTGAAATGGCATGGTCATTATGCCTGATGACCCAAAGGCACACCCCAATGCCTGTCACTCTCTGCAGGGTGGTGGTGGAGTTGGCTTCAGCTCAATACTTCGTTGCCATTCCTATTATGCAGCTCTGTAACTTCTACACTACCAATGCCAATGCCAGCAAGCAAACATTCGGCATTGACAAATGCTTGTTTTTAAATGAAATGGTGATCATCATGCTGCTTTAGCTGTAAAAGAACAGGTAATCCCTTCCCCTTCCCTCTCTGCACACTAAATACATACCCCTACCCAGTCCCACTGTCTTACTCCCAGTTCTCCCTCCCCAGCCCTCCTCTGGTCCCCACCACCCTTCTTTCCCCACCAGCACCCACAAAATATTAACTACTTACTAATATTAAAAAAAAAAAAAAAAAAAAAAAGGTTCCCCAAGCAGTGTCTGCTCTGTTCGGTGCCAATTCCCAATCCTGTCTTGCAGTGGAATGAATGAATGAATATGTTTTATACTGGGAGCTAAGATGTCACCATTCATTAAAGCCATTATTACAAGATGGGAATCAGGACTTGGCACTGAACAGAGTAGGCACTCTGCACAGGGACTGCTTTCTTTAATTGCAGATTAATATTTTGTGGGTGTGTGGGAGACAGAGGGAGTTGGGTGGGGGACTGGGAGTAATTCATGACAGTGGGACTTAGGTGGGGGGTATTTGGCATGCAGGTGGGAGGGAGGTATTACCTATTTTGTTTTTTGTTTTTTTACAGCTGCAGCAGCAGGTGTGATGTTTGCCAAGGCAGCGGTGGGGGGAGGTTGGGGAGGTAATGTTTTTCAGCACCAAATTCACCTTGTTATTCATCAGCAAGTTGGCCAATCCACCAAGGTGAATTGCATTTCAAGCTCCACTGCGAATTTTGGCGACTTTGCATTTCTAATCATGTACCCCCCTCTCCCTCCTCTCCTCCAGGGTGTACATATTGAGATCACTTAGTCTCTCCTTGTTTGGTTCTCTTGCACCGTTTTAGTTTCCTTCCTCTAGACAGCCATACCCTGTCTGTGGCAGATAGATTGCATGGAAGATGCAGGAGACCAGAGTTCCAGTGATTACAACTCTTTATTTCCAGCTTCAAATACCTCCAGCCATGAATAGCAATGTTGCTGGACAGTAACAGGATTGGCAAACCCCTAACTGGCCAATGAGTTCCAAGATCCAATGGCTAGGATCAGAGTGATTAACTCAACACAGGCCATACCTCTCAACTGTCCCAATTTTTTTTGGGAGGGATCCTGAATTCAGCCCTCCAGTCCCAGAGTCCTAATTACCCTGCACAAAGTTCAGAATTTGAAGTCCGCCAGTGTGATCAGCATTTTGTCCTGTGGCTGCAGACTCTGGCTTCCTTGTTAAAGGCACTAGTCGGTGGCTGACATTGTGCAAGCACAACCACAGCCATCTGGGTGCGTTTGTCCTGTAGTATGTGCTGATGCACCAACTTTAAAAAAAAAAAAAAAAAATGCAAGATCTGACTTTCAAGTGGCACAAAAGTTCAAAGCCAAGCTGCATGCTATGAGGTACTCACAGTAATGGGTTCGGTAGGGCGGTGAGGAGCACTGAGATTTCATTTAGTACGAGTAGAAATACCAACCAGGCAGATGCTCAGGCTATAGGACCACTCACTGGCTGTGTGGCTGACTGGTGGGTGGGGAGATGGAGAGACTGCAAGACGGGGACAGCACGAAAACAATACCAGTAACAGTAAAAGCTTCAAATAATGCACTGCTGATTCTCAACTGGTGCATTTATGTGTTGTGGACCACCCCTGCCCCCTTGTTTTCTAATTCTCTGTGCTACTAGTCGAGCCCCTAAGAAAGAAATCCTGTTAGTTCTAGAAAACAATATCCTGTAATTCTGAGCCAACTATTCTATTCAAAAGGAAAATACCATCAGATTAAACTTTCAGCTTCAGAAGATTCACTGCACAGGGCAGAGCAGAGCCTTCATCATTCACCCTTGGATCAATATGCTGAGGTGCTTCTCAGGCCATGCCAACAGCATGTGAGTCCCAGGAGTGGCAGAAGTACCAGACGGCTCTGGCAGGTTGGTGACAGCAACAAACAGCATGCTGATTTGTGTTTTACTTGACTGTTTATGAAACTGGCTCTGGTTGTGGGACACTCACTGCAACAGGGATAATTAGTCTATTTACTGTCTGCAGCTTAAACCAGAAACAGTGTTTCTTGTAAGTGCAGTGACCATCCATGTAAAGGTATTATTACAAGTTGGTTATGTACAGTTTCAATAAATGCATGGTATACTTACTGAAGATGTTTTGGTTTAATATTTATTTATTTATTTAGTTTTGTTGACTGGGAAAGGACTAGACAATTCTGCCTATTTTCAGCCTCATCCCGGGGGAGGGGGAATACAGATGGATGCCAACTGACATTAAACGAGATTAAGCTGTTGGTGGTATTTTTTAGTAAAATATCAGTTCAAGTCACTTGTGATGTAAACTGATTTTTGTACTATTACACTTTGGTGAGTACCTGTTTAACTCAGTTGTGATATTGATGGTGGTTGTGTGATTTCTTTAACACAAAACAGCATTGTACAGTATTTCAGTTCAGTTAAGTCTCTGGCTTATTATGCTTAATTCCATTTGGTCTGTGATTTAATTAAGCAGTAATGCCCGATGGGGGGAGGTGGGTGGTGGTGTGCTAGGATAACGTCACTCCTCAGGTGGTTGGGCACGAGGCTGCAGTACATCCAATAACTGAGGCGTAACATTATCCCAAATGACACACACCCTGGAGGGCATTATTGCTATTATACAATGGCTTGTTGTTATACAGAATAAAAAAAATAAATAATTTTAAAGATTTTTTGGTGTGGAAAATATTTTTGGTTTTTTAAAAGAAGATGAAACAATGAAGCACATCAAGTAGCACATAATCAAGCAAAAGTTTATCTACAGATTCACAGTGAGGCTGAGACATAGAAACATAGAATTTGATGGCAGATAAGGACCGCTTGGCCCACCCAGTCTGCCCATTTCCCTACCTAATGGATAAGCGGCAGATCCTAGTTAACCAGCAACCTACTTCTTTCTACCCCCACCCCCTAGAATTACCTTATGACTGTCCCATGCATGCTTGAATTCCACCACTGTTTTTGACTCCAGAAGGCTATTCCATGCATCCACAACCCTCTCTGTGAAAAAATACTTCCTTACATTACCTCTGAGCCGCCCCCTCTATCTTCAAATTGTGCCCCCTTGTTCTTGCACACCTCTTTTTTTTGAAAGATGCTACCATCTTGGACTTTGTTGATTCCCTTGAGGTACTTGAAAGTTTCTATCATGTCCACCCCTCCCTCCTTTCCTCAAGGCTATACATATTAAGCTCCTTTAGTCTCTCTTCATATGTCTTCCGGTGCAGAACCTGCACCATTTTAGTTGCCCTCCTCTGGACAGCTTCCATTCTGTCTATGTCCTTGCGGAGATGGGGTCTCCAGAACTGCACGCAGTACTCCAGATGGGGTCTCACCAGCTGTCTGTACAGAGGGATAACAACTTCCTGTTTTCTACTGGTGATGCCTCTCCCAGTGCATCCCAGTATCCCCCAGCCCTCCTTACTGCCCTCTCACATTGCTTGCCCACCTTTAGGTCATCTGATATGACTACCCCCAGGTCCCTTTCCATTTTTGTTGTTGTTAGTATCTCACCCCCCATTGTGTACTCTTCCCCTGGGATTTTGTTTCCCAGGTGCATTACCTTGCACTTCTTAGCGTTGAATCTAAGCTGCCGTACATTTGACCATTCCTCTAACCTTGCCAAGTACCTTCTCATCCTTTCCAAACCAACTTGTGCATCAACTCTGTTGCAGATCTTTGTGTCATCTGCAAAGAGACATACTTTTCCTTCCAGTCCCTCTGCAATGTCGCTTATAAAGACATTGAAGAGGACTGGTTCTAATACTGGACCCTGTGGTACCCCACTAGTAACTCCCCTTTCTTCAGAGTGGACTCCATTTACTATTACCCTTTGTGTCCTATTCTCCAGCCAATTCTTTACCCAGGCTATCATCTTTGGACCCACTCCCAGGCTGGCTAACTTGTATATTAATCTTTTGTGTGGGACTATGTCAAATGCCTTGCTAAAGTCTAGGTAGGCCATGTCCACAGCCCCTCCCTGATCTACTACTTTGGTCACCCAGTCAAAGAAATCTATTAGATTCGTCTGGCATGACCTTCCCGCTGTGAATCCATGCTGCCTTGGGTCCTGTGCCCCTCTGGTCTCTAGGTACTCGACAGTGCTTTCCTTCAGAAGTGATTCCTTCATTTCCCTATCACTGAGGTTAAACTAACAGGCCTGTAGTTTCCTGCTTCTGGCCTGCTTCCACTTTTGTGAAGGGGAATCGCATCTGCCCTGCTCCAGTCCTCAGGTACCACCCGATCCTCCCATGATTTGTTAAAGATGGAAAAAAAAAGTGGTGTCACTAGTTCTACCCTTAGTTCTTTTAGAATTCTGGGATGAATCCCATCAGGCCCCATTGCTTTGTCCACCTTCAGTTTTAAGAGTTCTTTCAGAAGCCTTTCTTCTGTAAATGGACTGGTATCAACTTCTGTTATCCAGAGTGTTTCTATTGTTTGTTTTAGGTACCTCCCCCTCTTCATTTGTAAATACTGAGCAAAAATATTTGTTTAGTATCTCTGCCTTTTCATAGTCACCCTCTGCCCACCCCCCTTTATTAAGCCTCACTATCCCTCCCTTGGTCTTCCTTCATTCCCTGATGTACCTATAAAAGGTTTTATCCCCTTCTTAACTGAGTTGGCTATCTTTTCCTCAGTTCGGGCCTTTGCTGTTCTGACTGCCTTCTCAGCTTCCTTTTGCTTTAACTGATACAATTCTCTGTCCTGCTCCTTCTGTGATTCCTTGTACTTCCTGAATGCTTTCTTTTTTTCTTGAACCTTCACTGCCACCTCCTTTGAGAACCATAGTGGTTTCTTACATCGTTTTGTTTATTTGCTTCACACAAAGGCTTGTTACCTCTGTGATGGCAGTTTTTATTATTCCCCATTGTTCTTCCACCCCTCCTTCCTGCCCATTTGCTAGTGCATTCCTTAGGCACTCATCCATTTTGGCAAAGTCTGCTCTCCTGAAGTCCAGTACTTTTGCCTTTGTGTGGTTTGACTCCATTGCAGTGTTTATTGTGAACCATACTGTTCGATGGTCGCTAGTTCCCAGATGTCTACCCACTTCTACATCTGTGATTCTCTCTCCATCTCCATTTGAGAGAACCAGGTCTAAGATTGCTCCCTTTCAAGTAGGTTCCAATACTAGTTGTCTAAGACATGCCCCCATAGGGCATCTAGAATAACCCCACTCTTAGAAGTGGCTGCTGCAACTGCACTCCAGTTAACATCTGGCATATTCAGATCACCCATCAGCAATAGCTCCCCTTTTTCTACCATTCTAAGTATACTTCCTATCATTTCCTTGTCCATTTCCTCCCCCTGGGGGGGGGTCTGTATACAACCCTTGTGCGGATTGTGGTGCCATTGCCTGTCTCCAAATTGACCCACAGTGCTTCTTCTCTTCCCTGTTTACCCTTTTGTTCTGTTACTTTGATTCCTTTCCTTATGTAGAGAGCTACTCCTCCTCCTCTTTTACCCTCCCTGTCCCTCCTGTAGATAGTGTATCCTGGTATGTTTACGTCCCAGTCATGGTTCTGTGTGTACCACGTTTCTGTGACTGCCACGATATCCAGATGTTCCTCCTCCATCAAGGCCACTAATTCAGGAAGCTTGTTACCCAGACTACGGGCATTGGTACACATTGCTCTCCATTTTTTTTGATGGCTTTACCTTCTGTAGAAGCATCCCCCACTGACCTTTCTACCTTGGTCTTTTTCTCATTTAGTACCCTGTTTTGTAGGGGGAGGATGGGATTTTTCTGCTGCTTATCAGTGCCTCCCCCCCTTGACTAGTTTAAAAGCTTGCCAATGAAGCATTTAAACAGATTGCCCAAAAGACTTGTTCCTTTGCTGGACAGACTAGACCCGTAATGTTGTACTGGGATAATATCATGGGTCCAGCCCAAGACTGACCAGTCAGAGTCCAGGATTTTTTCTTGCCATTGTATGTATAAGTCCAAATAGTAAGGACATTCTACATTTTAAGGATTCTAAGCAAGCACTTCTAGTATTTAATGAATCATGCAGGGGTCCTCGTTACTGAGTGAGCTTTTCTGCTCTAAACATGTACAAGTACTTCTGGTCTTTTGTTTGGGAGAGTACACCCCCCTGCCTACTAGCTGTTTGGTAACGTGCAACTGAATTTGACATCTAAAACATAAAATAAAGATACTTGCACTGTACTACGCAATGATGTGATGTACAAGTCATGCAATGGTGTGATGTGTTGCTACCATGCTGAAAAAAATATGGTGTCCCTGATTTTGGTCCTAGCAGATTGAAAGGTATGATAAGGGCCACTACCTACCTTACCTCACAGCCCTTCAACCAGCTACTATAAGCTGGCTGACAACTGAACTGCAGGGATTTCTGGCTCCGTTTTATACTTACCTCACAGTCACCTGATGGGGTGGTGCATATGTAAATCTATTTTACATTCAGATTGATTCCTGACATTGATTCGCCACTAACAGTACACATATGAATACTTTGCACAATGCACACATTATATATACAACAATTTTCTGCTTTAGATGCTTCTTTACTTTTCTACGCCAGTGTAAAAACAGTTAATAGGTTTTAATGGGACATACCTCCACCTCTAATCTCACCTTTCAGACAACCTTTTTTATATACAGGGGGATGAAGGTGTTTCTATAGGGACTCATTTTACTGCAACACCAGAGTTTGTTCCAAATTATCCTTTCTCTTTGCTGATCTGGGAAACACTGCTCTTCTGTACCTGTACCAACACAGATCAACAGGAGGGAAGGCACTGAGAGACATGCCATCTTCCCAGCTGGTATCCTCAATGTATTTTTTTTATTTTTAGGATCTTCAGTTTTGCTTTGAAGGGGTGTAGTCAAAGAAAGAGCACATCCTGTTCTCATATGTTTTTGTGGCTGTATTATGCTCATATGCTCACAGTATTATCAGTATTTCTCCACTTTTCATCTTTAGAAAGGGCTTTATGTCTGTGACAGGGCAGAGTATAAGTTTTAACTCAGGGCCCACATTCCATGGTATAGATTCCTATAGGCAGGTACACCTGTAACCTGAGTACAGTAATTAAAAATAAGGCACAGAAAATAATTGGATTCCGTCTGTCAGGAAGGATCAGTTCCCTGGCTCTGCAAAGGACTTGGGGGAAGGGGAACAAAAACGGAATAACATGCATAAATGTCATGGGGCAAAGTTAACCTGTCACACAGTCTATGTCCATTTCTGCGATGTGACCTCAAGAACTGGACACAATACTTCCTAGAGGCCAATGGGGCACAGGACCCAAGACAACATGGATTCACAGCAGGAAGGTTGTGTCAGATGAATATAAGAGATTTCTTTGACTGGGTGACCAACGTTGTAGACCAGGGAGGGGCTGTGGACATGGCATACCTAGACTTTAGCAAGGGATTTGATACAGTCCCACACAAAATATTAATATACAAGTTAGCCAGCCTTGGAGTGGGTCCCAAAGTGGTAGCCTGGGTAAAAACTTAGCTGGACAACAGGGCGCAGGGGGTAAGAGTAAATGGAGTTCACTCTGAAGAAAGGGGGGTTACTAGTGGTGTACCGCAGGGTTCAGTACTGGGACCGGTCCTCTTTAATGTTTTTATAAGTGACATTGCAGAGAGACTGGAAGGAAAAGTATGTCTCATTGCAGACTATGTAATAGGGTCGATACAGAAGGTGGGTTGGAAAGGATGCAAAGGGACTTGTCAAGGTTGGAGGAATGAAAATGTATGGCAGCTTAGATTCAGTGCAAAGAAGTGCAAGGTAATGCACCTGGGAAATAAAAGACCCAAGGGAAGAGTACACAATGGGGGGTGAGATGCTAACAACAACAAAAATGAAAAGAGACCTCAGAGTGGTCATATCAGATGTCCTTAAGGTGGGCAAGCAATATGAGAAGGTAGTAGGGAGGGCTGGTTGGATACTGGGATGCATAGGGAGAGGCATCACCAGCAGAAGACAGGAAGTTGTTATCCCTCTGTACAGACAGTTGGTGAGACCCCATCTGGTGTACTGCATGCAGTTCTGGAGACCCCATCTATGCAAGGACATAGGATGGAGGCTGTCCAAAGGAGTGCAACTAAAATGGTGCAGGGTCTGCACCAGAAGACATATGAAGAGAGATTAAAGGAGCTTAATATGTATGCCTTCGAGGAGAGGAGGGACAAGATAGAAACTTTCAAGTACCACAAGGGAATCAACAAAGTCCAAGAGGGTAGCATCTTTCAGAAAAAGAGATGTACAAGAACAAGGGGACACAATTTGAAGATAGAGAGGGGGATGGCTCAGAGGTAATGTGAGGAATTATTTTTTCACAGAGAGGGTTGTGGATACATGGAACAACCTTCCTGAGGAGACAGTGGGGGAATTCAAGAATGCATGGGACAGACATAAGACAGTTCTAGTGGGGGTAGGAGGAAGTAGGCTGCTGGGTAACTAGGATCTGCAGCTTATCCATTAGATAGGGAAATGGGCAGATTAGGTGGGCCAAGCGGTCCTTATCTGTCATCAAATTCAAATTCTGTGTAGGTGTGGTCTCACCAATGATGTATATAGCGGTAATACAACTTCCTTCTGCTGGTGAGACCTCTTCCTGTGCACACCAGCATCGCACTGGCCCTGCCCATGCCTTATCACACTGGCCTGCAACTTTGGGTATCTTTTCTGGTTATTGATTGACAGTAACCCCCCCCTTCCCCATTTTATACTCAGTTCCTGGATTTCTATGCCCCAGGTGCATGATTTTGCACTGTCTGGCATTGGACCCCAAGCTGCCAAACCCATGACCACTCAGGTTTTCTAGGTCCCTACACCTTTTTTTCCCACCCCTCCTTAGTATCCACCCTATTACAGATCTTGATATAATCCACAAAAAGGCATACCTTCCCTTCAAGTTCTTCTGTGATGTCACTTATGAAGACATTGAGCAGGACAAGCCCCAATACTGAGCCCTGTGGCACCTTGATGGTCACTCCCCCTTCACTAAAGTGAGTACCATTTACCACTACCCTCTGCCACCTATCCATTAACCATTTATTTTACCCAGTTTACCACTTTGACTCCCACCCCTAGACTATCCAGGTTCTTTATCAGTCTCTTGTGTGGCACTGTGTCGAACATCTTACTGAAGTCCATGTAGGCCACACCCACTGCCCTTCCCATATCTGTTTCCCTGGTCACTCAGTCAAAGTGGTTTATCAGATTTTCTCAGGCTTGATCTCCCCTTGTGAATCCATCCTGCTTTTTGCTTGTGCAATCCACGGAATTTAAGGTATTCCAGTAGCCTTTCTTTCAACAGGATTTCCTTTAATTTCCCCACCACTGATGTGACATTGACTGCTCTATAGTTGCTAGCCTCCGCCCTGCTACCACTGTTACAGAGCGAAACTATGTCAGCTGTCCCCCCAATCTGATGGAACTACTCCTGTTTCCAGTGTTGTCCTAATCCTCCAGGGAGTTCACCACCCTGTCTAACTTGGTGTCATCTCTAAAGTTAATCAATTTACCAGAGAGTCCAGCTTGTAGATCATTTATATAAATACTGTACAGCAGTGGACCCAGCACTGATCCCTGAGGAATACTACTAAGTACCACTCTGAATTTAGAGTACCCATACACTACTAAAACCCTCTGCTTCATCCCCCACACCAGTTAGCAGTACAACTTATGTATGCCTTGTATGTACTGGACTGGTGTACTTTGCCCAGAAACTTCTTATGTGACACAGTATCAAAGGTCTTCCTGAAGTCCAGATAGAATAAATCTATGGCCCTGCCTTTGTCCACCTCCCTGGTCACTTCTTCAAAGAAAGTGATCGGGTTGGTTTGGCATTATCTGCCCCCTCATAAACCACGCTAAGAGTGGGTGAGAGTCTAGGCTTCAACTAAGTGCTCTATAATTTTGTCCTAGAAAATTGATTGCTGAACCTTACGTAGCCCTGATGTGAGGCTCTCCAGCTTGTAGTTGCTCGGGTATAGTACTACTCCATACTCGAAGATGAGAACAGTATTGGGCTACTGTCCAATGATTCTGCACTACTTCTGTATGGAAAAACTCAGAAAAAAATACTGCATGTGGCCCCACCAGTAGTTCCTTTAGCAGTGCTGTGATCTTGGGGTGCATTCGGTTTGCTACGTGTGACTTAGCAGACTACCTGGTGAAGACTAAGCTATCAGGGAAAGAATGATGCCACGGCTGCTTTGTGTCCACTCCAGTGCCACTGGCTCTCCCAATAAGCACTCTTCTTCCCATCTAGCCCATTGCTGAATACTAAAGCAAAACATTCAGCATGCTGCCTCACAAGTTCATTCCCTCCTCCCCCTCTTTTTAGGGGCCCAATCACTTCCTTCTCCTGCTTCCTTCCATTCCTGTTTTAGGAAGTTTGCTTTGGTGCTATCTGAATTTCCTACTGCTATCTGGGCTTGCAGCCCCTCATTGACTTCTTAATTATAGCAATTTAGTCCCCCAGTGCTGCTTTGTATCCATTTCTGTGGCCTGTCGCTTTCCAGTGTTCATTGATATTTTGCTCAGGATCATTTTTCTTATGTACCCGTTTCTAGGCTCTCCGAAGGTCTCGGCCCAGATGGGTTGGTCCTTAATCTTCCTCACATGTCTACCTCTGCTACCGCTGTTCTGCTCACCCACCTTCTTATCCTGACCTTTAGCCATAGCACTATTCCTTAGTCCTGACCATTAGACAGTGTTCTCCCAGTACACAAAGGGAGTGTTCCCACCTTTCCTAGCAATGTCTTGACTTCTCTCACTCTTCCCTGATCTTGCCCAGCTACTGCACAAGAGAAGCTGATCTGCTCTTAGCTGTCTGACATTCACTGTTCCTCCAAATTCCTGTCACAATTCTAGTCTGAGGTCCATAAAAAACACCCCATCTCATCCTACATGTTATTGATTCTATCCTTCAGGAGATGGACCAGGTGCAAATGACTACTGCCATCTCCATTGACCTAGCAAAGGTTTTTGACACAATAGCCCAGTTGCTCCTTCTAGACAAGCTGAGAGGTGTGGTTATTTCTGTTAAGCTGTTAATTGGTTCAGATCCTACCTCTTTGGCTCTCTTTAGTTGGTCCAAGTTGGTGATGCCCCCCAACCCATTCAGTCTTGGGTTTCCCAAGTCTCCATATTTTGTCCCATCCTAGTCTACATCTTTCTTAATAAGCTCCCCTCAGCTTGTGTATTCATGTGTATGCAAATTATATTATTCCCTTTGTCTCTAGTGCCTCCGTCTCTGCACTGGAAACATCATTACTTGGTGACTTCCGTAATGTCTATTGCTGGTTCCAAACTCACTGACTTCTGGTCAATGGCAAGATAGTATCCATGACCTTTGGCTCAAGCCATACACATGCTCTGCTCCCCTCCCCCTAGTCTTTTCTACCTAGGATCGAACTCCCCTTTAAACTGTCCCCCACTTCAAGTACTTCGATGTATGGCTAAATGGATAACTTGATTTCTTTACTCATATTGGTACTATTCATAGGAAACTACATTCCAGTCTCAGTGCTCTCTACTGCAACAAGGATTGCTGTCAACTCCCAATGTACTTGGAAATCATCACCAAAACAGTTCTAATATCTGATTATGCAGATCTGGTTTAAGGTGCTGCCCCTACCTCATCCCTTGCCAGACAGGGTACTCTTTTTCTATACCTTCTGCCACTTTTCCTCTAATTCTACCTTCCATGCACATCACTGTTCCTAGTACATTAGCCTCTTTGCCCATCTCGCTCACTGTGTGTTTTTCCTTTCTAAATGCCGGTTCTCCTGCCTCCCTTCTTACCTTTCCACTGTCTTCTGTCCTATCAACTCTTACTCACTCCACTCAAGAGACTTTCACACCTTCTCCATTTCCTACTCCAAATCTGCTGCTAGGTAATCTGCTTTCTCCTGCTGTCTTCCCTCCATTTGAAACAACTTCTCCCTACCTCTTCATCTGTCCTATTCATATCACTCACTCAAGTATCAACTTAAACACCTTTTTGCTCCATTCTGCTAGGCCCGGGCTATTATATGTTGAATATTTTCCCTTTTCTTGTGATGATTCAGTTCAGTTTATTGTGAAGGGATAGGATCCATTGAGCAAGCTCATTTGCCAAGACGTCTGTTGTAAACAGGTATATAGTACAATCCAAACCTTATATGTTACCTTCACTTAGTTGTTCTTGAAGCTTGTTAGCCTGCTTTATGTTTGATTATCCTAGGTAGTCTCCTGTACCCATCCCTGCCTGTACAAATTCTCAGCCTACATTGTTGTTCACTCTCATGCAGAAGATGTTGCTGTTGGTGGCACATATTGCAGTACTGTTTTGCTATACATATTGACTGTTATGTTCACCCCATATGTATTATTTTCCTGTACCTCTCCCCTGGGTCACATCTGTAATACTCTTGGCTCAGTGTGCCTTTCCCAGTCACTCATTTTCAATAAATAAATGAATTCCAGCAGCTGCTTCTAACACCTTCATCAACAAACAACCACACGTGCTCTGCAGGCGAACATACGAACCTATGAAAATGCTAGCAGAAGAATGTCTTACATTCTATCAAGTCTGCTCAATGTGGAGTTCATATATCATGTGATACCTGACCCTCTGCACCTCCTCCCTTGACACCATTACCTCCACTTTATCTTATTCTATCTCCTCATAAAACACCCATTTTTCTTCTGGCTTACCTGCTCCGTAGTAGTCTGTTTCCCTCTCTCCATAAAGAATTGTCACCTGTTCTCCTTTTTGAAACCTTCTTCAGCCAGCCTACACCTATGTTGGATTTTTGACTACATTTTCCCCTGTCAGTTCTTCCTGGGATCCTAAGTTATTTATTGCAATGTTGTATCCCGGTAACTCCACAAAGAAGTCATTTAGTGTATTAGCAACTGCATGAGAGTCATCCATTCATGAATTGTGTGTTCTTAAGTAAGGTTTCTTGGATGAATCATTGCATTCAGGATTTAATAAATCATTAATATTCTGCCAAAATTGTCTAGAATTCTTGTTGCAGTGTATTTTATTTTTATAGTAAGATGTTTTGACCTTTTTATTTCTTGTTTACATTTGTTTCTTTTACTCTTAAAAAGGTTCCAATCTCCTTATTGTCTTGTTCTTTTAGCCTTCTGCCAAAGTCTGTTTTTGACTCTTATTATTTTTAGTAGTCTTTCATTAATTCAGGGAAGGCTGGCTTGCTTAACTGTCCTTTTTCTTTTAGGGGCATGTAGGTTGCATATACTGTTAAATGTATTGGTAAAATACAGGACTGATGTATCTAGATCAGGGATGACAAAACGTCTGTCCCATTTTTCATATCCAGTGTCTGTTAAATCTAGCTTCTGAGAAATTTCTAAAGTTCCTAGCCCATGCATAGTTTGTATGATCTAACAATCCCTTGACTTGTGAAGTTATTATTATAGTTCCCCATA
This sequence comes from Neoceratodus forsteri, assembly GCA_016271365.2. Taxonomy (NCBI): domain Eukaryota; kingdom Metazoa; phylum Chordata; order Ceratodontiformes; family Ceratodontidae; genus Neoceratodus; species Neoceratodus forsteri. The sequence continues at coordinate 350,176,280 of CM028131.1, read as the reverse complement.
TACTGTAGGATTGTGGTCTCCTAGGTATGGTGGGAGAACTCCTGCATTTTCTTTATTTTTGGTTTTTATTAAAGAAAAAGGAAATAATAAATCTATGAATAAATTATGTGCCTGACTGTATGATTTCAAAAGTAACATTGGAAGAGAAGAAATAAACTCCCCCACAGCAAGACACTTTAAGGAAGAACATCACACCACCATTCCCATACTCTGTTTCTGTGGCCTTGAGAAGGGTCTAGACACAGCTCTGGGTTGAGATTGGGATAAACTCTAAACTGGGGAAGCATACTGGATTACAAGATATAAAAGTTTAGATAAGAAATATGGCTTAAACGAGGAGTAAGACAGGGTGTTTACTTTTTAGAAAAAGATATGTTGAATGAAGAATGATTAATTTATGTTTTCACATTATCTTTATGTATACAGATTGTGCTTGACATTAAAAAAAAAAGAGAAATAACAGGTATTAGAAGGATTGAAAATCTATATAAAGGCTTAGTCTAGAAAAGGAAACACAGTACTCTGAGTATAAATGATGACTAGTTGCTGAACTAAAATTTTAGCCAGTATGGGACCCCTTGTGAATAAGATGGGCCAGTCCCCAGTATTATGAATAGTCAGTTGAGTTTAGTAGTCTTTTAAATGAAGTATTTACAACTTGTAGAAGTGTTATGGTTTAAGCTTCATTGAATACTGCCATAAGCAAAGGTTATAAGGGAGTTGTACAGTATCTGAGTATTATTGCTACAATGAATAACAGACCATTTTCTGTATATGATGGAGGTCTAGTAATGTTAACATCTCTAATATTGTAGTAACATTTAGAAAGTAATTGATTAGAAGTGACTAGATATAAGGAATTGAGCAGACACAAAGTGTAATTAAAATATAGGAAATCAGGTGGCCAGCCGGTGGCACCTGAGGTTGGATGCTGGACGCCATGCACCGCTGCATGGCCCAGGTTCAGGAACAGACTGGGTGCTGGGGTCAGGAAGAAGGATTGAGCATCCCAGCAGATGATCTCCTCCTCTGGGGGGGATACTCGGGTGTCTTGCACACCTGACGCACCTGTTCCGGTGAAAGCATGGGCATCGATGCATAGGTGGCTCTTTGAGAGTCAGGGAGGGGAGGACATTGTAGGCATTTGTCAGCGACATGTGACAGAACACTGTATGACCGGACATCAGTCCTATGTGCCGATGTCCTCAGAGGGTAGGAGGGAGAAAAATGGAAAATCCCCCCTCAGGCCAAGATGATGACTGATCCACCTCAGGATTGCTGCCCTGCAGGATAGACCCCGTTGTGCAGGCACTCCAAGGAGTAGGAGATGGTAGGAGAGATATAGGAGCATGCCTGGCACTCTAGGAGCAGATTCTGTGGGAGGGACCTGTAAGACTGATCAATGGTCTGAAGGAGTGGGTCCAGGGGGCAGTAAGGTGGGATTAAAAAAAAATAGGAAGTCAGTATTAATAAGCAGCAGTTTATAGTGAGATTTGATATGATGAGGATGCATATCACCTTTGAGATGTGCAATAGCAAGTTAGTAACCATAAAGCACACAGAGCTTGTTTTGTATGGCAAGCCGTTAGGGACATAATTCATAATCTCTGGCTGTATAGTAAAACACATACACTACATAGTAAAATACATACATCATATAGTGAAATATATACATCATATAGTGAAATGCATATACTGCATACTGAAATGCATATACTATACAGTGAAACACATACACGATATAGTGAAATGTTTACATTATGTAGTGAAATACATACACTATCTCCTGAAATTTACATACTGAGTACTGAAAATCCACATGCACTATATACTGAAACAAATGTATTATGTACTGAAACATATACACTACCTATTGAGATACATACACTATAGACTGAAAAATCCACATAAACTATCTACTGAAGCAAATACTTTATACATTGTAACACATACACTATATATTGAAACAATGTGCATACACTATAGTGAAACAAACACACTATATATTGAAATACATACACTATACACTGAAAAATGCACATACACTATATACTGAAACAAATAAACTATATACTGAAGTGGACTACATTCTGAAACTACCCATCCCCCCAGTCCTTCCCCCTTGAGAGGCCTGCCATTGCATGCCTTGCCTGTTGCATTCAGTTAGCTGCTGGCTTGATGAGAGGATGTCTAAAACTTCAGAGCAGAAGGTAAACAAAACAGGGCTATTTCTTATTCTACTTATTTATGGGGTTTTGCATCTTGTTTTGCTTGCACACCTTTTAAACAAATTTCAGAACATTGTGATGTGACAAGAAATTTTTTAGAACTAATTTTAAAATGCTGTAGTTTATTCTTTTAAATAAGTGCTGCTGCCTTCATTTACTGTTAGACAACACATTTGCATAGGAAGCTAATACTAGGTATTCCTAACATATACATAGGGGTCTGCATGCATTTTTCTAAGCTCAATTTTTGATCAGATTTATGTGTAATTAATTACTGTATAGTGTATGGTGGAATGCGGTTGTGTATGGAAATCCATACACCGCAAAAAGTCATTCTACTTCAGTAGTGATGTCCTCACTAACGCAGAACATCTTTTTGTTCTGCGTTAGTGAGGATGTCACAGTACAACTGCCCCCAAACAGCGCTGTTTATTGCATAGGGGGCAGTTGATGAGCAGTGTGTATGAGCCGACTCGGTGAGCGGCAAAATGAGAAGGGATCATCCAGTGGCAAGGACTGATCATGGAGAAATACCAAAGTAAGCATACTTCTTTTTGGGGTTTTACATCTTGTTTTGTTTGCACACCTTTAATCAAATTTCAGAACATTGTAATGTGACAAGAAACTTTTAGAACTAATTTAAAATGCTGTAGTTTATTCTTTTAAATAAGTGCTGCCTTCATTTACTGTTAGACAACACATTTGTATAGGAAGCTAATACTAGGTATTCCTAACATATACATAGGGGGCTGCATGCATTTTTTCTAAGTTAAGTTTTTTTTTATCAGATTTATGTGTAATTACTGTATAGTATATGGTGGAATGCGGTTGTGTATGGAAATCCATAAACCGCAAAAAGTTGTTCTACTTCAGTAGTGACGTCCTCACTAATGGAGAATGACTTTTCATTCTGCATTAGTGAGGATGTCGCAATACAACCACCCCCAAACAGCACTGTTCATTGGATAGGGGGCAGTTGATGAGCAGCATGTGCGAGCCGACTCGGTGAGCGGCAAAATGAGAAGGGATCGTCCGGTGGCAAGGACTGATCATGGAGAAATACCAAAGTAAGCATACTTCTTTTTTGGGACCATACACTATAAAGAAAAGTGTATGGGAGCCCCCATACAGAACCAGCTCTTCTAATACCTTGTGGTTTCCAGTGACAATTGGGACCTCTCGAACTTCGCTCTCGAGGTCCTCATCGTCAATGGAAACCACTCGGTATTAGAATAGCGTGGTTGTGTATGGGCTCCCATACACTATCCTATATGTTAGTACAGTAACTTATCCAAGCTGAATGCTTGGGAAGCACTTCAGGAACTGTGATAGTGTAAGCAAAAAGCTTTGCTAGTTTGTACTGTACGGACTATGTTTTGATTAAGTTTTTGTTTTATTTTAATGTTTTGTTTAATTAAAGTTTCTTGGTTAAGAAACAAAAATATATATTTTTGCTGCAACCCCTCAGTATCCATTTCTCATCAGGAGTTTAGCTGTCATATGCATATAATTTGCATTGTTTCTATACTAAATAACTTTACTGTGATGCCTCACTGGAGGCATTCACAGTCTGTTTGGGGGTTTGAGCTTCTCAAACTGTTTTTTCTTTTTTTTTCCCCAATAGAGATTTTTATCTCCTTTCTCACCCTGTGACCCCTTTGCCCACTGACATCTCCAGCCCAATCACCCACCATCCCCAGGACATACTTGCTCTGAGATTCCTCCCCCACTCCACACACACACACACACACACACACACACACACACACACACACACCCCGTGTTGGGACCAGGAGGGGGAGGGCTATTGACAAGGAGACACATATTCAAACAGGAGCAGAGCCTGGTTAGTAGTGCAGAATCTGTGGCAGGTTGTTGGATCATTCTGCCATTGGGGGGTTTCTACCTTTGGTTTCATCCCCTTGGCAGCCAAGCATGCAATGATGCAATTGCATATAAAGGCACATGCTTGCTTTGCACCTGCCTAAGCCCTTCCCCTTATGAAGCTCCACTGCCCTGCCTGCTCTTCTCAGCTAGGTGGATGTTGAAGAGCGGGGTGGTCAGACTTTCCCTCGCTGAGAGGAGAGCATTCCCCAAGATGCTCAATCATATCTCCCCAGCTAACCCCTGTGCAACCCAGATCCACCCCCCAAAACTGGGTCACTGGCATAGGAGGCAGTATAATCACCACCAAGCTGCTAGGCCAGCCCACCAGACTGTGTTTTTATAAGTAAATAAAGACAGTATTTAGATAAAAGAAGAAAAAAAATGTATTTTAACATGTTTGTTATAAACGTTTTAAGTCACATTACAATGTTTTGAAATCGGATAAAGATTTTGCAATCAAAATATGATAAAACAATACATAAAGAGATAGATAAGATAACCCTTTTATGTTTACCTTCTGCATCTTCAGAGGCATCGGCTAGGATTTTTAGTCAATTAGGGCCCCATTTTCAGAAGGATAGCATGCAGAGCTAAACATTACATTATGTGGGAACAGCATGGTTTGATCGCTGTCATATTCAGCATCACCTGATGCTAACCTGATCATGTGCATATATGTACTACTACAGCCATGCAAATGAGTAATCCTCTCCTGCATACAGAGCACAGTGTTATACAAAAGGCTTCCTTATTAACCATAAGTACCTCCCCCTACATTTTATACTCAGCCTCTAGGTTTAAATTCCCTAGTTCCCTAGATGCTTGATTTTGCACTTTTTGGCTTTGAACCCGAGCTGCCATGTCCCATACCACTCTTCAAGTTTTCTAAGGTCCCTGCTCATTCACTCCATCTGCACCTATCAACACTATTACAGACTATAGTGTCATCTGCAAAAAGGCACATCTTCCCTTCCAGTTCTTCTGTTATGCCACTTATAAAGACACCAAAGAGGACTTGTCCCATTACTGAGCCCTCTGGCACCCTACTGGTCACTCTCTCCTCATTGGAGTGAGTGCTATTTACCACCACCTTCTGTGGCTGTGCACTGTCTCAGGTGCAGCACTTAAAAGTGCATAACACTAATCTGAAAATGGGGGCCCACATACCACTGTAACAGAATTAGCACTGCATTGTGATAAGCATGGCTGGTACTATTTCAAAAAGCATTCTTCTTTGCAGTGCTAACCTAGTAACGTGGCACAAATTATTATTTTTTTTTTTTGCACAGGATTACTAATTGCAACCAGATGCCCATACAACTGGGGGTTACTCTAATGCATATAAGGTGTACAGGTATATTAAATGCTTTCTGGAAGTGCTAACACACTGTGTGGTTAGTGCTAGTTAATGATTCTCGGAATCGTGTTTTAATTGCACACATGCAGCCTGCCAGCAACCCCCCCCACACACACACGCATACACTGTCAGTCCTGGACACAGTAAAAGATACTAATTCTTTGGTAGCCTGGTGGTCCCCCACTCACCTAATCCAGGCAGAGCTAGAACACTTATTCCTCATTCCTGATGCTGTTATACTACACATATTTCTCAGCCTGTCTGGTGCTGGGGAAAACAAGTTTCAGCATTAGTGACTGGCTGGAAAATAACTAAAAATGCTACATTTTGTATTGGGCCATCAAAGGGAAGAGGCTGCTAAAGAGTAGAACTTCAGTGAAGACTCTTGGGGAAAAATACCAGGGACAATCTGGGTGTCTTTTTCAGCAACCACTGAGGTGTCGCAGGAACCTCGTACATGTTAATTTTGGTTGACAGTTGCTCCTGCCAATGGGGAGCTGCCAGAAAGCTCCCAAGGGGAAAGAACTTTGGTTTCTAAGTTCAGTTTGGTGGGAGCCCCTGCACAGGAAAGGGGTCTCCAGCCCCTAGGGAGAAGGTGGAGCTGTGAGGGGGCTGCCTGGGGGCTGCCAGCCATCTGTCCCCCAGAGCTGGTTGTGCCTTTCCTCATCTAGAGAGAAAAGAGAGGATTTTGTGGGTAGCTCAGCAGACAGGGAGATCTGCAATATTCTGTTGCTGCCAGAGAAATTGCACCACGGCAGTGAAATTGTTCAAAGTAAAGGTTAAATGGATTGAGAAAAAGGATTAAGAAAATGGATTTGTGTCAAGAGGATGGGGAGAAAGCCTCTTCAGTTTTATCTGTGCCACATCGGTGAGACATGGATGATCAAAGATTTTAGATGAGAGAAGTAGGGAGAAGGTGTAAAAGGTTCTGTCTGACCCTGGCAATGACAAGACATCAACAGGAAAAGTGAAATAGAAGGTTAAAGGACTATTTATTGGCAGAGAAAACTGGATTGTAGAAAATGGACATGAAAACTGGATTTGAACCCAGGTTTTAAGAAGCTGACAAAAGAGCCTCTTCTGTCTGGAGTCGACTAGCACCTGCACAGTGAGAAAAGGGACTTTCTTGATGTATTTTTGAAAAAGAGTTGCTGAACTTGTGTGTGAGTCAGAGCACAAGAGTGGCCACTGTGTTGGAGTTGAAAGACTGTGGGGGCAGGGGGATGAGTGGGTGCTGTCTGGGTGGGTGCCTGCTGTCTACTCCTGAGATGCAGCAAGATGGGAAACTGTTGTGCTATATCCCTGGATTTTCAGACTCTGCACAGTCCCCCTAGAGCCTGATATTCGAGAAGGTAGCTGAGACTGCTTGACTACACAGAGTAGCAGGTAATTGAGGAAAGAATAGAAATGATCTGAAGAATCCATCCTAAACATGCCAGGTGGGGAGCAAGCTGACCCCCATTAAGTGGGGCTGCTGGTGACAAGGGATTGTGGGTTTGTTCCCGGGTTCTGGGGTGCTCTGACCTGTGGGGGAGCCAGACCATGGGGACACTCCCATGTCTGGGTCCCTTGTGGCTGGTGGGTCTCGTGTGATGCCCTGCAGATGGTTTCTGTAAGCTGTTGGGGGGTGGGAATGGGCTGCAAGACTTTGGGTCACACTAAAGATCCAAGGTGCAGCTTCTACACCTTCAAGCGTTAAGCATCAGGCATGATTCTGTGTCTGCTGATCCATCTTCCCCAGGACTTCAGTCATGTATGTCATCCTAGGACTAATACAGCAGAGCAGTGAGTGAGGGCAGGAATTGCCCTGCACCTGGGGAAAATAACTTATATATATATATATATATATATATATATATATATACACTGTGTGTGTGTGTGTATGTATGTATGTATGTATGTATATGTATGTGTGTATATATATATATATATATATATATATATATATATATATATATATATATATATATATATATATATATATATATATGTGATATGACATGGCCTGAGTGAAGATATCATATTTATCTTACGAGGTCCAATGATATCTTGATGTCATTGGCCTCAGTGAAAGATAAATATGATATCTCCTCAGAAACCATATCCTTCTGTTCTACAAACATATGTTTGGGCTGAATTGTAATGGAACCCCTCCTGAACACAAATCAAAACACACCCACAACCCAGAATACAAGGGATAATGTTCTCAAAAATAAAAACATATGTATGGTAGATTCTACCAGTTTCAAAATATAAATAATGTTATTTGGTTGATCCTGCCAATTATTTTTTCTAAAAATGTAATTTAAGCACTTATCTGGTTGATCCTGCCACTGTGATAGTCAGCGGGCATATTACTTTCACTTCCCCTTCCAGTTAACTAAATGGCGCAGAGCCTTTATTATTAACTACTGTAATGTCCTAAGGGGTCGATCTTCACACCGCCGGTCACGCCACTTTGAAGGGGGAAAGTGAAAGTAATATGTCTCGCTGACTATCACGAGTGGCAGGATCAACCAGATAAGTGCTTAAATTATTTTTTAGAAAAATAATTGGCAGGATCAAATTCAAATAGAGGTAGGTGTGTGTGGTTGGGGGGACAAGTTTTAAATAGAGGAGACGGGGTGCAATGTACAGTGACAGACTTTCAGTTTCAATTAATGACGTATAGAACATGGGAGATATCACTATGACGTATAGGAACATGGAGATATCAATGATATCTTCATGGTCATAGTGATATCTCCATGACCTGCCTCAGATACTACTTTTTATCCATGAATTTATTCCCAAACATATGTTGTATAAATATATATATATATATATATATATATATATATATATATATATATGTGATATATATATATATATATATACAAATATAGTTATCTGTGTTCAAGTCCACTGGTGCCGAAAGCCAGTGCAAGATTTAAAGCAATCAAGGAGAACGTGGGGGATTGTTTGGTTCAGGTGAGTGTGCCAGCACCAGCCGACCAGCTGCATCTCAGGCCTGCAGCTTAGCATTAAGGTACCCAGGGACAAAATTCAGGGTGTCTGTCTGAACTGATACTAGTCGGTTTTGGTTTGGCAATACCTGCAGCAGTTAGTCAGGTAGTTTGGTGGATGCATTATCAAAAGGTGATTTGGGTTAAAATCAAAAGGGGAATGCTGTTTGGGAAAATGTTTTTCCTTTTTTTACCAACTCTTTTTCCTCCATTCACTGGTAATGTGGTCTCTCTCAGGCATCATCCCCAGTTCTCTCCCAAACAACCTGCCCGCCCCACTCTGGGTCCCCTCCTGAGGCTCCGCTAATGCCTACCTCCGCCTGGTGAGAAACCTCCCTGGTTTACCCATATGGTGAGGCTGCCACTCCTTCTGGCGCCCAAGACATCTAGTATCATCCAGACAGAGGAGGCATGCAGAGGATTGGGATCCAGGTGGGCGGGGCCCAGCAGTGGGCATGGGGCCAAGGTGCACCATCGCCAACCACAACTCCAGGGTGTTTCCTTGTTCATTTAACAGTGTTACAATGGTTTAAAAAGCCCTAAGGCAAAATATTTGAGCTTTTTTGCGAGTGTTAGACAGATTATCAATTTGCTAATCCCAATTTGCAACTCTAAAGCAGGATAGTACTACACAGGCCATATGATTGCTTGGTTACTAAGTCACTAGTCCATTTGTAAGTGGCCCTAATCCATCCCTGTGCACCTATGTAAAGCAGCTGACAGCACCTTGCACATAGGCACATTGGCATGCTGGGAGGTTTGGGGTGGTGTAGCTATCCATTAGTGCAACACTAGTTACTGGTTCCTCAAACCATGTGTTATGGACTGTGTGTTCCTACTCTCCCAATACCTGGCCATGTCAGGCTACCATTAGACCTGGTCCCTCCACTGGTACATGGCATAACTGTCCAGGTGTCCAGTGCCCCACCCCTCCAAATTGCATGCCTGTGTAATAAAACATCTGTCCCATGTGTCCGGCAGACCCCCCACCACTGATCAACTGAGCCCCAATCAGACACTTGATGAGATCAGTAATTTCTCTGTACCATTTGCCTGATATCCAGACTAGGGTTCCCCATGTGTCCAAATTAGTAGTCTGGCAAGAGCTGTAATTCTTCCATACCCATCCTTGGTGTTGAGTGATTCCCCTGCCCCATAAGTATAATATCTACCCCCCGACCAGTCCACCCAGTACCACTACAACTGCACCCACGTGCCCCCAACAGCGACCAGCACAGATCCTCCACTCACATCCATAGCAACCACCAACTGAATGACTGTTCACAATCGGATGCCTACTATAGTAAAAGCTGTTTCTGCAGTAGTTGTACTATCATAAACATAGAAACACTGAATTTGTCATCAGAAAACGACCGCTTGGCCTACCTAGTCTGCCTAGATGTTTCCTGCCTCATCTTCCTCCTCACATGCTGTCTGATCTTCATTGACCCTCCCACCTTCCCACCTCTTCTCCAATGTACTGCTATGTCTACACCACATATGCTTGAAGCCGCCTACTGTTTTACCCTTCACCACTTCAGCTAGCAATCTGTTCCAGGCATCAGCCAATATTTTCTCTCACATCTGTCGTGACCCCCCCAGGCTTCATTGCATTCCCCCTGGTCCTGGTGCTCTGTCACATTTGAAAGAGACTCCCCTGGACCATGTTCACTCCTGTAAGATACTTGTAGGCCTGTATCATGTCACTTTTCTCTTTTCTCTCTTCTAGGGTGTACATGCTGAGATCCCTTTGTCTCTCCTCTTTGGGCTTCTCATGTAAATCCTGCACCATTTTAGTTGCCATCCTGTGGACTTCCTCCACCCTATCTATGTTCTTTTCTGAGGTTTGTTCTCCAAAATTACATCGCACTCCAGGTGGGGTCTGGCAACACCACCTTATCCACCTGATGGAGATACCCTTCTTATACACCCCAGCATCCCAATAGCCCTACTCACTGCTTTGTCACAGTGCCACCTTGAGGTCCTCAGACATAATAACCCCAAGATCCCTTTCCTGTTTATTGACTGTCAGTAACCCCCCCCCCCATCCTATACTCAGCTCATGGGTTCCTATGCCCTAGATGCATGATTTTGCACTTTTCAGCATTAAATCCAACTGTCATGCTTTTTACCACTCCTCAAAATTCACAAGATCCCTGATCATTCTCTCCACCACTCCTGGGTGTCCACCCTACTACAAATGTTGATATCATCTGCAAAAAGGCATACCTTCCCTTAAGTTCTTCTGCAGTGTTCCCTACGTTCAGAAGGATTGGTTCCAGTACCGAGCCCTGTGGTACCCCACTGGTCACTCTCCCATCATTAGAGTGAGTGCCATTAACCACCACCCTCTGTTTCCTATCCATTAACTAGCTACTGTACTAATTGGAAGGCTACAGTCTGTAGTTCAAGGGGGTGGTGCAACAGGACACACTCCCATTCAACCCATTTAAGGGCTGCTCTCCTCACTTCACACACAAGCATGTTTTTCTTGCCCCTCCATCCACCCCCTCCTCCTCCAGCGGCACACCTTTCTTTCCCATGGGCTTCTTCCTAAGGTACCATTAGCCAAAGGAATCACTCCCATGGCACCTCAAGGGGTGGAACCCTCCTCTAGGGTTCCTTTCCTTCATACCCATCCAGTGTGGTATATCCCACAGATAGAGAGGTGAACAGCCAAAGATTATCTATGTTACACAAGCACAAAACCAGTTGCACAGGCAGATTGAACCCACTTAACCATTTTGGATCCTACTCCTAGGCCGTTCAGTTTCTTTATCAGCCTTCTATGTGATACAGTGCTGAAGGTCTAGCTAAACTTCAGATCAATCATGTCCACTGCTCTCCCCTTATCTATTTCCCTGGTCATTCAGTCAAAGAAATCTACCAGATTCATTTGGCATGACCTTTCTCCTGTGAATCTGTGCTGCCTGTGGTCTTGCAGCACATTGGATTCAAGATACTCTAACAGTCTCTCTTTTAGTATGGATTCCATGAATTTCTCCATGACTCAAGTAAGACAGATCAGACTATGTTTGCTAGCCTGCTCCCTGCTGACGCTCTTACAAAATGGAACTCTTGTCTGCTCTCCTCTATTCCTTTGGAACCACTCCTGTTTCCAGTGAGTTGTTGAATAAGGCCATAAGTAGTACAGCAAGTACCTCCCTGCCTAGTTCTCTTAATACCCTTGGGTATATCCATCCGGTCCTATGGCCTTGTCCACCCTACAATTCAAAGTCCCTTCAACAATACTCTTTCCTTTGAAAATAGACTAGTGTCCACTTCTCCTTCCAGTGTTCATGCTGCTCCTTGGTGAACTGTCCATGTCTCTCTCCACTGTGAAAACAGTAGATGTACCTGTTCAGGATGTACACTTTTTTGTGATCCCCTCTGTGCAGTCTCCCTTTATCATCCTCCTTATCCTCAGAATCCTTCCCCTTGCCTTCCTCTCCTTGCTTATGTACCTGAAGAAAGTCTGGTCTCTTTTGATACCCTTTGGCTATGCTTTCTTCTGTCTGAGCCATTGATCCCTTCATTACCTTACCTGCTTCCCTCTGTTTCACCTAATACACCTCTCTATCCTCATTCTTCTGTGTTTCTTCATGCCTCCTGAATGCCACCCTTTTACAAGCTTCTAAAGAAGGCTATTCAGATGTACCTCTCCATGTCAGTGAAGTCTGCCTTCTTGAAATCCAAAACTTTTGCCCTCGTGTGACTGGACTGGGTCCCAGGTCCCATGCTAAACCACACTATGTGGTGGTTGCTGGATCCCAGTTGCCCCTCTACACAGACATCTGCATTCTGTCCCCATTGGTCAGTTTCAGGTCAAGAATATCCTTTTCTCTGGATCAAGCACAAGCTGCCTTAGACCTGCCCCCTGTAGGGAATCCAGGATGCTTTTGCTTCTGGCTGAAGCAGCTGCCTGGGTGGACCAATCCACATCCGGCATACTGAAATCCTCCAGCAGCAGGACTTCACCTTTTGTTGCCATATTGTATATTCCATCCACAAGCTCCCTGTCCACTTCCTCCCCCTGTGCTGAAGGCCTGAAGATCATCCTTGTTTATATTGCTGAGCCTTTGCCAGGTTCAAGGGTGACCCACAGTGCCTCAGCCTCCCCCTATCTACCCTGCACCTCTGTTGCCTTTATAGCCTCTCTAACGTACAGGGCAGCACTCCCTCCTTTTTAACCCCCTTCCCTTCTGAACAGAGCATAACCTGGTACATCAATGTCCCATGATTAACAGTGTACCATGTCTCAGTTGTTGCTACTATGTCCAGGTCTAGCTTTACTATCAATGCCTCCAGGTCTGGGATTTTATTTCCCAGGCTGTGGGCATTTGTTACCATGCCTTCCATGTTTTGTATCCTATCCCCCTCCTTCTCTTGCTGCTGCTGTCCTGCTTCCTTCCCCTTCCCCTCCTCTGCTTCATCTCCACTCCCCAGTTTTCTTTCTTTCTTGTGTGGCCTAGAATTCACTGCTTCCCACTCTCCTTCTGCTGTCAGTGTCCCAGACTTCAACTTGTTTTCCTGTATGTGCCCGAGGGGTAATACTAAGTCACCTGACCATCCTGACTTCCCCCCCAGCCATTTTAAATGCTTGTCACTGACAGCTATCTACTTTATACTGGTCACCTTCCCGACGGATGCAGGCCATTATCTTTATACAGGCTTGCATCTGTCCAGGTGGGGCCCCAGTCTCCCATGAAGCCATAACCCTCCCTTGCACACTATTCCTTCAACCAGGAGTTGATTTACTGGATGTGGAGTCCCCTAGCCTTTCCCCTGCCATGGACAGGTGGCACCTCCGAGAAGGCGACAGAGTGTTTTGTTTTTTTTTTACCAGGAGTGAGACATTAAGCTGAAGCTTGTTTTCAGGTGTGACCTGGGAGCCCAAGGAAGTTAAGTGACTTGCTTAGGGTCACACAGTATGCAAGTGGGGGCTGTGGGATTAAAACCCAGGTCTCCAGGTTTGCAGCTCAGAGCCCTAAACCACTGCACTATACTGCCTCCGTGAAGTATTTTACTTGCTTCAAGCTCCCCCCAACTTTCTGAAATCCTTTTGGATTCTAGCTACTTCCACTTTGTCTCCTGCCAGGTCATTCATCCCCAGGTTGACAGTAACATCCAGTTCCTCCCTTCTTGCATCACCCTTGTGAGCCTATTGATCCGCTTCTCATCCCACCATGCAGTGCCTTCTGAAATGTACTTTACACCCATGTCCTTCCTGCTAGGTTCCCTTAACTTCACTCCTCAGACAACTGAGTCCCGCACCAGGAGAAGCTTCCTCCTCCTCCTCTGGGGTTCTCTTTCTCCCTTTCCTGGTGCTGCATCCCTGAGGATCTGCCCATCCACCTTTGTCTCGGCTGTGGGTGCCATTGTGGGGTTATCCCACTCCTTCAAAACAGCGTAGGAATTGCATAACCAGACTGGTTGGGGGATGTGCTTCAGGCACCTTCATAGCAAATTCCCTACAGTACCATAATGGTCCTTTTTATGTTGTCATGTGTGCACAGCGCAGACAACATATTGTGGTGGCAGGTTTAGGAGGTGAGGTCGTGTTGTGGCCAATGGCGCCACTGCTTTTTCAGGCTGGGATCTGTGGCACAAATGAAATAGCACGCTGTCTATGACAGCACTGCAAAAACGTGCCACCAACTTGAAACAATTTCACGGCTGCAATGAGGGTGCTCCCCATCATTGCAGGGCGTGCCTTGCCTGGTGTAACATTTCAATAAACATGGTTGCAGCTGTTGCCGTCTGCCTCTCACAGACCCCAGCAAGCTGACTTCGGGGGTGCCCAATCCCCCTGTCAGCATAGTTAACCCCCCAAGATTGTGTGGCACACTGGAAGCTCACCCCAGTGTGCCTCTGTGTTCAAAAGCCGATCATGTCTGCATTTTCCTGCCCCTACGCACTGCAGTGTGGCTAACATCACACCACAAACTCATGGGACACAGTGGAAACCCACCCCAGTGTGCCCAACATTTTCCTTAAACCTGTTTAAAAAAAAAAAAAATGGTCTGCGGTGTTCTTTCTTTTATTTTTATTATAACCTGAAACAAATAAAATGGTCCTTTTCCATCGGGTCCCCTCCCCCAACCTGCACCCACCCTCTGCACACCCCACCTCCCCACACACACCCTTCACCCTATACTTACCCCTGGAGTCCAGCACTGTGATCTTCGGTGGAGCGGGAACACGTCTGCACTCTTCAAAGCTGACCGCGAACTGAAAAATGTATAATGGCATCAATGGGGGGGTTCAACTTAGGTGGATATCTCATCCATTTTCTTTTGGCTCCAAATTTTCAACATGGGGCTCTTGGGACCCCACCTCCTGAACTCAGTCACTGTCATTTCATTATTTGGTCCTGAAAGGTGATTTCACAGTCACTGCGCAGAATCACCTTTTGGGACTGATTAACGAAACAACAATATCACTGTTCAAAAGATGGGTGCCCAAAATGCCTATTTTGAAAATTTGGTGAAAAATTCCACAAAATGACTGTGCTATGAGCGTGCATTGCACAGTTTCCATGCACGCTCATAACTTCGAGGATTTTTTATATTTTCACTCCAAATTTCCAATGTTGCCATTTCTTCACATGTCCTAATGAACAGTAAAGCTGTCATTTTTCACATTCTACCCAAAATGTGTTTCCACACATCTGGCTCAGAATGCCACAGTTGCTGTGGGAAATCAATGTTCAGAACACATTAACAAAATCACAGTGCCACTGTTCATGAGCAGAGGTCCCAAATGCTTTCATGAGGTGGGGTCTCAAAAAGCCCATGTTGAAAATGTGGAGTGCAAATACCAATAAACGCCTGGGGCATTAGGTTTTTAACCATAATATCCCACCTTGTAGAGACTGACTGGTATCAGGGGGGTGATTTTGGATTGTCGGCTGTAGTGGTCACGCCATTCCACCCCACCCCCACCCTTCAGCCTGTGACATGCATCAAGATGTGCCTTGGACTCTTCGGCCCCAAAGTTCACCCCATTCCCCTATACTGCACCCATTTCAATGTATTTCTTTATGGAATGGGGTAAGCGTAAGGACCGATGACCCCAAGGCACAACACGACACTTGGAGTCTGCAGGGTAGAGTGAGGTAAAATGGCATGAGTGTTATGACCGACCCAAAGGCACACCTCAATGCCTGTCAGTCTCTGCATGGTGGTGTGAGGTTGCCGTCACTTCCATACTTCACTACCATTCCTATTATGCAACTCTCTAACTCCTGCACTACTAATGCCAATGCCAGCAAGACAAGATTCAGCATTGACAAATGCTTGTTTCTTCCTGCTTTTGCTCACTTCCTTCATGCAGATGCTGGTTGCCTTCCCTATGCCTTTACTTAATTTTCTCCACTGTTCCTCTACCCCTCTCTGACAATCCTCCCCTGCTAGGCTGCTTCTGAAGAAGTCTCCCATTTCTTTAAAATCCAACCTACTAAAGTCCAGGACTATCGTCTTTTTGTGGCTTGCCTCTGCACCCATCGTAATATTGAACCACACTGTACAGTGATCACTGGTTCCCATTAGATAGCCCACTGTGACATGACTAGGCACTATCACAGCCTCCAGTAGGACAGGGATTCAGAGGAACAAAGGGAGAAAGCATGTCCCAAATAGGATAGCACCTTTACCCCACGAGACATTTTCAACTCTCAGCATGCTAAGTCCATAGGGCAGGAAAGGTGCTAGTGGGACATGTGCCGGCCCATATGGGCTAACTAACATCTCCGCACAATGCCTCTGTGCATGACTTCATGGAGAAATTATACAGAGCAGTGCCAGCCTCACCTCCTCATCGCAAATCAGAGGCCCCTGATATTATAATAAAATGATCCCTGGCATCTAGTAGTTCCTCCAGTCACATTGAGATAACCCCAATTAGTAAAATTATCCCTGGCATCTAGAACTTCCCCACCCCCAATCACCATTTAGATGCTTCTGATTAGTATGTTAAGAGGATCCCTGGCATCTAGATCACCCTGATTGCAAGTATGAGCACCCTCCCAATTCCACCCATTAAGGTCCTTCCATCCCTCTCCCCATGATAGCTCATAATTTACCTCAGTAGCCAGTTCCTCCCACTGCTACAGTGACAGGTCCAGCCCCTCTGCTCACCACCTTGGCTGGCCACTTTCTGAGAGAAAATGAGTGAGCACACACCTACTATAGAAACAGATGTTCTACAGTAGGTGCGCACTCACTCCCTTTCACTCAGACAGTGATCAGCCAAGGTAATAAACTAAGATGCTGTACTGATCACAGTCACAGGGAAGTGGCTGCAATCTTGGGTAAATGGGGGGCCAATGGGGAAGGGGTGGAGGGACCTGGCTGGATGGCTTTGGGATGGGGCTCAGATTTGCGACTGGCGGGTGGGGCTACTAGATGTCAGGGATCATGGAAAAATAGAAACACAGAAACAGACAATGATGGCAGAAAAAAAAATGGCACATCCTGTCTGCCCCATTAAACCTCAAAACCTATTGTCCATACAGAGTACTAGCCTTCACTATCTACTCCCCTGTTCCCCTCCCTACTACGGAGTAACCATTATACCCTTCACTTTTTCATAGCCATGCTTGAAACCATTTACGGTTTTGGTGTGTGCCATCTCAGTTGGCAGACTAGTCCACATTTCCACCACCATTTCTGGAAAATAAAACTTTCCAATATCCATCTTGAACCTCCTTCCCATCAGTTTATACTTGTGCCCCCATGCCCTTAAATTGTTACTAATGCTAAGTAGTTCTTCTCCATTCACCTTGTTTATTCCTTACAGGAACTTGAAGGTCTCTATCATATAACTCTTCTCTTGTCTGGTCTCCAGTGAAGACATGTTCAGTGCCTTGAGCAGATCCTCATACAATCTGTTCTTTCAGCTCTGAATCATCCTGATCACCTTTTGTCCTTATCTTTCCTGAGATGAGGTCTTCAGAAGTTCAGAACTCTGAACAGTATACCAGGCGCAGCCTCACTAACAATCAATAAAGGGTCAGTAAACCTCTTTTCTTCTACTATCAGAACTCCTTCTGGCACATCCTGGTATCCTATTTGCCTTACTAGATGCCTCACTGTACTAGCTTGATTGTTTAAGAGAGTCACTAATGATGAATACTAGGTCCCTTTCCTCAGCTGTAGTGCTCAGCTCTACCCCTCCTATCCAGTACTCTGTCCTGGGGTTCTTGCTCCCTAAGTGAATCACCTTGCACTTTTTGGCATTGAATTTCAACTGCCAAACCTTAGTCCACCTCTCTAATCTTTACATGTCAGTCTGCAGTTTCCTACTTCCCCCGTCACTATCTACCCTCCCATGAGCTTGGTGTCATCTTCAAAGAGACACAGACCCAGATTCATTCTCAAACATTGTTAATGAACATATTGAAGAGAGCAAGAGTCAGGATGGATCCCTGTGGCATTCCACTGTTGACTTCCCTCTCTTCTGATTTGACATCATAATCACAACTCTCTGCTGCCTCTCATTCAACTAAAGCCCCCTCATCCTCACCAAAACACTGCTTATATTTTTCTTCAAATCCCTGGACCTTACCTTCTTGCGCAGTGACCTAAGCCATGCTGATTGGTCCCCTGTCTCATTGGCCTGCTCCACTGACTCCATGCTAACATATTTCAAAACAAAATTCCTTGAAATATGGGACTGCCATGCCCCCCCCCCAGAGCAGGACATGAGAAAAGGTACCCCATCTACCCTAGATCATGGCCACACTCATAGCTTGCTTGCAAGTGCATGATTTGGCCTAGTTAGAAAATAAATGTAACCCATCCCCATGGCTTCCAGAAGTATCATTACCTCCACAACACCTGTACCAGGGCAATAAGCCTTGCCAAAGGTGAGTATTTTCCATCTACCTTCAGTACCAACATTGGTTACTTGCCTAAATTTTGGAAGACTGCCACAATCTCTCTTCTTCCCTCCCACTCCATCTCCTTTGCCTGTCCTCAAAGTGGGTGACATCCCTATCTCTAACCCCTCCTTCATCACCACAGAGGTGTAATTACTTTTTATCACCTGCACCTCCTCTCTCCTTTCCTCCCTCTCCCCTTCCTCACCTCCTTTTCACCCCTGCCAGCCTGCATGATTGTCATCTCCTTCTTTCCCTCTATTGTTTTTTTTTTTTTCTCTCCAGTAACTCCATCCTCCATCACAGACACCCTTCCTGCCCTTAATCCTTCCAAGGGCAGGAACCCAGATGGCCTGGATAGCAAGTTCCTCCATCTGTCTGCTTCTGCAATCTTCTCCCCATTGGCTGACCTCCCTAACCTCTCTTTCTGCTGTTCCTCCATCCCTGCTGACTGGAAGACTGCCACTGTTACTCCTATTCCAAAAGGTGGTGACCCATCTGGTACGAACAGCTACTGACTCATTTCTCTCCTCCATCCAAAATACAGGAACAAATTATCTTGTCACAACTCTCTCCCTTTCTGGACTCCTCTTCCTTCTTCACCCAGTACAAGTCTGGCTTCCACAAAAATCACTCCACCACTATCGCCCTGCTCAAACTCACCAAATCCATCCACAATTATATGGATCACAGCCTATTCACCTCTGCTGTCTTCATCGATCTAACCAAAGCATTCAACTCTGTCTCCCACCCCAATTATTAGCCAAACTACAGGCTGCAGGCCTCTCCGACTCAGCCATTGGTGTTCCACTCCTACCGCATGGGTAGGTCCCAAGCAGTCAAAATTGGTGACCCCCTCTCTCCTCCCTGCCTGTATCCACTTGGGTCCCACAAGGATCTGTGTTAGGACCTCTACTTTTCTCCATTTTCCTTAACAATCTTCCCTCCATATGCTTGTCTGCACCCATTCACATATACATGGATGACGCAGTCCTCTTCACAGCAGGCCCACAGACTCCAGTTGGACTTTGATAAAGTTCAGCCCTGACCACGCACAAATAGGCTTTTCCTCAATGCCAAGAAGACTGTCTCCATGTCTTTTGGCACAAGGCACAGACGCTGTAGGCTCCCTCCACTTCCTACTATCCATACCCTGGATGGCTCCTCTGTGGAGGATGTTACCAACTTTAGTTATCTTGGAATCTTGCTTGACCAGCACCTAAACTTTTCTGAACAAGTAGATGCTATAGTCAAAAAGATGCACCCCAATTTGGTGCACTTTACAGGAACTGTGACTGTATCCCACCTCCAGCACACCATGTTATTATCAAGAGAATGATCCTCCCAATCTTTGACTATGGTGATGTGGTCTACAGCATAGCTCCAGTCACTACCCTTGCCAGACTGGACTCAACTATTTCTGCCATTACACTCTTGACTATTCTTTTTGGACTCATCACTGTTCTATATATAAATCTCTCTCTTTTTCTTCTGTTGTGGACAGACACCATGCCCACTGTGCCAACTTTGTGGGCAGATCTGGTTTGTTTCCCTACCCTATCTCTCCACCCCCCCACACACATCCATACCATAAAAAGCTGAAATATTGAAACCCTAGCAGTCCCTTCAGTTCCCACAACCATCGTCAAAGCCATGTTCAGCCACCACTTCCCCAAAATCTGGAACTATCTCGCCCCAGCCATTCACCAATCTCCCTCCCATGGATTCTTTCAAACCACTTCAGAGGTCTCACCTCTGCCTCCTGCACTTGCTCTAATTTTCCCTCTTGCTGTCCTATGACTTGTTTCCAGTTTAGGTACAGCTATAATTGGGCCCTTATGCTTCCACTGTAGGCATTGTGCATAAATGTTTACAGCTAGTGTTGATTTAGACTGCTCTGTATTTGGTTGCCAGCATATGTTTGTGGCTCCTGACTGCGCTGTATATGCATTGTCGATTGTTTGCTTGTCACTCAAGTTCTCACATCTTTCATGTATATTCCCAATGTAATTTGTGGTTGTGTACCACTTTACTCCATGTATGTTATGTATTTTGAAATTTTGTGCTACCTAAGCCCCACTTGTGCAAGTTCCCCTTCCCCTAGGATGCATCTGGAAATGAGCTCCCAGCTTAGTATGCCTGGGGGGGGCACTAGACACCAAGGATCATTTTACTAATAATAACTGGAACCATTTAAACTGTGATCAGGGGTGTAGAACCTTTACATGCCAAGGATCATTTTGGTATACTACTTGGGAGCATCAGAATGGTAACCAGGGGTAGGGTGACAATATGCATCACTGTGTGCTCAAATGAGGGCTGGATTTTTGGTAGCAGTAAACAGTATTGCAATTTCACTTGTTAAGCACTTTTAAAACCTTTTACATAGCACTGTGCTCTGTATGCAGGAGAGTATCCCTCATTTGAAATGCTTTAGTGGTATATATGCACATGCACATAATCAGGTTAGCATCGGGGGTTGCTAAGTATATGGCACCTGTTCAACCATGCTGTTCTCCCACATGGCACAGTGCTTAGATGTTTAGCACTCCGCTAACTTTCTGAAAATGGGGCCCTAATTGACTAAAATTCCCCTGCCCGATGCCTCTTAAGATGCAGAAAGTAAATACAAATGGATTCTCTTATTCTGTATCTTTATGTATTATTCTATGTTATTTTCCTTGGAAAACTTTTATCCAATTTCAAAACATTCTGATGTGTCTTAAGTATTTATAATAACTGTAGCTAAAATGCAATTTCTTCTTTCATCCAGGTGCTGTTTTTATTTACTTATAAAAATAGTCTGGTGGGTTGGCTTAGTGGCTTGGTGGTAGCTGTACTGCCTCTCATGCCAGTGGCTCTGTTTCGGGGGAGGACCTAGTTCAAACAGGGGTTAGCTGGCGGGAGAAATGATTGAGCATCTCGGGGACTACTCTCCTCTCAGGGAGGGGGAGTCTGACCACCCCGCTCTTTAACAGCCACCTAGGTGAGGAATGCTGGCAGGGCATCAGAGTGGCATAATGGGCAGGGCTCAGGCAGGCACAAAGCAGTACTTGCCTTTAATTGGATTGGCATCATTGCATGTTTGACTGCCCAGGGGATAAACCAAAGGTAGAAAACCTCCAATGGCAAAAATAATCCACCAACCTGCCACAGGCTTTGCACTACTAACCAGGCTCTGCTCCTGTCTGAATATGTGTCTCCTTGTGAATGGCCCTCTCCCTCCTGGCCCCACCATGGGGTGGGGGGGAGGCCATGGGAGATCTCAGAGCATGTAAGTTCCGGTGATTTTGGGTGATGTGTATGGATAGGCCAATGTGCAAGGGGGTCAGTGGGTGATCTAGAAGATAAATATCTCAATGGAAAAAGAAATAAAACAGTCAGTAACATAGTTATACCATATAAACAGCGTAACTATGCACTATGAGGCTATGAGGCTACACCAGGGCGGGTTTATTAGTGGAGAGCAAGTGCCTGGCAAAGCTCTGTCCACCTTGCAATGCTCTGCAGATATGTAATGGGGAGGTTAGGAGCTGTGAGAGCCATCAGTGAGACATCACAGTGAAGTAATTCAGAACAGAAAGTGCAAATTATGCATATGCCAGCTGAGCTCCTGACAAGAATTGGGCCCTTAGCGATTGCTGCAAAATATATATATTGTTTCTTCCAAGAACCTGTATTAAACAAAACATTCAAATAAAAACAAAAACTAAGTCAAAACTAACTTAGTAGAGTACAAACTAGGAAAGCATCTGGCTTGCACTTTCACAACTCCTGCAGTATACTTACCAAGCATTCAGCTCAGATAAGTTGCTGGACCAACACAGTAATTAATTACACATAAATCTGATCAAACTTTAACTTAGAAAAATGCTTTCAGTCCCCTATGTTTACATGGTATGAGAGTGGTATGTTAGGAATATCCTAAGTATGATCTTCCTATACAAATGTGTCTTACCGTAAATGAAGGCAGCACTTACGTAAAAGAATAAACTGCAGCATTTTAAATTAGTTCTAAAAGTTTCTTGTCACATCACAGTGTTCTGAAATTTGATTAAAGGTGTGCAAGCAAAACAAGATGTAAAACGCTATAAAGAAGTAGAATAAGAAATAGCCCTGTTTTGTTAACCTTTTGCTCCGCAGTTTGACATCCCCTCATCAAGTCAGCAGCTAACTGAATGCAACAGTCAAGAGGCAGGATTCTCAAAGCTTTCAGAAGGTGCAAAACCTTTCCTAAGTCCCAAAAACTGCCTCAGCTACGGAAAAAAGGGGAGATTGCACTAAGTGCTATTCATAAAAGCCTCTGCAGCTGCAGGAAAAAAACACTATGGACTGTGGAAAAAAGTGCAGCTGTGGAAGTCCTTGAGGAATAAAAGGTGTAAGATAAGTAAGGCACAGCCCCTGACAGGCTATTCTCAGCCAGTTTTTTTCTGTAGTTGCAGAAAAAATGTTACACACAGTGGAATGAGGTGTAACTCTCCTTTAGCAAACTGCATTAGCACCCCAACAATTGGAATCCATTAAGGTGAAGGTGAGGCACAGGAATAGCCTCCCAAATAGTATAGCAGTGGCTGATGTTACAGCAACAAAAGCACACATTGCCATGATATGGCAACAGGCAACAACCACCAGACCCAGTGCAGCCCATGACGGAGCCCCACAGGCAGTAGAGCCTGATCAGCCTGCAGCGAGTGCTACCCCCGCAGGCCACAGAAACACCCCAGGGAGGGATGACCAGCAGGGACAGTCGGCCACTGTGGTGCCATGGTATCACTGGTACCTGTGGTGCTGCAGTGGTCCCAGTTGAGGGACCAGTTGCAGATCTCTGTCTGTGCGTGCTGTCAGCTTCATATTATGGCAGCAATGTTAAAGTCTGCTGCTTCAGCTACTGGGTTTTACTATTGCTGTGCCTTCTCAGCCATTTCCACAGCTGCGCATATGCAATTGCGGATTCACAGCACTTGCGTACTTCCAGCGGCTGCTTAATTGCCGCACCTGTGGCACTTTTTGTGGAAATCCGCAGCTGCGCTGATTTTCTTTAAGAATACAGTGCAACTGCTTTTCTGCACTGCTGTAAGGCTTTTTTCCCACAGCTGCGGGAGTTTCAGCTTTCTTTGTGAATCCTGCCCAAGGAGTACAGTAGCAGGGCATTCGAGGGGCTGGGGGGAAGGGTAGTTTCAGAATGTAGTCCATTTCAGTATATAGTTTATTTTTTTCAGTATATAGTGTATGTGAATTGTGCAGTCTACAGTGTATGTATTTCAATACATAGTGTATGTGTTTCACCATATAGTGTATTTGTTTCAGTATATGGTGTATGTGTTTTTTTAAAATATACTGTGTATGTATTTCAATATGTAATATATTTCTCTCAGTATATACAGTATGCAAAATTGTTCAATAGAGAGGTTGTGTTTTTAATATATAGTGTATTTGTTTCAGTATATAGTGTATGCAGATTTTTCAATGCATAGTGTATTTATTTCAATAGATGGTGTATGTATTTCAATATAAAGTATAGATGTTTCAATATATAGTGTATTTGTTTCAGTAGACAGTGTATGTGCTTTTTTCAATGTGTAATATATGCATTTCAATAGACAGTGCATGCATTTCAATATATGGTGTATTTGTTTCAGTATATAGTGTATGCAGATTTTTTCAATATATAGTGTATGTGTTACAATGTATATGAGTATTTGTTTCAGTAGATATTCTATGTAGATGTTTCAGTCTGTAGTGTATGTATCTCAATAGGTAGTGTATATCAGGATATAGTGTATGTGGATTTTCAGTACACAGTATGTGGATTTCAGTAGATAGTGTATGTATTTCACTATATAATGTAAGCATTTCACTATTTAGTGTATGTGTTTCACTATATATGTAATTCAGTATACACAATATGTATTTCACTATATGATGTATATATTTCAGTAGATAGTGTATGTGGTTCACTACATTGTGTATGCATTTCACTATATGATATATGTATTTCACTAAGTAGTGTATGTGTTTTACTATACAGCCTGAGATTATGAATTATGTCCGTAATGGCTTGCCATAGTTTTGCCTACAAAATGCTTAGAGTGTTACTTTGTAGCAGGTTTAACTGTATCTACAATCTGGCTGTGTATTTCAGTGCTTGCACTTTATAGTAGCTACACTGTAGTTTACGACAGCTATTGGCTGTCTTTTTGAGGTACCGCTGAAGAGGCAAATGAGGTGAGAAGCATGGGCTAATCTAGACTATAGCTGTGAGAGCATGCGATGACATTAGTTACATTGTGGCATGCAACCTACTGTCGTGGGGACTGGCCGACACTTATTCTGCCCTATTCATCATTCGACCTGGATGCTGATAATGGTATGTACATAACACCTTTCCATACTAAACAGCTCAACGCCTTTGCATGCCAAGTCACTCATTTACACATTGAGAGTGTCTGAAAGTTTGGGTATATGTTACAATTTCAATACCAACACTTTTTGTGCTGAAGCTATCTCTTGAGATATAATAACTGAAAGGCTTGTTTGGCATTAGTTAGAAGCATCAAAAATCTTTATAAAGGCTCAGTCTAAAAAAGGAAATACAATTCTTTGAGTATTAGCCAGTCACTAAAGCAGTGTGAACAGGGGCAGAGCTGGGGGGGGCTGGGGGGGTCGCCCCTCCTGGCTGCCCCAGTGTGAGCAGTGGTGCCCCACCACTATCTTTATTCACTGTTTATTGCCCCATTGTGGAGCCTGTGATTGACTGAATGGCCACCCCTGGCTCCCAAATGCTCCCAAACCTGGCTCCGCCACTGAGTGTGAACTGGGGAAAAATAATATACACTTATAACAGCCTGTGCAATTTGGCATGTGTCACATTACTAAATCCTGCCACTTAAAAAAATATTAAAATGTTATATTGTAGATTCTTAGTGGTTAACTTACTGGTTTCAAGAACACAGCTAACTCATGCAGAGTGCAGTTGATGCAAGCATGCTCTTTCAGCAGTATGCAACTCTTTGTAAGAAAATTGGCAATATTTTTTGGAAAATAGATTACTTGAAGCTAGCAATGGATTAAGATACCACTGATTAGCGTTAGATTACTACATGAGAGTTTTGTATAACAAATACAAACTAAAAATTACTTGTTAGCTACTTTTGACAACTAAAACAAATTACCATTTATTACCTACAAGGTTTCAACCTAAGGAGAATATCAGAGGCAAATGCAGGACACTGCAAGCACATATACAGTATAGTACGTGTATCTTAAAGAGCTACTGACACCTCAAGAAAAACATTGAGAAACATAATATTTGGACACAAAGCAGCTTATATTTCTCTTTAGGTCTGTAACTACACTTGTGGGCTCATCAGCTTCTATTGCTTCTTCCCAACCGGGGGCCTGATATTCAAATGTTTGCATGGGTGCAAACGGGTGTTTGCCCATACAAACCAACATTTATGCTGCAGTGTGATATTCAAAAGAGGTGGTTGCATGGGCAAACAGTGTTAGTGCCTGCACAAAAAATTTTGTATCTTGGTGAGCAAAGGGAGGAGCAGGGACAGGAATATCTGTCCAAAACCATGTTCAGTGCACTTGTGCTATGCAAAAGAGTTTAGCATGATCCATTTTGCAGTGCAAATCCTGACTTACTCTGGGCAACCCCTATGGCCGCTGGAGGTATTGTGGCAAAGTACCCGCTTGTTGGTGGGGGAGAACACCCGCCCTTCTTGTCATCCATGGCACTCCCCCTGAACACTGTCCTGTACATGAGGCAGTTAGCCCTGGTGCCTAGTGGGCTCCCCCCTGCTGATCACCAGTCAGTGACATATATACAGTCCCCAGGTGCTCAGTGTCCCAAACCCCCAGTACCTGCCCATGCAATAAAACAAATACTCCCTGGTGCCTAGTGTGCCCCCTCCCTCCTGCCCGCCAGCCCATAACATAGAAAGAAAGCTCTCTGGTGCTTAGTGTCTCCCCCCCGATCTCTAGCCTGTTGTCAAAACCACAACCTCCCTGGTGCTAGTGGTCCCTCCTCCCACTGATCACCAGCCCGCGTATGACCCAAAACCTGATTGCCAGCCTGTACAATAAAACAAATCCTTCCTGGTGCCTAGTGTTCCCCATTTTCTCCTGCCCAGCCAGCCTATAACATAGTAATAAAACTCCCTGTTGCCTTATGGACCCCCCCATCGTCAGTCAGTCATAGACATAGAGTCCACCAGGTGCCAAGTGTCCCAACTCCCCAGTCCTGGCCCATTAAGGTTACTGCACATCTCGGGTGTCTAGTGGTCCCCCCATCACCGAACCCTGGCCCAGTACCAGTCACACCACCCATCCCTATGTGGATGCCCCCAGTAAAACTGTATGTTGCAGGGAAATAACAAATAGTAGTCTCTGGTGCATCCTGGTACCCTCCCCGATCACCAGTACTGCCTGTGGCATGTAGTACTCCCTGGGGTCTAGTGGCCCCCCTTACACCCACCCCACCCCACCCCACCCCACCCCTCACCTTGAGTCATTGGTGTTGTGGGAGTGCATATGGCAACTGGTGCAGCCCTCCCCACCTTCTCTTTATCTGGCCACCATACGTCCAGGAAGGGAGCGTGATGTCTTATTTATAGGACAGAGCATGTCACCCTCTCCTATAAATGACGTGTGCTCCCTGCCTGGATGCTCGGTGGCCAGCCAAGAAGGTGTGAGAAGCACTGTGCCAGTCACTGTGTGCACTCCCGTGGCACAGACAACTCTGGTAAGAGGGGGGTTGGGTGGGTGAACAGGGCCATGGGGGGTCACTAGATGCCAGGGAGTACTACATCACCACAGGCAGTACTGGCAATCAGGGTGGGGGAGTACCAGGACACACCATGAACTTCTGTTTATCATTTCCCTGTAATATACAGCTTACTGAGGGCATCTGCACAGGGATGGATGATGTGTCTGGTACTGTGCTGGGGATCGGTGATGAGGGGGGAGAGACCACCGGAAGCTAGGGACATCTGGTTACCTTAATGGGCCAAGACTGGGGGGGTTGGGACACTGACCACCTGGGGAACTTCATGTCTGTGGCTGACTGGCAGTTGGGGGGTGTCTACCAGGCACTGGGGAGCTTATTACAATGTTATGGGCTGGTGGGCTGGAAGGAGAGGGGAATACTGGGCACCAGGAAGGGTTTGTTTTATTGTATGGGTTGGCGATCAGAGGATGGGTGGTCCACTAGACACCAAGGAGGTTTTGGGTCATACATGGGTTGGTGATCAGTGGGGAGAACCACTAGCTCCAGGGAAGTTGTGGTTAGGAATACGGGCTTGCAATTGAAGGGTGGTGTTTAACAAAACAGTAGTGGAAATTATTAATTAGAGTGATGTAATAGATGGAATAAAGGGGCATGTTCTGAGCATAATTTCATTATAATAACTGGGGAGTATTTTTTCCCCCACAGGGATACCCAGTCATAATTCACTGTTACAACCAGCAGATTATAATGGTGAACATGCACCAGGATTCTCTTACTCCACGCATGCGCTAGCAGCCATCTTCCCTTCATTGCTCTGGATAATTCACCACCTCTCACACTCAGGGTCTGCCATAAATAAATGTTACAAAAATATTGTTCAAAGAAACAGTCTTACAGTTTTGGGAAGTACACTTTTGAGGCGGGGGGGAACTGCTTTACCAAAAAAAAAAAAAGTAAATGTTTAAACAGCCACTTCAACCTGACCGTGGCTGCACAGCAATATGTTTTTTATTTTATATAATTGCTGTGGCGGAAAAATGTTCCCCAGTAATTATACAAAATAAAACATGGGGTGGTATGTAAAACTCAAATTTTACTTATACTCTCAGTGTTGGATGCTTAAATAAACCCTTTCAAGCTTTGATCTTGGGGCTTAAGTAGCATTTAGCACCTCAGGTGTGTGTAAAATTCTCCTTAAACACACCACCCAAATTTTTGCAGAACTGTATGTCTCCACATACTGCTAATAAATTTCATGCCGGAATCTCTCCTCAGTGTGGTTGATGTGAGGAGGCCCAGGGCACTTATTTCCACTATTTTTGAACCTATCCAAAATTGCAGATCTTCTGGATGGAAATTGCACATGAATTCAGTATTGTACAAGGGATCAGTATTAGAGAAGACCCCTCGTTGATATTGTTTTGTGTGGAATCACTAGATGGAGAAGAATGGGATCTCTACCCTAGAGTGGTGCACATTCTGCTGTTGCTAGCGCATAAATGCATATTGAATACATGGGTTTCCCACTACCAGCCCACTAAAGGTATGTGGCATGGTCTTCTGAATAAGATCCTGCCACTGCAGCACTTGACATACAGTTTGAGAGGCTGGGTGGATAAATTTGTGAGGCAGTGGAGTTCCTACCTGGACATGCTTTCTCCATTAGAGGGCCGCCCTGATAAGGCCAACCGGATATGAAGAGTATCATTGCCGAGAGAAGGTTAATCCAAAAGTACAGTTATATGTGGTGTAATGAGCATTCATAGATAAAGGTGTCTTGCATACATTTTATGTTGGGGGAAGAGCTATCTGGCACCAGAGAGGTAACCGGTGGGGTCCGGCAGGGCTTGGTGCTGGGGCTGGTGTTGTTCAGTGTCTTCATCAGTGATATTGGGGATCGCATTAAGGGCAAAATGTGCCTATTCATGGATGACACCAAGCTCTGCGGGAGAGTGGACACAGCTGAAGGGATACAGGACCTACAAGAACATCTGGAAAAGTGGGGGAAGTGGTCCAGGATCTGGCAGCTTAGCTTCAATGCCAAAAAATGCAAAGTTATGCATATTGGAGCCAAGAATCCCAGGACAGAGTACTACCTGGGTGGAGTCCTAGTATCTGCATGAGAGGAGGAGAAGGACCTGGGAGTGATGATCACTAGTGACCTGAAGCACTCCATGTAGTACACAATAGCAGCAGCAAAGGCAAACAAGATGCTGGGATGCATATCTAGGGGGATCAGTAGTAGGAGAGAGGGGGTTATACTGCCCTTGTAAAGGTCACTGGTAAGGCCGCATCTAGAATATGGAGTTCAATACTGGTGCCCACACCTCAGGAAGGGCATTAACTTGCTGGAAAAGGGCCAGAGGAGGCCTACAAGGATGATAGCCAGTCAGCAGGGTAAGGCATATGAGGAGACATTGAGGGCACTGTACATGTATTCCCTGGAAGATGGGCGAGAGGGAGGGGACATGATTGGGACCTTCAAGTACTTGAAAGAGATAAATAAGGTTGATAAGGAGAGTCTCTTTAAGCTGAATGGCAACCATAACACAAGGGGGCAAAGTCTTAAGCTGGAGGGTGGGAGGTTTAGGAGGGAGGTCAGGAAGCACTTCTTCACAGAGAGGGTGGTGTACACTTGGAATGTGCTGCCAGAAGAGGTCATCTTGTTGAAGACAGTGGGTAGCTTTAAGAGAGGCTGAGATAGGCATAGTGTAAGGATCATGGGTAGGGAGAATGGGAGGAGTGGGGAGGAGGGCAGGGCAGGGCCAATAGCTCAAGCTGTGGACCCTGCAACACGAGCAGTCTTGATAGACCAAATGGCCTTCTTCTGCTGGCTTCTTCACATGTTCGTATGTTTCACACTGTTTATGTTGGTTTTTCCTTTTTTTTTTTCTTCCCTTACTATGTTCTGTCTTGATTGATCCATTGGTAACCTAGAGATGCTAAATTTAAAGGGGATGTTTAAAGAACAACTAAATAGGGTTTAAATGAAAAATGAAGAGGGGAAAACCTGAAAACATTGAGCCGCAGTCTAAACACCTATCTGCCTTTTTATGTCCCTCATTTTGTGCCAAACATAGATTTAACAGCATTTTGTTGCATTTCCAAAAATGTAAACAAATCCACAAGTTCTTCAAAGTGCCCGCTTCAATAACGACCTAAGATGGCCGCGACGTGCATGCGTGATGATGTCATTGGAGTGACAGTGCTCTGGAGCTCTGATACCATCTTCACACGTGCACAGTAAAGGATTTTAACCATATATGCAGTGCAAGGGTGTTAAAATACCTTTACAAAATGGCTAGGAGAATCCTAGCATTCTGATTGGCTAGGACAGGGACGTGAGTGGGCGGGTATTTTTGAATAGAGCCCACAAAAAAAATAAGTGCCAATTCAGGTGCCCCATTACTTAAAGTATTCTTGGGCACCTGAATTTTCAAACTGCCTAGTCTTCATGTTTTTTTTTTCCACTCGCTAAGCGGAGCAAAAGGCCTCCTCCCCACCGAAAGAGACTCCAAGCAAGGCCCCCCCTTCGGGAAATGTCACCTTCCCCACAGCCCATGGTCAAACCATTAATGTTTAAAAAATTATTCTTGCACACAGCGCTACACAGTTACTCACGGCTCCCACTCTGTGAAAAGCCGGCTGTAGTAGTAGTAGTAGTAGTAGTAGTAATCTGATCAAGCCAGCAACAACTCTTCTTTTCCGGGGCAGGCACCAAAGTAAGAAACCCCTGCTTCCCTCTCGTCGACAACCAGGGCAGTAGGCACATTTGCCACTGTTCTGTCACACACAGATTTGTTTTGCCTGTCCTAAGGTTCCTGCTGTCACTGCACAGTGTCACTTACCTGGTGTGGCTACAGTGCCGATTGTGTAGACGAACTACTTTGTAGAACCCGCAGCAGCAGCAGCAGCACAGCTTTGAGATGCCATGGTGTTCTCCTAAGGGCAGTGTGACAGGCAGCAAAAGTACCCTCACATAGGTAAAGCTGATACAAAGCATTGCTGTCTTGAAAACCAAAATAAATCCTAGATCTGTTTTTGTACCGCAGTGATGGGGAAACAAAGGTGCTACATGAGGAAGGGAGGGGGTTTGGAATCAACAAACAAAACAGACTAATAGAGGGGCTGGAACTGCATACAGCCACTTAAAATACAGTCTATCCAGCAGGACAAAAGTCCATAGCTTAATCCAGGTGGAGGAACTATTTTACTACAATATGTACAATAAATTAATTCTTTATTAAAAGTTTCTCATAGATTTATTTTTTTATCCATTTTTTTTTTTACAGGTCCATTTTCTAAGTGCAATAATATCCTCCAGGGTGGGTGGTATTGGGGAATAACGGATCTTCAAGGGGCTATAAGGCCCTCTGTGTGCGGCGTCGGGCCTCATTACACCCCTGGGTAGTCTGATATTTTCCCAATACTGCCCACCCTGTCAGTTATTATTGCTTACATATTTAACAGGCTCCTATAGACCGCTCATTATTGATCCAGAGTGCTGTCACTCCAATGACATCATCACACATGCACATCATGGCCATCTTAGGTTGCTATCAGAGCAGGCGATTTTAAGAATTTGTGGATTTGTTTACATTTTTTGAAAATGCAATGAAACTCTGTTAAATCTATGTCTGGCAGAAAACGAAGGGCATAAAAAGGCAGGTAAGGGCTTAGATTGCAGCCTGATGTTTTCAGATTTTCCCTTCTTCATTTTTTTCATTTAAACTCTATTTAGTTGTCCGTTAATCTCACAGTAAAGCCGAAGTAATGTTACTCATGTAAGGACACAGAAGACTGATACTGTTATTGGTATGTTAAAGAGCTACTGACGTCTCAAAGAAAACTTAAAAAAAAAATGATAATTGGGTACAGTTCTGCTTGCATTCCATTTATATTTTATATATTTCTCCTCCCCATAATCTATTACTAAAGAAATGTGTATGAATATATGATTCTTGTCCCTTAGAGTTCATTTTGAGCTCATCTGCCTCTATAGCTTACTCCCTACTGTACTTCGTCATAATCCTCTGTTGTGACATCAGAATCTGTTGCCATGGGAGTAACTAGGAGGTCACAAGCAGTGCTCTATGACTTCAGGTAGGGAGAAAGCAGCAGGAATATATGAACTCTTCAGGAGCAAAGATCCTGTTTTCATGCAAATGACCTAAGTACTAAATAATGGAGAGGAGGAATAAAGAACTAATAGGAAATACAAGCTAGACAGTGCCAAATTATTATGTTTTCTTGAAGTTCTGAATGTGTCACCAGCTCTTTAAATGAACATGTTTCCTGTTAGAATGATAGCTGGGGGATGATGCTTACCAAATGTCAGACGTCTGTCTGTAATTACTGTTGCAAAGCTATACACCCATTTCGCTTTTAAATATTTAAAATCTTAACCAGCATTCTGGCAATGTGTCTTAAAAAAGTTTGGACTGCGCTAATCGGAGGGGAACAGGTGGGGTTTGTCACTGGGCACTATTCAAGTGGCCATTTTCAAAAAAATCTTTCATCTGCTCTCCATGTCTAGGGGAACGGGTGCAGACCAGGTGCTCATCTCCCTAGACACAGAGAAGGCATTGGATAGAGTGACCTGGAGTTTTCTGTTTGACCTTTTCCCCAGATATGGGCTCCCACCCAAATTTATTAGGTGAGTCAGGATTCTCTATGCCTGTCCCACAGTGAGAATTAGCTGTAATGTTGAGCTGTCTTCTCCTTTTTTGTTGCTGA
Organism: Neoceratodus forsteri; assembly: GCA_016271365.2. Lineage (NCBI taxonomy): Eukaryota > Metazoa > Chordata > Ceratodontiformes > Ceratodontidae > Neoceratodus > Neoceratodus forsteri. The sequence continues at coordinate 350,143,453 of CM028131.1, read as the reverse complement.
GGGGCATGTGTCTATGCTGCTGTTTGTCGCCTATGTTATTTAATTTGTATATAGAGCTGCTGGCAAGGAAAATAACTGTTTCTCCTCAGATTAGAGGTATCTCTATAAAGGGAGGGCAAACATTCTTAAGATGGTCACCCTACCCAGATTGATGCATCCGCTTTTTTTTTTTTTTTTGCCTAAAACATGGTTTAATCAAATTCAGTCAATGTGGTCTAGACTTTTGTGAACAGGGAAGTTGCCCAGGGATCCATTCTGGAAACTTTGTAGGCCTTGGGAATTGGGGGTTCTGCAACTGCCACACCTACTGCTATATTAGTTTGCCTTTCATGGTGCTAAATATTTCCATTGGAGGTACACTATGGTGGTGAAAGGCAGTCTCAGACTCCCACTTGGCTTCTACTAGACAAAGACAGGGTATGGCAATTTCATATATCCTTTCCCGCCCTGTTGTACTTACCCCTGAAAAAATTGCCCAACCATTTGAGGGACTGTCCTATTCCCTGGTCAATAAGGGCTCATCACCAGCTTTGTCACTCCTTCAAGTTGTGGCCTTGGCTTGATTCGGGACAGCCATTCTACTTCAACCACAATATTACAATTGGGCAGAAAATCATTTCCCCAGTTTCCTGGAGTAATATTGAAATAACTACTGTGGCTAATTTTGTAAAACCAGATAAAGCAGATGGGTTTCTTACCTTCCTTGAGTTTAGGGACAGATTCCACCTCCCAGCATATGCTTTTTTGTGATTTACCCAGATCAAGCATCGTTTACAATCCTTTTTGGGGAAGCAACCTTGGTGTTCAGAAGCTAGCCTTCTTTTTGAGGCTCTGTCTCAGAAGGCAACATCTAATAAGCTGATTTCTTGGACTTATAGAGAGTTATGTTCTATTTTATGGTAAGAGTCTTCTCCACAGGTCTTTTATTGGTAGCAGTCACTGAAGATAAACTATGAATTTACTACTTAAACTTCTATTTGGAGAAATATGTATGTTTATGCTAAACAGGATAGGCTTTGTTTAGTGCAGTTTAATATATTGCAGAATTTATATTTAACACCGTATAGGTTGTTCCATGTGGGTAAGCTCACTGACTTTCAATGCCAAAAGTGCTTGCAGGTATATGGCACTTTTCTTGTTATGATCTGGACATGCCCTCCTGTGCATGACCTATGGTGCTGGGTTAAAGATTTTGTATTTCCTCTGTTTGGCCAGGGAACCTATTTTATTCTGGAAATTTGCATTTTGGGTGATTTTGCAGATTTTAACTCCAAATTGAATAGAGCACAAATGGTGATCTTTGTGGGAGTCACTAAGCTTCTGATAATGAGACAATGGACTCAAGTGACGTTACCTACCGCTAAAGAATGGGTTCAAGAGCTACTTACGGTACTAAATGCAAAGAAACCAGTGAACATCTTTAACCATACTTTACAGAAATTTCAGGAGATATAGAGTCCATTTTACTAGTTTTTTGCTGGGAGGTGAGAGCTGGTCTCTACTTTCAATTCCCTCTCTTCTGGGAATTAATTTCGAGATTATTTTCTGATTCTTGTTTAAATGTTTTTTTCTCTTTTCCTTTGTATGTTGTTTGATGTTTCTCCTCATAACTAATGTGTTCCCCACCCCACCCCACCATACCCACCCTTCCTTCCTATTCCTTCCCTCCTCCTCTACTCCCAACCACACACCTCATTGCCGACCCTGACCTACCCCCCCACTCCCTCTCTTTCTCCCTCGTTACACCAGCCTCTGGACACGCCTCCCTCTGTCGGATGGCTACCTATACAAATCCACATTGTTTAAATTGTTATAGAAGTGATTTGCACAATTGTGAAGATTTGGTAATTGACAAAGCCCTCCGACTGCAATGTTTATTTCTCTTTTGCACAAAACCGCTGCCTGTCCTAATGTTTCAAGCAACCTGACGTGGAACCTTTGTAAAAGAGCCCCTGGCTCAAAAGTGTATCTGATTCCCTTAAATAAAAATTAAAAAATTAATGTGCCTACTATCAGCCTGCATGGGGAGGGGATGGTCAGGATGGGGGGGTCTTTTATTGGTGTCAAATTGGGATGGGAGGTTTTTTTTTTATTCTTTTTTCTTCTTTTGTACTGAGGTAGGTTATTGTAGTCTGTTGTTCTGGACGCATTTAGAAGGGTGCTCTTGTATTTTTTATATCCCATGTGACTGCTCTGCACTTGTATTTTATGTGCTTTTGTGGTTTCTTTTCACTTATTCAATAAAGTTTATTTAATTGCAAAAAGTACCAGAAGCTCATAACCTGTTCCAAAACCTTGTCCTAAAGGTGATCGACAAACAAGCACCCCTAGTTAAAATCAGAACTAGGAAAATATCATGTCCCTGATTTACTACAACACTAAAAACAGTTTTACATAAAAGAGATGCCCTATGGAAAAGGGCACACAAAACTAAACTACCTGCAGACTGGGCAGCTTTTAGAACATCAAGAAACCAATGTACTAAACTTATTAGGGCTGAAAAAGCAAACTATTTTCAATTGGCATTCGATTTTTCTAAAAACCATTCCATCAAATTTTGGCAAATCCTGAGCGAAGTAGATGGTCATAGCCCCTCTACATCACTGCATGTTAAGATCACTACTGGCGATACTACTATCACAGCAAACAGTGTATCCTTGATCTGCTAAACAATCATTTTGCCACTGCAGGCTTAGCCTTTGACACCTCCCCGTAAGTAAACTACTCACCCCACCCTGCAACACTGATGTGGCAAGCTGTCCTATGAAGGCCCCTCATCACACAGCTAAGTTTAACTTCAGTTCAATATCATTCAAGCAGGTTGAAGACCTCTTACTGTCCTTGGACACTAACAAAAGTGCTGGGGCAGATCAGCTTGAACCCTTTTTCTTAAAATTAGGCTATCATTTGCTGACTACACCCATCACCCACCTTTTCAACATGTCCCTCGTACAAGGGACTCTCCCGTCTGTGTGGAAAATAGCACATATCATTCCGCTCTTTAAGTCAGGTGATCCTAACGACATCAATAATTACCGGCCAATATCTCTGCTACCTATATTATCAAAACTTTTTGAAAAGTTAGTTAACTCACAAATAAGAAAACGCCTAGAAGCCCACAAAATGTTCAACCCCTTACAGTCCGGTTTTAGACCAAAACATAGCACAGTAACTGCCTTGGCTAAGGTGACAAACGACTGACAACCTGCACTTGATCTCAAGATGCACGTCAGTGCATTATTTTTAGATCTGAGCAAGGCTTTCGATACTGTAGACCATGATCTACTATTACTCATGTTGTGGAATATTGGCCTTAATGACCTGGCCTTGCAATGATTTGCATTTTATCTCATAGGTAGACAGCAGCAGGTCAAAGCACAAGGTGATATTGCTTCCCCTTAAAACTCTGCTGATAGGAGTTCCACAAGGGTTGATACTAGGGCCCTTACTATTTGTGATCTATATAAATGACATTGACTCTAAAATCAGTACAGCTAACATCTATCTCTTTGTGGACAACACCATACTTTATGTCACTAGGCCCTCCCTCGATCTTACCTGTTCAGAGCTGCTACACGAATTCAATCTGTTGCAACTCTATCTTTGGGATAGAGAGGCTTAAAGGTGAAAATCCTAAAATGCTCACTAATTTTGTGACAGCCTTAGTGGCAAGAATTCTGAAGATTGAGATCCCAAAAACATGATGGGAAGGATGGAAAGAGTCTTCTCAGAAGATATAGGTAGTAGAATAGACACTTTCTGTTACTCCCAATAGTTAGCAAGTCAGATTTTAGAAAGAGCATATAAATTAGATAAAGCTGGCATATTAATAGTAGATATGGCCCACTTATTTGAACAACCGATCACTAAACTGGGGAACAACTTGAAGGATGACTAAGTATTGAAGTACTAGGGCTTTCAACTGAAACTCTTGAAGATCCTGCAGAACTCCCCTTAGCAAATTTTCTCTCATTGAGCATTGCTGGGCTGCCAGGGAAAATGACCAATCAAGAATGGTTAACATATATAGGAAACTCTGAAATTATTACCCTACAAGAAATGTGGTGTCTTGAAAATACTGATAACAGCTATCAAAGCATCTTTGTCCCAGCAAAAAAATCTAAAAAATGTGCCGGAGCCCAAGGTGGTTTGTCACTTAATATTAAGGTACATAGGACAATTGAGCTAATAAAAGTACATACCATAAATCAAAATTATATTATGGCCACTGTCAAATGGTATAATAAGTAGTTTATAATCAAAAATGTATATGTACCTCCATGAGAACAGAAAAGTACTGCTGAAAAAATGTTCAACTCAATATCGCCAAATATAGATGAGGAGATCAAGAAATTCCCAAATAACATAATATTAGTTGTAGGGGACTTCAACTCTAGGATAGCCAACTTTGATAACTTGGATACACTTGAATCTCTAATGGAGCTACAGAATTGCCCACAAAGACTAAGTATGGACAAAAAAAAAAAAACCAGAATGGTGGGGAATTCAAATGTTTTATTGAAAAAAAATGCTTTATTAATTTTAAATGGTAGACCTCAAAGGAAACACCTCCAGAGGTCAACATTTAATTTATTACATTCTTTTGTTCCCCAGAACATTTTGAATTCTTTGAAAATCTCAAAATAGAGATGTGAACAGAGAGCGATCATGCTCCTCTGGAATTAAAAGTCAAATTATTAGATCAGAATGAAACACTGGATCACTCAGCTAATCCCCTAATAGCTTTAAGCACTAATGGAAAACAAAAATTAATTAGGCAAAACATAAACTCTGTACAAATCAAAAATATCGTCTCTAACTAGGGATGGTTTACAGACACAAATAACCTACTTAAAATAACCACACCCCAGATAATGGAACAAAATTTAAATCAGATTAATATTGATATAAAAAAATATATGTAACAGATTCATAACATAATAAAAACAGTATGACACTTGGTTTGATTTTGCATGTAAAAATTCCAAAAGAAATCTCAACAAAATAATCAGATGTTTAAAAAAAAAAAAAACTAAAAAAAAAAACAACAACCAGGGATAAAGCCAAAAACTTAAATATAGCAAGAAAAGGCTACATCAAATTCTTGAAGGGGAAAAAATGTAAATTTCATCCAACTCAATGGGATGAAATGTCCTGAGCCATTCAACAGCAAGACACATAAGATCTGGAATCTTGTAGCAAGAGGTCTTAGTAAAAAGGAAGCAGTATAGCGCAGTGGGTAAAGGCTCTGAGTTGCAGATCTGGAGACCTGGGTTTGAATCCCACAGTCACTTAGGTGCATACTGTGTGATCCTGAGCAAGTCACTTATCTTCCCTGTGCTCCCAAGTCAAATCTGGAAACAAGCTTCGGCTTACTGTGCTACTCCTGGTTAAAAAATGTTCCCCTTTCCCCTAATTATCAATGTACATTGGCAATCTATGTACCCAAAGAAGAATGGACAGAATATTTCAAAATAATGTTTTATAAAGGGAAGAAAGTAAATCTAATGGGTAATCGTCCCCAATTTCTAAGTAACAGCTGTGCCCCCCCTTATTAATCACAGAGCAAGAAGTAGAACTAGCTATATCAAAATTGAAAAAATAATAAGGCAGCTAGGCCAGATTGAATCCAGTCAGAAATATACAAGGAATATAAAGAATTCTGGACTCCCCTCCTCACTTATTTTTTTAATATCTGTTAAAAACACAAATGCATCCCTATCTCTTGGACCAAGAATGTGATTGTCTCTTTGCATAAAAAAGGAAGTGTATAACTATCATCCAATAAGTTTGTTAGATATTAGTTCCAGAATCTTCTCAAGCCTAATCTTGAACAAAGTAACAAAATGGTTAGATAACACACAATTTCTTTCTGAATCTCAAGCAGGATTTAGATTAGATTTTTCAACTACAAACAACATATTCCATCTTTCGCATCTAACTGAAAAATATATTCATATTAGAAAAAACTAATTATTTTCATTACTCATTGATTTCACAGCTGCATTTTATTCTGTTAACAGGTCTATTTTGTGGGACCTTCTAAATGTGATGCAGTTTGATCATGTCCTACTTTGGCCAATTATTCAACTTTATTCAAATACATTTTTGGTAGTGCAATATGATAATAAAGGAAACACTACAGAACAATTTGATGTTACTAGAGGGGTGAAACAGGGTTGTCTACTAACTCCGACACTGTTTAGTATGTATGTAGATATATATACACTCTGTTCAATTTTGGGAGGTCAGAACAATATGATCCACCTAAAATACACATGTCCCCTCTCCACTCACTTGCGTATGCAGATGATGAGATTCATTTTCCTCTTTCCTGGTCAGGATTGCAAAAAAGGGTTAATGTCTTCCTTCAGAAGTATAATCAATTAGAATTAAAAATAAATATGAAGAAAACCAAACTCATAATATTTGGACAAAAAAAAATTTAAAATCCAAATGAATGACGGAGAGAACAAAGTTGAGGTGGTAAAAGAATACACCTATTTAGATGTTTTAATGTCATCTTCCACCAGGTGGGGTGAACATACCAAACACCATGTTACAAAAGCTAAAATAGCAGCTAAGGCCATTCTTAGATTTAATTTTATGTTTTGGGGGACTGCTATACTGCCAGCTCTACATGCAGGGGAAGCTAAAATCAACCCAGTACTCCTTTGTGGGGCTGAGGTTTGGGGTTTAAGTCAGGCAAAAAGCTTAGAAAATCTCCTATCATATTATTATAAGGCCTTATTACAAGTGCCCATGGCTACATCTAATTCAGTGGTCAGAACTGAATTAGGAAAGATAAATATTAACACAATAAAAGAATTAAGATTAGCTACTTATTGGCTGAGAATTATTAATAATTCATATAACAATCTCCCCAAACTATGCTTGTCAGAAAAGATAAAATGGACAAAAGAGAAAATAAGCACACAATGGACAAGTAAACTGCTTAGCATAGTAGACATGACCAATCTGAGACATCTATGGTCTGATTTTAATAAAAAAAATAATGATTTATATAACTTTCAATGCTTTAATAAAATGAAAACTTTTTCATCTTGCACAAAAAAAGATATGAAAAGAATAAGGGGACTTTAAAGTGCACAATGGTATAAGGTTAATAAAATGAATCATCGTTTGGAGGAGTACTTAATTATGCCCCATCTCCAAATGATAGGAAACTCTTAACCTGAGCAAGATTTGAGGTTTCTACTTCTAAATACACTTATTATAATCAAATATTGATAAACATGGAGGAAATAAACAATTTATGTCCCTGTAATAAAGGATTTACTGACTCAATACAGCATGTTATAAAACTGTGTCCCCTCTACTCTAAACCTAGAGACAAATATTTAAAGAATATATTAATATATACAAACAAAAGCTTTTTTATCAATAAATATAGCTTTTGTCACACTGGTGGAGTAATTTCTTACTGGCTGGTGAGTGCCCAGTTTCGAGTTTTGTATATTAACAATATACTCTGAGATAAATTATGATCCATTATTCATTATTTTGCACCCCATTTTCCAGAGGATGCATCAAACACCATCAATTGTCTTAAAAGAGTTCAAAAATATATATATAAAAAAAAAAAAAAACAGCTTTATTGGAAAAGCAAATGGAACCCCGGGGAAGCATAAACATGACTAACTGCAATAAAGGAAGAGTTCCTTCCTTGAGGTCTCCCAGGTGACTGTTTTTTAACATATTTCTATGAATTAATTTTTGGATCTTATAAATGTAGGTACTCAACCATATATTGTGTGCATTCATTTAATCTTTTGTATGTGTGTCATGTTATTTTACCATGTTGTAATATCTATGTGTAATTTTTACTCTGGATGATCAATACACATTGAATTGAATCTGTTGCAACAAAATCTCCTGCACCTGAAATTGTTGCTTAACAAAAAAGACCAAAGTCATGTTTCTCTCTCCACAAATTAACTTAGTGAACATGAACGCCTTGGCAGTCAAGCCACATATCATAACCTTGTTGGCGGAATCACTTGAGATAGTGGACAAATTCAGATACTTGGGACTTTGGATAGACTGCAAGCTTTCCTTCATTCACACATAGATGAACTGTCAAAAAAGGTAAAACAAAAATTAGGTCTCTTCTTTCGAATCAAACACCTTCTTACCCATGGGGCCAAAATAAAACTAGTCCAAACCACCTTCCTTCCTCTCTTGGACTGTGCAGACCTCCTATATAGCCACTGCCCTGTTGCTGCTCTAGCCAAGCTGGACACTCTGTACCACAGAGCACTAAGATTTATTACTAATGCCCCATATAATACTCACCACTGCACCCTCTATGCACAGCTTGGCTGGCAGTTACTGAAAACCAGGAGACTGAAAAATGCTGCCATTTGGGTCTACAGCACCCTCAATAAGCTTCCCCAGTATATCTCTGATCTTTTTCAATGCACTTCTGGAGTATATTCACTCAGAGGATACTCCTGTATCCTGCTTGATATTCCTAGAATCAGAACTCTTCATGGCGCATCCTACCTAACACATGCTATTCCTACCTTCTGGAACTCCATACAAAAAACCTTAAAAGTGTCACAATTTGTTAGAATGACTACCTTTAAACCTAAACATCATCCAGTTAAGAAATATTTGTTTGCAATCCAGGTACTACCTTTAAAACATTACTTAGATAATTGCTGAAGGATACCTGCAATTACTATTCTTAAACCTATATTTTCATTCCCGAGGTACCCAAGACTTCTACCCTAGCTCTATAACCCTCCCAGTGGCATGGGCCACTTTAAATGGCCCAATATATGTTTCTTAATTGGTGGGCCGCTGTAAGCGGCCCAAGTGTAAACTGTATACTTTTTAACTGATTATTTTAAATCCCATTAATCTTGATAAACAAATAATGGTCTGTTAGTAACTAGTCCCCTTCCCTTGTCTGCTGTTAAAATTTTAACTCTGTAGCTTAATGCATGATAAAGTACTGACAATTTAAAAATTAGCAAAACATTTTTTTTTTTTTTTTTGCTCTGCAGAATGCTCACTCACAGCACCTGAAACAGCACCTTTGTGATGCTTGGAATGTTTCTCAGCTTAGAACAGAGAAATCCACTCTGAGCTAAGAGACATGCTTTCTCTCTAATAAGGAGCGACAGATTACTTTAACTTTTATGTGTACTGTGAGGTATAGGAATAAAAATTGCTTGTGTACTGTTTATTTTAATTTGATACAAAACAAAACACATAATTTTGCTTTCCAATTAATGTATAATTTCGTGCCTCAGCTTTCTCTGTGCTAAACACTGCAGTTCTTTCTAGCTTGTGGGACATAAAGCTCTGCTAGATTCTCACTTGTGTTTTGATTCAAAATTACGATTTCAAATCTGCTCGGCACCAGAAGCAGTTCAGCCTCTTTCACAGTTGAATTTTGATACAAAATAACAACTTTAGATCAGCCCAGCACCTGTGTGGTAGCAAACACTTTTTACTGTGCTGTTGATAAGTTGACCAAAGGATTTACTTGGCTATGAAGAGCTTTTTGAAAGTAAGTTCAGTAAAACGAATGTGGGTTTTTGTGTGTAAATGTATTAGAACTTCAAAGCAAGGTTCTTGTCATGTTTGATGTATCATATTTTATTTCCCCATTATTTTTTTTTTTTTTTTTGCTGTTTTGGTTATTCATTCTTTATGAAGAGGCTTGAAATTCAATGTCGAGGCATGGTTTGTCACGTTTGTTTTGCTAATGATCAGCATCTTCTAGCAAGAAATTGATTTGATTTTGTTTTTTGTTCTGAATGGTAAGAAGAGGGGACTGAGTTTTATTTTGTTTATCTATTATTTTTCTATCATTTAGCAAAGCTGTTGTATTTGCTACCCCCTTCCTGTTTGCATTTCTTGATGCTGACTGTAGTGTGAGTAAATGAGAGGTGAAGGAAGGAGTGAAGACTAGGCTACCAGTCATGCTTCTTTTCATGTAAACATGAATGCTTTATTGAGGATATCAAGCTGTATTTTTTTTTTTCATTATGATGGTTTTCTTTAGCGGTACTGTTTTGAAAGGCTAAAAAAAAAACAACAACCGAGGATGTCATGTCTAGGCAGTTACAGTAAGTGCCTTCATGACTATTTGCATATAACGTGCATTTGATTGTGGTGGTACAGCATACATAAATATTTTTTTTCCATTTGTGCTTGACTGTTGCCCGTTTGCAGCTTTTGTACTTTGCACAATTGAAAGGCTCAGCACAAACGTTTGTGCTGCAGTTTGTGATTTTTTGTGAATCCTGCTCGGGGCTTTTACTGATTTTAAAGTGCAAGCCTGCTTTTCCTTGTATATTTCTGCCCAGAACTCTTGGGACCAACAGAACTGGGCCTAAAAATAGAAATCCCTAGAACTTGGAAAGTTTTAAAATTTAGTACCGAAAAGCACCTCCACTACAAAAATGGTTTGATGGGGTTTTAATGCAAACTGTACATTAGTTTTATTTATTAAAAATGTGATCACCAGTATAGGCACAGTAAGCCTGGACTGATTTACAGGTGCATCCATGGGTGGGGTGGGGGTGTCGGGGAATCCTTCAAGGGGTACAACAGGGAGTGAAACAGTAATAACAAAGTGATAGCAGTAGTAGTGTAAACTTGTACTGTAAAATCATACAAGTGAGGAATTTTGAAGAAATACAAAAACAATGGTTGTGGTGTAAGTAAGCATGTGATCAGGAATGTCATGCCAAGAACATTTCTAGAAATGTGGCACACATTACCCTTGGGCCTAAATGCAAAAGCTTACCATAGGTCAGAGGGGAAAATGGGAGAGGGGGCAACCACATTGGAAGGGCCAATGCAGCAGAGTGAGGGTGGATCCAGGGCAGGGTCCACAGGCTGCAAGGGCTGAAGGCATCTTTGGGAGGCTGGTAGGGTGTACTGGTTGTGGGTCATTTATGGTACTGGATATACAGTAGTCTGAAAAATGGGATAATGAATGGTATGTAGGCAAACTGCACAGCTAAGGGAGGAGGTGGGATTGCTGAGGTGGACACTAAGATGGGAAAAGGGAGAGGAGTAGAAGAGAGGACAGGAGGGGTTCCTCAGAAGGAGCTATTGCAGCTAGGGGTGCTACGTGTGGTTAAAAGGGGGCTGCAGGGGGACAAGGAGCAAACATTGGCCCAAGAATGAAATATGGGATGGGATATGGAGGAAAATAGAGGCACACAGAAGTAAGGAGGGGATGTAAGGGAAGGCTCCAGAGGGGATACAGGAATCCTGGATAGTGGCAGAAAAGGGAACAAGAGTAACTGGGGGGATGGTGGGTGATAAAGTATAAGAGTCCAAAGCCTGCGCAGAGGACAAGGGAGAAGAGTGCAATGGGAGAACCATCCACCAGAGAGATACAGGCAGTGGGCCTGGAACAAAAAAGTAGATTCGCCCCACTAGGGGCACAAAATGTGAGGGAAGAGCAGCAAAATGGAGTTGAAAGAGCACACAGGGGAAATAGGAGAGACAGGCACAAATGAAGGCTCAGAAAAATTGGAAAGGGGATGCCCAATCAGGTAAGAACAACGGGCAAGCCCAAAAGGAGGTGGGGCAGTATGCTTGGGTCCAGAGGTGCAAAAGCTGGATGGGACAGGGAAAGGTGATGGCCCCCCGGGAAATATCAGTCAGGGCACAGGCAGCAGCAGAAAGACACTGAGGGGAAAAGTTCACAGATAGAGAGGCAGAGGCGGGAAGCCCGGCAGAAAGCTCCTGTGGGGGTCACAAAGCTGGGGGGGGGCGCAGAGCAAAGACAGTACTTTGGGAGGTGACATGGGCAAAGGGGGTATTGAAAATAGGATAGTAAATAGAGTACAGAGGGTTGGGGGTAGGATGGAAGGGAGATGTAACCAGAAGGAGATGGAGAGCAGGGTCCTACTGGTTGAGAACTCTATAATAAATATAATTGGGTGGAGGGAGGGGACAACAGCACATTGTGGGTGGATTGTCTGCCTGGCATGATGGCAGCTAAGGTCATTCACTGTATCCCCTCAAGGGGGAAGCAGCAGGATGAGAAATCACACCTGCTGTTCCACCTGGGAATGAATGATCTGGTGGGAAGTCACCTGAAGGAGGTACAGGCAAGATTTAGAGCTCTTGCTAGATACTGTAGCAGTCTGGGGTTCAAATTAGTAACTTTTTTCAGAGGTGCTGCCAGTACCAAGGGCAAGCACTGATAGGCAGTTGAGGATAAGGGAGTTCAATGAGTGGCTGGTGGGGTGGGGTGAGAAAATGGGATAAGTGCTAGTAGGGGACTGGGGTTCTACATGGGGCACAAGAGCCTGTTTGCACTGGACAGACTGCACCTGAGTATGGAGGGGGTGGCAGTACTAAAAAGAAAACTAGAAGAATTGATAACGAATACCTACAATTTAAACTAGGTTGGGGGGAGATCTGCTCTACAAGGAAGAAAGTTTGGGATGCTACGAGCCCCCTCCAGGATAGCACTACATTGTTGGGCAAGAGGGAGATGGGTGAAGGGCAGAAAAATTGGGGGAGACTGGAGGAAGGGATTAGCAGCAAACGTCAGAAGTTTGGGAAATAAGACTGTGAACATGTAGGCCATAATGAGGGATGAGGGACTTGATCTAGTTGCACTAAGTGAGACTTGGTGAACAGAGCATCACACCTGGGAAACAATCATTCCAGGGTACAGACTGTTCAGAAGGGACAAGGAGGGCAAGGAGGAAGGTGCCTTATACATCAGGGAAATCATTAGTGTAACCAAAGGGCAGGAGGAGGAGGAAGGGGAGACTGCACTGCTGTGGTAACACCAGTTAGGAAGATGGATGAATCCCTGTGGCTGGGGTGGTATACAGGCCACCTACACAAGGGGAAGAGGATAATAGATGGCTAACTCAGGCAATCATGAGGCTGGCCCAGAAAGGAGAACTGCAACTGGTGGGAGACCTGAACCTCCCAGATATTAACTGGGAAAGCCCAGATGCAGCATTGGCAAGGACAGAGACATATGGGGTATTCCTTCAACAGCTGGTCAGGGAGCCAATGATGGGAAGCAACTTGTTAGATGTAGTCCTGACTAATGGGGAGAGTGTGGAGGAGGTGCAGGTGGGAGAAGCCTTTGGCACCAGCGACCACAGCATGGTATGGTTCAGGGTCAGGGCAGGGAGGGAGACAAGTAAAACCAGTACTTCGATCATGAACTTCAGACACACGGACTTTGATAAGATAAGTAAGATAGAGAAAAAATGGAAGGTAAGGTGAATATAGGAACAGTGGAGGAATTATGGGAAGCTATCATGAGAGGGGTTCAAGAAGCAGCGGAAATGTGTATAAAAAAGATCAGGAAGAGCAAGAGGGGGAGAAGACCACTCTGGTTTACTAGGGAGGTGGCGGGGGCAGTCAAGAAAAGGAGGAGGGTTTTCAGAAAATTTAAGAGTACACTCTGAGAGGAAGATAGGGAGGAGTGCAGGAAGAAGAGGAGTTTGGCAGGGAGGGAGATCAGAAGGGGAAAAAGCAGCCACTGAGGAGAAAATAGCTAAAAACACTAAGAGGGGGATAAAACATTTTTCAGATACATGAGGGAGAGGAGAAGGGCTGGGCGGGGTATTGCTAAACTGAAGGGGGAAGGAGGGATAAGCTTGGAGCAGGACTACGTAAAAGCAGAGGCATTAAATAAGTACTTTATCTCAGTATTCATGGAGAAAGAGAAAGGCAGGGGCCTACAGCTAAAGTTTAGGGGAGGGAGGGAGGGCAAATGAGTGGATCAGAGCCCATTCACTGTGGATAGGGTCAGGGTGGAGCCAGATAGACTAAGGGTGGACAAGGCAATGGGGCCTGATTGGTTACACCTCAGACTGATCAGGGAATTGAGGGAAGAACTCGCCATGCCCTTCACAAGGCTCTTCAACCTGTCCCTGGATGCAGGGAGGGTGCTGGAGGACTGGAGGAGGGTGGACGTGGTGCCCTTGCACAAGGGAGGTAGCAGGGAGCTGAAGGAGAACTACTTCCCAGTCAGTCTCATGTCTGTGGTGGGGAAGGCAATGGAGGCATTAATCAAGGAGAGGGTGGTGGATTATCTGGGAGAAGTGTGGCCTGCAGGACAGCAGACAGGATGGCTTCACCAAAGGGAAACCATGCAAGACCAACCTAATTGAGTTCTTTGATTGGGTGACTCAGGTAATCAACCAGGGGGGCAGTGGACATGGCCCATCTGGACTTCAGAAAGACTTACAACACCGTCCCCCACAGGAGGTTGGTGAGCAAGATGGAAAGCATGGGGTTGGGAGGGAAAATAGCAATCTGGGTGGAAGCATGGCTAGCAGGGAGAACTCGGAGAGTGTTACTAAATGGTGTGAACTCCAAGATGGCAAGAGCAAGGAGTGGGGTGCCACAGGGGTCAGTTTTGGGTCCACTTCTCGTCAACATCTACATCAGTTATATTGCAGAATGTTTGGGGGGGTGCCTATTTGCCGATGATACAAAAATCTGTAATAGGGTAGACACCCAGGAGGGGTGGAGGACATAAGGAAGGACCTTTAGATGCTCTAGGAGAGGGAAGTGGCAGCTGAAATTTAATGCCAAGAAATGCGTTGTGATGTACCTAGGGAGTAAAAACATGCATGCAGCCGGCCCGGTGGCACAGAGGGCTGAGGTGTTGAACGCCACACCTCGCTCCACGCCGGCGACCCGGGTTCAGGAGCGGACTCGGATAGCCGGTGGGTCGGCCGGGGAGTAGGCCTGAGCGTCCGACGACAGCCCGCCTACCCGTGGATCGGCCATATTCCGGTTTCCAGCGACTCGAGCGGAGGCTCGAGGAAGCACATGCCTGCACAGGGATTGGTCGGACGGCCGCCAGCAGATCAGACGTCCGACGGCCATGACGCCAGGGGGAGATCTGCTAAGGGGAGGGAGAAAACAGGGAAAATGGAAGCCTGCCTCGTCCGGAGGAAGGGCCCCTGGGACGTGCCCGCGATTTGCCAGCGCCCACTCGACAGTCCACGGGCCGATGAAATTGTAAGTTACGGGGAGTGCCCTCACCCTGCCCCACCTGGGGTAAACGCGGCTCCATGGGGGCCTGTGGACTGTGTGAGCTGGGTCGCAGGTAGCGGGATGTCCGCGGGACAACGCCGAAGGGTCGGAGGAGGCAGGCTAGAGGAGAATAAAATACAATTTCAAAAAAAAAAACATGCATGCAGGGTATACGCTGGGTGGGGAGGAAATCAAAAAATCTGAACAAGAAAGGGATCTGGGGATCATAGTCCCCTGAAACCTTAAAGTAGGGTTCCAGTGTAGCAGGGTAGAGGGAAGGGCCAATAGAATGTTGGCATGCATTGGTAGGAGCATTACTTGCGGAAGAAGGGAGGTAATAATGCACCTCTACAAAGCTATAGTGAGGCCACAACTAGAGTACAGGGCTCAGTTCTGGAGACCACACCTCCACAAGGATGTAGATGCATTGGATAGGGTTCAGAGAAGGGCAACAAAAATGGTGCAGGGTATGCAGGGGAAGACATACGAGCAGAGGTATAAGAAGATGAATCTGTACATGCTGGAAACAAGGAGGGAAAGGGGTGACATGAGTAATACCTTTAAATATGTAAAGTGGCTAAATAAAGTAGGAGAAGGGGGTCTGCTAAAGAGGAAGGAGGGAGCCAGAACTAGAGGGCACAGAGAAAGACTGCAAGGAAATAGATTCAGGGGCAATGTGAGGCGGCGCTTCTTCACAGAGAGGGTGGTGGTGGTGCCCTGGAAAAGACTGCCAGACAGAGTGGTGGGAGCTAAAACAGTGGTGGAATTTAAGAGGGCATGGAACAGGCATATGGGGCTGAGTACTGGGGTGGAGGGCAGGGACAGGTAGGAAGGGGGGTATGTGAAAGGGGAGGGATGGGAAGACTTGAAGGGCTGGAAGGGTCCTTTTCTGCCATCAAGCTTCTATGCTTCTATGATTCTATGATAGGCACAGTGAGTCAAGGCTAGTTTACAGGTGCATCCGTGTTGAGGGGGCACAGAAACTTTCAAGGGGTACAACAGGGAGTGAAACAGTAATAAGAAAGTGACAGCAGTAGGTGCATAAACATGTACAGTAAAATCATACAAATAAGGAATTTTGAAGAAATAAAAAAACATTGGTTATGGTGTAAACAAGCATGTGATCAGGAATGTCATGCCAAGAACATTTCTAGAAATGTGGCACACAATAAAATATGAATCTGTTGGATACTACATTATGTCATGGTGTTATTGTGTCTGATGGTGTGACAGTATGTATGGTGTGGAGTGGTGTGATAAAGTGCATGGGAGTATAGGGGTCATGAGATATGTCAGCATGCATGCTGGTATAGAGTGGTGTGACAGTGTGTATGGGTATATGAGGTGTTGCTGTGTGTGTGTCACAATACATGGGTGTATAATGTCTGTGTATCACAGTTCATGGTGGTATGTTGATGGGTGGTGTGGTAGCATGTAAGGTGTTGAGTGGTGTGAGGCTGCATGGTGGTATGGGTTCATGACATATCTCAGTGTGCATTTTGGTATGATGCCAGGTTGTGTGGCAATGCACGGAGGTTTGCAGTTGTGAGGCTTGTCAGCGTGCATGGTGGTATGATGTTGCTTGGTGTGACAGCATGCATTGGCTATGGTGGGTGCTGCGTCAGACTGCATGGGAGTATGGGGTTGTGAGGTGCATCAAAGAGTAGAGATGTGCGAAATTGTAAAATTTCACTTAGCGAAATATTTTGCGTAATTTAATTCATGCATTATGAAATTTTTTCACCTTGTATGTAAACATAATTTGTTGCGTAATGTGAAATTTCACCCAATTTCACCTACTTTCACTTTCACATATAACTTTGAGTTGAAGCCACTCACACAAGGTATTTGAATTCCAAAAAATACACACTAGTCTATGCACAAGGCCCAGATTGCCAACAGCCTTCGGCAGGAGCTGGCATTTCATTTGCAAACTCAATATACAGGGAATGCAACTGCACTACACATTATTATGTTGTTAAAATGAATCTTGCAGGTGTAACCAGCTCTAAAAAGTAACACACACCACAAATAATAAGGGAATAAGGTGTTTATTAGGGATGGGGTACATGGACACGGTACAGAATAAGTATAACAAATGACAGGCAGGATCAGGAGGACAAGGGTAATACACACTCCTTAATTATGGCAAATGACATCATGGTTTCCCTATGGGGAAAAAGGGAAGCCCATTAATTATAATTATTTTACATACAAAATAAAGAAACAAGAGGACTTAAGGAATAGATGTAGATTAAAGAGGACAGAATAGTTTTTTTTTTTTTGGTTTCTGTTTTTTATGGGGAGGTCATACAAACAACATAATGGAAGATAGAAAAATGAAAATAAAAAAGACAAATTAATTTGTGATGCCAGTGGTGGCACCACGGAATTCTGACAGCATGCACATGATTTTGTCAACATTACACTGTAGTTTAGAAATCCCTTCCCCCCGGCATCACTAAATTCCTGTCTGAAATCATTTAACTGTTGTCAGACATGCTGGACTTCAGACAGGACAGTGGATAAGTCTGTGTATGTCACTGGCACTGCTGGCAAGGTGGGGACTGCCTGTGCCGCTGGTTTTGGACAGGGAGGGCCCTGGAGGGGTCTTGATGTTACTGACTGCTGCTGTTTTCTGGTATGGCGAGCACAGTGAGGATGTTTAACTGATCCAGCCATGCCTCCCTCATGCTCACCCCCTTTAGTGCTTACACCCACACTGCTCCTCACAGCTGCACTTGATGATGCCGCCACCTCCTGAAATTTGAGGTACCATTGCAGCAGGTGGTGGTGGACCATGTGGCTATGCTGGTCACTTGCCCCAAAGTGGGATCCACACTTTCCTCGATGCACTTCCTGCCCGCATAGATTGCAGGTGACCACTGGGTCACCAACCGATATTAAGTAGAAAAAATCCCAGACAGGAGAACTTCAGGGATGACTGAGCCATGGGGGGGGGGGGTGCCACAGATAATGCCTCAGGCACTGACTCCTCTGGCTGCTTGGGAGAGGGCACAGTCGCCTGCTACCTGAGCGGAGGAACAGTATCCTCCTGGTTCTGGGAAGGGGGCACTGTCTCCAACTTCTGCTAGTGAGGGGGCACAGTTTGCTGCTGGGTGCTGATGCTGAAGCAAAAAGCCTCCTGCTGTGGCATTTCATTTGTGATTGTTAGCTGAAATGTGCGTACAGGTGCCTCACTGTCTTCACTCTTCTCCATTATTTATTTATTTATTTGCTTTAGTTAACCAGGTAAGTCACACTAGACAGCCAAGTGCCTATTTTCAGGTGCGACCTGGGAGAGTTATAAACTTGAGTATACAAGTACAGTGATGAATAAATCTTACATACAATGAGACATCAGGTGATATAAGAGAATGGCAACCAGAAAAATGTCACGACCCGGGGGGGGGGTTACAGACGACCCAGGAGAGTTACAAGCTAGAGCATACACAAACAGTGAGTGAGTCAAATTTACATACAATGAGACTTGGGCATCATCATCACTGATGACCTGACATCATCCAAGCAGACCTCTAAAGCAGTAGGTAAGGCTAGGGGGGTGTTAAGGTGTATTAGTAGGGGTATCACACGTCGTAAGAGGGAGGTAATAATCCCTCTGTACAAGACACTGGTTAGGCCCCATCTGGAGTACTGCGTGCAGTATTGGAGGCCACACCTTCACAAGGACATTAACCAAATTGAGGCAGTCCAGAGAAGGGCAACTAAAATGGTGCAGGGACTGCATCAGAAGACATATGAGGACAGATTAACAGAGCTCAATATGTATACCCTTGAGCAAAGGAGGGAGAGAGGTGATATGATCGAGGCATTCAAACACCTTAAGGGCATTAACAAGGTGAAAGAGTCTAACATGTTTAAATATAAGAAAAATAGCAGGACAAGAGGACACAGCATGAGATTAGAGGGGGGCCGATTAAGGGGGAATGTGAGGAAATTCTTTTTCACAGAAAGGGTGGTGGATGCATGGAATGGCCTACCTCAAGAAGTGGTGGCTATGAATACAGTGCAGGGCTTCAAACAGGCATGGGATAGGCATAAGGGAGCAATACAAATGAGTATGAATAGATAGGCCACTGACAGAGCAAAGGCCGATGGCACATTCATAAGGTAGAAAAAGAAATGGGCAGACTGGATGAGCCATGCGGTCCTTATCTGCCATCAACTTCTATGTTTCTATGTTCAATGGGAGAGCAGGCGATACCAAATTTGATATTCAAGGAAGAAATGGCGTGCTTAGCAAGATTTGAGTAGGTAGTAAACAGCGTTCAAAAATGATTCAGGACAAGATAGGTACAGTGCACATAATAACCACAACCCAGGTTCAGTCATATGATAAATCGAAGTAAGTGCCAGCATGTGGGGCGGGGGGCTGAGGGGGAGATGGGGTGGGAGACTTAGGGACAAGCCAGCAAGGGGGGGAGGGGAATAGAGGGCCTGGTGACCTCATTCGGGAATGAAGACAGGAAGTCAGACTGGAGTAGGGATGCCATTTAGCCATTACTTGACCAGTTGATGGGAGAAATAAGCGCAGTGGACCCTGTGGGCACAGAGACCTGCCATGTATGCATGGTGCAGGGGGCTACGAGGTGCATGGACAGGTGGAGGATCCCTTCAGGAAGTTCCAAAGGGAAGTTTTAAAGCCTGGATGGGAGGGGGTGGACTGAGTAAGGGCAGGGAACGAATTCCATAATTTAGGGGCATAGATGGCAAAAGCCCGATCACCCGCAAGGTGTGGAACCAGACGATTAAGTGTCGCCCTCGACCTAAGATGGTAGGAGGAGGCGTCAGGGTTGAGGGGAAGGGCAAGGGCAGCAGGGGTGGCTGATCTGACAATGTTGTCAATGAAGTTCCCTACTACAAAGATGCGGTGCTTCTCAGGAGGGAGCCATTGAAGGCGTGTGTAGAGGTCACAGCGGTGCGTCAGGGGAGGGGCAGAAAGCGCAAAGCGGCAGATGCTGTTGTAGGCTGTGTCCCATTTCAAAAGGCTGGATTTAGGCATGGGGGCAAAGGTTACTAGCCTGTAGCAGAGAGAGGGGAGGAGAACACCCCTGGCTAGGGCCACCCGAGCAGCTGGAGTAAGGCAGTTTTTGGCTCTGTAGGCGAGACCAAGTTTACCATTCGTAGCCTTGCAGACATTTCGGATGTGTAAGGAGAGATCCAGCTGAGGGTCCAGAGTGATGCCTAGGTACTTGATAGTGGCAACCGTCTGCAGGGGAGAGCCATCGTCCCCATGGATTAGTAGGGGGGCAGGGCAGGATTTAATTTTGTTCAGGGAACCAAAGAGCATAGCCTGGGTTTTTTTGAGGTTGGTGGTAAGCTTGTGTTCCACCAGCCAGGATTGGATCCGCTTGAAGTTGGAATTTAGTTGGGAATTGATGGTGACAATATCACGGGCACTATCCAGAATGACAAGGTCATTGGCATACAGGGTGGTAAGCCCATGGTTGGTGATGGACGGCAGTTCATTGATGAAAAGGGAGAAGAGCGTCGGATCGAGGATGGAACCCTGAGGGACCCCGCATTGGACAGTGGTGAGGTTGGAAAGAGTCCAGTTAAAGTTGGCGTATTGCTTCCTACCAGAGAGGTAATTGAGGAACCAGGCATGGGCAGGGTTTGAGAGCCCAAGGGAGAGAAGAGTGGAGCTAAGGAGAGAGTGATCTACCCTGTCGAAGGCTTTGGAGAGATCCACGAAGATCGCTCCAGTGAGGTTGCCCTGGTCGGTTGCAGTTCTGATCTGCGAGGTGACTACAATTGTGTTCTTCTGGTAAAATAAAAATTAATTAATTGATTGAGCACCTGTTTTCTTTTGTAACATTTATGTTGGTCCAATTTAGAGATCATATTCAGTTATTTGGAGCATACAAAGCAATAACTGGCTTCTGTGAACGATTAAATTCACCTCGGCATTTAATCATCCACAGAAGCCAGTTATTGTGAGTATACTCCAACTAACTGAATGTTGTTATTATTATTATTATATGAGTTGGAGTTTATCTAGAGTATGGTTTTGATTGTTTTAATAGGGTACCATTGAATCTAATGAATTTAGTGAATAGAACAGGAGACAGAATAATAAGACTTGGTTTCTTTTGGTGAAATTAATATTTTATTGTGAACTGTATTGTTAAATGATAGTAGAAGACAACATTCAGATGGTGTCTTTCTTTTTAAAAAGTTTGTTAGTAACTCTTTTTTTCATAAGTAACATTGTTTCATAAATAACATTTTTAGAATTTTTTTAGTAATACTGTTTCATGAATAAAGTTTTCAGACTTTTGTTAGCAACTGTGTTTCATAAATAAAAATATACTTAACAAGCTGTTGCAAATAAATATTTCTTAACTGATGGCAAACAAATATTTCTTAACTGGATGATGTTTAGGTTTATCATTTTGTTTCTGTTTTCTAAGAGAAATAGGTAGGTCCATAGAAGTAGCAGTTTTGTATCACTATTTTCATGTTCTGTTGTGGTGGCAGATTAATAGTTGGTTGTCCAATGTTGGTGATGTTTTGTGCTTGTTCTATTTGAGTGACAGCTTGAAGTAAAATGTCATCTTCAATTTATTTCTGTGCTGGAGGCTGTGGGTTTATGCCTTGATTTTGTTGTTGTTTGTCATTGGTGGCATTATTTTCTTGCTGTTGGTTCCTGTCTGCTATTGTTTCTTCTTGAGGTGGTTGTTCTTGTTCGAGTACATCAGAATTGATATCAGAGTTTATTGGTGGTAGTGGGTTGTTTTCTTGTAGAGCAGCTGTTTCAACTGGTTTTGGTGGTCTTGTTTAGTAGAGCTGCAGATAAGATATTGCTGAATTATCTACATTCTGAGTTTGAGTAAGATCTTATGGCAGCTTCATTTTTATGCCCTGTTACTTTCATAATGTTTCTTGTTTCTGCACCATAGTCACTTAGTATTGTTGCTGCAGTCGCTCGCAAGCAATGGTTTGTATGTATTGTTGACAAACGTGCTTCCTTACTGATGTTGGACATGAATTTTCTAAGTGTGTGAACTCCCAAATTTTTGTTTTTGGTACCAGAAAGTATCTGTAGCTTTCCAGGTAAGTTCCAATTTTGGTTTTAGCCACAAGTATGGTATGCCTGGATTTAATTTTGTGATGTGTAGTTCATAAGCTGCGACTGGGCAGAGGGGATTCTGAGGTTGTTCGTACATTCTGACTTCAGGTACATGTTGGTCTATTGGGTTGCTTCCTGAGGGTGTCTTTATCTTTGGATTGATGGAAAAGCACAGGAACTTTTTGTTATTGTCATCTAGTGATTCTTTAAAGATGGTTTTAATCATTGTATTCATGTTTGCTGCCCCTTGTTAGGTGAAGTGTAGTGCTAGATTAAACCACACTAGCCTTTCTAGTGCTTTTGGATTATCTTTAGATAGTATTTTTGTATGTATTCATTTTTGCAGGTCTCCTTTTTCAAGTGGTTGGTGGTGTTGAGCTTTATCTTTGTTCTCCCGTTTTAATTTTTTTAAAAGGGCAACAAACATTGTGTTGGATTTTAAGAATTCCTTGTCTGTCATTAAACAGATTGGTTTGGAGTTTGGTGGTTCCCTTGAGTACTGTATATGTTTGATTCCAGCACTTAAGCTTGTGAAGGAAGATTTTCCGTAGTCGCCTCCTGTAATTTTTTTCAGTGAAGGATAGAAGTTGTAGAGATCGTTATCTAGTTCCTCAGGAGTGAAGTTTTCAATGTGTTCACTGATGGTGTTCAGTTGTAGCCATTCTGTAAGCAGAGAAGAGGAGGGAGTTATTATTGTAGTATGTGTTGTTGAAGTGATTCTTCTTTTATAGAGTTATATAGTTTATTTGTTTATTGGTTTGTTTATTTTTTATTGTTCGTCTTCTTTATATTGGGTGGTGAGCGTTGTGTTTTTTTTGGTTTTGATGCTTAGTGACTGTGGAATGCAAATCTTTGGTTTTATGAATGGAAGTTTTCATTAATTTGAACAAAAGCATATAGTGTACATGTGGAAATAAATTTGATTTAAATAACATAACACTTACAATGAGCATAGATTGCAAAATAACTTTGTTAATGCTCTTGTTAGGTTTAAAGTGACACATTTAGGGAAATGTGCAATTTGGGTTTTCAAGCACAATACTCCATGTCTGTCCTGCACAGAGGATCAGGCATCGGGGTGTTCCATGGGGTCATCAGCCCTTACGCTCACCCTATTGTATGAGTAAATAAGTTGAGATGGGTCAGTATAGGAGAAAGGGGTTAGCATTAGGGCTGACAACCACAAGGAAGACTGTCTATGTGTGTTGGTGTGTGTGGTGTGGGAGGTGGATGTTATGGTTGGAAATGCTAATGCCACATTTCCCTACTTTTGTCTTGTAAACCTTAAGTTGCACAATAATGAGTTTTTTTTTTCAGTTTATATCCTTACTTTTTGACACAGTTTATTTATATTTTTATTTGTGTGTGGGAGTGCATGGTCGTTTGGTTGTTGTGGTCTCATCTATGGATACGTGTGAATAGGTATGTAGCTGTGAAAGAATAGGTATGTAGCTATGAAAGAATAGGGCTGTCTGGTCCCTGCATTGACATTTACTGAACAACAGTGACTGAATTGTCAGCATAGGCATCCTGGGTTCTGGTCTCACATAAGTGGTACTGTAAGTTTTCAAATTCCCACCAAAATATAATTTTGCAATTTTGCACAACTGCAATGTTCTTCCTTGTGAAAAGTGCAAAACATTAATTTTGTCCAGAACTTAAAAAATGAGAGCTGTGGTGTACGTGAGGTTGCATTATTGAAAGGCTATGTTGAAATTCTGACATCAGAATATTTAAAATTCCTGAAGTTACCAGTGTGTGCAGCAAGATTTCAACTAATGATAATAATTTTGCTATTTTTACATGGCTTGAGTCCAAATGTTTAGTATAACCTTCTTGAGACCCCATCTCATAAACAACAGCAGAAAAAATGACAAATCCTGCCTAAAAGGTGAATTTGCCAAGTGACTGTGAAATCATGTTTTGGGTGGGATTTGCATAGTGACCATTGCATTGTTCGTGAGATGGAGTCCCCAAAAGGCTATATTGAAAATTTGGGGTCAAAATGTCAAAAAATGGCTAAGTTATGCAGAGAAGTTGAAATTGCCATTGAAATGCATTGAACTGTGTTTGGTTTACTTTCTCATATTGCAGTCTGCGGTTTTAGCAGCAAGACGTGTTTTTGGTCAGGAGTGGATCACGGACTTGGGACCTGTTTAGGTGAGTGAGGGTTTGTGGGATGTACTGGTGAATGAGGGTTTGTGGAGGTGTACTGGGGGGCGTTGGGTTGTGGGTGCTGAGTGGGAGGTGGAGTTGGGGGCGAGGGACCAAATTGTGTTTTTTTTTTCCACAGTGTACACAAATGAAGCTTGGGGGGGAACAGTGAGGGACCGTTTTCTTTATTTTAGGTTTTGTTTGACATTGGGCAGGAGGGAGAGCACCACTAGACACCAAGGAGTTAATAATCTGATAAGTGGGGTTTTATTTTTTTGAAAACTGGGACTCGAGACACCGGAATGATGTAAGCTTGTTAATTTTAATGGGTGGGTGAACTGGAATGATTGTGGGTTTATAAATCGAAATGACAGTGTGAAACATGGGGGCACAGTGACATGAATGGAAGGGAAAATGAAAAATTGATTTAGGCATGTGGTTTGAATATTAATTGTAGCAGCAGGCGGAATTGATGGGGCTATATGTGTATGGAACAGATCCAGGACTTTAATCAAGGGGGGAAGATATTATAAGTGAGCTCATAAATAGGAATGACAGCGTGAAATATGGGGTCACATTAACATGATTGGAAGAGAAAACGTTAATGGGTGTAGGCATACTGTATGAATTTTAATGGCAGCACTTACAGGAATCGGTGGGGCTACATATGTATGAATCAGAGTGAGAACTGGAGTGTACAGGGGCAGATAATATGAGTGGGAGTTCTAAGGTTAAAAAAATGGGTCAGTACATGGCATTATTTTGACGTTCATCAGTGGACAAAAACATGGATTGAAATTTAGTGGTGTGTGGGGGCTATGACAAATTGCAGAAGAGTACATTCTGTATCGTGCATTTGTTTGGCTTGTTTTATGAGCAATTATGGGGAGAGAGTGTTACCTGTATTACATCTGCAGGCGGTATATTGGAATAGAATGTGCATCTGTATGGCATTTAAAATGAATGGGAACTGGCTTTGCTGTTGTAGGTTACTTATTGTGGTCTTGTTTTTGGTGTGGGGGTGGCATACAGTGTGCTTGACAGGAACTGTGAGACACTGTTTTCTGTTTTTTCTGTGGATGTAGTGGGGAAAGTATTGTGGACATTTTATTTATCAAAATGTGTTTCTGTATTTTACTTCTCAGTACTTGCTGGTTTGTTTTCAGTGTGTCTTCTACTGAAGTAGTAGTGTTCCTGTTAACAGTTTACCAGAAGAAGCTTTCAAATGAAATGTAATGGTAAATATTTTTAAATATTTTTGCTGCTCATTTCATTTGTTTTTTGTGTTTTTTTTTTTGTCTTTTTCCGACAGTATGGTGGCTTTTTGTTCTTCTGTCAGGCTTTGAAATCTTCTATTTGTCTGTTTAAAAGCTGCTGATGTGGACAGCTGTTGTGATGCCATTTTTCACTTTTTTTTTATCACTGAGGTGTGATTGACTGTTGGCGTGGCTAGTGCTTGATTAACCAGCTGTGGGTGGGGTTTTGACGAATAACCGACTCTGGTGGTATTGCTTTGTTGTTTGTAGAACAATAACCCATGGCAGTTCTTAATTGTGCTTGGCTAAGAGGAGATGCCTCTCGTATAATAAAATGCATCAAATCATCTTTTTTCTTGATCTTTTGTTTCAAGGACCGATATGGCAACAAAAATATTTTTCTTTGTCGTCACATACATCATCACTTGAGACTTCATGTCATTTTTGTTTGCTTGCATAAAATGGTCTCAGCTGATAATCTGAACCCACTTAGTACAATTTCATCATTGTTCTTTTTTTATCTCAGTTTGGCAAGCTACAGGTAATATTTTTGTCTTTTTTTTGTATATCTTTAATAAATTTAAACACCAAATAACCAAACAATATAAAAAATTCATAAGACATGAGCACACCATATAACAATTAACGATACCATAACAACCATTTAAAAACACTGACCCTTTGCAGGCTCCACACCCAGGCTATAGGGGCCCTGTACTAGAAACCAGATCCATTCTGTCAGCAAGCAGGAGCTGCCAAAGCCTGCCATGGGGGGCAAGCTGGGGGGAGGACCGGGCTTAAGGTAAGTCCCTGGGATGCCAGATGATGGGGCTGCAGGGCTGGTGGAAGGAGCAGCCCACCCCAGCAGGGGAGAAAAAGAAAAATTAAAAAAAAAAACACGATTGTAAGAGAAAAAACTAAAAGCACAAACACAATTCTTTCCATAGTAGCATATAACTCATCAAAAGTAAACTCTGTCACAGGCTTACATGCAATTAACGACAGAGATTAAGAATTATCTGGGAAGGGAGGAGCCAATGCACATCCCCAGTCACCTCCCCAAGGGAACCCTCAGAAAGAACCCCCCCAAACCACACCCCCCAAGTCTCAAAGGGAACTGTCCCATAACACAATCGCCTTCTCAGGTGACAGGGAGTTGATGTACCCACCCCCAACTGTGGAAAAATAGTTCTTCCCTCCCTCTCAGAGAATAAGTAAGTCTTTTCAATGCCAGTGTCTTGAGTCATAATGTTTTCCACTGACCTAGCGTAGGGGTATTGCTGGAAACCCATGTATTTTGAACGCATTGATATGCTAACACCAGCAATACTCTAACCCACCTGGGATAGGGTTCTCATCCCTCTTCTCCCATATCCTCCATTCCCAATAGAATAGAGAGTGCAGTAAATAGCATCACTACTCCCCACAGCACCATCAGTTAATTCACAATATCTGCCCAAAACACTAAAGGCAGTACATACCCCTGGCTCATTGATGCCTCCCACACATCAGTAGTATAGCAGGATTGAAGTGATGCACCACAACAGGAGGGCAATACAATCTATGTAAAAATTTATACTGGGATTCCTTATATTCATTACATACCAGCAACCCCAAATGTGTCTTTATCAGAAGAGCCCAGTTCTCCTCCATAATAGGAATACCCAGATCTCTTTCCCATTGGATGTGAACCTTCTGTGATAGACCTGGAAAACATTCCCGATCTTGTTTAACCAGCCTTGAACTCTCCCCCTTCACTGACACTTGTGCCCGATAGGTCACCTGTTTCAGGGAGGCTAGCAGAGAGGCCTTCACCATATTCCTCCCATGGTTCCTTCTGAATTCCTGCACTTGCAGGTATTGAAAGAGGTGTGAAGCCAGCACCTGTAACCTCTTCTGTATTTCCTCAAAGGACCTAATACCCTTCTGTGTATACAGATTGCCCAGGCACCTGATCCCTTCCTCTCCCTTGCCCCAAACCCTGTGTCCTCTATGTCTGGCAAGGGCTCAGGATTTTTTACAATCGGAACAAGCGTAGTTTTATCCTCCCTGGCTTCTCTCCATGCTCGAATCCATTCCCAGGCCATTAGGACGTGCATCACTAGTGGTTTAGGCACCTCCAAAGTGCAATTGTGGTGTCTACCCCACAGGGAACAATGCACCAACAGCCTATATTGAGTGCCCATCTCCTCTAAGTCCTGCCAACTGGCAGCTACCCCTCTGGTCACCCAGTCATGGACACAGCAATACTGTGCCACAATCTGGTAACCCTGTATGTCAGGGAACACAAGTTTACCCCAGTCCACCCCATTTTTGAGATGCTGCAGATTCCAACAGGGTCACCTTCCCTGCCAAATAAAATTAGCAAAGCCCTTCCCTAATTTTTTAATATCCTTTTTTGGTAGGACCCGTAGGAAGCATTTGCAAGAAATATAGCAATCTAGGAAGGATATTCATCTTTAGGAGATTTATCCTATCCAACCAACAAATAAGGAGGGCTGTCCACCTCTGGAACTCTGCTAGCACCTTATTGAACATGGTCATGTAGTTAAGAGCATAAAGACTATGTAGACCTCTGCCCACCCTAACCCCTAGATATGTAATGAACGTTCCAGCCATCTTCAACCCCCAAGTATCCCTGATCCAAAAGGCCTGGGGCTTCCCAATAACCATCAGCTCAGATTTATGCAGGTTCACTTTATAACCTGAAAAAACAGCAAACTGGGAGAGATCCTGCAGCAAGACCAGCACTGATCTCAGTGGATCTGTCATGTAGAGAAGCATGTCATCGATGTACAACGTAATCATGTGTGGCTTTCCCAACTTGCCAGTCATCCCTTTGATATCCTTCTGCTTCCTAATCTTAAAAATCCATGGCTCTATAGCCAAAGCAAAATGTAAGGGGGACAGTGGACATCCCTGCCACATACCCTAGAAAAGATGAAAATCCTCTGAGAGTCTGCCATTTACCAGAAGTCGAGCCCATGGATGGACATAAAGCAGCTTCACCAGGCCCAAAAACTCATCTCCCAAACCAAACCTACCCAGAACCACAAATAGATAATCCCATTCTATTCTGTCAAAGGCCTTCTTGGTGTCCATCAAGAGCCCCAGTGCACCACATTCAACAGCTGAAGCAGGTTGTGATTCAGCAATCTTCCCTGTACAAAACCCGTTTGGTCTGAGTGCACCAATTTTGGGAGTACCCATTCCAGGCACCTAGCCAACACTTTGGCAAATATTTTGATGTCACAGTTTGGGAGGGAGATGGGCCTGTACAAGACACAATCTAGTGGGTCCTTATCTGGCTAAGGCAACAGACAAATGGAGGCCTCATAACATGTAGTGGGCAGCCTCCTCTCCTCTTGGGCCTCCTCCAACATTTATGTTAGATGACCACCACAACCTCCCCAGATCCTTATAGTATTTGACACCAGAGCCATCTGGGCCACTTGCCTTTCCTCTTTTAAGTGAGCCCCTGGCTTGAGCCATCTCTATCCACATAATAGGCACCCCAAGCACCTTCCAATGCTCTGCTGGGAGCATGGGGATCATGATGCTATCCAGGAAAGCTCCAGCTGCATCCCTGGTGCCCTCATTTGTGAAATATTCTTTGTTGTACTCAATTTTAGAGTCAGGGTGATAAATACCTAGAACTACCAGAGTTCCTGTTTCTTTCTTCTTTGGGGGCAAAATCCCTGCTGTTGCTTCTCTCTGTATGGTTTCGATTTTTTTCAATCACTGTATGGTAATATTTATTTCCTGTATTATATCCTCTAATTCAGTTCTCCCTTCATTCTTATTTTTATTTAATCTGGGTGAATGGAGTGATTCCATATCTTTTCCATTATATACTTTGTTTTGTAGCTCAGGAGGGTTATTAGCCCCAGGGATGTTTATCTGATCGACAAAGGAATGACCAAAGTAAGGGTTTGGAGAGAAGACTGCTTCTGAGTAATCCATATCAGAGCCTCCACTGTTTTCCTGATCTAAAGTTTCCCACACATATGCTTCAAAAGAAATCCCATCTGATACATATTCATATGCTTCCTGAGATATCCTGTTTTCTTAGGAAAGGTTAAATCCACCACATTCCCACCTTTGTTTGTTTTTCTGAGGTCAGCACCTGTAATGGGAGTAGATAGATGTCAGGGCTCTTTGTTTATACCTATCCAGATTTCTGTAATTTTAAGGTGTTTATTATCTTTATGTAAATCTAAATTTTGGCTTCCATTAAGTAGGGGCTCTGCCAATTTTTAATTTTTTTAGCATTTTTATTTCTAGCCTTTCTCGGAGTAGTTTGAAAGTTTTGCGTCTCCTGCATTTCTTGATTTTGGGCAAATTCATCATATGATTTAATTCTAACAAAAGAAATACCTTTACCACTTCTTGTCAGTACCATTTCAAGACAAATTGTATGAAAACAGTCAAAAATTTTCAGTCTGACAGTCTGACAAAGAAGAATGTCAGAATGAAGAAATGCCTTAATTAGTCTAAGCCCAATATAATAAATAGGTGAAATTTATGATTGACAGAGGTGTGCAATACCAAAAATGCACACTAAAAATAGGTCCAGAGCATAAATCCTGTTATCAATATCAGCATATAGAATAGCAGCTTAAATACCCAAGTAAGCTCAAGTCTATACTGTATAAGGCTTAATAATAAATATAAATAATTTACTTGACAATCTGAGGTTTAAGAGAAAATCTCCCATATAGACAAGTAATATATTGAGCATCAGTTGTTTATAAAACAGATTACTTCCAGATTCTGTTAGTCTCTCTAGATCTTTGTGCTTTAAAATAAGCCCAGATAGACAGTCCAGACCAATATGACCAAAGAAAGAAGCACATTTTTGTTACCACCAAAAAGAACTGAGTTTACAGACATAGCCTTGAAGCAAGGAAGTCACAAGTGGGTCCAAAGTCAAAGAGCCAGATGTTGCCTTCAAGTCTCATCAGCCACTATTATGCCATGCTATAAGACTCTGAAGTAGAAACCGCTTGGAATCCAAGATTTTTTTGAAAGCCAGGAAGACTCCAGCTGGGGCCACCAAAACGGTCTCTGCAAATAGAAAATAAATAAATAAAGCCAGTAAAAATGTCCGGCTATAAGGGGTCTTCCTAAGGTCGGGGACCTTTTTCTTAATAAAATAAGATGCTAAATGGGCTATAAACTCAGAAATCCAGCAATAATATAACAAGCAAATCTCATCTCCCAAAAATATTTGTTTCAGTTTTGAACTTTAATACTCACTCATGCTCCCTTAAGATGCATAATGTGAAAGATCTAGCTTCCTTGAAGTTCTGACACTGAGCCAAATTGATGCCAACGAGTCAAGCAGAAGTCGTGCTGATTATATTTAATCCAGTCATCCGACTGACCGAATACATTCTTAACCAATAAAGGTTCTTTGATTGTTTTGGCTGTTAGTAACTTTAGCTACAGGCTGATAGTGCCCTGGCTATGTACTATGCATTCAGACACTAAGATGCTAAGATATTCTGGTAGCAAAAAAACTCTAAAGCACTTAGCTTTGCTTATCTGTTGAGCAATAAGGAGCCATGTCAAACTGTGGCAAGCAAAAAGTAAAAGGCAAGGAGAATGCCACTCATGCGCAGCTAAATCCTTGGCCGTTGATTGCGCCAGACAGAACGTGCCTCATACAGGTGAATTAAAATAATCAATTATTTAATTTGTTGATTACCAGTATTGGTTATTACTAATTTGTAAAAACAAAGGCTAAGAGGCCAATACAGTCCATGTAGGCAATATAGCCAATATAGCAACATATTACCTGATTTAAAATCCAGTTTAAATCCTGCTGCCCTGGAGGTGATTGAGTAATCAGACAGTCAGAGTAAATAAATGCCCTGTGAGATATGCTGAGAGATATACTGAGTTTATAATGTCTCTATATTATAGATAATTATTGTGGCCAAGGCTGTCCCTAAACACCCAGATCCAATTCAAATAATATTACACCAGTTAACCTGGTGTTAGAACTTCGAATTAACAAGTAGCTCTTTACTCTTTACTATAGCTTGGAAGCCAGCGAATTCCTGGTGAATATCATGGTTAATATCTTATGACACAAATAAATTAAAACATAATAATTAACTTCTATAGTAAGGTAAAATGAGAAAAAATAAATGAAGTATAAAAGTTTCCACCAGAAATATCATGCAATAACAGCATGGATAAAGTCCTGTAGATATGAAAAATGTATAGGAATCCAGAAGATGGACTCAAAAGCTGTTGGGACAAAAAACCCCAAGGTCTTATTTAGTTTTAAGTTTTGGTTTCAGACTCCTTCAAGGACCTGTGATCCCAGCAGTAACTACAGTGTGTAGCACACAGACAAAACATGTCCTGGGATGACCAGCTCTCTGCAGGGCTGCCTTGAGTCCCCCTCCTCAGGCGCAGGCTCTCCACCATAGACTCCTAGCACCGGGGGGGGGGGTTCAAAACCTCAGGGAAAGCTGTGTATTCTTCTGCAGCACAAGAATGACTGAAAAGAAAACTGAGTGACAGGTCGCTACTGTCAACACTCTGTATTTTATATTGTCCACAACCCATGGCTTCCACACCAAATGACAAGTTTTAATACCCAGGCAACAGTGGGATACCTGTTATAAAATAGAGGGAAGTATGTCAGTGTTCCTGCTCGTCGGCTCCTCCTCAGCTAGACTGGTGTGCAGCTGTGCAGTCCGTCCTCCCTCCTTTACCAGTGTAACTAATAATGGGCCTAGCTTATTACCCCACTCAAAAATCCGATGTCAGACAAAGAATAATGCCATCCAGGCCTTATCTGTAAATAGCAGATTCAGGGCTTCCTGCACCACTGTAAGTTCCCTGAGACAGTCCTCACTCCTAGTTGCAACACTCCTGTCTAACTCCTTTAATTTGCTTCTAGTTCCTTCTTCTTTTCCCTATGTTTCTTGTTAAAGATGGTCACATGCCCAGTTATAACACCCCTCGCATAAGCTTTCCCCACCTCCCACAAAGTAATCTTCAAAGAGGTAGTAGCAGAATTATTACTCACATACTCGTCCCAGTTCTCCCACAGAAACTGGCAGAACTTCTTCCCTGCAAGAAGATATGTAGGAAACCGCCAACTCGAGGAGGAAGGGGCATCCCTCCCAACCTTCATGCTAATGATTACCATTGCATCATCTGAAACATAAATAGGTGAGGCAAAGCAAGGCAAGGCAAAATTTATTTAAGACGCCCAAGGCTCTGGGCGACGTACAAATAAATAAACACATATTCAAAAATAAATCAATAAAAACACAAACATTTTTAATAAACATATAAATAATAACGCTTCATATAAACATTACCCATAGACGGTAAACTAAACAATAAATTTTCAACAGCTATAATCAGATCAAATCTATAAATTAATAACTTAATCCAAAAATGCCTGAGTGAATAGGAGGGCCTTAAGGTGGGCCTTGAATACCTCCAAAGTAGGGGCCCCCCTTATCCCCAGAGGGAAGTGAATTCCACGGGATGGGGGCGGTGACACTAAATGTCCTGTCACCAGCTGATTTCAACCTCATTCTGGGAATTGCTAGGGGGCCTCCACAGGAGGAATGGAGGTGGTGAACCGAGAGAGCAGGTGCAAGAAGGTCTAACAGATAACCAGGGCCCTGACTATGTAGGGCCTTATAGGTGAGAAGATCAACGTTAAAGAGGATCCTCCTCCTGAGCAGCAGCCAGTGCAGCTCATGCAACACCGGTGTAATATGGCAAAATTTCAGCTGCCCAGTAAGTAACCGGGCAACTGCATTCTGCACTAGCTGCAGTCTGCAGAGAGAGTCTGCGACCCTGAGGTAGAGTGCATTACAGTAGTCAAGCCTTGTTGTAACTAAGGCATGCATCAAAGTGGGGAGGTCCAGAGGTGGAACAAGGGGCCTTATCCTGGCGATATTTCTGAGATGGAAAAAACAGGAGTGGACAGTGGAAGATATCTGCGCCTCCATAGTCAAACTCCTATCCAGAATAACACCAAGATTTCACCCCCTAGAGGAGGCCTTCAATGGAACAGATCCCAGAACAAGTCCAGTCTCTGATTCAGAGGCCATCCTATCACACACTCTGTTCGACTCCACCACCAATACTTCCATCTTATCGGGGTTCAGTTGCAGCCAGCTAGAGGCCATTCAGTCATTGATCTCAGCAAGGCAGCTGTTTCGCACATCTACTGTGTTGGATGTTCCTGGGGCAAAGGACAAGTATAGCTGGGTATCGTCAGCATAGCATTGAAAACCCAAGCTATACTTTCTAATGATCCCTTCCGGGGGTAGCATGTACACTGCGAACAACATTGGGGCCAACACCAATCCCTGAGGTACTTCTCAAGATTGGGGACTGGGGTGGAGGAGAAATTCCCCATCACAACCCGTTGCCTCCTGTTGGTTAAATAGGACTTGAACCAGCGAAATAGGGCTATGCTCAGCTGTGTCCTCAAACTCATACTTATCCCATATATGTGTGTGTGTGTGTGTGTGTGTGTGTGTGTGTGTGTGTTATATGTAAAATATAGCTATACATATCTTTATATCTATATCTATATCTAAATCTAAATCTATATCTATATATACAGTATATATATGGGATATGACATGGCCTGACTGAAGATATCATATTTATCTTCACGAGATGTCAATGATATCAAGATATCTCATGAGTGGTGAAGCCATAAGTGCGATATCTTGATGCCATTGGCCTCAAGTAAAGATAAATATGATATCTTCAGTCAAGTCATGTCATGTTCTGTTTATACAACATATGTTTTGGGCCCCATGAAACACAAACCCCCAGAGATAACCCCACGTATCCCACATCAATATAAGAGATTACATATGTTATTTAAATTATCTGATTGATCCTGGCAGTTTAAAGTTATTTAAAGAAAATTATCTGGTTGATCCTGCCATTTTTTTTAAACAAGTAATAATTTAAAAATGTGTCTGGTTGATATGCTACTCTGCCATTTGGTAAGCCTACAATGCTTTCACTTTCTGTCCGAAGTTTAGCTTGATCGAGTGGTATGAAGACAGGCACATTACACGCTGTCAGAGCTTTTCTTTGAATGACATATAGGAACATAAAGATTTCACCATGACATATAAGAACATGTCCAGAAGCAAATGATTTGATACCTTTTATTGGACCAACATAGATGTAACATTTATGTTGGTCCAATAAAAGGTATCAAATCATTTGCTTCTGCATCTGTTCTTACAAGGACCAATATGGCAAAGACTAAATCTGTATGTCCTATAGGAACATGGACACATCACTATGACGTATAGGAAAACATGGAGATATCAGTGATGTCTGAATGGGATATTAGTTTTTATCTGTGGATTTATCCCAAAACAAATGTTGTATAAATATGTTTATGCAACTGGCGTCTGTGTGATAAATAGGGGATACATTATGGACAGGAGTGAGATATAGAAAATATTCTCACTCCTGCAGAGTGAGCTATGTATTCTCACAAGTGCCGAAGGCATGAGTGAAAATACACAGCTCACTCTGAAGGAGTGAGAATATTTTCCATATCCCATGATCTGCCCATCATGTGTGCGATTTATACCACAGGGGTGAGAGCTTTAGGAACATTTTTTCTGATTCTGTGTGTTTCCTGATCATTGTGCGTGTGTGTGTGTGTGTGTGTGTGTGTGTGTGTGTGTGTGTGTGTGTTCTGAATGGACCGGGAGTCAGAAACACAGCTGAGTGTGTTTTGCAAAGCCAACTGAGTGAGTCAGAGGCTCAGTAAGAAAGACAAACTGCTGCAGGTAGCACTGAGAAACAGAAACTGCTTTGTAAAGGAGTTTCATTTAGAATTCAGGTTGTTTTGTAGCTGAGATCAGCACAGAAATAGGCTAGGAATGTTAGAAACACAATGGGACATAGGTGAGAGTCTTTTGCAAAGCTATTTGAGTAAGTTGCAGCTTCAGTGAGAAAGAGAAACTGTTTTCTGAAGCAGTTAGCTTTAGAATGCAAGCTGCAGTGCATTTATTCTCACTCTGGTGACAACAGCAGAGTATGGATAAATGTCGATATCATCTCTCTGCTGATGTCATCAGGATTTATCCTCACTGCAGTGGAAATAACACAGGATATCCTACTGAGAAAGCTCTCACCCCCGTGGTATAAATCCATTTATCTGAGTCACTGTGTAGATACATTTATTTATCTACACAGTTACTACGTCACAGATGTCTCCTGCCCCCATTGCCTGCTGTCACTACTTTACCCTTTCAATCTTGTACTTTCAATTTAAAACAAATGCCAAAACAAAACTCGTATTTTTCTTGTTCACCCCCACTGCTCTTTCACTGACTTGCTCTCTACTTGTCTGTCTGTTCAGCTCATGTATCCTAATCCCACATAGGAAAGAAATCCTGTTTTCATTTGTTTTCTCTTTTCTTCTTAAATACATCCATCCCAATAAGGCAAGCTCCAGCCGTCCACACTGCTTCCATGATCTCACATTGCTCCCGCTCCCTGAACTAGCAACCACTTTTTCACACCACTCCCATTGGCAAAAACTAAAGGACATGAAATTAAATAAAACAAAAATGCTGCTGCTGCCCAAAAATGTGTACCTGGCACTGTCTCCATAGCACCAACTCACCCTCTCACACTAAACAGAACCACCATTTTTTTCTTCATGACTTTCTCAAGTAGGCTGCACTTCAACCAATCAGCATAAATGTTCCTTCGTCACCACTAGCATCATCACATGGTGTCCATGACATTGTTCATAGCAGTGGAAAGGCTGAGGAGCATTAATTCAAGAGAAAAAACAAAAACACTTTTAAATTGCAACAATAAAATAAAATATCATAACAAAATATAAATAACCACAAAGTTCCTGCCTGTTGCATTAATGAAAAACACAACAGGGACCTTGTGGAATACTCTATTTATTTTCACTCATGCTGTTTGACCTTGGGCACATGTCTCATGGCTTACACTACTTGTGAGGTTATCCAAGGACAAAAAGCACTCATGAAAATAAATTGTTTATTCTACAGGTCTCTGTTGTGTAATATATTCCAGCAATATACATATTTATATTTATTCCAGCCAGGACCATGACCCATGGGGATTCAAATGAAAGTATATTCCTTGACTCCAGGCTTAGCTGCACACCAAACATTGATCAAGTACAGATCTGACAGCCTGGATTCCAAATGGACAGAGCAGCCCCCTGCTTAGCGACTCCTCCAGAGTGGTCCAGACTGGAATCCATCTCGCAGTTGAAATCCCTACATAATCAAATTCAGAAATTGTTCCCTATGCAACACATCCAGTATCTGCTTATAAAAGGCAGAGTCAAAGACTGCTGGAGCATAAATACTCCCATAAGTTAGACCTCCCTGTGAAGTGTCCTCTTAGAAAAATATACTGACCATCATGAGGGTCAGATATGACTTTATTCACTTGAAGTGGCAGATACTTGCTAACCAAAATTGCCCTCATGTGAGTTATAGGAGGTTAAATAACATGCTCCCACCCATTCCCCCCACCAGTTAGGCATGCTTAGCTTGACTGAAATGTGTTTCTTGCAGTAAAGCAATATGGGCTGCTCTCCACTTTAGAGCAGTGAGAATTTTTTTCTATTTGCCTGGGGAAGAAAACCACCGAACATTCCAGGAAACAATTCTAATCTGTGATATACAAAAAGTAAGTAAAAAAAAAACTGGATATGAACTAATCCTAACATTCAAATCAAACCTTGGGCACCAGAAAGTCTTCTGGGTGCGCTAAACACCCTTCCCCCCAGATATTCCTACCGTACAATCCCTGTGGCATTAACTATGGAATAACAACCATGAAAACAGTGAAAAAAAAAAACCCTAAATGCAACAGCTCGTCCCCCAATGGACCACCATTCCAAATGTGGGCAGGATAATGTCTCTTTTCCATACACAGTAGTAACCTCAACCACTCTCTGGCCAAGAGACCAATTTGACCAAATCCACAGATATTGTTTCCATGGTTCCCTCTCCTATCCCTGTGCAAATACATCCAGAACCATATAGTAGCCATCCCATCCTACAAAAACCCACCCACACAAGCATTTCAAAAGAACCAGCCATCACCCCCATCATGTGTCTCAGGACTTTGCCTCCCTAAACAGGAATACCCCCCTAGAAGTAGCAGACATTCAGTCCCCAACCCCGCAACAGATGTAGGGCCAACATCCCAGCATCTGCATTCATTAAACCATGCCCCCCAGCCACCAACAGTGCACCTGATGGGCCCCCCATTTTCTTAATCCCTGAGTGCTATGTCCTCCTACATGGCAGGCCCCACTCCCCAGATCAGCAGCCCATAAGAAAAGATAAAAATTTAAGAAGTCCCTTACAATTCTCCACTCCACCAGGGGTCCAGAGGTTTGGAGGCAGATCCTGCCAGTAAACAAAATGCAGGAAGGCCCGCCCATCTCCTCAGAATGCCCCCTACCTTCTGTTGAGATGTCCAAATCCAGGGAGTCAGTTCGGTCAAAAAGACAGACCAGACACTGCAGGGTCACAATGATGCAGGTGAAACCATGCAATATCTGCCATGTTCTCTTTCTGATGTCCACACAACTCAGTACACCCCATAATCATGCTTTTGTGAACAATCACTGAAAAAGTAAAGAAGTCTCAAGAGCAGAGCAGTAGAACACACAAAAAAGAGCCCCCTACCAAGGTACCAGGATTATGGGGCTTTACAGTAGTCAGGAGACCCAGTGCTACACGGCGACAAGTCTCTGAGATCAAAGGCACAGTCCATGAGAGTTCCCCCAGGGTGGGAAACCCGCCCCGCTCAGAGTTCCACAAGCTGAATTAACAGCAGGGCCAAAACACTGGAGATTCTCAGCCATACTTTTTATCCCACTCCTCAATAAATTGTTTGACCCTTTCAATGTCCAGGAAAGAGAAGGTAGCACCCTCATGCTGGATCCGCACAGTAGATGGGTACACAAAAGTAAAAGGAAGCTTGCAGGCCCATAGCATGTCCAAAACTGGGCCAAAAACCATGCGTGTCTTTTGCAGCTGAGATTAAAAGTCCTGGTGCAAGTAAAGTCTGTGCCTTTCATACATCAATTCCTTACATTGAGGATAAGCTGCCATGAGTGCCTGATGATCACCAAAATTGTGTTGCCCAAAGATGATTTGGTGGAATGGCTCTACTTGAGGGGGCTTGGCACCAGTGCACGGTGAGCCATTTTCGATCTTAAGTCTATCCCCCTTCACTTTCATGCCCAGGAGTTTAGGGAGGGTAACGGCACAAAATTGCAGGACACTGTCCCCCTCTTTGCCTTCCAGAAGACCTTGCAAGCATAAATTACTCCTCCGATTATAATTTTCCTGCTGATTGAGCTGTTCCCTGAGGTCCTCAATCTCCCTTTTGAGCTGTGCCAGTGTTTCCGGTAATTGGATGATGACTGCTTCCAAGTTGGAAACCTGCTGCTCCGCTTTGATAAGTTTTACTGCTTGGACAGCATATTGTGTTACAATCTTTGTCAGGTAGCACACCAGTTTGTCTAATTTTGGACTTTACCCCTGATCGATCACTGTGCAACCCAACACACTCATCTATGCAACTGACAAGGATATCAGACCTGGATCATCTGAGGGTGGTGGCGTCAGACCATTCTTACTTGATTTCCCAACTCCTTGAGGTGGTTTTGATTTCAAAGTCGCCACACATTCATCCATCATCCTGTCCATATAGATATTCGGCCATCATCCTGTCTGCCATCAAATTCGGTGGGTGTGATATACAACTGGGCACTTTGGCTACTAAAACAAAAACTGTAAAAGTCACAGCGGGACTGAGCTCAGCAAAGCCTCATCCTGTCAGTTAACTGCTCATGACTGCTCTCAATATTTTGTCTTTAAAAACAAATTGATCTTTCCAGTTCTTTTTGTGTTAGCAGTATTTCTGCTATAGTTAAAATAGAACACTTTATCTTCAATTAGATATTCCTTTGTAGTTGTTCTCCTGTAATAATATGACTTCAGGGACCAGATTTTTAAAGCCTCTAGATAGCTGCAAGCTCCTGGTATGACAAAGATATGGAACTCAGGGCTTGCAGCAATCTAACAGGATTTTTCATCCCGTGTGGCAGTTGTTGCGTGTTAGATATTATTTTTGTGGTATAGCTTGCATCAATTACAGGGTCTGTTTTTACAGTGCTTACACCAGAGATTTGATGCAAACTGCTGGAACTAGGGAAAATTGTTGCAAGTGTGCTGGACCTTAGAAAATCGGGTGCAGTTGTGGCAAACGGTATTGTGTTGCAGCTACTTTAAAATGTTATGGCGCAGGGCTTGACACGGGCCATACACCACCCTTTAAAAATCGAGCCCCAGTTTTCAACTTTACTAATAATCAGCTAAAACTTTTTAGAAATAAGAAAAAACACCAGTACATAAATAATACTAAAAATTAAGGTCCCATTGCTGTCCTTAACAAAGTACAAGATTAAATAAAACCAGTTTATTAGCAATAATGTTTATCTTACAAAAGTAGCAGCTAATACAGGCAATCAAATATCAACCATAAAATGAGTTGACATAGTATGACCACTTTGCAGCAAACAATGGAATCACTTGAACTGATTCT
The DNA here is from genome assembly GCA_016271365.2 of Neoceratodus forsteri. Lineage (NCBI taxonomy): Eukaryota > Metazoa > Chordata > Ceratodontiformes > Ceratodontidae > Neoceratodus > Neoceratodus forsteri. The sequence goes on along the minus strand of CM028131.1, from coordinate 350,103,283 downwards.
TCTAGCTTTGTCATTAGATAATACCCCTAGTAACCCATGAGTAGGAAACTCAATGAAGGTCTGAGTTCAGATATAGTTATCTACACCCACATATTTAAGTGTGAATAATCATGTGAAAAATTGATGCACTTAGAAAAGTGCCAAAAAATGACAAATAATGAGACATGTTCTTACCATAATTGCAGTGAAAGGAGAAATTTAGACAAGTAAAACCAATGTTCATATTTGGAGAGGTAACACATGAGTTTTGTCATATGCTCCAGAGAACAATATTTTGATTTTCTACTAAAATGGAAATCTGCTTACTGGTATCTCTTTTTGTTTTTGTATAATGGATACAGTAAAATTACATGATTAAGGTCGTCTGGTTTACCAAGGTTACGGCTACACACAATGAAATAAATTTCTGGTCTGTTTTGCATAAAATAAAGTTGATTACTTTGTACACTGCTCTAATTTAAAGTGAGTTATAAATCCACATTCTTTTGGATTAAATGGCATAAGAAGATAAGAATCTATGTCATGAGAATCCATGCCAAATTGTGTTTTGGGATGCTTCTACCAAGGGTGAAGCCTGGTCTCTTTATATAGTGCCTAATCCTCTTGTATCACCACATCCCTATACCACTTTTTAATCCTCATGACAATTTCGGATTTCTGTCTAGAATAAATTTCTGTTAATACTTGCTCTAGTCCCAGAGGGTACAAAGTATCACTAATTTATTTAATGAGAGAAAAATTAAAACCTTTTATGGAGAAATATATCTCCTCCTTAAGACATACTCTTAGATAACTTTCATCTGACAAATTAAACACAAAAGAAAAATTACTTGTCCCCCCCCAGTTAAACAAATCCAAAAGAAAAATTATTTATTTTCCCCAGTTTGTGTTAGAATTGGATATTGACCCAATTCCATTCACAAAACAGATGCAGAAGCACATCTAGGCACTTGTTGAATGTAATGCTAAATTTTATTTAACATTACTTCTAAAGAATATATATTAGTAAACCCCCAAATCTCACAAACATACAGAATAGCTGTGTTAACTTTTGCATTTAATACTAAGATTCCTGGTACCACTGCCCACCATATTTGAAACTAAAATGTTTTAATGTGTTAAAAGTTTGGTTTTATACAATAGCATACCTAGGTGCAGGTTCTAGAGTGTGTTACTTACAAAATAAACCCCAAAAACATCATAAGATTTGGCCTGCACCAATTTCTCCCCATTCAGACAAAGAGTGTATTGTTTTTTTCCCCAATTTCTGAAGATTACTGTTATCTTTATTTATATATAGGGCATTTTTACTTCAAAGTTCTGCAGATTTGATCAATTTCTGTTGCAGTCCAAGAAGAGAGGAAGAAAGCAAGACATCATCATCATCAATTGGGCCTACACATGAATTGGCCTATCTTTAACATTGGGAGAAAGAAAATCAGGGTTTTATAATTGTATACATTGTGTTAATATATAAATCAAACAACACTGGGGCCAATATGCATCCCTGTCTGACTTCTAAATTTGTTGGCATTAGATTACCCTCTCCATTTTACCAAACTGTTGACCATGTGGATACATGCGAACAGAACATTTCCAAGAGATTTGGATCTATATTGCAGGATAAGAAATGAGACCACAAATATTTATGCCTAATGCTGTACAATGCAGACATTAAGTCTACGAAGCAACATAATCATTTTGATTTTTTAATACTGTGTGAACATATTTATAGATTAAGGTTTAAATATGAACATATTTATAGATTAAGGCCCCTGTATTAAAATGTTTAGTGGAGCACTAACTGGGTAAGTGCCAGGCTTGAGCATGAATACCTCCCACAATTGGGGCAAGGGGCATATGTAGCTGCCCCATTGCACCACACTAACATGACAGTGTGACTGCACAGTCTATTCTGCTGCACCTATGTAAATGTGGAGTCCCTCATGCATAATGGGTAAATTCAGAGGTTTCAGCAGCACTAAGCATCCTCCATCACAGTGTTGTGTAACACTGCCAAAACTCTGCGCTTAACCCAGTGCGGTGGTTGTGCACCCCAATTATCCATCCTGCCTACATTTTAATATACCCTGGTAGTCTAGTGGTCCCTCCACCACCCCCAATCACTGTTCTGTATAAATCAAATACATCCAGGTGCTCTAGTTGACCCTCCCCACCCCATATCACCCATGATGTATAAGTACAATACACCCTGGTGTTCTAGTGGTTTCCCACCCCCTAGTAACCTACACAGTATAAATCCAATACACCATGATGGTCTAGTGGACCCCCCCACCCCTAACCAGGCATGCTGTAGAAGTAAAATATACCCTGGTGGTCTAGTGGACCCCCACCCCAATCATCCATGCCATATAAGTACAGTACAAATTGCAGCAGAAAGGAATTTGCACTACGACAAGGTGCACAGCCAGTAAAACACCAAACTTCTTCAAAACAACTGTGGCACTCTCACCAAATATATATGCAGACACCAGATCTTAAATAAATATATATTTATTTCACATGAATATAGCTACACAAGACTATTAGCCTGACACTTTTTGGATTTAATTCATCCTTTATCAAGGATCCTTGATAAAGGATGAACTAAATCTGAAACGCGTCAGGCTAATAGTTTTGTGTAGTTTTATTCATGTGAAATAAATATTTATTTAAGCTCGAGTGCCACAGTTGTTTTGAAGAAGATAAGTACAGTACACCCTGGTAGTCTAGTAGACCTCCCAGCCCAAAGAAACATAGAATTTGTTAGCAGAAAGGTACTGCATGGCCCACCAAGTCTGCCAAGATGTTTCCTGCCTAATCTGTCTCTGCTGGCCCTATCTTGTCTCCAAAGATTGTCACATTTCCCTGCCTCTTTTCTAAATATGGTTATGTATATCCCATTCATGCTTGAAGCCCCCCCCCGCTGTTTTAACCACCACTTTCATTGGTAGTTTGTTCTAGGGATCTAACACCATTTCAGTGAAGTCATTTTCTCACATCTCTCTTGAACTCCTCCCCCAGCTTCATCACATGCCCCTTGATGTTGGTGCTCTTCTCAATTGAAAGAGACTCTTGCCCTGCACCCTATTCACCCCTGTGAGGTACTTGTAGTTATCTAGGTATCTATCATGCCACTTCTCTCTTTGTTTCTCTCTCCTCTCTTCCAGGGTGTACATGTGGAGATCCCTCAGTCTGTCCTAATGGGGCTTCTCATGCAAACCCTACACCATTTTAGTTGCCCTTTTCTGGACTGTTTCCACCCTGTCTATGTCCTTTCTTATTTTATTTTATTTATTTAGGGATTCAGATCATACCTTTTGAGCTCAGAGCTCTTTTACAAAGGTTTCATGCCAAACAGTGACAATGACAACAATAACAAACAGTTTATATACAATACTCGAACAGTAGGTAGCTAGTATACAATAAGGTTACAATGCCTTTCTGTGGTGTGGTCTCCAAAACTGGACACACTACTCCAGATAGGGTGTCAACACTGAGTGATAAAGTGTCAACACCACCTCCCTCCTCCTACTGGAAATACCCTCCCTATTCATCCCAGCATCCCACGTGCCCTACCCACTGCTTTGTCACACTGCTCTGACACATTGAGGTTCTCCAATATGATAACCTCAAAGTACCTTTCCTGTTTAGTGACTCTCAGTACCTCCCCCCATTTTGTACTCAGCTCCTGGATTCCTATGCAAAGGTGCACGATTTTGCAATTTTTGGCATTGAACCCCCCAGCTGCCATACTTTTGACCACTCTCTAAGTTTCCCAAATCCCTGTGCATTCTCTCCACTCCCTCCTGAGTGTCCACCCCATTGCAGATTTTGATATCCTCTGTAAAAAGGCATATCTTCCCTTCTAACGCTTCTGTAAATCCCCTGTGAAGACATTGAGGAGGACAGGCCACAGTACTGAGCCCTGTGATATCCTGCAGGTCACTCTCCCATCCCTAGAGCAAGTGCTATTAACCACCACTCTCTGTCTCCTATCCATTAACCAGTTTCTAACTCAATGAACCACTTTGGACTCCACCCCTAGGCTGCTCAATTTCTTTATCAGCCTCTTGTGTGGCACAGTGTCTGAGTTCTTGCTGAAGTCCAGATAGTCCAGTGCTCTCCCGTGATCTATTTCTCTGGTCCTCCAGTCAAAGAAATCTGTCAGATTTGTTTGGCATGATCTTCCCCTATGAATTTATGCCACAAGGGGTCTTGAAGCCCATTGGATTCAAGATACTGTACTAGTCTTTCCTTCAGTTCCTTCAATAGGGTCTCCATTAATTTCCCCACTACTGAAGTAAGACTGACTGGCCTATAGCTGCTAGTCACCATGATCTTCAATGCTGTACAAGTACAATACATCCTGGTGGTATAGTGGACTCCCCCACTCATGGATCACAGCTGCTGTGTAAGTATAATACACCCTGGGGATGTAGTGGCCCCCCAGCTCCTTCACCAATGCTGTATAAGTGCAATACACCCTAGTGGTTTAGTGGACCCCCCACTCCCCCATGTGGTTATCAAACCCCCCTTCTGAACCACTCTGGACCCAATGCCCCATACCTCCCTCACCAAGGACTCCGATTACTACCATTCGTGATGACTGTGACCAGCACAGTCCTCCACTCACTCCTTGTCCCACCACCATCTGGCTGTCAGTGAGTGATCTTGACTCGCCATGCAGTATCATATTGGTTTTATGCCAAATCGCCACAATGAGGTGTGGCATAATTCAAAGAACAAAAAAAACTTTTGTTTTCTTTGGTTCTTTTAATTATCTGCCATGTTGCTGGGTCTTGACTGCATACTTCCTGACCTGGAAGTATATTTCCTCTAGATGGGTTGTTATTATTATTGTTATTCACAAGTTGATTGGACTTGTTAATTTCATCAAGGGGTTGAGGGACCTGATCCAGGGATAACATTGGGGTATACTTGCTCTGGTTTTCTTTCCAACATTAAGATTCTGGGTAGTTGTTCCTACAGTATCTCAGCAGCACCCTCAGATTTACCACCTTCATTAATAATAATAATATCTTCACCCTATTTCTTATTCTTTTTTGGTATTACAGTTCCTTGATGAACTAGATTGTCTTTCTCCTTGCCCATTTTTATTTTACCATTTTTATTACTCTTCAGTTGTCCTTTTTTTTTCCAGTTACCTGTTATTTTTCTATAATAGAGAAGACTGATTTACTCAAACACATTTGTATTCCATCTGTTTGTTATCTACGGTATCTTTTTGGGTATCAAATAAAGTTATTTATCAGAAGCCATGTAATGATTTGCTTTTTTCAGGTTTTCCATTAATTTCTGTATTATACACTGTTTATTATACTTGCCCTAATACCCTTTAGTTCTTCCTCAATTACATGTTGACTCTTGAAGGTAATTATGCTGACATGATAAGGGTCCTTTATGTAATCCTTCCTGGCACCACGGCTTGGAGGGACAGGAAGCAAATCCTCAGGATCATGGGAGGAGCTGCATGAGGGAGGGAGATGGATGTCATTGTCCACCTAGGGACAAATGACCTGGCTAGGAATGGGATCAGAGCAGTGCAAGAGGAGTTTATAGAGTTGGGAAGGGGCCTTAGACAAGTAGCGCATACGGTAACCTTCTCGGAGGTGCTGCCTGTCTATGGCAAGGGAGATGCTAGGGCACTTCTCATCAGGGAATTCAATAAGTGGTTGAAAAACTGGTGTAGAGCTCAGGGTTTTGGCTTCATTGTGGACTGGGGAGCCACCTGGAGGGATGCAGACCTATACTGGTGCGATGGTCTGCATCTGTCCAGGGGGGAACCAGGATCCTAGGTGAGAGGTTTAAATGCTTCATTGGCAAGCATTTAAACTAGCCAAGAGGGGAGGCACTGAAAAGGAGCAGGAAAATCCAAGCCTCCCCCCACAAAACATGGTGATTAGTGAGGTAAACACCAAGGTACAGAAGTTATTAGGGAGCAGAACAAATTTAAATGTAAAAAAAGGCAGTAAGGACAGAAATGGGGCTAAAAGGGATAAGGCTATCAAAAAGTGGAGGGTGATGAGTACCAATGCCTGTAGTCTGTGTAACAAGCTCCTGAACTAGTGGCCTTGATGGAAGAGGGTTGCCTGGATATTGTGGCAGTCACAGAAACATGGTACACAAGAACCATGACTGGGATGTCAACATACCAGGGTACACAATCTACAGGAGGGACAGGAGGGTAAAAGAAGAGGAGGGGTAGCTCTCTATGTAAAGGAAGGATCAAGCAACAGAGCTAAAGAGTAAACAGGGAGCAGATGAGGCACTTTGGGTCACCCTGAGTCAGGAAATGGCACCACAATCTGTGTGGGGTTGTATACAGACCCCATCTCAGGGGAGGGAATGGAAAAGGAAATGATAGAAGGCTTTCTTAGAATGGCAGAAAAAGGGGAGATATTGTTGATGGGGGACCTGAATATACCAGATGTTAACTGGAGCACCTTTGCTGCAGGCACATCCAAGAGCAGAGTCATTCTTGATGCCCTACAGGGGGCATGCCTCAGACAGCTAGTATTGGAACCCACTCGGGAGGGAGCAATCTTAGACCTGGTACTCTCAAATGGGGATGGAGAGAGAATCTCAGATTTAGAAGTGGGTAGACATCTGGGAACAAGCGACCACCAAACAGTGTGGTTCACGATAAACACAGCCATACAATCAAGCCATACAAAAGCAAGAGTACTGGACTTTAGGAGGGCCGACTTTGGGAAAATGAGAGAGTGCCTCAGAAAAGCACTAGCAAACAGGCAAGAAGGAGGGGTGGAGGAACAATGGGGAGTGATCAAAACAGCCATCACAGAGGCAACAAGCCTTGTGTAAAGCAAATCAATAAAACACAATGAAGGAAAAACGCTATGGTTCTCAAAAGAGGTGGCAGGAAGGTTAAGGAGAAAAGGGCAGCATTCAGGAAATAAAATGAAACACAGAAGGAGCAGGACAGAGAACTTTATCAGTTAAAGCAGAAAGAGGCTGGGAAGGCAGTCAGAATAGCAAAGGCCCAAACCGAGGAAAGGATAGCCAATTCTGTTAAGAAAGGGGATAAGACCTTTTATAGGTACATTAGGGTGCGAAGAAAGACCAAAGGAGGGATACTGAAGCTTAATAAAGGGGAGGGAATGTAGGTAGAGGGTGACAGTGAAAAGCAGGGATACTGAATGAATATTTCTGCTCAGTATTCACAAAGGGGGGGGGAGTTACCTAAACCAAACAAGAGAAACACTCCGAAGACGGGGGTCGATACCAGTCCATTTACAGAAGAAAGGGTTCTGAAAGAACTGATAAAATTGAAGGTGGACAAAGCAATGGGGCCTGATGGGATTCACCCAAGAATTCTAAAAGAACTAAGGGTAGAACTAGTGACACCACTGACTACTCTCTTTAACAAATCATGGGAGGATGGGGTGGTACCCGAGGACTGGAGGAGGGCAGATGTGATTCCTCTTCACAAAAGTGGGAGCAGGACAGAGGCAGGAAACTACAGACCAGTTAGTTTGACCTCAGTGGTAGGGAAAATGATGGAATCATTTCTGAAGGAAAGAATTGTTGAGTACCTAGAGGCCAGTGGGGCACAGGACTCAAGGCAGCATGGATTCACGATGGGAAGGTCATGTCAGACGAATCTAATAGATTTCTTTGACTGGGTGACCAAAGTAGTAGATCAGGGAGGGGCTGTGGACATGGCCTACCTAGATTTTAGCAAGGCATTTGATACAGTCCCACACAAAAGATTAATTCACAAGATAGCCAGCCTTGGAGTGGGTCCCAAGGTGGTAGCCTGGATAAAAAATTGGCTAGACAACAGGACGCAAAGGGTAGTAGTAAATGGAATACAGAGTGAAGAAAGGAGGGTTACTAGTGGGGTACCGCAGGGTTCAGTACTGGGACCGGTCCTTTTTAATGTCTTTATAAGTGACATTGCAGAAGAACTGGAAGGAAAAGTATGTCTCTTTGCAGATGACACAAAGATCTGCAACAGGGTTGATACACAAGATGGAGTGGAAAGGATGAGAAGGGACTTGGCAAGGTTGGAGGAATGGTCAAATGTATGGCAGCTCAGATTCAATGCAAAGAAGTGCAAGATAATGCACATGGGAAACAAAAACCCAGGTGAAGTATACACAATGGGGGTGAGATACTGACAACAGTAAAAATAGAAAGAGACCTGGGGGTGATTTTATCAGATGACCTAAAGGTGGGCAAGCAATGTGAGAAGGCAGTAAGGAAGGCAGGGGGGATACTGGGATGCATAGGAAGAGGCATCAATAGCAGAAAACAGGAAGTTGTTATCCCTCTGTACAGACAGTTGGTGAGACCCCATCTGGAGTACTGTGTGCAGTTCTGGAGACCCCATCTCCACAAAGACATAGACAGAGTGGAAGCTGTCCAGAGGAGGGCAACCAAAATGGTGCAGGGTCTGCACCAGAAGACATACGAAGAAAGACTAAAGGAGCTTAATATGCATACCCTAGAGGAAAGGAGGGAGGGAGAGAGGGGACATGATAGAAACTTTCAAGTACCTCAGGGGAATTAACAAAGTCCAAGAGGGTAGCATCTTCCAGAAACAGAGATGTGCAAGAACAAGGGGCACAATTTGAAGATAGAGGGGGGACGGCTCAGAGGTAATGTGAGGAAGTATTTTTTCACTGTGAGGGTTGTGGATGCATGGAACAGCCTCCCTGAGGAGGTTGTGGAGTCAAGAACAGTGGGGAACTTCAAGAATGCATGGGACAGGCATAAGGCAGTCCTATTTGGGGGTAGGAGGAAATAAGCTGTTGGTTAACTAGGATTTGCAGCTTATTTGTTAGGTAGGAAAATGGTCAGACTAGGTGGGCCAAGTGGTCCTTATCTGCCGTCAAATTCTATGTTTCTATGTTTCTATCCAATAGGTTTTTCCGGAACAAAGTGAATTTAGTCAAAATATTTTCCTCACCTGAGGCTTGAATTGATAGTGACTGTACCTGTTTTGAGAAGAAAGGCTTCCATTCAAATGTGGGAGAAGATAAATTGAGAACTTCAGGTGTATATGATAACTTGATAGTTTTAGCGGGATTTCTCGAGTAGAGGGTATTTTCTCTTCTATATTAATCAATAAAAATTTTAACCCCACTATTATGTTACCCTACTCATGTACTGCTTCAGCCAAAGGTGAGGGTTTTATTCTACCCACTACTAGCAAAGAATTCTGATTGTCTCTCCATTTTAACTTGCTATTAGCTCCCTCTGATTTTGTGATGGTGATAACATCCTGGGGGCTGGCATTACAGCCTAGAGGTTAGCGTAACAAGCTGTGAGTGAGCTTGGTACATTCAGCAGACCTGGGTTTGAGTCCCACAGCCTCCACTTGCATTATGACTCTGGGCAAGTCATTTACCCTCTCCAGTAGTCCCAGATTGCCCCTGAAATTAGGCACATGTGCCTATTGGGCATTCCTCCATTACCGAAGAATAAGAAAAAACCTTCTATGGCATGTCCTGACCATTAAGAAGCAAGCAACCTGTCAGCATGGCCCCTAGTAGTTCACAAAAGTAACATTTACTTTTTTTCTTTTTGGAAGCCGTGCAGTATAAAAGTGAAGAAATATTTTTTTTGGTGCCACTTAATTTATTTATTTCTTTAATAAATTTACCACTAACACTGAGTCATGGATGGCGAATGGTCCAGCATGAGGAGAGGCAGCGAACGGAGGAAGGGAAGAGCGGGAGCTGTCACATGCCCACTACAAGGGGAAACCTGGTGCGTGTTCACCATTATAACCATCTGGTTGTAACGGTGAATTATAACCAAGTTTCCTTTAGGGAAAAAATGATCACCAGTAATTATTGTACACTAATGCATTTCAGTGCTTCAAATAACAGAACTACTTATATGTTCGGGGGGCAGGTCTTAAAATCTGTGTCTGAAATGACTGATTTGGGAATCCTGTTCACAAATGATCTTGAACCTAATAGACATTGCTATGAGGTGTCAAGAATAGGTTTTCATATATTAGGTGCACCCCAGGGTCCTTAAAGAACTAAGAGAGGTGGTGGCTGAACCTCTGGCTATCCTGTTTAGCCGATCACTGGAAACAGGGGAGGTACCCAAAGACTGGAGGACAGCAGATGTAGTCCCCTTATACAAAAGTGGGAACAAAGAGGAAGCAGGGAACTACAGACCAGTCAGCCTCACCTCGGTAGTGGGGAAGATCATGGAAGCACTACTGAAGGAGAGATTGGTGGAACATCTGGTGTCAATGGACTACAGGACCCAAAGCAGCACGGTTTCACCAGCGGGAGTCATGTCAGACCAACCTCATTGAATTTTGACTGGGTGACTAGGGAGGTGGATCAGGGGAGGGCAGTGGACATGGCCTATCTGGACTTCAGCAAGGCCTTTGACACTGTGCCACATAGAAGACTATTACACAAACTGGGGAATGTGGGTGTGGGCAGGACAGTAGTGTGGTGGATAGGTAACTGGCTGGGTGGCAGGACACAGAGGGTGGTGGTAAATGGCTGTCACTCCACAGAGGGAAGAGTGGCCAGTGGGGTACCACAGGGATCAGTGCTGAGACCAGTCCTATTCAGCATCTTCACCAGTGACATTGCACAGGACCTAGAAGGCAGAATTTCACTGTTCGCTGATGACACAAAGCTCTGTAACAGAGTAGACACACCAGAGGGTGTAGACAGAATGAGAAGGGACCTGCAAAAACTTGAAGAATGGTCAGGGGTTTGGCAGTTGAAATTCAATGCAAAGAAGTGCAAGATAATGCATATGTGGCACCAAAACCCTGGCACAATATATCAGTTGGGGGGTGAGGATATAGCATGCACCAAGCAGGAAAGGGATCTTGGGGTTGTCATCTCTGATGACCTCAATGTAGGGAAACAGTGTGACAAGGCAGCAGGTAAAGCAAATAGGATTCTGGGATGTATAGGCAGGGGCATCACCAGCAGGAAAAGGGAGGTCATAATTCCACTATACAAGACACTAGTGAGGCCCCACCTGGAGTACAGTACAGTTCTGGAGACCTTACCTACGTAAGGACATAGGGTAGAGAATGTTCAGAGGAGGACAACAAAGATGGTGCATGGATTGCATCACAAGTCCTATGAAGACAGGTTGAAGGAACTGAACATGTACTCCCTGGAGGAGAGGAGGGAGAGAGGGATATGATAGAGACATACAAGTATCTTACAGGGAGGAACAGGGTGCAGGAAAACACTATTTTCTAAGCGAAAAAGATGTTCCAGGACAAGAGGGCATGGGATGAAGTTGGAGGGAGGACGATTCAGAGGAAACATGAGAAAGAATTTCTTCACAGAACGGGTGGTGGACAAGTGGAACACCCTGCCAGAGGAAGTGGTGGGGGCTGAAACAATCACGGGATTTAAGAATGCATGGGATAGACATAAAGGAATTCTGGAGGTCAGGGGTAAGGGGCAACAGACTTCTAGGAAAACAAACTGAACTTACAAGCTCAAATGGGCAGACTGGGTGGGCCATAGGCCCTTATCTGCTGACACTGTCTAGGTTGTGTAACTAGACACATTTCTTGTAGAGATAAGGAAATTATATTACCACTCTGTAGTACTCTGATTAGGCCCCACTCTGACTACTGCACTCATTTCTGGGCTTCTTCATCTAAACATCCAAATTATATATATATATATATATATATATTGATATTGGAACGGGTTTAATGCAAAACCAAAAAAATAATAAATGGCTTGCAAACTATGAGGTACGAAGACAGATTAAAAAGTCTTAATCTGCATTCTTTGGAGTACAGATGAATGAGAGGGGGCCTGTGCCTAGTATTCCGTGCATTCAACAACCCAGACTTATGGGACAGTTTAGGCCTCCAGTTAAGCACCAGCCTATGTACAACCAGATCCCATGTGTTGCAATTAAAGAGTAATGTAAATCATACCCAAAAAAGGGCAGCATGGTTCTCAGAGAGAGTGATCTCACCATGGAATAAACTTCCACCTGAGATCATTGGAAGCAGCACAATAAATTAGTTCAAAACAAAGTTGGATAGATATTGTACTGAGAATAGAATTACTGGGTATAATTTTTAAGTGTTTTCAAGCATATAAGGACAGTTCTGTCCACCTAGCTCGTATTCTACATATGAACCTATAAATGAAGAATCTAATGAAGTAAGGTAAATAGAAATAGTATCCATCACATTTAATCCATCTTTTAATAGACAATTCCAAATTTTTATTTGCAACTATTGGCTTATTAAGTAATGATAAATCATCATTCATAGCTTTGTAAAGGGTAATAGAAGGAGTAGTAAGTTGCCCTCTTCACAAATTCAATAAATGTCCACTGTGCCTTATCATTAATAGGCTGTAATTTTCCACCCTTTGAAGTTTTATGTTTTTTTATTTGTTTTACCAAATTTATTGAGCATCTTCCTTTTTCTGTTTTCGTTAAAACCATCTTGGTTTGGTCAGAGTCAGATTTATGCCTATTCTTTTGCCCTTTCAAATTGCCCTTCATTATATCGTTATTAGTCTATGCTGGTCAAATATTTACTGAAACATTAATTTCATTTGAAGTCCTAGGTCTTACCATTTTGTAAATAATAACAAATAACAGAGTAACGCACAGGAAATTTTAAAAGCCTCAAATGGGGAAAAATAAGAAACAAAATATAATGCAGTGTGATGCAGGAGAATAATTAATTACACCTGCTGGTTGTGCTACGCAGTCTATATCAGAAGCTTAATTACTATAAATGTCTCTTGTGCATTATTCAATAGTAACCATAAACATTTCATTAGAGTGCTTCCAACTTTAATCTTCACAGTGAACAATGTTCTACCATTTTCCAGACCCAGCATTAATAGCAGTGTATATTTGAAATGGTAAGACAAAGGTTTTATAATCCTATATTAATTTTAGTAGTTTGAAATATCCCGATATTTATAAACTGATGATATAAATGTGTCTTACAATTTAATGAGTGGGACCTTATTCCATAGTTGCAATCTGGGTTCTATGCACAAGATGATCGAAGAGTTGGTTACACATATTCAGTTTTGATTATCAGTAGCACTGGTCTCAGTATTTTACAGGAATGTCTAATGCCGTTTAAGACTGACAGTCATTCAGCAATCTAGTGAAACGGTGTTAAAGGTCAACAAAATCCAGGAGAAACTGTTATGAGTTATGGATCCCAGTGAATCTGTATAACTCCTTTAATATTTTAGGCAGTCCATCATTTGAATTGCTTTTATTTGATTGTGTTTTGGGTGTAGCCCATCAGGTCCAACCTCATAGTCTAGATAATTTATGTTATCCTTGAACCATTATCCCTTGGACAAAGAGAGTTTAACCCCAACAATTGTCAGTTGGTTTAAAACATATTTAACATCATTGAGGTGTTCCTCAAAAGTGTTACTTTCCACAAGTATATCATCCATGTAGACTAAATTTCTCTTACCTCTGGCATCAGGCATAGCCTTATGCAGAAAGATACTGCAATCTGTAGTTGAATTCAGATATGCAAAAGGAGGACACCTGTTTCAGGTATATTGTCTCTTTCCAAATGTAAAACCCAATTTGTATTAGTCATTTAGCTCTACTTTAAGGGCCCCAAATCCATTTGCAATGTCTAAGGTGGAAAAATACCCCCCCTCAATTTTTATCAAACTTTGATCTATATAGATCATGGGCCAATGAGATAATGTTATTTGTTATTCAATTGTCTGTAATCAGTTGTAAAATCCATTTTTCTGCAGGTTTTAGTACAGGCCAAATGGATGAATGGTAAACAGAATTCACTTATAATTCCATGCTCTATTAAGGTATCCAGTATTTCATGTATGGACTCCTAACATACCAGTGGTATTATGTACTGACATACAAACATGGAACCTTTGCCTGGGCCTGTGGGTATGCTGGTAATGAAGGTTAGTTACCTGACGGTCATGAGCATCTGTGGAGAACATCTATTGGAACTCACACATTTCAAAAATCTGCTCCTTTTCATTCTGTTTTACAATGACTATTTTAAACAAACATAGAAACATAGACAATGGCAAAAGAAGACCACTAGTCCATCCAGTCTGCCCATAAACCCTAACAAACCCATGACCTATTGTCCATACAGGGTTCTAACCCACACTCTCAACCCCCGTGCTCCCAGCCCTACTGCTATCACTCTGACCAATCACTAAATCCTTCACTCTGTCCTGTTTTTTGATACCATTGATAGTTTTGGCATCCACCATATCAGCTGGCAGATAATTCCACAGCTCCACCACCCTTTCTGTAAAACAAAACGTTCTCACTTCCCTCTTGAATTCCCTCGTCAGTTTCCACTTGTGCTCCTGTGTTCATGATACGCTACTTATGCTAAATAGTTCCTCGTAGTTTACCTTGTTCAGTCCTTCCAGGAACTTGAAGTTTCTCTTTCATATCTGACTTCCAGCAAGTACATGTTCAGTGCCTTGAGCTGATCCTAATAAGATCTACCTTGCAGGCCCTGAATCATTTTTTATCACCCTACAGACCTGTTCCTTGAATCCAGGCTACGGTAATGTTCTCCTAGTTATACATTTTCTTCAATTATATCACAATCATTGTTAGATTCTACCACATATACCCCTGTTGAACACTCCCTCTCATTTACTTTGAGGGACAGTACAAGGTAATCATTTTCAGTTTTGCATGCCTGTACATTAAAGTCTATCATGATGCAATGCAATACTGCAGCATTATGCAGCAGAGTTACTGTAGTAAACAAGGCACTTTCAGTGCCAGTTAATCTCTTTTGTCATGCAGTAACCGGAGGCACTGTGTTGCATCTTGATGGGCTCCACCGTACTACTTCTTTTCCAAATGGACAAACCTATTGAAGAATAATTAGACCATTGGGTAAAATGTAGCATTGATGCACATCTCATCCCTCTTGGCAATGTTTTCTGGTAGCATGCCCACAACAGAAATAGGTAATTTCAAATCATAACATTATTTGCGTATTATAGTTCCTAACTCACAGCTGGCTTCTATAGTACTAGTTTCTGGTGTAGGATTATGTACCAAGAGATGTGTGACTTTGTAGGACACATCCGAGTAGGGCATGGAATGGATCTTTGGGCACATTTCACAGAATTGCTAGTTAAGTCTGACTAATGCATATAGCTCAAGCATTTCTTGGTTTTTCTTTACATTAATCCTAACAGAAAACTATTTTACATTAGTTGTGGCTGTCAGAGTGGCTTCATTCACTATTTGGCACACTTAATGTATAATTTGTCCAGACCTCAAGACCTGTGATGTCGTATTAGATCTTCAAGGATATCTCTTCCATTAGGCCACACCTTTGGAACTACAGCCCCCAGGTACTAGGACCACACAGAAATGTTTGCCAACCAGGGCCACCCATGATGCTGTCATGCATCAGTGTCTCCATAAATGTGGGTAACATCAATATAGTAAAGAGCACACTGGGCAAGTGGTGCTCACAAAAAGTCAATACAATTCCACTAGTAAAATTTGGGCACTCACCACCATTTCGAGCAGGACATCAACAGCTTAACAGTTGAATTGAATTGTATTTTCTCTTTTACAGAAAATCCATGTTCATCAGCAGATAAACACACGGCTGGCACAGAGTGTGTTTGTCTGTTGATGAACATGGATTTTCTGTAAATAAAAATACAACTCAATTCAACTTTAAAGCTGTTGGTGTCCTGCTTGAAATGGCGGTGAGTGCCCAAATTTTATTAGTGGAATATATGTTGGTAACCCCATCATTCCTCACTTCTTTTCCTGCCATAGATCATTCTCATCAGAACTGCTGAAGAATGTCAATTAGCCATTGCCATTTACTCCTCTTTATTGTTTTTCATTGTCTCTGCATACTGCCAAAATCGTGAGCCATGATATTTTGGTATTGTAAGTCTGGAGACAAAATTTAGAAAGAAGACTCACAATTTGACTTGTGAGATCTGCTAGGGCTTCAACCAAGCAACAAGGTGCTACCATAAGAAAGCTGTACAAAGTTTCCTTCCCCAAAAAGCATTAGCTACTATGGAGAAGGGACAAGGTCCAAAATCACTGTTGCCATCCACATCAGCTGAGATATGGCCATCGAAGTCAAAGGACCAGGACACTTGTCATCATGACCCTCCTCTTCGTTAGTCCACTAGCATAAGCATAGAGACAAAGA
Source organism: Neoceratodus forsteri (assembly GCA_016271365.2). Classification (NCBI taxonomy): domain Eukaryota; kingdom Metazoa; phylum Chordata; order Ceratodontiformes; family Ceratodontidae; genus Neoceratodus; species Neoceratodus forsteri. The sequence goes on along the minus strand of CM028131.1, from coordinate 350,087,082 downwards.
GAAGTCTACTTTTCTTTAGAGGGTTTATTTGGGTTCCTTACCAAAGTCTATTGTTGATTTATTCCCGACACAATATAATATTATTACAACAAGGTCAAAAGATGGATATATGTTTCAGGTTCCATTTTTCCATACTGTTATGGCACAAAATTCTACACAGTTCAAGGCTGTAAAATTCTACTATTCACTGCCTAAATCAGTAGCAAATAGTGCTAATATTTCCACTTCCAAAAGAGTTTAAAAGATCTTTTTGTTCTCTGAAGCTGTTTGTGAATGTTTTAAATGATCTTATTAGATGTATTTGTACAGTGTGGGTGGGATATTCAGAAGGGTTGCGCATGGCGCAACACAGTTGCGCCATGCACAATCCACTGATGCACCCAGCGATATTCAAAGGAGAAAGTTCATGGCACAAATCCCGATGCACCGGGGTGTATTCAGTAATGTTGGCGCGTGCAGGGGCGTGTTTGGCGCATACCCCCGCACATCCCGATATTCAACCCAGGGTGGCGCGGAGCCACGCAGGCTAACCCCTGCATGCGCTGTACACAGTTCCAAAAAATAAAGGAGCAACAGTCGGCCACCCACAGGTGAGCTGCCGTGTTGCAGGGCGCAACACGGCAGCTGCCAGCTGTGGGTGGCCACTCGAGCTCTGGCAGCACCCTCCATCGGGTAGCACCCCCATGCCCGATCGTGGGCATATGTATAATAAATGAATCGTCCCATATCCCTGGTGGTCCAGTGGACCACTCGCAGCCCGATCGCGGGCATATGTATAATAAATGAATCGTCCCATATCCCTGGTGTTCCAGTGGACCGCTTGCAGCCCGATTGTGGGCATATGTATAATAATTAGAATGTCCCATATCCCTGGTGGTCCAGTGGACCGCTCGCAGCCCGATTGTGGGCATATGTATAATAATTAGAATGTCCCATATCCCTGGTGGTCCAGTGGACCGCTCGCAGCCCAATCACAGGCATATGTACAAAATTTAAAATGTCCTATATCCCTGGTGGTCCAGTGGACTGATCGTGGGCAGAGGTCTAAAGGAAGATTGAATCCATCCCTGGTGGTCCAGCAGTACCCCCTCCCACCCTCCCACTGAGCCCCACCACCTCCCCTCAGTCAGCTGATGGGCAGCAGCTCCCCACCCATAAGCGCCCGGCCGCCGCCAACTGACTCGCCACAGTATGGCTGTCAGCCCATTGATCCACAACATGGCCAATGGGCATGCAGACTATACCATACTACACAGTCCAGATATGTGAATGAATCCATTCACATATCTGGACTATATAGCTACAACTCTGATCTGCATGCCCATTGGCCACACTGTGGACCAATGGGTGTACAGCTGTACTATATGCAGTCAGTTGGCGGGTGGCCGGGCAGCTTGCGGTTGGGGAGCTGCCGCCCGCCACTGACCGGAGGGGGAGCAGGGTGGCGAGGCTCAGTGAGAGAGTGGGAAGGGGGTACTGCTGGACCACCAGGGATGGGATTTAATCTTTCTTTAGACTTCTGCCCACGATCGGGCTCCGAGCGGTCCACTGGACCACCAAGGATATGGGACGTTCTAATTATTATACATATGCCCGCGATCGGATTGCGAGCGGTCCACCGGACCACCAGGGATATGGGATGTTTTAAACTTTATACATATGCCCACGATCAGGCAGTGGGGCACTTTGCCACTTGTGCAGGGGGTGTCAGTTCCTGATGGCTGCAGCCTGGCTGAGTGCCTGGTGCAAGTCGCTGGGGATGGGCGCACCTGCATGCAAATGGCCCCATTTGTGCCTTGCATGCATTATGGCCCCATTTGCATGTGCACCTTGGAATATCATGGTTGATGCACCTAACGCAATGGCACTTGCACTGGCGCATCCCCCTGCCCCTCTCTGGCCTCTTGTGCTGGTGCAGTGCCACTGCACCATGCACAATGCGGGTGGCCGCAGAGCGATATTCAATGGTGCTGAGCCATGGCGCAGCACCATTGAATATCACCCTGTCAGCACCCTGGCACATCCCAGTTGTGCTGCACTCAGGCTTGCGCCACAGCCTGGTGCAGTCTGAATATCCCACCCTATGTGTATTGTATTAGTGTTGTACTAATGTAACTGGACACCAGTGAAACTTGGCATTATTTTGCTCACTGGTTACTCAGTATAAAAAGGAAAAAAAATACTTCCTGGCAAGAACCCAGTCACCACTGAGACATGGTAATCCTTCAGTGTCATTGCCTACTCTAGTGGCATAGAAAACAGCCCCCCCCAAGCGTGATTGAAACACCATGGTCAAGTTCTGGCTTAGGCACTGCCACACCTGCTATGGATATTATGATGCCATCATCATCAGGCCAAGGACCATCATTAGTACAGGTAGTCAAGGCCCCTGGTCAGGGTGCTGTCAACTTTATGACTGTGCTGGCATCATTTTCAGAGATGATACAATGCATTCTGCCTGGATTACCTGTGACAACTGTTATTCCATTGACAGGGCCAACAGGCACTCAGCTCCTGTTGATGACTACTTCTAGCACACAGTAATTCCTCCTTCTCAGCCACCACCATTATCTCCAGTGACTTCAGTGGCTGCTGTCATTAATGGGGAAGTTGACAATGAGGTGGAATGTAATCCTCACCCCATAGTATTAGAGGAGGATTTGAGGGGGATTATGAGGGAAAGCAAAACATGGCCTCTCGTTCTAGTTCTACCCTGTCATCCTGTAATGAGGACTCGGTGCACACCATGAGATTTCCTCCTGAGGATCCTATTTTTAAAACCATGATACAGCAAATACAAACTACCATGGGTTTTGCTGTGGAAGAAGAAGATTTCACCAAAATAATGTAATGGAATTTTTAGAGGTTCCTTGCTCACATGGCATTTTAATCCCCCCTATTTATCCTGTATTAGAGGATACTACCTTTGCTGCAAGGTACAGACCTAACTCGTTCCATGCAGTTCCTTGAAAGACTGACAAACAGTATTCTACCCTATCTGCTAAGCCTCATTATGCTAACCAGCCAGAAACTGATTCTGTAGTCATCATGGCTACTTATGATAGTTCCAAGGCACCCAAACACATGAGTACTTTGCCTCCTGATGAGGAATTTGGAAAGCTGGAGTCATATGATGCTGCCTGGGTGAATGGACATGATCGACTGGAGCTCCAAATCCTCTGGGAATGTTAACCTAAAATATTCCAGGATATTGCTCTTCTAAGCTAAACCCCCAAACAAACCAGCACTGGAATACCTCCTAGAACGTTATAATGGAGTCTGAAGAGGAAATCTGTAGCAGCCCAGACTCAGTTTGGCAAGATTCCAAAAGTCACAAAGCTAGCTCTCCCGGGGGATAGAAGGGGTCAGCATGACAGCAGAGCAGCTGTCCTGTACTGTATATTACAGGAAATGGCTGCTCTGCATAAATCAGTAACAGATGTTCTCACTGAAATTAAGGAAATTAAGAAAATTAAGGGAACAGTAGAAAATTATGCGATGCAGTTCAATGATGATAAAATTAGAATAGCAAGTTTGGAAAAGACACTCAAGAAGGAAAGATAAAAAGGAAGAAAGACTCCAGAAAGCTCAGAAAAACCTCCTTCCCCTCCTTGACCATGTACTGCCTCACTTCTATTACCAACCTTAACTGCCTGGATACTACCTACAAACATATATGTTGCCTTGCCCTCCATGCTCCACTCCTCACTCACCACTGCACTCTTTACCAGTCCCTTAACTGGCTCCCTCCACCAGCACAATGTTCCTACCTGCTGGCCCAGACCACTGCTGATACTTTACACAATTCCTCCTACTCTCCACTATCCCTTGTTATCCAGCCTAGAACCTACTGCCACAATCTTCGTTAGTCTTCATACCTTCAACTAGAATGCCCTAACATAACTACAAGGATGGGCCTAAGAGCCTTCTCTGCAGCCGGACCTCACTATGGAAAGACCTTCCCTCCTCCTTACCTTCCTCCGACACACTTCTAAATCTGAATTCCCTGTTAAGAATGCACTTTCTGTCCACCACAACCTGCATCTGCCTATTGACCGCTAGCATGGCTTCACTTCCCTTGCAGCGCACCCTTACCCCTTCCCTTCTCCACCCTCTAGTGCTCCACTCTCCTCTCCTGCCCTGAATATTATTGTTAATCCTTTTGTTGAATTGATGGAGCAACCTTACCCTGTTTACCTATATGTTATATATCTTGTTTGCTTAATTGCTGGTGTACTTGGTACTGTTTACCGTATATTTTCTCTGTTAGCTTGACCTACCTACACTGTTATGTTCACAGTATAATTCACGTTGCTCTCTCAATGTATTTTTACATTGTTTGTGCCAGTTTCTGGCCTGGGAGGTGCCTGAAAAAGGTCTTTGGATCAGTGCACCAACCTGGTTACCAAATGAATAAATAAATAAAATAGAGAGAGTGGAGTACCAGAAAAAAAACACTCTAGAAGGAATAACTTTCTCCTTCTCAGACTGCCCAGAATCAAAGTAGGGAAAACCATTGTGGACATAATACAAAAAATGCTGCAGTCCCTCTTCATGCCACCAACTGACAAAACAATGTTCAGTTGAGAGAACCCATAGAGGTCTAGCTACTAAAGCCAGATAAAAGGAAAGATCCCGAGTCCTGATCTTCTGATTTGCCAACTTTCAGGAGAAACTCTCTGTTCAACAAAAGCCAGATAAAAACAGAATATAAACTATATGGGGTGTAACCTAATGCTCTTTAATAACTACAGCCTGGGTAGGAGGGAAAAGAGAGACAAAATCAGTGATCTTAAAGCAGGACTACATAAAATTAACCTGAGATTCCATTTAATGTTCCCGGTGAAGTTGAAGGTGTGGCTCAGGGATGGAATAAAAGTGTTTGATTCTGTGGAGGCAGCTGAACAGGAGCATGCCAAAATATACCCCAACACTTTCCTTTACAAACGACCAGCCTATCTGGTGGCAAATCAAGTGGGCCAGAAATGATAGAATGGGCACTGCACCGTGGCTTTAACTCTAAACTGGTTCAGCTAATAAACGATTCCCACAAATCTGAGCCTAAATGTTTTCCGTCCTTTAAGTGCAACGCATAAAACAAACTTTCAAAATGGCCACAATCCTTCCTTCACTCATACCTTCTAGTATGTCATCTTCACAAGAGTGGGAAACCTACTTCATGGGATTAAGAAGGTGGCATCAGTGGTGCTCCCAGCTTGACTAATGCAACTACTGTTGAAGTAACTCATGCAGGAGGACACAGACCATGCTTACACACACCCTCACAAATGTGCATAATATGAACAGGTAAATCCCATAAGAAGGAATGGCATTCCAGATCAGCTTTGGAAACCACGTCATCAGCCACCCCCCATGAATGGAACATACAGCACTCATGGAAGAGGATAGGGCAGCATACTTGAACTTAGTAGGTGAGCCACTTAACTTTTATATATATATATATATAACAGACTAACAGGTGGAAAGGGGATTGTTTCTTGGTCAGAGTGTTGGGGGGTTGGTCAGTGTCTCTTCCAATGGGCAAGGGTCCCTTTGGTGGACTCTGGCAGATCTCTGCACTGCTGGCTATGCCAAACCCATTGACACTGAACATTCTGGTGTCAAATGACATTTAGGGTCAGTAAACTCAACACACTGAGTCACTAAGCCTGAATACAGACTCTGTTTTCTCACTACCTGAAAGGAATGGAATCATATCCAGGAGCAGGTAAATCAGGGGTTATTGCGTGTTGCATCTGCACATCCCTTATTTAAATGCAGTGGTTACTGAGGGAGCCCAACAGTGGAATGAACTGTGTGGTGAAAGCCTGGACTCAAGGTAAATGTACACAGTACCTCTGATGTGGGAGGGGGGCCAGGAAAGCAGTGACCCACACATCAAATTGTGGGTACAAGAGACAAAGTTAAATGAAAGCTGGACTTTAGTCCAAATGCAAACTGATACTGATTGAATCCCAGAAGAGGCAATGGGACCAGTGGGAGTCTTCAAAAGTTATTGTGCAGACCTTACAGATACAGATTAATAATGTTATGACAGCTGCCCTATGATATAACCACTCTCTCAGTGGGCAGCAAAGGCTGGTTATAATAGAAGAAGTTTACACTGCACTTATCAAGCAACATGTTGTGGGATAAATGAGGTTAACGTGAAACAAATGAGTTAGTAATAAAGTTCGGTTGTTATTTGCTGACTCCTAGGGGAGCATGATGGGGGGGTGCAATGATGCATGGGGGTGCGCTGACTCCAGGGGCCAGGGCGCGAGGTGGTGCTGAGTGCGTTTGCCATGGGGCAATGGCCCCGCGGGTCACCCTCTGCATGCCTCACTGCGATTGCAGTGGGTCCACTATACTTCAATGGATGTGTTAGTAAATATAAAATAGTGTAACTGCCCACAGACCTGGTACTGGGCTAAGAGGGCTGTCCAGCTGAGGGTACCGCTAGATCAGTCCGGTGTCAGTAGTATTACTGCCCAATTCATAATACAGCAATTGCTACCAAGACAAATGGGAACTGGGGGGGGGGGTACTGTGAGCTCATGGTCAGATCAGTGAAAAATCTGGGTAATGTCTGGAGGAGAATACCAAATATTGTCAAGTCAATCTATAAAAGGAGTGACAATTTCAATAATGCAAGGTATCATAAATGAAAAGAGTAGAGTCGTGCGAGAATCGGATACAAAAATGAATAGGGATGATATGTGTTTGACATGTGTAACATGGAATGTGAAGGGGATACAAACAGAACAGAAAAGTCAAGAAGTACTACGACATACCAAAAGAAACAAAGCACAAGTAGCATTCATACAGTACAAGAAACAGGCATGAAAAGCTCCAGTGCACACATGATAACAAGGCTATGGGTAGGTAAATAATATGTGGCAGGGGAGAGTAGATGCAGGGGTGGCACACAGATCCTCCTGCACAGGAACCTTAACTTTACGGAGGAATACATGTGGACACATCCAGAAGATAGGACATTGGTAGCGGGTATTATGAGATGAGTGTTGGTTGCATTTATGAACATACATGGCCCTAACACGGATAACCATGAAATTTTCAACAAAATCTCAGAGCACTTACTTAAACTGGTAAACTACAAGAAGATAATAGGGAACATGAACTTCATTTTAGATCCAATTACAGACACTACAAACCCAATGAGGCCCCTAACACAAAGGGCAGAAACCTTCCAAGCCCTTTCAGATGAAAACAATCTTATTGACGTCTGAAGATTAAGCCATCCAGCTGATAAGGAATATACATTCTATCCCAATGTACATAGGTCAGCCTCATAGAAACACAGAAGTTGCTGGCAGATAAGAACCTCTTGGCCCACCTTGTCTACCCTATTTTCCCTACCTTCAGTGCCACCACAGACCCTACTCAGTCTCTGGTTTGCATCCCCCTTGCCTTACATCTAAGATCCCCTTGTGTCTATCCCATGCTCCTGTAACTGTCGTAGCCCCCACCACCTCTGCTGGGAGGCTGTCCCAGGCATCCACCACCCTTTCCATGAAGAAGTACTTCCTCTCAGCCCCCCCTCCAGATTCATAATGTGACCCTTTTTTCTCGAACATCTTTTTCTCTGGAAAATGCTCCTTTCCTGTACCTTGTTTATACACTGGTATTTGAATGTTTCTATCATATCTCCCCCTTTCTCTCCTTTCTTCTAGGGAGCACATATTTAATTCCTTAAGCCTCTCTTTGTAGGGCTTCTGATGCAGGCCCTGCAGCATTTTGGTTGCCCTCCTTTGTACTGCTTCTACCTGTCTGTGTCCTTTCGTAGGTGGGGTCTCCAGAACTGGACACTGCACTTGAGGTGGGGTCTCACTAGTGATCTATACAGGGGTATAATTACCTCCCACTTTCTGCTGGTGATACCCCTGCCTATACATCTGAGCATCCCACTAGCCTTTCCCACTGCCTTGTTACACTGTTTAGCTACCTTCAGGTCATCAGAAATGATTACCCCAGGTCACTTTCCTGTTTTTGTGACTGCTAGTACTTCTCCTCCCAGTTGATATGTTGCCGTCGAGTTTCTGTGCACCTGGTGCATGATTTTGCACTTTTTTGCATTGAAGCCCAGCTGCCAACCCCATGACCATTTTCCAGCTTTTTTAGATATTCTCTTATTCTTTCCACCCCCCATGTGTCAACTCTGTTGCAGATTTTTGTGTCATCCATAAATAGGCATACCTTCCCTTTCAGTCCTTCTGAAATGTCGCTTATAAAGACATTGAAGAGGACTGGGCCTAGTACTGACCCTAACAACACCCCACTGGTCACTTTGCCCTCTCCAAAGTGAATGCTATTTACCACCGCTCTCTGATTCCTATTGTCCAGCCAACTCTCTACCCATCTTACTACTTTAGAACCCACTCCCAGGCCTTGCAGCATGTGCACCAGTTTTCCATGTGGAATGGTAACAAAGGCCTTACTGAAGTCCAGGTAGGCTACTTCAACTGCTCCTCCCTGATCCACTTCCTTGGTTACCTGTCAGAGAACTTGATCAGGTTTGTCTAACAAGACCTCTGCCCTGTGAACCCATGCTGCCTTGCATCCTGAAGACCACTGGAAACAAGGTATTCCCCATTGCTTTCCTTCAGCAGTGAGTTCATTATTTTGCCTACTACTGAAGTCAGGCTGACAGGCCTGTTATTTCTAGCCTCCTCTGTTTCCATCTTTGTGGAAAGGGACTAAATAAGCCCTTCTCCAGTCTCCCGGGACCTCTTCTGTTTCCAGTAACAGGTTGAATAGGGCTGTTAGAGGTGCAGCCAATTCCTCGTCGAGCTCCCTCAGTAACCTGGGGTGCACCCTGCCTGGTCCCATTACCTTGTCTACTTTTAACCATGACAGTTCCCTTAGGACTCTTTCCACTGTTAAAGGGTTAGTGTCTAGTTGGCCCGGTGGCACTGAGGGTTGAGGTGCTGGATGCCACACCTTGCACAACACCAGCGACCCAGGTTCGGGAGTGAGCTCGGGCTGCCGGGGGTCGGCAGGGGGAGGAGAGGATTGAGCATCTGATGGACTGGTTTCCTCTCCTGGGCTGGGTTCTTGGGGTTTCTCCACCTGGTAGCAGTTCCTAGTGGAGGCTGGAGGCACCACGCATCAGGTCGGGGACAGTCAATGGGGGAATGGTGTCGGTGAGTGTCTGCAGGAGGGGCAGGGAGTGTGCCTTCAGCGTGCTGATGCCATTGCATGTCCGCACCATGGGGGAGGAACTAAAAGAAAATCCCTGGCTCCCAGTAGGTGAAGGCAGGTCCAATGGTCAGCCCCCATGCCCAATGTCATGTTTTCCCAGCTCTGCTTCTGGTACTCCTTCCAAATCCCTGATCACTCCCCTAGGTTCCAGATAGAGCACCAACAAGTAGCAGTCCTGCCTCGGGGGACTCAGAGCTGGGGGGTCAGGCGGCTAGGTGAGGTGGAGGGAGAAGGGCTCATACCAGACAGCGGAGTGCTAGAGGCTTCAGGTGGATGGGAGCAGGCTGCACTGAGAGACCATGCCAAAGAGGGTAAGCCAGTGCATATAGAAAGTTCACACACAAAAAAAAGGCTAGTGTCCACCTCCCTTTCTTTAATACCCTTGTCTTTTATTATAGGCCCACTACCTACCCCCTCCTCCAAGAATGCAGAACAGAATTGTTTATTCAATATGTCCACTTTTTGGTGGTCCTCTTCTATACACACCCCTCCTCGACCTTTCAGCCTTATTATCCCACCGTTGGTCTCTCTTTCTTTTTGCTTATGTAATTGTAAAATGTCTTGTCCCCTCTTTTTTACTGATTTGGCAATATTCTCCTCTCTTTGTGCTTTTGCACTCCTAACTGTCTTCCCTGCCTTCCTTTGTTTCTCCTGATAAGTTTCCCTATCCTCCTTTTTCTGTATTTTTTTTATTTTTTAAAAGTCATATTTTTTGCTGTTACTTTTTCTGCTACCTCACTAGAGAACCATAGTGGTTTCTTTTTTCTCTTGCCCATGCTAACCTGCCTGACACTGAGATTTGTAGCTTTTTCAATGCCCTCTTTTATTTTTGCCAACTGCCTCATTCCACCCCTTCCTTGACTAGTTTAAATGCTTGCCAGTGTAGCATTTAAACTGCTCACTAAGGTATGGTTCCCCTCCTGGGAAGATGCAGGCTGTCACCCCTGTATAGACCCTTATCCCTCGAGGTGGGGCCCCAGCCCCCAATGAAACCAAAACCCTTCTCTCTGCACTATTTCTTTAACCATGCGTTGAAGTTCCGGGTGTGGAGAATCTTGTCAGATCCCTGTCATAGACAGGTAGCACTTCTGAGATATTCACAGATCATGCTACGTGCCTAAGATGCCTCCCCAGCTCCCTCAACTCTTCCTGCACTATGACTGGCTCATCCCTAGCCAGATAATTTGTCCCCTGATGAACAATGATGTCTAACTTTCCCTCACTTCCTGCTGCCCCAGTGAGCCCTTGGATCCTCTTTCCATCCCAGCATGCCATGGCACCAGGGAGCCACTGAACCTCCCTCTCCTCATTTCTCTACTTACTTCCAGTTCTGTCCCCTTTACTATGGAGTCTCCCATCAGTATTCACTTCCTCCTCCTCCTCTGGGGTCCTCTGTCCCCTCTTTTGGGGTCTCTGCTGTGGAGGACCACTGCATCCACCTGTTGTCGAGGCACAGGTCAGAAAGCATAGAGAAAACCCAGGAACAGTTGTAAAATTCACCAAAACTTTATTTATAGTAGGAGTAACATAAAAAAAAATATAAACTTGTTCATAAGAACAGTACACAGTGGCAAAATAAAATATTTCTTGTAATAAAAACCTCTTGTTCTTCCAGAAACAAATCTCTATCTCAACCGTTGCAGCTCAGGTCAGCTCCTTTATGTAAGTCTTTTCCACCCCCATCCTTAGCAAGCATCCTGTTTTTGCAGAATGTTCTGTCCTCGTAAGTATCAGGAGCTGCTAGAACAGTGAGCTTCCTGAGGCCCCCACAGACACTGCAAAAGGCTCAGACATTTGCACTCAAGTAACCTCTATTTTTAAAGTCATGTCAAACTACCATTAATTTACATTTCACCAGTAATACTAAATATTTTCTGAACAAAAGTGATCCCATTATCAGTTTCATTCCATACATTGATTTGCATATACATTTATATTAGCTGATACAGATATGCAAGGAAGAAAACTAGACAGCAAGAGAAAACTGAGAGAGAGAGTGAGGCAAAGAATTGCAAGACTGTTCGGGTTGATCAAGTCTGAAGTCTCACAGGAAAATTTGGTTGTGCAACCAGACAGAGACGAGACGGAAAAAGGACAGATTCTTGCATTTAAACCCTTTCTCCATAACAAATGGGACAGGGCCCTATTCTACCCTGTCACATACACCCCCCTCCTTAAGAGGGAACCTGTTTTGCAAAAATAAGTTTCCAACACTTTCTATTCTCTAATAACATTTGCTGCTTTCAGACATTAAGCACATTATCCTAGCCCCCCCAAATAATCACGGTAGTAAGTGCGGCAAACACCAACATAGAGGTGTTGCTAGGGAGAAGGGTAGGGGTAAATGGAGAAAGTGACAAAGGCAAGAAGGACAGGGATGGGGCAAAAGGGAGTAAGGCCATCAGGAAATGGAGGGTAATGAGTACCAATGCCCGTAGTCTGGGCAACAAGCTCCATGAGCTGGTGGCCATGATGGAAGAGCGATGCCTGGATGTCGTAGCAGTCACAGAAACATGGTACACAGAGAATCATGACTGGGATGTTAGTATACCAGGGTACATAACCTACAGGAGAGATAGGCAGGGGAGAAGGGGGAGAAGTAGCTCTCTATGTAAAGGAAGGGATAAAAGCAACTGAACTGAATAGCTTGGCAGAAGACACCAAGAGAAAGGAATGCTGTGTGACTGAACTTCTCTGCTGGGACTATATTGCCCTCCTTCCCTCCCCTCCACCCCCCCACTGAAAGCTAGTTCTATTTTTATAGGCACAGGATTTGACTGACAACAGGAACTTCCTGTTTAGAGGCAGGAAGTGAGTGATCACAGAACCACCAAGGACCCACCATCCTAGAAGGGCAAGAGTAGCTCTCCGGCCCCTCTAGCTGCTGGAGGTCTGCCTCTGAACAAGTAAGTGGTCTACTGAGAAATATAGGATATTCTTGTCTCAGAACAGGACAATCAGGAGCTTAAGGGCACACAGACAGAAAGTAAGAGAGAGAGAAAAAAACAGATGAAAGAGTAAGGATTGCAAACAGTTAAGGGTCAGAAATAAGACATGATTGGAGTGGTGCAGTGCAGTGGCTGTGGAGCAGCAGTCTTCTGGGAGATATTCTGGAGGATGCGGTGTTGTCCCATCTGCAGGCACCTCTCTGGGCTGAGGAGGAGGTTGCTCATCTCAGGCTGAGTTGGCCAGGATTTGTGGGACCTCCTCTTCTATCAGGGACCACCAGTGCCACTGCCGTTGCCTCAGAGGTTGCCAAGAAGAGAGGCGGTTGGACCACAGTGGGCTCAGGGAGGGTGAGGGTGGTGGAACAGGCACATCCTCCAGTTGTACCTCTCCACATTCCTATGCCATTCTGGCAAAGTGTGGTTCCTCTATGGAGGCACCTACAGTGGAGACCAAGGAGGATGCCGGGAACCTCCACAAAGGAGACCCACAGGAGGGTGGCAGGGGACCCTGCAGGGGAAGGAAACAACTCCTGGTGGGGGACTCCATTGTTAGGAAGGTAGAACTGGGCAAGGAAGAGGAGAGGGAAGTAAGGTGCCTGCCTGGCGCCATGGCTTGGAGGGACAGGGAGCGAATCCTCAGGATTGCCGGAGCAGCTGCACAGGGGAGGGAGCTGGATGTCATTGTCCACCTAGGGACAAATGACCTGGCTAAGAAAGGGATTAGAGAAATGCAGAGAAGAGTTTGTGGAGATTGGGGAGGGCCTTAGTCAAGTATGCCCATCGGTAACCTTCTCGGAGGTGCTACCCATCTATGGCATAGGAGAGGCTAGGGTGTTCCGTACCATGGGATTCAATCAGTGGTTGAAAAACTGGTGTGGAGCTCAGGGATTTGGCTTCATTGGGGACTGGGGTCCACCTGGAGTGATGCAAGCCTATACTGGCATGATGGGCTGCATCTGTCCAGGAGGGGAACCAGGATCCTAGGTGATAGGTTTAAATGCTTCATTGGCAAGCTTTTAAACTAGCCAAGGGGGGAGGCACTGGAAAGGAGCAGGAAAATCCTAGCCCCCAAACAATCACGGTAGTAAGTGTGGCAAACACCAACATGGAGGTGTCGATAGGGAGAAGGGCAGGGGTAAATGGAGAAAGTGACAAAAGCAAGAAGGACAGGGATGGGGCAAAAGGGGGTAAGGCCATCAGGAAATGGAGGGTAATGAGTACCAATGCCCGTAGTCTGGGCAACAAGCTCCCTGAGCTGGTGGCCTTAATGGAAGAGGGATGCCTGGATATTGTAGCAGTCACAGAAACATGGTACACAGAGAACCGTGACTGGGATGTTAACATACCAGGGTACATAACTTACAGGAGAGACAGGCAGGGAGAAGAGGGGAGGAGTAGCTCTCTATTTAAAGGAAGGGATAAAAGCAACTGAACAAAGAGTAAACAGGAGGAGAGAAGAGGCTGTGGGTCACCTTGGAGACTGGAAAGGCACCACAATCCACAGGGGTTGTGTACAGACCCCATGTCAGGGGAAGGAATGGACAAGGATATGATAGAAGGCATTCTTAGAATGGCAGAGAAAGGGAGATACTGTTGATGGGAGACCTGAATATGCCAGATGTTAACTGGAGCACATTGCTGCAGCCACATCCAAGACAGGGCCATTCTTGATGCCCTACAGGTGGCAGGCCTCAGACAGCTAGTTTGGAACCCACTCGTGAGGAGAAATCTTAGACCTCATACTCTCAAATGGGGGCAGTGAGAGGATCTCAGATCTAGAAGTAGGTTGCCATCTGGGGACAAGTGACCATCAAACAGTGTGGTTCACGTTAAACTCAACTACAGTCAAGCCATACAAAAGTGAGGGTACTGGACTTTAGGGAGGGCTGACTTTGGCAAGATGGGAGAGTGCCTCAGAAAAGCACTAGCAAACAGGCTAGAAGGAGGTGTGGAGCAACAATGGGGAATTATCAAAACTGCCATCACAGAGGCAACAAGCCTTTGTGTGAAGCAAATAAACAAATCAAATGAAGAAAAAGCCACTATGGTTCTCAAGAGGTGGCTGTGAAAGTCAGGAAGAAAAGATAGCATTCCGGGAGTATAAGGAAACACAGAAGGAGCAGGACAGAAGCTGTACCAGTTAAGGCAGAAAGAAGCGGGAGGGAAGTCAGAATAGCAAAGGCCCAAACTGAGGAAAAGATAGCCAACTCAGTTAAAGAGGGATAAAACCTTTTATAGGTACATCAGCGAGCATAGAAAGACAAAGGGAGGGATAGTGAGGCTGAATAGAATGAGCGGTAGGTGGGCAGAGGGGACAGTGAAAAGCAGGAATACTGAACGAATATTTCTGCTCAGTATTCCTAAAAGAGGATGGGAAGTGCCTAATCCAATTAACAGAAGCATTCTTGATAGAGAGGTGATCCCAGTCCTTTCACAGAAGAAAAGTTCTGCAAGAACTCCTAAAACTGAAGGTGGACAAAGCAATGGGTCCTGATGGAATTCACCCCAGAATTCTAAAAGAATTAAGGAAGGAATTAGTGAAACCACTGGCTACTCTTTTAATAAATCATGGGAGGATGGTGGTACCCGAGGACTGGAGGAAGGCGGATGTGATTCCCCTTCACAAAAGTGGGACCAAGACAGAGGCAGAAACTACAGACCTGTCAGTCTGACCTCTGTGGTAGGGAAAGTGATGGGTCACTTCTGAAGGAAAGAATAGTTGAGTACCTAGAGGTCAGTGGAGCACAGGATCCAAGGCAGCATGGGTTCACAGCCGGAAGGTCATGTCAGGCGAATCTAATAGATTTCTTTGACTGGGTGACCAAAGTAGTAGACCAGGGAGGGGCTGTGGACATGGCCTACCTAGACTTTAGCAAGGCATTTGACACAGTCTCACACAAAGATTGATAGTCAAATTAACCAGCCTTGGAGTGGGTCCCAGGGTGGTAGCCTGGGTAAAACATTGGCTGGACAACAGGACACAGAAGGTAATTGTAAATGGAGTCCACTCTGAAGAAAGGGCGGTTACCAGTGGGGTACATGAGGTTCAGTATTGGGTCCAGTCCTTTTAATGTCTTCATCAGTGACATTGCAGAGGGACTGGAAGGAAAAGTATGCCTTTTGCAGATGACATAAGATCTGCAACAGGGTTGATACACAAGGAGGCGTGGAAAGGATGAGAAGGGACTTGGCAAGGTTGGAGGAATGGTCAGACGTATGGCAGCTAGGATTCAATGCAAAAAGTGCAAAATAATGCACCTGGAAACAAGAACCCAGGGAAGAATACACAATGGGTGGGAGGTAGTAACAACAACAAAACAGGAAAGGGACCTGGGGTAATCATATCAGATGACCTTAAGGTTAGCAAGCAATGTGAGAAGGCAGTAGGGAGGGCCGGGGTATACTGGGATGTATAGGGAGGCATCAGCAGCAGAAAACAGGAAGTTGTTATCCCTCTGTACAGACAGTTGGTGAGACCCCATCTGGAGTACTGCGTCCAGTTCTGGAGACCCCATCTCCGCAAGGACATAGACAGGATAGAGGCAGTCCAGAGGAGGGCAACTAAAATGGTGCAGGGTCTGCAAGAGAAGCCGTATGAGGAGAGACTAAAGGAGCTTAATATGTATACCCTTGAGGAAAGAAGGGAGAGAGGGACATGATAGAAACTTTTAAGTACCTCCGTGGAATCAACAAAGTCAAGAGGGCATCTTTCAGAAAAGAGACTTACAAGAACAAAGGGACACAATTTAAAGATAGAAGGAGGGCAGTTCAGGGGCAATGAGGAAGTATTATTTCACAGAGGTAGTGGATGCATGGAACAGCCTTCCAGAGGAGGTTGTGGGGTCTAAAACTGTGGGAGATTTCAAGAATGCATGGGACAGACATAAGGCAATTCTTGTGGGGGTAGGAAGAAATAGGCTGTTGGTTAACTAGGATCTGCGGCCTATCCTGTAGGTAGGGAAATGGGCAGACTAGATGGGCCTAGCGGTCCTTATCTGCTGTCAAAGTCTATGTTTCTATTAAGCACATGTGCATCCATTTTTTAACAGTGCAGCAAAAAGTACAGTTCAAACTCATACATTTTTTTTAACCTTCAGAATCCTCAATTCCTGATCCATATCTTGAAAGAAAATCAGCTTTACTATTCTCTTTACCAGATTTGTGAATCACCATGAATTTAAATGGCTACAGTGCCAGATACCACTTTGTGATTCTGGAAATTTTTTCCTTCATCTGGTTAAGCCAAAACATAGCAGAACTAACGGCCTGGGCGGCCTACTACAAGCCGGACATTATGGGCATCATGGAAACCTGGCTGAAGCCTCACATCCCTGACTCTGCATGTGCCCTCCTGGGCTACAGCCTCATCTAGCGGGACAGGGCAGGCAGTAAGCATGGGGGAGGTGTGCTCCTATGCTTTAGGGTGCACCTTAACGTGTCTACAGTGTCTCATTTCACCTCCTGAACTCCCAGCCTGCGAGTTCCTTCACTCCCTCCTCCTAGTTGGGAACACTAAAAAGATGCATCTTGTCTGTGCTTACAACCCTCCGAAGGGTGGTGTTCAAGGACTCTCATCACTACTTGACCACCTTAAAGAAAAGGTTGGCTCAAATGAGCTGCTAATCCTGGGGGACCTCAACCTCAATTGGCTAGGGCCAAATACCAAGCAATTTGAGCCTCTTCTCTCAGGCCTTGCTCTCAGCCAGATCATCAAGGGACCCTCAAGGATCTCCTCTTGGGGGGACAAAGGGTCACTTATTGACTGGGTGCTAAGCAACAGATTGGACAGAATTGTCCACTTGAGAACTCTCCCGGACATCATCTCAGATCCCTCTCCAACCTACTGCATATGGAGCACCTCCTTGCCCAAAGTCCCCAGCAGAGTGATCCAGATAAGGGACTATTCCTAACTCATCCTCAATGACTACCTCGAGGATCTACAATGTGTCGACTGGTCTAGGGTCACTGCTACAAATGACCCTGTTGCAGCCCTTGCTCATTTCCTTGCCGTATTTGTCCCCTTGCAAAACAGGCATGCACCTCCTTACAAAAAGGAGGGTGAGGGGCACGGTCACGAAGTGGCTCCATGGAGGACTATTCTCCCTCATGAAGCAGAGAGACAAATGCTACGTGAAACTCAAGATTTTCTGCAACAATAATGACCTCCTCATATACCAGTGGCTCAGAAACTCCTGCAAGAGGGCCATACACACCGCTAAGAGTGAGTTCTACAAATCTACCCTGTTTGCCTCGGCCAATAACCCCCGGAGCTTTTGGCAAAATGTCAAAAACCTGGTCGGAGGGTCTGCCAAGGAAATGAACGCCGACATGAATATCGGAGGGTCCAACTGCAATAACCCCCATACTATTGCCACTGCATTTAACTGCATGTTCACTGACTTGCCTGCTCCTCCTTCTTCCCAACTCTCTGCCTCTATACCGCCGGATGGAGACCCCCCCTCGACCGCCATTACACCTCAAACAGATTTCAGTTGGAGAGACCCAGGAACTCTTAGCCGGTCTCTCCCACCACACGGGGGCAGGTCACGACAGACTTGAACCAAAGCTGCTGAGCTTGGGGGCTCCCCCTCCTCACCCGGCCGGTTGCTCATATATTTAACTCTTCACTTATCTTGGGGATCATACCTGATGTATGGAAGGTGGCCAAGGTTATCCCTGTTTACAAACAAGGTGACCCCAAGGATATGAAAACTATTGCCCCATCGCCGTACTCTCAGCTACCTGTAAGCTCCTTGAAAATGCAGTTGCCTCTCAACTCTCCCACTACCTTCAGGGTTATGCAGTTCTCTCCCCAGCTCAGCATAGCTTCAGAAAGGGGCACAGCACATCGACTGTGCTTGCCGCGGTTACCTCAGAGATCAGGTCCACGACTGACCAAGGCAAACTGACCAGAGCCATCTTCATTGATCTCTCTAAGGCCTTCAATCGGGTTGACTATTCCCTCCTCCATTCCACTCTTCATTCCCTTGGATTCTCCCACCGAGCCCTTGCCTGGTTTTCCAATTACATTGGGGGAAGGCAGCAATACACCTGCTTCAACTGTGCTCTCTCCCCTGTTAACTGCAGGGTCCCCCAGGGATCCGTCCTTGGACCCATTCTGTTTTCCCTTTTCATAAAAGAACTGCCCTCCGTTGCAGCCTATGGGCACCCAACTCTATATATGGATGACCTCGTCGTACTGTCCATTTCCCAGGATATTACTAGCATCAACTCCCAACTTAACTCAGACTTCGATCTTATCCAGAAGTGGCTTGAGGGACACAAGCTTACCATCAACCTGGAAAAGACCCAGGCCATGCTCTTTGGTTCTGTGGCCAAAACCGCTTCCCGCCCTGCTCCTCTAACGATCTATGGAGCTAATGGCTCCCTTCTGCCAGTCACTGACGCCATCAAGTATCTAAGAT
Organism: Neoceratodus forsteri; assembly: GCA_016271365.2. NCBI lineage: Eukaryota > Metazoa > Chordata > Ceratodontiformes > Ceratodontidae > Neoceratodus > Neoceratodus forsteri. Next base: position 350,068,487 of record CM028131.1, on the reverse strand, counting down.
ATACCCTTGATCCACAACTGGATCTCACCGCGCATCTTCAGAATATCTGTAAAGCCACAAACAGCAAGTTTGGACTTGCCTACAGAGCCAAAGATTGCCTCACCCCGGCTGCTCGCCTCACCATAGCCAGGGGGACCCTCCTTCCCACACTTTGCTATGGGCTTGTAGCCTTTGCCCTAGTCCTGAATTCTAGCCTAGCAAAATGGGACACTGCTTATAACAACATATGCCACTTCGCACTCTCTGCACCTCGCTTTCCTCATCGCTGTGAGCTCTACTCTTGGCTGGAGTGGCTCCCCCCTAAAAAACACCATGCATTTGTCCTTGGCACTTCATTGATAACATAGTTAGAACGACCACTCCTTCTGCACTTGCCCTTCCCCTCAAATATGAAACCCCTGCCTACCACTTAAGATCTAGTGCTGCTCAGGTCTGCCGGGTTCCTAAGACCCGCACCCTCACAGGTGACCGGGCCATCTCCATCTATGCACCTAGACTGTGGAACTCCCTTCCCACCCTTGTTCATGCCTCTCCCTCCCATGCCTGCTTCAAAATATCCCTCTGGAACTTCCTCAAAACTGCCTCTACCTGTTTTTGTACTGTATAGACCCAGAATAGTCTCTCCTTCCCCCTGATACACTATGGGAGTCTGTGAGGTGATACACTGACTGCAATAAATCTCTGCTGATAACCAGCATAAGGCACTTTCTGCCCTCCTGTTGGTGAGGCATTCTTGTCATATCAGTTCCAGCTTCTAGCTGCACTATTTTGAAGCGCATTCTCTCTCCTGATAGGCGCTCATGTACTTTCTCGTAATTTTGATGTATTCTCTGTCATGATGTTACCTGTTGTTATTCTACCTCTCAATTGCTGTTTTCTATCTTGATGACTTACTGCCAACCTTACCATTTAAAGTCAGTTGTACCCTTTGCTGTTCTACCCACTTGTTCGTGGGCCCGTATGTTACCTTGGCTCTGTATTGTGTTTCTTATGTACTCTGTAACCTCCCGGGTCGCACCTGAAAATAGGCACTTGTTGTCTAGTGTGCTTACCTGGTTAACAAAAGCAAATAAAAATAAACAAATAAATAAGCCAACAGAGAGGATTGTGATCAGTTACAAGAACAAAATCAGTTCCTAGCAAATAAAATCTGAGGGACTCCATGGACCACTTTGCTGTTAAACACTCCTTTTCGATAGTGGAGTACCTTTTCTCTCTGTCATGCAAATTCCTACTTATGTACAGAATAGGATGTTCTGTCCCACATACATTTTGACTTAGAACTGCACCTAGGCCTGCTTCGGATGCACCTGTTTGTAGCAGAAATGGTTTCTCAAAGTCTGGGCTTCTTACAACAGGAGCTGAACACAATGCAGCCTTTATGGCTTGAAAAGGTTCATCACACTTTGGAGTCCATTTCACGTTATTTGGGTATCGTTTCTTTGTGAGTTCAGTGAGGGGATTAGCTAACTCAGCAAAGTTAGGAACAAATCTCCGATAATAACCAGCCAGCCCTAAAAATGATCTGACGTGTTTCTTTGTTTTAGGTACAGAGCTGTTAGCTACAGCTTCTATTTTAGAAATCTCTGACTTAACTTCTCTATTTCCCAACACATTGCCCAAATATGTGGTTTCCTGCATGCCCAATGCACATTTGGTAGGATTAATAGTCAGACCTGCATTTTTGATAGCTTGGATAACTGCTCGTAGGTGTTCAAGGTAGGTTTCCCAGTCTGGACTGTACACCACAACATCATCCTGGTATGCAGCACAATAACCAGTGTGAGGTGATAGAATTACATCCATGTACCGCTGGAATGTAGCCGTCACACCATGTAAACAAAATGACATGGTGGTGAACTGATAGAATCCTATAGGGGTGGCAAATGCAGTTTTATCTCTGGATTTTCTAGCTAAAGGTATTTTCCAGTAACCCTTGGTGAGGCTGAGGGTACTGATATACTTTGCACTCCCCAGTCTGTCCACCAAATCATCTATCCTGGGCATAGGATAACCATTTAATTCTGACACTTTATTGTTTCCTGAAATCAAGGCAGAGTCTAACACTCACTTCTTTTTTGTTTACAATTACCATGGGAGACCACCAAGCACTCTTTGACGTCTCTGTGATACACAATTCTTTCATTTTTTTGTATTTCCTTAACCACATCAGCTCTTAACTGCTCTGGCAACCTGTATGAATTTTGCCTAATAGGACGAGAATTCTTTGTCACTATTACGTGCTCAACCCGTTTTGCTCAGCTTGGTATCAAGGTAAAAGTACTATTAAATGCCTTCAACACGCCAGCCTGGTGGCGCTAAGGGTTGAGGCGCTGGACGCCACACCTGTTGCCACGCCAGCAACCCATGTTCGGGAACGGGCACGGGTTGCCGTGGGTCAGCATGGAGGAGATGGATAGAGCGTCCAATGGACTGCTCTCCATCTCCGGGGAGGGGGGATTCAGGTGGCCGGTGCTTGCCCGACCCCTAGCGGTGGCTGGGGGTCAGTGGCACGTAGCTGCAAGTTAAGGGGCAGGGACATGGCAGGCGGCTTGACTGGGGCATGCAGGCGTCGTGCACCCAGTCACTAGGCGCGATTGCACGTCATGTCCCGCGAGGGAGAAAAGTGGAAAAAGAGAGCCCAGCAGAATGATGTTGTGCCCTGCAGCACCGTCCCCGAGAAGGCACCTCCCTGGCATGGATCCGTTGGGGTGGGTTGAGTTGCTCCCCACCACCCTGCCGTGAAGGGTAAGTCGCGGGGTACATAAGGGAGGGGGTCTGACCTTCGGGGATGGCGCTGGGGGGACAACAGACAGCAGGCTTGCAGCCGGAGCTCTGGAGGAAAAATAGAAGAAAACAAAAATGTCTTTAGCACATTACAAACATCTGCAGTTTGTTCTGAGGTTAAGGAAACATTGACCTCTACAGCACCAGCATTTAAAGTTTTTTCTAGTTCATCATATGCTATATCAATGTCTTCCTTATCAGTTTCTGGTAATACCAGGAAAGCAGCTTTTTACATTTTTTCAACCCATTCTTTGAGGAGGTTAGCATGGTATTGCTTAGTTGGATTTTTCCTGTCGGGGTCTCAATCTCATAGTTAACAGTGCCAGTACATCTGAGAACTTTATAAGGCCCTTGCCACTTCATTAACAGCTTATTTTCTATTATGGTTAACAGTAGCAAAACCTTTTCACCTGGCTCGAAAAACTTTTTCTTTTACCTCATGGTCATAATATACCTTCTCCTGGTTTTGAGCCTCTTCCTGATTACTAAAGGCAATTTCAACATATTTTGCCAGCTTCTTTCTTAGGACACATATATAGGATGTTATAGATTGTTTCTGAGTGGGGTTATCTTCCCACGTTTCATTTATCACATCCAGTGGCCCTCTTGGCTGCCTACCATACAGCATTTCAAATGGTGAAAAGCCTGTTGATGCCTGTGGCACTTCTCTGTAAGCAAAAAGTAGGTAAGTAAGAGTCCCAGTCTTTCGCTACCTCTTTTACAAACCTTTTTAACATGCATTTAAGGGTTTGGTTAAAACATTTAACAAGACCGTCTGTCTGAGGGTGATGGGGGGAGGTTCTTATGGCAGTGATACCTAGCAGTCTCTACAGCTCCTTAAGCAGTGCAGCACCAAAATTACTACCCTGATGAGTAATAATTTCTTTAGGTATGCCCACTTTGCTGAAAATATTGGCAAGCTCTGCTGCAACATTTAGGGCTGTAACAGTACGCATTAGAACTGCTTCTGAGTATCGAGTAGCATAGTCGCATACTACCAAGATAAATCTATTACCCTTTTTACTTTTGTCTAAAGAACCAACCACATCCATTGCAATTCTCTCAAAGGGCACATCTATCAAGGGTAGGGGCACCAGGGGTACCTTCTCTTTTCTAGTGACTGGGGCTACTTCCTGACACTCAGCGCAGGAATTACAATAGGTAGCAACATCTTCATGAATTCCAGGCCAGTAAAATCTGTGCAGCAATCTGGCAAGGGTGCGATCCTTCCCTGAGTGACCAGCCATATGATTATCATGTGCTATCTGTAATAATTTTGTTCTATACTTCTTCGGTATAACCACTTGTTTTGTCTGTTCCTTTGTCTGAGGTTTAATCCAAACCCTGTACAGTAATCCATTACATTTTTTAAACATTGATGCACCCTGTTTTGGTTTCACCCCCAGCTGCTTAAAATAACCCTGGAGAGAAATGTTGTTAGCTTGTTCTGAAAGAAAATCACAATCAGTTATCAATTTAGTTTCAGCATTTTCAATTTTAACCCCTTATGTCCATCAGTCATTTGTTGCCACAGTTTTTTTAGGCTTTGTCTTTCTTTCCTGGATTTCCAGACCTTGGAGCTGTGCTCAAACAAGTCCAAATCAAAATCTTTGAAAGGAAAAGTGTCCCCACTGTCTGAAATTTTCTTTGCCTTAGCTCTTGTCACCACAGCTGCTGAAACATCAGGATTTACTCCCTCTTTGATCAACTTAGTAAATCCTGGAAAGTCATTTCCAATAATCACAGGTACAGGTAACTTAGGTACTACCCCCACTTTCATTTGGTGCAACACACCCTTAACGGTCAGAGTCACTTGGGTGGTGGGATAGTATTGAGTGTCCCAGTGAATGCAGATGACACCAGTACCTGGTTCCTTTGCACAGTGTTTTCCCAGCACTTTAACATTCACTAGGGTCTGTCTGCTTCTCAAATCAATGAGTCCTTTCACAGTCTTATTACCCACCTTCACATCTGTTAGGTGCTTGCCCCAGTTTGCCAAGGACAAATTGGCTCCAGTGCCACTCTCTTTATTATGGCAGTTTCTTGCAAAATGGCCTGGCTCATCACAGTTATAGCAGATAACGTCTTTTGGCACAGATTTGTTACACCCACCAGAGTTCTTATCAGGCTTGGAATTTAAATGGGTAAAAGAGTGTCTTACCAGTGCTTGGCTGTTACCTCACTGCTGTGGCATCTATCTGGCCATTTGGTAGTCCTCAGCCAAAGAAACAGCTTTTTCTCCATTCTCTGGTCGATGTTCCTTTACCTACAGCTGCACATCTGTAGGCAAGATGTTGATGAATTGCTCCTTGTCAAATGTGTCAGTCTGTTGGACCGTTCTGCTCTTTGGTTGGATCCACTTCATCAGGAGTTCTTGGAGTCAGGTGAAGGCTTCTCGAGGATTGTCGACTGAGTTATACCTCAGAGATCAAAATCTCTGCCTCTAGACCTCTCCGGAGATGTCATACCTTTTCAGAATTTCACTTGTCACTAAGTCATAGTTTTCTGACTGTGCAGTGTCCATACTGCTGTAGGTAAGTTGGGCTTTCTCTGTCAAGTAGGGTACCAGTCTGATTGTCCATTGCTGCTTTGGCCACTGGCAGGCTGTGGCAACTCTCTCAAAGGTTGTCAGATATGCCTCAATATCATCTAAGGGACACAACTTTGTGAGTTTAATGGCCTTTCAGTTGCTTGCATTTTGTTGCTCATCTGGATCTGTGCCAGATCATCTGCCTTTGATAACTTGTAAGGCATCCAGCCATTGCTGCTTCTGCTGCTGCATCTCTTCTCTCGTCTGCTGCTTCTGTCGCTGCATCTCTTCTCTCCTCTGCACTTCTAAATGCTGAATCTGTTTTTCTGTCTGCTTCTCAGTCTCTTTTTGTTGTATAGCCCATCATTTGAAAAAGTCCATCAGACTTTCAGGTTCTCTCACTGCTTGTTCTTTTTCCATAACTTGTTCTAGCTGTACAATCTCAGACTGGACTTCTGCTGCAGAATCCATACCTTCCATTGTGCTTCCGTGGTACTTGGTCCAGTACCCATGCCATAGCTTAAATCCCACTTTTGTCACCATCTGTCATCAAGGCACAGGTCAGAAAGCATAGGGAAAACCCAGGAGCAGTTATAAAATTCACCAAAACTTTATTTATAGTAGGAGTAACATAAAAAAAATATATAAACTTGTTCATAAGAACTATGTACAGAGGCAAAATAAAATCTTTCTTGCAATAAAAACCTCTTGTTCTTCCAAAAACAAATCTTTGTCTAAACCATTGCAGCTCAGCTCAGCTCTTTTATGTAAGTTTTTTCCACCCCCATCCTTAGCAAGCATCCTGTGTTTGCAGAATGTTCTGTCCTCGTAAGTGTCAGGAGCTCGTAGAACAGTGAGCCTCCTGAGGCCCCCACAGACACTGCAAAAGGCTCAGACATTTGGACTCAAGTAAGCTCTATTTTTAAAGTCATGTCAAAATACCATTAATATACATTTCACCAGTAATACTAAATATTTTCTAAACGAAAGTGATCCCATTATCAGTTTCATTCCATACATTGAGTTGCATATATTTTTATATTAGCTGATATAGATATGCAAGGAAGAAAAACAGACAGCAAGAGAAAACTGAGAGAGGGAGGCAAAGAATTGCAAGACTGTTTGGGTTGATCAAGTCCGAAGCCTCACAGGAAAATTTGAGTGGGCAACCAGACAGAGAAGGGACAGAAGAAGGACACATCCTTGCATTTAAACCCTTTCTCCATAACAAATGGGACAGAGTCCTATTCTACCCTGTCACACCACCCCACTCACTACTACGGGTGCCTCACTGGGACATTCTTGCTATACCAGGGTGGCAAAGGGCTTTTGAAATGGAACAGCTTGTGGGATGTACCTATGTTCCACCACCCTAGCCCTCCCTCAACCCACTGTCATCCAGCTGTTCCACCTACTAGGCAACCTCTGAGGTAGCGGCAGTGGATTAGGTGGTCCCTGGGTGGAGGAGATGGTCCTCTGAGCCCAAACCAACTCAGCCTTGAGTCTGGCCACCTCCTCCCTTAGCTCTGTGAGGTACACACAGATAGGGCAGCAACTCAACTTCCAGAACATCTCCCTGAAGACTACCACCCCACAACCACTGCACTGCACCACTTCCCTTATTCTACCTTATCTGTTTCCACTGTTGATTCACCTTTTTAAATTCTTTTTGTTACCCCACCCTATATAGGACTTTTCAAAGACACCTAGGTTTTTGTGTTTTCTTGCCCTCTAGTGTAGTTTTAGCCCTGTATAGGGTGCTACACCTCTTCCCTACCTGCTACCCTACCCTATATAGCGAGTTATGCAGGGGGTTTCATCTATACCTAGGTTTCTGTGTCCTCTCATGCCAAACCACACTGAATGGTTTCCAGCTGGCTAACCACCTGTTACCTGAAATGTCTATCTAGTAAGCCTCTCACACTGCCCTTCCTCTACAACTCTTTCAAACAAGCCTCCTTGCCCCTCTCAATGTTACCTGCAGTAATACAGTTCTTACAGGAGGTCTGATGGCTAGGGTCCCTGGCTGTTGGCTGTCTCCTGGGCTGACTCCAGGCAATCTCCATTTGTCACTGTCCTTGTCATGGGGGGGCCACAGAATGGGGGCTGCTTGATGGATGACAGGAAAAAGAATGTCTCTGGTCACTGCCCAATTGACCTGTCTGGAAGAGCTGAGGTCATGGCCTCACTTCTGATTGATGGTTCAGCTATCCCTTTTTGGAGATCTCAAGCTGTGCTATGCCTGTCCTCTAGAGTGCTTTCTGCACTTGGAAGACTGTTTTAGCTACTTGTGGGGGGTCCCTGCCTGTTACTCCAAACCTTTCTTCTCCCCCCCCTCGAAAACTCAAGACTTAATGTATCGACTGGGAATCGAACCCAGGTCATCTGCATGGGTGGTGAGAATTCTACCACTGAACATCAATGCTTCTTACCTCAAGAATAGGCATCAAGAATAGATTATTTGTTTATTCAGAATGATGTAGCAGCTGGCATCAAAATGGTGGAAATATTACTGGTAACTGTATCAGATCATGTCCCAGTCAAGCTAAATATATTGATAGATATCCAGAGACTCACAATGCCAATTTTGAAATTTAATAACTACATTCTCCAAATCACAAACTAAGAATTCAATATGGAATACCATTCAAGAATTTCTATCTCACAATCCTCCAGGTGAGACCAGTTGAGCACCTATGTGGGGGCAATAAAATGTCATACAAGAGGCAAATGTATTTGCCATATGTTCAGCAAGAAAAAAAATAAAGTGAAGAAAGAACTAAACTTTTAAAAAAAGTCCAAAAGGAAGTGGAATTTATAACAACAGACAACACAGATAAAGCATGGGATAACTGGACCAGTGTCAAAAAATGATGCGCTGAAAACACAAGGCAAGCCTCTGAGCTGGCACACAGAAAGGCCAAAACAAACTACATCACAAACAGTCCTAAGGTAACGAAGATATTAGCACTGACAAGAGAGAACAAGAATGCAAATAACATCCACAGAAGAAATGGAGATTGTGGAAATCACAACAGACTCACATATAATCAGTGAGAGCTCTAGAAGCTTCTACAGAACCTTATACAAAGCGGAATCACAGGACATGCAAGAGGAACTAGATAACTTCCTGGGAAACATCACTCTGCTAGTATTGGCTGAAGGACAAGCAGAGCAACTCGCAACAGAGATCTCTGCGGTGGAGTTAAGGGTAGCCATACATAGTTTACCCAGAGGAAAATCCTCCAGAGAAGGTGGCTTCTCTATGGACCACCATGAGAAATTTGTTACAGCACTAGCTCCAGTTCTCAAAGAGGTACTGACAGAAGCCATGGAGGAAAAGAGACTCCCACAATCCATGATGAAAGGAGTCATAATAACTAATCCTGAAACCTGATTTAAAAAAAGTGTTCCAGTTAAATGCCAATTACCTTGCTTAATATTGACGCCAGGATATATTCTAAAGTATTGACCACAAAACTACAGGGAGTACTACCTCTCCTTATTAGTTCCATGCAGATAGGTTTCATGACTGGAAGATGCATTTCAGACAACAGAAGAAAAACATAGTTATTTATTTGAATTTTGGTAACCGGGTAGGCCCACTGAGACAGTAAAGTCCATTTTCAGGGGTGACCTTGGATTAGTTACATATAGTGGAAAAGCACGTTTACACCAACTGAAAAGCAAATTACATTAACAGTGAATTTAGCCTATTTAACAAAAATAGTAAAATTATAGAACACCCCAGCAGCCCTAATTACCCTGGATAATTTGAGCAGGTGGAATGGCCCAACCTATTCAATTTTGTAGGAAAAATGGGCATCCCCCGGTCTTTGGTAAGATGGTACAACTTCTAAACAATCCTTCAGCATCTGTGTTAACAAATGTCCCTAAATCTGCTCCATTTACCTTGAAGACAGGAACAAGGCAGGGGTGTCCTCTCTTTCCAGCACTTTTCAATCTGTCACTAGAACCTCTACTTCTAAAAATTCAGAAAGAAAGCAAGATCACAGTTGTAAAAAATAGCAGTACGCAACATGAGGTAGCTGCCTATGCAGATGATGTGATCATTTAAATTGCAAAACAGCATGGGGGCTGGTAGTACAGCCTAGAGGTTAGAGTCATGAACTGTGAATGAGCTTGGTACATCCAGCAAACCTGAATTTGATTCCCACAACCTCCACTTGCATACTTTATGACACTGAGCAAGTAACTGAACCCCCCCCCCCCGTGCTCCCAGGTCACCACTGAAAACAGGCACTTGTGCCTAGTGGGCCTTATCCAGTTACCAAAGAATAAATAAAAAATATAAATATATTTCTACCATATATCCTGAAAAATGAGTACCCCAGTTGTTAGAAGTGATCAACGATAATACTGGGAGATTTAACATAAACTGTCTCTTGCCTGAAGCCTGCTCCTATAAGGATGCTGTCATAGCACAGCACCTCACTCAACTTGTCTCCACTCCCACTAGATGTAACTGCAAGACAGGTTCAAATACCTCACTTGACCAGATACTGTCTGATCACCCATGTATGTGTAAGGTGTCTGTGCTCCCTGACACCATAAGTGAACACTCGCCCGTTATCTATGTCTGGTCTAATAAGTTCAGTAAGCCCCCTCCTAAGTTAATATATACCAGGGTGCTAAAACGGGAGCACTTTGAACTACTCAAAACACATCTATGCAGACTGGACTGGACCCCACTTGATTCTGTCAGTGATATTAACATAGCACTGGATTTTTTCATTAAACAATTTACTGCGGCTTGCAATACCTATGCACCTGTGAGAAAGAAAAAAGTTAAAGGAAGCTGCAACCCATGGATAACCCCTGAGCTCATTACTCATCTGAAACTTAGGGACTACCTCTGGCACTGTGCTCGAGACACATCCAGGCAAGTGGATGTACAAAAATACAAAGCTGCAAGAAATGAATGCACACAAGCTATTAGAAATGCAAAAAGAAAGTATTTCAGGGAAACACTGTCTAACTCTTGGGGTGATGGAAAAAAATGTTGGAGTAACCTGAATGACCTCTCTGGGAAGGATCCCAAGCTGCCACCCACTATGCTCAGCTTCAATGGAGCACTTATGCTAGACCTTGGCACTATAACCAATACCTTCAACAATGCATTTTCGGATGTCCTTCCACCTGATTTCTTTGACACTTCCACCACCAGTACTTTCCAGGACACAGCTTCCTTGGGCTGCACCATCCCACAGTTCCACTTCAAAGAGGTTCCACTGCATCTTGCCAGAACCTACATTCACAAGGCCATCTGCAAACCTGGATTCAGCGGTGATTCCCTCAACCTAAAGTTGGTTGCACTCATCCTTGAAGAAATCCTTGTACCCCTTACAAAGATCTTCAACCTTTCTCTAAGGTTGGCCAGTTCCCCTACTTTGGAAACAGGCGCATATAACACCTGTTCACAAAAGTGGAGATAGGGCACTGCACACCAACTACAGCCCTATCTCCATCCTCCCCCCATTATCTAAAGCATCGGAATGCATTGTATCAGACCAGCTAGTTGAATTCCTGGAAAAATACGAAATCCAATGCCCACAACAGCATGGTTTTAGACAAGGGCACAGCACCACCACTGCCCTACTGGAATTTACAGGCTTTATCCACACTACACTTGATCAGGGAAAATGTGGGTGTGGTGTTCATTGACCTAACAAAAGCTTTTGATACTGTCAAGCATCTGCTTCTACTCAGGCAACTGTCCTCTTTTGGACTCTCAAATGATGCACTACTTTGGTTCCCAAGTTACCTGGAGGGATGGGTCTGGCAAGTAAGGATTACCAATGTCACCTCGGAATGAAAGCCAGTCCTCTCTGGTGTACCTCAGGGCTCCATCTTGGGACCTCTAGTCTTTAGTCTTTTCTTAAACGACCTTCCTAGCACCTGCCAGCAGAAAATACTGCTCTATGTGGATGATGCTGTCATCTACACCAGTCGCCATGACACTAAGCTCCTTGAGCATCAACTACAACTCGACTTTGAACGTGTTGAAGTGTGGTTAAACTCCCACAAACTGGTCCTAAACTACAGCAAATCTAAGGTTATGTTATTCTGCAATGTGCTTAGCAAGCATAAATCTCAGGCCCCCCATCATCAGGAACTGCTCTAGTGTTACACTTGAATGGATCATGCAGTTTAAATATCTTGGCATCACGTTGGATAGCTCCCTCTGCTTCTCGCAACATATTGATAACATTGCAAAGGCTGCTAACATTCTGATTGGCTTACTACACAGACACAAGCGCTGTATGACTTTGGAGGCCCTTAGACTGGCAATTCATAGCTCTGTCACCTCCATCATCGACTACGGTCTGGCCATATATGGCTGTCCTTCCCCTATTGCCTCCATAGGATAACTGCATCACTCAACAAAAGCCTGTAGACTTCTTACAGCTGTTGCCTGTTTAACACATACCTGTGATCTGTATGCCCAGGCTGGGTGGCTTCCACTCATTAGCAGGATCCAGTATCAGACATGCCTGTTAACCAGAAAGGTGCTCCTTGGTCTCACGCTGCCAAGTGTCAAAAAGCTCCTGAACACCCACTGTTGCTCCCAGCATACTCAAAGTGCTAGCCATCAAACCTTCCTGGTCTCCAGCTGCCAGACCTCCATGGGGCAGAGGTTGTTTGCCTACAGGGCACCTCAGTGGTATAATGTGCTCCACAGAGGTATCCTGACAACCTCCAAAATTGGCCCCCTTCAAATGGCTACTTTGGCAGCACCTCACCTCTACCAGTAGCTGTGACTGTTTCTCCTAAGGGGACCACCTCCTTAGGCACTCCAGTTGAAACTGGCTCATAAAGCTCTTCCACAACTAACTTACTGCTCTTGCAGTCCCCCTGTTTGCCCTTTCCCCACCCCTTCCTCCCTCACTCGCCTCTCCCCCCCTCCACACTTACCCTCATCCTACACTGGCACTTCTCTGACCCCTGCCCATTCTCCACTATCAACCTAGCACTTCTCCTTCCCTCCTCCCACTTCAACAATGGCCCTCCAGCCTGCCTACTCTTCCTGGGACTTTCCTACTGTCCTCATACTCCCCTGTGCTCTTCCAAGCAGTTGACGTTGGTACTCTGCTTAGATCTTAGTCATAAGTAGTCTCTCCTCTTGAATTATTGTAATAGCTATACCTCTGCCTTCTCTGTGTTATTGATACTGTGTAACTATGTTGACCTTTGTATGTTTGTTTACCTTCCATAATGCCATGGAACCTTTGTAAATGAGCTGTTCTTGCTCAAAGGTAATTGTAATCCTAGAATTTAATAAATTAAATAAATAAAACAAATTTAGCAGATTGTTGGGATCTAGGATAAATGTTGAGAAACCAAAAATATTGCCATTAAACCACCTATGCAAGAAGAGGGCCCTAGAAGGATTAGGCTTACAATGGATAATAGTACTTGGGGATATACCTAGGTGCCTCAGATAAAGAAACCATGTAAACCAATATTAAATCCATATGGCAACAACTAAATAGACACTGAAAGATGGGCAAAATTGCCCATATCTATGGGTCAAAGGATTCAATCCATTAAAATTAACTTTCTGCCATGAGTTCTATTCACAATAAGTATGCTCCATGATAAAATACCAAATGAATGGATAACTCAAATACAAAGACTTATCAATGAACTCATCTGGGCTGGGAAACAAACCAAAAGGTAATCTGAAGAGGCTGGCCAGCTCCAAGGAGATAGCCAGAATGTAGCTACCAGATATCAAATGATATTAATGGGCAGTCCAAAGGAGGCATAATAACAAGTGGTTCAAAACAGAGGAAGTAAGACAACCATACCAATATGTTTCTACTTGGCTACAAATAGAACATGAAATATGCAAAATCTCAAACATTGACATTTACTCTCTAATGTTATGCGTCTCTCTCTCAATCTCTGCAATGGTCACAAACAGTCTCCCTTCTCTCCTATCTCAAAGACAAGCTGTTCTCCTCACTTCTCACTTCTCCTCCTCTAACTAGAATAGCATCCGACTGTAACCTGAACTCCATGTCTCTAACCAAATGCAGTTGAATCTGGCTATTCTTAGTTTTCTTGCTGTTTAAATTGTTGACATCTGGTATGTGAATTGCATAAATGTCCCTGCACATGGTATCTGCCTGTAATCCTGAATCCTTTAGTTATTGCCTACTTGGATACTGTTATTTACCTATTGCTTAACTGTATATTGTGACTCACTGTACTATTCTATGTGTATTATTGTATTATGTTTTGTTCTTGGAATGCTTTTTACCTCGGGTCATCAATGAAAAAGGGACTTTGTCTCAGTTGACCTACTTGGTCTTCAAAATTCAAATAAATAAATAGTATTTAACTCATTGCCACCAGTTTTAAAGAAATGGCTACTGAGCATTATACATGATACTCTACTAAAAGTACTAAAGGAAACAGACTACATAAGAAAATACAGCCTGGAACAACAAATATGGAGGAATAATGAAGTAAACAACAAGGTTCTTGGCAACAAGCAGTAGGCCAAAATGGGAATAGCGAAAGTGAACAATCTAACAGAAATCACCAGATGTATAATGTTCAGATCCTAACAAAACAGGTATGACACAAGGCCAGGGAACTATTTCAGCCTCCTACAAATACAGCACACAATACAGCAACATCTGTAAAGATATGCCCTGAAAGAAGAAGGAATCGCATGGACTGAAGAACTTACAAGTGATCTGAAAGAGGATTGCTCAGTGTTGCTGTGCTATACCACCCTCATCCAAAAGAAACATGAGAAAGCTGAAGAAATAATTGAATGTGGAGCAAAGCCCTAAATAAGGACACAGCTTAGTTGAACTGGGAAAACATTTTGAACTTCTCAAGGCAGGCTATATCAATACATAGAGAATAAAGGATGGGGAATTGTGTGAGATGGGAATTTAATGCACACCCAAGGTGTGGGATGCTACATAAGGGGTTTATTAAAGCATCCCACACTGATGGTTTGCATTAAATCCTCATATCACACTTTCCCCATCTTTTATTTTGTATAATTACTGGTGAGCAATTTTTCTCCAGCATGAATTCTGTGTCACAGACAGAGAAAAACACACACACTCTCTTTCTTTCTCTTACTGCCTCTCTCACTGCCACTCACTCTGTTCCTCTCACTGCCACTCCAGTTCAGCCTTTAAGTTAATTCTTTTTTTTTTACTTGCAGTTTCTAGTGACAATCGTGCTTCGGTAGAACTGTAAGCAGTCAGTTATGTCCCGTTCCTGCTCGGTGTGTTTGTCCATGGCAATGAGCAGTAGGAACAACCATCTAACATTTTTGCTCCTTCAAATGAGATGGAGGAGAGAAACAGTCAAAAACAAAATAAGTATTTTAGTCAGACCGAGAACAAGGAATGTTTCCGTGGCTCCCTGATAAGAAACAGATACAAGGCTGCCATGTTAAAGAATATGTTCAGCCCGCCCACACAGAAGTCGAGAGCCAATGATGGAGCACTCATTTTTATTTGACAGAGCACGTGTTCGCCGTAATAACCCATGGGTTATTACGGTGACAATCAACTGGCTGAGCATATTGAAAAATTTGCTCACCAGTAATTATAATGTGTTAAAATTCAACAATTCAAAATAATAAATAAGCTATATTACACACCCCAAAAACTGTTCAGAATGAGAAGGATCCTGACTCCCACCTGTCATAAATGTGAGAAAGAAGAGGGTACATTCAAGCATGTACTGTGGGACTGTTCCAAGATAAGAACCTTCTGGGAAGAAATTAAGAGCAAGTTTAACAACATGCTAGGCTTAAATGAACTATTTATGCCTGAGATATGCATCGCGGGTAACATAACCACATGAGAAGTAACTGTCAGCAGATGACACTCTGACACTCTGTCTAATTAGTGACCAGCATTGGCAAAAGACAAATTCTTAAACTACAGCTAGACAAATGCAGACCAACCTACAAAGAATAGCTCCAAGATTCTGCAGAAACCTTAAAGATAGAAAAGCTAGCACATGGAACAAGGAATACATTTAACACATATTTCCAGAAATATGGACAACTGGATGACTGACATCCCTGAGGTAGATGAAGCAAAGTGCCTAACATGCGCTGTCAACTTTTTCCCTTCTCTCAGCTCAGGGTCACAGAAACACCCAACTTTCTCTATTGAAACACCTCACAGCATACCCAGACCCTTCACAATGAAAATGTGAATTTGGTAATTCGCCAATACCCAAGACATAATTTTAGCCAGAGAAATTCATGGGGAATTGTAGTAATCAGCCTATAGCTGTTAGTTGACTACACTGAATTTTTAAAGTTTTAAAAATGTTCTCCTTTACTTTATTTTCTGTTTTGTATACTACAGTAGAAATGTGTTAAGTACAGTAGGTAGTTATTATTGCTGTGTCCATCCAGTTAGAGTAGAATAATGTAACAGCAGGAACCTAAGGAAATTCCCTGTAAGTGTCCTTTTTAAGATACCCAGGGCCAGTCAATATGCAGTTATCCTGAAGGTCCAAACAGTTGTGGCTGGCACCAAAGGAAATTAACTGTCACTTTAATTTAAATCAAAGGAGACCTTCTGATGTGAAACATATGAAGTCTGCCATGTCTTCATGTTATATGTTGTAACTATGTCTTTAAGAAAAATTCAATAAAATATGAATTACAAAAAAGAAATCTAGGAGGCTGGATATGATGGGCAAGTCTACATACAGGTATGCCTCCATCTCATTTGATCTTAGAATTGCCTGTCAGGCTCATATGATTAAATATCAGAACAGCCTGTGGAAAGCTGCTAAGACTGCAGCCCAGGCTTTGCCTGAGGGTTCAGTCAAGAATGAGTTAATTAAAACTTTAACTTCTGGGGATGAGGTTGACAAAAATTTGCCAAGGTTAGCCTATGATGTCTCTGATGCTTCTGCCAAAGCTGTTGCTTCAGGCATATGTATGAGATACTATTATTTGCTTAGAGTTTCAGATTTTCTAATGATGTACAGCAAGTAGTTATAAATGCCCTCTTTAGGGGTACAAAACTGTATGGTTATGTTGTTGAAGAGACACTCAGGGGTCTTCAGACATCCAGAATGACCCTCAGATCTGTTAAGACCCTTTTTCGTATTCCTTCTAGGAGACATGGGAGGGGCTCATTTTGTCACCCTATTATGAGAGATGGTCGTGTCCACTGTCAACAGGGCAGAGGTAGGGGAGGTAGCTCTTTGTCAGGAACCCTCCCCCGGTACTCATTCAAAAGCACCTAAAGCAATCGGTGCCATGTCCTGCCCCCACCGGTTCCACCT
This sequence comes from Neoceratodus forsteri, assembly GCA_016271365.2. Lineage (NCBI taxonomy): Eukaryota > Metazoa > Chordata > Ceratodontiformes > Ceratodontidae > Neoceratodus > Neoceratodus forsteri. Next base: position 350,051,857 of record CM028131.1, on the reverse strand, counting down.
TACTCTTTTCAGAAAATAACCCCATCTCCACTGTTACCTACAGGGTTGGTTGTGGAGGGCAGGATTTCCCTGTACCTAAACAGTGGCAGGAGATTACAACAGATGAGTAGGTACTGGAGATACAGTAACTACAAGGGGGAATGCTCTGGAGCTATTAGCAACCCCTCAAGGTCATTCTCCACCTCCTTCCATTAACACTCTGGGCCATTTGTCCCTTCCGAAGGACGAAGTGCAGTCATTATTTCAAAAACGTGTTATGGAACCGGTTCCTTCAACCCAGAGAAACATAGGGTTCTATTCCAGATATTTTCTGAACCCAAAATGGACAGTGGGATCTGTGCCCTATACAAGACCTCAGGGATCTCAACTTCCACATAGAACAAAATAAGTTTCATATAGTATCCCTGCAAGCTCTGATTCTCCTTTTGCAGAAAGAGGACTGGCTATGCTCCCTAGACATGAAAGATGTGTACCTTCATATCAACATCAGAAAAGCACATAGGCAATATTTACATTAGAAGGGGAACACTATCAGTTCAGAGTATTGCCCTTTGGCTTGTCTTCTGCATCATGGGTCTTTTCCAGATGCTTAGCAGTAGTGACAGCATCCCTTCACATGGAGGGTCTATATGTGTTCCCCTATTTGGATGGCTGGCTTCTGAAGGCCAGATCCAGAAAGGCTTTACTACATACATGGTTCTTTGTGATAATGGCGAGCACCGAACAGAGACCAGCATTATTGCGACATCAGGGTGGAGAAAACAATTTTGACACCCTGACAACCTCGATGCATGGAGGAACAGCGCCGGGGACTCTGTCCTTTTGCTTTCTGTGGGGGGGCTGTGCCCCCTCACACCCCCCAAGTGGGGGAGCTTCACCCCCCACACCTCCCTACTTATGGATTCTCAACTCTAGGGGGTACCATGTACCATGTTGGGGGGGTGAAAGCAAAAAAAATACAAGTTTCGGGATCGGCACAACAAAACTGCAGTAGCACCTGTACCCAGACCTGAACCCAGAACCCCATGCACAGCAAGTGGAGGCCAACCCCTGATGCCGCAGCGCAGCTCAGCAGGCGACTGCAGCACCACCCCCTACATTCCCTGTGCCCCTTCCCAGGCCGTGGCTCACCGTGCTCGCTCCCACACCCCCGTGCGTGTGTACATATAGTGACATCCTGTTGCTGCAGTTGCCCTCCCCACCACATCCGGTCTCCCTACCCCCCCATCACCATTCGGGCTTTTGCCCACATCGCGTCACCATTTTGGATGGTGCCATAATTCAGGCACCCACCTCATATGCTACCCTACATACACTCTCATGGAAAAGACAATTGTATGGTGATTTAGGGATCACAGTGAATGGGCCTAAGTTGGTCATGACTCCCTACCAAAGACTGCAGTACATAGGAGCAGTCTTGGATAGAGAAGGGATATGCCTTTCTGCTACAGAACAGGACAGAAAGCTTGACTGCTGAAGCACAGCTGATATACAGAAGTCACTGTGTTCTTGCACAGGCCATGTTGCATCTTCTTAGACACATGGCTGTAGCCATTGTGACAGTGCCACTGGCCTACTTGCACATGAGTATACGACAGACACTCAGGGTCCAGTGAGCGCAGCTAATAGATGAGCTGGACCAAAGGGTCCATGTCACACCCCTGTTGTGCAGGGTGCTACTATGGTAGATGTGCTGCAACAATTTTTTACAGAACAGTCCATTCCTTGTCCTAACTCCTATATGGATCCTTACTATGGATGCTTCAGGTTCTGGATGGGGTGTGCATTTGGCTCACTGCCATACTCAAGGATTATGGTCCCAGGTGGAGGCCAAGTTACACATCAATGTCCTGGAAATCAGAGCTGTCCTATACAGCCTTCCAGCATTTCAGAAACATTTAACTCCAGGTCCTCTGTTAATCCAGATGGACAACACGAGTGTGATGCATTACATCAACAAACAAGGGATACCCATTCCTATCTAATATGCAGGGAGGCAATGAGACTGTGGTACTGGGCTGTGTTCTCATGGCCTACAACTGTCAGTTATGCATCTCCCAGGTCTCCAAAACATCTTAACAGACAGGTTAAGCAGGTCACATTCCAGGATGCATGAGTGGGAGCTGCTTAACTCCATGGTAGATGTCCTCTTCTCAAAATGAGTTCATCCAGAATTGGACCTTTTTGCATCCCCACACAATGCAAAACTGCCACATTTCTGCTCACTCACTCCAGGACCTGGAGTTTTCTGGCAAGATGTGTTATCCCTCTTTTGGAAAGGGAAATTTCTGTATGCATTCCCCAATTCTTCTAATGCACAGAGTCCTCTTCAAACTGAAGATGGAAGATGTTACCCTCATTGTCATAGCCCCACTATGGCTTCATCAAATATGGTTTCCACACCTGCAACAACTGGCAGTGGAGCCTCTAGTACCTCTACCATTGTGTTGGGGTCTGTTGTCACAGGACAAGGTGTCCCCGATCCATCCAGACCCGAAGTCCCTACATCAACATGTACAACTCCTGAAAACATAACCATGGCACGTTTTGTCGTATCCCCTAAAGTTGCTGATTGTGGTCAGAAAACCTTCTGCCAGACATACTATTCCTTGTAATGGAAGCAATTCACTTTGTGGGCTGCTTCCAAGCATTTGAACCCATTTACATGTCCTGGAAGTGCTGTGTTGGAATAATTGCTATCCCAGTCAGAGTCAGGCCTACAGTATTCCTCACCTAAGGTGCATTTGGCCAATGCATCAGCTTTCCATGCCCTTATTGATGGATGTACGGTTGCACAACTGGAGGTGTTCTGTACTCTTCTGAGAGGTATTCGCCATACAAAACCTCCTATTTGTAATCCAGTCTTTCCCTGGAACTTGAATTTTGTACTTGAGAAACTGACATTGGTAACATCTGAGCCAGCCGCAAGTTGTGGCTTACATTTCCTGTCATGGAAAACATTATTTTTGGTTGCAGTCATTTCTGTTTGAACGATTTCAGAGTGCAGGCTCTAATGTGTCAGCCTCCTTATTTGATTTTTCACAAAGACAATTTCTTTGCATGCACAAATCCTAAGTTTCTGTCAAAGATGGTGTCTTAATTTATACTGAATCAAACGATACACCTTACTGTTTGCGTTCTGTTATAGGTTGTAGAATAAGAAATTCCAGATCTGGTTTGTGGTTGCTCCACAAGGGGTATGACCTCTTCTTTTGCTTGTTTCAGACATGTTTTTGCTGTTGATATATGGGCTACAGCCACATAGAGTACTGTCCACTCCTTTGCTAAACATTACAGTCTCAACATAGTATCTCGTAGGTGTGCTGATTTTGGGCTTGCTGTACTGCAAGGCCTCCTGCCTTGACTGTATATATCAGACTGTACCAACCTCTCGGTGTCTTTTGGGACTACTTGCAACTCATTCCAAAGGTGTGGCCTGATGGAAGAGATTGTCTCGAAGATCTACTATTACGGTAAGTACTTAACTGTTCTTTTGGTAAAGGCTATCCCCTAACCTTTGCCACAAAATCTTATTGACCAGATCTATATGTACACCCAGTCACACAAGGACATCAGACCCAATGCACATGGGAAGTTTTAGGCCTTGTTTTATATATATGCGTCATATATTCAAAGCATGGACTCCTATGATTTTAAGACTATCCTTGTGGTTTGGAACATTTTGTAACCACTCTCTTTTTGTTACAAGTGTCAAATGAGGCCTCTGCTTCTTTACCATCTTTAAAACAGTTTACTAGGCTGGCCCGGTGGTGCAGAGGGTTGAGGGGCTGGATGCCTTACCTTGTGCTATGCTGGCGACCCAGGTTTGGATATGAACTCGGGTCATCAGGAGTGCCAGTGTGGGGGGGCAGAGCTGTACTGAGCATACCGGCGGGCAGCTCTTCTCTTCTAAGGGTGGTGAGGGTGGGTTGGTGCCCCCTGTAGTTCTGCTCCCACCTGGTGGAGGTCCAGTGGGTAGCATAGGCGGAGGGGGCAGCAAAGTATTGGGAGGTGGAAGATAGGCTGAGCTGGTGCCACGTGGTGCAAAGCATGCCTCCACACGCTTACGTGACCATGTGCTGTGGCCTCGGGAGGGCAGGAGAAAAAAAAAAAATATGTGTCCCTGTCACCAGTTGGTGGGAGGAGATGGGGACCAAAAAGCTAAATAAAAAAAGACAGTTTACTGATTAAACAGTGTTCATAGCCTAAACACAGTACATAACTGGTTGAGGGCAAGTTCTCAGCTATGATTGACATTTCACACATTATTTCACTGTTTGTATTAGCAAAAAGACTGGTGATATAGTGGCATCTCAGCCTCACTGTCATCTATGTGGGAACAATACTCAGAGGATAAGACCTCAGTCTCAGAAACAGCATGAGATTCTGCATCAACAGAGTTAACTCCTTCTTTTGTGAAGAAAGCTATCCACCTTGCATTGATCTCAGATTTTACCACATCCTGATTTGATATACAAACCACATGGGCATTTTTTCCTTCATTTAACCACATTTTTGGAATTACCCAATACAGACAAAACAGGCCCATCAGAGTGTATACAATTCAACCTGAACATAATATCATCCCTTTCAGTGTGACATAACTGCGCTTGTTTAGGACCTTTGAAACACTTTCCATATGGAATAGGCCTGTTTACCTGTGACCATAACATTTCATGGAGGTAATCATTTATAGGTCTAAATCTTTTCAGAACGTCATTCCCAATTAAGAAATCATCATCCGTCTTCCTGGAAACATATACTGGAAGTACTGTATAACATTCATTTTACTAAACCTAAGTTTCAACAAAACTTTACCTATAGGCCCAGATATTCAAAAGGGTTGCTCCAGCGCAAGTCAGAAAATGCACCATTCTGCGATATTCAGCGGGAGGCAGATGCGCCCCCCCAAATCACACTGAGCAATAGCGCAATGATAATGAATGTATGTGCAACAGAAGGGGAGGAATCATGCATAAATGGCGCAGTGGATGATTCAACAACATGCGCTATGCGCAGGGAGCAAGCAGAAGTAATGACAGCGAAATGAGCCAAATAAAAGGAACAAGGGAGAGGCGCAAGGATGCTACAGGGAAGGCACATGAGGCTGAACTAAAGCAACACAAACAGGGCAGGATGGACACACAGTGCAGGCCAGGGAAAGGGCACCCTGAACAGAGAGGCACAGAGAAGGTGTGGGGAGCTATAGCCAGTGCAGAAGGGGGAAGTGCCACACAGCACAGAGGCCACCACAGGAAGGTGTTCCCAGTGCAGGGGAAGTAGCAGCCAGGACAGCGGGGGGCACAGAAAAAGCTGCCGGGGTGAACACAAGCCAGGGACATGGCCAGTGCCACCATCCAGATGGAGGCAGTAATAAGGGGGGTGAGAAGGCAGGCAGCGGGGGGGCGCCGCCATGGAAGGGCCCATCAGCGTTATGCCCCCAACAGGCAGTACCGAGCCCACACCAGCTTTGAGCTGTACAGCAATACTGAGATCGTGGGCCAGTACCACCTGAATTGGGCAATTCTGAGGTGGCTCTGTGAGCTGTGCAGTGATGTGATGCAGGCACCCACACGACAGAGCCATGCTCAGTCAGTGGAAACTAAAGTGACAGCTTGCATGTGCTTGCTCACCATGGGTACCTTCCAGAGACCAACAGGGGACACCACAGGCATAATCCAGTTGGCTGCGTCATGCCACCTCACCCAGTTCCTCAGCGCACTGCTGCCACATGCTGCGGAGTACATCCATTTCCCCAGCACACTGACGGAGCGCACAGCAAACATACAGGAGTTCCACAGGGTAGCACGTATGCCTGGCATGCTTGGGGCAATAGACTGCACCCATGTGGCCATCCGCACACCACCTGGCCCCCGAGGGGGCTGCATATATTAATTGGAAGGCCTATGCTAGTATCAACTGCCAGATGGTGTGTGATGCCGGGGGGGCATAATCAATGTCTGTGCCACGCACCCTGGGGGAGCACATAATGCCTTCATCTGGCACCAGTCAGCACTGTGCCACAGATTCGAGAGTGGGGACATCCTCACTGGCCACTTAGTGGGTGAGTATGCAAACAACACGGACAAACATAGAGCTTGGGAGGGGCATGGTCAGAGGTGACATGGGTAGTGGCCTACATGGCCCGAGACAGGGCGACGCTGATCACCAAACTAACCTCCACCCCTCTACACACAGGTGACAGTGGATACCCACTCCGTCCCTGGCTGCTCACACCATACCGACGGCCTGTGACCCCATCGCAGCAAGGTTACAATGAGGCACATGCCACCACATGCAATGTCATCGAGTGGGTGCTCCGGATGCTGAAGGCACGTTTCCGTTGCCTGGGCACCTCCGGCGGTGCCCTACAGTACAGCCTCTCAAAGGCCTGAGGGCTATTCCTGGCCTGCTGCATCCTGCACAACATGGCCAACGACTGTGGGCTAGCCATACAGGTTGAAGATGGGGACAGTCATGGGGACGATGAGGACGCCGGTGATGATGGTGATGGGCAGCCCCCCCTTGGGTGACGGGACCCCCGACTACTCCAGCTGGCACAGCTGCACCGGGACACCATCACGGAGGAGCACTTCAGCCAACCCAGGTAAGTCATGGGGCCGTATGCAACCACCAGTGGCAAAGACACAACCCACAAACACTCATGGACACACACCGGGGTGCATGCCGCCAAGGGAAGTGGCCGGGCATGGAACCGCACACACCACCAGGGATGGGCGAGGTCTAACATGGCACACAGTCATACACACACACACACACACACACACCTCACCAGACATGCACAAAGGGTAGGAGGCAGGCTGACCCAGACCGCCACCCCAGCCACACATGTGTCCGCAGACCACCACGCCCACTGCCTGTCATTGTGTGTGTGTCAGACGCTGGGCACCATTGCACAGTGGCATACAGCGCAACGCAGGCATCATCATGCACACGCAACTGTGTACAGCAGCCAGGAGGGTGCGCAGATGGACTGTGTGTATGCGTGCAGGGCTGGGTACCCACCCGTGCATTGCTTGCTGAACGACACAATGCACACAGGGCAGCATCAGACAGTAGCCACGCTGGGAGACAGGTCAGTCACATGCCACAGTGCCACGGCCACCATGGATGCATGGGCGGCCCCACCAAGACCCACCAGCAGTGACAGGCTGACCACTGGCCTCATGGGGTGGCACCGACGGTCCCCCAGGGGTTTCACTGCGTGAACGCGACAGTGCTCGCACATGGGTCTGCAGCACACCAAACATGCCTGCACCAGGCGTGCTCGGGATGCCCACAGCTGAACCCGGTGTCCACAAGGATGGTGTCGCATGATGCCAGGAACGGGGGGTGGACATTGCACTGCGTGGTGTCTGCAATGCATGGGCAAATAACTGTGTGCCCATTGTGGCCATGACAGCAGTGAATGCCTGTGTCTTCCTGTCAATGGCAGCAGTCACATCCTCCTGCAACTGGTCCATCCCTGCCAGAAGCAGAGCGGTGTCTCTGCTGTGACACTCCTTTGCCTGGTGCAGAGCCGCACTCAATGCATCCACCACCATCACAAGCCGCATCTGCTGATTGACTGATGCTTGCAGTATGTGGGTGTGCTCATCCAAGAGGTCATCTGCCTGATTGGCATGCTCTCCCTCAGGGTGTTCACAGCCCTGATGCTCATCACCCCTTGAGGGTGGATGCTGCACACCAGGACCAGGCCTGGGTATGTCCGAGGTGGTGCACTGAGCGCCGCCCCCTGACAATGTACCCCCATGGCCACTGGCTGACTGCTGATGCTGCCCCTCTGGCTGTTGCTCCACAGAGCTCATTGGTGCCACCACAGTGGCCGCAACAGTCCCACTGTCCTGGACACACACCAGTGCTGCCCCACTGGTGCAGACAGGCACAGGCTGGGACTGTGATGGCACACAGGCCTCCACAGCGGCACCACCCACAGCCATGGCTGTGATGTCACTTGCTGTGTGGCCATCCTGTGGCACACACGTGTCACTGCCCATGACATTAGCTCCATCATCATCATCAGTGATGGATCCTGCACCAGCCTGAGTCTCAGCATGCTGACTTCCATGGACGCTGGCATGCTGGGACACGGGCAGGGCCTCCTCCACACCTGCTCCACCAGCATCAGTCCAGACGTCCAGGCGGGCCCACTGTCGCCCTGACCCCCGTATTCCTGTGGAGGTGGATGAGCCCTCCTCCATCTCCATGTGACTGGCCTCAGTGGAGAAGCCCACCACCGCTGACCCATGCAGATGCTCAGGAGCTGTAAGGGAAAAAAAGTAGCGTTACTGCATGTCACCTACCCTGTCCCCCCCCTCAATAGACAGACCATGACCTACCATGCAGTGACGGGCTACCACCCGTCTGGAATCCACCACCCGGAACACCCTCAATGGCGCAATGCTGCATGCTGCCAGCAACCCCCTCTTCCTGTGGGGTCAGGCGTAGCACCTCCATCTGTCCCCCACCGGTCGCAGACCATGCTGCCCTGATGGCAGCCACCTTCTCTTTAATCCTCTACCTGCCCATGCCCATCTTCTTTTTGTACTCCTGCACAGAGCACTGGTGGCTGCCATGCAGGTTTACAGCATGCACCACCTCCTCCCATGCAGCAGCATGGGCCTGTGGTGTTCCCTGTCATCCACTGAGAAGCAGCTCCTGGTCTAGGTAGGCCTCGAACAGGGCATCTGTCTCGGCCTTAGTGAAATTTGGCCTCCTCTTCCTCCCATGACTCTGTTCCTCTTCCTCCATCACACGCTCGGTCATGATTCATCCTGTGAGAATGACAGGTGTTACCTGTGACTGTGCAGTCCCATGCATGTCCCAAACACCACAGTCCACACTCCCAAACAGCATGCAACTCACCGCAATAGACTGCAGTAACCGACTATGGCCAGTGTAGCCCAATGTCGCACTTTTATAGCACAACCCATGCAAATGAGGTGAGATGCATCTTTAAGTGGATGCAAATGCAGTGACTGCACCATTGAATGGCTGATTAGCTGATTTGCATATGCTGGCTGAATATCACGCAGTTGCGCTTTGCGCAATTGTGTTGAACGTGCTGAGCCAAGGGCGCAGTTCTGTGACATGCGCAGTACACACCTAACTGCGCATGCCCGGCTTGGTGAGACAGGTGCCTGCCACACTGCTGATGTGCTGAGCGCGGGAGGCAATGCAGGGCATGGCCACCATTGTGCCAGTGGTGCTATGGTGCTGTTCACCTATATGGCACTGTGGCACTGGGGCGTCGTTAGTGCACTGGGGCAACAGCGCTGTAGGCTGCTACAGGAGGTGGCACACAGGCATTCAATCGTGCTACATGCATTGGGTTCCAATCACGCTGTGGCTGTCCATGCGCCAGAGACCCTTGACCCTGTGCCCGACATTTGCCCCCTAGGCGCCATGCGTCAGGCATGGATGCACCACTATCATGCTGTTCGGTGACAGCACAATAGGGAATGGCAGCGCTGTACCAGCGCAGCATCTGCACGTGGCGGGACTGTGCTGCAGAGTGCCATTTTGCTTGAACTGGGCGGAAGAGATGGCATGGAGGCATGCTTTGCAGTGGAGCCAGATTGAGCTGGCAAACCTTGTGGGCATAGTTGAGCCCCATGTTGGGGCTTTGTTTGGGGAGGCACCCCTGGACAGGGCCAGGAGTGTGGTATGGCAGGAGGTGGCCGACGCCCTGGTGGAGGCCACCGGTATGGGGCGGACAGTGGATCAGTGCCGCCACCATTATGGGGACCTGAGGTGCAGGGACCTAGACCTGCTTGCCCGCCTGTGGGCACATGCCAGGAGGGGCATGGTGCCACAGCCAGGTAGGTGCAACAGCCATACAATTTTATCGTCCATACAGGTATCACGGTTGCATGTGTCCAGCACATGGGGAGGCGTCCGGTGTTGGCCATGGTGGTGGTATCGGGGTGTGGGTCTGGCTGTGTGGGATTGCACACACATGGGGGTGGGGGGACATTGCTACCGGATTGTACTGATGTTCCTCTCTCCATGTTTGCACATTAGGGTCAGAAGAACAGAGACGCAACAGAGAGGGAAGGCGCCGCATGCTGGAGCAGAGGGACAGGAGGGATGAAGGTGGTCTGTGGCACGTGGACCAGCCTGCTGATGGTGAGTGCCTTACATCCATGATTACTATTGCATGCTGTATAACAGGGTGGGCAGTGGGGCATGGCCACCATCCATTAACACCACTGCCATGAACGCAACTTGTTACAGTCAGCACTGTCCAGTGGCACTGCATGTCTGGGAGTGCATCAATGGTGGTCCATGCGTGCATTGGGCACATGGCTGTGGCACTGCCTTCACACTGCATAGCCAAGTCACTGTATGGCCATGGTGGTGCTGTGCAGGACATGGGCATGAGTGTGTGCAGTGGTCCACATGGCTGTGGCTGCCTGGGTGGGCAGATCTTGTGGACACGGTCACTGTGGGTGGTCGCACACCATCACAGGGGCGTGTCACATGGCTGTATGCCATGCACAAAGGGTGGGCTGCAGGGGGATGGACAGTCACACCTATTGACTCTGCTCCCTTGTTCTAGGTGGCCGGACACTCCTGCAGATCCAGCGGGACATTCAGGAGCTGCTGCGGGTCGGGAGGGAGTCCTGAGAGCTCCTGCGACACATCCACCGCCATGGGGTGAGGAAGAGGAGGTGGCGATCTCATTGGTGCCAGGAGGAAGAGGACCGGGACAGCCAGTGAAGTCCCTATGCCCCAACTACCACCTTCCCCCCCCTTTGACCCACCCCCACACCCCTTATTCCGTCTCCCATATGTTCACCCCTGCCCCTTACCGGCCCCCACCTGTTATGTGGCCATTCCCCCACTATTGTATATAGTTTTGTACATAGTTTTAATGTACATAGTTTCAATATATACATTTTGTTATAACAACTGTGGTGGTGTCTGATTTGCAGCGAGCTAAAGGTGCTCAGCTGCAGTGGTGTGCATGGTGTCAGGGGTGGTGCATGCATGGGCGTGTGTGTGTGTGTGTGTGTGTGTGCAGAGGTGAACCACCTATGGTGTGGACAGGGGGATCAGTCACTGTCTGTGGTTTGTGTGTTGTTCTCTGTGCACTGCATGCCTGTGTGCAGTGGTCCATGGGGCCTGCACTGTGTGCATGGCACCCCTGTCAGACCGTCCATGGCCTGTGTAGCTGACACCCTTGCATATCTGTGATATGCATGGTCTGCTGGCGTGTCAGTGGTGGCTGTCCATGCTGGATAACAACTGTACCCGGCACAATGCCAGGTTGACCACCATCACCAGTATGGTGCACGTCAGCCACCGGTGGCACTGTGGCCTCCGCTGTTGTTGTCCACCATCCATGCTGTCACTTGTGTCTGTTGCAGGGGATGTGCTCCAGTGTCTGTCACTTGTGCTCCGGTAGCATGCTGGTGGCATACAGCTTCATGGTGCCTGCACAGGGTAGCTGGCACACCTGTGCAATGTAGGGGTGCTGGCTGTGTGTACACATCAGCTGTGGTCACATGCCAGTGGCTTGATTGACCCACTACTGTGTCTCTGTGTTGCTGTGCCCTTGGGTGTGGGTGGGTGTTTGTCCATGCACTGTGTTGCATCCTGTGTGGTGCATGCCTTCATGCTACACTGTGCATGTCTGTGCTGGCTGTTGTGGCCAGTGCTTGGATGAGATGTGTCCTTGGGAGGGTGTGCAGGGTGCTGTACCACTGGGGGTGGGGTCCAGGGAATGCCCTGTCGCATGTGGTGTACCTCGTGTGCTGACACATGGTCGGTCTCTTAGCTGTACCTCGGGGGCACATGCAGGGTGGCACTGTGTATGCATCTATTGCATCACTGTGTGCTGCTGCCCACTGCAGGGTGCCCATGGTGGGGCTGCCTTGCATGGCTCCATGGTGCACAGGGTTGCTTTGTCACAGTGGGGATGGTGGCATGCATGGGGTGTCCTGCACTGTTGGGTGCTACTCATGGGCAGGGTGTATGGGGATCATGGTGCAGGGTGTGCTCTGCATTGGTGGGATGGTGTGGTATGGGGTGGTCGGCCATCCTTGTGTGCCGGTCACAGCTTGCCAGGGGGTGTGCTGGGGCACCATGGCCAGGCTGTGGGTTGGTTGTTGGTATCCATGGGCCGGTGGTTATTCCAGCTCTCCCCCGGTTGTGCAGTGCATGGGGTGTGGGGGATGATGTCTGTTCTGCTGTGTGTTCCTCTGCCCATCTGTGGCATGGGTGGTGGGCCCCTGCATCCCTGGTTGTGCTGTTGCATTGCTGCCCTACTGCTGGGGGTGTCCCTGGTTGCACTATGGCGCATCTGGACTGCTCAGCTGAACATCCCTTGTTGCGCTATGGCGCATCAGATATGTTCAGCTTCACCTCCCTAGTTGCGCTATGGCACAGGTGGTGCGATATTCAGTCATCGGCCATTGGCGCATCTTGGCCTGCGCAGTTTTTGAATATCACGCTTCTTGCGCATGAGCACAGTGGACTTGCACTTGCTCCTGCTGTTGTGCGCATTTTGGGTGCAGTTTGAATATCTGGGCCATAGGCTTTTGAACTTCTCCATAACCCATAAACTTTACACCTCCTGGTAGAACCTTTAGGGACTTTGTTTCACCTAAGGCATTGGTGAGGTTTCTCAAATAAACTTTTAGACTTCATGGCTACTTCTTTTCCTGAGTCTAACAAAGCTTCACATTCCAGTTTGTTTTCTGTGTGCACCACAAATTAAAATCTGCACACTTTAGCTTTTTGGAAATAAGGCATCCAGGTAGAACGTGTTTCTTTAAACCTGGCAACTTAGCAGTTTCATTTCGGCACTGCACAATTTCTTTAGCAGTAACTCTGGACATCTCTTGAGGGAGCCAGTACACAGAGGCAGTAGTTTCAAATGAAAGGCTTGCCTGTAGTTCGGTGACCAAGCAGCCACCTACTTCCACTTCCTAAGCTATATAAGCAGTTCCTCTAAGCCTCACTGTGAAGCATTTTTTCTTTGCAGCTGAAGGCTCTGCTGGTTTGTCCTCTGAGCTGGTTGGGCCTCCCTGGCTGGGGCCTGCCCCCCGCTCCTGCTGGTCTCTGCAGGGCTTCTGTGTTTATATTCCTGCTTTTGGTTTGTATTTTGCCTTTGGCTGTGTGTGTGCTTCCTTCCTTTTTTTGGGGGGGGAGGTGGCTTTTCTAAGCTCCTAGCTTACTGCTGTTTTAGAGCTGATACTGCTTGCTTTCAGTTACTCACAACTCAAATTACTTGCTCTGCAATTACAAACCTGATTTGTGTTTCAGCTCACTAGCTGTTCCATGGCATATTCTATTACTGTCACCTGACTCAGATTTACAACCTAGCTATACAGCTCACTCATGCTTGTTCTAATTACCTCATTGCAGCAAATTCATTGTTCTGCCTGGTGACAGTGCTTTACGAACATTATGCCTCCTTTTGTTATTGCAGTTACAACTCAGTGTACTCTTTTGTTTTCACTACTGCTGCACAGGCCTAATTGCTTCCTGCTACTGCTTTGTTTGCTCCCATTGCTATTGTACATTGTGTTACTCTGAGGTTATCTGTTGCTCCTGCTGAGGCTATTAAATTAGCTTTATATCTGCATGTGGTTCTCGGCCCTTCCATCACTTCCTTGTTTGTCCTATGGCAGGGACTGGGAGGTGTTTGGGGAGGGTCATGGCCTCTGTGGCTAATCAATTCTGTTTTAGATCCTGTCTTTGCTGCCGAAAATCCTCAGAGATTGTCACCTTGATTTGGTTTTGAACTGTCTGGCTGGCTTGCTTCCAATTCAGTGCTGTTGAATTGCTATACAATATGCTCTGCAGGTCCACCTATCACTACTACTGCTTACTGACCTATCAGGTCCACACTTGCTTATGCAACCATTGCTCCTTGTTTATGCAAACCATTGCTTCATGCCTACTGCCATCCCCTTGGCTTCAGTCTCGGATTCTGCTGCACTCAATATGCATTCGACCTTGCATGGTCTCAGCACTCAATGCTCATTACAATCTCATTATGCCATGCTCATTCAGCTCATCTGCTTTCAGCTCTCAATCAATTCTGTTGCATGCCAGCCATTCTATTCTGGTGCAGGGTTTCTGCAGCTGACAGTCTCGCTCTGCATTTAGTCTGCATCTCGAACATGTCCAACTTGGGGTGGGATCCTTCTCACCTGGCCCATAGCTGGGAATGTCCTCACCCCAGGTTTGGCTTTAGCAGTCTGCTACACAACAGCAGCTCCTGGTGTAGAATTTAAGAATAGTGGTGAAGGGTGGTTATAACGATCTCCTTTGGCTCGAGTGTTCCACTATAACGGTTGGCCATTGACTTTAGTAGTTTCCCTAGCAAGGCACCTTCACCGCATTCTCCCTACGACTGCCTCTGGTTCATCTGGTTTGATTTAGGGTGGGTAGGCCAGGTGAGCGCCTCAGCATTTGTTGCTCTCCGCCTGCACCTTGGATGAACATATCATTGCAGAGTTTTCTCTAACCCTTCCACACCGTTCCCGCTACAGGATTTGAGTGAGAGCCTTCCTCCAAATTGGAATATTTTCCACCTCCCTTTAATTGGATTTTTCCAAATTGCAGCTGCAGAGCCGTCGCTAAATAAATTATCCCAAGCCTGGAGGGAAGGCAACCTAGGCCTTGGATCCCCAGAGATTTCCTCCTCATAGGGTTTTTTTCTCTCCTCTGTTGCCTCAGGTCATAACACTTAGCATAGTTGTTTCCCATAGTTTCTTTAGGTAGGTTCCATTGTTGGATGGAGATAGAGGATGCCCTGCCATTCTCTCTCTCCTTAGGGGATCCCCTCATCTCAAGGCAAACCATTACTATCATGCTACGCAAACCTGGGCAGTCATTACATTATCCAGCTGAGCATCTTATTGCCTTATCAACTGCCTCTGCTTTCTACTACTACATTACAGTAACTGCTCCTATCTCACAGTTACTGCCTGCTCATATACTTCATGTTGCCTCCTTTTTGGGGATGATCGGGGGGATTCCTAAGGTACCTTTAGCCATGAGAACTGTCCCGTTGCACCTCTAGGGGTGGAATCCACTCTGAGGGTTCCTTGCCTTCATACCTCTACAGGGTGGTAATTCCTCTGGAATAGAGAGTGCGCACAACCAAAACCAAACTAACATAGTTGCACAAGTATAACACTATACTGGCTGCATAGGTCAGTGAACTGCCACATGTTCATTTTCAATTTAAGATCCAGACTTTTTATCTTTTCCAAATTTACAGATTCATTAACCTG
Source organism: Neoceratodus forsteri (assembly GCA_016271365.2). Taxonomy (NCBI): domain Eukaryota; kingdom Metazoa; phylum Chordata; order Ceratodontiformes; family Ceratodontidae; genus Neoceratodus; species Neoceratodus forsteri. The sequence continues at coordinate 350,036,582 of CM028131.1, read as the reverse complement.
CATTGTAAGAGAAGGAAGAGAAGCTCCTAGTCAGTTAATTAGACCACTGGCCCCAGCTGTAGCATTTACTTATTATTTTTTTATTTAAAACTTGTTTACTTGGAAAGGCACGCTGATCCATGGCTTGTTTCCAGGTGCAACTTGGAGAAGGGAAATGCAGAGAGAAGGGAACTGCAGAGGGAAACAACTTATAAAGCAGATGTGGCTTGCCTTACAAAATGCAGAATATGGATACAATCAAAGATGCATAGGTGGCAGTAGCTGAGAATGTCTATCATAAAACAATATTTGCTATGGATGGTTGTGGTTGAGGCATAGGCCATGAAGCATAGGAAAACCAGGAGAAGTTATAAAATTCAAAAGTAGTGTTTTATTATTATCAGCAACTATTATCATCCATAACAATAACATAAAAAAAAATTAAATTGTGCAGGATAGCTATTATACAGGCAGTTCAAACAAAACCATGTTCTTCATCTGAGGGTATCTCTAAATCTAGTCTTAGTCTCAGTCTCTCTAACAAAAGATAACTGCCTTTATACATAATGTATTTTCCTGGCAATTAATATCTGGGCCTAACTCGGTTACCAAAGAACTAAAAAAAAAAAAACTTCTGCATCCTGAAATTGTTAAACTACATCTCCTGCTTCTCACAAAATATATCAGAACTTTGTCAGATTCTTTTTTACAAGTGCAATGAAATAGAACATTATGTCCCAGAACTGATCTCCTGTTGACAGTTCTGCAAATGAGCTTGTAGAGGTCAAACTGCATCTCAAGGTTAACCCCTTGAGTTCCAAATAGCTTTGTGTGTCATTTCAACAATATAATTACATATATTTGCAAACCAAGGGATCCCAGTTTCACATACTTTTTAACCACAGAGAAGCAAGGGAAGGAAGAAAGAAAGATAGAAACAGTGAGAAACAGCAAGTGAAGGCAGGCAGATAGCGGGGGGGGGGGGCCTGCAGAGTGTCCACTTCCTTAGGTGCCACAGGAAAATTAGAGTGCACAATCAGACAGCAGAGACAGACAAGTGGCAGAAAAGAAGAGAACAGAATAGATTCTTGCTTGTGGAGGCAGTACAGGTGTATTGGTTTGGCAGAGAGACTGTGTGCTTTAAAAGCACAGCCACGCTAAACTGTTCTACATCTGCTGCATTGCCAGTTCTCTGTGGGAGCATCTACCAGCAAATTCACCTTTCCCAGCTTTACTGTGCCTGAAGATCTGCTCATTTGCCTGTCTGCTTGAACTTTTCTGTGAATCCCACCAGGTCCCACTACGTGGGGGGGGGTGTTACCAGATGGTGGAGGTAGTACAGGTGTGTTGGAGGGGCAGAGACTGTATGCCTTAAAAGTGCAGTCACACTGAGCTGTTCTACATCTGTTGCATTGCCAATTCTCTTTGGGAGCATCAACCAGCAATTTCATTTGCTCCAGCTTTACTGTGCCTGAAGATCTGCTCATTTGCCTGTTCGCTTGAACTTTTTTGTGAATGCCACCAGGTTCCGGTACACGGGGGAACTACTGGGTGGTGTAGGCAGTACAGGTGTGTTGGAGGAGTAGATGCTGTGTGCTTTAAAAGCACAGCCACACTGAACTGTTCTACATATGCTGCATTGCCAGCTTTCCATGGGAGCATCAGCTGGAAATTTCATCTGCTCCAGCTTTACTGTGCCTGAAGATCTGCTCATTTGCTTGTCCACTTGAACTTTTCTGTGATTATCACCAAGTCTCGGTACACAGGCAGGGCTACGTGGTGGTGGGAGGAGATACAGATGTGTTGGAGGGGCAGAGACGGTGTGCTTAAAAGCGCACTTGCGCTATTGGCTGACCACAGAGCAACTGCACATGAGCGGCTGATGCAGGAGTGGCGTGAGTCACCATTGTGAGTCTATGGTGGGAGGCTGCTGTAAACATTTTCTATTTCAATCAACAGGTTTTGTATATTTAACAGTGATGATTGCTAGGGTGTTTTTATTACTGGGTCTTGTACTGTTGTGGGACGGCTGTACTATTGTAGCAAGGGGATATGAGAAAACAGAGAAAGAATATCAGTGGAAACTTGGAAAAGACATTGAAGTTGTAAGTCTATGGATCAAATCATAGAAACATAGAAACTTAAATTTTGACAGCAGATAAGGACAGCTTGGCCCACTCAGTCTACCCATTTCCCTACCTTTTGGATAAGCTGCAAATCTTAATTAACCAACAGCCTACTTCCTCCTACCTCCCACTAGAATTGCCTTATGTCTGTCCCATGCATTCTTGAATTCCCCCATTATTTTTGACACCACTACCTCCACTGGAAGGCCTTTCCATGTGTCCACTACCCTCTCTATGAAACAATACTTCCTCACATTGCCCCTGAGTCATCCCTCCTCTAGCTTCATGGTCAGAGACTTATAATTATGAGGACTGGGGTGGTGTAATTAGGTTACCAATACTTTCTGCATCAATGGTTTCAACACTGACTTCATTAGGGAGGGTTGACTATGGAATTGGGGGTCAGCCACTGTAGACTACTGGCAACCCTGAATCATGCTGCTTGCAAATTGTACTTACGTCTTCTACTGATCTTAGCAGGGGACATAGAACTAAATCCGGGCCCTCCATCAACTGGAGGACACCTTAACAGGATAACTGGAATGTTAGGCAATAAAGGATTAAGAATAGCTCATTTAAACACACGCTATCTTACAATTGCATTTTGCAGAGTTAGAGACTTGCATTCAGATAGAAGGCCTATATATTACAAGCCTGAGTAAACTTGATTAAAGCCACTGGTTCCAGATAAATTAATTTTGATAATGGGATACAGAGTGTTCAGACAGGATGAGGGAGGTGAAAGGGGGGGTTTTATTTTATATCAGAGATAAATATTTGGTGCAGGAATTGGAAAAAAGAACTTTGAATGAACAAATCGATTACTTATCGGTTATGCTGATGTTTGGAGGTCAAAGAGGTAAGCACCTTTTTTTAACATGTTTTTACCATCCCACAAAATGTACGGATAACGAGTTACAATTTTTTCAACATCTGATATGACATCATAATAATAAAAGAGAGCATATAATGGTGGGAGATCAAAACTTAGACTGGAAAATAAACTCTGGAAAGATAAGGTTTGTAGATAGATTGGCCTCTCTTGGGTTATACCAGCTATTAAATTGTCCTATTTATTTTAATTATAAGACAGAGAACTATACTACAGTACATTGGATTGGTTGGTAACAAACCAGTCAGGTAACATATTGCATTGGGAAATTTTATCAGACTCAATCTCTGATCACGGTGCTTTATTATGCTTATGGAAATTTCAAAGAAATAAAACTTTACCAAAACAAATTGAAAGGAAGTGTATCTCAAGGTTAGATGTAAATGGTTTTAAACATGATTTGGCTTGACTTGATGTGAAACAAATTGAATATTTTAATGGTCCAGAGAAAGCAGCTGTTTGGTTAACTGAAAATATGCGTGCAGTTTATGATTCACATACACATTACACTAAACAAAGAGTCAAGGCTTAAAAAAGATTTGCGGAAACTGATGAAATCGAGAGATAAAGTAAGGAAACAATGCATAAAACCTAAGGATCCAAAATGTCTCATGGAATATAGACAAAAATGAAGCATGGAAAAGAGATACAGTACAACCAGACAAATCTAAGTACTTTCATCAGCTACAGTTAAAAAGCTTAAGAAATCCAAGGTCATTCTGGTCTTCATTTTGACATATCTGTAGTCCTGAGGATGGGTCAGGTATTAACTGTTTACACATCAGCAATACAACTGAGGCAGGGGAGCAAGACATTGCTAACTTTTTCAATTAGTTTTTAATAAATCTGACAGGAGATGCCTATGTTGGCAATCAGACTACTCAGCACAATGGATTACAATCTTGGGAACTGTTGGGTTCAAAAGGAGGGTGGAGGGAGGTTTGAATTTGCCCCTATCCCTAAGGAAGAAGTGCTGGGTTTGTTAAAAATGCTAGATGAGAGGAAAAGTTGTGGACCAGATCTGCTTTATCCCAAAATGTTAAAGTTGACAGCTAATGAGATCTCAAAACCATTAACGTATTTGTTTAATTTTTGATTATTAACACAGGGACTGTGCCTTCAATTTGGAAAGATGCTACAGTGGTACCAATTTATAAATCTGGGGTAGGACAAATGTAGCAAATTACAGGCTGATCTCATTGTTGCCAATACAGGGGAAAGCTGCTAGAAAAGTGTGCATTCAAACAGTTGGTGTCATACTTAAATGAACGTGGGTTACTAGCTGAACAATAACATTGGTTCAGATGAGGGCATGGCATGGAGATGGCTCTGGTTGGGTTAACAGGCACTCTACTTGATGCCTGTGAAAAGGGACAATTGATGGGTGTAGTGTTCACCGACCTGACCAGGGCCTTTGACAGGGTAGCCCATGAAATGCTGTTGTTAAAAATTGATTCTTATGGTATATCTGGGTCTAGTCTACAATGGTTCAGAAACTACCTGAGTGCTCAGGTACAAAGGGCTAGAGTAGGCGATTCTCTATCAGAACCATTGAGAGTGTGGATAGGGTCCCCCAGAGATCAGTACTGGGACCGTTACTGTTTTCTATTTTTGTGAATGATTTACCCAGAGAGTTTGTGAACACAGAATGTATTTTATATGCTGATGACACGGTCTTCTTCCACTTGGGCCCCTCTGTACATACAATATAAGGATTATTACAGGTTGACTATTCAAAATTAACCAAGTGGCTGATTCAGAATATGTTGAAACTGATGAAAAAAGACAAAGGTAATGCTGTTTGGAACAACACGGAGGTTGGCCAGAGAGGAAGAGAACCTGTGGATTTTGGGTTGTAATGGAGATGACATCTCTGGAGTGACATCAATTAAGTATTTGGGTGCTCACCTGGATCCCACCTTGAATTTACTCAAGCATTTAGATATACAGTCGGCTCTGCTTATAATGGCCAAATCTGTGTTACATTAATTTGCCCATTATACTGAATGGTTGGTATGTCATTAAACCAGAAAAAAAAAAAAGACAGAAACAGGTTTACGTTGCAGTAGTGCACTATATATTATAAACTGGTATCTGAATAGGTGTTTTGCTATCTCAGTGTAAAAAAAACTTTCAAATTCAGTAAAATAAAGAAAAAAAACTTTCAAATTCAGTAAAGTACTTTACTGTGACTTAGCAGTCAGTCATTCACTTGAGGTAGTCTGTGATCTTTTCCTGGTTGACTTGATTCTGTGTGTACTGCTCCCAGACCTTCGCTGTTGCCCTCAGTGCATCCCAGTTTGGAGCGATAGTCAGGTGCTGTTCCATGCAAGGCAGCCCTTACATCATTAGATGTAACTCTGTATTTCTCCATGTCAGCTCTTTCTCAGTTATCATAATCTTCTTCCTCCTCCTGAACTTCTGCATTACGGACTTGATCAACCACCTCCTCCACCTCATCCAATTGTGGCTCTGCTTCATCCTCATCACCAAGGTGACACAGTTCACGGAACTCTTCCTCTGTCAAGCCAGGAGGAACTTTGATAACCTCTTCAAAAACATCTGCCATAAAATCCTCATCATACAAGGGTGGAGAATTTGAACTTGAAGTTCCCTCACCGGGATCACTGAGCAGCACAAACCTGGCTTTGCTGAAACACCTCAAGATGGTGTTTGTGGTCACAAAATCCCATGCCTGTTTTAATGTCCTCACAGCAGCGAGCAAGGAGATCTTTTTTGAACATAGTGTTGCGGTAAGGTCTGCTTCTGAGTCTAGCTCATCGATTATACACTGCCTCGTTGATCATACATAATGCTGTTTCATGGCATAGATTATGCCTTGATCCAGTATGTGATTGGAAAATTGTTAACACCACAAAAACACCTCAGTGTAATTGATTTGCCCATGACAAGAAGGTCTTTCTTTTTGGACCCATCCATACTGCAACATGCCAGGACAGAGATCCGCTCTTTTGCCTTTTTGTGTCCCAGAATGGCTTCATTCTGAAAGGCTAAAGCCCCGTATCCCACACACCTAAAAATCACACCAGTCTCATCACAGTTAAAAAATATTTTGTGGGGATTACCCTGCCAACAGACCTGGGAGATCTTCTGTCAGCCATTGGTCAGCACTTGCCATGTCAGCATTGTCTTTCTCACCATGCAGTCGTCTGAAGCCTATGTTGTGTCTCTTTTTCCATCATTGTAACCACCCCTCAGAAGGGTTGAAATCAGGGCATCCTAGAGCATCAGCAATTTTCTTAGCTTTCTCAGCCAACAGAGGACCACTAATAAGGGCATTTTGACCTCTTGACCAGTGCAATAAACCCTCCTCTGTCCCCACATATTTTCCCTCACGCTTGCGTTTGTGCTGAGGGTTGACATTTTCATGCCACTCAGCCAGAAGTTTGTCCCACTGCTTCTGCAGGCCTGCTATCATTGCTTTTGGCATATTGAGCTGAGCAGCCAGCTCTCTTTGACTCAAATTTGGTAAGCCACCCATTTTCTTTAGCACGTCAATGTTCTCGCTAAGACTGAGCACTTTGCATTTAGTCATGACTGCTTTTAGTGGCGATACTGTGTGTGTTTCAGGGTGTGAACGGGACTGTATTTATGCAAAATGAAATTCTCTGGCACTAACAGGACTACCGAATGAGGCATCAAATGGGGATTGTTAAGCGCTAATTGATGCCCGAATTGCCCGAAATACACATTGGACAATGATTCATATATGCAGCGGCACATTGCATTGCAGAAGCTGTAATTGGCAAATGGTTCAGGTGTTTTGCCTGCAGTAACCGACTGCCGCATTATGTGTGGGTGGTGTAAGTGATGCCGACTGTAATTGGTAAGAAAATAAACCAAAAGCTAGGTTTATTATATAGAAACATCAATGCCCTAAGTGATGAGACCCCAATGATAATAGCTAAACATATACTTTTGCAAATCTTAGATTATGGAGCAATTCTGTTTGTAAATCAAGGTAGCACATTCATTTTAAAATACCAAATGATTCTGAACCACATTTTCAGATATGGATTCAGAGTTTCTGTGGGGACCTATCACTATTTCTTGTATGAAGGAATGAAAATGTTGCCTCCTTTGCAGAGAATAGAATATCATGCTGTTGTTTTTGTACTGAAGATCTATCAATGTACATTATCACAATGCTTATCCAATAAATTTATTATACATCAGGGAACAAACAGTACTTAACAAGGACTAATATGGACACTTTATTCTATCCTAATTCCATAAAATTGGCCTTAAGTAAGTGTGCTTTACTTGGTATGCTCCTACTTTACTAAATGGTTTTACAGCATTAACCAAAACTGCAAATAACGCACTTTAATAAATTATTGAAGGCACACTATGACAAATCCAGTACCTGGTCTGGTAATTTTAACTGACAGTATACATCTGTTTACTGTCTGTGATGTGTATTGTATTTTAAATGTCAGGTGTGACTAAAAAAGTGAAAAATGAATTTAACTCTCACTGGATAACAGATGAGATGGGATCTTTTTCAACCTTGTCACAGTGGTGCTTGCACAGTAGTAGAAACAGGTGCAGAGATGAGGGGGGTTGACAAATGTCCTTGTACAAGAACTATTAAGTCCTTCATATGTTTCTCCATTCTGATTTCTGGTTCCTCTTGAGAACTTGTTATCATGTCTTCCAGGCTTGGGGAAAAAGATCTAGATTTGTTCTAAGATTCTTGATGGTTTTGGTGACCATTTTTCATAGAATTGTTGGCCCCTGAAATGACCTCTACAGTCTCTATAAGCACTTCCTCTTCTACAAACACCTCTCTAAGGGTTAAATCCACCCTAGGCAAAACCCTGGTTCAGGTAAGCCTGTTGAAACATCACAGGTTCTTGTATGGACCTGGGTAGTCCATGGCCTGTTCCTGTGGAGAATTTGTTTTTAACTTTTTCCTTTTTCTTGGGAGTCTTAGGAGCAGGCAACTCCCCATCATTTATGGCTAAGACATCCAATGTAGCAACCTCAGATACTTTTGCCTTGGAGGGAGACTTTTTCTTTTTCTGGGTATCTATTCCATCAGTATGGGTAGTTTCCCAGATTGTCTCAGCCTGCCTAATAATCCAGGGAATCTTCTTTCCTTTTTTCTTTTATTTTCTTTTCCCTAGCCAAAGAACACCTTATATGATTAGGCAATGCATCAAAATACAGTTCTTTAAACTGATCACTGTAATGTCTAAATTTTTATCTACTCCAGATATACATCTTTCAGTTTATAAAAGAAATTTCTAGCTTTTGGTCTGCTCCAAACTTCATTTTTATATTTGCTTGCGCGCATGCACAAGAAACATTATGTGGCAGCTTAGGAGAGAAGTGGGTTGTGGAGTCTTGGCACTGTGACAGCCAACGGAGGCATTACATTTGGGGGCTTAGCACTGGTGGACCAATGGAGGCACAGTGTGCTGATAACACTGGCTTCCAAAAGTGCCACCAACTTGTAATGTTTTTGCCGCAGCCATCAGGGGCCACCTCATCATTGCAGCATCAGCCATTCCGCTGCAATGAGGGAGCGACCCGTCATTGCAGGGCAGAATGTTACCTCATGTAATATTGTTTGTGAATGTGGCAGCAAGCGCCCGCCATGTTCACAAACAATATTCTCTTACTGCCGAGAAGGTGCCCAATCCCCTCGGCAGCATACCCAAAACAATCTTTGTTTTGCCAATGGGGCACCAATCGCTGTCAGCTTCATTCCTCTGTCCCCATTTAATTTGCCGATGGGGGAACCCACTCCCTGTTGGCATAGTGTCCCCCCCAAAAAAAATGTTGGTTTGAGCTGAGGGGGGTGCTCAATCCCCCTCGGCTCTTGCACCCCACATGTGCAAATGGGGGTGCCCAATCCCCTGATGGCTAAGCAGCCCCCCCAAAAAAACCCACTCGGATGGCATGCTGGGAGCCCACCCCAGCGTGCCACATGTACCTGTTTAAAATTAAAAAACGTCCCGCGATGTTTTTTTGTTTCCCCTGTAAATCAGAAAACGGTCCCTCATTGAGTCCGGTGGCCCCTCCCACAACCCATGCCCACCCTCTGTGCACCCTGCCTCCCCATACCCCTTCACCCCATACTTACCTCAGGAGCCCAGCACGATGATCTTCAGTGGACCGGGAACATGTCTGCATTCTTCAAAGCTGACCGCAAACTGAAGAAATGCCAGTAAGCTGTATAATAGCATAAATAGGTTTTTTTTTCAGCTTTGGTGCATATCTCAGGCATTTTTGGGAATTTTGGCACCACATTTTCAACATGGGTTATTGGGACCCTCCTCATGAATTCAGCCACTGTCATGGTGTCATTCTGTCCTGAAAGGTGATTTTGCGGTCACTGCATGGAATCATCTTTCGGAACCAATTAACAAAATGACAGTGCCAGTGTTCATGAGGTGGCCTCTCAAAAAGTCTATGTTGCAAATTTCGTGGAAGAAATCCAAGAGATGACTGTTTTACGAGCCTGCATTGTGCAGTTGCTACGCACACTCATAACTTCACAAATTTGCAATATTTTCACTCCAGATTTTCAGCATGGCCATTTTTCTGCACCTCCTTAAGAACAGTACAGCTGTCATTTTTCACATCCTGGCCGACGTGTTTTTGCATTTCCAGCGTGGAAACTGCACAATGCAGGTAACTTCACACATTTTTAATATTTGCACTCCAGATTTTCAACATTGCTATTTTTCCACACCTCCTTATGAACAGTACAGCTGTCATTTTTCACATCCTGGCCGAAATGTGTTTTTGCACTTCTGGTGCAGAATAGCGTGGTTGCTGTGAGAAATCAGTGTTTGGAACACATTAAGAAAATCACAGTGACACTGTTTATGAGCAGAGGTCCTAAAATGCCTATGTTGAAAATTTGGTGATGAAAGTCCTTAAAATGACTGTGTTAACATGCATGCGTTGCACAGTTTCCACATATGCTCAAATGTGCGAGCACTTTTAATATTCCCACTACAGATTTTCAACATTGCCATCTCTTCACACCTCCCTATGGATGGTACAGCTGTCATTCTTCATATCCTGCCCGATCTGTGTTTTTGTACATGTGGCACAGAATGGCATGTTCGCTGTTGGAACTCAAAGTTCAGGACACATTGACAAACTCACACTGCCACTCTTCATGAGAAGAGGTCCTGAATGCTTTTGTGAGGTGAGGTCACAAAAAGGCCATGTTGAAAATTTGTAGTGCAAATACCGACAAACGCCTGAGATGTTAGGGTTTCTAACCATAACGTCCCACCCTGTACAGACTGACAGGCATTGGGGTGTGCCTTTGGATTGCCGACTGTACTACTCATGCCATCACACCCCACCCCCCAGCCACTGACAGGCATCGAGGTGTACCTTGGACTCTTTGGCCCCAGACTTCACCCCACTCTCCTGTGCTGCACCCATTTCAGTGTATGTCCTTATGGAATGGGGTGACTGTAAAGCCAAACACCCCAAGGCACACCTTAACATGTGTTGGTGTCTGCAGAATAGGGTGAGGTGACATGGCATGACCGTCATGGGAGATGACCCCAACACTTACCCTAATGCCTTTCTGTCTCTACAGGATGGAGGTGGGGTTGGCGTGAAGTTCAATATTTCACTGCCATTCCTATTCTGCATCTAACTCCTGCATTTCCAATGCTAATACCAGCAAGCAAACATTCAGCATTGACAAATGCTTGTTTTTTGCTGCATCTACATCTGCTAATTTAGTATGAAATGGACCAAATTCCTTTTTCATTGCTTTACACAAACACTCTACTGAGCTCTTTGTTTTGTAAGACAACTCAGTATACTATGTTAAGTGTTTAGCTGCAAAGAACCTCTTAATTATGTCAGTGTTTTCATTTTATTTTACTTGTAAAGTGGAAATACATTCTTTCCAATTACATATACTAACATACTGATTGCCAGCAGATTAGGCCTTATGGTCTATCGAGTCTGCTCGAACCTCAGATCCCTAGTTGGGTGCCGAGGCCCTCCCCCCCCCTTTGTTCCAGAAACCCCTATCATCCATCCCCACCCCCCTGGGCCAGGCCATCATCTGATACTTCCACTTTCTGTGTCTGTCCCACCCTCTCTTGAAGCCCTCCACTGAGGATCTCTGAACCAGCTCACCAGGCAGTGCATTCCAAGGGTCCACCACCCTCTCAGTGAAAAACCTCCTCCTCTTTTCCCCTCTTACCCTTCCATCTTCCAACTTCAAACCATGCCCTCTGGTGATACCTCCCTGCTTTAGTCTAAAGATCCCCTCCATGTTTACCCTATTTATTCCCTTGAGGTACTTGAAGACCTCAGTCATGTCCCCCCATCTCTCCTCTCCTCCAATGAAAACAGGCAGAGCTCCTCAAGTCTGTCCTCATCGCCAAATCCCTAGTCCTCGTATCATCTTAGTTGCCCTCCTCTGTACCCTCTCCAGGAGCTGTATGTCCCTCTTCAAGTGTGGTCTCCAGTACTGTACACAGTACTCAAGGTGTGGTCTAATCAATCCATTGTACAGCGGCAGAATCACTTCCCTGCTCCTAGAGGTGATCCCCCCTACGATGCATCCCAACAGCCTGTTTGCCTTGCTAGCCACTCTCCTGCACTGCTCAGAGTTATTCATACATGCATGCACCATGACCCCTAGGTCTTTTTTCCCTGTTGAGGCCTCCAGCACATCCCCTCCCAGGGTGTACCTGTGTTTAGGGTTTCCCAGCCGAAGATGTAACACCTTGCACTTGGTGATATTGAAATTTAATTTCCATGTGTGAGCCCAGCTTTCCAGGGTGTCCTGGTCCCCTTGCAGGTCCAACCTCCCCTCTTCCCCCTCAACTACTGCTCCCATCTTGGAGTCATCAGTGAAGAGACTCATTTCACACGCTATACCTTCCCTGATGTCCGATATGTATGCATTAAACAGGATCAGACCCAGGACCGAGTCCTGCGGTACCCCACTACCGACCTCTCTAGGGTTCGAGAGCTCCCCACCGACCACTACTCTCTGGGTGCGTCCAGCTAGCCAGTTTTCAATCCATCTGGCTATCAAAGGGCCTACTCCCAACCCCATCAGTTTCTCCACCAGACCATTGTGGGGGACAGAGTCAAACACCTTGCTGAAGTCCAAGAATAATACATCCACAGGCTTTCCCCTGTCCAGTTCTGATGTTACCCATTCGTAGAACTCCACAAGATTGGTTTGACATGATCTACCTGGCACAAACCCATGTTGCCGACTATCCAGACCTCCCACCTCCTAAGTACACCCCCAATCGTTCCTTTAGTATACTCTCTATTAATTTTCTCACCACCAAGGTCAAACTGATGGGTCTATAGTTACCTGGTACCCTTCAGCCCCCTTATGGATTGGCACCATGTGCCTCTCCACCCAATCTAGGTACCCTCCCTGTCTCAACTGACCTGTTGAAGAGCTCCGCTAGTGGGTGCAGCCAGTATGTCTGCCAATTCCGATAGTACTCTCGAATTAATGCCATCCAGCCCAGGAGATTTGTCCTTCTTTAGGGCCTTGAGGGCTAACCACACCCTTCCGGTGGAGATAGCATCATCCATCCCCTCCACCTTACTGGCCTTTTTATCCTTATCCTGATGTGACACACCTGGGGTACCTCTCCCTCCCTCTTGCTCCATTTCTGTTGCTCCCCTGATCCCACTCACTGCCGTTTCTATCCCCATTGTGCCTTGCTTTGTAGGTATCCCATCCACATGAACACAGAGGTGAAGTACTCGTTTAATACCTCTGCCTGGTCCCTCGCCTCTTCCACCCACCCTCCTTCTGATCTCAATCTGCAGAGATGGCCCTTAGTTTTTCCCCACTCCTCAATGTACCGGAAGAACCCCTTTTCCTCTCCATGTATCCCCTGTGCCAGCCACTGCTCTTTACTGGACTTTGCCCCCCTCACCATCCGGGTGACTTTTCTAGATGCAAGATGGTACATTTCCTTATCCCTATCCCCTCTTGTTGTTTTATATTTTATGTAGGCCGCCTTCTTTTCTCTGACTGCTACCTGAACCTCACTGGACCACCAGCATGGTTTATGTGACCTTGCTCCCTTACGTTTCACCTTAGCGCAGGTCCTGACTGCCTCATGAAGTCCCGGTTTTATGACCTCCCATCTCTTTTCCACATTTGTCATTGATGTAATCCCCTTCAAGTGATTCTTGACAATATTTCCCATGCCCACAAAGTCTGCCCCCCGAAGTCCACTGCCAGTGTCCTAGATCTCCCCCTCCCCCATGCTTATTTGAAACCAGACAGTATTGTGGTCGCTCCCAGTCAGGGGATCCTCTACAACCAGGTCCCTTACCAGATCCCCATCTGCCAGAACCATGTCCAGAACATGCCTCTCCCTTGTGGGCTCCATCACATGCTGTGTTAAGAACACATCCTGGAAGCCATCCAGCAGCCTCTGCTCCTTGGCCACCTTAGAGGACATGGTTCCCCAGTTTGTACCAGGCATATTAAGGTCCCCCATCAACACCACTCCTTCCCCTTTTGGTCCACACTGGGCAATGATGTTGTCCAGCAAACCATCCTCCAGAACATCACCCATCCTGGAGGGCTTATATACTACACCCAGCTTGACCTTACCTCCTGCCGGGGTTCGTAAGGTGACCCATAAGGCCTCCATGTTTCCCTCTGCCTCTTCTACCCTAGTAATTTCTATGTCATCTCTAATGAACATAGCCACTCCACCCCCTCTGCCCTCCTTTCTATCCTTCCTAAGCATAGTGTACCCCAGCACGTTTAGGTCCCAGTCATGGTTTTTGTTGGCCCATGTTTCCGTGACTGCCACCACATCCACCCCCCCCAAACAGCATGGCCTGGAACTCTGGCAACTTGTTTCCCAAGCTTCTGGCATTTACTAACACCACCCCCACCCTTATCCCTGATCCCCTTTGTCGAACCCACCCAGGTTCCTTATACTTCCATCCTCCCTCTGCTCCTCTTGAAACCTCCACCTCCAGTCTGTTTCCCCTCCCTCCTTGGGTTTGAAGGCTACTCCCCTCATCTGGAGGAGGGGCTCTGTCAGCCCTCCCTTATCCCTCCCCCTCACAAGTTTAAACACCACCTTTCTTGAATGTAGTCAGCCATCCCCTGTTTAAGGACTTCCTTCCCTAACGGGGCAAGATGAAGCCTGTCTTTGGCATACAGTTCCTTATCCTCCCAAACTCATTGTATGGCTATAAATACTTAGCAGGGTCATATGGGCATACAGGTGAATCTTTATCTATTTTATCTGTTTTCAGATTTTCAGCCCATTCCGTTGTTATTAGTTTTCATTTTTGAAGTCCTCTTTTAGACCTTTTAGATAGTTCTTCCTCAGAGCAGAATCACTTACATCAGAGGGACAGGTATGTCTAAAACTTCTGTCTAATTTTGAGTCATCAGAAGTTCCTGACTTACGTCCACATTTAGATTTATTCTCAAACTTTGCAACCCTTCCACATTTTTTCTTTCTCTGCTCCAAAATACTTATCTTTCACTTTATAAAAGAAATCCCTTGGATTCTGGTCTGGTCTGCACTTCATTTTATAAGCTGCATCTCTGTCTGTTAATTAAGTATTACATTAACCAAACTCCTTTTTTTCCTGCTTTACACAAACACTCTACTGAATACTTTGCTTTGTAAGGCAGCTTAGTATACAATGTTGTGTTTTTTTTAATTCAAAGTTTGTTAAGTTTTAATTACACAGAGAACAGTACCCATAGATGGGCAGTACAGATATGCGGTACAACAAAATGTATTGGGCCTGTCCCCCCCATCAACACTTACCCCCACCCTACTTTTCCCCCCCTCTCCCCTACACAACACAGTTGTTAAACATGAGAAAAACACGGGATTAGGTAAATGCTGGCATATTAAAATTAAAGAGAGTAAAGAGTACGTAGGGGGCCCCAGACATGCATATACTTTTTTGGCTTATTATTAAGACTAGCTATTGCTTTCTCTGTTCTGAGATTTGCAAGAAGCTCCTTAAGCCAGTCAGAGTAGGGTATGTCTTCACTATTTTTCCAATGATGCAGTATCACTTTTTTGACAGACATAGAAATAAGAGCCATGTGATATCTGCGATTGAGTACCGGTACCTCTGAATAATCACCCAATATGCACATTTCTGGAGTAAAAAGGGTATTTAAACTCAGTAAGGGATCTACTCTTGATTGAATGCTGGTCCAAAGTACTGAGACCTTGGAGCAAATCCAGAAAATATGATACAGGGAGCCTTCCTCCTGGTGACAACGAACATATATGGGAGACGGGAGCAGTCCAAATCTAAATAGCTTTTGTGGGGAGTAATGTAAATTGTGTAATATATGAAATTGAGTGATGCACAATGTATTTTGGGTGATATATTTATGGCAATTATGCCATAACCTTACCCAATCTAAGTCTAGGGTAGGGAATGATATGGACCAGTAGTTTGAGTGAGCAAAACAGTTCAGGTAGGCCCAGTTAAATAAGATTCCATAAAACTTGGATACTGCCTGTTGGGTCCCGATCATAGACTTCAGGTCATTAAAGCAAGAAATGTTATCCAATTGTAAAGGGGCTAAATCAAACACCTTCAAAATCAAATGCCGTAATTAAAAATTTTGAAGACATTATGAGTAGGGATATTAAATTTGTTTATAATTTCGGCCGTGGAAAGCCAAGTATTCACCTCTGACACCAAAAGAGAAAGGGATCCATCATCCAAATGGGGCAACCAGTGGATGCTAAGCATTTTGTTATCTATTCTGAGCTTAGGGTTTCCCCAGATAGATTGTGCTAAGTCCAGTATGTGCTTATATTTAAGGAAAGCGCACAATTGCGCATGAATCTTGACCGAGGTTGCTTTGGAGGTAGATTTTAAACTGGGAGGGAGTGCACTTGCTTTAATGCATAAAAGATTAATTGGGGATATACCACAGGCTTGAATATGTGCTAGTTCAATCCTGGGCCAGTAAGGCAAAGAGATTGAAGAGAGTATTTCCTCGGGGGGGGGATCCAACAAAGGTGTTTAGTGGCTTGACTGGCCCAGTAATAGAAGGCTAAGTGGTGGAGACGCAACCCCCCTTTGACCTTGTGGGCAGCTAATTTATAATATGCTAATCGGGGTTCTTTGTTAGACCAAATGAACTTAGAAATGAGACTATGAATATTATGGAACCAGGAGAGAGGTAACCAGATATTAAGTAAATGGAGAGGGTAAAAAAGACGAGGGAAAACATTAATTTTAATTAAATTAATTTTGCCCCAGAGAGAAATCAGAAGCTTGGACCATCTATCAAGATCCATGGTGATGAGCCACTAAGGAGTCCAGATTCAATTTCTGAAGAAGTACTGGGCTCCTTGATATTTCTGTACTCAGATACCTTAATGAATCCTGTTTCCAGGAAAGTCCCAGATCAGTTATGGAATTTTTGAGTACCTTATGATTGAGGGGAAATACTATAGTTTTGTCCAGATTTAGTTTATAATTGGAGAATTAACTCTATCTTTCAGTGAGGGATAGCACAGGAGGAATTGAATCAGTTGGGTGTGATATTTGTAAAAGAAGGTCATCCGCATAAGCCAAGACCTTAATTTCAAGACCCAAAATGGAGATTCCCTGAATCCTGTCACAGGACATCAAAAGATGAATAAGAGGTTCCATATATAAGTTAAAAAGCAACAGGGATAATGGACATCCCTGTCTAGTACTGGATGATAAAGGGAAAAGACTCAATACCACCCCATTGGCCGTGATTCGAACCATAGGAGAATTGTATAACGCTTGTATCCACCCCTGGAATTTTAAAGGGAACTTATAAGCATGTAGTACTCAAAATAAAAAGTTCCAGTACACTCTGTCAAAAGCCTTCTCGGCATCCAGAGAAACTAGAGCCACAGGAAAGGGAGCATCCCTCGATGCTGAAAGGACATGCGACAGAGTTCGGAGGTGATCGACCAAGGAACGTCCCTTCATAAAGCCCACTTGCTCTGGACAAATAAGATCTGGCAATATAATGTTAATATGATCAGCCATCAGTTTGGTCAAGATTTTAATATCCTGATTCAGTATTGATATGGGATGATAACTAGAAACTAATTCAGGGTTTCTATTAGGTTTGGGCAATAGAACAATTAAAGCTTTGGATAAAGAGGGATCAACAGATGCCCCTGACAGAATACACTGGAATAGGGGCAATAATAGGGGAAGAAGTTGTTTGTGAAATGTTTTAAAGAAGTTAGAAGAAAATCCATCTGGACCAGGGGATTTATCAGAGGGAAGGCTGTGGATGACTCTGACTAGCTCTGCAGAAGAAATCTGGGTTGCAGGAGCAGCTTGTTGATCATCAGAAAGAGAGGGGAGTTTGGCAGTGGTCAAATATTCATCTACAAGTTGGTTGGAGGGTGGGTCACTCATGGGACTATATAGGTTACTATAGTATTCCCAAAATTCAGATACAATGTCTGAGGGGGATAATTTTAGAGAGCCATCCATTTGAGAATGAATAGGTGCAATATATTTAGAGGACTCTTGATGCTTAATCCTGAGTGTTAAAAGGTGCCCTGCTTTTTCACCCTGGTCTGAATAGGATGCTTTAGTCCACAGAATTGCAAATTCTGCTTTTTCTTTTAGTAATTCTAGATAGGCGCCTCTTAATTTAGCATGTTTCTGTCTGATGGAGTCAGAAGATTGGGGTCTCTAAGTGGTTTCAATTGCTTGGATCTGAGATAGAAGGGTGTGTAATTGTTGTTCCCGTTTTTTCTTTCTTTGAGCACACAGACTAATTAATATCCTTCTTATATATGCCTTAAAAGCACACCATTCCAAATCCAATCTAGTAATAGAATTGAGACTGACTTCAATAAACTGCTCAATATGCTTAGAAAGCAGTAGAATCAACTCAGGGTCTTTTAGCACTTGATTATTAAGTTTCCAACGCATTGTTCTTGTAGGAAGAGGGGAAAAAGAAAGATGGCAAACTACTAAGGAATGATCAGAAGGGGGGTCTGGTTCAATAGTTGAGATTAGCACACCCAGCAGTAATGTTTGAGATAAAAGGATGTAGTCAATGCGAGATGTAGATTTGTGGACTGGTGAAATAAAGGTATATTGTTTTTCCATGGGATTAAGTACACGCCATATGTCACAAAGGTCACATTGATCCATAAGTTCACAAAAGGCCCTTTGAGCTGGAGTAAGCCCTTTATGAGAACCCCCAGAGCGATCTAACGTAGAATCAAATACAAGGTTCATATCCCGTCCCTGTATAATTGGAAGTGAAAGAAATGGGGTAAGCACGTTGACTAACTGCACAAAGAACCCTGGCAAGTCTACATTTGGTCCATAAATGCTGCCCAATAAAATCTCTGTGGTATGTAGAATGCCATGTAGTAATGCAAATCTACCCTGTGGGTCTTTAACCATATGGATATGTGTAAATGGGGTCTTTCTACTTATGAGAACCATTACCCCACAATTTTGCGATGTACCTTCTCCTGAAAAGACCTGGCCCATCTGCTGCCTCCTCATTTGAAAGGCTTCGGAATCCAGTAAGTGAGATTCTTGCAAAAATACAACATCAGCAGATAGTAAAGTGAGATGCTTCAGCATTTTATTTTGTTTCAATTTTCATCTGACCCCCTTAACATTCCAAGAAGCACATTTATTAGAATTAGCCATATTTTATGTCAAACATAAAATTGTCAAATAAAACAAGAAAGTGATTGAGAACACCAACATTACCCTCATCAAGTAATCAGTGTTGTATCCCTTCCCTCCAACCCCTCCCCAAATCCCAGATATTACCCCAACTAACCCCAGGCCAGAACAAGAAAAGAAGTAATGAGATCTGGTTATACTTATCAACCCAACCCCCCCAATTCCCTTAAATGTTATGGACTGCATTCCACAGATCTCCTTTTCTACAGCTCCCTCCCTCCGGCCACCTCTGGGTGATACCAGACCCTATTCCCTTTAACCTGGAACTAGAAGTCAAGTCCCCGAAACCCCCAAGGGCTTAACATAATAGCAAACCACTATGAAACTTTGTTAAAGAGAACAATTATGATTTATCCCAAATCATGTACTATAAGCATATCCTCTAATAGGTCAATATGTACTGCAAAATATTAGTAATCAGAAGCAATAATCCTGTCACTATTTGAACAATTAGAGATCACAGGTTAACTTATATATTAGGTAGGACATAATCACAAACCTGAAGGTCTAATTTCTGGGAGCTAGTTCATAAAAGAAAGAAACATGTAAGAACAGTAAATGTTGTACCCCGTAAAACGAGTTAACTGGTGCCACACTTTCAGTCGGTTTAATAAAATACAGCACATCGCTGAAAAATAAGGAAAAAGTACCCTCTAGTGGCATTGGAGCATAACAATCTCCACTTTACGGTTGAAAAAATAATAGAAAATAACATTAAGAATTAGTACCATATTGTGGTCCATACATAGGTAAAACGTGTGCCTATTTCGAAGTATAAACAAAATGACCCAGCAACATATCCAGGAGTCCCTTCTAGCTTGTAAAACGAGGGCAATTAGTACTTTCAAAGCTGATGTAAGGAGCACCCGGTCCTCAGTAAGACGTTTTCCAGTCAAAATAAAGTAAATAGAGTTAGAAGTTGGGTATTCCACTGAACAAAGAGACATTCAATGCGCGAGGCATCCACTAGCACCATGGAGTAATAAACATAAGCAATGGCATACCTCTTGCAGAAGCCATATTCATAAGCAGTCCATGTTGAATCAGATGCTCAGTGATCCGCCAAGACCATAACGTCAATTCAGACTTTGTGGCAGATAGCTTGATTTAAAGAAAAACACTGTTCCTTTCAGCTTTACCAGCAGGAGAAGCAAACCGGTTTAAAGCCAAATCAGGAACCTCAAAACAAATCTGGCAGGGCGGCCTTGAGACTGCTACGGGCAGCTTCAGGATCCTCATAGGTGTGCCATATTCCTGCTAATAATACTTGCAGCTTTGTGGGATAGTTCATATGGAAGCGGATACTTGCAGCAAGCAGTTTTGCAACAAGGGAATGGAATGCTGTGCGACGTTGCCGGATAGTATCCGGTAGGTCCTGTGCTATTTGAACCCTGATCCCTTCCCATCGAACTTCCTTTATCTCACTGACTTTAGAGAGAAAATGCTGGTGCTCCCAATAATAAAGAAAGTGGAAGATGATCAGTCTCGGAGGGGAACCAGATGGAGGAGCTGGGCAGAGAGCTCTATGCGCTCTCGCGATCATATATTTGGGCCCAAATGGTGAGGGGCCAGCCACCTTCTCAATGAATTTCTGCATAAACAAGATAGGATCTTGCCCTTCCTCCAGCTCAGGCAGTCCAATAAGCACTGCGTTGTTCCTGCGGCTCCGACCCTCAAGATCCTCTATTTTGAGCTCCATTTTCGCAAGTTTTTGCTTAGTGGCAATGAGCTTAGGGTCTGTCTTTTCCAGACGTTTTTCCAGAGATATAGTGCGGGCTTCAGTATCAGAGGTTTGATGAGATATATCATACATGGCTGATGAGATGGATTTTATCTCAGAAGAAAGGGATCATAGTTCTTCCTTGAAGGGTCTGAATTCAGCTAGAAAACCGGCCAAGGTAAGTGGCTCCAATTCCAGTGAACTGGCAGTTATCTCAGCGGATTCAGCAACACTAGAGGCCCTCGGTTTTTTAGGGCCTTTCTCAGGCATTGGTGGAGGTGTGCGCTTTGGCAGGGAGTTTCTCATTTCAACCTCCATGAGAAACTTCCCATTTAGTAAGTGGTTAGTGTTCTCTTTAGACATCTCCTGAGCAAAGTATAAAACTTTATTTTGCAGTACACCTCAGAATAGAGAATGAAAAAGACGAGTGGGTGGCTGGAGTGAATAGATGGAGCTCTCACCAGGTTGTCTGCATCACGTGGCCTCCTTAAGTGTTCAGCTGCAAGGGACCTCTTAATAATGTCAGTCTTTTCCTTTTCTTTTATTATTTGTAAAGTGGAAAAACATTCTTTCAAATGTCATACTGTATGTGAAGATCAATTGCATGGCTAGAATTTTCTGGATCATTTGTAAATTGTAGGATCCTACAAGTATAGTTTTATCTATGTTTAATTTTTCAGCTCATTTCTTGTTATCAGTTTTCTTTATCTTTTTTTTTTGTTTGCCATGAACGTTTTTCTCCCATGGTTAACATAGGAAGGCTGCTTGTACAGTGGCCAGGAGGGGTGGGTCATATTGTCATGGACGGGATTGTTTGCCAGGGAGTTGCAGCCACTAGGCATCAGGACCGATAACTTAAGATAACTTGACAGCATATAGGAAGGTGTCTTAGAGCCCTAGTTTATTAAATTTGCCATGGGGGAGTTTCTCCCACAGTATTGAATGCCTCTGTATATAAAACCCAGCTTGTCTGAACTGTATAGTCTTCCACGTCTTATGGTACTAAACGTCTTGTTAACTAGTTGTACCATGTACTTCTCTGTGGTTTATAAGAATTAAAAAAATAACACAAGTGGGTTGCTCAGCCCATTCCCCACCTCCTCCACCCAACATCTACCTCCAACGGACAGTACTGAGAAAATACCTTATATGGATTTGATGGTAATTAAGGAAGGGGATACACTTACAACTGACTTACACAAGAAAAAAAACTGATTGAACTACTATATTGCATGACTCCAGTTATCATCCTTGGAGTTTGATAAAAAGCATCATTTACAGTTAATTATTCATATTTATATGTAACAGTGGGAATGACTCAAAATTTGAATACAACAGTAGTGAACTAGTTTTAAAATTGGAGTAAAGAGGTTATGAAACATCTTTGTTAGAAGAATCATTGCACAGAGTTAGACAGCTGGATAGAACATGGTTGCCAGAAAATTCTGGCAAGCAAAGGACTGGTGATTCTCATCTATTAATGATCACCATTTTTAATTATCAATTTCAACAGATTAAAAATGTAATTTTGAAACACTGGAATATTTTAACAAGTACTGAGTAGGACTGAACATTTTTCAAATAAGTCTTGAGTAACAGTCAGAAAAACAGATAAACTTAGAAACTCAGTATTGGACATGACCCAAACCAATCGCTACATGGTTAAGTTCACAACCTAAAGGGTTTTTTAATTGTGGAAGATGTGCACATTGTTCAAATGTTGTACAGGTTACTGAAGTAATTAACCCTAGCAGAAATGAAAATGTTGTGATTCATGACTTTTTTTGACTTGTGATTCTGACCACATTATTTACATTTTTAAATGTTCATGTGGTTTATATTACATAGGCAGCAAGGAGGGCTGGGGGGATACTGGGATGCATAGGGAGAGGCATCACCAGCAGAAAACAAGAAGTTATTATCCCTCTGTACAGACAGCTGGTGAGACCACATCTGGAGTACTGCGTGCAGTTCTGGAGACCCAATCTCCGCAAAGACATAGACAGGATGGAAGCTGTCCAGAGGAGGGCAACTAAAATGGTGCAGGGTCTGCACCAGAAGACATATGAAGAGAGACTTAAGGAGCTTAATATGTATAGCCTCGAGGAAAGGAGGGAGAGGGGGACATGATGAAACTTTCAAGTACCTCAAGGGAATCAACAAAATCCAAGAGGGTAGCATCTTTCGAAAAAAGAGGTGTGCAAGAACAAGGGGCACAATTTGAAGATAGAAGGGGGGCGGCTTAGAGATAATTTAAGGAAGTATTTTTTCACAGAGAGGGTTGTGGATGTATGGAACAGCCTTCCAGAGGAGGTTGTGGAGTCAAAAACAGTGGTGGAATTCAAGCATGCATGGGACAGTCATAAGGCAATTCTAGGGGGTGGGGGTAGGAAGAAGTAGGCTGCTGGTTAACTAGGATCTGCAGCTTATCCATTAGGTAGGGAAATGGGCAGAATGGGTGGGCCAAGCAGTCCTTATCTGCCATCAAATTCTATGTTTCTATGTTTCTATAGGGATAATGTCTAGAGCTCTTAAATTACACAGACATGAACACAACAATGATATAAGAACAAAGAATATAAAGTCCTCTGTTACCAGACATTTTATTACAGAGCGACATTAAATCAGTTGTGTAAATTTTTTTTTGCTTGTGAACAGGTTAAAAAACAGTACAAGGTGGGAATTGGGAACAAAACCTTTTACAATGTAAAGTGGTGGTGGATAGACAGATTGGACAGTAGTAATGTCAGACATGGCCTTAATGAAGAAAGTGACTAGATAGGCATTATGTAGTCTTACCAACCTTAGTTACCATATGATTATTGTCCACATGAGAATTTAAATATCTAACACCTTCAGCTGTTTCTATGGTGCTCCACTACCCTTATTCTGTTTTTTTTTAATACTTTTACATACTGTTATGTGAATTTCATCTCCTCACACACTTTTTTCCACTCCACTTAACTGATAATGGGTTGTGGTTTACATAGTTCTAGTTTTGAGTATTTAAACTGGTTCACCATGAATGTTGCATAGTTTCGGGCATACAGACTTTTTAAGGTTTAGTCCAGTTAGAATATAAAACTCAAAATATACAGTTACGGCATGAGACCCACTCAGAGCTTACACTCCACTCTCAGTGGATAGTCTGTTTTCTGGAGTCTGTTGTGAGTTTCTTTTGAATGGGCCAGGCAGCATGGTGTGTCACTCTGATGACACATAATGTGAATGACATCACTGGTTCATCCACATTACACACTGACTGGTGGGCATGTGCAGCTCCTATAAAGGAGGAGGTTGTGGAGCAGACCAGCCCACTAACAATGGCAAATTTATTGACAATAGAAGCAAGTGCCCCATGCACGAGGTGAGTGTGACTCCAGGCACTAATAAATGGAAGTTCTTGACTCAAACCTGCAAACTAAAACTATCATTTATGCTTTTTTGCAGTAGAATGTAGCAGAACAGCATTACAGGTGAACCAGAGCTTTCAGTTTGTTCTTTACTTTGATAACACACAAAATGGTAAAAAGTTCTTAAACTTAGGTAAAATTATCAGTTTTTCTACTAATGTAATGTAGCCTTAAAACAAAACTGTTTTTAAAAGTTAGAATGGTTCTATTACAATTCTATGTATTTTTATAATATGGTTTATTCGCTTTATTTTTCCAGAGTGATTTGAATACTAGGACCCTGATATTAAGAGGGGTGGCACCTGATGCAACTGAGTCGCACCAGCACAACCCCAGAAATGCACCCCAGGGCAATATTCAAAGGGAGGATTTGCACAGCGCAAGTCCTGATGCACAGACAATGCAAAGACGATGTATGCAGCTCATCTCCAGGGGGCATGCCCATGCATATGTGGCACATCCCGATATTCAGCCCAGGATATGCAGTGCATATGCTGACACAACCCTGTGATGTGCCACATACCTGGGCTCAAAGTTGAGCCCATAAAATATGGCTCAAGTGTCAGCCACCCACAGACGTGCTGCTGTACTGCAATGCACAACACAGCAGCCGCAAGTCATGGGTGGCAGCCCCCAAATACAATGCACAAGCACCCACACATGGCCCTGGTGGTCCAGTGGTACCCCCTCCTTCCCCATAGCTGTGATTGCCAGTAATAATAATTTGATAAATCCCTGGTAGTCTAGTGGTACCCCCTCCCTCCCCATAGCTGAGATCACAAGTACTAATAATTAAAATACATCCCTGGTAGTCTAGTGGCACCCCCACCCCACCCATAAACCCGATCACAGGTAAACCCTATGTAATGTAATCTCTGGTGGTCCAGTGGCAACCCCACCACCCCACACACACAGGACCCCCTGCCCACCCAGCTTCCCCCCCATCATCAGTGGGCAGCATCAAATCCACCCACACACTGCCTGGTTGCCCACCAAATGACAGCTTACAGTATCAGCTGTAAGCCTATTGGTCCACACTGTAGACCAATAGGATTGCAGTGCATACTGTAATAGTCATTCACAAAAATGTGAATGATGTGATTTACCACTAGACTACCAGGTATTTAGTGCATTATTATTACTGGTGATCACAGCTACAGGGAGGCTGAGGGGTACTACTAGAATACCAGGGATGTATGTATTTATTATTACTGGCGATTGAGGCTATGGGGAGAGAGGGGGAGCTACTAGCTCTCTCTGGCAGCACCACTCGCTGTGCAGGGTACCATGCATATTTTACTCACCAGCCCTGCACAACTCATGCAAATGGAGCCATAATGACATGCAAATGGCCCTATTTGTGCCTTGCGTACATTTTGGCCCTATTTGCATACTGCCAGCTGAAAATCAGGAATTTGCGCACAGCATAACTCTATTGCACTGTCACAGTTCCCATTCCTGGTATTCAGCCCTGTCTAGGGGAGTTGCGCTGGAGCATCCAATTTGCACAGTGCGCATTACCTGCTATATTCAGAGGGGATGTCCCATGGCTCATCTCCTTTGAATATATCCCTTAGTTGCACCGGTGCATCTCAGTTGCGCAGCGCCACCATTTGCGCCATTACCAGGCACAATTCTGAATATCGGGGTCAAAGTATTTAAAGGGGACTATACAAGTGTTTACAAATAGAAGTGAAAGACCATGATCATTTAAATACATTGTGATGTGAATTATGGTGTAACCTGTTATTTAAGGCATCTGAATTTATATAATTGTCTTGTTTAATGGTTAATACTCAGGGAATAATATTATGGTATATATGCAAAAAATTAAATGTATGCTAGGGTGATTCACTTACATATTGGTCACTGGTTTTCAGTTTTGATCAGAAAACCCAGTAAAAATCTAAATTAGGGCTACCTGAACACCGTTAAAAACAAAGATTTCGTGGAATCTGGCATTTTATATCAGATCAGTAAATCTACAAAAGTTGTATTTTTCTTATAATTCCTTCCTGTACTATTTTCGATTTGTTTTATTTAATACTCTGTATATTAAGCCTTCTTTTATTCTGATTATTTATGCACATACTGAAAGAATTATAGTAGAATCTTGTTAAAATCCAGAAATTAGAGTAACAATCACCGGTGCAATTCCAGAATCTGAAGTCTTGAAAATGGCATTTCATTGATCTTATCTGTGTCAATCTTCACCAGTCATCACTGTTGGGTACTCAGCTGGAGGTCAGGACCCCACGGGAGTCTTTTTTTTTTTTTTTTTAGGTAAGTGGAACTGACGCACCATCGGCACTGCCTTCAAGGCCGACACACTGCGTGGCACTCGCAGGTTGGCAATTAGGCTGCATCGACTCCACCCGCCTGCCATTTCTTCATCTCCCTCCATAGAGGTCACCTCGTGGGATGCTGAGAAGAAAAACTTGAGGCCTGCTTCACAGTTTCTCGACTCCGTGATTGCAATCCTTTGGTGCCGAAGTCTGTCAGTTCCTCCTGCCGATTCTGTTTTGCCATACTCGACGTCACCCGGTAAGATCTTTCCATTTTTCTATTTTTCTGCAACGTTGACTCTG
The DNA here is from genome assembly GCA_016271365.2 of Neoceratodus forsteri. Taxonomy (NCBI): domain Eukaryota; kingdom Metazoa; phylum Chordata; order Ceratodontiformes; family Ceratodontidae; genus Neoceratodus; species Neoceratodus forsteri. Next base: position 350,010,141 of record CM028131.1, on the reverse strand, counting down.
TTTTTGGTGTTTTTTTCCCCGTAGGTCATGTCACGGTCGGAGGGCAAGAAAACTTCCAGGACGGGCTGGCCCCCCATGCGACGGTGCCCATGCAGCCAAAAATATTCCGTCACTGACCAGGACAATTGTCTTTCGTGTCTTGGCTAGCTCCACGACACGGATTAATGCAATGCCTGTTTCTCCATGGACTGCCGGGTCATCGAGCAACGCGTGGAAAGTGGGGTGAGCTCCGCCGACTTTTGGGGGTTGGGCATGCAATCGTTGGGCCAAACCACACTCTCTCGGCCTTTCCTCTGGGTCCTCTCCCAGTTCTACATGGACCGAGGAGGAGGGAGCCTCGGCTACTAGTAGCCTAGCTGTCACCGAGGCTCCTTCTGTGGTGCAGGAGGCCCATCCTGCTCCTTTCTGGGGGCGGGTGGGAAGCGCCACCACGGCAGTCTCCCCTTCGGGGGTGAAGGCTCCCCTGGTGTTGGACCCACGGTTTGCAAGGCCCGGGTCGGTGCCATCCTTGACACTGTCAGTCGGTGCTGTTGCGGGCCTCGGCACCATTCATGGCACTGTGGGCCTTGAAGGAGCTGTCGTAGGTGCTGACTTGTCGCCCGGTGCTGTGGTTTCCGTCAGAGTCGTTCGAGGCACCGATACTGCCAGCGGTGCCGTGGGAGCTGCTACGGTGCCGTCTTTGTCTGTGTCTCACCTCAGCACTGTTCACAGTTCCAAAGTTGAGCACAGTGCCATGTCCTCGGGACTCAGCTCTGTGGGGCCCTTGGACTCCACCATCGGCACTGCCTCTGCCCTCAGCGCTGTTCGCGGCACTGTCATCCATGCCACGTCTGCCCTCAGTGCTGTTCACAGTGCTGTGGAGCTGGGCAGCACCAATGGTGCTGTCAGGGCCGTCGACAGCACTGTCTTCATCCTCGGTGCCACTTACGGTGCCATGGGGCCGGATGGCGCCGTGGCTGGTCCCGACTCTGGAGCTCCTGTTTGGGCTAGAGCCATGCCCCCTGTGGATTCCACTCATGGTGCTGTAGGGGGCACTGGCACTGGCTCAGGCATGACTTTAGTCTCTGGCACCCCCTTGGCAAAGATGGCAGTGGGCGCCCTCCTACAATCTGGCACAGGGCCTCGGCCTCTACCTCCTCAGAGGTGGAGTCGGGCTATGAGTCAGACGGACAGTCTGACTCTATGGGGTTGACTGTTGGAGTGGGCAGCCCAGTAGTTTCCTCGACAAGCCAGAGTCAGGCCCCTTCTGAGGTGGGGTCGGTGGCTACCGAGACTGGGGTCAGAGGTGCTGACCAGCGGGCAGTGGTGCAGGCCACCATTGCTCTGCAGCCCAGTCTTGGTGGGTTCACTGACCCCTCAGCAGTGGTACCCCCACCTGTGGTGTGCCTGGATCACCCAACTTTGGGGCCGATCAGAGCACCTACGGGAGGGGAGGGTGCTGTGCCCTGGATAGCTCCCTCGGGTGCTGCCCAGAGCTGTCAGCTACCTAGGCTGGCCCTCTCGAGGAGGGCTCTTTCAGACTCTGAGGGGGTCGAGGGGCATGGGGTCAGCATGACAGTCTTTTTCGGGGGTCCACCCGGGCTCTGGGAGAAGCCACAGTGCGGATCTCTACTCTTCCTCCTCGGTCTCTTTGAGAGAGCCCCATTCTTTTGAGGTAGGGGGCCATCCTTCTGAATCTATACAGCCCCGGTCACCTCATGGGGGGGATTCTTCCAGGCACAGCCAAGGCAGTACCGAAATGGTTGTTCAACTGTCTGCTGTGGGGTCTTCCGGGGCACCTTCTTCCGCAGGTGCTCCCGGTCCTTTCCTTAGCCCAGGCGGAGGTCAGCCAACATCTCTTTTCGGCTCTGTCCCCATTCCTCTGTCACATTCTCCTGCACTCCCAGGCATCCTTGGTCCTAGTGGGCCTCTCTCCTGGAAACAGTTCAGAGCAGTAGTTGCTTGGTTCCCAGCTTACGTTAGGGTAATGGACAGTCAGCTTTTTCAACCTCCCCCCGAGCAGCCGCCCACTGAACAGCTGGTGCCCTCCAGCTTCTCATCCCTCTCTACTGGGAGAGAGGAACCTTCTGTCCACATCTCTCCAGCTGCTGATCTCGCTGAGTATCAGCGCTTCCTCGTGAGGATGTTGGAGGACTTGCACCTCACCCCTGCCACTGTTAGCAATCCTGAGCACTCGGCGCATGCCTTTCTAGGCGATTTTGGTGAGGCCACCCTTGTGGTGCCACCCTGGCCTGCTCCCTTTCAGGAGGCGTCATTGCGTTCCTGGCAGAAGCCCTTCTCTGGAGTTCCTGCCCCTAGGGAACTCAGCCAGAGGAATTGCGCCTCCCGGAGTCTCCAGGTTCCATGCCTCATCTGCAGTCTGGATTGATGCAGTTGAATACTCCTGATGGGCTTTGCGCCTTTCACCGTGACCAGCCCCCAGATCAAGACTCCTTGGATTTTGACTTCGGGGGTAGGAAGACTTTCTACTCAGCATGGTTATTGCTTTCCATTTCTGCACATCAGGCCCCCTATGCAGTCTATGACAGGTTCTTGTGGTCCAGGATAGTTCAACTCCTAGCCTCATTGCCTGATACGGAGCAAACCAGACAAGCCATTGCACTCTGTGCACGTGGCCTGGAGCTAGCAAGGCACCAAGTGAGGGCATCCTATGATGCCAATGAGGTAGCTACCAGGGTCGTTAGGGACAGCGATCTGCATTAGGCGGACAGCATGGCTGCATCTTTCCTGGTTGTCACCCTTGGCCCGGCGTAGGGTGATTAACTCCGCTCACCAGAGAACCTATCTCTTCTCCTGTAGAATGAGACAGCGCTTGTTGGGGCAACTTCCTTCCCCCTCTGGGGGGACTCTGTCTCACTCTCCCCACTCTCGGACCTCTCCAGGCCCTGAAGGTTCTCCCTCTTACTGTGTCACCCACTGAGAGCTAAGGGACTTTATCCGTTAGGGTGTAAAAGAAACCCCCCTTTGAGGGGGGCTCGGCACTCACCCAACAGTGATGAATGGTGAAGATTGACACAGATAAGATATGAAAATTATGTACCTACTGTAATTATGATCTTTCTGTGTATCTGCATCATTCATCACAATCCCACCCTCCATCCCCCTGGGGCCTCAGTCTAGGTGCCTATACCTTCCTCTCTGTGCCCATCCCTTCCCCCTCTCCTTTCTTGTCAGGAGTGGGGTAAAACAGGGGCACACAGGGATAATGTTCTGGGGAGAGAGAGGACAGCATGTGGGGCACTCCTTCTCCAGTGCTTTGGCTCCACCCCTGTGGGGTGGGAGTTGACAGTTGCCCTCCATTTTCTCCTTCTCCTTGTTTCCGTCCAACTTATTTCTCCTTGTTTATTACAAAAAAAAATTCCTTTTTTTTTCACCAATAATCTTTCCTTGAGAGGGTGTTAATTCTTTGTACCCTGTCCTTCTTCCAGAATAGCCGACTCTGCTTATCTGGAGTGTTTTGCCAGCCATTCTGTGCCTTGAATTCTGGCAGAAAGCCTTTGGCTACTCCTTGCAGTTCCTATGTAATCTGGAGATGGACTAGAGTCTGGGATGTTTAACTCCCCCCTCTCCTCCTAAATTCTTTACCCACTCTACCTCCCTCTTCTATTTCCAGAGATTGGGGCTCCTCCCAATCCCTTTTGTTTCTGACTTCTTCTTCTTCCTCTTCTGTCCTCTCAGTCGTTATTTCTCCTTTTAGTTTATATATCTTTTCTTTTCTGTCCCTTGGACTTCCTTGTCCCACCCTCCACTCCCTTCCTCTTACCTTTCCGGCGACTCAGAACTGGCAGGCAGGTGGAGTTGACGCAGCCTAACGGCCAACCCACGAGCGCCATGCAGTGCGTTGGCCTCGAGGGTGGCGCTGATGGTGCGTTGGCTCCACCTACCTAAAAAAAAAGCTCCCGCGGGGTCCTGACCTCCGGCCGAGTACCCAACAGTGATGAATGATGAAGATACACAGAAAGATCATAATTACGGTTGATACATAATTTTCATTCTTACTCATCGTAAATCAGTGGCCTTGCAGTTATAATGACTGCTAAGTAAAACTGTTCCTATATTATTTTCAACAGATGATTTATAAATTAAGATGTTTGCATGAGTTCACTCAAGCAGGTGCAGCTTAAATAGGTAAAATTGAGTTATTATCCACTCCATTTTCTGACAATAGTTTTATAAATTTCATCTCAAACATTTACTCAAAGTATGTTAACTAATTTATTATGTATTTTTATTATAGCCGTATCCGTGATAAAAGACAGAGGTTATGTCTCAAAATGGTTAATTTACTGAATTATGGCATGGAAAGATAAAACCTGCATTTGAACTAGAAGGAGGTGGTCCAGCTGTTTTGTTTATAAAGGTTTTTCTCCCATGGCTGACATATCCATTCTGCTCAACCCAGTCTTTGCCTCCTCCATCTGGCATCTACCTCCCCCGGACTCACCTTGCCCTTATTTCCCCTACAGATTACCCCGATGGTAGGGCCCGGAAGGGGAGGGCTATTCTCCACCCACCCAGTGCTTCTCATCTAGAAGTGGGGTCAGTTGTCCAGGTGGCGATGCAGGGATGAGGTTCAGCGGGCAGTACTTCATTAAGCTGGCACCAACCCTTTTCTGTTTTCTCCCCATATTCCCCAGCCATGGTGGCATATAAGCATGTGTGCATGGAGGCACACACGTTATGAAACCATGACCCATCCCTTATATGACATTCTTAATTCCATTGCTGCCCACCTGGCCTCCACCAGGTGGCAGCCATGGACCAAGGTAGCATCCCTCCCCACTCAGAGAGAGGAGACATAGCTGGCAGATGCTCAGTCCTATCCTGCCAGCCAAACCCTGGCAACCAGAGCTCATTCCTGAATTCGGGTCACCAGCTAGGAAGGAGGTAAGGCACATAGCGCCTCAACGCTCCATGCCACAGGGCCATCTTTATTAGTTTTCTTTTTAGAAATTCTGTTTTCCTTTTTAGACCTTTTAGAGAGTTCTTTAGATCTTGAGCCATCTTCATTCGAGGAAGTGGTATGCTGTCTGACTCGGAATCAGAAGTTCTTGATTTGTGTCCCCATTTCCTTTTACAAAATTTGCAATACTTCCTCATTTTTTTATGTTCGCCGTGCACAAGCAAACATGAACATATTGTTAGGAGAGTGGATTTTGAGAGGTGTGTCACTGTGGACTGCAGTGCAATGCAGGGCGGTCTGCAAGGGGCTAGTCAATGTCACACCAATCATTGGCCAGGCATTCATGTCACTGTTCTGGCTTGCTGGGTGGAAACTTCATGTAGTGCAAAGAAGAGAGCAGACTCAATCATAGGCCAGCTCTTTCCTTTGATCTGCATAATGCTGCCAAAGAAGCACAGCTGATCTGTGGTGGACAGCTTGCTGTGGTCCCTCTCCACCCAGAATCATCCCCGGTGCTGGCTACAACCCCCACCCCACCCCACCCATTTTCAATTTACAACACTGGGGAGTCCATCCCCAGTGCTGCCAAATATAACATGACACTGTGGTGCCCAATTCCAAGTGTCAATATCTGAAATAAAGAAAACTGTCCTTTGTAGTTTTTTAAATGTGAAATACACCTTGCATAAAATAAAACAGTCCATTGATGTATGTTGCTGATGTTGTTACTGTCCCACCACCTTACCCTCCCACTTATCACCTATCACCCCACCCCAACCCCTTACTTACCTATCAGGGATCCAACACCATAATCCTCTCTGGACCAGAGACACATCTTCTCTCTTTAACACTGGACTGCAAACTGAGAAAAATCAGGTATGTGTTTCAATGTATTTCAATAGGTTTTGAACTTGTCATCATAATTTGGTCATTTTTGAACATTTTTGCCACAAATTTTCAATGTGCCCTTTTTGGGACCCATCTCATAAACAATGATGGTGAAATTATGAAAATCTGTCCTGAAAGGTTATTTCATGGTTGTTACGTGAAATCATCCTTACACAGGATTTTAACATTTTCTCCACCCTAGTTCATGAAGTGGGGTCATAAGAAGGCTATGTTGATAATGTGGGGTAAAATATTAAAAAACAAAAATTGAAATTTATGAATGCAGTCTTATAACTTTGGTAATTTTCAATATTTTGACCCAAAATTGTAAATATGTCCATTTCTTTATAGCACCTCATCAATGGGTAAATTTGGAGACAGGCAATGGCACCACAATCCGCACAGGGGTTGTATACAGACCCCCTTCTCAGGGGGAGGAAATGGACAAGGAAATGATAGAAAGTATACTTAGAATGGCAGAAAAAGGGGAGATATTGCTGATGGGTGATCTGAATATGCCAGATGTTAACTGGAGTGCAGTTGCAGCAGCCACTTCGAAGAGTGGGGTTATTCTAGATGCCCTACAGGGGGCATGCCTTAGACAACTAGTACTGGAGCCCACTCGAGAGGGAGCAATCTTAGACCTGGTTCTCTCAAATGGAGATGGAGAGAGGATCACAGATGTAGAAGTGGGTAGCCATCTGGGAACTAGCGACCATTGAACAGTATGGTTCATGATAAACACAGCAATAGAGTCAAGCCATACAAAGGCAAAAGTACTGGACTTTAGGAGGGCTGACTTTGCCAAAATGGGTGAGTTCCTAAGGAATGCACTAGCAAATGGGCAGGAAGGAGGGGTGGAAGAACAATGGGGAATAATAAAAACTGCCATCAGAGAGGTAACAAGCCTTTGTGTGAAGCAAATAAACAAAACAAAATGATGTAAGAAACCACTATGGTTCTCAAAGGAAGTGGCAGGACGGTTCAAGAGAAAAGAAAGCATTCAGGAAGTACAAGGAATCACAGAAGGAGCAGGACAGATAACTGTATCAGTTAAAGCAAAAGGAAGCTGGGAAGAGTCAGAACAGCAAAGGCCCAAACCGAGGAAAGATAGCCAACTCAGTTAAGAAGGGGATAAAACCTTTTATAGGTACATCAGGGAGCGAAGGAAGACCAAGGGAGGGATAGTGAGGCTTAATAAAGGGAGGAGGGAGGGTGAGCAGAGGTGACGGTGAAAAGGCAGAGATACTAAACAAATATTTTTGCTCAGTATTTACAAATGAAGAGGGGGAGGTACCTAAAACAAACAATAGAAACACTCTGGATGCAGAAGTTGATACCAGCCCATTTACAGAAGAAAGGGTTGTGAAAGAACTCTTAAAACTGAAGGTGGACAAAGCAATGGGGCCTGATGGGATTCATCCCAGAATTCTAAAAGAACTAAGGGTAGAACTAGTGACACCACTGACTACCCTCTTTAACAAATCATGAGAGGATGGGGTGGTACCTGAGGACTGGAGGAGGGCAGATGTGATTTCCCTTCACAAAAGTAGGAACAAGGCAGAAGCAGGAAACCACAGACCTGTTAGTTTAACCTCAGTGATAGGGAAAATGATGGAATCACTTCTGAAGGAAAGAATTGTCGAGTAGCTAGAGGCCAGAGGGGCACAGGACCCAAGGCAGCATGGATTCACAGCGGGAAGGTCATGTCAGACAAATCTGATAGATTTCTTTGACTGGGTGACCAAAGTAGTAGATCAGGGAGGGGCTGTGGACATGGCCTACCTAGACTTTAGCAAGGCATTTGACACAGTCCCACACAAAAGATTAATATACAAGTTAGCCAGCCTGGGAGTGGGTCCCAAGATGACAGCCTGGGTAAAGAATTGGCTGGAGAATAGGACACAGAGTAACAGTAAATGGAGTCCACTGAAGAAAGGGGGTTACTTAGTGGGTACCGAGGTTCAGTATTAGACTGGTCTCAATGTCTTTATAAGTTTAAGCATTGCAGAGGGACTGGAAGGAAAGTATGTCTCTTTGCAGATGACACAAAGATCTGCAACAGAGTTGATGCACAAGGTGGGTGGAAAGGATGAAGGGACTTGGCAAGGTTAGAGGAATGGTCAAATGTATGGCAGCTTAGATTCAATGCTAAGAAGTGAGGCAATGCACCTGGGAAACAAAACCCAGGGAAGAGTACACAATGGGGGTGAGATACTAACAACAACAAAATGTAAAGGGACCTGGGGGTAGTCATATCAGACGACCTAACGGTGGGCAAGCAATGTGAGAGGGCAGCAAGGAGGGCTGGGGGGATACTGGGATGCATAAGGAGAGGCATCACCAGTAGAAAACAGGAAGTTATTATCCCTCTGTACAGACAGCTGGTGAGTCTCCATCTGGAGTACTGCATGCAGTTCTGGAGACCCAATCTCCACAAAGACATAGACAGGATGGAAGCTGTCCAGAGGAGGGCAACTAAAATGGTGCAGGGTCTGCACCGGAAGACACATGAAGAGAGACTTAAGGAGCTTGATATGTATAGCCTCGAGGAAAGGAGGGATGGGGGGACATGATAGAAACTTTCAAGTACCTCAAGGAATCAACAAAGTCCAAGAGGTAGCATCATTCAAAAAAGAGGTGTGCAAGAACAAGGGGCACAATTTGAAGATGGGAGCGGCTCAGAGGTAATTTAAGGAAGTATTTTTCACAGAGAGGGTTGTGGATGCATGGAGCGGCCTTCCAGAGGAGGTTGTGGAGTCAAAAACAGTGGTGGAATTCAAGCATGCATGGGACAGTCATAAGGCAATTCTAGGGGGTGAGGGTAGGAAGAAGTAGGCTGCTGGTTAACTAGGATCTGCAGCTTATCCATTAGGTAGGGAAATGGGCAGACTGGGTGGGCCAAGCGGTCCCTATCTGCCATCAAATTCTATGTTTCTATGTTTCTATGTGACAGCTGTCATTTTTCAAGTTCTGGCCAAAATGTGTTTTTGTACTTGTGGCCTGAAATCACCTTTTGAGCAGGATTTGAACATTTTCTCTACCCTCGTTCATGAGAAGGGGTCATAAGAAGGCTATGTGGGGTCATAAGAAGGCTATGTTGAAAATTTGGGGTATAGATATGAGAAAAATACACGGAGTTATGATCCTACATTGCAGTTTTTCAATGCACACTCGTAGCTGTGGAAACTTTTTATATTTTGACCTCAACTTTTCAACATAACCATTTTCTCACACACCTCATGAAAGTGACAGCTGTTATTTTTCAAATCCTGGCCAAACTGTGTTTTTACATTTGTGGTGCAACATCATCATTTAGCACAATTTGAAAATGTTCTCCACCCTTGTTCATGAGGTGGGAGTCATAAGAAGGCAATGTTGAAAATTTGGGGTAAAAATGTGAAAAAAAACAAAAAGTTATGAGTGTGTCTTGACATTTTTCAATGCACATGTGTAACTGTGGTACTTTTCAGGATTTTGACACAAGGGCCTGGATATTCAGAAGGGTTGCACATGGCGCAACAGTGTTGCACCATGCGCAACCCTCTGAAGTGCCTCGATGCGATATTCAAACGGGGATTGTGCCTGGCACAAATCCCAATGCGCCGGAGCACATCAGTAATGTATGCGGCACAGGTGGGGGTGCGTGCACATGCATACTCCGCACATCCCGATATTCAGACCGGGATGTGCTGAGTCCATGCATGAGTAACCCCTACTTGCACTGCACACAGGTGAGCCAAAAAAAAAAGCAACAACAGCTGCCCACCCACAGGTGAGCTGCCATATTGCAAGGTGCAACACAGCAGCTGTCACCTGTGGGTGGCCACCTGAGCTCCGGCTGCACCTTCGTGGCGGCGCCCCCCCCATGCCCAATCGCGGTCATCTGTGTAAAAATATAAGTCCAATATCCCTGGTGGACCAGTGGACCGCTCGCAGCCCGATCGCGGGCTTCAGTGTAAAAATATATATCCAATATCCCTGGTGGTCCAGTGGACTGCTCGCAGCCTGATCATGGGCTTCAGTGTAAAAATATATGTCCAATATCCCTGGTGGTCCAGTGGACTGCTTGCAGCCTGATTGCGGGCATATGTAATAATAAGGAGAGCTCCATGGTACCCCCCCTCCTCACCCACCCACTGAGCCCCACCGCCCTGCTCCACTCCCAGTCAGCGGCGGGCGGCAGCACCCACCCGCCTGCCGCCCCACCGCCCACCGACTGACAGTGTACAGTAGGGCTGTACACCCTTTGGTCCACAGCGTGAGCCTATGGGTGTGCAGCCCATACCGTACTAAACAGTCCAGATACCATTCACATATCTGAAGTGTGTAGTATGGTATCGCTGCATGCCTATTGGCTCACGCCAGGACCAATAGGCGTACAGCCCTACCGTACACTGTCAGTCTGCGGTGGTGGGTGGCAGCCAGGTGAGGTGCCGCCCGCCGCTGACTGGAGGGAGTGGGGTGGTGGGGCTCAGTGGGTGGGGAGAGGGGTACCGTGGAGCTCTCCTTATTATTACATATGCCCGTGATCGGGCTGCGAGTGGTCCACTGGACCACAAGGGATATTGGACATATATTTTTACACTGAAGCCCGCGATTGGGCTGAGAGCGGTCCACTGGATCACAAGGGATATTGGATGATTATTTGAATCTACATATGCCCCGATCAGGCAGAGAGGCGCATTGCCACGCTGTGCAGGGGGTGTCGGTCCCCGACTGCTGCTGCTGCCTGGCAGGGCACCAGGTGCAAGTCGCCGGGGATTGGCACACCCGCATGCAAATGGGGCCATAATGACATGCAAATGGCCCCATTTGTGCCTTGCATACATTATGACCCCATTTGCATGTGCACTTTTGAATATCGCGGTTATGTGCAGAGCGCAGTGGAACCTGCGCTAGCACATTCCCCTGCTCCACTCTGGCCACTTGCGCTGGCGCAGTGCCACTGCACCATGTGTACTGCAGGTGGCCAGGGTGCGATATTCAATGATACTGTGCCATGGTGCAGCTCTGTTGAATATTGTCCAGTCAACACCCCTGCGCAGCCAAGTTGCGCTGCGCCCAGGCTTGCACCACAGCCTGGTGCAGTCTGAATATCTGGGCCACAATGTTTAACATAGTCATTTTTTACACCACCTCATGAATGTGACAGCTGTCATTTTTCAAATCCTGTGCAAAATGTGTTTTCACACCTGTGGCGCAACATCACCATTTGGCATGATTTGGACATTTTCTCCACCCTTGTTCAGAAGGTGGGGTCATAGGAAGACTGTGTTGAAAATGTGGTGTAAAAATGTTACAAGTCAACAAAGTCATGAGTGTTCATTGAAATTTTTCAACACACACTCTAACTGGTAATTTTCAGTCTTTTGACTCCCAGATTTTGAATGTGTTCTTTTTTTCACACCACCTCATGACTGTGACAGCTGTCATTTCTCAAGCATTACCCAAAATGTGTTTTCACACTTGTGGCACAAAATGACATTTTGGCCATTGTTTTATAAATGACACCAGTCATGCTCAGAAGGAGTGGTCATAAAAAGATTATGTTGAAAATTTGGGGAAAAAGTGTGAAAAACCAACAAACTTACCTTACAAGGAAACATTGAACTGTTCCAACATTTACTTATAACTTTTTTTTGCAGATTTTGCCCCCTAATGTTCAACATATTCCTTGTATTCCTTGTATTGCACCAACTCCTGAACATTGCAGGTGTCATTTTTCAAAACCACAGTCACACAGTGAAACCGCCTTTCAGATGGGATTTTAAAAATTCCACCTGCCTTCATCATAACATCAGGTTATAAAAATACTGTTGGACATTTGGGATCAAAATGTGGGAGCCCACTCAAAAATAATTATTGCCTCTCAGCTGCCCTATCCTGGGTAATTACTCTCTAGCAATGCGTAAAAGCAAGACACCACTAAAAATGAGACATTGCATCTCATCTGCTCAATCATGGGAAAATATATAGTAAAAATGTGTACAAGCATTACTCAGTACAACAGCAATATCAGTGACGAATATTCAGCATTGAAAAATGAGTGTTCTTTTAAGTGTTGACATTGTTTTGCATGTTTCCAAACTGTTCTTTTTGTTTTTGCATCAATTCCTGTACATATTTTACCAATAGTGCATTGGTTACCTTGTCTTGTGACACTAGGCCTGATTTTACAAAGGGTTGCGGTCGCTGTAAGGGAGTTGCAGCCAAGACCCTGACTCAAGTGGTGACTTGCGTCAAACTTTGTGGAACATGGGATTTTATTTATTTTATTTTTATTTATTAGAGTCTAGGATTACAGTTACCTTTGAGCCAAGGCTCTTTTACAAAGGTTCCATGTCAGGATGAGAACAAACAAGCAGGGCATTGATTATTACAGGATAACTGGTTACAGTTATTTATCATCACGAGTACATACAGATTAGGCGGTACTAGGGGCATGCACAGGACAGGGATAACATTGATAAGGAGAACTTGGTGAGACACAAGAAGATGCGGCCAAAGGCAATTGTCAAAACACACAGGAAGTGCAAGTAAGAGGAGGAGGAGGAGGGGGGAAGGTAGAGGTAGAGAGTAGGGGGTGGATGAGAAGGGACAGCTGCCAAAAAGGGAACAGCAGGTGAGGGAAGACAGTCACATGTGCTAGAGACAGAGAGGAATAGGTGGAGGTTAGATTTGTACAGGCCTAGCTTAGGTAGGAAGGAGATGTCCTTGGTGAGACCATTTAGCCAGCTTGGAGCTCTGTAGGCAAAGGATCTTTGTCCCTGTGAGGTCCGGCATCTTGGAATATGCAGTAATTGAGATTCAGATCCCATGGTAAGACGAGGATTCTGTGCGGGTTCTAGCAGAGCTTGAACTCTTGGGGGGCAAAGCCCATCAATGTTTTTTTAGCCATTATGGATGTTAGATGCTTGATGCGACTCGAGAGTTGAAGCCAACCAGTTTGGGCATATAGATCACATGTATGGGTGAGATGATGGGACCCAGTGATGAGTCAGCAAGCTTTGTTCAAAGCCATAGATATGTACCTGAGGGTGGTGGTGGTGGTGGAAGCGGAACCATAGATGATGAGGCCATAGTCAATAGTTGAGATCACCAAGCTCTGAACTGCGATCCTTAAGGCTTTCGGAGTTAGGCATTGCCTATGCCTGTAAAGCAGGCCAAGATGTGTGTTAGTCACTTTGGCAACATTGTCAATGTGAGCCCCATAGGATAGACAACTGTCAAGAGTGATTCCAAGGTATTTGAAGGTTTGCACTTTTTCTAGGATTGCACCTAGGCAGTTTGCACTAGTGAGGGGGTTGTCCCGGTGCTTGTTTTGTGAGCTGTAGAAGAGCATGGACTTTGTCTTTTTATACTGTAGTTGAGGACAAGTTTGTATTTACTGAACCAGTTTTCAACTGAGGAGAAGCCATGCTGTAGTTTACTTAGCAGAAGGTGGGAGTCCTTGTGCGTGGCGTGGATGACAGCATCATCAGTGTATAGGAGGAGTTTCTCCAGACAGGATTGTGGAAGACCATTTAGGAAGATGCTGAAGAGAAGAGGGCCAAGGATTGACCCTTGTGGCACTCCGGAGTGCACTGGTCTGGCATCAGAGAGGAAGTCAGCCATTTTCACTCTTTGTGAGTGGTTTTCCAGGTAGCTCTTAAACCAGGATATAGATTCAGGGGACAGTCCGGTATTTAGCAGCTGAGAGAGTAGTAGATGATGATGGATGGTATCGAATGCCTTCATCAGATCAATGAAGACCGCCCCTGTAAGAAGGGCTATTGTCCAAGGAACTATGGATTGCACCAGTGAATTCAAGGAGGGCTGAAATAGTACTGTGACCTTTTCTAAAGCTGTGCTGTTGAGCACACAGGACTTCGTATTTATCAAGGTATTCCGTAAGCTGGTCCGATACTATATGCTCTATGGCCTTGGAGAGCAGGGGTAATATGGAGATGGGCTGATAGTTCACCAGGAGGGCCCTGTCCCCGCTCTTGTGGACCGATGTGACAGAGGTGGATTTCCATCTGTAAGGGAACAGGCTGAGAGACAGGGAGAGGTTGAAGATTTTTGTTAATGATAGGAGCACCTCGTCAAGGGTGAGGGCAAAGCAGCTTGAGGTCAAGGTAGTCCCCACTTGACCTTGACCTAGCAATAGCTTTACTGATGTAGTTGCGAACTTCGTATGGTTTGACTGATTTGAAGTAGAATGGAGGTTGGTTTGGAGAGAGGGTGGGACTTGAGGGGAGCGTTTGGGGGTCAGCTTCATTGAAATAGTCAGGTGGAAGAACAGAGCTGAGGTCAGTGAAAGCTGAGTTGAATGAATTTGCTATGATAGTCAGGTCCAGTGTTGTGATGCCATCTACGACCAGCATAGTGGGTGAGGTTTTTGTCTGCTTTCCTGTAATTTCTTTAATATTGTTCCAAAATGAATTCCCCTTACCCCAAGTGTTTGTCAGGGCATCCTTATAGTAGGTACTTTTCTGTTGTCGGACTAATTTTGTGCAGTTATTACGAGCTTGTTTATAATTCTGTAGGTCGACTTGCTTTCCAGTTTCCCGAGCCCGTGCCTAGAGATGGTCCCTGGATTTTAGTTGTACTAGTAGTTCAGAGGAGAGCCAGGGGTTGCACAGGCCTTTAACTTTCCACTTGTTGAAAGGGGCATGAGCATCACAGGCCGCATTAAAGGTTTTGATGAAGAGGTCAAGGGCAGTGTTGACATCTGGAGCCTGGAAGATTGGGGACCAATCTTGCAGTCTTAGGTGGGATTTTAGGTGTTTCAACTGCCCACGTGGAAGGACTCTGCTATTGATTAATTTGGGGGGGGGTCATGGTAAATTTATTTGTCCAGACACAGATTGCAGGGAAATGGTCACTTAGAGTGTCAGGAAGGACAGAGACGTTTGAGATGCGGGATGGGGGACTGGTCAGTATCCAGTCCAGGAGAGTACATTTGCCTGATTTGTAATTTTGTCTAGTGGGGGAGGCAATCAATTGAGCAAGGTTTGCTGAGGAGATGGCATCTATGAAGCCCCCTGGTTCCAGAGCAAGCCAGTTGATATTGAAGTCACCCATGAGGATTGTCTCAGAGCCAGGTGGTTGGGATCTGATGAGGTCAAGGACTGAGTTGAGGCCTTTTCCTTGTTCTTTAGGGGGAGATGTAAATTGTGGCAATTGACAGGGCTCTATTGTGGGCCCCTAGTAGAACTTTGACAGTGAGAATCTGGGAGGATGAATCAGATACAGGTGTTTTTAGAGGGTGGCCTTGGAGAGAGTCTTTGAGCTATGAGGTGCAGCCACCACCTCTTTTAGCGATTCTGTCAAGTCAGAAAATGTTGTACCCTGGCAAGGTAATAGCCATGTCTGAGATTTTAGGTGAGAGTCAGGTTTCAGTAACTGCAAGGATGTCTGGCTTGTGCTGATTTACAAATATTTGCAGGGCATCAAGTTTTGGCAGGAGACTGCAAATGTTTACTGTAGCAAGGGTGAGTGTTCTGGAGTGACTCATGGTGAGCTACTGGGGACTAGAAAACTGTTGTTACTGTAGGTCAAAGACCCAGACTGTGTTAAATTTCTGAAGGTGATGAACATTGGCCTGGGGCATATGCAGGATGTAAAAATTATTTTTTAGTATCTTCGCTTTGTTCTCCAAAATGGTTTGGAATAGACCTCAAAGACAAGCACACACCCTTTAAGAACAAGTCAGACATAAATGTGGATTCAGTGCAGCACTTCACAATTCAGAGTTTGTATAATAGAATTACTGACCTTACTTTTGCTTTTGATGGCTTCCAAAAAAGTTGATTTATGATGAGAATGCCAATATCTGCTGGTGGTATTTTGCAGTTTCTTAGTCCAGGAAATGTTCATAGATGTTGTGTCCAAGAATGGTCCAGTTCCTCCAAGCAGAAACACATGAACAACCACAAAAACTAAACTAAACTACTGACAGAGACAAGCACAAACAGCCAGCCACACAGGCCACATATTTCTAGTGAAAAGCCGCTTGATGCAAACCGCCTGTTGCAAGGAGTTAGACCAGTCCCCTCCTGATCTAAGTTTACATCCCTAGGGTACCCTTTGTACAGGGCTTACCCCAAACCTTTGATGCAAGCTGCTGTGAAATGGGAAAAGTGTTGCAACTGCACCAGCCCAACTAAAATCAAACTGGGTTGCACCCAAGGGCTTTGGTGCAGCTGTATCAAACTTTACGGTGGATGCAGGGCTTGATGCAAACCCTGCATTCAGCTTCTAAAATCAGGCCCATTGTATTTTTCACTGTTTCTTTTTCCTCAACTTGTTCCTCCTCTTCAGACAGAACAGGACTGAACAATGGCTGTGGAAAAGAAAGTACTCTCTTAGGTTCTACGAAGGAAGGTCTCTCTCAATAGGAACAGAGAAGCCCACTTTCTTTTTCAACCTGTTTTTGTATTAACTTTTATATTTTCTAGAGGTACCAGCTTTAGTTTAAACTCTAATGTCTTTAACTGATTGTTATGGTCCTCTACATCTTTAATTTCTCTCTGTTTTTGTTGCAGTCTGGTTATAAGGTCATGGTTAAGTATATGACATTTTGCTAACCTCGTCTGAGTTTGAGAAAGTTCCTGCTCAGCTTCTTGCATATCCTTTTTCAACTGGTATGTAATTATCACTACCAACCTTATGCTCACCTTTAATAACTTGGTATTTGTGCTCCTTATTCCTTAATTTGGATTGTGTTTTCTCTAACTCTTTAGTTAAGTGGCAAAACAAGTCTCCACACACACATGGAGCAAGAGGTGTACTGGGAAACACTAAGGTGTGTGTACAGCATGCAAAATATCAGTTCAGGAAAATGCACCCAAACCTAAAAGAGGCTGTGGCAAGTAGCTACTTCTAAATAATCTTGCATCATTTATTTATAAAGTGCCATATAATAGAAACATGTATCATACTAATAAGTCCATAGAAATCAATGATCTCCAGGCCAGCAGTGGACGTACTGTGTTACATCTAACATTTTGACAAAGGCTATTGAGCTTCATCAGAGAGAATGTATGTGACTGTAGCAACATGCCTCCTTTTAAAGTTCTGTCTTATAGACATAGTACAGTATGCAGTGATTCTAAGTGCATTATAGATTTATAAACAAATATAATGTGTCTAGTGAACAAATACAACTTATAAAAATCATGGTTAATATAACTACGTAGGCACACACTTCTAAAATCTATTCCACAAATAGGAAATGATGGAAGAAAATTCCCAAATACATTTTATACATAAACCAGGGGCTTCATATTAAAATGCAGATGGTATATGCAGCTTCGGACATCTACCTAAATATCGACAAGCATCTAGAACACTCAAAAGAATTATAAATCAGTAATCATGGTTTTGCCTCTTTTTAAGAAGACCTTCCCATTATATGTGTCATCCAGTTGCACATTTATGCTGCAGAATGGTAAACATTTCAAGCTATCAACACAGACACTATATGACACATAAATGTAAGAATGCTGCAAGGTCAATATTGTTGTTTAGACACTGCCCTTTCCTGTACCCTAGTTTAAATATCCAGCAGCTCTCAGGGCAACCTGTTTGCTTTTCCAGGTCACCGCCTCTTGGGTCAAGTGTAACTTTCTCAGTGACTGTGAATGTAATGTTGTGAATCCCCCCCCATTCTTAATATGTTGAACTATTGCACATACATTGTCATGGTTTATGGGCCAAACATGCTCACCCACATGCACCTTGAACTACCATGTGATATGGCCAACATGAGAGGTGCCACAACTGCCTTCCATCAAGTAGACCAGCCCAGCTGTATCACAGTTCATGAAATCCCAGATCGTATGTTGTTCCAAACTATTGGGATCTAGAAAAATACTGGCAGTTTTAACATAAGGGCAGTATTTACACCCACCACAGTGGAAAGATTCAGCCTGTATGAGAGGTAAACATGATATCACTGGCACCTTTCTGCACTGGGAGGTAACTGGATACAATCCTATATCTTATTGAGTTTGGGCATATATAGACAATTCTGGTTCCATTCTCTGCCAGGGGCTTTAAATTGCCATCTGTGCTCAAGATCCCCCAGTTTGCCTTCGCTATATATCACACCTCATTTACTTTACTGCTGTAGGCAGTCAGCAGCACGCATTGGTGACCTGTCATCTCTCTCGTTTTTTGCTTGGGTACAAGGGTACTCCCCTGGTTCATTTTTATGTTTGCTTGCATGCATGTGCAAGAAACATAGTGCCATCATTCGAGTTTTCGGAGATGTGTCACCCATCTTCCAATTCAGTCAGTGTGTTTGCAGGTGCGGTCGCAGTTCTCCAATCAATACTGCAGCTGTCTATGACAGCAGTTGAAAATGCAGTGTCGTACAGTTGAAAGAGATAGCTCCGCTTCAGTGAGCAGAGCTCCCCTCTACACACGCATGCATAATGCGTGCTCATGTGCCCCCCCATGCACACACTGTATGGCCGACAGGGGTGCCCAGTCCCCTGTTGGCTCCAGGCCCCCCAAACAGCCTTCCAGCTGCCACGCTGGGAGCCCACCCCAAGTGGCAAATGTCTCGTGTTGTCAGCTTTCCAGGTGCCACGCTGGGAGCCCACCCCAGCGTGACAAAATGGTTATGGCCAATGGGGATGCCTAATCCTGTCGGCTCCAGCCCCCAAACAGCCTTACAGCTGCCATGCTGGGAGCCCACCCCAGTGTGGCAAATGTCCCGCGTCATCAATAAAAAAAAAAACCTGTAAAAAAAAAAATGTTCCCTCAGCTGTCGCCCTGCCCACCCGTGCCACCCTCTGAGCACCCTACCTCCCCCACCCCCACCTCACCTCATACTTACCTCCAGAGCTCAGCGCGATGATCTTCGGTGGACCGGGAACACGTCTGCACTCTTCAAAGCTGACCGCGAATTGAGGAAATGCCGGTAAGCTGTATAATGCAATAAATAGGGTTTTTCCAACTTTAATGCATATCTTGGGCATTTGTTGGAATTTTTGCACCAAATTTTCAACATGGGGTTTTTGGGGCCCTTCCTCATGAATTCTCTCACTGTCATGGCGTTAATCAGGCCCGAAGGGTGATTTCGCAGTCACTGTGTGAAATCACCTTTTGGAACCAATTAATGTAATGATAGTGCCAGTGTTCATAAGGTGGGCTTTCAAAAAGCCTATGTTGCAAATTTGGTGAAAAAATTCTTAAAAATGACTGTTTTACGAGTGTGCATTGTGCAGTTCCTATGCATGCTCGTCAGTTCACAAATTTTTAATATTTGCACTCCAAATTTTCAACATTGCCATTTTACCACACCTCCTTATGAGCAGTACAGCTGTCATTTTCACATCTCACCCAAAATGTGTTTCCACACATGTAGCGCACAATGGCGCAATCAGTGTGCACAATCAATCTTTGGGACAGATTAAGAAAATCACAGTGACACTGTTCATGAGCAGCAGTCTTAAAATGGCTGTGTTGAAAATTTGGTGACAGAAGTCCATAAAATGACTGTGTTATGAGTGAGCATTGCGCAGTTTCCATGCACCCTCGTAAGTTCATGAATTTGTGATATTTTCAGTCCAGATTTTCACCAGTGGCATTTTTCCACACTTCCTTCTGAACAGTACAGCTGTCATTTTTCCCAACATGGCCAAAATGTGTTTTCACACTTTCAATGCAGAAATGCGTGGTCACTGTGGGAAATCATTGTTTGGGACAGATAAATAAAATCACAGTGACGCTATTCATGATCGGAGGTCCCAAAATGCCTGTGTTGACAATCTGCTGTAAAAAATCTCCAAACTAATTACATTATGGGTTTGCATTGCACAATTTCTATGCACGCTAGTGACTTCACCAGTTTTTTTAATATTTTCACTGCAGATTTTCAACATTTCCATTTTTTACACCTCCCCACGAACAGTACAGCTGTCATTTTTCACATCCTGTTCAAAATATGTTTTTGCACCTGTGGTGCTAAATGCCGTAGTCGCTGTGCAAAAGCAGCTTACGGCTAACAAACTGATAGGGCCACTGTTCATGAGGTGGGGTCACAAAAATAACATGTTGAAAATTTGGAGTGAAAATACCAATGAATGCTTGAGGCATTAGGGTTTCTGACTGTAACACCCCACCCTGTAGAGAATGACAGGCATCAGGGGTGTGACTTGGGATTCTCGCCTATAATGCTCATACCATTCCACACCCTGCATCCAGTGAGAGGCATCGAGGTGTGCCTTGTTCTCTTCGGCCCCAAAGTTCACCCCATTCTCCTATACCACACCCATCTCACCATATTTCCTGATGGAATGGGGTGCGCATAAGGGCCAAAGACCCCAAGGCACACCGTGACACTTGTCAGTGTCTGCAGGGTAGGGTGTGGTGAAATGGCGTGGTTATTATCCCTGACGACCCAAAGGCACACCCCAATGCCTGTCAGTCTCTGCAGGGTGGTGGTGGGGTTGGCTTCAGTTCAATGCATCACTGCCATTCCTATTATGCAGCTGTGTAACTCCTACACTACCAATGCCAATGCCAGCAAGCAAACATTCGACATTGACAAATGCTTGTTCTACTTGTCCCACTGCTTCAAGAATAACCCCTGGGCTGTACCTTTTCTGAATTTTTGTGATTTTATTGGTTTTATTGTTCTGTTTTATGTGATTGTGCAGTGCCTTGATATATGAAAGGCGCTATATTAAATAAAATTTATTATTATTATTACTTCCTCTTCCTAAAATGGACAATTTGATGAGCCCTTTCTGCCTTAAAGTCCTCTTGTCTGCTACAGTTTCTTTATGTTCTAATTAGCTGACCTTTAGGGATATTCTAAGTCACATGTAAGGGGTGACAGCTACTTGACACTAGCAAATTGTTCCTACACAAAATACTCCCCGGTGTCAAAGGGCACCCAAGTGGCACCCAACTGTCTCTTTCCGTCCCACTCAAATCACTTCCTGGTGTCTAGTGGCATCCTCTTCTTTCCCCTGTCCCACCTAATGCACCCCTGGTGTCCAGTTGTATCCTCCTCCATCATCATGTACCACTTAGAGTACCCCCTGATATCCAGTGGCACCTCTCCATCTCCCCCTCCAAAGCATTCCCTTTTCAGTGGTTTTAGTTCAGCTCTCATAGCAAATGGAACTAAACAGGTAATCCAAGAAGTCTTCACTGGTCATATGCAATTCCTTCAACAGAGGTCCAAGGCATTTTTCTCTTTTATTTTTAAGTAATGGGCACATAAGTACAATGTGTTTCAGATGAAGTCCCCATTGTTACAACTACAGTAAGGTGACATACTCCATTTAATTTCTGCTTGAAAAATTGAATGTTACTATTATATACTTCAAATTGAAATCTTGTTAGTACATATCTTTCTTTTGTGTTCATTATCAGAGTCAAATATTTCTCTGTGCCGAAACATTGCTTGTTGGCTAGGAACAACTGACACAATTTTGCACTGTGCCCATACCCCATACCCTTTTTACTTCAGAATTTATAGAAGATTTTTGATAACTGTGCCAAGGACCAGCTATCCTGTTTAGGCCTCCAGATGTCTACTCAATTAGACACTCTGATGAACCTTAAGTTTCTACCCCTACTCAGAGACATAGAGTCGGACCTAGCTGGGGGGGCACCTTAATCTTTCACTTTGGGGGAAGGTTATTTCTATAAAAACAATCATCATTCCCAAATTGTTTTATATCTTCCAGAATATTCCTCTCCTATTAAAGAAAAACTTACTTCATAAATTAAACATTCTCATAAGACAATTTTTATGGGACTCCAAGCCCCTGAGACTGAGTACAAAGAAACTTAGGGCACCCCACAAAGTAGGTGGCTTAACTCTCCCTCATTGGGAATGGTATCAATGGCTTTTATTTTCAAGCAAGCATCAATGCACATGCAGGTCGAGTCAGATGATCTGCCAGAGGAGCCCTTATGGCTCCAAGCTGAGAACTATTCTGGCCTCCAACTCACTATGTGATCTGTTGTACATCACCACTCCTCCAACCATAAGACAATCCCCGTCTTATGGACACTATCAGAGTGCTCAAGAGGCTTAATACACCTATCAGTCCTAATCTTCTTTCCTTGAAAACTATGCCCATCTGGTCCAACCCTTATGTAGTCAAAGGCAACACTTCTCTATCTAATACTGACTGGTTCCAGAGCAGGTATCAACAGAATATGTGACATTTTATTTGACGACTCCAATATTTTTTTATTTATTTATTTAGGGATTTGGATCATACCTTTGAGCTTAGAGCTCTTTTACAAAGGTTCCACTTCAAACAGTGACACTGACAACAATAACAAACAGTTTACTTACAATACTTGAATTGTAGGTAGCTAGTATACAATAAGGTTACAATGTCATTCGTAGTACTAATGGTGATAGTACAGCATCAAGAGCATTCAGCTAGGGTAAAGGACAGTGTTTATATGTAGCAAAGGAGATAAAGAGGTGTGACACCTAGTGTGAGAGTCTGAGGAGGAGTCAAGGTGAGGGGGAGGAGAGACTGGGAGAGTGGGCAGCCAAAAGAAGTGGCTTTATCTAGAAGGTTGGGAGGTAGTGGTAGGAAGCGGAAGACAGAGGGATAGGGCAAGGGGAAGAGTGGGGGTAAAAGGAAGGGGAAGGAGAGTGTGGATGAGTGGGCATTATGGGTGTTAAGAGTCCTAGTGGCAGTCACAAACTGTCCTAGTAAGAAGGTGTTGCCGTAGGCCATTTTTGAATTGCGAGATGCATTGGGAGTTTAGAATGTGCACTGGGATTTCATTGCACCATTGGGGGGCCCTATAGCTGAAAGCACACTGTCCCTGCACAGTTCGATGGAAAGGTGTTGATAGGGCCCCCCTCATCCTGCCTCTGGTGGTATAGCTGGTAGCACTTGGTGTTAGGATGCTAGAAACGCATGGGGCGGTTTTACCCATTAGCGCCTTATTTCCAAGAAGACATGTTTGGAATATAATCCTGTTCTTTAGTGGCAGCCAATTGGTCTTCTCGTATAAGGAGCAGGTGTCGGTATTTCGGTCTGCAGCTATTGTGAGCCTACATGCCTTGTTGAGGGCAATGTGAAACCTTTTTAGTGCAGTGTCTGTTGCTGCACCGTAGACCACCAATCCATAGTCGATGGTAGAAAGGATGGAGCTGGAGACTGAGAGACAGGGGGCCTCTGGAATGAGATACTTTTTATGCCTATAGAGTTCACCCAGCTTGGTGTTCACTGCCTTTACCATTGTGTCAATGTGTTGGTGAAGGTGAGGGAGACAACAATGGTGACCCCCAGGTACTTGAAGGAGTGAACTTGTTCTAGCGGTTCACTGACTTTATTGGAGATGGTGAGGGGAGGGAGCTTCTTTTTGTGCTGTGGGCTGGCTGTGAGCATCACCTTGGTCTTTTTGTAGTTTAATAGAAGTTTATGGCTACAGAACCAGTCTTCCAGCTTGTAGAAAGATGCCTGCAGCTCGGAGTGGAGGGCGACTATTGATGAACTGCTGGTGAGAAGTACAGCGTCGTCTGCGTAAAGTATCTGTTTAGTGTCACAAGCTTTAGGAACATTATTTAGGAAGAGGCTGAATAGTAAGGGCCCCAGTATTGACCCCTGTGGGACCCCTAAAGATACCTCATTGGAGCTAGATACTGTGTGTCCAATTTTTACACGTTGGCTTCTGTGTGTTAGGTAGTCCTTGAACCAGCAGACAGCAGTGGTTGCAACCCCCAGGTTCTGTAGTTGAGTCAGGAGGAGAGAGTGATTAACAGTGTCGAAGGCTTTGGTGAGGTCTATGAAGACTGACCCCACCAGTTTTCCTTCATTTAGTGCCTTGTGTGAGTAGTCAGTGTAGTAAAGCAAAGCAGTGGAGGTACTATGATTCTGCCTGAAGCCATGTTGGTTGGGACATAACAGGTTGTATTTGTTGAGGTAATCTGTGAGTTGGGCAGCCACAATCTTTTCCAGGGCTTTAGATAAGGGGGAGAGAGGATGGATACTGGCCTATAATTGGCGGTGCATGTCATATCACCGTTCTTGTGCACCGGCATCACGAGAGCCTGTTTCCAGATCCTGGGGAATTGTGCAAGAGCCAGCGATTTGTTAAATAGTTTTGTAACTGGCACGATGATGACATTCCGTGTTAGGGATAGGAGTTTCATATCGACTCCATCACTCCCCATTCTGGTCTTGCCTAGTATTTTTTTTTATGTGTTTGTAAGCCTCCTTCACTGACACTTTTTTGAAGTAGAAGACAGGGATTGATATAATATGTTACTGTCCTTTGCTGAAATTAGAGAAAAATTTAGATTGCCTAAGTTTCACTTGCATTACTACCTACAATTCAGGGTCATACTCAAAGATTCCATTCTCCTTGCTGATTATTCATTCCCTTTGACTGATGGGTGGGATCAACTTATCAGGGTTGGTCCTCTAAAAAAAGGTGCTGGCTTTATTTACAAAATAGTAGCTAACTCCTTCTCATCTTCATCCCTGTCTTCCTCAGCTAAAGGGAGATGGGAATCTGAGCTTGGTGCAGTCATATCCGACCAGGACTGGAACTCTGCCTGAAAGCATGCTTACTGTGAAAACAGGGTGCACCAAGATAAACTCATCCAATATAAGATCCTACATCAGTTTTACTTATCCCTTGCACACTCCTAGAAATGGGTCTGACAACTAATAACCAATGTTGGAAATGCTAGCAAATGGGGGCCACTCTATCCCACATGTTTTGTAACTGTCCCACTATAACCAACTGCTTGTCAGATGTTCAAGCTGCATGCAGAACCAGTCTAGCAATGACTTTGCCCCCCTCACCTCTCATTTGCATCCTGGGAATTTTCCTGCCCTCCATAGCTATTTCTTATCACGAGAAACTTTGGCTCTCGGCTGCTGCACTTGCAACCAAGTGCTTACTTTTGAAGTACTGGAAGGACCCAAAAGTGCCCTTCCTGACTGAATGGTTCAGTCAGATGAGCTACACAGCAAACGATGAAAGAATAAATTACTTACTATCTGATAGGATTGATGAGTTTCTCAACATATAGGACCCCTTTCTGCAGTTGAATGGCAGTTGAATCATCCATGTTATCTTGCTAGTCCTGTTGTACTGTTCTGTTCTCCATCGCCTATTATGCACTTGTGTTGGTACAACTTATTACTTTTCTGTCCCAATTGTATGAATCAACCCCTTAATCATACTCTTGTTAAAAATCTAACTTTTACTAGGGTGCCAGTATATTTGTACATATGCTAAGTATAATGTAACATTGCCTTTTAGATTTATACTATTGTAACTTGTTTTCTCTTATTATTAATAAACATTATTATGAAAAAAAATGCTTTTGGAAATACAGCTAAGATTTGTTGCATTGCTGTGTCTCTAAATCTTTTAAAAATGTTTCCTGTTTTCTAGGTGTGTAATATATTTCAGTCAAGAAGGAACCTAGATCAGCAGAAAATAAATCAGTTTTGTTGAAGGTCATGTAGGGAAAGTAAAACACCACATCAGAATATTGTATTTGTGCCTCTAAGCATTGTTTTGGGAATCTATAATCTGGTAGGGTTTTGATATCAAGTTAGAAAGTTAAACTTTCTTGAATTAAATATTTAAGTGGGAGTTGTCCTAGTTCTGCTCTCATAAGAGCACTGAGAGCAATTAAAACCCCAAAGACAGAATTACTCTGGGAGAGAACCACAGCTGTCATCAATGCCAAAACTGGATGCTACTCATGGAGAGGAGTCATGTGTAACAGTTATTGCGAGATGGGGAAAAGACACAGTCTGACTAGCAAAGGCTTCCTACTCTGGTTGAGTACTACCACAGAGTATGACGGGTGAGTGCTAGTCTCCCGTTAAGTACCCTGTCTGTGTTTACTACAGTAACAGCTGTCAGCCATGAATGAAACCTGTCCATGTCTACTTTTTTACCAACTGCCAGCCATGAATGAACATCACCTGACACTACAAGGCTCTTCAGGGGCTGTTGTAAAGTATCTACATGTTGTAAGTGAGTACTGCTGAATGAAGGTGCACAGTGAGAGTAGCCCAAGATGTGCTGCTCCAGTGATTGTACTGCTTTGAATTGAAGTTTAACCTGCCTGAGATACTGATATGTGTTTTATTTAAGCCTCTTCCATGATTGCTTACTAATAACTCATTTCTATACATTGCCTGTACCCCCATTAACTTCTCCGGTTACACCAGCTTGCTGTGCCACTCCTCACAGTCATGTTACCCACCAGTCAGCTGCTGAGGCAGGGCTGCTGTAGGTGGGTGAATTCAGGTGATTTAAAATATCAGTGGCTAGACATGGTGTTGTCTGACTAGTGATGGCTTCCTACTCTGATTGAATACTATGGCAGAGCACGGTGTCTGCTGGAGTCAGTCAGGGAAGCTGGGGACATGGCTAGGAACTTTATTTTGGGTTAGTTTTGCTTATCAGTGTTTTTAGTTTTATTTTCTTTTAAAGTTCTACTGTTACTTCGATTTGTTCTTATTTGTAGAATATCACACTTCAGAATGTATAGCTGTTGCTTGATTTTTCTATGGCTCATTGCCAATACTTTTGTTTAAAAAAACAGAAAAATATAGCTACAAGTTTGGAACTTTCAATACTGCTACCCTAATTGGTCATACTATGTTTGATGTACCCATCTGTGGTTTCAGAGACTCGCTTTATTTTTGTTGGTATAATATGAAGAAGTAACTTGCTCCTTTTCAAGGAGGGGATCATTTGAAGCACATTGTCTATTTTTTTTGTTATTCCTAAGCCCTCTGGCAGTTCCCTCTGTTACAAGCAAGTCTTTCAATAATTCCATAGTACATTTTAAAAGACTGTTGATTTCATTGTTGCTTTTAATTTCTTGAGTAACTCACCCTAACCCAGCCAGGACCTGTTGCTAAGTCAAATATAAAGTATGATTTACAATTCCCAAAACATTCAATTAGTTTTGTACATTTAAATATTCAATGTGAGCTGGTAAAATGGAATAGCTTTGAAATGTGCGTTTCTGGTAATAATTTTGGTTTTATTGCTCTGTCCGAAACTTGGCTTGCAGAAAAAAACTAAATTACGTGATTACATTAAATGGATATAATATATTTAGAGAAGATAGAAAAGGAAGGAGGTGATTGCCTGTTTTCTGTAAAAGGTCACTTTTCAGTAACTCGGTGTAAATTCAAAAATCCTTCTTCTAACTGTGAGTTTCTCCCACTTACATTATTTATTTTTTTATTTATTTGTACATCAATTTACAACCTTTGAGCCAGAGGCTAGTTTCCAAAGGTACCTTGTCTCAGAGAGGACAAATACAGTACAACATTTAGTTACATCATTGCGGTTATAGCTTTTACAACATTGCGGTTACAGTTTTGGTAGATACAGGCAGTTATTTCTTTGTTACAATATGTGTTAATAAATTTTAGGCAATAACAAAAAAATTTCTTTAGCTGTAATATATGCCTCCCCAGGTTTTTTATACAGATGGTATGGATGTTATTTGTAAGTTTAGAAGTTTTATTCCACATAATACAGAAGCCATTGTGCTGTATAATATTAATTATAACTGGAACATCAAATCTGATGCTAGGGTCAGGGAAATGATATCAAATTCAAAGCTAAATCAGATCATTGAAAGTTCCAGTAGAGTTAATTATAAAACAAGTAGTTCCTCAGTAATTAATTGGATTCTGGTTTCTGATACTACAAAAATAGTGTTCTGGTGTTCTCCTTGATAGTATTAGCAATCAGTGTGCAGTCTTTTGCTGCTGGAGTGCTAAATGGACTTCAGTTGCTCCAGTGTACACTTATTCAAGAAATGTTAAGAAATTGGATATTTCAAAATTTCAGGATGCATTATGTCAAGTTAATTGATCTTGCCTGAGTCATACTATTTCCATTGACGATGCACTTTTGAAATTTGTTTTGTTGTTTAACAGTGTGTGATAATTTCATTCCTTTAAGAAGTTTTAGGATTACCGGGAATAAACAGGAATGGATTACACCAGAATCGAGTGATCTAATGAGGGTTAGGAATGAGAAAGGGAAAGAGTTTAGGAAGACCCAGGCTGCTGCCACCTTAGTTATTTATAAACAACCTGGAAATAAATGTAAATCTCTGATTAAATGACTAAAACAACAATTTTTAATTGAAAAAAACACAAATGTATGGGTAAGGATCTGGCTACAATCTGGAATTTCATTAACAATTTATTTGAAAAAACAAACAAACAGAAGAACAGTCCTACCATGTTTTCTTCTGACTCTGATGTAATTACTGACTCAACCAAAACAACTGAAGAATGTAATATATTTTTTTACAGTCCGGCCTAAATAGGTTCCATTTCAAGTCTGAACTGTCTGACACAGCAAAAATGGAGCTTCAGACAACAGTTCTACTCAGATTTGTTTAAAAACTTTTCAACTTCGGTGCAGAATTTGTTTCAGGAGGATTTTTCCTAACACATTCTGTTAAAAATATTAGAAAATTTATCACTGTGGAGTTTTATTTGTTAATTTAAATGGAGTAAATCAGAAGACTCAGCCATGCACAACCTCAGACTCCACAGAAAATAACTATTACAGCTTCAAGAGGGATGAATTTTCAAACGATTTCAACAGAATTCAGTAGGGAAAATACTTCTGACAAGAATTCTTCATTGAAGTGTGGAGCTTTTGACATATATCTAGATAGAATTGCCATCCAAAGTTCCATTTTCATGTTGTCTGATGGCCCAGACTTGAAGTGATACCGTCTAAATATATTCTAACAGATCTGGGCCCCCATATTCAAAGCAGATGCACAGCACATCCCAGCCCACAATGGTGATGTGCCACGCATCTCAAACAATGTGCCAAAGTGCAATATTCAAAGGGGGAAGAAGCACCACCCAGAAGAGACTGGGCCATGGCCCACGAGAATATATGGCGTAACACAGAGAGGTCATTTCCGTGAATGTGCTGTGCATGGGCATATCTGATGGGAATGTGCCCATACAAGCCCAGAACATGCTACACAAAGACTGGCCTAAAAAGCTGCCCTAACTCAGCCGGCCACCCACTAGCAGGCTGTTGTAGTGCATACAGATGCACGGCAGCCTGCCAGATCCAGTGGGCTGGTGGAAGCCCCTTCCCAACCCCGGTCCCTGATGCAGATGACATGATGATCTCCCCCCATCACCATTGGGTGCTCTGCCCCCAACCTGGCCCCAATCCTCCTTCAAAGGGGGATCTCATTCCCTCCCGACCCCATTTGCTATGATTGCCCAACCCAATTCCTTGTACCATAGCATAGTGGTTCGCCGATCCCTGATCGACAAAGGAAGGCTCCCCCCACCTGGCCCAGTACCCAAGCCATTGCACAACCATGCCCCCAACCCAGCCCCATTCCCCAAATGGTATTCACTGTAGCCTCTCCCAGCCCAGATCCTTGATGCCCAATGGCATATGCAGACACCCCACATATTTCCATAGTGTCATGGCCCCCCATCCCATTAGGACCGGACCACCTGACCCCACACCCCACAACCCAACCAGAGCTAGCAACTAGCTTAGCCCTGCACACACCACCACAGCCAGCCACTGACTGCTTTGTCACTGCACTGCACTGTACAGAGTATACACATGAGCACATGCTGTGTACAGTGCATTGCACTGACAGGGCAGTTGGTGGCTGGCCGTGGTGGTGAGCAGAGGGCTGAGACAGTTGCTAGCTCCAGTTGCGTTATGGGGTGTAGGGTCAGGTGGTCCGGTCCTGTCTGGGTGGAGGGCCACTACATGTTGGCTCTGTGGTAAGTGGACGGAAGTCTTACGATTGGGATCAGGAATGGGTGGGGGTACCTGTGCAATGCAGTTCTGGTTCAGGGCATATGTCAACTGTGATCAGGGATTGGGCATGGAATGGGGACCCTGCACTATGGAAAAGGGGTCAGGGATTCATCCACTTCGCTAGGGGATCGTTCATGGGTGGGTGAGTGTCTCTGCTACTAATGGGGCAGGGTGGGAGTCTGCTTGTGTCTCCAATGGGGAGCGGGGACTCAAGGGGGTTACTAATGGACAGCCTGGGCTGACAGGGACTGGTCCTGTCACTGTTGTTTGGGGCTGGGTGGGAGCAGGCCCGGTGAAGTCAGCCGGGTGCAGCTATGATAATAAGCCCATAATGGGAATGCATGAGGCCTCCTTGCACCATACATGCCTAATGAGCTCATTAGCATACTGTGGCTGAATATTGCCCTTGGGGGAACGGCATATCCAGGTATATGCCATGCATTTCCTCATAGGTGGTGTTCAGCCCCAGCCCTGGATGCACTGCACCCACCATGGCAGCCGCCTGCTTTGTGCCACATATCCAGGGTTCCATATTCAAACAGGATGCGCAATCCATGCTGATCACGCATACTGTTTGAATATTGCTCCAGTGCCAGTTGGCACATTCATTTTGCGTGACACACTAATATGCGCGTTCAACCACCAGCCGACGCTGAATATGTTCCACCTGGTAAATTGTCCAAATGATAACAGGGTCTCCTCACCCCTGCCTAATAAGAATGTACCTGGCTTCTATTTTAAATCATTTACTCCATTAGAAGTCTATAAATATCTTACGAAAATGAATCCTTGTCCTGCAGTGGGA
This sequence comes from Neoceratodus forsteri, assembly GCA_016271365.2. NCBI lineage: Eukaryota > Metazoa > Chordata > Ceratodontiformes > Ceratodontidae > Neoceratodus > Neoceratodus forsteri. The sequence goes on along the minus strand of CM028131.1, from coordinate 349,979,737 downwards.
CTTGGCAGTCTAGATTACAGGCTTGTGAAAATTAGTGTAGATATCTTAAATTATCCATTATCGGAAATGTTTAATAGTTCTATTTGTTTAGGACAATTTCCTTCTGAATGGAAAACTGCTACAGTTATTCTTTTACGTAAATTGGGTGCTCTCTAAAATGTGCAACATAGTCATCCAATTTCACTTTCTTGCTCCCCTCTCAAAAGTTTTGAAAAGTATTGTTTTTGATCAGATTTTGTATTATCTTAATAAATATGAGGTTCTGATGCCCAAACAGCATGGTTTTCAGTCAGGTCACAGTACCATGATGTCCTTGATGAATTTCACACAGACAGTCCATGAAGCCCTAGATAAAGGATAAAGAATATTTTTCTATGGCTGTCTTTGTGGACCTCTCCAAGGCCTTTGACTTAGTAAACCATCTTCTTCTTCTTAATGCATTTAGAGACCTGGGGTTTTCTGGGGACATGCTGGACTGGTGCCAGAATTATCTGCAAGATCGGTTACAAAAAAACGTAAGATTTCTTCTTCCCCAGGGATCCATCCTGGGACCCCTTCTTTTTAGTACATTTTTAAATTCCTTCCCTGCAGTATTTTGCTTTATGTTGATGATGCAGTTATTTTTACAAATGGGTCCAATCTTTCTGATTTGAATGGAATATTACAAAAAGATTATAATCTACAATAGTTCAAGAATGTTTTTTGACTCAGAAATTGGTGCTAAATGCTACAAAAAAACAAATCCATGGTTTTTCATAATACCAGAAGAAAGTTGCTCTTAACTCATGTTACAGAACTAAAAACCACTCAAGGCACTAGCAAAGAACAAGTTTGTGACTTTAAATATCTTGGCCTTACCCTGAATAGTATACTGTCTTATAATTTACATATGACAAACTTCGTAAAAACTACACATCAGAGACTGGGTGTTCTTTATAAGTTGAACTAAGTTTGGTTACTATCTGCTAGGTTACTACTTGCACAAAGTGTTCTGCTTCCCATTATTGATTATTTTATACCGTTTTATTTTTTGGCAGGTGAGGGTGTGCTGTCCAGGGTAAGGGTAATATATAATCAAATTGATAAATTTGCATCTCAACTTCGTGCCCGAACACATCATTTCATTCTTTATAGCACATGTAATTGCCCTTCCTTAGATCTGTGGTATACGTTACACATTGGAAAATTTGCTACAAAAATTGTTTTGAAAAAGGTAGCAGAACTTTTTTTTATCGGCTTTTCCAACAATGCTCTACTTTGTTTTGTACTCTTTCATCTTCTAGTAACACTTATTTTGCTATTTCCACTAGGAAAACCAGCTTAGGCCAAAGATCATTGTTATATCAGTTGCCTCATTTTTATAATTCATTGCCTCCATTTTTAACAGTTGGTAACACTAATGTTTAGAATTTATGACTGTTCTTAAAAAATATCTGTTTATTACTGAATTTTGTCAGTGTAAGTAAATTTATTTGCTATCAATGGGCTGTATGTATTGTAAATCATTTTACTATTTTTGTACTGTGTAATTGATTATTCTTGCTGTAATATTTGTCTAATTTGTCTAATTGTTATAGCTGATTGCCCATGAAAATTAGCTTTATGCTCATGGATTTATCAGATTTAAATGAACAAACCAAACCAAACCAGCTGCACACCAAAATCTGGTGAGATGTGCCTCCCATGTCACCAGTGCAGAATTTGGAGTCTGTTGTATAGCTGTATGTGACAGCTTCCCAAGGAAGAACCTAGCTGTTACAGGCCAAAAGTAGCTGTTGGTGATTTCTCTAGCAACACCTCTGAGCCCAGAGTCAGAGATTGCTGAGGAAGAGGGTCAGCCATATCATTTTCACCTTCACCCTTTATGATAGTAGTAATACTGATACAGATTCTCCGTCTATGTTGATCCAGAGGGCAATCATCTGAAGCAGCAATGTAGAGGGCACTGTAGCTTGTGCTTGGGGCCAAACTGAATTCAGAGTCACCACTTTCTGCTCTTCTGCAGTCAACACAATCAAATGCACCTCATACTGCAGTTTATCAAGAAAAGGTTACATTTTAGGAACACAGGAACATAAGTAATACGGACAGGAGTTAGCTTAATGCCCATCTGACTTGTCTGGTTATTACTCTTTGATAAAGTCCTCCTAACCTTTCCTCTTCTAAGAAGCCGTCCAACCTTTTTATTTATTTATTTATTTAGTTTTTGTTGACTGGGTAAGTGCACTAGACAAATTCTTGTCTATTTTCAGGCACGACCAAGGGGGAGAGGGATACAGATGAATGCCAACTGACCTTGAACCAGATTAAGCTATTGGTGATATTTTTAGTGAATGGGGGGAAATTTGGCCAGGGCACTGGGGAAATTCCCCTACTCATCAGTAGGGGGAGCTGCTGTTCCATGTCCTGGATGGCCAGTGTGTCTGTGCGAATGAGCTGTGAGGACACCGGTGGGGTAGGGGAGAGGGTCTCCTCCCCTGCCTCTGGAAACATGAAGACCATGGGTGAACTGGCGGAGAAAGAGACCGAGCATGCTTTAATGGAGATGACCTCTGCAAATGGTGAGGTTGTTGTTAATTTCTGTGGAGTTACTATGCAAGATCTTGAGGGGCCTGCTGTGGTGCAGGAATCCCCTGTCCAAGTTTCTATGGCAGCAGAGCTGCAACAGGTATTGATGGAGGAAGAGTGCAGGTACTTGGCCAGGTGAGTCCAGTTGGAAACCGCATTTCATTGCGGTCGGGAAGATGAGTCAGTGCTTCTGGCAGCTTCTGCATCTAGCGGTGCGGCAATGGCAGCCGCAAGTGAAGTAATCAAGGATGGGATCGGACTGGTTGCCCAGATGGGTACAGGACAACAGGAAGCTCCTGATCTGACAGGTACTGTGGCAGAGACTATAATGGCACCGGTGCATATCGATGCAGACGCTGGCTGTAGTCAGACTACTATTGCTTCACAATTTGTCTATAGAAAGCATGGAGTGTGAGGCTACACGCTTTACTGCTGGACAGGCTGCTAATACTGAGGGAGAGATGTCTGCTCAGCTTGCCCAACCAATATTCACTATAGGAGTGGTGGGTGGTTCAAAATAAAGGGGAGCCAAGAAGATGAGCGGAGGTGATTGAAATTCTAAATATGGCAACAGTTCTTGTAAAGAGACTTTTTTGGATGCAAGAAGGGGCACTGCCAATAGTTCTTTATCTCCAGAGGCATCCCCCCTTGGGTTTGTGAGGCCCTTGAACAGGCTGGGTGGTCTCAATCCCCTGATGGGATACATGGGAAGCTAACTATCAGTCTGCTACTGATGTTGTTGGTCCATCTGTACAGAGTTTGTCAGTTTGTCTAGTGTTGTTCCCCTGGGTTCTGATATCCCTGACTCTGATGTACCTCTTCCGCTAGGTCAACCTACAGGGCAAGAACAGCCCCTAGTTCACCTCCTACTGCTCCCCCAGATATAATGCATGACATTAGAATATTGGAGGACTTAGGGGCCACTTGTAATACACACACTTCTTTGGAGTCTATGAATTTGGGTGCTACAGGGGAGAGAGCTGATACTCTTCCAACCACAGTACCTGAAGCCGAAGAAAGGGTTGCATCCCCTAGGCCCATCTTTCAGACAACTGCACCTCCACCTAAAGTTTGGGCCTCCAATGTTAGGGAGAGGTTGTTTCCAGCATCCACTTGTCTTGCTTCTGAGCCTGCTAAACGGCACAACACTGTTCGGTTAAAATACAGGGGCTGCTTCTCTAACTTACCAGATCACCACTATGTGGGGCAAACATTGATCAAGGACAGTATGAAATTCTTTGCATATGTGGTGTACGCCCTGATACACATGCCCAGAGACTCTTTGTTCGACATTAGTTTTAAACATCCGGCTGGGCTGGAGAGATTTTGGAAACAGTATCAGTGCTTGAAGAACACACCCCTTTGGAGATCTGTTGTAGCCATCCCATTAACTGGACCTGCTTTTAAGAGAGTTACTGTCTTTTTCAGGAATGAGGGGGTCAATGTTGCAGATATTACCTTTTAGCTTAAACAAAAGTGCACAGTTATAGGCTATCCGGAGCCAATATTGAATGATGAACACTTCTGGACAGGAAGTTGGAAATTTAAAGTGACACTGAAACAACTTAATAAATGAAATACAGCATTTGCCAAATTGTTTCTTTCTGGGGAGGGACAGGGGCATGGTCTTTTATCCGGGCCAGCCCCGGGCATGTTTCCAGTGTGGCTACACAGGGCATTTGAGCAATGCATGTGAGAAGCAAAAATGCGGTCTATGTGGGGTGTTAGGGCACAATAGTCAATCAGTCAATCAAGTCTTTATTTATCCAGGCGAACACCATTGAGCAGGCTCATTTACAGTGTGGACCTGCATTACACAAGGTCAAGGATAACACTTTTATGTACAGATAATAGACATAATTATACAGAAATAGAAAAAAAATACACAGAGCAATAATAAGTATTTCAGGTATAGGGTTAACATTGTTAGGGAGAATGGTATGAGAAGGGGAATTAAAACATTCTGAAATAGCCAGCATATTTAAACATTTTCAGACAGCACGGCATATCATTGGTCAGGACATATACAAACTTAAGGGGCAGATATGGAGGGGAGGGGATGGGTACAGGACTGCAGTTGTTCCAGGAGGAGTGCTACAGTAGATGGGCTGGGGACATAAATGTTAGGAGTCTGAGGGTAAGAAAGGTAGTGGATTAGAAGAAAAAAAGGTGGGGTATAGGTGGAGATAATCAAGGGTCCGGGTTAGGTGGAGATGTAATGGGCAGGTAAGCAGTAGGCACCCTAGTACGCTAAGTGTGCTGGAAACAGCTGCATAGCTCCTTAACAGCCTTGGCATACAGGATCTTGAAGGTGGTAAGACTAACAGGGATACTCAATAGTGTACAGTGTCTAAACCCCAAGAGGTGTAACCTGTGTGAGGAGCATGGTCACACATTCCGAACCTTCTCCTGGGCATCCCATAATAGTTTAGACCAGGGTCTCCATGCCGAACAGGATATGTATGTCACTGTGGTCAAAAGGACAGACTAAAGCTAATCAAAGATCTGGTACAACATGAGTGGCCGCATCAGGAAAATACTGCCCCTCAGACTGTTCCTCTGCAACAGGAGCAACAGTCAGATCCCCTCCCCCCGCCTACTGTTTCGGCAGCAGCCCCTATTCCAGAATTCTCTGTCTGTGCAGATCTAGTGTCTGTCAGGTCTCAGAATATGGTTACCCCTGTGGTGCCTAACGAGGTCCAAGAACCTGCCCTGGACAACAACCCTGCTGAGGCAATGGTGTCAATCACTATTTCCATGGGACACGTGATGCCCCCTCCCCCCCCACAGGTGATGTGGGATCTGGGTTCAAAATGGTTACAAGATCCAAATCCTCATTATAGACTTCTATGCCTCGTAAACCTCCTGAAACATCGGATTCTGTGGTGGTCCACAATCAGTATGCAGTCCTACAGAACCTGGACTGGGCAACTTCAGAGAATTAATCTGATGTGTCTTCTGTGGCCTCATCTCTGGAGGAGCAGGTCATGCATTGTACGAACACTGTAACTCCCAAATCGATGAAGTGGAAGAAAATGAAAAGGTGCTGTAAGCTTAATGTTTTTTCTCCTCCCTTAGCATGATGTAGTCTTTCTCTTTTTTATTTTTTATAGCTGTATTTCAACTACCAACCTGCAATGTTAATAGTATTAAGGCTGATAAATGGAGGCAGATTACCTTTTCTATTTTGTAGGATCTTGGATGTGTAGTTAATTTTATTCAAGACACTAGGTTGCACACTATTCATGAGATTAATCGTGTAAAAACAGAATGGTGGTGGGGTCCCTCTTTGTGGTCAGTGGATGAGGAGCAGTGCTCAGGCCTTGGTTTTTTGTTTATTGGACAGGGCATTAACAAGCTGAAGATTACGGATGTTTGCCCAGGAAGGGCAATGGTGGTAGATGCCGTGATAAAAGAACAATCCATTTGCCTGATCAATGTATATGCTCCACAACTGAAGGCAGAAAGAACCAAGTTGATGCATTTATTGGATCCCTTTTTGCACTGTTCTAGATTGACCCTATATATGGGGATTTTAACTGTGGATTAGCTAAAAGGGATCGGGGAAGAAAACTGATAAGGTATACTGTGATACTAATTTGTTGAATACAATTTAACATCGATCAGGGTATAAAGATGTGTATGACATTCTTGGAGAAACTCCTAACCACACCTTTTATAAAGGGTCTATTTCTTCGCAAATTGATTTTTGGTTTGCCCCAGAACATACCCCTGTATCCCAGGTTTCAGTTATCCCCCTGGAAACCACAGATCATGTGGCAGTAAGGCTCTCCATACATATGAATAAGCATGTTTGGGTGGATAGTGGTTATTGGCGCATGAATATGTCCCTATTGCAGGATGCACAGGTACAGGTGGATATTAAGGATTTTTTCAGTGCTCAATTGTCTGTTCAGACTTTATATGATGACCTTCTTGACTGGTGGGAGGACACAAAATATGACCTTAAGCAGTTTATGGTACAAATTTTACAAACCGCAGTTAAATCCAGTTATTACCAGTATTTAAAATGGAGAGCTAAATTTTTACAGCTCCTTACACAAATGAGGGACACATGGGTAGACCTCACTGAGCAGCTTTGGGAGGTTAAAACTCAAATGTTTTCATACCAATATGGTAGGGAATGTTCCCTTTAACTGGAGCAAAAATTTGGGACACAGAGGTCCAGGTTTCATGTCAACCCCTATGATAGTCATGCTGAGAGACTCAAACATAGAACTATGTCTGCATTAAAAAGGCCTGATGGCACTGTGACTTCGGATTTAAATTCTTTGTGGGCAGTTGTTCATAGGCATGTAGAGACCAAATTTCAAGGAAACACTGGGGACACGTTCTCAATATCTTTCTGCCCCACCCCACCCCCATATTGTCAACTTCTGACCCCATCACTTTAAACAGTCCCTTTTCTATGCAGGATACTATCCAGGTGATAAAGTCTCTATCATGTAATACTGCGCCTGGCTTAGACGATATCCCTAATGATTTCTATAAACAATTTATTGATATGCTTGTTCCCTTTTTGACTGAGGTATTCAATGAAATAAGTGGAAAGGGTACAATCAGTAGTACCAGCATGAAGGAGAGGTGTTTTTTTTTCCTTTTAAAAAAAGGAGATATGTTGGACATTAATAATTGGAGACCTTTGTGTCTCCTTAATTTGGACTACAAAATTCTGGCTAAGATTATCAATAGTCAGCTGGCAAAAGTAGTGCAGTCTCTTATTTTGGATTCTCAGACATACGCTATTCCCACTCGTAATATTACTTATAATTTGCTGCTTATTAGAGAAGTAGCGGCACAAAGTTTGGAACAGTGTCTGGATGGATATCTTTTTTCCCTTGACAAGGAAGCTGCTTTTGACTCTGTTCACCATGACTGTCTCTGGCAAGTTCTAAGGGCATATGGGATTCCGGAAGGCTTTGTTGCCCTGGTACATGCATTATATGCGGACACTCGGATACGGCCTTTGGTAAATTGCCATTTGGAACCAGCTGTGTATTTCAAGAAAGGGGTGCATCAGGGCTGCCCCCTGAGTCCCTTACTCTATGTTTTTAGTTTGGGTCCCTTGTTATGGGCCCTTGAGACCGATGACAAGATTGTTCCTATTACCAAAGTGGGACAAAGTTTTCAGAAGGTGTCTGCATTTGCAGATGATTGTATTATTCTGATACATGATCTGGACTCTGGCTTTCAGGTTCTGAATTTCTTGGATGGTTAATCCCTCATCACAGGGATAAGAGTTAATAGAACCAAAAGTGTAGCTTTAGCTTTGGGAAAAGTGGTTACTCTAGTTCAATATGTAATACCTGTACAACAGGAAGCTATTAAAATCCTGGGGGTTACTTTGGAACACAAACAGCAGCTTCTCAGAATTGGAATGCCAAAACTGAAATAGCACAGACAAAAGTTACTAAATGGAAGGCTTGGAATATGGATAAACATACATTTTTTTTGCTTAAATCATTCATAGTCCCTATATTTTTACATATTGCACACATTTTTCCTTTGCCCTTTGAACTTCATGATAAACTTTTGAGTCATTTCTTTCAATTAGTTTGAGGTAGTAGACTCAACCCTGTAAAACACACACATACCTATAGACCATGGCAGGAGGGAGGTCTTAATATGGTCAACTCCATTGTGTTTTTCTTTAGTATGCTTTTCTATATGAATGTAAGACCACTTCTACAAGGTAGTGGCTCTCAGTAGTCCACAATTTTTCAAACTTGGCAGGCACTCTGTTTTGAGGCATTGGGACAGGGAAAGTGGACAGTTGGTGTTAAGGCGCTGCCTGCACATGTTCAGGTTGTTTTAAAATATATCCATTTGAGGAAAATTTGATCTTAGTGGTTTCCAGACCTTAAATAGGAAACAATTTTATACTAACATCCTTGAAAAATGCTATTATGAGAAGCAGGTCTTTACAGTACACGCACAGGTACAGGTTAAATACATTTTGGATGCCATGCTTGACAAATGTATTCCCGGCAAGATGGTGGATGTCCTGTGGCTTTGTGGGCATGGTAAACTGAATGTATGGGCAAATCAAAAACATAAAGGACTAGAGGATAAGATGTATCTTTACGTATAATGTCAGTGTCAGTTGGAAACTATGCAAGACTTGTTTTTTGACTGCGCCTTTATTCAGCCATTGTGTCGAATGCTGGATACTATGTGGAATACTACCATTTTTACCGCTGTAACATATGAGACACTAATTTTGGGACAGCTTACTGTAAGATGGATGAAATGGAACTGAAGTACTGTTGATGTTCTTTTTGCTTGTATAAAGGGGGTAATATGGCAGAGTCGTTGCCTATATTTTTTACCAGATGCTGATGTTTCCTTACAGGATGTCATTTTTAAGATACAAGCAGAGTTGGATGGAATCTATCAGAGGGAAGCTGACGTATTGGGGGAGGATGTTTGTAAGCAATTGCGGAAAGGTATTGAGTGGGTTGGTTAAGTTGGTTCTTACTGTTTTCTGTTAATTTTGATTATTTTTTCATACTTATCTAGTAAGCTCATGCTGCTCACTATTGTACTGTTTCTTTTATTTTTTCTTTAAATGTGAAGTGAACATATCTTTGTACTTTTGGTTTTTGTCTTATTAAAATATTACCCTACTCACCAGTAGGGGGAACCCTTGCCAGCCATTTCCAAGATGGCGGACATGGAGTGTGGAGATGAAGACTGTAGAGAAGGTAGGGGAGCCTTCTCTCACTATATCTACTCCTAGAAATCCAGATATTCAAGTAGAAATGGAGTCCAGTGACACAGAAATGGAAGCTAGTGTGGAGTTTGTTATGGATACTGACCAAGACATGGACATGGATGCCTCTGCTGCTCAACAGTCTGGCCATGGCCCTCAGAATGAGGAAACAACAGCTATAAGGTTGGCAAAGGAAAATATCTCTGAAATTAATCTCCTGACACCAGAACAAGAGGAAGCCATGCTGAGAAATGCAACACTAAACAATAAAATCCTGCTACTGAAACTATTGGTCATATCTGCAGCAAAAACCCATCAGACAACCCCAGGAGTCAAACCTGCTGTTTCTGTGGACTCTCAGTGCACTCTATCTATGGCTGCACCACCTATTATCTTTCAAACCTCACAAAAAATACCCCTTCTCAATAGGCTCCACGATCACTAATGTGCATGACATTCCACTAGATAACCAAACAGATGTGGGAAATAAACTGAGCAGTGGGCACTTGACAGAGCTCAATACTGCAGCTGTGTACACGAACTGGGACCTGGCAGTGGCATTAAAAGCAGTTGGATGGATCCCCAATCAAGAACAAGCAGGATGGTCTTCCCTGGGACCGGTACCGGCAGCTGAAATCATACAACTTTCCCCAGTACATGCGTCTACTTCAGGCGCAATCCTACAGAAAAGTAAAATGCTTAGTCCGATTCCCCATGGCTCGTCTAACAGACTGCCTGAAGTATATTCAAAAACCCTACCTACAACTGTGTCTGGAAATCCCTTAGGGCAATCCACTGAGAAAAATTCAGATTTGATACAGAACAATGTTGAGGATGCCCAGAGTGCTGACATTATTCCAGCAACAGATGCAGCTTTTTTGGACTTGCCTTGCTCTGGTGCAGGGAGTGTAAATACTGAAGATAACCGAGAGGACGTCTCGGGGAACATTCAACATGAGAGACTACCACAAACTGATGGTCCTCAACCAGCTACATCTTTTAGAATGTCAGATTTATTTAAACAGGTTGGGGAACCAGCACAGAGGCACAATGCTGTATGTCTCAGAGACACTGGGGCTAGTGAATCCTTTCCAGATAGGCATTTTGTTATGCACCAATGTTTAAAAAATTCTATGGGTATACAAGCTCAGGAGCTTTTTGCCTTTATACATATTAAAGGCAAAAATACATATGATATTAGTTTCAGAAATAATGTAACATTAGAAAAATTTTGGAAGAAATTTGAAGTGGTCAGAAATCAAAATGACTGGCAGAATTTTTCCTATACCACTGACAAAACCAACAGTGAAAATGGTAACCCTGTTATTTAGCAGTGAGGGGGTTAACACTGAGGATGTACAGTACTGATTACGCCAAAAATGTGAAATTCTTCAAAGCCCTGTACCTATCTTAGATGAAGATTTAGTGAGGACAGGGGGTGGCGCATTAAGGTAAAAATAACACACACAGATTCTGGTATTCAGCACCAGCCTAGTAGTTTTTACACAGGGAGGGACAGGGGAATCTGTTTTTATCCAGGTTGTCCCAAGACGTGCCACAAATGTGGTTCTATGTCCCACCTGAGCTCATCCTGCAACGTTCCTAGATTCAGTTTATGCCTAGAATATAGCCATGTTAGCTTAGGTTTCCCAGACCCTTTCAGGTGCAATTTATGTGAGGAATTATGATACTCATATGTCAAATGTCCATGGGCATTCCACAACAGGATGGATAGAGCCATGCAAGATCAGGAAACTCTGATTACTGCCCAACAAGTCAGGGTTATGCAAGCTAGGCAAGGACCCAGTATCCCAACCCCAGATCAGATTCTCCCCCTTCCCACAGAGACTCCCAGGTAGCTCTGCCAGATACTTCTAAAACTAGGGACGCGGCTCCAACACCTAATCCACCCACCCCCATAGGTATGAGTAGGGAGGAAACACCCACGGCAACCCCCAAAGAGCCTACAGAACCTCCCAAGGAACCATGTCACCACCCAAGGAAACCCCTATGGAGGTTGTACAAACAGGTAAATCAAGAAAGTCTAGAAAAAAAACCTGACCCAAAGTTAGCAGAATCTTCTATTCTTATCAGAAACAGATATAATGTGTCGGTGAAAAGGAAACAATAGGGAGACATGGAGGATGAGGAAGGTGACACAGATATATCGTCTGTCACCTTGGGAGTGATGGAATGCAATACAGACCCACCATCAGAACAATCTAATACTAAAAAGGCTAAAGGGAAAAGCAAGTCTAGGCACAAACCCGATAGGTGACCTTTTGACCTCCCACTTCCCCTGCCTAAATGAATCAAATTCTAAACCCTCTGACCTTAAATGTTACTAGCATAACGTATTTCACAAAATGTGGTATTACTCTTCACATAGTGAAAGAACTATAGAACAATTTTTTTTTATTGCAAGATACTCACATATAAACTGAGTACGAACTTTCTCAGGCTAAACATTTATGGTCAGAAGGCCCATCGTTCTGGTCTCAGGGTGAAGAAATATGTGATGGGATAGCTATCCTGATAAAGGCCCTGACTTCAAAGTTAAAAAAATCATGGACATTGAACCAGGGAGGGCTTTGATGATAGAAGCTCTGTTTCATGAATTAGAATTATGATTAATTAGTGTCTATGCTCCTTGAAACATTGCGGCTCGTATAGCTTTATTTAAACTAATCCAACCCTTTTTACACACACAGAAAACAGTTATTTTGGTGGGGGGGGGACTTTATTTGTGGCCTATCCCCGAAAGATAGAGGGTGCAAAACTCAAAAGATTTTCAGCGATATTGCTTGTTTAAAAAAATATAACAATCATAGCAAATTTACAGGAAGCATTTGAAGCTATAAAAACAACAGGATAAAGCATTTATAAAAGAAACAACTGCAGGAGGGTTATTTGTGCAGCTAAAAAAATCAATATTATAAGGAAGTGCTCTCTCAGACATGGAATGATGACAGAAAATGTTGGACTAACCTTAAAGAGGTTACTGAAAGAGACCTCAGATCTGCCCCTACCATGCTTAACATTGATGGTGTACCCTCACTTGACCCCAAACTTATTGCTAACACTTTTAATAGTGCCTTCACAGACCTGAGTGTTGTCTTGCCACCTAGCTACTTCTCTCACCCCCTCACAAGTGACTACTCTGGGAAAGAGACTCAGCACCCTTCTCGTCCTCCTTTCTACTTCAAAACCCTCTAAGCCCATGAAGCCATGAATTACCTACTCAAGGTATTAGGGAAATCAAGATTTAGTGGTGACACCCTGGATCTTAAGTTTGTATCACTTACACTGGATGAAATTCTGTCATCTCTAACACATATTATTAACATGTCACTTAGTTACTCTCAGTTCCCTCAGAAATGGAAATCTGCCACTGTGACACCAGTTCAAAAGTCTGGGGATCGCACAATTACTGGGAACTACAGGCCTATCTCTCCCGCTCTCAAAAGCTCTTGAGCGTATAGTGGCTGACCAACTGGTTGAATACCTAGAAAAATATCAGCTACAATGCCCGCAACAACATGGGTTCAGAAATGGTCATAGTACCACTACCGCCCTTCTGGAGTTCACAGGCTTTATTCACCACTCCTTAGATCAAGGACACCTGGTCGGTGCTGCTTTCATTGATTTAACCAAAGCTTTTGACACAGTGAATCATCTCCTCCTTGTCGAACAGCTTACCACCATTGGCCTAGCTTGTGACAGCGTAGCCTGGTTTGAAAGTTACCTGCACAACTGTACACAGCAGGTGAAGATTGGTAACACCCTCTTGAATAGCAGACCTGTCCTATCTGGAGTTCCTCAAGAGTCCACCTTGGGCCCTCTTTTATTTAGCATTTTCCTCAACAACCTTCCTTACTCCTGTCAGGGTCACATCCTTTTATATGCTGATGATGCTGTCCTGTTTACCAGTGATCCAGACCCTAAGGTTCTTGAATCCAGGCTAGAGTAATTTCATAGTCATAGAAAGATGGTTCCATAAACACAAGTTAGTTATGAATTACAACAAGACTAAAACTATGCTGTTCTCCAGCTCCCAAAATAGGCACAGAATTTACCTTCTTTCTATCACCAACAAAGAGGGCTCTCCCCTGGAGCTAATTCAGCTCTTTAAATATCTGGGAATTACTATTGACAGTACAATGACCTATGTCTATCACATTGACAATATTGCTAAGGCTGTTAACATCCACATTGGGCTACTTTATAGGTATAAGCAATGTTTGACCCCAGAGGCTCTTAACCTGGCCATTCAAAGTTCTCTTGTCTCGCTTATTGATTATGGCTTGCCAATCTATGGATCAGCTACTAAAACAACTCTTCGCGGCATCATAGTTACACTCAACAAAGCATGCCGGCTCCTTACCGACTCAGCCCGTCTGTCCCATACCTGCGACATGTAAGCTCAGGCTAACTGGCTCCAATTCAAAGGTAGACTCATGTACCAAACATGTTTACTGTCCAAAAAAGTAAGCTTAGGCAAAATGCCCCCAGCTGTTCAAAAGCTTATTACCCACACTGTCAACCATCATTGCACCAGAAGCTCTACTAGCCAAATTTTTAATATACCCTGCTGTTGCACTTCTCTGGTACAAAGGTCCTTTGCCTACAATGCCTCACTATGGATGAACTCGCTGTACCATGACATCACTTCAGCAGCAACCTTGGGCTCCTTCAAGGTTAAACTTAAGCAACAGCTAGTTGCTGATGCCAGTTGTGACTGCTTCCAATAACCTTCCTTCTTGTGACCAGCACTTATTCTAACCTTATGCTATCCTGACCTTATGCACAACTGTTCTCAGCATGTAAATAACTGTTCTAAGTTGCTAATCATTCTTCTTCACATTTCCTCTTGATCCCTTCAACTCTTTCCCCTCACCCATCTATGGCTTTCTCCCATCCCCCCTCCCCCCTGTTATATCTCCTGAGCTCACTTGCTCACTTTAAAATGCTTTGTCCCATACCTTCTCACTTCTGACGAGGCCCCTGGGCTGATGCCATCCCTTAACTTGTTGATTATTAGATATTAGGCTGAGTCTGTTCTCATTTTCCTGTAAAGGGTCGTTTCATAAGACCCCACCCCCTCTAATATGACCCTTTGAATTCCAGGTTTTACTCAAATATGCACCATGGCATACATTGTACAATGCCACATGTATTGGAACTTCTCTAGTTATACACTCTTGTAATGTCTTGTATAATTCCTTGTTTTGTTACTTCTCCGTCTCATACTTTTCCAATACGTATTGTTCGTTTGACGTGGAACCTATGAAATGAGCTTGTTCTCAAACGTGTTATCCAAAATTTTAATAAAAAAAAAAAAAATAAAAAGGTCATCTAACATCAAGGATTGATTATTTATTTGTGTCCAAAAATGTAAAGATCTTGAAAGCAACTACAATCCCAATAGAAACATCAAACCATCTAGCTGCATCTAGTAAATGCAGTGTTGGATTACACTCAGCTTCCTTTATAAACTCCAGATGGAAACTTAATAATAATAATTTACTAACAGTCACTGAAAATGGGATCAACAAGTAAGAGCCAGGGTATCCATTATAGAGGCATATCAGACCATTATTGAATGGTGGATAGATTCTAAAGCAGATTTTAAAAACCTCTTCATTAGCCATGCCACCTGGAAGGGGAAAAAGCAATATGCCCAATACTTAACTCTGAGAAACCAACTACAAAAGTTAATATCAACAGTACGTGAGCAGAAATTAATTTAGATGCACACATTCAGCAAATAAAAGAAGAAATGTACAAATTTCAATGCAATAGATACATAAGCCTTAAAATGGAAGCTCAGTTTGGCACTCTGGGGTGCCACCAACCTTAGCCACTTTCAAAAGCTGTGCAGATAGAATAAAAGCAACACTAATTGAATTTATAACTATAGGAGAAGACCCTACACCTACATCTGATAAAAGGAAAATCATAGAAGAGACTCAGAAATATTTACAAAACCAATTTGGGGACCAACTTGAAATGATATGGGATACAGATTTCTTAAAGGACATACAACTACCATCTCTCTCAGAAGAGATGGGCACGTTACTGACAGCTGAAATCTCCCCAATAGAGGTAAAGCAAGCCATAAATAAACAAGTTAAACACTGCCCCAGGGAAGGATGGTTTAACACCTGAGTTCTATAAAACTTTTCAAGACAAATTATGTCCAGTCTTAACTATCTTGTTTAATTCACTGTTACAGTCCTCAGATATTCCAGCATCTTTTTCTCAGGCCTTAATAATTCTTCTACACAAAAAAAGAAGACAGAGCTGACTTAAAAAACTGGAGACCAATCAACATTTTAAACATAGACTATAAAATCTTATCAAATATTTTGGTACAAAGATTGACAAAGATAGTGGAAAACCTGATCTCTCCTGTACAATCCTGTGGTATCCCAAACAGGTCTATTTTTCACAATTTATAATGTTTAAGAGATATAATTTCACAAGGTATAGCATGCTAATGTACTGGCTGGCTTATATAATTGGATCAGCTAAAAGCTTTTGATAGAGTTAGTCATAAGTTTATATTTAGAATATTACACCATTATGGTATTCCACAACAATTCATAAACTAGATAAAACTTTTGTACAAATCAGCATTTGCACAGCCCTTTCTAAATAAAGAATTAGGAACAAAATTTCAGATTAAAAGAGGAGTTAGACAGGGCTGCCCTCTAAGTCCAGTCTTACACCTATTCGTAATTGACCCCTCATTAGGAAAATACAAAATCATAAGAACATCCCAGGCATAAAAGTGCATGGCCACCCTGACACAACAAATATCAACACTTATGCTGATGATTTGTGCCTAAGCATATAAATCAAGAAGGTATACAGGAAATAACACAAACCCTCAGAAAATATGAATCAATCTTATGAGCAAAACTGAACTATGGAAAGTGCCAAGATCTCCAAATTAACCGAGATGCCAGACTGCCACATATCAAAACACTCGACAATATACCGGTAACTACTACATCATTGAACATTTTAGGTATTACATTTGGCACAGAAGATTATGCTAAATACAACTGGGAACAGGCCATTGCAAAGGGTCAAAACACAGTGCAACAATGGAAAAAAAAATATCTCCAAGAAAAAAAAAAAAGAGTACACTTGATTAAAACTTTAGTTATACCTCAGTTCCAACATGTGCTAATATTTTCCCTGTTCCATTTGCACTTGAACCACAAGTCTTAAATATATTCTTCCAAGGTTTGTGGGGAAGTTGTTTAAACCCCATTATATGAATCTTTATATACTATGTCTACAAGTTAGGAGGTATTAGGATGCTGAATCCAATAGCATTTTTCCATAGTATCTTCTTGTATAGAAACTTTGCAGATAGAAACATAGAAGTTGACAGCAGATAAGGACCGCAAGGCCCATCCAGTTTGCACATTTCTTTTTCAACCTTATAAATGTACCATCGGCCTTTGCTCTGTCAGTGGCCTATCTATTCATGCTCATCTGTATTGCTCCCTTATGCCTATCCCATGCCTGTTTGAAGGCCTGCACTGTATTCATAGCCACCACTTCCTGGGGTAGACCGTTCCATGCATCCACCACCCTTTCTGTGAAAAAGAATTTCCTCACATTCCTCCTTAATCGGCCTTCCTCTAATCTCATGCTGTGTCCTCTTGTCCTGCTATTTTTCTTATAGTTATACATGTTAGACTATTTTACCTTGTTAATGCCCTTAAGGTGTTTGAATGTTTCGATCATATCACCTCTCTCCTCCTTTGCTCAAGGGTATACATACTGAGATCCGTTAATCTGTCCTCATATGTCTTCTGATGCAGTCCCTGCACCATTTTGGTTGCCCTTCTCTGAACTGCCTCAATTTGGTTAATGTCCTTGTGAAGGTGTGGCCTCCAGTACTGCATGCAGTACTCCAGATGGTGCCTAACCAGTGTCTTGTAAAGAGGGATTATTACCTCCCTCTTAGACTTGTGATACCCCTACTAATACACCCTAACATTCCCCTAGCCTTACCTACTGCTTTAGAGGTCTGTTTGGATGATTTCAGGTCATCAGTGATGATGATGCCCAAGTCTCTTTCTTCCTTTGTGACTGCCAGCAACTCCCCTCCCAGTCTATAAGTGGCTTCAGGGTTTCTCTTCCCTATGTGCATGATCTTGCACTTCTTTGCGTTAAATCGCAGTTGCCGCTCTTCTGACCATTTTGCTAGTTTATCTAGATCTCGTCTCATTCTGCCCACCCCATCTGGATCATCTACTCTGTTGCAGATCTTGATGTCATCTGCAAACAGACAAGCCTTACCTTCTAGTCCATCTGCAATGTCACTAATAAAGATATTGAAGAGGACTGGCCCCAGGACTGATCCATGAGGTACCCCACTTGTGACTTGCATTTCTTCTGACTGTATACCATTTACCACCACTCTCTGTTTTCTGCCCGTCAACCAGTTTGCCACCCAGTTGACCAACTTCGGACCCACCCCAAGCTTACCCAGCCTTTTTATCAATCTTCTATGTGGAACAATGTCGAAAGCTTTGCTGAAGTCAAGGTAGGTGACATCAACTGCTCCCCCTTGGTCCACCACTCTGGTTACCCAGTCAAAGAAATCTATGAGATTAGTTTGACAGGACTTTCCTTTTGTAAACCCATGCTGTCTTGGATCCTGTGCCCCTATGGATTCCAGGTGTTGCACTATCCTTTCCTTAAGGAGTGCCTCCATAATCTTGCCCACTACTGAGGTAAGACTGACTGGTCTGTAGTTCCCTGCCTCCTCCCTGCTACCACTCTTGTGGAGCGGGATCACATGAGCCCTTCTCCAGTCTTCTGGGATCTCTCCTGTGCTCAGAGACTCACTAAACAGTTCTGCTAATGGCTCTGCTAGTTCTACCCTTAGCTCCTTAAGTACCCTGGGATGTATGCCATCAGGTACCATTGCCTTGTCCACACTGAGCTTAGTGAGCTCTTGTAGGACCCTTTCTTTTGTGAAGGGTGTAGTGTTCACCTTCCCTCCCCCAGATATTATTAAAGGCTCAAAGACAGAATGGCACAACATTTTAAATGGCTGGTTCTCTATTCTACAGAGCAAATGAGACACATGTACCCTTTCAGTGTCTTTGATTACCCATACACAAAATGTGCCTGGATACATCAAACCTTGCCTAACCAAGCTGCGACAATGGAATATCACCCAACAAATGATTATCACAAACCATAGGAAAACTTTATATAAAAAAAATCATTGAATACATATTATTCATAACCCCTGTATTACCAGAATATCCAGATTCTCATATAAAAGAAGTATGCTTACAGCTGACAGATAAAAGAATCCCAAAACAAATGTGGGCTATAGTGTGGCTGTCATGCCATGGCATGCTAGGGGTCAGAACTCTTAAAAGCATAGAGCTGTGGAAGAAAGGATGTGTCCTAGGCTTTCCTGCATGGATACTTTAGAAACATTGGATCATTTCTTGATCCAATGTCCATTCGCCCAGTATTTCTGGCTATCCCCAAACAAAATATGGAAAGATACAAAATTGTTACCCATAACCATATCTTATGGGGTTCTAATTCTTTGGAAGTACTGTAAAAGTACTTCAAGGGTAATTTTTGCTGCTTGCAAATACTATAGGTGGCAAGCAAGTAGTGCCTTACTAATTCAGCAAAAGAAAGTTATGCCGGAATATGTTGTTATTAAGGTTTTAACCTCTCTGAAAGCAAAAATATAGGTCAGAGCAACAAACATTGTCTTAAGAAAAAATTTAAACATAGTGGAAAATGTGTTCTTGGGTACTTCAGGAATATAAATAGGATCTTGAACTTTGATTTTTAAGATAATTTGCCTATAGATAGACAGAGGCTGGCCAATCATTGGAATATAGAACAGAAGGAAATAGAGAAAATGAAATGACAAAAAAATAACACTGATCATATGTATGATTTCTTTGTGGGCAGTAGGGTGAGGGATGGGTTACTAGGGTATTGGGATACTGTGTTATTTTTGTACTTCACTTTATTTTCACTGTAACTGTTTTTGTTGTGGCATATGTACAGTATCTGAGAGACTCATACCCACTGTGTTCTTTCAGTTTTATCACAAACATCCAATTACCCTTTCAAATAGGGCCCCAATTTTGTGACACTGCTTCAAGTCCAAATTTAAGTATTTAAATACAGCTCTTTATTGTGCCCTAGAAACCCAACTGTTGTTAATGTGTTATCTAATTACTTCATTTTAGCCTCCCCCATGAACTCCCTGTACAGAATAAAAGTTTGTGCCTTCCATTAAATCATTTTATACAGCTGTAATGTTCATAGCATGTGGTGTCCATCTAGTAGCTCATCCTAAGCAGACTGTGCCTTTAATTTACATGGACTGTGGTCCTAAAGCATTATTGTGTTTGGTGACCTTCTTTTTCTTAATGACATGCTGCCAAAACCTTGCAGTTTGTTATAACTCATTTTTTTAGAAAATTCCCTTTTCCCATGGTGTGTTATTTTCATGTCCTTTTGTGACCCACATACTATTGGTTTCTCCACTGGCCCAGAATGTTAAGAACCAGAAATGCATGCTGACACCTTCAGTCATCACCCCATGGCTCTTTAAAGCTGTGGGGCTGGTGGTTATGCATTCTTTCTAATGCCACCTACATTCTGAACAAGACATGTTGTCCTCCTGAAGTTTGGAGTTATACACGTTATGGGCACTACAGTGGGCTATTCTCTGTGCACCTCAGCTGCTCTTTTGTTCCCCAGTGTCAAACATCTGCAGATTGCAAAGGTACACATTTGATTTTTGGGGAACACAGAGACATGTAGTCAGACCTTGCCTCATGGTCTCAAGATGCTGGGCTTGGGGGTTGAAGGGTGGGGTAGGGACAGAGAGAGTTGATTATAAAGCATTTTAAAGTTGAACAACTGCAGGTTTCCTAGATTAAATGGTTATACATGTATACCTATTCTATAGACCAAGCCTCTACATGGGGATCATTTTGTGTGGCCTGGTTCTGCAGGGGGACATTTTGTGTGATCCTATTCTCTGTCAGGGGCTCCTTTAATGTTACTGCTGCTAAATAGTTTGTTCTGTACTGGGCAAAAAAAAATGGCAGTTTTGGGGAGTATATCAATTGGACCTGGTTAGTGCTGGGGCTCATTTTGTATTAGGCATCAGAACACCATAACTTCTGTTTGGAGAGTTCTGTAATGAGAAATAAAGGTGCTCAGTTTGTGTAGACCTGATCTCTTTAGGGGCTTATGTTGTGTGGGAGGCATCAGAACACCAAAACTACTTTTAAACTACCTGCTTATCTGCTAAACTTAAAAAGAAATCCTGGTTGATATCCTATTTATTTTTCTTTGTGCAGTCCTCTCATGGTCCCAGGGGGGTTCTTATAATACAGTACATTGTTTTTTTTTTCTGTCCTATATACAGTACAGTACCATTTCATGATACTAAACTGACATTAAACTGAAATAGGACATGTTGTACAGTACACTTAAAATATTGCTCATGAGTAAAGTCTGGTGGTGGTGTTGGGGGGGGTCATGGGCTTAAAACATAAACATGCTTACAAGGGGCTTAAATAGAAAGGCAGTAGGAGCATAATGGCACAAAGATTAAATGGAGATTAAAGAAGTAAAAGGAAAAAATAGAACAAAATAAAAATCACATTGTATACCATGATTCTGAGTTTCAGTGTGTGTTAATGTCTACTAGGGAATGTAAAATGTAGGAAGTAAAAGTAATTGTTTGGTGTGTCCTATGGCCTAGGATGGCATATGTGGGAGTAAATGTAATGTAAAGAAATGTTCTCTTACTAGGAAAGATACATGTGGTGCTGCCACCCAGTCACCCTCTGGTGCAGTAATTTTACATAATTTTCATTATTTTGTGTATGTTTATGCTTGCTTAGCTGTTGTGTATTTCAGTAATTGTTTGGGTCATGTATTGCATGTAGGCTCAACATGGCTTCAGTGGTAGTACAAATGATTTAAAATACTGTTTTTTTCCTCACTGGAGAGTTTTCTGGCAGAGAGTCTAGCATGGCACAATAAACAATTACTGAGATTCGCTGCAACAGCAGAACAAGCCTAAAAGGGCACAAACACCAAAAATGGATGTAAAATTACTGTAAGTGATGGTAACTGGGTTGCAGTCACCAGCACCAGCATCAACCCTGTTCATTGTTTTTGTGCACTTTTAGGCTCATTTGGCTGCTGTTGCAGCGTATCTCAGTAACTGGGCCATGTGCTGCTTAGTACTGTATGCCTAAAATGGCTTCCATGGCAGTACAAGTGAAGTAAAATACTGTTTTTTTCCTTACTGAGATGACTGCTGTCAGTGATTGCCAAAGTGTTACCCTTTGTTCTGTTTTTTTTTTCATTCAGGTTTTGGTGTGCACTTTTAGGTGTACTTTACTGTTGCAGTGAATTGCAGTCATTGTTTGGTGTGCATTGTGCTGCATGATAGGCTGAGGGCCTAGCATGGCATACCAAACAATTACTGACATTCACTACAATAGCCGAAGAAGCCTAAAAGTACACCTCCCAAAATGCGCTGGTTGCCATATGCACCTACAGGACCATGCTGTGGACACAGTGAGTGAGGGTACCACGGAGGGGACCATTTGACAACAGGGAGGGGTTGTATCTTCAGTTGTGGCTGTGATCTGGGGGATGGCACCATTAGTAACAGGGATAATTGTGTATATCTGCGCCATACGAGGGGACCATGCAAAATGACCTGGCACACTATGATTACAGGACTTCACCAGATTTCAGGTCCCTGACCTTTCATTTGTATTGTGCCAACCTCAGAAAATCTCCTGGGCACAAACCTTGTTTACCCATGATAACAGGGCTTTGGAATATGGACATCTGCGCAAATCTGGGTTTGTGCACAAAAACTAGGCTTTGCACACGGGCAAGCTTTTGAAGATTTGGCCCCTGAAGTCAGTTTTTCATTTCATTTTCATTTCTAAAAACACATTTTAAGACTGAAGCAACCCACTCAAGGGCATATTTCTATTAGTAGGCAGTAACCCACTCCAGGATGTGCAGTTATTAGGGATTAATCAATGCCCTGAGTGTGTTGTGAGGCACGAGGCTGCTGGTTGAGTGTCCTCACAACACCCAGGAGGTTGATTAATCCCCAATAACCGCACACCCTGGAGTGGGCCATTACACTTATAACAGAGGGTGCACTACAGAACAAGGAGAAAGCAACATAAATGTTTTTTTCTGCTTTTATAAAAGGCAAACAAATTATTGTATTCTGCTGCCTAGAAAAATAGTCCCCAACAAAATTGCTGTCATGCAGATACAAGTGTCAGAAAGAATGTGTTCAATTCAATTCAATTTATTGGAAAGCAAAACTGAGAGAAAATCTCTCTTTTACAATTGCATCCATCAGTACAAAACATAAAAGAACTCACATACATAAAAGTACAAATACAAAGACATATTCAATTCTATAGATTCATATGATTGAGCAGTTATAGTTCACTTAAAAACATCTACATTCATATGTCATAAATCTGACAAGCAATCGTTTAAAGTGCGAAAATGTAATAATAATTGCCAGTTTTAATTTTTTTTGAATAGATAGCCATGTCATTGGGACTGCAACTGCTAACCTGTAACTACCAAACCTAGTTTTAAATCTTGGTAAGAAATATTGAGGAAAATCAGCAGATCTAAAAGAATATCTAATTATGTTCTTTAATAGTAACTGATCTCATCAAATATGAAGGTAATTTATTAAGGACAAATTTATAGACATAAAGCATCCAATGAATTTGCCTATGAACTGATAAAGGTTGACAACCTTATTGAAAATAAAAATTGCAGTGATGGGCATGCCAAGAAAAACCAGTGATGAATCTTAATGCATTATGCTACAGAGGATCCAATACTTTTAAGACTGCTTCTGTTGTTCTCGTATAGATACGGTCACCAAAATCAATTTGTGATATGAATAAAGAATTTACCAAATGTTTACGTATTTTAAAACTAAAGCATGACTTGTTCCTATAAAAAAGACAATAATTTCTTAATCTTATTAGAAAGCATATGAATATGTAATTCAAAATTCATAGAATCATCTAACATAATACCTAGGTATTTATATGAAGACATTCTAGCCAAATTAGTGCCATCCAAAGCTTTAAAATTTAAATTGTAGTAGTTTGATTATCTACCTTAGATTTCCCAGTAAATAGGGTCAATTTAGTTTTATTAACATTTAACAATAAACGTGAATTGATTAAAGTTTGCTGAATAATATCAAAATCTTTCTGCAGAGTGCAAATGGCATCTAGGGGATCCCTGCTCTGACAATACAAAATGGTGTTGTCAGCATACAAAAGAATATTAGTGTCAGCTGACACACCCTCAGTCAAATCATTTATATAAATGAGAAACATCAGAGGTCCTAGTGCTGATCCTTGGGGTACCCCCTTGTCAATCTTATTTAAGTCAGAACAGCAATCCTCCACCTTAACACATTGCAACCATGAAGACAAATAAGCAGAAAACCAAAATAAAGTACCCATACCCGAGATTTTTAATTCATTCAATAACAAACTATGATCAACAGAATCAAAGGCCTTTGATAAATCAAAAAAAATTGCAGGAACCAAACAACCCTTATCAAAGGCAGTATATATATCATCTACTACCTTAGTTATTGCATATATAGTATTATGACCTTTACGAAAACCAGTTTGATTATTTATCAATACTCCATTTTTATCTACATATTTAGTAAGCTGCCCATGTACTAATTTTTCCAGAACTTTAGTGATGTGTGTCAGAATAGATAT
This sequence comes from Neoceratodus forsteri, assembly GCA_016271365.2. NCBI lineage: Eukaryota > Metazoa > Chordata > Ceratodontiformes > Ceratodontidae > Neoceratodus > Neoceratodus forsteri. The sequence continues at coordinate 349,955,593 of CM028131.1, read as the reverse complement.
AAGCCTATAACAACCAGGATCAAACTCATCTCCCCCTTTAAAAACTGGGATTACACAAGCTATCTTCCAATCATCAGGGATTTCATTGGTACTTAGGGATAAATTAAACATATACACTATATACCTAGCTATAATTGAGGCCCCAATTTTATAAAATATAGGATCAATGGTATCTAATACTGCCCCTTTTTTCACATTTAACCTATTTAATTCAATTGTAGCATCCTGCTCATTAATCAGACTACAGGAAAATAAAGGACCTTTTACCTGTGTACCAAAATTACTATCTAATTCAATCATAGATTGATTAGGAAATGTCTTATCAAAAGTACATCCTGCTTGAAGGAAGTATTCATTAAAAGCCCTAACTTGTGCCATAGGTTCAAAATAATAGCATCTTTATAATACAATATTTTTGGAAGCTTTGCAGCCTGTGGTTTACCTTGAAGTTGCTTTATACCATCCCATATTTTCTTTTTATTACCAGATGCATTTATAAATTGCTGACCATAATAATCACTTTTTGCACGTTGTATCTCCCTAACACACTTATTTCTTATAGTTTTAAAATTCTACATATTCAGATCCTCTCTAGTACTTCTAGCCTTTTTCCAAAGATGATCCTTTACCATTATTAATTTTTTTAAGTGGCTATTGAACCATGGTGCCGGCTGTGACCTAATTCTTCTTTTAGTGATAGGAGCAAATTTATTAATTACTTCTAAAAAAGAATGTTTAAAATAAGACCATGCAGCATGAATATCAGGACAACAATACATTAATGCCCAATGAACCCTATATAACGCCTGACAAAAAGCTTGTTCACAAAACTTAGAATAGTTTCTAGTATTTATAACACAAGATATTTTAACAGATTTAACTTGGTGTCTAATGCACGCTATATAACAATGATCACTGATATCAGCATCAAATACAGAGGAAACATATCTATAAGGAGTAATAGTCATTATCAAATCAAGAAGAGTATCTCTTGCAGGGAAAAGCTTATTAGGCCATGTAAGAATATCAATAATTTGAGTAGGATTACAGGCAATAAATCCCAATTCAGGTCACCCAACACCACAATTTCTTCATCTAAATAAGGGACTAGCATAGTTACAAATGTTTGTAAAGTATCAGAGGGAGCAAAAGGGGATCTATAACAGGTCACTAAATTAAGATTTAATTTTTGTGACACACCAGCTTTTAGAACAATCATATCTTGTTTCTTAGGAATTGATTTAGACAGCTGTACTGTCCCCAGTAAACCATGTTTTAAATAAATGGTTACTCCACCACCTTTAGTCAATCAATCCTGCCTGTACAGACTATACTCATCAATACATAATTCAGTAGCTTTTGTCTTACCAGTTAACCAAGTTTCAGACAAAGCCAAAGCATCAGGACTAGAATTATGTATCCATGTTCGTATGTGGTCAACTTTTGCTACCAAACTTCTCACATTTAGATGAACTATTCCCATTCCTTTTCGCTCATTAAATTCCTGAAGACTAAAGTGATTATTCAAAGTAGGGCCTGGATTATTATGTACATTTCCAGAGGAAAGCAGCAACATTAATATAAGACATCTTAAGAAAGGTAGGGATTGAGATCTGCTTCTATTACTTATTTATTTTTTTAAACTTATACCCCCAAAATGCCACATTATTATGCAACAATTTAGAGGATACACCCATTTCATTGACCCCCACACATAAGCATCTGGTAAAAATAACAAACCACAATCTATATCAAATGAACACACATTAACAGCAGTACTATCAACACATTCTGAATCAGACATACTACACACAGTGCTACTACACTTTAAAATAAGGACTAATATAGCCCACCCATAGGTAATTAAGTTAAACATATTTACTATACAAATTACTGATGAGCAATTCTATCCTGTTTCCTTCAATGAAGAACACTAAAGATCCTTTATATACAAACAGTCATGCTAATATACAGTAAATAGCACTATCAAGACCTGTAAACATAAACTTACTATAAAACTTTCTTTAACTTTTTCTCTGCTGAGTGATAACTCGTGCCACTCACACTCACGACACTGCGCTCACACAGTAGCAGCATGAGCTATAAACTATGTGCTGCCCCTCCTCCTTCGGCAGCGTGTGCTCCGAAATCTGCCCTCTCACAGCTGATTCAAATTAAGCACAGCAAAGTTGTCACAGCCCGATGTTGTAGGGAAGTATAAGGAGAAGCATTGGCACAGTTCAATAGTCTGGTAATGCTGCGCTAAATGGTGGAAAACACAGTCAGGCAAGCACTAGTTCTTATTGTGCTGAAGCGCACCTGTCCAGTCTGTAGTAGCAGCGTGAGCTTTAAACTTTGTTCTGCCCCTCCTCCTTTGGCAGCGTGTGCTCAGAAATCTGCCCTCTCATAGCTGATTCAAATTAAGCAGAGCAAAGTTGTCACAGCCCGATGTTGTAGGAAAGCATAAGTAGAAGCATTGCTATGTGCTATGTGTCGCTATGCTTTCTCTGACATTTGTTATGCATGATATGCTTTCTGAGGTATCACAGTAGCTGTGAAGTACAAAACATGGAGCTGCCTCTTTTGTGGTAAAGACAAGGTGTCGGTAACTCCACTGGCTTAGCTACTCTATCTCTCTGTCTGTGGTTACATTAATGCATGGCAAGCAAGTAACCATTTTCCCCAGCAGTGCAGTCACTCAGTCTACCAGACTGTATTCTACCAATTATGAAATGGCAACTAATGGGACTCAGAGCCTGCAGGTCTTGCTGGCATGGTTTCTCTGTTCACCAGCATAAAACTCACTTATAGAGCATGACATCATTGGGGGGTCTCCCTTTCTTCACACTGTTCCATCTGACTTTATGCCACAACTATGGGATTTACCTGTCATTCTGGCTGTGTGACAGAAAAATGACCATGGGGACCACACACTTCACTCTGGGGACAAGCTTATCACATTGGTGCTTGGATCTCACTGGCACAGGGGCACCAAAAGAGACAAGTTCACTAAGTCAAGTTTCATTTAATGCTGTCCCTGGCTCCTGCTCTCCCCTTACTGTGCATCTCTCCCTCTCTCTCTCTCTCCCAATGGCACAGAGTTAAAATAGAGACAGTCAGCAGTGGAACCAGGGGACTGCTGGCAATTTGCTGCTCACTCTCGCAGATGAAGTTTGCTGCTACTGCAATGCAGTGGGTCTCTCATTATCTCTATCACTGTCACCATATAAAGTGACACTGACAGTGGCAGAGCAGCAGACACACATGCTGTAGATGTTCCTTTTGTCCATGAGGAGTGGATGTTGCTGTGTGGTACTTCTGTGTACTGCACATGGGATACAGAGGAAAAACAAGACACAGGCTGAACCCATCTGGCACACTGAGCACTTGTCCCATAGCCTGGTGTTTGTGTGATCACAAATAGAGTAATGCATGGACAAGTACTGTTTGCTGTCTGATTTCTTGGTACCATACACAGACAGGGACTCCCAAAGTTCTTACTAGCTTTCTGTGATCTAATGGGGGGGTCACACTGAGGGCAACCATTGTGGCACAGGACATGTCCACAGAGAACAGAGGTACTGCTGTTGATAAGATGTTATGGTGCATCTCTCTCTGTCCCCTGGGAAGTCCCACATAGAACAAGAAAATGCCTTATGCCACACTCCCGATCACTCACTCGGGATGTTTTAATGGCTGCCGGGCTGGCACCTGTTCTCTGTGCTGTCCTCATCATAGAGAGATGGAGACAGACAAGAAATTTGGTTTTGCTGCGATGATCCCTAGGGTATGTGGGTGGGTAAGAAGCAAGACTACAAAACTTTGAACACTGCAGCCACTGTTGCTGCACTGCCTGAGACTACATGACAGGCCTCGGCTCTTGCTCACTAAGCAGGGATAGTAATGGCTGCTCCGTAGACTACAATTTTGGCACTATAACAACATCAGAACAGAAATGCAGCCTGATCTCTTGGAGGGATGGTTCACCACTAGCTGTCGTATATTGTGGAGTAGTCCACGGTCACCTGATGGCTGTTTACCACTCACCTGTCTTTATCTACCCCATGTTATAAGTCACTAATACACTTCTGGTGTTTTTCCTTCAGCCTTGAATATCACAAGCAGCAAGGGATTGCATTACTCCCAAACACCCCCATTCATTTCATAGAGATAAAGGTTGGTTTCCCTCTCTCTCTTATTGTAGGCTTGGGACCAGCTGGTATATGTAATAGATAGACCAGGTGAGATTCAGTCCATACTACACTGTACTACATTGTGTAACATAAAAAATTTGTGAATATTTTAAGTCAATATAATGTTGTGACTACAGTACAATCTTCAAAATGTTCAAAAAATGTTATACAAAATATCCATAGTATGATAATTTTTTGGTTGAACATTAGCAATAACTTTTGGTATGACTTAGTGAGACACTTGGTATGATACTAACACTACTGTTGTTCTGGTGTCCATGTTATTCATGTGACTTCTTATGTCATGTCTGTGTTACTCGCGTGACGTCCTGTGGAGTCTGTGTTACTCGCGTGACATCCTGTGGGAAAAAAAAACCCTTGTAAATAATGTATAATTCACTTTCTGAAAATTCAGTGATTTCTGTCTTTTTGTATGAGGGTAATATAGATGTGCAAAAAATATATGGGCTAGAAAATCAAGGACATGAATGTGGTAGCTAAACTTGAACATGTCCAGATTTGGACATACTGTGATCAGGAAACACATTGTGGCATAATTACCAACAAGTTAAGTTTATGATAAAAAAACGAAAAGTTAAATATTATGCTACCTAAATAGATACCATAGACATAGTAATATCAAAAAATATATGTTTGATAATATGGTAAATTTGCTCTCAAGGACACAATGTTACTCACATTATGTTGGCCTTGAGGGAACTTTTAATCCCATTTTTTAGGACCTCTGAACTACAAACTATCTTTATAATGGGGACTGCAATACTACCACATGTACCCAATGTAAATATGATATGGTTATGACAATTTTCCCAAACAAATTTTGGAACGTGAATGTCACATTTTGTCTGTCGAGTAGCATATCGGTACCTACAAATAAAAAAATTCCCCTACGCTTTTTGAGAAGTGCCATGGGATCTTTAACATCCACCTGAACTACCACCAGAACAGGCAAATGGGACCTCGGTTTAATGTCTCATCTGAAAGACAGCACCTCAGGAGTACAGCACCCCCCTCATGCTGCACTGCAGTGTCAATATTGAGATATTAACCCAAGTGCCTGGTGTGGGGCTAGAACCCACAGTCTTCTGATCTCCCGGCCTCAGAGGTGAGTGTGCTACCTGCTGAGCCACTGACACTGACAATTTATTTAAAAATGTTCAGATTCTCACTAACTACTGCCTCAAGCAAACTGTTCCAAAGATGGACCACTCTTTGAGTGAACAAACATCGTCTCCTTACCATCTTAAAATGTTTAGCCTGGAGCAGGAACTTATGCCCTCTTGTATCCCTACTGAATGTCCCTAGCTCCAAATAAAAATATTTTCTCATATCTTCACTTTTTAAGGATTTATACACTGTAATAAGATTCCCCCTTAATGTTCTCTTCTGCAGTGAATACAAACCCAGGATACATAATCTCTGCTCATATGACTGATTTTCCAAACCCTTCACCATTTCTGTAGCCCTCTTCTGGACCCTTTCCAGTTTATGGATGTCTCCCATGTTCTGTGGTGACCAGAACTGGACACAGTATTTCAAATGTTGCCACACCAAAGCCCTATACATCGGTAACATCACGCCTCTACTACTACTCTCTATATTCTTCCTAATCCATCCCATTTGTTACATTTAGTGACAGTCTCATTACAATGTTTAGTAAAATTTTGAACAAGTCAGATTTACAACCTTTGAGTCAGGGACTCATTTACAAAGGCATCTTGTCACAGGGAGGGCAAGACAATAGAACATTGTGCAGATACAACACTGGACAACATTACAGGTGCAGACATTAAACACAGAATACAACAAGTTACATGTTGGTATTAAATACAGATTTACAATTAAAGATGTAACTTGCCTGTTACAGTTGTCCCGAGATCCCTTTCACTTTCAATGACTTTGAGGAATGTATTCCCTAATCTATATTCTGCTTTACTATTTCTATGGCCCAAGTGCATTACCACATACTTATCTAGATTGAAACTCATTTTGTTCTTAATTGACCAGTCATCTAGTTCATCCATTTCGCATTGCACTGTTATGACCTAACCTGTTCCTCCATATTCACTCTATATCCTAGCTTTGTGTTATCAGCAAATTTGGATATGCTGTTCTGCAAGATTTTTACTAGTTATGTACATTTTGCTGATTTCTGAAACTTTCAGGCAGTGCTGTAAATTTTCAACATAATTATGGACATGCTGAGAATCTTTTATGCTTTGATCCAGAAATTCTATAGACAGAGTATTTTCAGTTTGACACAGCTCCAGTTTTCTTCCAGCTGTGCTCAGCATTCATTCTTCAATTCCTGGTATTATAGATGGAGGGGTCCTATGCAAAGTGTATGTGTGCATGTGGGGAGGAGCAAAAACAGCTAGGGGGCATTCGTCGAGCAACATAAGGAAGATACACAGTTCCTTCATTTGTTGCTTTATCTTCCTCCCCATTTGTTTTTCTGGGTATATTTACATCTCTTTTTGCTCTGCACTTTTCTTTTCCTCTCAGGATCTTCTTTAGGATGCCCTTCATTGTAATTTCCTTTTGAGGTCTCCCAAATTATGTAGCTAAACCACTAGTGGGGACCAGAGCTCTGCTTGAATCTTGGGAAGCATAGGGGTGATAGAAAAACATGAGAGTTAACATGAAAGCATGGGGGCACCCCATACATAAATGCTTGAGGGGAAACACAGAAAATGTTAAGTGTAGTGGCACCATTGTAAGATACAGGATACAGTATAGATAAATATGAATAGATTATTTGGACTTTTTACTGATGTCTTAGATACCTCACCAGGTGGTATGATAAATGTTATTCAAATTATATATTTATAGGCATCTTATGAAGGTGGCAGAGTGGATAAATGCATTCATTTTCTAATTGCATTCCCTGCCTGTATACTTTGGTCATGATCTTGAATCTGAATCTTCAGGTCATTTATATTCCAGCTCTACCATGGTGGTGTAGTCCTGGATGCTTACTGTGCTTGACTGGGGAACTGCTCTACTCATTCCATCAATGAGAAAATAGTTCCTCTAAGGAAATGACCACACTGCTCAAAGGATGGCAGGTAAGGCCCGGGGTAGGGGTATGTGTGTAGGTGGAGGTTTGATAGACGCTGCAGCTACAACCTATCTTCGGATCTTTCTCCAGAGGAGCAAAGCTCCATAAGGTTAACAAGGAAAGCTCAGTTCATTAAGGAGTGTCTAGAATGTAGAATGTGGAGAGGGACATGTAGCGGTGGCAGGGGGAGGCAGGTAGGGTTGTAAGGTACAGGGGGTGTGGGGCAGTGGTGTTCCTGGGAGCTCTCTGGGAGATTGGGGAATGCCTGGTTTGCAGACATATTGAACACCTGAGGGCAGAGATGTGTGTCATTTGAGGCAGGTGGGTGAGGGGAAAAATGTTCAAGTGAGAGGGAGTGAGTGAGGGAAGTAGAGAAGGGGAGCAATGGGGAAGAGTGCATGAGGGGACAGATTGAGGGGCAAGGAGAAGGGAAAGGATGGGGAACTGTGGGGTAACTGAGACTTAGGTGGAGGGTGCCGGAACAGCGGTAGCTGTTGTGAGAGGTGGAGGTGGAGTATAAGATATGCAGGAGACGAAGGAGGGGCAGGCAGAAGTGGGCAGTGGCATGGGTGGAAGGGGCTCAGGAAGGTTGGGGAAGGGTGATGATCTTGGGGAATTCAATAGTAAAGGGGGTGAGGTGAAGATGGAAGGGATCAAGAGCAAGCCGTAAGAGGGTAGCATGTATGCCAGCAAATGACAGTGGGGAGAGTGGGATCTAGGTTATTCAAGCATGTGGGGCAGGATGGTGGCAAACCTCACTTAATAGGGCACTTGGGTACAAATGACCTTGCAGGATGCAAGATGGGGGTCATGCAAGAGAGGTTCAGGGAGGTAGAGAAAATCTGCAGCAAGGTAGGGAGTACTGTAGACTTTTCAGAAGTGATACCAGTCCCAAGGGCCAGCATGGCAAGGAAAGTTAGAATTGAGGAACTCGGTGTATGGCTTAGAGTGTGGTATGATGCGGAGGGGTACGGGATAGTTGATGATTTGGGAAGGGACTTGGAAGAATAAAGATCTGTATGCTGTATGCACTGGACAGGTTACATCTAAGTAAAAGGAGCATAAGGGTCCTGAGGTTCAAGCTGGAGGAATTCATTAGTAAAGACCTCATTTTAAGCTGACGGGGGGGGGGTGCATCTCGGTGCAAAATACCCTCAGTCTTCAGGTGAAGGAGGCTGGTAGGCCTTCCCCCAAGTCAGGACAGAATAGGGAGGAACTAGTGGAAAAGGGGTGACAGGGAAGGAGGGACTGGAAGGGGCAGGACGTGGGTAAAAGGGGGCCATGAACCATGAACAGTAATGCTTTGACAGACTCGGAGAATTCCAGCACACACACAATTTCAAACAGTAAACCACAGCCTTATTGGTGGTATAGAACTAGAAAAGGGGGTACCAGGATCAAGGATGGCTGTGAATAGAAAAACTGGTTAATGATATAGCAACACACCAGACACATCAAACAGTTGGGCCTGCAGGCTGAACCCACCCACACTGGTACCAGTGTTTTCCAGATGTTCTTAGGGGTACCCACTAGGTGCAGGCCTGGTACGGTGCCATGGGCTGGCCGGCTGTTGGGGCCCTGAAATATTTTAGAAACTTGAAAATGTTTAATAAGCAATTCCCCTGTTTCCCTCCCAGGAACCAGATCCTGGGTACTCATGGTTTAAAGCTCTAAGCACCAGGGGAGAATGGAGCTCATTGGAGTTGTGCAGCAAATCGAGAAGCAGGCCGTCCAGGATCCCTCCATCTGGATAGAACTTGCTTGAGGATCTTGCAGCTGGTCACCTTGATTGTAGTTCTGGCCACTTGTCACTTTCAGCCGCTTCTGGCACACTGCGGAGCACTGTGGCAGGACAACACCAGCCCCAGAAGGCAAAGACCTGGGAGTTGCCCCACAGCCTGGCTGCCATGATTGGAGTGCCCTAGCACTCGGGTGCAAGACCCATGACTCCTGAGACAGTAAGCTCCACTTGGGAGGGATTAGCAAGTTCCCTCCTTGGCTCTGGGTGAGGATTCCAAAATGGTGGGTGTTCTCCTGCAGTCCCTGCGATGAGCTCTCAACAAGCAAGATTTTCCGGGTAGCTACTCCAATAAAGTCCAGTGCCAGTTTTGGTGGGTGCTAGTCTCTGTTTTGATTACTGCCAGTGCAATCCAGCAGTGAGAAAACTCAGCAGCAACAGCCCCCCTGCACACCAGTCCACACTTTCAGTTTAGCAGTGTCCAACTCCTTTCCTTGGCTGCAGCAAGACCTCAGCTCCCAGCCACTTTAACCAGTTCACTCAGGACATACACAATTGCTGGCTAGCACCCAATGACCAGAGATGCTCTGCCTCTTCAAGAAAAATGTAATTGTAGTCCATACAAGTAAACGACCTTCCAGCAGCAACTGTAGCACTCAGCTAATCTGCTCGGTCCTTTTGTCTAGCTCAATTTCCCAGTGTAGGGTGTCTGCAGCATTTAGTCTCTCTCATGAATAGCAAACAACTCTTCCATACCTAGGGAATCAGCACCAAAGTTCAGTCTCTTTCTCTATTTCCACTTCTTACTCTATTTCTGCCACATAGCAGTCTCTAGCTTCAGCAATCTCCAATTCAGCAGTACAACAATCGCCACTGAGAGCCTGTGTAAGCCCCTCACATCCAGAGTCCACTCTCACAAGGTACTCCTGACTTGTACAGAGCCCAGGAACAGATTGAAAAAATCCCAGAATGTCCACATTGTTTCAGTTGAAAATCCAATGTTCTAATGGCTGTTGAAGTCTTTCAATAATAGATAACCGTGGTGATCAATATTTCCTGCTCGTTTATTGGGGCATGATCTAGGCACCAGAATTAGTCCCCTTCTTTTCCCAGGAGTCCCTTTGAGTCAGTTTTGGGCACCTAAATCACCGATTGGCTAACAGAAAAGGTTAAAATGTTATCAAAATATCAACCCTCAGTCTGTCTGATTCAGTCCAACACAGTTCCCCTCTTGTCCGACCCTAATGCAGGCAAGCCAATCACTTTTTTTATGCATTTTCCCCATGGAACTGTAGCCCCAACTGCCCCCTTTTAAACAAACTCACACTTATATGGGAGAAAGCAGTGGTTCCCCAGTCACAGCCGCTGCAATGCAGTCCCCCTAGTTGGCAGGCAGCACCCTAATTAATATGCTTGAGAGCTCATGACTTATTCATGAGTCCTCGCTGTGCCCAAGTTCCATCTTTTCTTTCCGTATCCCCCCTTTGCAGCTTCTCACCACCTCCTTTGTGGTCACCGGTCCCTATTTATGACACCAGGGGAACAGAGACCTTTAAATGCCTTCTGTTTTGACTGCAACAGGCGGGCGCCAAGATTAAAGTGCTCTCTATGTGCATGCATGAGCACAGGCAGCATCTGGGAAATGCTGGCGACTTGCTATTTGTTTTTTAAGCCCAATCGGGACTAAAATCAAAGGCAGAGCTATACAGGGAACCTGGGGGTCACCAGGAGGCACAACAGGAGATCAGGGACAACCAGAGCAATTAAGATTATCCCCCAGAGGAGGAGTTACACCCTCCTCCTAAATGCTTGGCTTCCATGCCAAGCCTAAGAGTAAAGTACTATAACATGACAACCAAGTGAGTTTTAGCATTAACACACATTAACATTTCTAAATATACACCTGGGGTGGGATGTTCAGACTGTGCCAAAAAGATGCGCAATAGCGGGAGCAGGCGCAAGAGCAGTGTGCCATTACGCAATGTGTGCGATATTCAAACCAAGTGCAGGCCAAGGTGCGCCTGCGCAACACAGTTGAATATCGCACCTGATGCACCATGGCGCAACCAGGGATGCGCAGTGGAGCAGGGCCGATGCACAGTAGCACATCCAGTGATGTGCAGGGACAAGAACAGGAAGCAGGGGTGCACTAGCCATGGATGCACCATTGGCGGAGGAGCATGCAGCAGGCCAGACAGACCAACCCCCCCAAGGCCCCCCATGAGCTGCACATCCAGAGGTGATCTGAACGGACCACCAGCCCATGAACCCCATCACTGATCCAATAGCAGAGGCACGGTGCCCCAGCACACTCCCCCGGCAAACAGTGACCACAACACAAGGAGGGACAGACCCTCCCGCGCCACAGTACCCCACTAATGCTGACCACCCCCTGTACAGTGATCCCAAGACACCCAGCCCAGAAGTATTACCAAACAGTGCATGGCACTGAAGGCTTGCCACCACCACCGTGACAATGCAACCCTGTGCCCCATGGTGCCATGCATGACAGTCCCACCATGATCCCGCAGCAGGCGACACCAGCCACTGATGCCACCGCAGCATACACAATGCCCCCCTGCATGGCCCCCACTGTGGCACAGCAAAGAAGTCGACCCTGCGTCAGTATCCGAGGGACCCCACATGTGACAAGACCCGCCTTGGATGCCACCACCAACAGGACAGCACCCCGCACACCCACCCATGCACACACACTGTCCCAGCACTGGCCCCACCAGACAGCACAGCAGCCCACTGTGGTGCATGGAGGCATGCACCACACAGGATGCAACACAGGGCACAAACAAATCCCCCACCATGTCTCAAGGGTACCCCGTCACAGAGCCACACAAAGCAGGGCAACAGATGCCACTGTCATGTGTCCAATGATGCCATGTACCCATGGCCTGTACACCACCATGGCGCTGGTGAGCTAGCCATGTGGTGCATGCACCATGAACCTGTCCGCCGCCAGCATGCAGTTGGAGCACATGTGACAGACAGCAGACCACAGACACCACCACAGACACCATTGACAGCATGGAGGGGGACAACAACAGCACTGCCCACAGTGTCACCTGAGGCAGATGTGTAATAGACCTGGAGACAGGACGCCAGATGCCATGGCGCTGTGCCCAGAGGGTGGCTGGCATGGACAGCCACCAATGTCATGCCAGCAGACATGCATGCAGTGGAGGGGTCGGCATGACTGTGCGTACCACAGACACGCAAGGGGTTCAGCCGCATGGGCCAGGCAAGCACTTCCAGGGGTGACTGGGACACAGTGCATGCACCTGAGACCACTGCACACAGGCATCCAGTGCACAGGGCACAACATACATGCCACAGACAGGGACCATGGCCCCCACCCACACCAGTGGAGGGGCCCTGCCAGACACACCCACGACCAGGCCGGCACCACCCCCCAGATGCCATGCACACCACTGCACCAAGGCACCAGACGCTCGCTGGAAATCAGTGACCACCACAGTTGTAGTATGAAACATGTCTATAATTCAAAAGGTAACAGAATAAACAATAACTATTTACAGTACTGTATACAAAGTGGGGGAGAAGGGTACAAGGCTACAACTTGGGGGGGACAGACATGGGGCAAGGAGGAACAGAAAGGAGGGGGACAAAGGGGTGTGAGGGACAGGGGGGAAGGAACAGCGTGGGTGCCGCAGGCCGTACTGGTGGCTCCTCTCATCCCTGCACTCCCTGTGGCACCTTCTGTGCCACCGCTGGTCACTCAGCTGCATGCCCTGCAGCAGCTCCAGTGTGGCCGGGGTCATCTGCAGAATCTCCTGAATGTGACGCTCCAGGGCCGTCCAGCATTGTCCACCTAGGACAAGGGAGCAGAGTCATAGAAACATAGAAACATAGAAGTTGACGGCAGATAAGGACCGCAAGACCCATCCAGTCTGCCCATTTCTTTTTCTACCTTATAAATGTGCCATCGGCCTTTGCTCTGTCAGTGACCTATCTATTCATAGTCATTTGTATTGCTCCCTTATGCCTATCCCATGCCTGTTTGAAGCCCTGCACTGTATTCATAGCCACCACTTCTTGTGGTAAGCCATTCCATGCATCTACCACCCTTTCTGTGAAAAAGAATTTCCTCACATTCCCCTTAATTGGCCTCCTCTAATCTCATGCTGTGTCCTCTTGTCCTGCTATTTTTCTTATATTTAAACATGTTAGACTCTTTCACCTTGTTTATGCCCTTAAGGTGTTTAAATGTCTCGATCATATCACCTCTCTCCCTCCTCCTTGCTCAAGGGTATACATATTGAGCTCTGCTAATCTGTCCTCATATGTCTTCTGATGCAGTCCCTGCACCATTTTGGTTGCCCTCTCTGGACTGCCTCAATTTGGTTAATGTTCTTGTGAAGGTGTGGCTCCAATACTGCACGCAGTACTCCAGATGGGGCCTAACAATGTCTTGTACAGAGGGATTATTACCTCCCTTACGACTTGTGATACCCCTACTAATACACCCTAACACCCCCTAGCCTTACCTACTGCTTTAGAGGACTGCTTGATGATTTTAGGTCATCAGTGATGATGATGCCCAAGTCTCTTTCTTCCTTTGTGACTGCTAGCAACTCCCTCAGCCTATAAGTGGCTTCAGGGTTTCTCTTCCCTATGTGCATGATTTTGCACTTCTTTGCATTAAATCCCAGTTGCCATTCTTCTGACCATTTTGCTAGTTTATCCAGATCTCTTCTCATTCTGCCCACCCCATCTGGATCATCTACTCTGTTGCAGATCTTGGTGTCAACTGCAAACAGACAAGCCTTACCCTCTAGTCCATCTGCGAGGTCACTAATGAAGATGTTGAATAGGACTGGCCCCAGGACTGATCCCTGAGGTACCCCACTTGTGACTTGCATCTCTTCTGACTGTATACCATTTACCACCACTCTCTGTTTTCTGCCAGTCAACCAGTTTGCCACCCAGTTGACCAACTTCTGACCCACCCCGAGCCTACCTAGCTTATTTATCAATCTTCTATGTGGAACAGTGTCAAAAGCTTTGCTGAAGTCAAGGTAGGTGACATCAACTGCTCCCCCTTGGTCCACCACTCTGGTTACCCAGTCAAAGAAATCTATGAGATTAGTTTGACAGGACCTTCCTTTTGTAAACCCATGCTGTCTTGGATCCTGTGCCCCTATGGAGTCAGTATGTGTGACTGGCCAGACCCCGGCAGCCCACCCAATGTGCATGGCATACAGCTGTGGGATTCGCCCCTGTGATGGCATGCGACAACCCACAGTGGGTGCGCCCACAAGGCCTGCCTACCCAGGCACCCATAGCCATGCAAACCGCTGCACACCCCCACTGCCCATGCACTGCACAGCACCAACGTGGCCATACAGTGTCATGGCTATGCAGTGTGATGGCAGTAGCACTGCCAGGCACCCAGTGCACACACAGCCCACCTGCAACACCCACCCACACATGCAGTCCCACAGGACAGTGCGGAGTGCACCGTGTGGTGTGCACGGCAGTGAGGCCATGTGCGGGGGGCCATGCCCCACCACCACCCCTGCAACCCACCATGCACAGATGTAAGGTGAAACACGGCACTCATCTTCATCCTGGTCAGCAGGGCACTGCTGACCCATGGCACCACCACTGTGGCCCAGCTGCAAGGCCACACCACCTGTTCCAGCCTGCCATCCCTGCTCATGGGCCAACCAGGCCCTACGGTGATCCTCCGGGCCTAGAGTGCAAACATGGAGAATGTAACATCAGTACAGGCCAGTAACATAGCCCTCCCTTGCTGTATGCATGCCTGCATAGCCCAGCCATGATGCGGTGGTACAGGGTGTACACGAGGCACCCCCAACACCAGCAAAACACAGGTAGGCTCCCCCATGGCATGGCCTGATGACCACTGCGATACCTGGACAGACAGATACTACCAGTGATGTGATGGAGCACCTACCTGGCCATGGCACGGTGCCCCGCTGGGCACGTGCCTGCAGTTACCCTAGGTGGTAGGGGTCCTGCCGCTGGAGGTCCCCATATCAGTGGCGACACTACTCGGCAGTCCTGCTGCACCCCGTGGCTTCCTCAAGGCACTCTGCCACCTCCTGCCACACTGCTGTCTGTGGCCTCAGGAGGGGTACCTAGCCCAAGAGGACACCTGCATGGGCCTCTACCAATGCTACCAAGTTGGCAAGCTCAATTGCTGTCCACATGGGTGCTCTGGTACATGGCATAGTGCAGTGGCTATCAGCAACAAAATGGCACCCTGTAGCGCACTTGCCCCATGTGCGGAGGCAGTGCGGTACTGCACTGCCAGTCACAATCGTGCTGTCACCAGACTGCGCAATAGGGGTACAGCCATGCGTACGCATGGTGCCTAGGGGGCAAAGGTCAGCTGCAGTGTCAAGGGCCTGTCCGTACATGGAGCGCCACAGTGCTATTGGGAAGCCCTGAATGTAGCGCGGTAGGGTGCATGTGTGTGATGCCTTGCAGTGGCCTGCTGCGCTGTGGCGCCATGGTGCCCACGGCACACCATGGCACGAGCGCCCCCTGAGCATACAGCGCACTTGCACCACAGGCACAGTGATGGCCATGCCCTGTACTGCCTCCTGCACACAGCACGTCAGCAGTGCCGCTAGCATCGGCATCAGCACCATGGGCATGCATGGTGTGGTGCCAATTGCGCACGTCACAGTGGTGCGTCATAGCCTGAGCACGCTCAACACCATTGCGCAAGGCGCAACAATGCGATATTCAGCCAGGATATGCAAATCAGCTCATGAGCCATTCCACGGTGCATCCACTGCATTAGTATCCAATTACAGATGCGCCTGCTCTCATTTGCATGCGCTGCACTATTAATATGTGACCTGAGGCTGCATAGGCCATGGATCGGTATTGCAGTCTTTTGAGGTAGGTTGCATGCTTTAGGGATGTGGGGACAGTGGTCTTGGAGGGCTGTATGGGACTGCACAGTCCAAGGTAGCACCTGTCTATCCCCAGGCATGAGCATGACCGAGCGAGAGAAAGAGGAGGAGCAAGGAAGGGTGCAAAGGAGGAGGCCCAACTTTACCAGGGCTGAATCTGATGCCCTGTTCGAGGCATACCTCGACAGGGAACTGCTGCTTAGAAGACAGTGGGGAACACCACAGGTCCATGCTGCAGCATGGGGTGAGGTGGCACGTGCCATCAGCCAGCAGGGCAGCCACCAGCGGTCCGTGCAGGAGTGCAAGAAGAAGGTTGGCACGGACAGGAGGTGGATTAATGACAAGGTGGACACCACTGGAGGAGCGAGTGGCCAGCAGCATGTGGCGTAGTGCCGTCAAGGGTGTTCCTGGTGGTGGCTTCCAGATGGGTGGCAGCCCATCACTACATGGTAGGTCTGGCACTGGCAGTGTGTGGGTGGTAGTAGGGCATGCCACAGGGCCAGGCGGAGCCACTAACGGTACTGTGTTCCTTTACAGCTCCTGAGCATACATGGGGCAGCGGTGGTGGGTTTGTCCACCGAGGGGGAGGCCCTGGACATGGAGGAACACCCATCCACCTCCACAGGTGTCTGAGGGACCAACCATCTTCATACCTGCACGTCTGTCTGGACTGATGCCGGTGGTGCGGGTGCGGACATGGCCCTGCCTGTGTCCCAGCATGACACCGCCCCACACGGATTGGGACCTGCTCCAGCACTGATGATGACGTGACACACTGCCTGGACAGTGATGTATGTATGACACAGGATGGTCCCACAGATGGCAACCGCCCAGGCGGTTCCGTGGGTGGTGCTGGCGTGGCTGCCTGCACAACAGCCCATACCCAGGCTGCATCTGCATGCTCCAGTGGGGCAGCATTGGTGTGCAGCCAGGGTGGTGAGGCTGTTGCTGCTGCTGCGGCTGCACCGGTGTCCCCTGGTGATCGGCAGCCAGAGGGGCAGCGCCAGCAGATGGCCAATGTCAACGTGGGGGCAGGGGCGGGGGCAGTGGCAGTGCACCGCGTGTGGACGTACCCCAGAATGGCAGTGCTGTGCAGCGTCCACCGTCAAGGGGTACTGGGCAGCAGGGCCAGGAACACCATGGGGGACAGCATGCTGGGCATGCAGATGACCCCTTGGATGACAACAGCCATCTTCTTCAGGCCTCAGTAGATCAGCAGATGCAGCTCGTGGTGGCAGTGGATGCGCTCAGTGCGGTTCTGCACCAGGCAGAGGAGCAGTGCAGCAGGGACCATGGATTGCTCCTGGCAGAGTTGGCCCAGCAGTGGGCGGATGTGACCACTGCCATTGACGGGCAGACCACTGCAGTGGCGACTGTCATGGCTACACTGGCCACCCAGTTGGGTGCCCAGCCGCTGCACATGCCACAGAGTGCTATGTCCAACCCCCATTCCCGGCGTTGTGCGACCCCTGCTATGTTGACGCAGGGTTCGGCTGTGGGCATACCAAGCACGCCTGGTGCAGGCATGTTTGGTGGCTTGCAGACCCCTGCACAGACGCAGTCACATTCATGCAGTGTCACCCCTGGGGGCCCCTTGATGCCACCCCATGAGGCCACTGGTCAGCCTGGCATGGCTGGCAGGTCTTGGTGGGGCTGCCCACGCATCCGTGGTGGCCGTGGTACTGTGCCACATGACTGATCCATCTCCCTCCACAGCCACTGTCTGCCACTGCCCTGTGTGCACTGTGGTGTTCTTTGTGCGACACACAGCCCTGCACACACTTGGTCCCTGTGCACACCCTCCCGGCTGCTGGCCACTGGAGCATGTGCATGATGATGCCTGCGTAGTGCTGTCCGCCACTGTGCAATGGTGTTCAGCATCTGAGGCATGCACAGTGCCAGCCACTGGGCATGGTTGTGTGTGGTCCTGTGGGGGTGTGGGGGTGCCTGTTGGGGTGGGTGTGCCTTTTGCCCTGTGTGCATGTGTTGTGGTGTGTGTGCGTGTGTGTGCGCATGATGTGTGCAGCCCTGCCTGTCCCTGCCATCGTGTGTGGTCCCCCGCTCATTCCCATTCCCTTTACGCCCCTGGTGTCCACCCCTGCCTGTCTGTGGGCTGTGCCCTTGCCCTTGGTGGTTGCACATGGCCCCGTTGCCTACCTGTGTTGTCCAAAGTGCTCCTCTGCGATGGTGTTCCGGTGCTGCTGTGCCATCTGGGCCAGCTGGGGGTCCCATAATGCCCAGGTGGTGGCTGCCCTACACCAGCTGGACCGGTGTCCTCATAGTCCCCACCACTGTCCCCCTCCTCAACCTCAACGGCTATCCCACAGTCGGTTGCCATGTTGTGCAGGATACAGCAGGCCAGAAATAGCCCACGGGCCTTTGAGGGCTGTACTGTAGGGCACCGCCTGACGTGTGCAGGCAATGGAACTGTGCCTTCAGCATCCTGAACATCCACTTGATGACATTTCCGTGTTGGGGCATGTGCCTCATTGTACCGTTGCTGTGCTGGGGTCATGGAGCGCCGGTATGGTGTGAGCAGCCAGGGCCATAGAGGGTAACCACTGTCACCTGTGTGTAGAGGGGAGTCATTAGCATGGTGATCTGCATCACTGTGCCATGGGCCATCATGACCATTACCCATGGCACCCCTGCCAATGCCCCACACCCCCCCATATCTGCACACATCATCCAGTGTGCTATGCATACTCACCTACCAGATGGCCAGTTTGATGTCCCCACTCTTGAACCTGTGGCACAGTGCAGACTGGTGCCAGATGAAGGCATTGTGTGCTCCTCCAGGGTGCATGGCACAGACACTGATTATGCGCCCCCTGGCATCGCACTCCACCTGGCAGTTGACACTTGGGTAGCCCTTGCAGTTGATGTACGCCACCCCCTCGGGGCCAGGTGGCATGCGGATGCCTACATGGGTGCAGTCTATGGCTCTGAGCACACCAGACAGCCATGCTACTCTGTGGAACTCCTGTATGTGTGCTGTGCACTCCGCCTGTGTGCTGGGGAAATGGATGTACTCCGCAGCATGTGGCAGCAGTGCGCTGAGGAATTGTGTAAGTAGGCGTGACGTGGCTGACTGAGTTATGCCTGTCATGTCCCCTGTTGGTCTCTGGAAGGTGCCTATGGCAAGCAGGCACATGACGGCTGTGACCTTCATCTCCACAGACAGTGCATGGCTCTGTCGTGTGGGTGCCTGCATCTCATCATTGCACAGCTCACAGAGTTGCCTCAGAATCACCCAGTTCAGGCAGTACTGTCCCACAATCTCAGTGTCACTATACTATTCGGAAGGTGGCGCGGGCTTGGTATAGCCTGTTCTGGGCATATCGCTAACGGGCCCTTCCACGGCCGTGCCTCCCTGCTGCCTGCCTTCTCACACCCCTCATTACCGCCTCCATCTGGAAGGTGGCACTGGCCATGTCCCTGGCTGGTGTCCCCCCCCCGGGTGGCTGTCTTCCTGTTCCCCCCACTGTGTGTTGCTGGTGCTGCCCCTGCACTGGGTTCACCTCCGGGCTGTTCACCTCTGGGTGCCCTGCCTCTTGCCACTGCCCTCCATCCACTATAGCACTCTCAGGCCCTCTCGCACACACAGGCACAGGCACACACACTCCTTCTCTCACTCAGGCACACCTCTGGTGGGCCCTGTCCAACTCCTGGCCACACCTGCCCCCTGCTTCTTGTCTTGCCTCCCTACCACTCTGTCTCCATGCTCCTTCCTGTGGCTCCTCTGTGGTGCATTCATCCTCCCCTCTCTTGCTCCCTTTTATTTTCACTAATTTCTGCTGTCGCGCAACTTCCACTTGCTCCGCTACTGCGCACGTCGCCTACTGATGAATATCGCACTGCGCATGTTATTCCTGGTTTCGCCCCCTGCAGTTGTGCATGCATTCATTACTGTTGTGCTATGGCGCATTGCATGTTGTGCTGCGCTGCCGCTCCCGCTGAATATCGCACGATGGCACTTTTCCGCTCTTGCGCTGGTGCAACCCTATTGTGCATGGCGCATCTGCTCTGAATATCCCACCCCTGGTTTCTAACTATTATAACATCAACCACTTAATACAGAAAAACATTATACTGTATATGGTGCAGTAAAGGACGTCCCCTTTAATTAACTCACTGGCCATATAGGATGTGGCACCCACATGTTTAACCTTCAGAATCATAGGAACTTAAGTACCTCATACTATATTTGTACCACTCTTTCCCTTTGTGCTTTTTCACCTCTCTCTTTTCTTTGTTGCTGCCTTCCCTTCAGAGCTGGGGGGCGGTCTAACACTAACAGGGCACATGAACACCCTTGCCAGGGACCTGGGTGTGATATATACTCCCTTGTGTACTACAGATAAGGGCAGGTCAGTGGGCATCCCTGGTGCATCATAAGTCAACTTCAGTAGGGGCCGTACAGTCCTCCCTGACATTCTGGGGGTTTCTTGCACTTCAGGTTTAGTGGCTACCTCCTGCTCAGAGGCAGAGTCTATGTCACTTTCCCCTTGGCCTGTGCCTTCTTCTTCAGCGGGGGCAGGGTGCTGCAGCTCTTCCTCTCCTTTGCCACTCTGTCCAGGAGTGTTGTCTTGAGGCCATTCAGAGGACCCAGTTGAACTAATGTTTAAATTCAATGTGGGCTCCCCAAAAAGTGTTTCTTCGGGGGGACTGCTCTGGAGCCACTCAAATGGCTCAGCCAGACTAGTATTCAAGTCTGAAGTGGTCCCTTTGAGGGGGGTAGAAGGAGCAGACTCCCCTTCAGCACCCTGGTCCTCGGGCACAGCCATGTCCAACTCTCCATGTCTGTCAACCATGGGGACCTCTGTGTCACTTGCACTGAGCCCTTCTATCACAAGACCAGTCTCTAACATCAGGGACAGTCCCTCAAAACAGTCTTTCTAGTTCAGTGGTAAGGTAAAAACACACAGGCATGTCCTCAGACTCTCTGTCTGATTCATCAGCTGAATCTTCTTCCTCGGGTACCTTCTGTAACTGGGCAGGTCCAGCCCCTGTAGCATCTCCATCTTTCTGCTTCTGCTGTCTGCATGCAGCAGCTCAAGTGGTTGGAAGAACAGGTGGCTCTATCCAATCAGTCTCTGACCCAATAATTTTATCTCTGATGGGAAGGAGGTGGTTCCTGTGCATCACTTTGCACCCTCTGGTTTCTCCCTTTGGTCAAATCTTGTATACAGGTAGTAATTCCAGCTTCTCAACTACCACATATGGTGTACTTCCCCACCAGACAGCAATGTTATGTTTCCCAGCTATGCCCAGACTCCTCAGTCCTTAGTCACTGTGCTCCAAGTCTTGAGCCTGCACTTTTTGTATCATATCTCAATTGGCCTGATTTTGCTTGGTGTCTCTCTCTGAGACTAGTTGATAGGCATCATTCAACTGTTGATTCAGCTTTCTCACATATTGCAAGTATTCATTCTCTTTGATGCCATCCGCTGACACTCCAAAGCAAAGGTCCATGGGGAGGCGGGCCTCCCTCCCAAATATAAGACAATAAGGAGAGAAACCTGTGGCATAATTTCTTGTGCAATTGTATGCGTGGACCAGAGTGCTTAGTCGTTGGCTCCAGGTATGCTCGTCTCTTGGATACAGGGTGCCCAGCAGGTTTAATAGGATTCTGTTGAATCTCGCAGGCTGGGGGTCACCCTGGGAGTGGTAAGGTGTGGTTCAGGACTTTCTGATACCCTATAAGTACAAGAGCTTTTTTATCAACCAGCTCTTGAAATCACATCCCTGTTTTGAATGGATTCTTTGAGGTGCTCCGTAGTGGACAAAGAACTTCTCGACCAACACTTTGGCCACCATGGAGGCCCTCTGGCCCTTAGTGAGGTAAGCTTGAGCATACCAGGTGAAATTATCTGTAACCACCAATATGTTGGAAATATTCCTGGAGTCTGGTTCCAATGTGAGAAAATTTATGCACGCTAATTCCATCAGTGCACTGGCACTGATATTAACTAGTGGGGCAGCCTTTTGGGGAAGTGCTTTTCTCTGTATAGCCACCGACAGTTCTTGCAATAATATTCTATACATTCTCCCATCTTGGGGCAATAGAATCTGCTCTTTACCAATTCCAAGGTGTGTTCACTGCCCAAGTGGCCCATATCATTGTGTGGGACTTTCATCACCAGGCCTTGAAAACAATCAGACAATACCAACAGCACATGGGGTGCCCCCTGCTGGTCCTGAGTCACTCGGTAGAGCAAACTTTCCTTTAGCTGCAACTTCGACCATTCTCTGAGTTATAACTGTGCATGTGGAACACTAGCTTTTACTTGAGCTGGGTCTCCTTTCCTCTGAAGCATTTGAATTACCTCCCCCATAACAGAACTGTCCTGCTGCTCTTTTTGTAAGTCCTGAGCAGTCAGCTGTGGCAATGACCTCATGTCCAGTGTGGTAAGGTGGCAGAAAGCAATAGGAAGGCAACTCCCAGATGCTTCTAAACAGTCCACCAGTCGAGGGACATCTTCGAGAGAAGGGGATTTGTCACCATCAAATTTCTTACACAACGCTTTTACCACTTGTTCAGGTATCTTGACCCAGCTGGAATGCTCAGTCCCCTGAGTTAAAATGGTGTTGGGACAAGACATCAGCATCTATATTATTCAGCCCAGGCTGGTACTCTACACTATAGTCATAGGTAAACAGGGCCGACAACCACTGGTGACCGGCTGCATCTAGTTTGGCTGTGGTCTGTACATAAGTAAGTGGGTTGTTGTCAGTCTTCACCGTAATCTTTGTCCTGTACAGGTAATCATGAAATTGGTCCACAATAGCTCACTTCAATGCTAGAAACTCCAGCTTGTGGATGGGATACCTTCTTTCTGAAGGGTTGAGACTCCAGCTTGCATATGCCACTGGATGCAGACCCTCTGGATATTCTTGATACAATACTGCCCCTAGGCCACTGAAACTTGCATCTGTATGTAGGACATAGGGTTTCTGTGGGTCAGTCTAAGCAAGCACCGGTGCATGAGTCAGGTAGTATATAATGTCATCAAATGCTCTATCACACTTCCCAATCCACTGGGAGCCAAAAGGTTCAGATGATCAAAAATAGGTTGTTCAGCTTGGCCTCCTGGGCAGGGATCTTCTTGTTCTTACTTGTTGGAGGATACCCCTGTAATAAGTTCAAAAGAGGCCTGACTACTCTGGTGTAGTCCCTCACGAATCTCTGGTAATACCCACAAAAACCCGGCAGCCGTTGTAGTTCTTTCAGGTTTCTGGGTTTAGGCCAGGTGGTGAGGGCCTCCACTTTACTGGGGTTGGTCTGAATGCACAGGGCAAAGATGATGTGTCTAACATATTTGAACGAGGACTGAAAGAATTGGCACTTATCAACAGAGAGCTTCAGGCATAGGAGCCGACTTCATGGGTTCTTGGGTGCTCTAGCACCCACAAAGTTGCCATAAGCACCTTTAATATTTCAAGTGCAGCCTGCAACAAAGGATTATTAGGGAACTTAGTCACAGAAAAAATACTACCTACTGGCAATGAGCACCCACAAAGATTCTTAAAAGTTGGCATTCCTGGCTTCAGGCAAATTCTTCCAGCCAGTCAAACACCTTTAGCAGCCATGACTCATGCTCTTCCAACATCTTTCCAAACACAATAATGTTGTCTAAGTAAACCAAACACTCCAGCAGGTTCATGCTCCCCACAGCCCTTTCCATAAGGCACTGAAATGTCACAGGGACACCCAAAATGCCCTGAGGCATCCTCAAAAATTAATAAATTCCTAGGGGGCATATAAAAGCTGTCTTCTCTGATCCTGTGGAGCCATGGGAATTTGATAATACCCACTTCTTAAGTCCAAAACTGAAAACCACTGGCTGCCACTCAAGCAGTCCAGAGCATCTTGTATATGTGGCATTGTATACTGATCTGGCACCGTGCGTTTGTTCAAGGTGTGGTAGTCCACGTACATCCTAATAGACCCACTCTTTTTCCTCACCACCACTATAGAAGACGCATAGGTACATCTGGACTCCTGGATGATGCCTGCAGCCAGCATCTCCTGAGATGTCTGAATCTCTCCCTGAAGGGGTGCTCATCTGTGAGCATTATGCAATGCTACTCTCCCCATAATGCAGCCAACATCACACTCATGCAAAGAAAACACATTTGTCCTGGTAGCCAGATTCTTCTGAATACGCTCCTTCCACTCCTCCGGGATGGGGGAGTTGCTTAACTCAAACAAGACAGGGTCAATATCACCATAATCACTTCTTCCTCGAGCAGTGAGCTGCACCACTGTGTCGGCACAGTAGACCCTGGCTAATGTCTGGCTTCTTCTGACAACCACTTCTCTGTTGGTTGTGTTCCTCACTTGCACTGTCACTCTTCGAACAAAGGCATGCACCTCAGCCAGTAAGACACTGGGTTTCACTAATAATCCAGCCAGCAATCCCTGTTCCTCAGGGGCATCTAGCATTAAAATTTTGTTCTTGACCTCCTGTTTTAGCTTCACTCCTCCATTGATATTACACTCTGCGTTGGAGGGCAACACAGTCTCCTCGGCATCTCTCCTCCAAACTATGCGCAGAGATTCATCTACTCCTTCAAGGGGGGTTTGCCCTTGTCTCTTATAGGCCTCCTGGACCACCAGACAAATGGGCAATTTCTTCCCTCGCTGTTCTTCTTCTGTGGCTTAGCAAAGCTGAGCAAACCTCCCAAACATGAGGGCATTTGTGCCCACCAGCACCAGTATACTGTCCTACACACCAGTCTCAGGACAGATTAAAACCAGGGTCTCAACTGCACCTCCCACTCCAGCTACATTAGTGGGGAAAGCCATCCATACTCTGACATATCCGAGGTAGGGGTAAGACTTCTCACTAAGCCCCCACATGTGTAGTCCTTCCAAAGGTTGCAACTTCAGGTAGGATAAGTGTCTGTGATACTAGGTCTTGAAAATGATAGTGACCTGGGAGCCACTATCAAGGATGGCATGGGTGGGGACTCCCTGTATGGTGACAAGGGTCTCAGTTGATGGCCCCACTAGCCTATTCATATCAAGGGGTGCATTTGAGGTAGCTTTTGCTGAAGAGGCTTTTACATTAGCTATGGAGCTGGTCCTGCATGAGGCCCTGGGAAATGCTCCTTTACCGGGCCCCACTGAAGTTTCCCTGTGACTTTCCTTCCTTGCCCAACAATCTGTTAGCCACTCGAAGGGGATCTGCTGGTGCTTGGCACCCTCTCCAGTAATGCCCATTCCTTCCACAATGGTAACAGATTATCCTTTCTCACTTAGGTTGCCGGGGTAATAGGCCTCAGGAGGTGGTAGAGGTGGTGGATAGCTTGGGGTTACTGAGTACACTAAGGGAACAGAAGTGGAAACTTGGGCAATTGTGAAGGGGGCAAGAGGGGGAAACTAGGGCTGTTGCTTGGGCCATAGCTACTGGTTCGGGAGCCCCTGCCCTTGCCACTCCCTGGGTCTTTAGCTCTTGACTCGGTTCCTGCAACCAGGCTTCAATCTGAGGTACTCTAGGGGGCAGTGTAGGTGAAATCCCCAGGCCCATCATGGGAAGATTGACAGAGGCTGCCTGAGTGGACTGTTCAGCGGAAACTTCAGGGGTCCTAATAGGAACAACACCAACCTTATCCAACATTTCCCTGCATTCTTGCAGTAACTTTTTACATCTGATACCTCAGTTGGGGAAGTGGCTTCCTGAGCCTGGGCAGTAGCTACTAAAGTGGGCCGTACCACCCATTTTATGTCCCTTTCCTCCACCTCCCTCACCTCCCTAAGCAGCACCCGGAGCGGAGGCGTGTTACTCATTTTGTCTTTCAGGCCCAACTTTAGTATCAAAACTTTGAGTACTGTGCACCACTCAGTACTTGTTCTAACCTAGTCTTATTCAAGTCAGAGGCCTGGATCCGTCCCTTTCCTATATACATTCTGCAGAGCCTTCTCCAGCCTCTGCACATATTCAGACAAAGAGTTCCCCCTTCTGCTGGAAGATTGCTCTGAACCCCCACCATAAGTCTTCACATGTCTCTGTGCTACCAAAAGCACTGTCCAAGGCAGCTATATAGTCTTCTACCTTGGCATCAGGGTCAGTGGTCCGGAGGGACCAAATAGCATCGAGAGCAGGAACCCACAAGCTCTCTGCTAACCTTTTTCATTTTTCTCCTTCACTGCACTGCCAGTCTTGGAGCAGTGGTAACACATAGTTTATCCATGACTCATAATCCTCCTACCCCATGGGAGTAGGCTTATCCTCTACAACATCCTCAACTTCCTATAAGATTCCATAGGGATGGGCACCTGCCTGGGCCAAGCCTCACATCTGGCTCAGAGGTCCATAAAGGGTCAGGCTCTCCTCCCCCCCGGGGAAACCACATTAGACATTGTCACTATAGCCCAGACCTCTGCCTTGCCCTCTACCTCGATGGCCTCTGGCACCCAGGCAACCTCTATAGCATTTATACATTCCATCAGAACAGTTAACATCCCAGTACCTGAATCAAGCATTCGTCCCCACACCTTCACTTTACCCAATTTCATTATGGCGGACAAGTGCTTTTCTATTTTACTCTTGTCCATCTTGGGGTGAGGGGTACCCCTAACAGCAACAACGTCCTCTGAGGGTCCATTCTAATACCCCTGCTCCATTCCACCAACCTCACTTTATCTTTTTCTTGGGCCTACATTTCAGCAGGGGGGGAGTAGACTTGGGTGCTAGGACCCCACAGGGGTCTTTAGAGTTGGGTTCTCCATGATGGGTATGGCTGGTGAACAGGAGATCCCAGTGGTGCCTCCAAAGATGTAGCACATGTGCCATGTGCCAGTGGGCTACTACCCCTGCTGTTGTCCCTCTAACAGGTTAAGAGGCCTGGGTCCTGCTATGGTGGTGTTTGGGGGTCCTATCCCAAAGATAATAAAAATAGCATGGTGCCTCCACCCAGAGAGGATTAGAAGTAGGTCAGGTGACTAGCTGGTATAGCCCCCTGGGATGCTGCACCTACCCACCTCCCCTACCAACCACCCTGCATGCTGGATACCCAACATAGAGGATAGTGTATGGGCAACAGTGAACAACAACAGTGTTGTTCACTTCGAGAGGTTGTCATGACAGCCGTTAAAACCTTGAGAGCGAAGCTCGAGAGGTTTTTGGATGTCATGACACCTCGAGAAGTGAACGGTACTGTTGTTGGTCACTGTTGCCCATACACTGTCTTTTATAGTGTATGGGCAAAATCTGTACCCTGAAACAGCGTAAGACTACCACCATGGTCACGCTGTGATGTTGATGACTCCCCGCCACTCACCACCATGTAAAATCACTACAGTCCAGCCAGTTCCATAAAGATAGTCTGACTTCCGCTGTTTTAAAAATAAATACAGCTGTCCTGCTGTTTGCTGGCCACTACTAAAAAACCGGCACTCACTGTAAGAGTTTGATGTCCTCCTGTGCCATTGGTGAACTGCGTGGACATTTTTCGAGCGGCTTCAAACCGCAACTTGCGCATGCGCAAACACAATCTGAGCTGTTGTACCATCATTGTGACGTACTCACGATGGTACAACAACATCGTGATGTCACATCAATGGTACAACAACTCTAGGAAAAGCTAGATTTTTAGAATCAACAACGTTCTAACATACACTATGTAACCACTACCAGGTATGCCATTTCTATCTGACAGCTCTACCAGGTGGGCTGGGTTCGGGGAGGAATATGTCACTCAGCACATTGGCTAGGTTTGGCCACTCTGCACAGGGGCACCCAAGTAACTCCGGACAAAGGAAGCAATAACTGTAATGTCCAATACCAGTACTGGGATTCTAAAGTGTGGCTTTTATTCACATCCAACAGAATAAACAAAGCATCGATGGACCCCCACGGGGCTATACTCCTGGTAATGCAGATTTAAGGAGACCAGAACACATCCTCATCACTTTAGCCCTCAGGCTCGGAAACACACTGGGCACACAGCCCGAACTTGTACACTGCTCTGGGTTTTCTCTGGCTCGGCTCCCTTGCCAGCCACTTGGACACTTTCCATATAGCATGGAAATATTTACTGGTGGCTCCCTAAACCACCTATGAGCAATTCTGCTCCATAAGGGAATCTTCCTCATTAATCCCACATCTGGGTACTTTCCTCAGACACTGGCCAAGTACCTCAGAGAAAGCAACAGGTGTCCCAGAGCAAATCCGTAGAGGTGAATTTGGTTACTACTGATGGGGGGCCTCCCACCTCTCGTTCCCACAATTCATACCCGGCCATTTCTCTGGACTGTAAACACCTCATCCTTTAAAACACTTTGCTGTGCAGATTCTTTTTAAATGTATTTCACATTCAATCTACTGTCTTTACATCCCATTTGTGCTGGACTTGAACATACTTAATAAGTGGCTTTGTCCATTACTCTAGACCCCCCACAGAGTTAAGCAGTCCACTCCCCACATCTGCCAAACTGTACTTGGCTGTCTTTTCCTGACCCCACAGTAACAGTCCCTTTAGTTTCATCTTGATGCAGGTGAAAACACATGGCCCTTTAGCAGAGCGAACTCACCCTTCAGTTGCAGGTGCCCCACAGGCATTCCCTCCTCAAGGAACTCTCTTCCAGAGCTTCTGGTGCCTCAGCACGAACTTAAACAGGCAGCTTCTTTTCCTTAGCCGGACCAAGGGGGTTTTCCCCTGGAAACAGGCTGATACCTTGCCCCATCCCTGCAGGGATGGGGCCCTGAACTATTGAAAGCGGTCTCCACCACTTCAATATGCAGTTCTTGTGTTCCTCTTCAGGTGGAAACACACACCCTCTTAACATAGCTTAGAGCTCTGAGGGCCTGCACTCAGCAGAGCACCTCTGCTGCACTCTAAAGACTCTCTCTCTGACTGACTTCTAATTCCCCAACGTTCTTCGCTAACCTCCAACTGCAACATTCCAGTGTGGCTTATGCAGCTGCGAGAGTTCTAAATGATGTCATCCTTCAGTCTCAGCTGAGACTGAGAACAGAGTGAGACAGTGTGAAATCCATTTACCTGGAGTTTCACAAGCTGACTTCCCTGCTTACCACTAGGTCTTACTGGGGTTCTAGTAACCCCGGGTAACAGGGGGGTTACACTGTAATTCAGTACCATTATGAACCATGAACAGTAATGCTTTGACAGACTCAGAGAATTCACAAGCACACACACACAAACAATTTCAAACAGTAAACCACAGCTTTATTGGAGGTATAGGACTATGGAAGGGGGTACTGGGATCAAGGATGGCTGTGGATAGAAAAAATGGTTAATGATATAGCAACATACCAAACACTGGGGCTCCATAGGCTGAAGCCACCCCTACTGGTACCAGTGTTTCCCAAATGTTCTTAGGGGTTCCCACTAGGTGCAGGCCTGGTATGGTTGGCCGGCAGTTGGAGCCCTGAAATATTTTAGAAACTTGAAAATGTTTAATAAGCAATTCCTCCTTTCTCCTTCCAGGAACCAGGTCCTGGGTACTCATGGTTTGAAGCTCTCAGCACCAGGGGAAAATGGAGCTCCTTGATGTTGTGCAGCAAACTGGGAAACAGGCAGGGCCAGGATCTCTCCATCTGGATGGAACTTGCTCAGGGATCTTGCAGCTGGTCATCTTGATTGTAGTTCTGGCCGCTTGACACCTTCAGCCGCTTCTGGCACACTGCAGAGCACTGTGGCAGGACAAGGCCCAGACCTAAAAGTGGCCCCACAGCCCGGCTCCCACAATTGGAGCGCCCTAGCACACGGGTGCAAGACCCGTGACTTACCGAGACAGTGAGTCCCATTTGGGAGTGGTTAGCAAGTTCCCTCCCTGGCTCTGGGTGAGAATTCCAGAATGGTGAGGGTCCTTCTGCAGTCCTTTCACTGAGCTCTCAACAAGCAAGATTCTCCAGATAGCCACTCCAATAAAGTCCAGTGCCAATTTTGGTGGGTTTTAGCCTCTGTTTTGATCAGTGCCAGTGCAATCCAGCAGTGGGAAAACTCAGCAGCAACAGCCCCCTGCACACCAGTCCACACTTTCAGTTTAGCAGTGTCCAACTCCTTTCCTCGGCTACAGCAAGACCTCAGCTGTCAGTCACTTTAGCCAGTTCACTCAGGACACACACACAATTCCTGGCTAGCACCCCCATGACCAGAGATGCTCTACCTCTTCAAGAAAAATGCAATTGCTGTCCATACAAGTAAAGGAGCTCCCAGCAGCAACTGTAGTACTCAGCTAATCTGCTCGATCCTTTCGTCTATCTCAGGTTCTCAGTGCAGGGTGTCTGCAACATTTAGTCTCTCTGATGAATAGCAAGCAACTGTTCCATACCTAGGGAATCAGCACCAAAGTTCAGTCTCTTGCTCTCTTTCCCCTTCTCATGCTGTTTCTGCCACACAGCAGTCTCCAATTTCATCAATCTCCAATTCAGCAGTACAGTAATCTCCACCTAGGGCCTGGGTAAGCCCCTCACATCCAGAGTCCACTCTCACAAGGTACTCCTGACTCGTACAGAGCCTGGAAACAGACTGAAGAAATTCCAGAAAATCTGCACTGTTTCAGCCAAAAATCCAATGTTCTGATTGGCTGTTTAAGCCTTTCGATAATTGATAGCCATTGTGATCAATATTATCTGCTCGTTTATTGGGGCATGATCTAGGCACCAGAATTAGTCCCCTCCTTTTCCAAGGAGTCCCTTTGAGTCAGTTTTTGGGTACCTAGATCACTGATTGGCTGCCAGAAAAGGTTAGAGTGTTATCAAAATGTTATCCCCCAGTCTGTCTGATGCAGTCCAACACAGTTCCCCATTTGTTTGACAACAGTGCAGGTAAGCAAATCACTTTATTCATTTGTCCCACAGTTTTGTATCTCCAACTGCCCCCTTTTAAATAAGTTCACACTTATATGGGTGAGAGCAGTGGTTCCCCAGTCGCTGCCTCCTCAATGCAGTACCCCTAATCAGCATGCAACACCCAAATTAATATGCATGAGGGCTCATGACTTATTCCTGAGCCCTTGCTGTGCCCAAGTGTGGTGACTGGACTCAGTAGGGTGGTTCGTCTCTTCTGGTCAAGGAGAGGCAGGCACAATGGTTCCAGGTACAAACAGATAGCTTTTATTGGTAGCCTCCACTGGTTCCACTGGAAAATAATGGGCTCGGTGATTGTCATGCACAAAGCAGTGCTTAGAAGTAGAAGGCAATTGCACAGGTCTAAAAGGATTAAATGTAGGGGTAAACAGTCATACACATACTATCAATATGTGGTATACCTCTAACAGGGTCGGGTCACCTAGTGCCCTATGTGCAGATGTAGATAATAATAACTTTCAATACTTAACCACTTTGGCTAAGGACAATTAGAAAATAAATATCAGTTATAGTCCGACAGTCCCATAGGAGGAGCAGTCTTTTTGGTGCAGTGCAGGTGGTTGCTAGCTAGCTTTGAGGAATGGGGTACAGTACCTAAGTGACCAGTCAGTCTCATTGACTAGCAAGATGGCTAAGGACAACAAGATGGAGAGGAAGATGAAAAAAGATGAAGGCTGGTCTGGAGCTGGAGATGCAGGTGATGAGAGGATGGAGGATGATTGAGGCGATGTCCTTTGGTGGCGATAGCGGATCCCCTGATGAGTTGCTGCCCAGCCGAGGAAGGGAGCTATGGCCACCTCGAAAAAGAATTTCCTATTCACGTACTGTGGAGGGACCCTCATTATCATGAGGCGAGGTGGCTCTTGAACTGACTAGACTGGTGGGGGTACAGACTACCACTATGCTGGCTAATGCAGTCTTTCGTTGTCTTTGGGGGTTTCTGGCAGGCTGGGCGGAAGGCCTTAGATGCTTGGAGATCAAAAGGCAGATGATCCCCTGAACTCATGGGTGCAGGCTATTGCAGTCTGCGTAGGGCAATTAGTTTGGGTGGTGGGACAACCACAGTTGGGCAGTCTGTCCACTCCCCCATGGCAACAGCTCAGACTTGGGGAGTAGAGAGAACTGACATGGCTCGATGCAGCTGGTGATGGGGCAGGCAGTTCAAGCCCCTTCCGGGACAGTTCAGAAATCAACTGGTAAAGGTTCAGGGCAGGCAAGTTCAGCCCCGATGTGGATAGGTAACTTTGGTGGGTACAGGGCAGGTAGTTCAGGCCCTGTTGCAATTCTGAACAGACCCTGATGCAAATAGTTTAGTCAGTTAAGGATCAATAATATCCCTGGATGTAACTCAGGGAAACACTGTAAATAACAATGACACAATAACAACTGTTCTTTTTACCAGGGCCGGGGTTTACCTTATGGTCAAGGTCAAGGTGACAGGCAGCACAGCGTCAACCTGGACGTTCCCTCAATCCACAGGTCCCAGTAGCTCCTAGCAAGCAGTGCCAGGTGAAAATGAGATGGCTGATTGGGGCGGTCAGGCTCCCAGTGAAGGGCTTGGACCTCTGGGGAGGGGTGTGGCTGAGCTATGCAGGGTGCCCCGCCTTAGCTCTGCCCTCCCAAGTACTAGCACTGCAGCAGACCTATTGGTACAGGGCTGGGACCTAGCCCTGCTTCCCATGCACATCAATGGACACCCCTTTAGCTCCTGGTCCCACCCCTGCACTCTTGGCCTGTGTGTGCTGCCCACAGTTGTATTCCCCATGTAATCCAGGAGGTGGTGTAGCACAGTGGTTCAAGGCTCTGAAGTGCCAACCTGGAGATCTGGGTTTGAATCCCAAAGCCCCCAACTGCACACTGTGTGACCCTGAGCAAGTCACCCAACTTCCCTGTGCTCCCAGATCGCACCTCTAAACAAGCTTCAGCTTAGTGTGTCTCTCATACAAAAAAAATAAAAGAATAAAGATCCTCCCCTTTTCCTCTTTGCCCTTAGGCACTGGGGCTCAAATCCATGATGCCCCATTTATTTATTCCCTTGTGGGTGCTCTGCCCACTTTTGCCTCCTCCTTCCTTATTGCCTGCTTAGGTACCTCTGGCACTAGGTAGAAAATGTTTGATTGGCTTTCATCCCACTTACCGCCTGGCCCAGGTCTTCAGGGGACCAGGGAGATAGTTGGTGGTGCTAGTGGGGTTAGCCGGGGAGTTGGCTCTCCCCCCAACATCTCATTTAGCTTAATCCACCGCTGGGCAGAACCTAACAGCAGGGGCAGCTGTTTTCACCCAGACACAAGTCGCAGTGACACACTTCAGTCTGGGCTCTAAATCACTCCTCTTCTTCGATGCAGCGTGGACTGCAGCACAATGGGGACACAGTCCGCAGCTGCTGCAGCACTAGGTATGCTAACAGAGGATGAGGAGAAGAACACCACTGGCCACCACCACTCACTGGAATAGGACTCTCGGCTCTGTCGGGGAAGGAGGGGAAGCTCCACCACATCATAGGGTGGACAGGCACAAGAGGCAGCGCCCCTGCAACCAGAAAGGGGGGGAGAGAAAAAAACAAACAGTCAATGCACGGGGCACCGGAGAAGGGGAGGAGATTAAAAGGAGCAGTCCCACTTCCTTGTGCAGCCCACAGAGAACTAAGCAAAGGTGCGACCTGACTACCATGCAGCTGACTTGTAAGCCAGCTCAGAGCAATAACCGGGGCGCAGGACTTGGAGGGGGGGGGAACAGAAATGATGTGCACCACAGTTTGCTACAAAAGAAAAGGATCTAGCAGGCCAGGTGGACCCCCGGAGCCAATGACAGAGGGAAACCCAAGTGAGAGGTTGGCTACTGCTGCTGTTGGAGTGCTGCTGGGCCCCCTTCAAGCTGGAGGACATTTGCTGCTGCTGAATAATAATAACAAACTTTATTTATATAGTGCGCTTCACAATGTATCGGAGCACTGCACAGCAAACAGCAACTAAAACCATAAAATATTGAAATACTATTCAATATTTCAATAATCCACAATTCCATAAAACCCCCTGGACCTCTGGCTACAGAGGAGCAGCCACCAGGGAGCTACATACCTGAGCTACAGGTAAGCTTCCAGGCATCCGTACCCCTGTGCTTTCCACTCTGTAAGCCACCCAGTCCAGAACTGCCCTCCGGCTAGCAGGGGAGAACCTTTTCTAGCCTGAGGGTGGACTTGGCTTCTGGCCAGGTTATTGGGTCTCTGGGGCCCAGATCAGCCTCTTGGGCTGATTTATGGCCCCTTTAGTCTTTGGCTGGAGCTGTGGCCTGGCCAGAACAAAGGCCGATGCCCGGGAAAAGTACAGGAAGGGGGATAGAGGGGGGACCAGAACAGGAAGTGGTCAGTCAGCTAGCTTGGTCAGCAAGCCAGCTGGCTGTGTATGGGATGGGTTGGGGGGGTTAACCCTTTCCCTCCCTGAGGTCCTTCCTGCTGCCTTGTGTATCAACCGTTATGGAAGGGGTGAATGGAAAGACAGAAGTATTATGGGTGCAGGTCCAACCCACTAAGGGGGAGGAAACTAAGGATGGGTGTAATTTACAGACCACCATCACAGGATGAGGACTTAGACAAGGTTCTGGGGCTCCAAATCATGGAAATGATGGGCAGTGGGGGAGATGGTAATAATGGGGAACTTCAGTCTACCTGAGGTGGATTAGAAAATCCCGGCTACCTCCTGCACCAGGGAGCAGGTACTGGACACATTCCAAAGTGGATTCCTGACACAGGGTGTCATGGAGCCCACTGTGGAGAGCGCCATACTGGACCTGGTCCTGTCCAACTGTGGGCATGTCCAGGATGTAAAGGTGGAAGTGCCATTTGCAGGGAGCAACCACCACATGGTGTGGTTCCAACTGGACGTGGGCAGAGGGATGGTCAGGACCAAGACGAAGGTTATTTGGCATTCAGGAAGGCAGACTTTAATAAGGTGGGAAAAATTCTGGTAGGACATCTTGCTAGGATCAGTAAGGAAGTGAGGGTGGAGCAGAAATGGTCTATAATAAAGGAGAGACTGATGGAGGCCACTAGTGAGTGTGCTAAAATCGGAAGCAAGAAATCTAAGGCCAAAAAGCCCAGCAGGTTTGGAAAGGAAATGGCAAATGTGATAAGGGAAATGAAGTCAACCTTCTAGAAGTTCAAATGTGCTCAAGAGTGAAGAGAATAGGGGGATCTGTAATGCTAAATCAGGGGTGGCGAGCAGTGTGATGGGAGAGGCAAAGGCTGCAAGTGAAGTACAGCTGGCACAGGGAGTAAAATGGAGTGAAAAGGCCCTCTTCAAATATGTAAGGGAGAAGAGGCATTTTAAAGTTGAGTTTGTCAGGTTAAAAGAGAGGCGTTAGGCAGAAGAAAGTGAAGAGAATGCAGAGGTGCTTAACAAGTACTTCTGCTCCATTCTCACTACAGAGAAGGACAAACCAATGCCACATGGAAGCAGGGGGCGGAACAGGGAAAGGGGGGGTCACCAGTGGCATAATAGAGGTGGACCCAGAAGGTGGATAAATCCCTGGAGCCAGTCGGAGTGCATCCGAGGATCCAAAGGGAACTGGAGGAGGTGCCTGTGGGTCCCCTGGCAGATCTGCTTGACACCTCTTTGGAGTCTGGCAGTGTGCCCTGAGACTGGAGAACTGCACTTTTGGTGCCTCTGAATAAGAGTGGTCCAAGATGATCCAAGGAATTACAGGCCTGTCAGTCTGACCTCAATAGTGGGGAAAGTGATGCAGACTATGCTGAAGGAGAGATTGTGGACTTTCTTGAGGAAAAAGGGCTGCAAGGCAAGAGGCAGCATAGATTTGTGTCAGGAGGTCTTACCAGACTAATCTGACTCACTTTTTCTACTGGGTTACCAAGACAGTGGACAGGTGCCAAACTGTTCATGTCCTATATCTGGACTTTAGCAAGGCCTTTGACTTTGTACTTCATAGGAGACTGATCAGAAAGATGGAGGATCTGGGAGTGGGGACCGTTTGGAGGGGGGGGGGTTCTCAGACTAGGTCAGTTACCAGTGGTGTCCCACAAGTCTGTGTGCTCAATCCAGTTGTTAACATCTTCATCAGTGACATAGCAGATGTGATCACAGATAAAGTCTGTCTGTTTGCTGATGACTCAAAGCTTTAGGATAGAGTGGACATGAAGGAGGAGAGACAGGAACTAAGGGAAGACCTGGTTAGGTCAGAGAAGTGGTCTGACATTTGGCA
The DNA here is from genome assembly GCA_016271365.2 of Neoceratodus forsteri. NCBI lineage: Eukaryota > Metazoa > Chordata > Ceratodontiformes > Ceratodontidae > Neoceratodus > Neoceratodus forsteri. The sequence continues at coordinate 349,919,600 of CM028131.1, read as the reverse complement.
ACTAGGGTTCATAGAAACAGAAATATAGACTTTGATGGCAGATAAGGACCTCTTGGCCCACCCAGTCTGCCCATTTCCCATTTCCCTACCTAATGGATAAGCTGCAGATCCTAGTTAACCAACAGCCTACTTCCTCCTACCCCCCACTATTTTATTTTTATTTATTTATCAAGTCTAGGATTACAAATAACTTTGAGCCTTGGCTCTTTTACAAAGGTTCCATGTCAGAGAAATACAAATTATGGGGAACATCAAGACAGACATTACAACAATGTGGACATTGCAAACTGAGTACAGATTACTACAATTCAGGGGTAGCATTGTAACAAGGCAGCCAGCAGCATTTGTCAGAGAAAACAGACAACAGATAAGAAGTGCCAGAGTCATAGGGAGAGGGAAGAGGGGGGAGAGGAATGTAGGAAGGGTGGGGAGAGGGTGAAAAGTGCAGCATTGGGTATACCTAGATGTGAGGGTAGAATCCAGTGAGGAGGGGAGGGGGGACCACTATAATTGATTTAAGTCTGTCCCATGCATTCTTGAATCCCCCCATTGTTTTTGACCCGACAACCTCCTCAGGAAGGCCGTTCCATGCATCCACTACCCTCTCTGTGAAAAAATACTTCCTTACATTGCCCCTAAGCCATCTCCCACTCTGTCTTCAAATTGTGCCCTCTTGTTCTTGTACATCTCTTTTTCTGAAAGATGCTACCCTCTTGGACTTTATTGATTCCCTTGAGGTACTTAAATGTTTCTATCATGTCCCCCCTCTCCCTCCTTTCCTTGAGAGCATACATATTAAGCTCCTTTAGTCTCTCTTCGTATGGCCTCTGGTGAAGACCCTGCACCATTTTAGTTGCCCTCCATCCTGTTTCTGTCCTTGCGGAGATGAGATCTCCAGAACTGCATGCAGTATTCCAGATGGAGTCTCACCAGCTGTCTGTAAAGAGGGATAACAACTTCCTGTTTTCTACTGGTGATGCCTGTCTCTATGCATCCCAGTATCCCCCAACCCGACTTACTGCCTTCTCACATCACTTGACTACCTTTAAGTCATCTGATATGACTACCCCCAGGTCCTTTTCCATTTTTTTTGTTGTTAGTATTCCCCCCCCCCCATTGTGTACTCTTCCCCTGGGTTTTTGTTTCCCAGGTGCATTGCTTTGCACTTTTTTGTATTGAATCTAAGCTGTCATACTTTTGACCTTTCCTCCAACCTTGCCAAGTCCCTTCTCATCCTTTCCACCCACTCGTATCAACCCTTTTGAAGATCTTTGTGTCCTTTGCAAAGAGGCATACTTTCCCTTCCAGTCCTTCTGCAATGTCACCTATAAAGACATTAAAGAGGACCGGTCCCAGTACTGATCCCTGCAGTGCTCCACTTGTAATCCCCTTTCTTTGGAGTGGACTCGTTTACTATTACCCTCTGCGTCCTGTTGTCTAGCCAATGTTTTACCCAGCCTACAGCCCTGGGACCCACTCCAAGGCTGGCTATTGATCTTTTGTGCTTCGCTAAAGTCTAGGTAGGCCATGTCCACAGCTCCTCCCTTGTCCGCTACTTTGGTCACCCAGTCAAATAAATCGATTAGATTTGTCTGACATGACCTTCCTACTGTGAATACATGCTGCCTTGGGTCCTATGCCCCACTGGCCTCTAGGAACTCAACATTTCTTTCCTTCAGAAGTGATGCCATCATTTTCCCTACCACTGAGGTCACACTAACAGGTCTGTAGTTTCCTGCCTCTGTCTTGCTCCCACTTTTGTGAAGGGGAATCACATCTGCCCTCATCTCGTCCTCAGGTACCACACCATCCTCCCATGATTTGTTAAAAAGGTTAGTCAGTGGTGTTACTAGTTCTCCCCTTAGTTCTTTTAGAACTCTAGTGTGAATCCCGTCAGGCCCCATTGCTTTATCCACCTTCAGATTTTGGAGTTCTTTCAGGACCCTTTCTTCTGTGAATGGATTGGTATTGACCCCCTATCCAGAGTGCTTCTATTGTTTGGTTTAGGTACCTCCCCCTCCTCTTTTTTTGAGAATACTGAGCAGAAATATTCATTCAGTATCCCTGTTTTTTCACTGTCACCCTCTGCCCACCCCCGCCTTCCCTTTATTAGGCCTCACTATCCCTCCCTTGGTCTTTCTTCGCTCCCTAATGTACCTATAAAAGGTTGTGTAACCCCCAGGTGGTGCTATCCCAAGGGCTGCTACCCCTGCCTGCTTTGCCACTAACAGGTTGAGGGGCCTGGAGCCAATGGCGGGTGCCTCCACCCAGAGGTTGGGGTTAAAACAGTCTGGAATGACTTGGTCACAGCCCTCTGGGTCACTGCAACCCCCACTTTCTTCCCACTAGTGGCCCACACACATTACCAACAGTACCCTTACAATATGCACTTACCCCCAGGATATGGTCCATCAGCTTGACTCTGGGGACCCCCTGTAAAGTAAGACACAGTAATGCAATAGCCACTGTACAGTATTTTGGCACAAACACGCGGTTTAGACAGTATGCTTTGCAAACAACCAAATCTGATTTATTTAGGGGGAAATAACAAGGGCAGGGTGAAATCTAGTTGATTAGCTTAAACCCTACTGTTTCAGAGCACTGTGCACAGGCTAAGTTCCCTATCAGTCACTGTCACTGGGTACCCAGGCAATAAGGAGATAGCCAAGTTCAGTGCAGCTGGTCGGGGCCCTGAAGATGGAAACAATTGTACAATACCCAAGTTTGTAATCCAGAGCCAGCCTGCTCAGTTTGTGTAGCCAGCGAGGGAAACAAACCAAACTTGCACTCAGTAAATCAGTTGACAGGGAGCTACCCTGATTCTTACTCACGACTCTGGTAGCAGGATCCCTCTCACACCACCTCAGGATGCAGGCCTGTGAGCATAATACTCTACACACATTTATATGTAAAAACAGAAGGGTACCATACCAGGCAGCTGCTTTATATCCTGACCACACTCACTGCTAAACCGGGGAGTCACAGCGCAGCTTCGCTTTTCCTGACAGACCGAGCGCGATGAAGCAGATTCTCCAGTCCTCTAGAGGGTGAGCCTGGTAGGTAGCTGCGACATGCACAGCCTCTTCTGACCACAACACCAGTGGATTCAGTCTGACTATCTCGTCGAACAAGCTGCCCAGCTGTTGGCCTTCCTCAAGTGCTTCCCGCTTGAAAACTCATAGTGCAGGTGCCCGGAGCTCCGTTCTTACTCACAGCCACAATGATTCTGAATCTCCAGCACAGTTCAGGGCATTTTCCTTCGGCTCCAACAGGTTCTGGTTGGCTGATTCCTTCTGTCAGTCACAGCAGGCTCGCTCTATTGGTGCAAAAAAGGTGCCATGGTCCAAACTACACTTCCCAGTAGCACCTGCCATATATTCCCCTTTAGACAGGCTCCAGGTGGGAGTCCAAGTTCTGATTCACTCAAGCAGTCTCCATTTTAGGGCTCCCCTTCCCCAACGGGCCCATCTCAGCAGTTCAGGTCCAAAATGGAGGGGCTAGTCACACAGAGTTCCAGCTGCAATAAAGGCAGATTAAACAAACTGCATGTTCACTATTACTCTAGATGTTCTCCAACAAACAGTTATATTCTTCAATTGGGCTCCCTCTGCGTTCTTAGTGACTGCAGAAGCGGAGCGATTAGACAGCAGCTTGGGCGGGACTCGAGCATTAAACACACAGTCCCCCATACAAACCAATTAAGCCTGCTAGCAGGCAGCTCTTAAAGAGACAGTACCAGAGGCTCTAAAAGCACTCACAGCACCCACATTTAAGCGGCATTACGCCGAACGCCAGTTAAGCAGGGAGAACTTAGGCAAGCTCCGGGAAGGATTTTAGGAACCCCCGTTTGTAGGGGGGGTTACAGTTGTAACCCCCTTCTTAACTGAGTTGGCTAGCTTTTCCTCATTTTAGGCCTTTGCTAGCCTGACTTGCCTTCCCCGCTTCCTTCTGCTTTAACTGGTACAGTTCTCTATCCTGTTCCTTCTGTGTTTCCTTATAGTGCCTGAATGCTACCTTTTTCTCCCACCTCTTTTGAGAACCATGGTATTTTTTTTCCTTTGTTTTGTTGATTTGCTTCACACAAAAACTTGTTGCCTCTGTGATGGCTGTTTTGATTTTTCCCCATTGTTCCTCCACCCCTTCTTCTTGCCCGTTTTCCCAAAGTCAGCCCTCCAAAAGTCCAGTACTCTTGCTTTTGTATGGCTTGACTCTATGGCAGTGCAGTGTTGAACCACACTGTTTGGTGGTCACTTGCTCCCAATGCTAAAAAGTGTGAAGTTATGAATTTAGGGGTGAAGAACCCAGAGACCAAATACTGGTTGGGTGGTGTTCAGGTCACCAAGTCTAAGGAAAAAAAAAAGACCTGGCAGCTGTCATCAAGAGTGACCCGATGCACTTGGCACACTGCAGAAGAGCAGCAACAAAAGAAAATCTGATACAGGGTTGCATAGCCAGGCGTATTACCAGCAGGAAGGCAGAAGTCATATGACTGCTGTACAGATCACTGGTAAGAGTGCACCAGGAGTACAGTGTGCAGTATTGGTGCCCTTATCTTAAGAAGGGATATAAGCTTACTGAATACAGTCCAGAGAAGGGCAACCAAGATGAACCAGGGCCAGCAGGGCAGCACTTACAAAGAGAGGCTCAAGGGGTTCAACATCTACTGCCTTGAGGGCAGAAGGGAGAGGGGGGGGGATATTATCGAGACCGTCAGTTACTTTAAAGGTATTAATTGGGTGAATACAGAGTGTCTCTTCAGTCTTAGTGGAAAAAGTCCACTATAGGAATAGTTTAATGCTGGTAGGGGGAAGATTCAAGGGAGATGAGGAGGCACTTTTTCACAGAGAGAGTGGTAGTCAAGTGGAACGAGCTGCCAGATGGGGTGATCTCCCTAGAAACAGTGGATAGCTTCAAGACAGGATGGGACAGAATGATGGGGAAAGTTGCTGGGGGGCGGGGAGGAATTGGGGGGGCATGGGGGATTTGCGAATGGGGCAGGTCCCACTGCAGATACAGGAGGGACCTGCACACTCGAGAAGTTAAGATAGACCATAAGTCCTTTATTTGTTGGCAGGTTTGTATGTCTGTGAGTAAATCATAAAAATGTCATCCTAGTTTCATTCATATGAGTGCTTTGTTTCTGACCAAGGACCTGGTATTGGTTGTCAGTAACTGTGGTGCTGTGCTGTTGCTTCAGTTCTAGATTCTTCCACTGGGTGTCACTGTGTGACAGTATTGTCTGAGAAAATGTGGGTGGCAGTGAGCAGAGGGAATATTAAAAGGAAAAGCAAAACAGAGACTATGGATATTAGTAACAGCATGTTACAAGTTGTGAAGCTGAATGATTACTCTGTTACTTTACGCTAATAGATTAGTTTTGTGATCCAAAGATAGCATTTTCCTTTAATGGTAGCACACAATGAAGTCTGAGTTCAAGTTTACTACTTAAAAAATATTGTTATAGAAAACAAACAGTTACAGTAAAGTATTGTTGCAGAGATTTTAACATGAATGCTAGAGTTCATATAGCACTGTTGGATCAGTAGATGTTATTTTGTAGATTATTCTGTGTGTGTGAATGATATTTTAAATGTGAAGGATATATTTAGAGCACTGAGTGGTTATAGGGGGAGGAAGAAAACAAGGGTTGCAGGCTTTTCAAGCCTTATTGTCTTTATCAGTTCTTAAACTGTTGCATGTTCCAAAACATAAAACCACTAATGTTACTTTCCTTTTTATGTCATGTCTTTTTTTAGGGCTGTAGGCAGAAATTACAGCCATTTTGTGAGAGCTCTGTAGCTCTGAAAACGGCCATCTGCAGAACCCCTTCCGTTGGACTTTTGGAAGTATCCTTCTGAATGCCCAATGGAGCTTAAACCCATCTGCCACAATCGGCCTATGGAATAACAGCCACACTATTTCAGCTGTTACTTCCGCATTCCGATCGTGAACTGCGCTATCCGCACAACTTGTGTGCATGTGCAGTTCTGCAAGTGTCACCCTTTACTTAATGGGCAAAATGCCATCTAGCAGTTTTCAGCCCCCCCGTCATGCCTGACATCTTGTGGCACACTGGGAGCCCATCCAGTTTGCAGATTTTGTTTTCTTCTGTAAATTACAAAACGGTCCCTCGTCGCGTTTCTTTGTTCCCTGGTGCCCTCCTAGCCAAATGATGCCTGACATTGGGGTGCCCAATCCCCATGTCGGCATTCATGTGGCACAGTGAGAGCCCACCCCAGTGTGCCGAAATGTTTTTTTTTCCCCCTGAAAATTAGAAAACGGTTCTTCGTCAGGCCTTTTTCCTCTGTGAAACTGAAAACGGTCCCTTGTCATCACTGCTGTCCCCCTCCCCACTCTCCCACTGAGCACCCATACTTACCTCTGGAGGTCGGTGCCGTCGTCTTCTCTGGACCGGGACATGCCTGCACTCTTCAATGCCCAACCACGAACTGAAGAATTAAAGGTAAGCATGCTATACAGCCATTCAATGGGGTTTTCAACTTATGCTGATATCGCAGCCATTATTGGGGAATTTTTGCCCAACATTTTCAACATGGGGTTCTTGGGTCCCAACCGCATAAAAACTGTCACTGTCATTTTATTACTCAGTCCAGAAAGGTGATTACACGGTCACTGCGCGGAAACGGCAGATGCAGAAATTGTGTCATCTTTTGGAACTGAGTCATGAAATGACAGTGCCACTGTTCATGAGGCAGGGTCCCACAGAGCCCATGTTGCAAATTTGGTGAAAAAATTCAAAAAAATGGCTGTGTTACGAGTGTGTGTTGCACAGTTTCTATACATGCTCCTAACGTCACCAATTTTTTATATTTTCACTGCACATTTTTAACATTGCCATTTTTGCACACCTCCTTCAAAACAGAACAGCTGTCATTTTCCACAACCTGCCCAAAATGTATTTTCACACCTGTGATGCAGAATAGCACGTTTGCTCTGTGCAATCACCTTTCGGAAAATTGAACAAAATGACACTGGCACTGTTCCAGAGGAGGGGTCCAAAAAAGGCCATGTTGAAAATCTGGTGCAACACCTCTAAAAAATGGCCAAGTTATACCTGGGCGTTGAATTATACACACATGTGTAACTTTTGTCACTTGGTAGCTCTTCACAGCCCTATCAGCTCTGGCTAGATTTTGTTTATGCAGCTCCCATTCCAGCTAATACATGCATCCCTTTCTCAAGGACTTCTGATCCATAATAATTCCAGAAGCAAATGATTTGATACCTTTTAATGGACCAACATAGATGTAACAAGAACAAAGTGCTCTAGCTTTCGGACATGTTGGTCCATTAAAAGGTATCAAATCATTTGCTTCTGGATCTATTCTTGCAAGGACCAATACGGCAACTACTAAATCTACAGTTCCATAATAATTCCTGCACATGCCATCAAGGCTTGTAAACTCAGACACTTCCTTTCCCTTTCATTTGAGCCTGCCTGTGGTAGACATGGCTCCAATGAATTGATCTCTCTCTATATATATATATATATATATATATATATATATATATATATATATATATAGTTCACAATCTAAAACAGGGTAACAAGACTTATTCTGTATCTGGATTACCACAGTCTAGAAGGCTAGATATTTAGGGAAATTAGCTGAGCAAATAAAGAACAAGCTCAACCTCTTTTGTTCTTATGTACAGATGTAACAACCCCTTTCTTTCATCTTCCTTACTGTTACTCAACAATTTAACTAGATTAACAATATTACCAGATCTAGCAACAGATGGTAACCTGCTGTTCTAGTTGGCTACCCCGTGGAACATTCTAAAAGCTGATATCAGGCAGACCAGTGAAAACTTAAAATCAGAATTTTGCAGCTTTCTAAACAGAAATCATAGAACCATAGAAATCTGCTGGCAGAAAAGGACCACACAGCCCATTGAGTCTGCTCTAAAGAGATAGCCCACCCCCTTCTGCCCTTTTACTTCCCTCCCCACTGCCCTCTCTCTCCTCCCCTGCCTAGTCCCATGTAGTTATCCTATGCCCTTTTGAATTTCCCCATCGTATCCACCCCCACTACCCATTCCTGCAACCTATTCCATGGTCCTATAACCCTTTGTGAGAAGTAGCTCCCCCTTACATCCCCCTGAAATCTACCCCCAGCTTGAGTGCATGACCTCTGGTGGTTTTGTTTTTGCTCAGTCTGAAGTTGCTAGCCCCTTTAACCTTATTTATTCCCTTCATATACTTGAAGACTTCCACCATGTCACCCCTTTCCCTTCTCATCTCCACTGTACATAGATCAAACTCCTCCAGCCTCCCCCCATATGGCCTCTCTTGTATCCCCTGGATCATCTTGGTCGCCCTTCTCTAAACCCTTTCCAGTCTATCCTTGTCACCATGCAAATGGGGCCTTCAGAACCGAACTCCTTACTCCAGCTGCAGTCTGACCTGTGTTTTGTATAGTGGCATGATCACCTCCCTCCTATTTGTGAAGCCCCTCCCAATGCACACCAAAATTCTTGCTGCCTTACCAGCTGCTCGTTCGCACTGGTTCCTAACCTTTAAAGTGTCAGTGATCCAGATTCCCAGGTCCTTTTCTTGCTCTATGACCTGCAGTGTCTCCCCTCCCAGGCAGTAATTAGCTCTTGGATTATTTCACCTTGTGTGCATTATTTTGCACTTTTTCACATTGAATTGCAATTGCCACTTTTCTGCCTACTTCTCCAGCCTGGCTAGATCCTGCCTCATTTTCTCCACCCCACCTGGAGTGTCCACCCTGCTACAGACTTTTGTGTCATCCATGAACAGACATGCCTTTCCATTTAGAACCTCTGCTAAATCCCCCACATACACATTGAACTATATGGGGCTGAACACTGATCCCTGTGGTACCCCACTCATCGCCTGGAGTGCTTCCCACTGACTACCACTCTCTGATTTCTTCCTCCCAGCCAGTCCTCCACCCACTTTGAAAGCTTAGCTCCTACACCCAAGCTGCCTAACTTGTTTACCAACCTCCTATGGGGGACGGAGTCATACGCCTTCCTGAAATCCAGGTGTGCCACATCCACTGCTCCCCCTTGATCACACACCTCCGTTACACCCTCAAAGAATTCTATCAGGTTGGTCTGACAAAACCTGCCACCTGTAAACCCATGTTGGTTGTCATCAATTAGCCCTTTCTCCTCTAGGTGTCTTACCAGTCTCTCCTTTATGAGGGCTTCCATCAGCTTGCCTGCCATGGAGGTGAGACTGACTGGGCAGTAGTTGCCAGGGTCATCCGCCCCCCCCTTGTAAAGTGGTACCACCTCCGCTCTCTTCCAGTCACCCAGGACTCTTCCCGATTCAAGAGATAGATTAAACAGCTTGGCAAGAGGCCCCATCAGTACCTCCTTCAACTCCCTGATTGTCCTTGGATGTACCTATTCAAACACCATGAAGTCTTGCTATATTATAACATTAGCAGTCAGCCACTGCTGCTGAACTGCCCCGGAGAGGAAGGAGTTAACTCCAGAGGATCTGGAGTTCTACAGCGCGAGGGCGCTGTGCCCAAAGCTCTATCTGGCAGTTTCAAATGAAACTGTCAGATTCTTATCCGCTTCACTGAACAGTCGCCCGAGATCAGCTCCTTCAGCTCGGTTCATTCTCGGTTCAAGCGAGTATTTTTCGGTTCATTTGAACCGCAAAAGTCATTATTTTTACCGCATTTCGGTTTTAAAGCTCTATCTGGTAACCGTAAGTACTAAATTTTAAGTCTGTGTGGAAAATTAATTATCGGTTCGGTTTGAACCGATCGCTTTGTTATTTCTACATTTTAAAAGTGTACAGTGGGTTTTAGAGTGGTTCCCGGTTCTTATCGGTTCTAAAAAACCAGAATTATAACCGTTTTCAAATACCCGTGACACGTTAGGAACCGATAAGGGTGTCTTGCCTGGCACTGCCATCAAAAGGGCAAGTTTTGGTTAGGCTGGCATTATGTCTGAGAAACCCAAAAGAAAACCAGGCCCACTGGGTTTCAACACTGTGATGTCTGTGGGGAGGCCTTTGCCAAGGCTGACCCACACACCACTTGTGTTTATTGTCTGGGGTCTGACCACCTCCTGTCAGACTGCCAGGTGTGTAAAAATTTCCCTGCAGCCACCCTGGAAAAGAGATTGGGCCAGCTCAGGGAACGAGAGGCCAAAAAGTCCGCTGACCCGGATGGCCAGCCTGGTCCAGTACCCACTGGACCAGAGGGAGTGCCCTCTGACCAGGGCGAGACTTCCTCGGCCAAAAGGAAGGCTGGTTCAGAGGAACCAGTCCCAGTAAAAGACAAGGAAATCAGTAGGTTTGGGGTCCAAAATTGTGTCTCCAACTGCTGCAGATAGCTAAAGCCATTCAGATTGTCCAGTTACTGTCTCAGGGATCTGTAGAACCACCAACAGTTGGTAAAGGTTGGTTCATGTTCAGTCCCAGTGGTTCAGGATTTTGAAGTTGAGGATTTTTATGAACCACAGGGGGAGGAGGAATTTGATCAATATATGTGTGGCTGGGGGGTCTGGACGTGCCCATTGAACCGGACATTTCTCCAGACAGACCTTTAGAATCTCCTCCTATTCTGTCTGAGTCCCTTCTTTCTTTATTTTACAAAAAGGTTGCAGAAACCTCCAGCTTCCTTTAGAGAGGCTGTGGATGAGCAAGAGGAGCCTGATTATGTGGAAATGATGGATATTCCAGAGTCTAGGAGGTTGTCTATTCCTTTGCATAAGTCATTTGGGAAGCAAACAACAAAGATTTTAAAAATCCTCATTCTGTCCTCTCCTGTAGATAAAAAATGGACAGAAGGTATACTTTGTCAGGCTCGGATACAGACTTCCTTACTGAACAGTGTAGTCATGTAGGTGTGGTACAAGCTGCAGCCTGTGACAAGGTTATTATTCCTCTGGCCTCACATCCTCCTGATAAGGATTCCAGGAAGATTGATGCCATGGCAAGAAACAGTATATGGCAGCTTCTTTGGGACTCAGGCAGGCAAATTATATGGCTTATGTGGCTAGATATCAGAAATCTAGATGAGACACAGTATTGCAGTTAGCCAAGCAGGCCATGGCCAGCTGGCTAGTGAGTTGGAACAGGTGGCTGCTGATGGCATTGAAGCCTCTAAAGTTCAATTTCATACTGCTGTTGATGTTAATGATGTTTCCTCTAGGGTCATGGCCACTTCTGTAGCTTTCATTTAGGTTGGCATGGCTCAGATGCACTAATCTGTCCCAAGATACCCAGTCAAAGGCTATGGATTTTCCTGTAGTGGGAAATTCTCTGTTTGGGAGCAAACAGAAAACTATATGAAAAAGATGGATGAATACAGAACTACCTACAAAAGTGCCCAGGCTAAGGAGAAGCATGCCATGCCACAAGGCATGCTCCCAGAGGTAGGGGCAGGCCTTTTCCAGGCCTTTTACCAATTTCAAGCCTCCTCTGCTGTCTGCAGAGGGTTTCTTCAGAGGTAGGGTAGGCGGGCACAAGCAGACCATCCCTCCCTCAGCCTAAGGCTGCTGCTAAGCAGGCACCCTGATGGGGTGCCCAGGGCCGATTCTCCTGTACCAGTGGGGGCAGGTTGGCCTATTTCAGCCGAACTGGCTGTCCCTAACTTCACGGACAGATGGGTTCTGGAGGTAATAGGCCAGGGTCTGGTTCTCAGCTTCAAACACTTTCCAAAGATGAGAGTCAGACATTTTCCACCTGCAAATCCTTCAGAAGCCCTTGCTTTGGAAGCAGAGGTTTCTTCTCTTCTGGACTGCAAAGCAGTGGAAAGGGTTCCTCCTTGCCATCAGGGCAAGGGGCTTTATTCAAGATACTTTCTTACCCCAAAAAAGACAGGAGAATGGAGGCCCATTCTAGATTTAAGGTACCTGAACAAGCATCTTTTGAAACCAAAGTTCAAAATGTTGACTCTGGCAATGATATTGCCTTCCCTAAGGCCAGGGGACTGGCTAGCTTCCCTGGACCTCAAGGATGCCTATTTTCATGTTCTGATCAGGCCTTCTCACCGAAAGTACCTCAGGTTCAACTGCCCTCAGGCCACTACCAGTTCAGGGCAATGCCCTTCGCCTGACCTCTGCCAAGGGTATTCACAAAATGTCTCGCTATAGTAGTGGCTCACTTAAGAAGGCAAGGGGTTGCTGTGTTTCCCTACCTGGACGACTGGCTCATTGTGGGTCAGTCTCCAGGTCAGGTGAAACCCATTTGCAAGTCACCCAGCAGCTTCTCACTTCCCTGGGATTCCTGCTAAACTTACCAAAGTCAGTTCTGGAACCGGTTCAGGTCCTAACTTTCATAGGCGCAGAATTGAACACAAGGTTAGCCAGGGCTTTTCTTCCCTGGAAAGGGTGGACAGACTCATCGCCTGGTATCCTCCTTTACCCTGCGGGTCTCTCGACCAGCAAGGCATTTTCTGCAACTCCTTGGGCACATGGCTGCTTCCACAGCTGTCGTGCAGGGAGCAAGATTCCAGATGAGGGACATTCAGTTCCATTTGAGGCCTATTGGTCTCAAAGGAAGGACCCCTACCAAGTTGGTTCCAGTTACTCAAACTCTGATCCTAGCCCTCCACTGGTGGCAGGTCCAGAGCAATTTAAGACAGGGGTTCCTTCATTCCCATTTCTCATTCCCTCACCCTCACCACGGATGCCTCCCTGTTAGGTGGGGCTCACCTGGGCGATCTTGCCACCCAGGGGGTGTGGTCTCCTCAGGAATCTCTGCTCCACATCAATCTGTTGGAACTCAGAGCTGTCTTTTTAGCTCTTCGGGTGTTTTCAGATTCTGTCCAGAACAAAGTGGTTCAAGTCAGGACAGACAATACCACCACAATGTGGTACATCAACAAGCAAGGGGGCACTCGGTCTTCAGCCTTGTGCACCGAAGCAATGAAGTTGTGGTCTCTGGCCTACTCCCTGAACACCTCCCTGATAGCGGTTCACCTCCCAGGGAAGGACATCTGTCTGGCCGGGCCCTCAGCAGAATTTCTCAGGGCCATCACAGATGGGCTCTGAACACAAGTGCTGGGGTCCGTTTTGCCAGATGGGGCACTCCTCAGATAGATCTTTTCGCAGCCCCAGACAACCATCAACTTCCTTTTTCTGTTGCAGGCTCCAGTTCTGGGCTCAGTCCCTCTGGACGCCTTTCTGTTGGACTGGAAAGGGAAGTTCCTGTATGCCTTTCCTCCCTTTCCTCTTCTTTTCAGGGTACTAGTAAAAATCAGATCTCAACCTTGCAGAGTGATTCTGATTGCTCTCAGATTGGGCCAGACAGCCCTGGTACCCTCTGCTTCTGTCCCTGGCAGTCCACCCTGCCCTGAGCCTACCCAGAGTCCACGACTTACTGGCCTGTGCACAGGGGAGAGTGTGGTATCCGGACCTCAAATCCCTCCACCTCAAGGCTTGGCTCTGAGGAGCTAGAATTTGCTGACTTACACCTTTCTCAAGGTGTCATGGATATTTTAAAGGCTTCTAGGAAGCCTTCCACTAGGACCACTTATAATTCTAAGTGGAAGAGGTTTTCCATCTGGTGCTCTGAGAGGCAGATTATCCAGAATCTGCTGATCTTCCCATTCTTCTGGAATATTTGGTCCATCTGAATTCCCTAGGCCTTAGACCAGCTACCCTGAAGGTTCATCTGGCAGCTGTCTCTGCTTTTGTGTCAGCAGGAAGCCTGCCTCCTTTCTTCTCACCCTGTGTTCTCCAAGTTTTTAAAGGGTTACTTCATACTAACCCTCCTTTTCGGAACCAGCTCCCGCCTGGGACCTGAATATTTGCATTGCTCAGTTAATGCAACCCCTTTGAGCCTCTGTCTTCAGCAGAGCTCAAGTATTTAACTTGAAAACCGTTTTCCTAGTAGCTATCACCTCTGCCAGACGATAAGTGAGTTACAGGCCCTGTCAGTGGAAGAAGATTTTATCTCTTTCCACAGAGATAAGGTAGTCCTTAGGACTAATAGAAAGTTTTGCCTAAGGTGGTTTCTGATTTCCACCTGAATCAATCTATCTCTCTCCCAGTATTTTCACTGAGCATTCTTCCTCAGGTGAGAGGAGACTGCACAGCTTGATGTCAAAGAGCCTTAAGCTACTATTTAGAGTGCACCAGAGGTCATAGGTTCAATCCCTCCAACTGTTTCTCACCTATGGCGAGGTTGGCAAAGGAAACCTGCCACTAAGAGAACAATTGCAAGGTGGATTGTTTCTTGTATCCAATTCTGTTATCAGAAACTAGATAGAGTACCCCTCAGGATTGAGGGCCCACTCCACCAGGGGTACAGCTGTGCTCTAGTGGCTGCTAGGGACATTCCATTCTGGAGATTTGTCAAGCTGCTACCTGAAGACAGTTCACGTTTACTAAGCATTATTCCTGGATGTCCAGTCCAGGAGAGATGTCGGTTTGGCACAGCTGTGCTTCAGAGCCTATTTCCTAAGTAGGTTCTGACCCTCCTCCATGGAGGTACTGCTGTGTAATCTGTTAATGTTATAATATAGCAAGACTTATGGTGTTTGAAGAAAAAATTACTCACCTTAGTAATTGCTTTTCTTCTCATGGAGTCTTTGCTATATTATAACCACCCTCCTCCTGCCCCTCTCAGAACCTCTACTTGGGTAGGGGTGCAATTGGTGCAAGCACTGTGTCATGCCATTGTAGTTATCCTTTACCCTCTTCCTTTGGGTTAGGGATCTGGTTGCTTCATTTAGGTTATTTATATTGCCCCTTCCTGGACTTGAGTCTTGGGGAAGGGGGTTCATAATGTGCTTGTCACAGGAGAAACGAACCATAATACCATCAATTTTTGTTATTATGGTTCTGGGTGTTTCTTTGTTGTTTATATTGTTGTTACTACTACTAGTAGGTAGCCATGGCTAGTGTAGTTTTTTCCACACAGACTTTCTGTTCTTTGATGTTAGTTAGTAAAGATCTGACAGTTTCATTTGAAACTGCCAGATAGAGCTTTGGGCTCAGCGCCCTCGCGCTGTAGAACTCCAGATCCTCTGGAGTTAACTCCTTCCTCTCCGGGGCAGTTCAGCTGCAGTGGCTGACTGCTAATGTTATAATATAGCAAGACTCCATGAGAAGAAAAGCAATTACTAAGGTGAGTAATTTTTTCATACGGTCCCATAACCTTGTCAGTTTTTATTTTTCCCAGCTCTTCCATCACCCTCACCTCTGTGAAGGGACCTGTGTATGCCTCCTTGCCCACGGTACCCTTTCTTCCCAACACCGGCCCACTACCTTCCTTCTCGACTGTGAATACAGAAATAGTTTAATGGTCTGTAGCACCAGTGGTGGCTCTACACCAGGACCCACCAGGGCATGTGCCCCGGGAAAAAAATGCTGTGCCCCAGTTGGTGCCCCATATGGTGCAGAGCTTCCCCCATAGTAACAGTAAATCAGTGCCCTGGCTGCCATCTGTTGTGCCCCAGCTGTGCCCTGGTAACCATTTGTGGCTAGAGCCGCTACTGTGTAGCACTACTGTTTATTAACTATTCTGTTTGTTATAATCATACATATTATTTAGGGCAAATGTTCCTTCCTTACTTTCTTTATACTTTTTTGTGCTAAAAGTAATGTGTGCTGTAAAAAATTCATAAACTTCAATGTGTTAAATTTGTATATACAGACTCAGCACCACAGGATCTCTTGGAAAATGTGCTGTTTGCACACCCAGGAAGTTACCTTGTATCTTTGAAGGAGATTACTCTATGCCAGTATCCCTTGCACAGAGGATCACTCTGCCTGCATGGTCACCTTAGACCAAACAATCATGGCAGGTCAAATGCTGGAGGTGTCTAGTTATAACCTACAAAGAAAATTCAACTTGGTGACCTTAGACAAATGAGGATAACACACATGCTTTAAATCAAAATGATGGATGATGACGCATTCTTGAATTGTTCCTCTTTCCTTGCATGTCTGATTTTTAACGTGGGCTTTCCACCACTAGTAAAATGCCAAATACCGATTTAACTACTCAATCAGTAAGCAAATGATTGTGAACATATAAAATGGTACTGAAAACCATTGATGTGCTGTTTTATCCCTTTTTTTAATAAAATAGAGATCTGACAGAAAATATATGATTTTTCTCAATACTTTTTCTTTTTTTTATAAATGTGATATACAATTTTTCAGTTAATTACTGTGGAAACAGGATAGCTCACATGGCAACAATATGTGCACATTTTTTAAAATGTTGTAAATCCAATCTAGTTTGGTTATGATGCAACATCTTCTTTACAGTGAGGTCTTGTTTTTATCCAGTTGTTCTGCTGGCTCAGCTGATGCCTAGAGAGATGCAGCAACCTTCTTATAGACACTCTGGGCCATTAACTCCTCAGCATTTGCTCCAACCATACAACCATACCACTTCACCCACTTCTGTCACAATTGCTATTTAAAACATAAGAACAACTGGGTACCCAGTGGCTGCCTGCTGTCCTACCATCTGAATTCTCTGCTTATTCTGATACACAATGCCAATAGCACCCCCAATGAGCTAAGTGATTTAAAAGTTTATAAATGAGCAAGGGTTTAATTGCTAATTTTTTTTATTCGCTTTTTATGTTTGCCCCATTTCTCCTCGCTAGCTGCCAGGTCCTTCTTCCACCTACCCAAGCCCTTCTAGCTGCCGTAGAAGTCCTCCAACATTCCAACCCACCTCCAGCCTCTGCTTAGCATCCTCTCTGGAAAACCCAACTGTAACCCACCGCTTGTCCCCTGCAGGTGGGACCCCCACATCCCCAAGCAGGAGGCGTATACTTCACTCAACAGTTGAGGCACAGGAGGAGGAGCCAATGAGACACAGAAAAAGTCACAAGGACCCTACTGTGGCATGGGGGCAGGACGGCTTCATCTGCCTAGTTCTGCTGGAGCACGTTCCCCCACGCTCCCCCTTATCCCTCCCCAGGTCATGATCCTGAGACATGACATAGCAGAGCAACTGTTAGGGCCAGCAGAAGGGCAGTTGATCCCCATACTACCATAGTATATCTCCTGCTGGCCCCACTCTGCATGTGTGATGCCTCTTCATCACTCATCAGGTAAGCTGGTACATGTCAATGTAAAGTCACTCCAGAGGGACATTTTGTTCCTTCCTGCATAACATACTTTCCCTCTGGGCCACCAGAGGGCAGTCATGCAGTGTAAGAGGTGTCTTCCCTCCCCAAGGCAGAAGGTGTCCAGATAGTCACCAGAACCCAACCTCACCAGTCAACAATAGACATCCTGGACTCAGGGAATGAACCCGTGTTATCTGGATGGCAAATGGTAGTTCTACTACTGCATTTGCTGGCGGGCGTTTTATGTTTTTTTAATGTACTGCTGCATTGCAAACCAGAGGTTACATGTGAACTCAACAATTATACACTGGCGCAGACTGGGGGAGGAGTATGCCATGGAAGTGGAGCATTCAGCTCTCATATTTGTACCCCCTGCCAGCTGACCAAGGGAAGGCATTAGCATCAGCTGTGAAGGCAGTGAGCCACGGCAACCACTGCCATTGGAGTGGGGAACTGTGGGATTTAAAATAACAATAATTAGAAAAAAATGTAGATAAATGTGATTTTTAAAAATATAAAATAAAAACATAGCATGGCTTGTGTTATAGATGCGTTCAAGCCCATGGGTAGTTAAAACAGAAGTGAATCAACTGTGGTTGAAAA
Organism: Neoceratodus forsteri; assembly: GCA_016271365.2. Classification (NCBI taxonomy): domain Eukaryota; kingdom Metazoa; phylum Chordata; order Ceratodontiformes; family Ceratodontidae; genus Neoceratodus; species Neoceratodus forsteri. The sequence goes on along the minus strand of CM028131.1, from coordinate 349,901,940 downwards.
TGTCCCCTTTCAAATTCTCACCACAGAAAAAGACATATTTGCTAACAGATATACTTTTATTTTTTTTTGTTGATCTTTTTTTTCCTTCACTCTTTCCAATCCTCAGGTCCTTCTTTGGCCAGTGACCTCCCAGCACTGCCCACCACTAGTCTGGCAGGCTGTGAACCTTGATGGGTTCTCATGGTGGTGGGATTTGGCAGTACCAACAGCTGTCATTCAGATGGTAGGGCATATTTTACCACCTCCACCCCCAATTTTCTATGCAGGCTTGTTCCACCTCTCACTGCAGCAGCATACACAGTCTGTGAAGGCTTTGCTTGAAATGAAGCTTCCTCTGTGGCTGGAAGATGAAGCTTCTGGGGTTCCACCACTGGGGTTGCTGATCCTGTCATTTGATCAGGAATGTGCCGCTGACTGCACTTCTCATTCTCTTTCCAGTATCCCGAGCATTCTCCTGTATGCGGGGTCACTGGCATAGTAGTGCAGAGCACTACCACCGTACCATCAGGTGGACCTAGATTATGGTGACTACCCATGCAGAACATTTCTGGACTGTCCTGAAATCACCTCCGTTGCCCATAATTGGTGACAATTATCAAGAATTTTGACTCACACAAGTATATATACCATATATAGAGATTTTGCCTATGTCCAGCATTTTATGGAGCAGGCCAAATAAATTTCTGGATATGTCCAGAATTCTCTGAAGTACAAGGTGGTTTCCTTCCCCCAGGTGTACTTTGTTAATGAAAATGTGTCTAGAGGATTCTCATTTCATTTTTCTTAATGACCAAGATGTACACATTGGGCCGGATATTCAGAAGGGTTGCACATGACGCAACACAGTTGTGCCATGCACAACCCACTGATGTGCCCCAGTGCAATATTCAAAGGGGGATTGAGCTTTGCACAAATCCTGATGTGCTGGAGCGCATTAGTAATGTATGCAGTGCAGGTGGGGCGGGGGGCGTGCCCATGCATACTCCGCACATCCCGATATTCAGCCTGGGATGTCCGGAGCCTATGCATGCACAACCCCTACCTGCGCTGCACACAGGTGAACCAAAAAAAAGACACAACAGCTGGCCACCCACAGGTGAGCTGCCGTATTGCAGGGCGCAACACGGCAGCTGCCACCTGTGGGTGACCACCCAAGCTCCGGCTGCACCTTCATGGCACCCCCCATGCCCAATCGCAGGCATATGTAGAAAAAGGATCATCCTATATCCCTGGTGGTTCAGTGGACTGCTGTGCAGCCATCGCGGCATATGTAGTAGTGTTAACAGTCAATATCGCTGGTGGTCCAGCGGTACTCTCCCTCCCACCCACTCCACTGAGGCCCACCGCCCGCCCCCGGACAGCGGTGGTGGTAGCACCTACCTCACTGCCACCCCACCGCCCGCCAACTGACACTGTACTTAGGGCTGTACGCCCATTAGTCTACAGCGTGAGCCTAATGGGCATGCAGTTCTGTACTTGTATATAGAGTCAGATATGTGAATGGATCCATTCACATATCTGGACTGTGTAGTATGGTATGGTTGCATGCCCATTGGCTCACGCTGTGGACCAATGGGTGACAGCCCTGTACAGTGTCAGTCGGTGGGCGACGGGCAGCAGATGGGTGGTGCTGCTGCCCGCCGCTGACCGGGGAGCACGGTGGGGCTCAGTGGGTGGGTGGGGTGGGGAGGGGATACTGCTGGACCACCAGGGATATTGGACCTCTCTTTTTTATTACATATGCCCACGATTATGCTGCGAGTGGTCCACTGGACCACCAGGGATATTGGACTGTTAACACTACTACATAAGCCTGAGATTTGGCTGTGAACGGTCCACTGGACCACCAGGGATAGAGTTAACTGATTTAACATTTACCTATGCCCGTGATGAGGCTGCAAGCGGTCCACTGGACCACCAGTGATATAGGACGTGTACTTCTTATACACATGCCCATGATCGGGCATTGGGGCACTTTGCCGCGATGTGCAAGTGGTGTCGATCCCCAACGGCTGCAGCCTGGCAGAGCGTCAGGCGCAAGTCATCAGGGATCAGTGCACCTGCATGCAAATGGGGCCATAATGACATGCAAATGGCCCCATTTGCACCTTGTGTACATTATGGCCCCATTTGCATGAGAACTTTTGAATATCGTGGTTGTTGCGCCTAGCACAACGGAACTTGCACTAGCGCAGCCCCCTGCTCCACTCTGGCCACTTGCGCTGGCACAGTACCACTGCGTCATGCTCACTGCGGGTGGTCAAGGTGCGATATTTAACAATGCTGTGCCATGGCGCAGCTCCATTGAATGTCACCCTGTCAACGCCCCTGTGCATCCAAGCTGCGCTGCACCCAGGCTTGCACCACAGCCTGGCGCAGTCTGAATATCCGGCCCATTATGTATAAGCTCATTTTCACAGTGCATCTTTGGGTGTGTAAAATGTTATAATCAACAAATACATGAAAAAGAAAAATTGTTAGTAAGTAAAAATACATGTAGGAGAATAAATCGTACAAAAGTGTATATACTGTACAACTCGTATGCAAATTGTACTTAAACAGTTACTGAACAACAGGTTTTATGATTAAGGTCACATTCAAGAAACCACCTCTTCAAAGTGCCAAGATGGGATTTCTGGAATGAATGAGATCTAAGAGTTATTCTGAAAACTACAGAGCATGTCAGAGACTGCTTACAGCTGGAACAAGCATGAGGTCAGTAGCTGTAGCATCATACTGCCTGACATGCACTACTAACACAACAAACAAAGATCAGCTCCATGGAATTCAGTGGGTTTTGGGGCTAAGTCACAGTAACAATGATGTAACCTGCCAACTATGCATGTAATGCCTGTCACCTCTGTACAAGAAATATCTAGTTTTCTATACTCCCAACACACCTTTCGCCAGAAATCTTAAGAATGGATAGCCCCAAGGTTTCTAGCAAAACATGTACTTACATCAGCATGAGAAGAAAATATAGAAGCATTTCTGAATTATGACTGTTTGATGCCACCAAGTGGCTGAATAACTCTAAGACGTCTTGAGCAACTTCTTATGCTTAAAAGCTCAGAAAAATATTCCCTAACATTTCATAGAAAGATCTTTACATTATTAACTAAACTACAATTTGCATTTCAAATCAGTGGTTTAAGACCCCTGTCCCAATGTAGGAAGCAGACATTTTAAAACTACATCAGAGTATTAACATACTAAAATTACCAGCAGACACGTGCATGGAATTATACAGCTATTACTAGGCTGTCAAATATAATTTCAGATATGTAGCTTATATAAGGCTTTAAGATAAGACTTCTCCTCCCCTGCAATTTGTTCCATGCTGAGTTGCCGACCACAGGAAAAAAGAGGTAGTCACTTTAATTGTCTGTTGTCATTTGTTCCAAGAATGAGGTGGCATGCACTGACTAACATCACAGCTTTAAGTGGGAAAATGAGTGGTAGAAGACTTCCAGAATTAAGCATAGTGGCAGTAAAAATGTGTATTAACATGCAGCTCAGAGTACGTTCTGTTGGAAGGGAACTCTGTGTCTAGTCTTGTGACCATGGGATCCCAGACAACAAGAGGCCCAGGGGTCTTTAGGCATTGGGGCTATTGTGAGGGGGCAGTGGCATCATTTCACTGGAAATGTGGAATGCAGAACTCTATTTGTGCTGAATTACAGGGTTTCAAAATGTAAATGCTCTAGATAGTTATCTTGGAGATGCTTTGTTTTAGGGGTTACAAAAAGTGAGAATGAAATAGTAGTGTCTTCACTGCGTCCTCTAAATCATGTCGCTGGTGGCTGTAGGGTATGTGTGTGTGTGGTGTGGGTCACATGTAAACAGATAGGCTATAGGATTTGGATAATTATTAAAGTAACGCAGCAGGGGATACAGCTACCTTTACATGACTAAGATGCTATTTAACCCGTGCATTACTGTGCACTTGTTTACAGTTCCCTGCTGATTACACTTGGTAGTTCCGTTGAGTTTCTTTCTTAAATGTATTAACCAGGAAAGCCTAGCTGGGATTCAGTATCTTGTTTCCAGTGGGGTTATGCTTCTACAGCTGACGGGAGTAAAGAAATCCCTGCAAGGTTAAGTGACTTGCTGTGTATCAGACAGTGTGCAAGTAGCAATGGCCGAATTTGTGTGTGTCTCTTGTTTCTCAAGCCTGCAGACTAGTCAGTAGACCAGCCAAATGGTGATTACATTTTAACCAAAGCCTTGTGGCTCTTATAGCATGTTAGATTATCCTGCTGCCCTTTGCTATCATTTGGACATCTTTTGTTGACAGCACTATTGCTACAAAGCGTGTGTGTGTGTGTGTGTGCATGTGCGCACAAGTCCAGGTTTATACTGTATATCGGAGATAGGACATTTACCTTCACTTATGTTGCTTAAATTAAGGTCAGTACTTGCTTATTATGCTCCTATGCAGATTTATGCCAGATTTTATGTTTCTTTAAACTCTTCCAGGATAGCAATGGTGTATTGAAACCTTAAATGCTCTGTTATACTCCTGCACCACAAAAGCTTTTTTGACCTTTAGTAAGCCGTTAATGCTGCCGGACCAACTCGTGTATCCAGCTATGTAGCAGTGTAGCACCCGCTACCCCCTCTGGCTGTTTTAACCTAATCTATGCTTTAAAAGGTAATATTTTACATTTTTCAGGTAATGTGCTAATCCCTTGACAAAACTCCTATCCCCATGAAAAAATTCAAGATCTGCCTCTGGCTGGACCCAAACTGTGCTCATGTATTAAAAAAAGTCTGTTGTAAGTAAGGCCTTTTTTAAACTATGCAACCATTCATAAAAACATATTTAAACAAGCATTTGTCAATGCCGAATGTTGTCTTGCTGGCATTGGCATTACTAGTGCAGAAGTTAGAGAGATGCATAATAGGAATGGCAGTGAAGTATTGGACTGATGCCAACCCCACCCCCACCCTGCAGAGACTGACTGGCACTGGGATGCACCTTTGGATCGTCGGCCATAGCGCTCATGCCATTTCACCTCACCCTACCCTGCAGACACCGACAAGTGTTGTGGTGTGTCTTGGGGTCTTCTGGCCTTACTGTGCAGGACCAGTGGGTGACACCAAGGGTGGGGGTCCACAAGATATGGCAGCCCATGCCAGTCCACCAGAGGCTGCCATTCCCCCTTCAAAACAAGCCAGAAATGTGCCATAATATCAGACCAGTGCCAGTGACACCCCCAGCCCATACCTCTTCACCCAGGACTGGGGGCCAGTGGAGAATGGGCTGTACTTGCCCCGGTATGAACTGGACAACCAGTCAGAGAGGGGCACATAGGTGGTATGACAGCCCCAAAGTAGATGCCCTCTGTGCCAGCTGCACTTGCTTCTCTGGCAATGTGCACGATCATGCAGTTATCTGTCCCCTTGCCTGCCCCCAGCCCGCTGCAGAGATGGGTCCTGTGACCATGATTTGGGCATGCAGTAAGCCAACAACAATGGCTCTGGATGCTGTGGGGTGCCCCAAAGGTGTACATCCTGTGCATGGGGGGCCTCTGCAGCTGTCCACCCCCTTTGCAAGAGTGGAGCAGCTACAAGCATTGTGTGGAGCATGCCCTTATTTCAAAGCATATTACATATAGAATAATGCATGGGGTGGCGTGTCTAATGAGAATTTTACACATACCTGAGGTGTGGGATGCTACATAAACCCCAAGGGGTTTAGTAAAGCATCCCACACTGATTATTGCGAATGCGTAGTTACAAGCGTACGTTGTGCAGTTGCTATGCACCTGGTAAAACAGTCATTTTATGGAGCATTGTCACCAAATTTTCAACACAGGCATTTTAGGACCTCTGTTCATGAACAGTATCACTGTCATTTTTGTAATGTGTTCCGAACACCGATTTCACCCAGCAACCACGCTATTCTGTGCCGGAAGTGCGAAAACACATTTCGGCCAGGATGCAAAAAATGACAGCTGCACAGTTCACAAGAAGGTGTGGTAAGATGCCAATGCTGAGAATATGGCATGCAAATAGTGCAAATGCGCCAACGTATGAGCATGCATTGTGCAGTTGCTGCATACGCTTGTAAAACAGTCACTCTATGGAGTATTGTCACCGAATTGTCAACACAGGCATTTTAGGATCTCTGCCCATGAACAGTGTCACTGTCATTTTTGTAATGTGTCCCGAACACTGATTTCACACCACAACCGCTCTATTCTGTGCCGGAAGTGCAAAAGCACATTTTGGCCTGGATGTGAAAAATGACATCTGCACGGTTCACAAGAAGGTGTAGTAAAATGCCAATGTTGAGAATCTGGCATGAAAATATTGTGAATTTGCTAACTTACAAGCGTGCATTGCGCAGTTGCTATGCTGCGCTTCGTAAAACTGTCATGTGTTGATTTTCCCTCCAAATTTGCAACATAGGGTTTTTGAGAGCCCCCCTCATGAACAATGGCACTGTCATCTCCTTACATGGTCCTGAAAGGTGATTATGTGCAGTGACTGCGAAATCACGTTTCGGGAATGAATAACGCCATGAGAGTGCAAGAACTCATGAGAAGGGGTCCCAAAAACCCCATGTTGAAAATTTGGGGGCAAAATTCGCAAAAATGCCTGAGAAATGTATTAAAGTTGAAAAAACACTATCTATCCCATTATACAGCTTACCGGCATTTCCTCAGTTTGCAGTCAGCTTTGAAGAGTGCAGAAGTGTTCCCGGTCCACCGATGATTGTCGCACCGAGCTCCAGAGGTAATTATGGTGTATGGGCAGGGAAGTGGGGAGGCAGGGTGCACAGTGGGTGGGTGTGGGTGGGGGCAGGGGGGCACAGAGACTACGAGGGACCGTTTTCCTTTTACAGGTAGTAAAAGGAAGAAACATGTGAGGACAGTTTTTTTTCAGGGGATTTGGCATGCTGGGGTGGGCTCCAGCGTGCCACCTAACTGTTTTGGGGGATCTGTAGCCGATGGGGATTGGGCACCTAGTCGGGCAAACAACACGGGGGTGAATTTATGCCAACAGGGATTAGGCACCCCATCAGCACACAAAGAAGGGAGGGGGACGCAGGAGCCGAGGATGGTGCACCACCGGCATTAAACAATTGGGGGTTATTTCTGCTGATGGGGAGTGGGCTCACTGTCGGCACACAAGGAAAGGGGAGGGTAACAGCCGAGGGGGATTAGGCACCCCTCGGCATTACACAATTGAGGGGCACTTTATGCCGACGGGAGTGGACTCCATTGGCACATTGACAGGGGGCAGGGGCAGCCGACAGGGGAATTGGGCACCCCCAAAGCTGGCAGTTCTACGGCCATGTCCCGCCATGCACATAATGGCAGTGAGCACGGCAAGAAAAGGACCCGCTGCATCTGACGAGCTTTGCTCGGATTGCAGCAGACCTTTCCTTAGATGTGCTCGCCACATTAGTATGCATGGTGTGGTGCCGGCACGCAGGCTGATTGGGGAATGAGGGACGCACCTACTGATGCGTGCCCTGCATTCGCCCAACAGCGACCGCGCCACCAAATCTGCACTACTGCAAGATGTTGGCTTGTGCAGGCATGGCAAGCCAACATAAAAATGGTTTAGTTACATCAATTCAGTGAATCCACACTATGCAGCAATTAGAGCAGTCAGGGGTAGGCATGGTTCTTGAAAACAGTTCAATGTATAAGATTTGCTTTGCCAATGTTGGAACTGTTCTCATTATAATGGGTTTCATACAGTGTAAATATCTGATCAGGTGACCACCTAGTCCCATTACAAATTACTTCACTCCCTGTCATCCTTCACTGCTTGCCCCATGTGGCAGGCCCTTCAGGACAGGGCATCCCCAACCTGTCTAGAATCCACATCTGGTGCTGTGGGAAAGGTTTATGGCTCAGGACCTAATTGTGCCAGCCATGAATCAGATGGCAGTTGGAGACCACCTCCCCTTATCAAAATGAACTGCTGCTTTATGGAATGTGTCTGTTCCTCTGTGACCCCTGTGATCATCCCACCACCTCATTGGTGCTCCGCACGGCCTTCTGGCTTTGTGCACATGTTGCAAAGGTAGGTTGACTACCACTCACAAGACAGCTAGCTTCTCAGTCCATTGCAGTGGGCTATTGTGGTGGCAACTGCAGTGTCAATCCACCCCAGAGAGGGACATTTGCCAACCCAACTACAAGTGCCTAAGCTCACCCTCAAACCTTGGATCACCTGTCAGGAAGTGCAACATGCTTCCTATAAATCAGAGGGAAGCCCCCTGTAAATGGCTTGAAGTTGCACTGTGGGATTTGTTTTGTTTATATCCATGAATTGATCTCTTCACATCCTACACAAAACACTCTCTGGTGTCCAGTTGCACCCAAGTGGCATCTAGCTGCCTATTTTTGTCCCACTCAGATAACTCCCTGGTGTCTAGTGGCTTCCTGTTCCTCTCCATGCCCCCACTTAATGCCCCCCTTGTGTCTAGTCGCATCCTCTTCCATCACCATGTACTACTCAAAGTACATCCTGATATCCAATGGCACCCCTCCATCTCCCTATCCCAAACATTCACTTTTTAGTGATACCCGTGATTCCAGTCCTTGTCCCTCTCAAAGCACTACCTGGTATCCACTGATACCCTCTACTTCTCCCACTCAAAAAGCTCCCTAGTGTCCATTGTTGCTCCTCCCTCACCATATCCCACTCAAAACAATCCCTAGTATCCAGTGGCATGCTTCCCTCTCCCCAGCTCAAGCATCCTTTGTCCAGTGGTACTCTGCTCCCTCACCCCATCCAACTAATTTTGATTTTTAGTGTCACCCCTTCCCTTTACCTGTTTTACTCAATGCATTTTCTGGTATCCTATGATACCCCTCACTTCTCACTCCCACTCAAAGCACTCCATGGTGTCCAGTGGCATCTCCTTCCTCTCCCTATCCCATGTATCCCTTGGTGTCCAGCGGCATCTCCGTCCTCTCCCATTCTATGCATCTCTTGGTGTCCAGTAGTGACTTCTCCCTATCTCCATTCCATTCAAGCCACTCTGTAGCATTTGGTGACCCCTGTATTCTCTCTCTGCTTCCTTCTGAAGGCACTTTCTAGTGTTTGGTGGCACCCCTTCTTCAGTCTGTTCCACTTTATGTAAAACCTGGGCCTAATGGCACACCCTCTGTATTCTAGTCTCATTCCAAGCTTTTCTTGGTGTTTAGGGCCCATCACCAAATTACTCCCTCCTGAAACAAGACCACCATCTCTCTATTCAGATGGCAGCCAGGATAGCCCATCACTCACCTCCTCATCCAGGCACCGTATGAAGTTAAATATGGTTAAACAGAGGAGTATAGTGGTATTTGTCTTCAAATTCCTGCTTAAGAGAGGAGTTGTAGGCTGTGCCAGTCATCATTATTGGGGTGGTGTGGACTTGGGGATTCAATGTAAAGGGGGCACACTGCATTTTTTTTCAGGGCCTAGCAGCCCATATTAGTTCTCCCCTTACTGGTAGGAGCTGGGACCAGTCAAGGAGTGCCCTTAGGTGTAAACTTTTATAAAAGGCCCCAGCGTCCTGTCTCCATTCTTTCCTCACCAGCAGGAACCAGGACCAGAAAGTAAAACTTCATGTGGGGTAAATTTTTCCCTTTTTTTAAAGGCACTCCAGACCAAAACTGTAGCGAAGTACTGTACTTCACTTAATGCAGGAGCCAACACAGTTAGTTTGTTTTTCTGTATTACAGTATTGGGCACTATGGGGTACTGTTGAAATGGCAGTGAGAGGACTAACAAAAGCAAAGAGCCATGTTTGTGCATCAGCACTACATGTAGAATGGCTTTTATTAAACCTTTGTATCTTAAACAATTCTTGCAACCATATCCCTAGGGAAAACAGTTAAAAAAAATTCTACAAGGACAGCAATATTGATGCAAATCATTATAAGCACTGTTAAACACTAAATTGTTTTAACTAGTGCAGTGTGGGTAGAGTCTTCTAAAATGTAAGAGACTTTTTTCCACAGAATTGTTTATTTACTTTTAACTGCTCCAACCAGCCCTCATAGCCCCCATCTGAACCAAACTCCTCGTCCTGTGACCTGACTCCTCTGGGACTTACCTTCTACAGTGGGTCCTGCCACAGGACCATGGTCAGAGGTGCCTACTCATCAGTGCATGGCTTGAGAGAGAGTAGGCCATCAATGTTCTGCGGTTGGAGGGGTTTTCCTCTGGTTTGTCTCCCCAGTGGGGCCCACATGCATGCAGTGATGCATTGTGCATTCTCTGCCTCCACATAGATGCCCCCAGTATCTGGATATGGGATCCCCTTCCCTGGCAGTCCCATTGTGCTGCCACCTAGATTCCTGTAGGTGGCAGGCAAGCTGCATGACAGGCAGTTCCCCCTCCATGAGCTGTCCTATGGTTGCTCAATCCTCCCTCCAAGCAAGCTCCTTAGTGACCCAGGTCCATTCCTGAACCTGGGTTTCCAGCTGGGTGTGGTCGAAAAATTAATGGATTTCATTATATATAGCAATTGTGTTTCATATGTAGTCTGCTACAAAGTACTTCACAAGTCGTGGATATTTGTATTAGTCATTAGGTATGCACAGGGACATTAAGTGAGGTAGTGAGAAGTTAAGGAAAGCTCAAAGCTCAGGGAAGTAAAGCACAGAGAGAGAGATGGAGAGAGAGAGATCATGTGCTGAAAGCTTGAGTGACTCTAGATGCAGCTACCGGCATCACCTGAGCTTGAAAGACCAATCGTGAGATGCACATCTCTGCCCACAAAGGTGCTCCTGCCAAACAATACACAAATAAGATCCAACAAAATGACTGTGTACACACCAAGCTCCAGATGCTAAAAATAAATTTTTATTGCCACAGGACCATATATGTAAAACTATCAGGCTAACAGTCCCAGGTATCAACTCCAAATGATGCTTCTTCAGGGAGTGGATTTAGCCTGTGAGTCGCATCTTAAATACCCAACCTCAGAGACATCTGTAGATTTAACTGGACATTCATTTTCAAACCACAAATTAGATAAAAATCACACCAGATGGTGCTTAAAAACAAGGTGGATGTTTCCATAATTAAAGTGTACCAATAAACTTATTATACAAACAAAATACAAAGGTGTAATATGTACAACCATCATGGCCCAACTGCACTGGAGTCCCAAAATCTTATTGTAGATCATTGCATATAATGTAAGTGTTTTTCTAGGCATTTGATAATGCAAGCAATAATACCTGACAGGGTGTGTGGTATTGGGCTATACCGGACTGCCTGGGGTGTAATGAGGCCCTGTGCCGCAGGTGGAGGTCCTTATAGCCCCTGGAATGTCTGGTATAGCCCATACTGCCCACCCCGGAGGGTATTATTGCACTTTAGAAATGGTTTTTTGATGGAATTTACATAAAAAGTTTTAAAACAATTTCAAAATGCTTGTAAAAAGTTAATAAAAATCAGTAAAAAAATGCTGTTCAAAGTAGTCCCTGTACTACTGGCTTTGGCAGTAAAAGGCACTATTATGTTTAATAGTGTTTTTTCATTCTGGCTACTGTGGTGAATGTGCTGCCCCACCCCATCCCCAACAGCTACCAAGGTTTGGTGGAGATTTTGGTTTTTTGTGCCTACCCGTCCTTCCACCCCAAGTAGCTATTTTTTTGATTTTTTTTACCACAATCTAAACATGGGGTGGGAACCTGCTGCTTGATTTTGCAGATCATCTGTGGCACCAGACACTGAAGAAATACATCACAACTGAGGAACTGAAGCAGTGGCACTAAGGTTAGTTTTTGTTTTATGTAATTTCATATAATATTTTTTTTTAGTCAAGGAAAGCAAATCGTTTCTGAGTGGAGTAAAGAGACATGTGCAGTTACTACCCCAGGAGTGTACCTGTGACAGAATGGCTACAGTGTCTCTGAGAGTAGCAGTAGTTTTCCTAATTCACCTCCCTGCAGATGGAGATATGCTGCTGACTTGCGCCACCTAGTACATCGGCTGGCCTGTTACGTTATTCAAGCCAATGATCACACTGGAAACAAGGAACTGCACTCCACAAAGTAATTGAACCAATACAATATACTGCATTAGCCCTGACAGTCCAGCTTACAAAGAAAGATTAATGGCCAATTACCTCGCCTTGGGAGATGAACCAAATAGGTGTGAAAGCTTCAGCACTTCATTTCGGGGTTCGTAGCTTCTCATCCTCTTTCTCTGACAAAGCATCTTATATACTGTACACTTATTCATACAAGGTCATCTTTTGCTGGGTACATTATTATATTTTTCCAATCTGAGACTACACGTTTTTACACACATAGCCCTTGCTAGCTCTAATTTTGTTTATGTTCAGCATTTTGTACAAGTCTGTGCACAGTATATTAGCTACCAACTCAATTTTTGCAATAGCAAGGACATTAGCACAGAAAATCAGAAAGCCTTTAGTAGAGCAATAATTTCATTAACCCATTTGCCTTCTTCTGCCAGCACTTTGCAATGTTTTCTGTATACCAAATTGTCATAATCCTACAGGCCAGGGGAAGGGTGGTGCAAGTAGTTCTCAGAGCTTAGAAAATTCTGCTATAGCTCAAAAGCCTTTAGTTTTAATAAAATAAATGGTTTGTTTGTGGAATGTAGTGGCAGTTGCTCTTTCCCCCTGGGATTTTGGACAGAAAGGGAAGGGCCAGTTATGTTCACTTGTTAGCGAGAGCAGAAACATGGCGACAAATTTGTTTAAAAATTTTGTGTGGTGTACTGATTTTGGGTAATAGGCAGGCAGGCACAGGACTAGTTTATTAACCCGGTCTCTGTTGGCACATAAATGAACACCTTGCCAGGGATCTTAGCTAATTAGAGACTGGGAAATCTCCCTTCCCATTTTCTAAAAGAACAATACAGGCCCAGCCCAATACATAGCAGCTGTTGGGATTAAACAGAGACACACTAGACATATATAGATCATATAAATGTTCTTCTACAGGAATTAAAAATATAATACCACTTGCAAAACTAGTGAAGAATATAACTGATTAATCGTAATAGGTGAAGAAAAAAAGATATAAAATTATGAAACAGTCAATGAAAGAAAACAGAAAAAAGGTATTTGGGAGGGCAGAAAAAACAAACAAACAAAAAAGAAACAGAAGAAACAAGTAGAGAACCAGAAAAGATGTGCTAAACAATGGATGTTACCAAGGTTGGTGCTCCATCCAACAAAAATTGGCAAATAAGCAGTTACAAAGGCTAATACTGGACAGTGGCAAGGGAACCTCCCCCATCCAGGGAGCACCACAGCCACCACCACTACCTCAGAGGTTGCGAAGAAAGCACAGCAGTTGGACCACAGTGGGCTCAGGGAGGGTAAGGGTGGTGGAACAGAGGCACACCCAGTCAGTTGTTACACTCCACAATCCATACACCATTCTGGGGGAGCATAGTTCCCCTATGGATGCACCCACAGAGGAGACTAAGGAGGCGCAGACAACTGTCACAAGGGAGGCCCTCAGGAAGGAGGCAGAGGGCACCACAGGGAAAGAAAGCAGCTCCTGGTGGGGGACTCAATTATTAGGGGGATAGAACTGGGGGGAGCAGGGAAAACTGAAGTAAGGTGCCTGCCTGGTGCCATGGCTTGGAGGGACAGGAAGTGCATCCCTAGGATCACGAGAACAGTTGCACGGGAGTCTGAGCTAGACATCATTGTCCACCTAGGGACAAATGACTTGGCTCATCATGAGATTAGAGCAGTGCAGAAGGACTTTGTAGAGTTGGGGAGGGGCTTAAGACAAGTAGCACACACAGTATCCTTCTCAGAGGTGCTGCCTGTCAGTGGCATGAGTGAGGCGGTACTTTGCACCATGCAGTTTAACAAATGGTTAAAAAATGGTGGAGCACAGGGTTTGGCTTCATTGGGGACTGGGGTTCCACCTGGAGGGACACCAGCCTATACTGGCAGGATGGTCTGCATCTGTCCAGGAAGGGAACAAGTCTTTTGGGCAATCGGTTTAAATGCTTCATTGGCAAGCCTTTAAACTAGTCAAGGGGGGAGGCACTGATAAGCAGAAGGAAAATCCCAGCCTCCCCCTACAAAACAGGGTACTAAATGAGAAAAAGACCAAGGTAGAAAGGTCAGTGGGGGTTGCTGCTACAGAAGGTAAAGCCATCAAAAAATGGAGAGCAATGAGTACCAATGCCCGTAGTCTGGGTAACAAGCTTCCTGAATTAGTGGCCTTGATGGAGGAGGAAGATCTGGATATTGTGGCAGTCACAGAAACATGGTACACACAGAACCATGACTGGGACGTAAACATACCAGGATACACTATCTACAGGAGGGACAGGGAGGGTAAAAAGAGGAGGAGAGAAGCCTCTGCATAAGAGAAGAAATCAAAGCAACAGAACAAAAGGGTAAACAGGAGGAGAAGAAGCACTGTGGGTCAATCTGGAGGCAGGCAATGGCACCACAATCCCACAGGGTTGTATACAGACCCCCTCAGGGGAGGAAATGGACAAGGAAATGATAGAAAGTATACTTAGAATGGCAGATAAAGGGAGATATTGCTGATGGGTGATCTGAATATGCCAGATGTTAACTGGAGTGCAGTTGCAGCAGCCACTTCTAAGAGTGGGTTATTCTGGATGCCCCACAGGGGCATGCCTTAGACAACTAGTATTGGAGCCCACTCGAGGGAGCAATCTTAGACCTGGTTCTCTCAAACGGAGATGAAGAGAGGATCACAGATGTAGAAGTGGGTAGCCATCTGGGAACTAGCGACCATCGAACAGTATGGTTCACAATAAACACAGCAATAGAGTCAAGCTATACAAAGACAAAGGTACTGGATTTTAGGAGGGCTGACTTTGCTAAATGGGTGAGTGCCTAAGGAATGCACTAGCAAATGGTCAGGAAGGAGGGGTGGAAGAACAATGGGGAATAATAAAAACTGCCATCACAGAGGTAACAAGCCTTTGTGTAAAGCAAATAAACAAAACGAAATGAGGTAAGAAACCACTATGGTTCTCAAAGGAAGTGGCAGTGAAGGTTCAAGAGAAAAAGAAAGCATTCAGGAAGTACAAGGAATCACAGAAGGAACAGGACAGAGAACTGTATCAGTTAAAGCAAAAGGAAGCTGGAAAGGCAGTCAGAACAGCAAAGGCCCAAACCGAGGAAAAGATAGCCAACTCAGTTAAGAAGGGGATAAAACCTTTATAGGTACATCAGGAGCAAAGGAAGACCAAGGAGGGATAGTGAGGCTTAATAAAGGAGAGGGAGGGTGGGCAGAGGGTGACTGTGAAAAGGCAGAGATACTAAACAAATATTTTTGCTCAGTATTTACAAAGGAAGAGGGGGAGGTACTTAAAACAAACAGTAGAAACACTCTGGATACAGAAGTTGATACCAGCCCATTTACAGAAGAAAGAGTTCTGAATTAGCTCTTAAAACTGAAGGTGGACAAAGCAATGGAGCCTGATGGGATTCATCCCAGAATTCTAAAAGAACTAAGGATAGAACTAGTGACACCACTGACTACCCTCTTTAACAAATCATGGGAGGATGGGTGGTACCTGAAGACTGGAGGAGGGCAGATGTGATTCCCTTCACAAAAGTGGGAGCAAGGCAGAAGCAGGAAACTACAGACCTGTTAGTTTAACCTCAGTGGTAGGGAAAATGATGGAATCACTTCTGAAGGAAAGAATTGTTGCGTATCTAGAGGCCAGAGGGGCACAGGACCCAAGGCAGCATGGATTCACAGCGGGAAGGTCATTCCAGACAAATCTGATAGATTTCTTTGACTGGGTGACCAAAGTAGTAGATCAGGGAGGGGCTGTGGACATGGCCTACCTAGACTTTAGCAAGGCATTTGACACAGTCCCACACAAAGATTAATATACAAGTTAGCCAGCCTGGGAGTGGGTCCCAAGATGACAGCCTGGGTAAAGAATTGGCTGGAGAATAGGACACAGAGAGTAATAGTAAATGAGTCCACTCTGAAAAAAGGGGGTTAGCAGTGGTACCACAGGGTTCAGTATTAGGACCGGTCCTCTTCAGTATCTTTATAAGTTTACATTGCAGAGGGACTGGAAGGAAAAGTATGTCTCTTTGCAGATGACACAAAGATCTGCAACAGAGTTGATGCACAAGGTGGGGTGGAAAGGATGAGAAGGGAATTGGCAAGGTTAGAGGAATGGTCAAATGTATGGCAGCTTAGATTCAATGCTAAGAAGTGCAAGGTAATGCACCTGGGAAACAAAAACCCAGGGGAAGAGTACACAATGGGGGTGAGATACATAACAACAAAATGGAAAGGGACCTGGGGTAGTCATATCAGATGACCTAAAGGTGGGCAAGCAATGTGAGAGGGCAGCAAGGAGGGTTGGGGGATACTGGGATGCATAGGAGAGGCATCACCAGCAGAAAACAAGAAGTTATTATCCTCTGTACAGACAGCTGGTGAGACCACATCTGAGTACTGCGGCAGTTCTGGAGACCCAATCTCGCAAAGACATAGACAGGATGGAAGCTGTCCAGAGGAGGGCAATAAATGGTGCAGGGTCTGCACCGGAAGACATATGAAGTGAGACTTAAGGAGCTTAATATGTATAGCCTCGAGGAAAGGAGGGAGAGGGGGGACATGATAGAAACTTTCAAGTACCTCAAGGGAATCAACAAAGTCCAAGAGGGTAGCATCTTTCAAAAAAAGAGGTGTGCAAGAACAAGGGGGCACAATTTGAAGATAGAAGGGGGCGCTCAGAGGTAATTTAAGGAAGTATTTTTTCACAGAGAGGGTTGTGGATGCATGGAACAGCCTTCCAGAGGAGATTGTGGAGTCAAAAACAGTGGTGGAATTCAAGCATGCATGGGACAGTCATAAGGCAATTCTAGGGGGTGGGGGTAGGAAGAAGTAGGCTGCTGGTTAACTAGGATCTGCAGCTTATCCATCAGGTAGGGAAATGGGCAGACTGGTTGGGCCAAGCGGTCCTTATCTGCCGTCAAATTCTATGTTTCTATGTTTCTATGTTAATATTTTTTTTTTGGGGGGTATCATTTTCTCTCCTCCAGAGCCCCAGCACGACCCCCGCCCTCTGTTATTCCCCCCAGCGCCATCCCCGGACATCAGACCCCCTCCCTTGTGCACCCCGCGACTTACCCTTCACGGCAGGGTGGTGGGGAGTGACTCAACCCACCCCAATGGATCCATGCCAGGGAGGTGCCCTTCCAGGAATGGCGCCGCAGGGGAACAACTCCGTGCCGCCGGGCTCGCCACTGTTTTCTCCCGCGGGTCATGGCGCGTAATGACGCCAGTGACTGGGTGCATGATGCCCCTGCAGTGTGCCCCAACTGCCGCCTGCCATGACCCACCCCCAAGCTTGCAGCTATGTGCTGTCGACCCCCAGCCTCCGCTTAGGGGTCAGGCAAGCCCTGCCGCCCAAATCCCTCCTCGGAGATGGAGAGCAGTCCTGACGCCAATCCTTCTCCTCCTCGACCCACGGCAACCCATGCCCGCTCTCGAACACGGGTCGCCTGCGGGCGGAGGTGTGGCGACCAGCACCTCAACCCTCAGCGCCACCGGACTGGCCTACAAAGGCTAATATAAAGGAGAAGACAGCAAAGTATAATGGAAAATACTATAATATTTATAAATTCAAGTCAGCCCAGCTGCACGGAAGGTTGAGGTGCTGAATGCCACACTTGCCGCCAGATCTGTGAACCATGTTCAGGAATGAGCTCAGGTTGCTGGGTCTCAGCTGGGGTGGGAGAGGTCTGAGCATCCACTGGCAGCTAGTCTCTTCCCAAGAATGCTAAGTGCAGCCAAAGCACCAGGGCATAGGTAGCTGGAGTCATATTGTTGTTGCCATTTGGATTCACATTAAATCATAATTTGCTTTGCACCATATACCTTGTCTTGTAGAGGGTATCCGGTAATAATAGCAAAACAAAAATAGCGTGACCATTAACAGTGCCAATTAACTCGCATAGCATATATCAGCAAGCGCGGCATTTCAGTGTGGCACTGTTTTGCCGTGAGTGCATGCCCCAAGTGCTTGCTGTTGTATCATGTAGTTTATTCCCATTATATGCACCGAAGCCAAATGAAATGATATAGTGATACAAGTGATTTCTTATTTGCTGATGCTGAATTAAGTTTGAACCTAGTACATGCACTGTGGTGCACTGAAATGGTATTACTGCTTAATATGTTTACTTTAGTTATACCCACACTAGTCACCAATCTTAAAGGAACAACTTAGATATTTTATAACTACTGATGTCGTTGTTAAACTGATAAACGTTATTTGCTTATTCGATGCCTATTAAAGTTTCCAAGTTTTATAAGTTCATGCCGAGTTCATTTCTTTTAATCATGTTTCTAATACAGTGGAATGGCTTTAGGGCTTTGTGTGTGTGTGTGTGTGGGGGTGCAGATTGTGAATTACGTACTCCTCAGAAATGCTCCATTTTCATTACAAATACTGTGAAGAAAAACTGCCAATGACAGTTGGGGAGCGGGTAGACAATTTAAATATCTTACCCACCTAAACTTCAAATTCGCCCCCCTCCTCCCTGCTGCCCTGCTTATTACAGTTAATGGTTTGGGGATGTAAGGGAATAAGGATTACCAGGTCAGTGCTGGTTATTAATTGTAAATAGTGTAGATATTGTCAGCACCAGAGGCAAAACCCTATCCCTATCCCTATCCCTGCCTCCACCCACCCCACCTCGGATCGCCCCCCCCCTTTCTACCTGCATGCTATATCACCCTTGAAGCCAGGCCTCATCTGCAAAAAGCCTTAGCTAGCAACAACCCCAGTTGTGATCCCCTGGACTCCAGGATTCTCCAATTAGTCCTAGATATTGTACTAGCCCCTCTCACCAACCTTTTAAACCAGTCACTTTGTCTTGGTCAATTTCCCTGTGCCTGGAAAATTGCAGAAATCACCCCTATCCATAAGAGTGGAGATAGAACCTCCCCTAACAATTTCAGGCCCATCTCCATTCCTCCCCCCTCCAAATCACTAGAAAAAATAGTGGCCATTCAGCTCTCTGAGTATCTGGCCAACTATAACCTGCTGTGTCCGGAACAACATGGATTCCATCCTGGACACAGCACCACTACATCCCTCTTGGAGTTCTCCCAGAACCTCCACTCTGCTCTCAGCTCTGGTCATGTTGTGAGTGCAGTACTTATTGACCTCTCCAAGGCCTTTGACACTGTCTGTCACCCCCTCCTACTTGACTGCCTCCACCAACTTGGTTTCTCCCCTGGCCCACTGGCTTGGTTCACCAGTTACCTCTCTGCCAGATCACAGTGCGTGAAGGTAAATGGCACCCTGTCCAATACCCTGCCCATTCGCTCAGAGGTCTCTAGGGTTCCATCCTGGGCCCTGTTCTATTCAGTCTATTTCTCAATACCCTTCCCAGCTCCTGCTCGGGCAATATGGTACTCTATGCCAATGATACGGTTCTCCTTGCCTCCCACCCTGACCCTGCAGCTCTACAGGAATCCCTGCAGCACACATTCAACCAAGCCAAAAAGTGGTTCCTTGACCACCAGCTGGTCATTAACCTCAAAAAAACAAATCTATGCTTTTTTTGCATCACCAGAATAAGGCCAAAAATGCCCCCCCCCGCGCATTCTCCTCAGTAATGCTCACCCTCTTGAGCAGGTGTCATCCTACAAGTACCTGGGCATCACCTTCGACTTGGCTATTACATTCCACACCCACATCAATACCCTCTCCTCAGCCATAAACTCTCAGATTGGCCTTCTCTATCGCCACAGTTATTGCCTCCCCAAACTGCTCTCCGACTGGCCATCAACTCCTCTGCCCTGTCCCTAGTGGACTACAGCCTACCTATCTATGCTGCGGCCGACAATACCGTCCTCACCAGAATCCAGACCTCAATAAACAAAGCCTGCAGGCTCCTGACCGGTGCATCCCTCCACACCCATACTTGCCTGCTCTATTCCACCTCCAACCTGCTCACCTTGGAGGAGTGCCTGCGCTACCAAACCTGCTTACTTGCCAAAAAATTCCCTGCTAGGACTCCTCCCCCCAGGGGTCACCGCATCCCTGCGGCTTGCATCCCCATCTGTTGCCACCTGTAGCTCAGTTAAGGCCACCTTTCTGGTGCCCCATACCAAGACCTCCCTAGCCCAAAGGTCCTTCCACTACCATGCCCCCACATGGTTCAACTCCCCTCCCACTCTCTGTCACTAAGTCTACCAAAATTGGTCCCTTTAAAGTCACTCTCCATAACCACCTCTTTGGCGCCTGAAGCTGTAGTTGCCCTTAATCAACCTAATGTTGGGGTCCCTACCAATTTCTTGCCCATAGCCTTGACAATGTTTGTTGGACTGCTTCCCCCTCTTTTTTTCTCTCTCTTTTCCTCACCCCTGTTCCCCCCCCCCGACCCTTCCACTTAGGCATTTCCCCGGTACGATCAGGGTTGTGACTTCTACTATTCTTATACTTTATACGATTGCTATTTACTGCATGTAACTTTATCCCGTAAACCACTGTTATATTGCTTTCTTTTTATCTGTATTGCATCTGTATGTTACCACTGTTGTATCTCACACTGTAACCATGTCTACCCTCCCTGTGACGAGGTGTCTTTGTAAATGAGTACCTGACTCAAAGGTTGTAAATCTGACTTTCAAAAAATAAATAAATAAATAAAACAAAACTATTTTATAAAATGCTGCTGGGTCACTGCTGGTCGGGTAGTGCTGTTCGGCATGTTAGCTGTTATTTTACAGTGCTATATTGAGCTGCAACATTTTTACTAGCGCGCGAAAATGCTATGCACTATTTCACCCATGCTTTTTTCACATTCAGCCCTTGTGGAGTGTTTATGATGGTTGCCACTGAGTGCTGGAATTCTTGGTTTCTCTTCTCTTCCCGAGGATTGGGGGTATGCTGCACCCCTCTGGTACTGTCACCATGCAGAGGCATAGTGGCAGGGCAGCAGCTGTGACTTAGAAGGGGTTGGCCAGTGGAAGACATGTAGTGCTTGTGTACCAACACTGACATTCATGACTACATCATTGCACACCACCTGGCCAGGGCAGAAAAGCAGAAAAAGTAGCAGCCCAGGGATGATCCCTTGGTCGCAGTAGCCTCTACATTCCCTACAGGGCCTTGGGAGGATATCTGGATTGTGCTCAGGGTGGATAGAACAGCCCTCCCTCCCTGACCCCACCATGGGGGAAATATCTGTGGAGGATCTTACTTCAGGTAGTGGGAGACAGGGGTGGCTGATGGGGGGGGGGGTGACTGCTAGAGGATGAAACACCTTAGTATTAAAAAATATATACATTAAAAAATTAAACTAACACATAAAATGTTCAATCCACCAAAAAGTCAGATCATTGAGCATCAGTAAGTCTAACAGAGAGCTGAGATCTTAGCCTATACTTAATTGCTAGGGGCCAAAGGTGGATCAGAGAAAGGACTTCAGATCCAAATGGCCATTGAGATTGTTGGGCATGAATGCAATAAGCTACACATTCCACTTGGCCTCCATTTACAACAAACCTTTAAGCCTATCACCACCACCTGGCAACAGTTTGACCCATTCCAAAGCTTGAAATCTGAAACCTGTAATACTGGAGTTGTGAGCTCCACTGAAGTGTGCACCAGGACACTTTGCATATTATGATTGATAATGGCTCTGATATACTCCTGGATGTGACACTTGAGGTGGTGAATAGTATGGCCAACATAAAGAAGACCGCATTCACACCATGCAACATACAGAGTAAATTCTGTGTGGCAGTCAACAAAACAGTTCAAATTGTATTTTCTTTCTGTTCTAGGATGTATAAATGTGGCACTGCTACTGGGAAAACAACACATATTACGTTTTCTACAGCAGTAGAACCCTTTCCTACAGGTTTCTCTTGGTCTTTGGAGATTGGATTTGTAGAAATGGCTACTGGCCAGAAAATCCATCAAGCTGGTACCCAATCTAAATGAAATCTGAGGCACACTACCAATAAGGGGTCCTAACTCTTCATCCAGTGCCAAAACTGGCCATCTGTCTCGCATGATATTTCAGATAGCCATGACACCACTGCTGTAATTAGTCACAGATGTGACTTTTTGATTGGTGCTGGTCTGTTGTTGACTATTCATAGGTTGTAGAAGAGTGATCTTAATCAGACTGCACACTTTTTCAATGCTTTATGAACCACTTCAGCTGAATATCCTCTATCCTTTAAGCTGTCTCATTGAGGCATAGGTCAAGAAGCATAGGCAAACCAGGAGAAGTTATAAAATTCATAAGCAGCATTTTATCAATAACAATAAAATAAAAAAAATAATAGAATTGTGCAGGATAGCTCTTATACAGGTAGTTCAAACAAAAGAAAGTCCTTCCTCTAAGGTCATCTCTAGCTCTAAATATCTCTCTCTCTCTCTCTCTCTCCCCCCAGCTAAAGATTACTGTCTTTTTACATAATGGGCTGGATATTCAAACTGCGCTATTTTGTGGCGCAAGCCCTTGCGCTGCACAAAATAGTTGTGCAGGGGTGTGGCCGGGCGATATTCAAAGGAGTTGCGCTATTGAGCAACCCTTGAATATCACCCCGGCCACAGCCATCAGTATGGCGCAGTGGAACTTGCGCCACTGCAAGTGGTCAGAGTGGAGAATTCAAGCGGTGGCGCAGCACCATTGCTATGCGCAAATTTCTGATATTCAAAAGGTGACATGCATATGGGGGCCATAATTCATGCAAGGCGCAGGGGGACCATTTGCATCTTTTATGGCCCCATTTGCATGCCATTAGCATGCAGGTGCGCCGATCCTCAAGGACTTCAGGGGTTACGCCCGCCAGGTAGCAGCCATCGGGACTGACGCCTCCCTGCAGCCTGATCGCGGGAAAAATTGTAAAATCCCCCACCCCCTGACTGGCCCAATCACGGGCAAAAGCATAAAGTCCCCTCCCGACTGGCACGATTGCAGGTAGAACGCAAATAACCCTCCCCACCAGCCCGATCGTGGGCAGCAAAGTGTCCCAGAACATATCCCTGGTGGTCCAGTGGACGCTAGCCCGATCGCGGGCTGAAGAAGTTTAACCCCCACAACATATCCCGTGGTCCAGTGGACCGCTAAGCCCGATCGCTGGCTGCATAATGTGGTGACACCCCCACAAGACCACATCCCTGGTGATCTAGTGTCCCCCACCCCACCCACCCACGAAGCCCCACCACCCTGCTCCCCCGCGGCCGCGGCAGCAGCATCCACCCGCCTGCCACCTCTGCACGCCAGCCAACTGACTGCCCAGTAGGGCTGCACGCACATTGGTGCAGAGCAAAAGCCAATGGGCGTGCAGCCCATACCGTACAAGGCAGTCCAGATATGTGAATTCATGTGATGTCTATAGCTAACCAGCAATAGTTAGAAGACCAATCATATTCATCAATTTTATTAGCAGATTCATGATGTCATACATATTGGGTCTTCACTATTATCTGCTTCCAAGAATGATTCACAAGCCTGGAGGGACCTTCACTAAGTGACTACACCCAAGAGATAATAGGACACCCAGGAGGTTTGCTCACAGACTTGTGGATCTTGGGCAATGTGTAGGATTTTGGAGTAACCAGAAAAACATTTTTTAAAGCAGCAATACAATGAAAAATGTTTTCCCTGAAAAGCTAGTTTTGGTTACAATTAATAAAATATTAGCATACCTGCCAAATTTACTTTTATAGGTGTCTCCTATGTTGAGCACCATGAGTTTTGTTTTCCTCTATACTTACCCTTGCCAGGGTCTACAGTCTTTTTTTTTTTTTGCATGAGAAAAAAACAACAACATCAGAACACTTATAAAATACTCAAATTTTGGTGCAACTAGAAAAAGTTATCACAAAATAAAACTGGAAGATGCCTGGAATCTTTACTAGTGATAAAAAGAAGGGTCACGTATGTTTTGCTCAGTTTTGTTCCACTGCGGCATTAAGAACAGCACATCATCTTCATCAAGTCTTCCTTCAGAAACTGCATTCTCTATTATGTCATACGGAACATTTTTGAAAATAGAATTTGGACTGAATGTAAGACATCTATAGCAGACGCTGTTTGAGAGCTGTCGGTTAATTTCTGCAACATACTTAGTGGTGTCCTGAACAACCACTGTACCCTTTTAAATGCAGGTTTGTAAATGATGTACCTAATTTCTGTCAATTCTCTGAAAGCCTTGAATTGTTGAGCTAAAAAGTTATTACACAGTGGTTGTTGGGGAGTAGATAACAATTTTTCTAATCACCCTTAACAAGTACAGTAGTTCAAATATTTTGATAACTAGATGCCTGGGGTGATTTGAACCGAAGGTACTTCTGCCTTTCAGGCCAGTATTAGCAGCTGGAATATAGTCATGGCCTTCAGTCTCTACTAGTGACCCAAGATCAGTGTTCAAGTTATTCAAAATAAAATCAGTGTTCTCTTCTTGTGGACTCAGTGGTGTTTCTGGCCCAGCAGGTACACTATTCTGTTCAGAGATATCACATGCTGTTTCTAAATTAAGTTCAATATCTCCCATAGGTCATTATCAACATACAAATCCATGAAACCCATGTTTACTCTGTGCTGTACATTAACAAGTTCTTGTTATGTACAATGCACTTTTAGATCAAACTTAAGCAATTTTTAAATGTCAACTTACACCCCAAAGTAGTCTGTCTTTGCAACAGTACAAACAAAAGTCCTGTAGAGAGAAGATTTACCTAGGCTTCAGTTAATGCTGTTGATGAGATAATAAGAACTTGATAATTTAGTGTTGATTCCTTGTTGACCCTCGGGGCTACAGCTGATTGCCACTTTTCTCAAGTCTGTGTCTAATGTTTCAGAGGCCGGGCTTTATGAACATACAGTCCTTTTGGTATCATGTCAACATCTTTATACTGCTTCAAAGTAATTTTATTACACCAAATATTTGATAAAATTACTTTGGAGCAGTATAAAGTGGTTGGCAGGAAAAAGAGTGGCAAGACTACGGGTCAGGTGGGGGAAGCTAGACTAGAAAAAGTTGACCTAACTTGTGGCAATTGGTGCATGGAGTAGAAAATTCCAGTCACTAGGTGGGAGAATGCCATAAACCCCGTGAGCCATTTGTTCAGCAGACCCGGGGCTTGCGCCATTCAGGATCCTTTGAAAATCTGGCCCTATATGTGCATTAAACATGAACAGGGTATAGCTGCCAGCAGCCATTTCCTCAATGCAGAACCTGAAGTGGCCCATGCACCTGAAGAGTTCATTGTTGATTTGTTCAGATTTGTTTTAATGCACAATTACTTCTGCTTTGGGGATAACCATACAGCCTCAAAAGGCCAAGGGAAGTCTGTAGGAAATGGTTCTACTGCTGTAAGAAAGTGTAATATTGTGTTGCTTTGCCAGCACTGGAACCACATTTTAACATCCTAGAAAAAGAAGGAACTACAATCTGAACTGTTTTGCCGACTGTCAGACAAAATGCACTACGCATGTTGCATGGTATAAATGTGGCCTTTTTTTAGTTGACTGTACTATTTGCCCCATGAAGTGTTGTATCCAGGAGCATATCAGAGCCATTATCAATCAGAAAATGTGCAATGCCCTGGGTGGAAGCTTCAGGGGAGCTCAAAACTTCATATTAGAGATTTCAGAATTCAAGCTTTGAAATTGGTTAAGTCGCTGCAAGGTGGTGGTGATAAGCTTAGCATTTTGTTATAAAGGGAGTTCAAGTGGATTGTTCAGCTTAATGCATTAATGCCCAATGGTCTCAATGATTAGCTGGCTCTGAAGCCCTTTCTCTAATCCACATTTGGCCCATAGCAATTAAGCATAGTGTAGGATCTCTGCTATATGTTAGTCTTACTGACTCAGTTTTTTGAGTCATTTGGATTGAACAGTTATATGTGTTTGTTTAATTTTTAATTTATAAATCTTATAGTATTTTCCAATATACTTAGTTGTCTTCTCCCTTAAAGAGGGACTCTGGTGGTATGTGAAACGATAATTCAACTCTCCGTTCTGCATGTCATGTGCCCCCATTAGAAAAGCAGCATAATTTCCATATTTTCATTGTTTATTTTGTTTAATTTTATTAATATTTTTTACTACACTGAACCTGCAAGTTGAAGGTGCTCGAAGTGTTTCATCGGACAGAAGTGACACATACTCCTGAACAAGCCACTTGTGTCCCTCTTATGCTGCTAGACGTGTGGAGGAGGTGCTTACCTAGCATACTGTCATAAGACATGATTGTCAGAAGACGTGATCAAAACTGCACTTCAGTCTCAACTTAGCTAACTTGTACTGTTGTATTACCTTGCTACCTTGTACTATCTGTATGACCCCCTACTAGACTCACCTAGTTTAAATTACTAGAATTCCTCTCAACCAAAATGAAGCTTCCCATTTATGGGACACATAGAGTATACCATTGATGTTTTGTTATGCTATTGTATCTTCCCAGTTCTACACTATCACTGTACCAACTTAGTCCTAAACTGTAGTGCTTTGTTGTCTCATTGCAGCATTACTGTTTACCCACTGTTCTTATTATATGTAATCTACATGTAAATCTCTGTCAGTGTTCAAATCTATGTAATTATCCTCATGTTCCCCTTTCCCCCAGGACACACCGGGAGACAAGCAACATGTTGTTCAGCGTGACTTCCTAGTGAAACATTTCAATAAATAAATAAAAGACATGGCATACTGCTGTAAAAGAAACCTGCGTTTATTGCTGCCATCTCTCTGATGCAGCTAGCTGTCTTGAGTGGGAATTTTGACATCTGAAGCAAGATAGCACTGTAGAGGTTTTCCCATGTGAAATTACATGCATTTGTTCATTGTTTTATTTTGAGGACTTTTTTTTTTTTTGGACTTTGTTGATTCTCTTGAGGTACTAAAAGTTTCAATCATGTCCCTCCTCTCCCTCCTTTCCTCAAGGGTATCCATATTAAGCTTCTTTAGTCTGTTTTCATATAGCTTCTATTGCAGACCCTGCACCATTTTAGTTGCTCTTCTCTGGACTGCCTCCATCCTGTCTATGTCCTTGCAGAGATGGGGTCTCCAGAACTGCATGCAGTATTCCAGATGGGATCTCACCAACTGTCTGTACAGATGGATAACAATGTCTAGTTTTCTACTGGTTATGCCTCTCCCTATACATCCCAGTATCCCCCAGCCATCCCTACTGCCTTCTCACATTGCTTGCTAACCTTTAGGTAATCTGATATGACTACACCCAGCTCCCTTTCCATTTTTATTGTTGTTACTACCCCCCCACACATTTTGTACTCTTCTCCTGGGTTTTTGTTTCCCAGGTGCATTACTTTGCACTTCTTTGCACTGAATCTAAGCTGCCATACTTCTGACCAATCCTCCAACCTTGCCTAGTCCCTTCTCATCCTTTCCATCCCCCCTTGTGTATCAACCCTGTTGCAGATTTTTGTGTCATCTGCAGAGAGGCATACTTTTCCTTCTAGTATCTCTGCAATGTCACTTACAAAGACATTAAAAAGGACCGGACCCAGTACCGAACCCTGTGGTATCCCACTAGTAGCCCCCCTTTCTTCGGAGTGGACTCTGTTTACTATTACCTTCTGTGTCCTGTTGTGCAGACAGTGTTTTACCCAGGCAACCACCCTGTGACTCACTCCTAGGCTGGCTAATTTATTAATCTTCTGTGTGAGACTGTTAAATGCCTTGGTACAGTCTAGGTAGACCATATCCGCAGTCCCTCCCTAGTCTACCACTTTGGTCACCCAGTCAAAGAAATTGATTAGATTCATTTGACATGACCTTCCTGCTTTCCCACAGTGAATCCATGCTGCCTTGGGTCCTGTGCCCCACTGGCCTCTAGGTGCTCAACAATTCTTTCCTTCAGAAGTGATTCCATCATTTTCCCTACCACTGAGGTCCCATTGACAGGTCTGTAGTTTCCTGCCTCTGTCTTGCTCCCACTTTTGTGAAGAGGAATCACATTTACCCTCCTCCAGTCCTCAGGTACCACACCATCCTCCCATGATTTGTTACAAAGGGTAGTCAGTGGTGTCACTAGTTCTCCCCTTAGTTCTTTTAGAATTCTGGGGTGAATCCCGTCAGGCCCCATTGCTTTTTCCACCTTCAGTTTTAGGAGTTCTTTCAGAACTCTTTCTTCTGTGAAAGGACTGGTATCAAAACCCTATCCAGAGTGCTTCTATTGACTGGATTAGGTACATCTCCCTCCTCTTCTTTTGTGAATACTGAGCAGAAGTATTTGTTCAGTATCCCTGCTTTTTCACTGTCCCTCTCTGCCCACCCACCTTCCCCTTTATTCAGCCTCACTATCCCTCCCTTTGTCTTTCTTCACTCCCTAATGTACCTATAAAAGGTTTTATCCCCTTTCTTAACCGAGTTGGCTATCTTTTCCTTGGTTTGGGCCTTTGCTATTCTGACTACCTTCCCTGCTTCCTTCTGCTTGAACTAGTACAGTTCTGTGTCCTGCTCCTTCTGTGTTTCCTTTTACTTCCTGAATGCTATCTTTTTCTCCCTAACCTTCCCCGCCACCTCTTTTGAGAATCATAGTGTTTTTTTCTTTCATTTTGATTTGTTTATCTGCTTCACACAAAGGCTTGTTGCCTCTGTGATGGCAGTTTTGGTGTTTCCCTATTGTCGCTCCACCCCTCCTTCTTGCATATTTGCTAGTGCTCTTCTGAGGCACTCTTCCATTTTGACAAAATCAGCCCTCCTGAAGTCCAGTATCCTCACTTTTGTATGGCTTGACTCTGCAGCTGAGTTTACTGTGAACCACACTGTTTGGTGGTCACTTGTTCCCAGATGGCTACCCACTTCTAGATCTGAGATCCTCTCTCCATCTTCATTTGAGAGTACCAGGTCTAAGATGGCTCCCTCCTGAGTGGGTTCCAACACTAGCTGTCTGAGGTATGATCCCTGTAGGGCATCAAGAATGGCCCTGCTCTTGGATGTGGCTGCAGTAAAGGTGTTCCAGTTAACATCTGTCATAGTCAGGTCCCCCATCAACAATATCTCCCCTTTCTCTGCCATCCTAAAGATGCCTTCTATCATTTCCTTATCCATTCCTTCCCCCTGAGATGGGGGTCTGTATACAACCCCTGTGTGGATTATGGTGCCATTTCCAGTCCCAGGGTGACCCACAGTGCCTCCTCTCCTCCTCCTTGTTTATCCTTTTGTTCCATTGCTTTGATCCCCTCCCTTACATAAAGAGTTATTCCTCCTCCTCTTCTACCCTCCCTGTCCCTCCTGTAGATTGTGTACCCTGGTATGTTGACATCCTAGTCATGGATCTCTGTGTACCATATTTCTGTGACTTCCATGATATCTGGGCATCCCTCTTCCATCAAGGCCACCAGTTCAGGGAGCTTATTACCTAGACTATGGACATTGTAACTCATTACACTCCATTTTTTTATGGCCTTACCTCTTTTTGCCCCATCCCTGTCCTTACTGCCTTTGCCTTTTTCTCCATTTATCCCTGCCCTTCTCCCTATCAACTTCTCTATCTTGGTGTTTCCCTCACTAACTAACCTGATTTTCTTTTGGGGGGGCTATAATTTCCCTGCTCCTTTTCAGTGCATTCCCCCTTGGCTAGTTTAAATGCTTACCAATGAAGCATTTAAACATATCACCTAGGATCCTGGTTCCCCTCCTGGACAGATGCAGATCATCACACCAGTATAGGCCTGCATCCCTCCAGTTGGACCCCCAGTCCCCAATGAAGCCAAAACCCTGAGATCAGCACCAGTTTTTCAACCATTGATTGAATCCCATGGTGTGGAGTCAAGTCAAGTTTATTTAAAAGACGTCCAATCCCAGAGGCTCTGGGTGCTGTACAATAATTAAAACATCATATAAAACATTCAAATATGATTAAATTAAATAAAACAACCATAAAGCTATAAAGTCACCTTGGAGACTGGAAAGGGCACCACAATCCGCACAGGGGTTGTGTACAGACCCCCATGTCAGGGGGAAGGAATGGACAAGGATATGATGGAAGGCATTCTCAGAATGGCAGAGAAAGGGGAGATACTGTTGATGGGAGACCTGAATATGCCAGATGTTAACTGGAGCACATTTTCTGCAGCAACATCCAAGAGCAGGGCCATTCTTGACGCCCTACAGGTGGCAGGCATTAGACAGCTAGTTTCAGAACCCACTCGTTAAGGAGCAATCTTAGACCTCGTACTCTCAAACGGGGGCAGTGGGAGGATCTCAGATCTAGAAGTCGGTTGCCATCTGGGGACAAGTGACCATCAAACAGTGTGGTTCACGTTAAACTCAGCTACAGAGTCAAGCCATACAAAAGTGAGGGTACTGGACTTTAGGAGGGCTGACTTTGGCAAGATGGGAGAGTGCCTCAGAAAAGCACTAGCAAACAGGCTAGAAGGAGGTGTGGAACAACAATGGGGAATTATCAAAACTGCCATCACAGAGGCAACAAGCCTTTGTGTGAAGCAAATAAACAAATCAAAATGAAAGAAAAAGCCACTATGGTTCTCAAGAGAGTTGGCTGTGAAAGTCAGGAAGAAAAAGATAGCATTCCAAGTATAAGGAAACACAGAAGGAGCAGGACAGAGAGCTGTACCAGTTAAGGCAGAAAGAAGCAGGAGGGAAGTCAGAATAGCAAAGGCCCAAACTGAGGAAAAGATAGCCAACTAGTTAAGAAGGGGGATAAACCTTTATAGGTACTTCAGGAAAGAGAAAGACAAAGGGAGAGATAGTGAGGCTGAATAGAATAAACGTGGGTGGGCAGAGGGGACAGTGAACAGGAATACTGAATGAATATTTCTGCTCAGTATTCACAAAAGAGGAGGGGAAGTGCCTAATCCAATTAACAGAAGCACTCTTGATAGGGGTCGATCCCAGTCCTTTCACAGAAGAAAGGGTTCTGCAAGAACTCCTAAAACTGAAGGTGGACAAAGCAATGGGTCCTGATGGAATTCACCCCAGAATTCTAAAAGAATTAAGGAAGGAACTAGTGAAACCACTGGCTACTCTTTTAATAAATCATGGGAGGATGGTGGTACCCGAGGACTGGAGGAAGGCAGATGTGATTCCCTTCACAAAAGTGGGACCAAGACAGAGGCAGGAAACTACAGACCTGTCAGTCTGACCTCTGTGGTAGGGAAAGTGATGGAGTCACTTGGAAGGAAAGAATAGTTGAGTACCCAGAGGTCAGTGGAGCACAGGATCCAAGGCAGCATGGGTTCACAGCAGGAAGGTCATGTCAGACAGATCTAATAAATTTCTTTGACTGCGTGACCAAAGTAGTAGACCAGGGAGGGGCTGTGGACATGGCCTACCTAGACTTTAGCAAGGCATTTGACACAGTCCCACACAAAGATTATTAGTCAAATTAACCAGCCTGGGAGTGGGTCCCAGGGTGGTAGCCTGGTAAAACATTGGCTGGACAACAGGACACAGAAGGTAATTGTAAATGGAGTCCACTCTGAAGAAAGGCGGTTACTAGTGGGTACCGAGGGTTCAGTATTGGGTCCAGTCCTTTTAATGTCTTCATCAGTGGCATTGCAGAGGGACTGGAAGGAAAAGTATGCTCTTTTGCAGATGACACAAAGATCTGCAACAGGGTTGATACACAAGGAGGCGTGGAAAGGATGAAAAGGGACTTGGCAAGGTTGGAGGAATGGTCTGACATATGGCAGCTAGGATTCAATGCAAAAAGTGCAAACAATGCACCTGGGAAACAAGAACCCTGGGGAAGAATACACAATGGGTGGGAGGTAGTAACAACAACAAAACAGGAAAGGGACCTGGGGGTAATCATATCAGATGACCTTAGGTTAGCAAGCGATGAGAAGGCAGTAGGGAGGGCCGGGGTATACTGGGATGTCTAGGGAGAGGCATCAGCAGCAGAAAACAGAAGTTGTTATCCTCTGTACAGACAGTTGGTGAGACCCCATCTGGAATACTGTGTCCAGTTCTGGAGACCCCATCTCCAAGGACATAGACAGGATAGAGGCAGTCCAGAGGAGGGCAACTAAATGGTGCAAGGTCTGCAAGAGAAGCAGTATGAGGAGAGACTAAATGAGCTTAATATGTATACCCTTGAAGAAAGAAGGAGACATGATAGAAACTTTCAAGTACCTCAAGGAATCAACAAAGTCCAAGAGGGTAGCATCTTTCAGAAAAGAGACTTGCAAGAACAAGGGACACAATTTAAAGATAGAAGGAGGTCGGTTCAGGGGCAATGTGAGGAAGTATTATTTCACAGAGAGGGTAGTGGATGCATGGAACAGCCTTCCTGAGGAAGTTGTGGAGTCTAAAACTGTGGGAGAATTCAAGAATGCATGGGACAGAGATAAGGCAATTCTTGTGGGGGGCAGGAAGATATAGGCTGTTGGTTAACTAGGATCTGCGGCCTATCCTGTAGGTAGGGAAATGGGCAGACTAGATGGGCCTAGCGGTCCTTATCTGCCGTCAAAGTCTATGTTTCTATGTAAGTCATATTCTAGACATCAAATGCTTGTGAAAATAGTAGTGTCTTCAAACGGGCCTTAAAAACATCTATAGTAGGGGCCTCTCTGACCGCAGCTGGTAATGAGTTCCAAAGAGCAGGAACCGCGACGCTAAAAGCTCTGTCGCCGGCTGATTTCAATCTTGCTCTAGGAACAGTCAGGAGGCCACTACTAGGGGATCAAAGAGGGTGGCCAGCGGGAGTAGGTATCAGGAGAGCTGACAGGTAACCAGGGCCCTGGCCATGTAGGGCCTTAAAGGTGAGAAGACCCACCTTAAAGAGGACTCTCCACCTGACTGGCAGCCAGTGCAATTCACGCAGTATTGGTGTAATATGACAGAATTTTTTCTGCCCTGTCAATAACCGGGCAGCTGCATTTTGCACCAGCTGCAGTCTGTGGAGAAGTCCCCCTGTGACCCCGAGATAGAGCGCATTGCAGTAATCCAGCCTAGATGTGACTAAGGCATGTATCAAGGTAGGGAGGTCCAGAGGCAGAACAAGGGGCCTAATCCTGGCAATGTTTCTGAGATGGAAAAAACAGGTGTGAACCACGGAAGATACATGAGCCTCCATGGTCAGATTCCTGTCCAGAATCACTCCAAGGTTACGCACCCAAGAGGAGGCCTTCAATGACACAGCCCCAAGAACAAGTCCAGTTGCTGAGTCAGAGGTCATCCTATCACTTAACTCTGTTCGACTCCACTACCAATACCTCTGTCTTATTAGGGTTCAGTTGCAACCAGCTGGAGGCCATCCAGTCATTTATCTCGGACAGACAGATATTTAGCACATCCACTGCATTAGATGTTCCTGGGGCAAAGGACAAGTATAGCTGAGTATCATCGGCATAGCAATGAAAACTCAAGCCATACTTCCTAATGATCCCCCACAGGGGCAGCATGTACACTGTGAACAACATTGGGGCCAATACCGAGCCCTGAGGGACTCCACAGGGAAGAAGGCAGGGTGTAGATGAGAAATTACCCATCATAACCCGTTGCCTGCTGTTAGTAAGAAAGGACTCAAACCAGTTGATGACAGTTCTGGTGAGTCCACATAGCTCCCTGAGGTGGGCAAGCAACACACAATGGTCCACAGTGTCAAATGCTGAAGAGAGATTGAGAAGAACAAGAATTGTCCTGTCCCCCTGATCCCTAGCCCTGAGGAGATCATTCTGTACCCGAACAAGTGCAGTCTCTGTGCTATGTCTGACCTGAAAAGCTGACTGGAAGGGATCGTACAACTCATGAGTCATGAGGTGCTCTTCCAATTGAAGCTCTACCACCTTCTCCACTCCTTTCCCCAAAAATGGGAGGTTGGAGATAGGACGGAAATTTTCCATGATATCTGGGTCCAAAGAAGGTTTCTTTAAAAGGGGTCTCACCAGAGCCTCCTTCAAGGCATCCGGGAAGACTCCCTCAAGTAAGGAACACCGTACAATCACGGCAAACACCGGGCCAACAGAGTCAGCGCATCTCATTAAGAAACGCGTTGGCACTGGGTCCAGCTCACAAAAGGTATGCTTCAAATTGGTTGCCACCTCGATGACCTCACTCACCTCCAATGGTCAAAACTCCCCCCAACTCTGCGGAGTGCACTCAGAACACATTTGGCAACCACTGTCAGCTATAGTATTGCTGGCTGAAGAGGCCTCCTGCCGGATCACAGACACCCTGTCCGAGAAGAACCGAGCAAACTCTTCACAATCTTCGTTGAAAAATACCCTTCCGGGCTGCAAACAGACAGGATGAAGAAGCCTATTTACAGTCTGGAAGACAGAAGCTGGTCGGTTCCTCCTGGCAGCAATCTCCCTGGACAGGAACACTGCCTTCTTACAGTTGATTACCTCCTGATATGCACGATAGTGCACACGCAGGACCAGTTTGTCCACCTCCAAGCGGGACCTTCTCTAGCAGTGCTCTAATCTCTGACCCATCTTCTTCATCTCCCTGAGGTCCCCATCAAACCATGGGGATCGAAGATACGAAGTTCTGGGTCGTACACGGACAGGTGCGAGGGAGTTGATGGTGTCAGGGAGCACCCTGTTATAGGTATCAACCCCGGCACCAACACCTCTGACGCATGCATCACCCACACTAGACAATTTAACTGCCGCCAAAAAACCCTCAGGGGTAAGACCCTGCAAAGGAGCACCCTAGCCTCACCCATGCCATAGGCAGGCAGCACCTCTGTGCATGCTATTTGTCTAAGCCCCCTCCCCAACTCCACAAACTCCTCCTGAATTGCTGTGATCCATCTCCCAGCCAGATCATTTGTCCCTAGGTGGACAATGACATCCAGCTCCCTCCCCCGTGCAGCTGCTACTGTGATCCTGAGGATTTGCTCCCTGTCCCTCCAAGCCATGGTGCCAGGCAGGCACCTTACTCCCCCCCCCCAGTTCTACCCTCTTTTTTTTTTCAAATTTAGTATACTTTATTCAGGCTTAAGAGTTACAAAGTGAACATACACTGGTAAACAGGAGCACAACAACTTCGACAATAAGCTTTAAGACACAATTATGATTAGCTCCCAGTATTACATACACCGTAGGCTAGCATTCACTAATAAAGTATTAACTGAATAAGAGCAATCATTAACATACAACCCCTCCCCATTCAACCTTCCTCCTCCCCACCCTACACCACTAATAGCATTGAAGAAGACAAGGTGCTGCTAAGCACCAGTAGAAGGTATAGCAAACATTGAGCCTCATGGGAGAATGGTTAGAATAAGGGGTTGACTAGGGGATGGTGATCTCACCTTACATTAAAGAGTCAGTAATGTGTGTAGAGTGGCCCACACTTTTTGGGAACAACATACTCCTTTTGAGAGGCTAGCCAAAAGACTTTCCCTCTTGTAGAGCAAAAAGAACTTCAAGTAGCCATTCCATGAGTGTGGGAGTGCACTGACCTAACCAATGGCATAGTATCACTTTTTTAGCACATAGTGATACTATAGCCATGTGTTTGCACTGGTTGCCAATTAAGGCATCACCATAGTCTCCCAATATACATATCTCGGGCTAGAAGGCTTCGGTTAGGCCTAGGATGGGGTCCAATTTGGATTTAATGGCTGACTAGAGTGGGGAGACCTTACTACAATCCCATAATATGTGGAGAAGTGTGCCAGGTTATTCACCACATTGGGAGCAAAGATTAGTTGGA
This sequence comes from Neoceratodus forsteri, assembly GCA_016271365.2. NCBI lineage: Eukaryota > Metazoa > Chordata > Ceratodontiformes > Ceratodontidae > Neoceratodus > Neoceratodus forsteri. The sequence continues at coordinate 349,866,323 of CM028131.1, read as the reverse complement.
AGCCTTCCCATTTTATGAAGCTTGACTGGGGTGTAATAAAGATCATGAATTACTTGGCTTGGAGCAGACGATAACTACCCCATTTAAAATCCTTGTATAAGTGGGTCCAGATGTGTGACCAGCAGCAGGTAGTGGAAGGGGCAGGAAGTAGAACTTGGTCTCACACATATAGTGGGGATGGCCTTCTATGTCTCCCAGAAGGTCACATAGATGATGATAGAAGAAGGAGGTGAGATGGGAGGAGGGAGAAGTTGAGATAACGGGGAGGATGGGGCCAGTCAATTTATGGTCCCAGGGCCCTAAGCCAAAATGATGAAGAAGCATATGGGATAGTTGAATGTATTTAAAGCAATAAGAGATAGGGAGGTCACATTTGAGTTGGGCTTCCTGGAAGGACATTAATTTGTGATCTTTTAATAAGTCACTGACAGTTATTCTCAATTGTGCGGCCAGAAGGATGAGCCAGTTCTACCCTCCTAACAATGTAGTCCCCTACCAGGAGTTGTTTCCTTCCCCTGTGGGGTCCCATGCCACCCTCCTGTGGGTCTCCTTTGTGGAGGTTCCCAGCATCCTCCTTGGTCTCCACTGTGGGTGCCTCCATAGAGGAATATAGGTCTAGTAGAGTAGCAAAGTTCTAATAGCACCTCCTTCCTCTTGCTGTTCTCTGACAAAAGTTATCTAGGGCAGTTTTTAAATCCAAACACCTAGTTTCCTTCTGCCTAAGCCACTCCCCCTAATTCACAGTTTCCTTCTTCACCTAGCTAACTGCACAGATAACAATTCCCCTTATCCAACTCAGACAAACACACTCTTTTTTTTGTTTGTTTTGTTTGTTTTACCCTAAATTGAAGGTCCCGGTAGTAGAGTTCCAGTTCTTTAGTTCTAACAGCACATCCTTCCTCTTGCTGTTATGTAGGCACAACTCCAAGCTACTTATCAGATGGCCAATAGGAAACTGAAACAGCTTGTTAATAATTGGTTGCCTATTAAACTAGAGATTTGTTTACCCCCTGCAAAATGCAATAACTTGCACATTTAAATACCTAGCATTTAAACATTTTTTTTGCTACTAACTTCAGTTGGGCATGTGTTGTCTTTCAAGAAAGAGTCATACCTCATAAATGTCACCCTTTCCCCAACAAATCTATAAAGATTTACACTGTGTTTTAACCTCCTAAGCTACTGTCTGATAAACACTGTCTCAGACATATGCCAGGTCTTCAGTGAACTACCCAACTAAATATGCAGATTTCTTTTTACAGCAAGGGCTGCCCTTTCCAAACATAACAGATAAGAGCCTGCCAAGTACTGAGGTCTCTTATAGTAAGTGTGTGTGTGTGTGGGGGGGGGGGGACAAACAGCCAAACTCCTGGCAAGGGAGACCTCATGTAATGAATTATCTGCTGACAAACCATGAAAGCGAGAAATACGTCTGTATAATTATCTGTTTCCTTATGTTCCCATATAGAGTTATAAAAAAAGTTAATCAAAACAACAGAAAAAGAAATTTGTAGGGGACAATTGAGTTTTTCTTGTGTTTTGGACCTCCAGCTCTAGGCTGTGGAACATAAATGTATTGTTTGTGGTTGGAATGAGCAATGTAAACAGTGAGAAGGTCTGAACAATAATATTTTAGTTTGCAGTATTAGTAATGTAATCATACATAATTTCTATAAATAAATTTGAGGTTTGATAATAATGTAGCCTGGGTATGTGTTAACTTGCTTTGTTCTCTCACAACATGTAGAAATAGTAGCACAAATTTTATTCTGAAAATTCAGAAAAGGATAGCCTAATTGAGCCAAGGCTCATTTTCAATGGGAGTCCCAATGTAGAAAACAAACAAATAGTTAAACAGAATATGTATATAAATACAAGCATAGCAAATACAATATACAACCTGTATCAAAAGACACAATACATGACCAACATGAAGATGTTTTTCAATCAATTACAACAAACTTTAGGCATTTCAACACATTTTACAAGCCAAGATCTTATTTGATGCCAAGATGGAGACGATATTGACTTGATATATAATATGTATTTTTGAGAATGAAAGAGATCATGCCATTTATTAGGAGGAAAATTATTGTTTAGATACATAGACAATGTCAGCAGATAAGGGCCTATGGCCCACCGAGTCTGCCCATTTGAGCTTGTAAGTTCCCTTTATGTTTTTCTATACTATTATGTTTATATTTTGCGAGGTTTTGTGTAGGCTTGATATTATTCCTGAAATGTCAGAAATCTTCCTGGGGAACTTGCAAGATACTGGGGTATAACTATACCATTTGTTAAAGGTCCTGACCAAACAACTTGAAAAAGATTTTTTTTGTCATTTTAAAATATGATGTACTGAGTATGTATTTACTGAGGTGCTGGATCAGGGCCTTGAAGAAAATAATAACATTTACTTAACTCATTCAAGATTCTATTAGGTGGTCAGAAAAAAGACTATGAGAATTTGTCTGAAAACTAACAAATATAAGATGCAAAAATAGCATCTGTGTATATGAATATGTGGAAATGTCTCTAACTTATTTGCAATACATTTGTTTACAGGCATTACTAGTATCTTTTGAAAGATTGGCTGACTTGTGATTACTAATTTTGAGTATAGGTCATAAAATAATAAGTTAATGCATGTGATATTATTTCATATAGTTCCCATTACGCCTTATGCATACCATGTAAATCCAAATCATTCCAAGGCCATCTTGACATATAATATTAATACCAAACAGCAAATCTGAGCTCTTTTCCTAATAATAGGCTGCTGATATAATAAATAAAGAACAAAGTCATAAATAAGGAACCAGTGGCTTATGGAAAAATATACAGGGATTTATACAGGGATTTGATTCTGCCTCTGTGGGGAAATACAGGAAAAATGAGGGCTTGTTACAGGAAAATGGTCATTTGGATCTGGAAGCACTGAATATTTCTTATCCTATATTTTGTATCCTGAATACTGCAGGGGAGATGCTACATCTCATTGTCATAAGGATCTTCATTTACACATATTTGCATTGTATTTACTAAGGCTGTTCCAGATTAGATGCAATATCTTGTTTTCAGTAGGGCCATTATTTTACCATTTTTATAATGTATTTATTCAAGGTACCTAGTCCTGGGCCCCTGTATTGCCTGTATTGAAAGGAGATGTGCAGTGCATCCCAGTGGAAAAAGGGAGATGTGCTGTGCAACTCCAACAAGGCACCACAATGTGATATTCAAATGTGTGGGACACACCGGCAGCAAGGAAATGGGCCAGGGTGCACACAAATGGTATGCCATGCAAGGTGAGGGGGCATTCCCATACCACGCTGTGGCATATTTAATGGGAATAGACCCCTCACAGTCCAGAGCACCATGGCCCACAGTTAGCCCATGAATAGCTGGCCTATCCCAGCCAGCCACTCACAGGTGGGCTGCGGAAGTGCACCCAGGTGCACAGCAACCTGGTAACCCTGGTGGATTAGAGGCACCCCCCTCTCATCCCCAATTGATCCAACTCCATCCAAAAAGAGCTTCATAGTGTAAGGCTGCCCTCAGATCTGATTGCACCAGAGGAAACCATGGTCCATATCCATAGCGTAGAGGACCCACACCCACCACCCCAGTATGCAGACACCCTCGCTCCCACTATACCTGACCTGTTGCAGAGACTGGCACTGCCTTCCACATCGTGCCATGGCCATCCCCAGACTGCACTGGACCCAGGCTGGGGATCTGCACTCTGGAATGACCCAAGTGGCTGTACTGTACATTGGCACACTACACAAGTTGTAGACCCACCAGTGTATGCAGCCATGCATACATCCCTGGCAAACCATAAGAGGGAATTGAGATACTTCCAATGCATGCCTTGTCGATGCTGTATCTTCCTGATATCATACACTGCTGCAAGTCCACACTGTTCCCATTCCTCTGTGTAACATGCCACCCTCTGTACTGCTGAGGTATTCTGGGTGCCATGGGGTGCGGTATCCTACAATGCCATTTGCAGTGTATGCTCCAGGCTATGGATAGTTCGCCAACAGTTCCCCAACTGTACAACAAATGGGAGGTTGGCTGTAACATGTCTGTTCTAGGACCTATGTGAGTGGGTACAGCACCAGCTGTCACCCGCACTGAGCAGTGCAATGGCACCGGGACGATGGAGCTGCATCTGAGCGTATGGCCACTGGGCATTATCACCTGCATACAGCTTGTGCCCATGTATGACACATTGTAGCATCCTACTGACAGTGCTCTGCCACCTACTGATAAAGTGGTACAATCCCATCACAGTGCCAGTTGTTGCAATGGGATGGGTTGGGGAGCAGGGAGGGGGTATCTGTGCACCATTGAGGGGGGTAGGGCCCACTACACTATGGACTTGGACTGTAGGTGTATTCCAGTGTGATCAGAGATGGGAGAGGGGTACCTACAGTATGGAACCAGTAGAGTCTGGACTCTGGTATGATCGGGGCTGGTGGAACAGATGGGGGGTTATCACTTTAGCATCAGAGACTTCAGGGTGTGTCCCACATGGGAGCAATCAGGGTTGGAGCTTGGGGGAGAGAGCTGCTCCGGTGTATTCATCCCTGTGCCAACATGCAAATGGGCTGGTAATGAACATGCATAAGGCCCCTTTGCACCCTGCATGCTCAATTAGCTCATTTGCATTCCTGGGCTGAATATCACCCATGGGGGCTGTGGCGCATATCGGTATGTGCCTCGCTTTCCCCCAGGAGGTTTTCAGTCAGGGGTGCCCTGGATGCACCTGTCTTGGTGGCTGCCTGCACTGCAGCTCCTGTCCAGGGTCACAATTTCAATAGGTACAATGATGCCTGCGAGGATGAAGCACAGTGTCACAGGTTAACTGCATGACAAAAGGGATTGGGTCGTGAGGGCCTGGAGAAGACAGCCCTCCCCAGAAGAGCCACGAGGGTTGTGAGGGCCTTCTTTTAGCCTGCACTCCCCACCAGAGCCTCCAACACACAGAACCCCCCCCATGGAGCAAACAAGCAGCTGAAGGGGTCATGAGGGCCTGGAGATGACAGCCCTCCCCAGAAGAACCACGAGAGTCGTGAGGGTCTTCTTTCAGCCTGCCCTCCCCACTGGAGCCTCCAACACACAGAACTCCCCTCCCACGGGGCGAACAAGCAGCTGAAGGAGTTGTGAGGACCTGGAGATGACAGCACTCCCCAGAAGAACTCTGAGGGTTGTGAGGGCCTTCTTTCAGCATGCCCTCCCCGCCGGATCCTCCAACACAGAGAACCCCCCCATGGAGTGAACAAGCAGCTGAAGGGGTTGTGAGGGCCTGGAGAGGACAGCCCTCCCCAGAAGAACCACAAGAGTCATGAGGGCCTTCTTTCAGCCTGCCCTCCCCACTGGAGCCTCCAACACACAGAACCCCCCCCCATGGAGCAAACAAGCAGCTGAAGGGGTCATGAGGGCCTGGAGATGACAGCCCACCCCAGAAGAACCATGAGGGTTGTGAGGGCCTTCCTTCAGCCTGCCCTCCCCACTGGAGCCTCCAACACACAGAACACCCCCCCATGGAGCGAACAAGCAGCTGAAGGGGTCGTGAGGGCCTGGAGATGACAGCCCTCCCCAGAAGAACCATGAGGGTCATGAAGGCCTTCTTTCAGCCTACGCTCCCCACCGAAGCCTCCAACATACAGAACCCCCCCTCCATGGAGCGAACAAGCAGCTGAAGGGGTCGTGAGGGCCTGGAGATGACAGCCCTCCCCAGAAGAACCACGAGGGTCATGAGGGCCTTCTTTCGGCCTGCCGTCTCCACCAGAGCCTCCAACACACAGAACCCCCCCCCCCCACGGAGCGAACAAGGTTCAGGACGTGCGCACAGGACCTGTGCCAGCTTTAGGAATTGGTGAGTATTTGTTTTGGTGCCAAAATCACTTAAAAAAAATACAAAACGAACTTTGACTTTTGAGTCAGCATATGTCTATAGACTGTTTTTCAGAGCTGAGTTTTTTCCCATAAGTTTCAGCCCTCTGAATTCTCAGTGTTACCTTAATTAACCATTTAGAGTATTTGTAGCTCGACAGACAGTTTTTTTCTTTCCCCATAGGCATCAGTTAACTGCATTCTGTAATCTAGCAGCATTCTCTGGGTTACCTTAAGGGAAACGCTTTCCACCAAGTATGAGTAGACTGTATAACCTGCAGCTTCCTTTGCTTTAACCTCAAGGCCGAATATTCAAACTGTGCCAGGCTGTGGCGCCAGCCTGGAGTGCAACTCAGCAGCTACAGGGGTGTGGCCGCAAATGAGTATTCAATGGAGCCGTGCTATGGCTCAGCAGCTTTGAATATCGCACTTGGTTACCTCACTGTGCATGGCGCAGTGGCACTGCACCAGCACAAGTGGCCAGAGTGGAGCATGGAGATGCGCTAGCTCAAGTGCCATTGCACCATTCACAGCACCTGCGATGTTCAAAAGGGGACATGCAAATGGGGCCATAATTTATGCAAGGCACACATGGGGCCATTTGCATGTCATTATGGCCCCATTTGTATCCCATTAGCATGCAGGTGTGCTGATCCCCGACGACTTGCGCCTGGCACCCTGCCAGGCAGCAGCCATCGGAGACTGACGCCCCCTGCAGCCCGATCGCGGGCATTTGTGTAAAACAAAGATCACTTCCAATATCCCTGGTGGTCAGTGGACGCTATCTGCCCGATCGCGGGCATTTGTGTCTGAAAGATCCTCCCAATACCCTGGTGGTCCAGTGGACCAGCTATCTACTTAATCACGGGCATTTGTGTCTAGAAGATCCCTCCCAATATCCTGGTGGTCCAGTGGACCAGCTATCTGCACGATGCGGCATTTGTAAACAAAAGCAATTCAATATCCCTGGTAGTCTAGTGCTCCTCCCACCTCTCCTGAGCCCCACCGCCCGCTCCTCCCCAGTCAGCCAGCGGGCGGCCTACCTCGCCTGCTGCCCGCGCCAGCCGGCACCTCTGGGGCTGCATGCCCATTGGTTTACAGCGTGAGCCATGGGCGTGCGTATACCATTACTACATTCCAGATATGAATGAATTCATTCACATATCTGGATATATAATATAATGAAACTGCATGCACTCATTGGCTCGCTCCGGTGAACCAATGGGCATGCAGCCCTACTGAGGTGCCAGTCGGCGAGCAAGGAAGCGGCAGCAGGTGGATGGTGCTGCCGCCCACCGGCTGACTCATGGAGCGAGGCGGTGGGGGCTCAGTGAGAGTAGGGGACCAACAAACCACCAGGATATTGGAATTTGTTTTTCTTACAAATGCCTGCTCGAGCAGATAGCTGGTCCACTAGACCCACAAGGATATTGAGAGGATCTTCTGTGACACAAATGCCTGCAATCGGGAAGACAGCATTCCACTGGACCACCAGGGATATTGAACTTCTTTTTTAATACAGATGCCTGTGATCGGGCGGATAGCGGTCCACTGGACCACCAGGGATATAGGACAGAATATTATTTTTTACAGATGCCCGCGACCAGGCTGGGAGCGCCACCAGGTGCAGCCGAACTGCGTGGCCTACAGGTGGCAGCTGCTGTGGTTGCACCCTGCAATGCGGCAGCTCACCTGCGGGTGGCCATCAGTTGTTCCTTTTTTGTTTGGCTTAACTTTGTGCAGGCGCAAGTAGATGCGCTCCGGCTCATCGAGATTTGTGTGGCTCACTTTTCCCTTTTGAATATCGCACCGGGGCGCATCAGTGGGTTGCGCATGGTGCAACACTGTTGCGCCGTGTGTAACCCTTTTGAATATCTGGGCCCCACTGTTTAATTGGAGGACTGTACTGCTCCTTATGTTAGCTTGTGCTACTTGATTGTCTACATTTCATAGCCTTATTAGAAATAGCCACATTAAGAGCAGTGCCTTAAGCAACTAGTTTGGCAAAATCCTGCTGCTTTAACTTGGTTCTGCACGTCGTGCTGAGCAGTACAATTTCAGGCCTACCTTGCATGCTTCTTACCTGTAACAAGCCCCGCCTCTCCAGCAGCGTATAAATCTATCTCCCTCTTTCATTGTCTCACAACAGCTGAAGGGGTCATGAGGGCCTGGAGACTACAGCCCTCCCCAGAAGAACTATGAGAGTTGTGAGGGCCTTCTTTCAGCCTGCCCTCCCCACCAGAGCCTCCAACACACAGAACCCCCCCCCACAGAGTGAACAAGCAGCTGAAGGGGTCATGAGGGCCTGGAGATGACAGCCCTCCCAGAAGAACCACGAGGGGTTGGGGCCTTCTTTCAGCCTGCCCTCCCCACAGAGCCTCCAACACAAGAACCCCCACGGAGTAAACAAGGTCCGGGCGTGTGCACAGGACCTGCACCAGCTTTAGGAATCAGCGAGTGTTTACCCTGCCACCCCACCCTTGGTCAGCTCACAGCTTTATACTTGATACCACGGGCTCTGGAGAACCAATCAGCCCAGTCTCCCATTAGCAGCTTATCAGCTGTCACCACTAACGGTCACTACACTCAGCCCCTGCTTGCTGCATCAGTTAGGCAAAATGCTACTGTTTTTCCTCCCACTTTTCTTCCTGGCATTTCCCCTAGCCTCCCTCCCCCCAGCAACCCATCCACTATGGCACACAAACCTCCCCCTCTTCTACACCTGCACTACTCCCCATCCTTCCCCTCAACCACCTTCCCACATCAACTGCAGCATGGACCCTCTTATAACTGGGTGCTCGGAGCCTCCATCCTACCTCCCTCCTTCTTCCCAGGGCTGTCTGTCCTATGTAACATTGCAGATGCTGTCACTGCACCTACCTATGATGCACTCTTCTCCCGCCGCACAACTGGACCCACCTGGTACAAAACTAAACACATTCTAACACTGCTTCTTCTCTTGGAAGGGGATATTGAAGCCAACCCGGGTCCTACCCCTCCTAATCCCCCCACCCCATTGTCTCTCCCCAAGGGCCTCCGATTACTGCACCTCAACATCTGCAGTACCCTGAACAAAATACTTGAACTACAACTTACTGCTCTGTCACTACGACCAGACATTCTCATACTAACGGAGACCTGGCTAAAGCCACACCATGCAGACTCTGCTGTAGCCATTCCTGGCTATTCACTGATCAGCCAAGACCTTACTAATCAAACTTGCACTGCCTTACTCCACCCCTGTGTATGTCGCAGGTTCCTAGTGCATCCCTACTACCCCCTTGCCCAGTGTCCTAGACCACCTAGCCACATTAAAGTCTTCTACCACTGCTGGAGAGCTCCATATCCTCAGCGATTTCAATTTCAACTGGCTAGCCAAAAACTGCTCCAAACTATGCACCAAAATAAATGCCCTAAACCTCTCCTAGCTAATCTCCCAACACACCCGGCTAAACCCCAAAACGCCTAACCACTCCCTCTTGGACTGGGCCCTCACTTCCCACCCTCACAGGATTATTAATGCTGGTATCCTTCCCGACTCCATAAGTGACCACCACATGATATATATGGTCAGGAAAGTGCATAGACCCACACAACCCCCCTCAAGAACGCTTCTCACAAGATCTTACAAATCCCTATTTCTCTCTTCCTTCCAGAACGACCTGGCTCATATAGACTGGTCCTTCATACCACAGGCACCCTCCATTGACTATGCTTTCGAGACCTTAAAACCAGTTTTCTCACTGTATGGGACCATCATGCCCCCCTAAGATGCACAAGAGTAAGGGGCTCCCACCTCCCCCGGGTCTCCGCCGATATCATTAGCAATTGCTGAACTAGGGATCTGGCATAGAAAAAACATAAGTTAACATGCTCCCAAGAATCCCTACAAAATTACTGTACCCTACGCAACTCCTGCACCAAAGCTATATGCAAGGCCAAAATGAACTACTTCACATCGGCTCTGAACTCTAACCTTAACCACCCTACAAAATTTTGGAAAACTATCAAATCCCTCCTCTCCCCACCTGTCCAACCGCCAACCCTGATCCTATCCACCCAAAGCATGCACATTATGGACCCTGGTGAAGTTGCCTCAGCCTTCAATACCTTCTTCACCAGCTGCGCTGCGTCTCTGCTTCCCAGTCTCCCACTCACCCCACGCACACCAAGAACCTCACTGAAATCTCAGAACTCCTTCCCTACCACCAGGCTCTCTTTCCATCCAGTCACCTCGACTGAAGTGCCCCATACTCTGAGTGCACTCAACCCCAACAAAGGCAAATGACCCACTGGCCTAGATGCCAAATTACTTCACCTATCCACCCCTGCCATAGCCGCCCCATTAGCCAACCTCCTCAACCTCTCCTTCTCTCTGGCCAAAATCCCAGCTGCCTGGAAGCAGGTGATTGTCATCTCCCTCCCAAAGGGCGGTGACCTTTCCATGTCAGGAAATTACCCCCCCATCTCCCTCCTCCCAATTCTAGCCAAACTTCAGGAACACCTTGCCCTCACCCAATTCTCCCAATATCTAGTCTCATCCTCTTTCTTCACACCCTATCAGTCTGGCTTCCGAAAGTCTCACTCCACCATCACCTCCCTATTAAGACTCACCGATGACATCCTCACAGGCATGGACAAAGGGCATATCACCTCAGCCATATTCATAGACCTGGCTAAGGCCTTCAATACCGTCTCCCACCCTATGCTACTAGCCAAACTAAAAGATGCTGGCCTTTCTGGCCTTGCCATTTGTAAGGTTCAGGCCTACCTTGCAGGCAGACACCAATCAGTGAAAATTGGCCCTCACATATCTACCCCCCCTCCCAGTCACTAAGGGGTTCCCCCAAGGATCAGTCCTGGGACCGCTACTTTTTTCAGTATTCCTAAATGACCTCCCACTGGCCTGCACACACTCATCTATCCAATTGTATGCAGATGACACTGTACTGTACGCTACAAGCCCTTCCACAGGAGTAGTGTCCAATATGCTACAGCAGGACTTCAATGCCGTACAGCAAAGGCTCCGATCCAATCAACTATTCCCAAATAAAAAAAAAAGTCGCACTAACCTTCGGCATGCAACCACGACTTTCCCGCCTAGCAGGTCGCCCCTCATTCCAAACCCTAGATGAGTCCCCCTTGGAGTTCTGCACCTCATACAGATATCTGGGCATCTGGCTTGACCAACACCTTGATTTCTCCACACACATCGATTCATTACACATGAAGCTACACCCAAAACTTGGTGCTCTATATCACAATAAAGGGTGCATGCCCACTCTGGTTTGGAGGGAAATTGTTCAAAAGATGATTCTCCCAATTCTTGACCATGGCACTGCTCCATTATCCAACCTGGCCAGCCTGGACACACTATTTCACTCCTTCTGTCATTTCATCTTAGATTGCCTGCAAACGACACACCACTGTGATCTATACAGCTCCCTAGCCCTCCCCTCACTCACGACCTGCAGACAGATCCACTGCACCAGATTCATTGCCAAATTTTGGTCCTGAACCCTTCCCCTTATCTCGGTTCTGCCATATCGGCCCAACCTTCCCCCGGCCTATTCATTTAGAAGCACAGACTCCAGGCTTCTCCAAATCCCATTCATGCACACCTGCAAGGGCCAAACAGCTTTCAAATATTGCATGCCCAAACTATGGAATGACTTGCCTGCAGACATTAGACACTCCACGAATCTAAGACATCTCAATCCACTTCTCCATGCACACTTCACCGCCACATGCACCAGCTCCCAGCACCCATAAGCACTAAGCCCTCATGTCCCTCTGATCACATCATCCATTAGCCATGTTATAATCTGCTGCCACTTGCAGGGTTCTTGAAGTTATTAATGCTAGGATCTTATGTAATTTTGTACAACATATAGAAAAAAAAAACATCGGGCACCCAATGTTATTGTTGTTTCTGCTGTTTTGTTGTGTATTCTATAATTTATGTAAAACTGTACTGTATGTAATCTCATCCTGTGTTACCCTGTACCCAATCTCCCCCAGGTCGCATCTGGAAACGAGTGGTTATCCGCTCAGTATGCCTGCCTGGTTAAACTCTTAAATAAATAAATAAACTCCCATTGAAATTGCATTGTTTGCTGCAGTAACTCTACTGCAGAATTCTGCAGTGCTGCACTTCATCCTGGTGGGCTTCACTGTATGCACACCCTGTACCGGTGGCACATTCTCAATCAATCAATCAATCAATCAATATTAGGTAAAGGTTAGTATACATATTCATAGCATTCATATTCATAGCAATCATATTCATATTCATAGCATTCTCTTTGAATATTATATCGGTGCCGACTAGCTCTTTGCGCAACGCATCTTTTTGCTCATGCTTTGGTCCAGCTGTTAATATGTTCCCCCAGATGCAATATATTTTTTTCAATGCATTCTGATGTTACACAATGCAGCATAAAATTGTGTAGATGTATTGCCTCACTGAAAATAAGATGCCATTTCTTCTGTGAATTATCCAGGCTAAATATATAGCAATCAGAAGGCATATTCTAGGAAAACACATTGTAAAAATGTGTAAAAGGAAAACCACATTGAAACTGCCTCTCCACAGATCTGCATTGTGCAAATTCATTAGAAATAATGGGCAAAAGCATCCCAAAAGCTCACCACAGCCATATGGGCTCTGACGAGAGTTTATCTATTCTTTTATAGCACAGCATCATCATCTACACATGAGCTAATTTCAGGGCTCCTGCTAACACCTTTTTTGTATGCTTAATGCTTTCAAGCATGGTAAAACAAAAATCCAGAGGTTTAGTGGCACACTAGTTGTCTCCAGCATATTTTATATGGCCACAAGACAAGTTGGATCCTTCAGTAGCATCAAAGCTTGCATCCCCAGAGCTGGTCAGGACTCACCTGCAGCGTCCCCACCTAGCAGCTCCCTGAGGAACTGGACCATCCTGCAGCATCCACTCCACATTCAGGCAGCAGATACAATGAATGTCAGGCACGTTGCCCACTGCAATGGCCATTTTGTCTCCATCAGCATTCATCGCTGCTCTGGTAACAGCAGACACTCATTCTTTTCTTACTTGGACCCACCAGTAGCATCCAAGCTTGCATCCCCTGGGCTGGTCAGGATCCTCCTGCAGCATCCCCACCTGGCAGCTCCCTGAGGAACTGGACCCTCCTGCAGGGTTCTCTTCACATTCAGGCAGCAGACACAATGCACCTCAGTCACTTTGCCCATTGCACTGAATGTTTTATCTCCAGCAGCGTTCATCACCACTCTGGCAATAGCAGATGCTCATTAACTCTTTGCTTACCATTGCCTCTGCTGGACCATGTCTCCACACCTCTGCTGGGATGTCTAGTAGTCTATTTTTTTTTCCTCAGCCAGATGCCCATGCAGCAGTGGGATTTTAATGTTGTTTGTGGGACTTAGGTTGTGTTCACTGCCCAGGAATTTTTTTTTTTATTTAACATTTTGTTAACCAGGTAAGAACACTGGAACTAGCCCATTTTCAGGCTCGACCCGACAATAAACAAGGACAAGCAACAAAATGAGCAAACAAAAATAACACATAAGACAAAATTAGACAAAACATCTACAGACTTCTAAAGATAATAAATACAACTTAAAATTATGTTTAAATTAATTCAGTGAACCAGAAGAACAAATATCAGCAGGTAATGAATTCTGGAACAAAGGGCCAGCAACTGAAAAAGATCTAGAACCAGTTTTGGAATGATGTGGAATAGTTTGGAGAAGAACAGCATTTGAAGAACGTAAAGTGCAAATAGAGGTTCTTATTTTAACCAGATCCGTAAGTGGATAAACAGTATTCGAAAAAACTGATTTAAACACTTGACAGCCAAAGAAGTACATAATTTTAGACTATGGAGACAGCCACCCCAATTTGGCATATAAATAACACTGATGAAGACAATATGAGGAATCCAAAATGAAATGACAAACATTGTTAAAGGTGATTGTCAATATCTTGATTTCTTTAACTGATAACCTAAAATAAAGACTCGCTGCATGGTTCAAATGCAGGAGAAGTGTCCCAATTGCAATTGCTGTATGGCTTTTAGGGGTAAAATAGTTCCTAAACTTAAAAAGTAGTCCTAACTTTTTATTGACCTTTTTACTGACTGCTTTAATCCGAAGAAAAAAATTCAGGCTTGGATCCAACAAGACTCCCAAGTACTTAAATTCATGAACAAATTCAATTGCTTCTCCTTTATCATCATGGACCAAAATAATGGAATTACTTTTCAGGGAATGAGGAGTTCTGAATATCATGGATTTATTTTTTTTAATATTAAGAGTCAAGCGATTAACAGAAAAAGAGCTACAAGCATTTTGAAATTCAGGTTCCAACAATGAAATAATCTGAGATACAGTTTTAGCTTGTGAAAAAATAACAAGATCATCTTCATATAAAAAACAATGACTTGATTTAAAAATGGAGGGAAGTGAATCAATAAACAATGAAAATAATAAGGGACCCAGTATAGATCCCTGTGGAACACCAGAATTAATAGACTTGATGGATGAGGCCACTGACCCCAAAGTAATGATCTGAGACCTATTTGTTAAATAATCTCTACACCAATGACACTGTTTTCTGAAAAACTGAGATGTTCCAGTTTTAGACACAATAAGGAACTATTTTTAAGGTCAAATGCCTTGGTCAGGTCCACGAAGACCACCCCCATTAAAAAGCCCTTTTCAAAGCCCTGGAGGATGGCATTCTTGAACCTGACCAAGGCAGTCTCTGTACTGTGCTTTTTTTTTTTAAATCCATGTTGTTCTGGGCACAACACACCATAGGATTCGAAATACTCAGAAATTTGATTAGAAACAATTTTTTCAAGTAACTTACTTATGGGGTTAAGAATAAATATTGGCCTATAATCATCAAGGCTGTCAGCATTAGATTTTTTAGTGATTAGGACCACCTTTGCAAGTTTCCAAGTTGATGGAAACTGGCCAGAGATTAAACATAAGTTAAAGGCTGAACAGAGTGGAGTAGCAGTTTGGGGGGCAATTAACTTTAGAAATTGACCATAAAGACCTTGACCACAGTCAAGTACATCAAATCTTGTTACCCCATGCAAATAAAAAGAATGCATATTACCCTGTATCACTTTAATCACATTTTCATGACTTGGTGAATTAAGTAAAGTACATCTATAACTGGAAAGATCTGAAAATTTGGTTCTAAATGATTCAGCTACTGCTGCATGATAGGATACTATGCCCTCTGGGGTACCAATTTTACCAACATTAGCTTTTTCCTTTGGGGCAATTAAAGTATTAACTGAATCCCAGAATTTCTTTGGGTCAGCCCAATTGTCTCCAAGTTGTTTTTCTTGAAATGTTCTTTTTAGCACAGCTAACTAAATGACTGACTTTATTCTTCAAATGATGATGTCTAATATGTAAAATAGTAGAAGGGGATTGCTTATACATGACCATGCAAGATTCCTAGCAATAATCCATTCTTTCAGATCCTTAGTGAATCAGTTATTGAAAGTCCCCCAAATTCTAATGCTAAGTAAAGGAAAAAACATTTCTTGAACTGGAAAAAAATTGGTTACAGAAATAATCTACTGCGCAGTCTGGGTAAGGAATTAAATCTAGAAATGACCAATCAATTGAAGAAAGTCGCTGCATAAGTTTTCCATAATCAAATTTCCTAAACCCACGAAACTAAGTAAACCCTTACAGAAATAATTAGAACATAAAACTAGCAAAGTGTTATGCGTGCTGCAAGTATGATTTAAATGTTAAATTGGAACCGATGGCATTCATGCAACAAGCAAGTGTGGAAAACATAATTTCTATGTTAAATTGGGAAAGACTGAATGCATGTGACATGCATGCAAAAAGCAAGTGATCACTGATAACTGCACACGTAAATGTTAAGTGACTTGTTCAGGATCACACCTTACACAAGTGGGGATTGATGAGATTCAAATCCAGGTCTTCCTGCCTCCAAGTCTTCTGGCTCGCAGTTCAGTACCTTTAACCACTAAGCCATATTGCCTGCACACATATGGCTCACTTGCACTTTGTAAATTTTATTTATTTATTGAAGTTTTGGATTAACAACCTTTGAGCTAGAAGCTCATTTACAGAGGTTCCATGTCAGGAAAAAAAAATACATTACAGAAGTATACAATGCAATCAAGGCAGTGAAAACAAGCAATAATCAATTAACAAGGTTACTTTCAGTTTCATTCTGTACAGTATTCTATTTCAGTATCAACAATTCCCAAAAGATGAAGACCGTGGGGGCAGGAGGGGTAGGGGGTTGGAAGCAGCCACTAAGGCCTTGTCAAAGTTAGAGGACAATTTTAGGAGTATAGAATGTTGTGTGTGAGGGTCAAAGATATGAGGAGGCTCGGGGGATGGAGAAGAAGTGAATGGGGTAAGGTTTAAGGAGGTAGTGGGGAATAAGGATTAAGGACAGTCACAAGACTTCAGTACATACTGTATCTGAATACATCTGCACTCATGAGGCATGCTTGTAGCCACTGTTATGCTTTTCAGTTTTCTTTTCTCCCATTCTCAGTTTCACAGTTAAATTGTAGCACACATACCAATGGAAACATATGTGGTTCTTTCTACCACCAATACATACACTTACCCACAAAACCACTTAATTACTTCTGTTTGGTCTGTACTCCTACTATTTTCTCTCCATAGTTTTGAATGCTTCCATGCACACAGACGTTAAGGTGGAAACAGAAAAGTAACAATAACTAGACACACATTCACATGACCAGTCCCCCCTATGCGCACACACTGTAAGGGGCATGGCCCTGCTGCTACAGACAACCCACCAAGTATAGATATAAGTAAAAAGTCTCTTACTTGAGTACTAGGGAGCCAGAGGCAAGAGTCTTTGAGAGACTGATGTCCATGTGTAAGACTGCTGGGGCGTACCCCTTTGAAATGAATGGAGTTATTTTTTATTACTATTTCATATGTTATGATGGTGAGTTGGAGAATAATGATGGCCACTGTTATACTAACAAGCCCCTTGTTAGTCTAGTAGTGGCCTTCTTTAATCTCCAACTTTCCATCAATAATGTATAACATAGGAATAAAAAAATACTCCCATTTATTTCAATGATGCACACCCCTGCAGTCTCCTTTGTCATAATGTGCCTGAGCATGGGGATGAGGAGGTCAGTTAGACTTGGGGGTGCATAAGCCTGACTGTAGTGGGGCTCCAGTAGTCTGTGCATACCATAGCACTCAAATGTCCGTGAATGCAAGCAACAGCTCTAGAATGTCTCTCACATCTCTAAAAGGTACAGCTTATTTGTTTTGACTGAAAAGTGATATGCAAATCGGGAAAAATTAAAATGTATAAGATTCATCTCTATATACCTCAGAGCAGTGCATCAGATTTGGGTTTAACCCACCCAGTTACTAACCAATTTTTTTCCTGGCGTAAGTTTTGCCCCCCCCACCACAAAAAAAAGAACTCCCGATTTTTCTCCCCAACTCCATTCCACTCAATACCATCCCCTATGGGTCATGAAGCCAACCAAGGGTAAAGAAATGTGAAAAACACATCAATATTTCAGTCCTTCCCCAATCCCCCTGTAAAAAAAAAAATTACTTTTACTTACCTGGCCATATGGCCAGAACCTGCAGCCTGGCACAATGTGCCACCAGCCTAGTTTTCAGTCCGCTCCCCTTCTCTCCTTCTGCCAGAAGCTGGATGCTAGAACTGACCATCACAGGTCCTCACCGGCCAAACCCACCCAAGTTGGGTTATTTGCTTCTTGCTTGGTTGCTGTTGTGGCTGCTGCCACACTGCACTGATCAAGGCCTATGAAGGCCACCCACACCACTGTTATTACTTCTGCTAAGCTTAGCTTGCTGCCATGTGAGTCAGTGCTGTTTTTTTTTTGCAAGGCAAGCCTAGTAGAGTAAGTAGGTAGCCTAGTCTTGAGTTAGCTTCTAGCTTACCTTCTGCCCCTTCAACCACCAGTGGAGATGGAGACTCACTAAGAGTAGACCAACAAAAATATGCTGCCACAATACTGCTATTGACAGTTCTGTTCTCACTGACTCCTCCAAACTGTAGTGTGCAGTCTGTCTACTCTGTGGCAGGAAAGACAGTGTTGCACTTGCAAGACTCATGTGCTCTTTCTTGGCTGGAGCTCATCCACATCACATGTGATTGTACTGCCACTAATTGGTGGAGAGAGTGGGCAACAGTGGGCGCTTATTGTGAAAAAGATTAAATCCTTAATGTCATTAGTGCCACACCATAAGAACACACTAGATACAAATATGGGGAGGGGCAACTGCACCCCTCTGCCCTACCTAAATGGTACCCCTGCTTAATGGTAGAAATTCATTCTCAGGTGCTAATGCAGTGGTTTTCTTTGTGTCATATTACCAGTGTGGTGGCATATCACCTTCAAGGTCAGTTTGCTGACCTATAAAGCCTTACATGATCAGGGACCCCACTACTTGCAAGATTATCTTTCTCCCTACTGTTCCTTCCGACAGCTCTGATACACCGATGAGGAATTGCTAGAGATTCCCAGGGTGTGACTTTAAACATCTGGGGCCTGTTCTTTTGCTTTTATGGCCCCTACCTTGTGGAATTCTCTACCTTGTCATATTGGGGCATGCCTGATCATTTAACATTTTAAAACAGAATTAAAAACTTACCTCAGCCGGCTCGGTGGCGTAGAGGGTTGAGGCGCTGATGCCTTACCTCGACCCATGTCGGCGACTCGGGTTTGGGAACAGACTCGGGTTGCTGGGGGTCAGCAGGGGAAGATAAGGATTGAGCATCCATAGGACTGCTCTCCTATCCTGAGGTGGGTTAGGGATTGGCCTCGCTCGGTAGCGGCCCCCAGTGGAGACTGGAGGCACTACATGAGCGGTGTGCAGAGGAACCTAGAAAAGCAGAAATACCGCTCGATGGCTGCCAGATGACAGCTCTCTGCTCCTGACACCTCCAGTGCCTTCCCGTGGCCTCCTTCTCCTAGGCAGCATCCCTGAGCCCTAATGGTATGTGCTGGGGCTATCCTCCCCAGGGTGCCTTGCCCCTCGGAGGAGAGGGACCCGCCCAGTGAAGGGATACACCAGGATATCCCAGGGACTGGCTGCAAATTTGAGGAGTCAGAAGAGGGTTGGGTAGGGACAGTGGGGCTTGAAGGGACTTGTGAAGCCTGAAGAAATGGGGGTCACCGAGCATGACGGGCGAATAAAGACGATAATACAAAAAAAAAAAAAAACTTACCTCTTCAGCCTGGCATTTTTAGAGGGAGGTTAATATTTTTTGGATGGACTGTCATCTTGTTTTAAGATTCTGCCTTTGTTTATTTTAAGATGTTGATGTTTTAATTATTGTATTTAATTATTGATGTTAATGGATTTTATGTACAGGCACCCTGGTTGTTGGAAAGGTGCCTTTTATAAATAGAGCTTGAGTTGAGTTGAGTTGAGTTGAGTGTTCTGAGGTACTGTATCTCCATGTTTCACGATGTGTCCTGATCATCATGTGGGTTAGTGTCCCTCATTGTCCCTTATTTTGAATGTACATGTCCCTCATTTCAGTGACAAAATGTGAGGTATGGTGCATGCTTCCAAGACCCTACTCAACACAATAAGTGCTGAACATGGCCATAGTGTATATATGCTCAATACAGAATGACAAAGGGAAAGTAAGTGAGAAGAAACAGTCATGGAGAAACACATTTGTAGCACTAAATATGCCTAAGGGATTTGCATGGTCTAAAACAAAAAGGATAGGCTTCACAACAGAGGTCCCTCTTTGTACATCTGGAATGGGAGATGCTGACTGGCTATGTCCTAGGCATTTAATGCAGCAAGCAAACAATACTTTACAAATTAATGTCGATTTAATGACAAAAATCAAAAGCCATTAAATAACTTGCAAAAGGATCAGAATTAATGAGTTCGGAGATCACATGTTGCAGCCAGTCGAATAACAGTTTTCGTTAAGCGCTCCCTCAACCCCGCTCAGTATTTGAGTTAATAATTGTGTTCCCCAATTGGTTTCTCAGCTAAGAACTACAAAACCTTAATACAGAAGTGTAGCTAAGATTCTTTGACCATGAAGAAGCCTTCTCGAAGTGCAGCAATGGAAGCTGAAATGTGAGCAGCCCTACCTTGCCGCAAGCCACTGCCAACTCCTGAAAAGGCGAGTAAAAAGAACAAATCCCAGCCTACTTCTGCTATGAGAACTACCACAGCACAAGCAGATCAGAATATACTCACTGTGGAGTGCTTTCTTGCAGAATTTACTCCTTTTAGAGATGAGCTCCTTTCTATCACTGCAGAGCTGAAAACTAAGGCCGGCACCCTGGAAGGAGAATGGGGGATGTGAAGACCCATACCATCTCAGTAGAGAGAAAGCTAGAATGACCAGATCCTGATATTACAGCGACCAAACACCAAATCGTAAAACTTGAAGCTAAGGTGGAGGATCTAGAAGGTTGCAATCAAAGGAACAATACAATTATCATAGGATTACTGGAAAAAGAAGAGGGTTCAGATCCAATACTTTTTACACAGAAACTGCTAAGATTGCAGGCCTTTCCCATTTGGGCCTACTTATGCTATTGAGTGATCCCACTGAGACTTATGCCCCATGCCTCCACCTGGTGCGCCACCTCGTATTTTAATTTCTTGTTTTCTTAACTACCTGGAAAAACAGCATTTTCTGGCCAAAGCAAGAGACTTAAGAAGTAACCTGGGAAGGGGCAAAGTCACATGTTGTGCAAGACCTACCCTTATCAGTGCGACAGAGAAGAGCCTCTTTTCATTCTGTTGTGACCAAACTCATCACAGCGAGCATTAAATTTCAAATGGGCTACCCTGTGAGGTTTCAAGTGCTGGTCAGAGGAACGTGGACCACCTACGAGGACCCGAAGCTAGCAGAAGATGCCCTGAAGGAAGTTTTTCCAGAGCTGTTTAAAAATCGCTGAACATGCCATGCAGGAATTTGACTTCAACTTCTTGATATATGAGGCTCTTAAAATAATTTCTAGATAACTTCCTCTTCATGTTATGTAGACCATCATGGACTCCAGTCAGGTACTGTGACATGTCTTACTTTCCTGGGCCAACATCTGTGAATACTTTGCTTTTAAGTTTGCTTTGGAGAAACAGTGTAGTCAGAGGCCTATTTACATGACTCTTTAGTTGGCTTTGGTGGCGCTATTGTCCTGGGCCTAATTGAATGTACTTTTTCTACCTTCTTTTGATCTAACCCACTGTTTTGGGACTTTGATTACCCTCCAGGTGTATTGCTAAATGAAAACAGCTCCATATTGAAGATAATGGGTATCTGTGGAGGAGCATCAAGCTATGCATAGCCTGGGTTTTCTTTTACCTTTCTTGAGAAAGACATAAAGTTAAAATCAGAATTGTTGCCCAGCTCCGGGGCTCTGTTTTGTCCTGGCTGAATTTTTTGCCAGTTAGTTCTTCTGTTCTGGAACTGAGATCTACACGAGCTGTGATTCTTAGTACTGATTTCGGAGACTAGAGATGTTTACCCAATCATTAAACAATCTAGTGATTTAATCAGAGTAATTACTTAAATAGCCAAGTTATTTACACCTCACCTGAGGGTTACCAGTTTTATTTGGGGAATTCTGGATGGGTGACTCACTACGATGTAGGTTCTCATTTAGTTAATGGACGAATTACCGCATGCTTTATGGTGACTTTTGAATATTTGAGACACTGTTTCATATATCAGGCACTCTTTTTCCTTTTGTATTACTTTTGGGGAGGGGTGGCAGGGGAGGTTGCTGCGGAGAGGTGACATCATGTACCATAAGCTATTTGTGTTGGCGGGAGGTGGGGGGAGGTGTTGATTACACTGTTACTATTGTTTCTTTCTTTATTAGGTCTAAGGTAGTTGGGGATATTTGAGATTTGCATGTTACATGGAATTTGTTGCAATATCTCTACAAGGTGGGGGTACTGGGATGCCTTGGCCTTGTGAGAGTTAAAAATCTAGGGATGTTAAAGCACTGTGGGTTTTCATATATATTGGAACTTCACACATGTCAGGAACTTGGGGTTTTGATCTTTCTCATAATATATTTGAGTAAGGGAGATGTCGAGCAATAGGAAAATTATCTCATGGAACATTAGAGGGGCTCGGATTAAAACCAAAAGGTACCAAATACTGAACTATTTAAAGCTCCTTAAAGGTGACATTGTGTGTTTACAAGAGACACATTTACTAGATTCAGAGGCTAATTTATTCAGAAGGCAGTATGTAGGATCCTAGGTGATAGGTTTAAATGCTTCATTGGCAAGCATTTAAACTAGCCAAGGGGGGAGGCACTGAAAAGGAGCAGGGAAATCCCAGCCTTCCCAACAAAACACGGTAATTAGTGAGGTAAACACCAAGGTAGAGAAGTCATT
The DNA here is from genome assembly GCA_016271365.2 of Neoceratodus forsteri. Lineage (NCBI taxonomy): Eukaryota > Metazoa > Chordata > Ceratodontiformes > Ceratodontidae > Neoceratodus > Neoceratodus forsteri. Next base: position 349,843,981 of record CM028131.1, on the reverse strand, counting down.
AGGGAGCAGGACAATGGTAAATGCAAAAAAAGGCAAAGGCAGTAAGGACAGGGATGGGGCTAAAAGGGGTAAGACCATCAAAAAATGGAGGGTGATGAGTACCAATGCTCAGTAGTCTGTGTAACAAGTCCCTGAACTAGTGACCTTGATGGAAGAGGGATGCCTGGATATTGTGGCAGTCACAGAAACATGGTACACAGAGAACCATGACTGGGATGTCAACATACCAGGATACACAATCTACAGGAGGACAGGGAGGGTAAAAGAGGAGGAGGAGGAGTAGCTCTCTATGTAAGGGAAGGGATCAAAGCAACAGAACTAAAGAATAAACAGGGAGCAGATGAGGCACTCTGGGTCACCCTGGAGGCAGGAAATGGCACCACAATCTGCATGGGGATTGTATACAGACCCCCATCTCAGGGGGAGGGAATGGACAAGAAAATGATAGAAGGCATCCTTAGAATGCAGAAAAAGGGGAGATATTGTTGATGGGGGACCTGAATTTGCCAGTTGTTAACTGGAGCACCTTTGCTGCAGGCACATCCAAGAGTAGGGTCATTCTTGATACCCTACAAGGGGCATGCCTCAGACAGCTAGTACTGGAACCCACTTGGGAGGGAGCAATCTTAGACCTGGTACTCTCAAATGGGGACAGAGAAAGAATCTCGGATTTAGAATTAGGAAGGCTGACTTTGAGAAAATGAGAGAGCGCCTCAGAAAAGCACTAGCAAACAGGCAAGAAGGAGGGGTGGAGGAACAATGGGGAGTAATCAAAACAGCCATCACAGAGGCAACAAGCCTTTGTGTGAAGCAAATCAACAAAACACAACAAAGGAAAAAAAACGCTATGGTTCTCAAAAGAGGTGGCATGGAAGGTTAAGGAGAAAAGGATAGCATTTAGGAAATATAAGGAAACACAGAAGGAGAAGGACAGAGAACTTTATCAGTTAAAGCAGAAAGAGGCAGGGAAGGCAGTCAGAATAGCAAAGGCCCAAACTGAGGAAAGGATAGCCAACTCTGTTAAGAAGGTGGATAAGACCTTTTATAGGTACATTAAGGAGCAAAGAATGATCAAGGGAAGGATACTGAGGCTTAATAAGGGGAGGGAATGTGGGCAGAGGGTAACAGTGAAAAAGTAGGGATACTGAATGAATATTTCTGCTCAGTATTCACAAAGGAAGAGGGGGGTAGGTACCTAAACCAAACAAGAGAAACACTCTGGATAAGGGGGTAGATATCACTCCATTCACAGAAGAAAGGGTTCTGAAAGAACTAGTAAAATTGAAGGTGGACAAAGCAATTGGGCCTGATGGGATTCACCCCAGAATTCTAAAAGAATTAAGGGTAGAACTAGTGACACCACTGACCAATCTCTTTAACAAATTGTGGGAGGATGGGGTGGTACCTGGGGACTGGAGGAGGGTGGATGTGATTCCTCTTCACAAAAGTGGGAGCAGGGCAGAGGCAGGAAACTACAGACCAGTTAGTTTGACCTCAGTAGTAAGGAAAATGATGGAATCACTTCTGAAGGAAAGAATTGTTGAGTACCTAGAGGCCAGTGGGGCACAGGACCCAAGGCAGCATGGATTCACAGTGAGAAGGTCATATCAGATGAATCTAATAGATTTCTTTGACTGGGTGACCAAAGTAGTAGACCAGGGAGGGGCTGTGGACATGGCCTACCTAGATTTTAGCTAAGGCATTTGATACAGTCCCACACAACAGATTAATATACAAGTAAGCCAACATTGGAGTGGGTCCCAAGGTGGTAGCCTGGATAAAAAAATTGGCTGGACAACAGGATGCAAAGGCTAGTAGTAAACACAGTCCACAGTGAAGAAAGGAGGGTTACTAGTGGGGTACCACAGGGTTCAGTACTGGGATCGGTCCTTTTTAATGTCTTTATAAGTGACATTGCAGAGAAACTGGAAGGAAAAGTATGTCTCTTTGCAGATGACACAAAGATCTGCAACAGGGTTGATACACAAGATGGAGTGGAAAGGATGAGAAGGGACTTGGCAAGGTTGGAGGAATGGTCAGATGTATGGCAGTTTAGATTCAACACAAAGATGTGCAAGGTAATGCACCTGGGAAACAAAAACCCAGGCGAAGAGTACATACTGGGGGGTGAGATACTGACAACAACAAAAATGGAAAGGGACCTGGGGGTAATTATATCAGATTACCTAAAGGTGGGCAAGCAGTGTGAGAAGGCAGTAAGGAAGGCTGGGGGGGTACTGGGATGCATAGGGAGAGGTATCAACAGTAGAAAACAGGAAGTTGTCATCCCTCTGTACAGAAAGTTGGTGAGACCCCATCTGGAGCACTGTGTGCAGTTCTGGAGACCCCATCTCCGCAAAGACATAGACAGAGTGGAAACTGTTCAGAGGAGGGCAACCAAAATGGTGCAGGGTCTGCACCTGAAGACATATGAAAACAGTCTAAAGGAGCTTAATATGTATACCCTTGAGGAAAGAAGGGAGAGGGGGGACATGATAGAAACTTTCAAGTATCTCATGGGAATCAACAAAGTCCAAGAGGGTAGAATCTTTTATAAAAAGAGATGTGCAAGAACAAGGGGGCACAATTTGAAGATAGAGGTGGGACAGCTCAGAGGTAATGTGAGGAAGTATTTTTTCATGGAGAGGGTTGTGGATGCATGGAACAGCCTTCCTGAGGAGGTAGTGGAGTCAAGAACAGGTGGGGAATTCAAGAATGCATGGGACAGACATAAGGCAGTCCTAGTGGGGGTAGGAGGAAATAGGCTGTTGGTTAACTAGGATCTGCAGCTTATCCATCCGGTAGGAAAATGGGCAGACTAGGTGGGCCAAGCGGTCCTTATCTGCCATCAAATTCTATGTTTCTATGTAGGGCAAGTCTATACAGCAGGGAATAGAACAATGAGTAGGGGAGTGGCTATTCTGTTATCTAGAAGTATCCCCTTTGCCTACGAAAGCTGCACAAGGGATCCTTTGGGGCGTTATATATTGTTGAAAGGTCTTGATGGGACAGAGGTGGTGATAGGAAGCACGTATGTGCCTAATGAGGACACCCCAGCCTATTTCGCAGAACTCCTAAACACCCTAGCACCTTTCACCACTCTTCCCATCATACTAGGAAGAGACAGGAATTTGCCATTCTCCCCAGACTTAGATAAGTTAAGCAGGAAATGCAGTGGCCTATTTCCAGCACAGAGAGCAATCCGGGATATGGTAGATCACATGGGTCTATGTGACCCCTGGAGAATACTTTATCTGAACTCAAGAGAATACACTTTTAGGTCTGAAGTGCATGGCTCCTTATCAAGAATAGATTATTTTTTTGATCAGTCATACCCTGCTACCAGGGGTTCAAGATTGCAAAATAGATCCTGGGGTACTTTTGGATCATTCTGTTGTTTGGTGCCAGCTGAACCTCACTCCTAACCTGACTACAGAAATGATCTTGAAAATAAATAACCAATTACTGAAAGATGTAAAAGTGGTAGCTCATATATCGTAGGTGTCAGATCGAACCACAGAGTCTAATTTTCATTCCACTGGGAAGATAAACATGGAGTGGGAGGCTCCAAAATGTGTCATCAGGGTGAATTAATATGTCTTGCTTCTTATAGGAAACGCAGAAGGGAACAGAAAGCTCTGGACCTCTTGGGCACTATAAGGAGCCTGGAAGCCAAACTCTCATGTAGTACTAAAGAAGAGGACAGAGTCAAATTGGTAGGTTACAGGGATCAGTATAATGAGCTGCTAAGGGAGAAAGTTGAGTATGCAATCTTAAAAACTAGAGCATTGTACATAGATCAAGGGGAAAAGGCAAGTAGACTACTTGCCCTCCGGCTTAGAAACCAAGAGGCCTCCAGAATCATCAAGGGCATAAGAGCATTAGCTGATGACTCTCTTAAATTGAATCCCAAGGATATAGCTCAGGAATTTGAATTGTACTATAAGGAATGCTACAGCTCTATGCGAAATCCCCCAGATAAAGCCATGGTAGAGCAATACCTAGACACCATACCATTGCCATCCCTGTCTGAGGCACAGAAAGCAATCCTGATTTTGCCCTTAGCAGAGGCTGAGATTCTGTCAATTATCAAATCTTTACCTCTAGACAAAGCCCTGGGCTCAGACGGGTTCTCCCCGAACTTCTTCAAGACCTTTGCGAAACAATTAACCCCCTGACTTGCCAAACTATTCTATTGGATGCTATCTTCAGAGGCTATAGATAAAACTTTGCTAGAAGCCCTAATAATAGTCATTCATAAGCCTGGGAAGGAGGAAGAAGGGGTTACAAGTTACAGACCAATATTGTTGTTAAACTACGATGTCAAAATTCTAGCTAAACTACTTGTGAACAGGCTGGCTGGAGGTCTGCTGCCCATAATCCAGGAAGACCAAGTGGGTTTCATGTTGGGCAGAACTTCATCAGATCATTTGTGTAAACTGTATCACATTTTCTCTGTATCCAGGGACTCAGACAGTCCAACTGGCCTATTGTCACTGGATGCAGAGAAAGCTTTTGACAGAGTAGACTGGCAGTTTGTATTTTGTTCCATGCATAAATTTGGGTTTTCCCCAATCTTTGTTAATTGGCTTGCTTCCCTATATAAAACCCCCAGTGCATGCCTGTGTTGTAATGGAGAATTTTCATCCTGCCCATTGTCACCACTTTTGTTCAATATCTATCTGGAACCTCTCCTTACCAAATTAAGAGGGAACCCCAAAATCCAAGGTATTACCATAGGTTAAACGTAAATTATCATCTTACGGAGATAATATTCTTCTGCATCTAGCTCAGTGGTTTTCAACCGGGTGTCCGCAGCCCACAGGGGGTCCATGAACACCCACCCGGGGGTCCACGGAACACTCCGAGAAATTGAAATTGCAGTAAACGATTTTTTTTTCTGACTGCAGTGTAACCGCGATATAACTATTACAAGCTTCAACCTTGATTCATTGTTTAGCGCCTTTTAGCTCAGTTACCTCCACTAACTCTTGGCTACAGTACTCCACTAACGGAGTGTCAGTGACACAGATTAATATCTAATTAGTCTCCCGATTTGCAGCAGGTGATCCCTGAGTTGCGTTATGCCTCTGTTTGAGTTCTGTATTCATGAGATCATTAAGGCTTGTTTACTGATGGTCACTCCCCCTGATTAGTGTTCTGTGCCTTCACAAGTAAATAATTTGCCTGATTTATTAGCTGTTTGAAGGTATGTTTTGATTGTCAGTTTGGTGCAGATATCTCTCCACTCTCCTTGCCATACTTGAATTATTTACCTGCATTCAATGCTACTACTTGGTCTCTCTTCTCATCGCTCCTCACCTCGCATAAATTCTGCTCCTCACTTATTGCTCGCAGATATCACGTTACTGGTTTTAAATTAAAAAAATTAATTGAGCTGACCTGTTTCTTATGCGCTCTCTTCTGCACTGGTCAGTGATATCATGGAGTCGCGTATTCATGAAATCATGGAGTAACTGCAGCGGTAGTATATCAGTATTTTATTTTCTTTGCTTAGTAATACATATATATTCAGACAAATAGCAGCAACTTCTGTGAGCCAAGTACTGTATCTCCATTAGTTAGCTTGGTAGTTGCAGCCACCCTAAACTAATAAAATACTGAATTAAATACAGCAGCAGTAGTATATCAGTTTTTAATATCTGTGACAGCTTAAGACCAGCACCAACTTCTTTGAGGTTTTTTAAATTTTTTATATAGCTCGGTCAGAAAGTTGAATGCTGCCTCCCTTACATGAAAGCAGTGTCACAGAATGATACTAGTTTTATGGTAGTTTTACCATTCTTAAGTCCACTACTGTTAAGTCCTTTAAAAAAAAGGTTTTTATAACATTGGTTTACTGTTGTTTTTCTCTTTTATTAAGGGTAGCTGTATAAATGCTGTACAAAACACTAAACGTGGTACCAAATCTATAGATTTTTGGTAGGGGTTCCCCGACATGGCTGACAGCTGGCCAAGGGGTCCTTGGACCAAAAAAGGTTGACAACCACTGATCTAGCCCATCCCCATGATGCATTCCCTGCTGTACTAGATACTATTAAAGAATTCAGCTTGATGTCCAACTACAAAATTAACTTGGATAAAATTCTAGTATTTCCCTTTAATAATAGATTAATAAAACAGGATATTATACATCTGGGCTTGCAATGGAGTTTGCAGAGCCTGAAGTATTTAGGTATCACCTTATCCAGGAGCGGACCTAAAATGATAAGATCTAATTTGGATACCCTCCTTCATGCTGTCCAGCAAGACCTTTCCAGGGAGGCAGTATAGCGCAGTGGTTTAAGGCTCTGAGCTGCAAATCTGGAGACCTGGGTTTGAATCCCACAGCCTCCACTTGCATACTGTGTGATCCTGAGCAAGTCACTTAACTTCCCTGTGCTCCCAGGTTGCACCTGTAAACAAGCTCTCAGCTTAGTGTGTCTCACCTGGTTAAACAATTGGAAAAAAAAAAAGATGGAAATGTCTCCCACTATCATTCTGGGGGCATATTAACATAGTTAAAATGAATATATTGCCAAGACTTTTTTACCCTTTCAACATGTTAAACTCGTGGTTGCCCCTAAAATGGTTCAAGAGAGTTCATTCTGCAGTTACTGATTCTATCTGGCTTGGTAAACCCCCTATAAGGGCATACCAGAAAATGGCTGCTCCTAAATATTGTGGAGGCCTACAACTCCCACATTTCAGGCTCTATTACTGGGCTAGTCAAGCATGTAAATACTTGTGGTGGCTTACAAGCCCAGCAGATAGGAACTCTCTCTTATATGTTCCCTTATGGTTGACCCTAGAACTGGAATTGATTTCAGAGGCAGGCCTCTCTCCTAATGCCCTTACATACACTTCACCTAAAGCTCTCCCTCGTAGATTAGCCTCCACCCCAATAGCAACGTTGGTTAGAATACATGTGTAGCTATGCTCTTTCCTCAGATATGATAACAAAAGAGACTCTGCCTAGCCCCTTGTTGGGAACCCCAACCTCAAAACTGGTGGCCATCCCAATCTGACTCACTGGCTTTCTCAGCTGCAGAGCTTAAAGATGAGAGATCTTCTATCTGAAGGGGTCCACAGCCCAGTAGAAACAATCTTGAATAAGTATAATATAATTCGTAGCCAGGTCTTTAAGGTTTTCCAACTGAGACATCTGATAATACAGAAAAAAGACCTAGTAACCAAAGGGGACACCATTGGAGACTACTTTGAAGCCCTTGCTCTCATTACTTGCCTTCCACATGCTATTTCTAAGATATATAGCTCATTATTTGAGAGCTCCTTTGCAGACCTTGATGGAGTACCCAAATACTGGGTAGCCCACTTTCCTAATCTTGAAGGTAAATGGAGCAAAATATGGAAGGACAATTATAGATATGTCTCCCAAGATAGACTCTGACTCATGCAATTTCAGTTTCTGAACAACTTATACTGGACCCCAGCTAGAATGTTTAAAATAGGTAGGGCACCCCTCCCTACTTGTATTAGATGCCATCAAGACGAGTGTACCCTGCTGCACATTTATTGGGAATGCCGGTCAATTACATCCCTATGGGAACTTATCCTTTGCTGAGTAAAGTTGATCTCTTTGTAGCAGAGGTCTGCCTAGTGGGGAACTTTGTGAGTGTGGTGGTTTGGCAGAGAAGATTTTATATGTCAATGATTTCCTTATCCCTTATGAAAGTGATCTTACGTCATTGGTTGGATGCTCTTCTAATTTCCTATATGGAATGGTTGTAGGAACTGCTTTTTAATTTAAGAGCTGAACAATTTAAAGCCAGCCTCCAGGACTCTCTGTCCAGATACAAGAATGTTTGGGAAAATATGCATACCCTATATTTGACTCAAACAGGGTCTTCATCATCTTGATGGTCTCTTATCTTGATCTGCTGTGATAGTTCCTGTTTACTTCCAGTTTGTCTTTTCTCAACTTTCCCTAGGTATGATAGTACAGTTGGTTCTTCAAGGCCAAAGTGGGGGCTGGGAGGTTTAGATGGATGGGGGAGGGAGGACATGACAATTTGTCAGAAAACTGCCTTTTCTGTTCATATCATGTGTGTTTACTTATTGCATGTCCACGTATCTTGGTAAATCAATAAAGAGCATAAATTTCAAAAAATAATTAATGGGTTCACCTAATTTTTATGGAAATTCAAATAAAAATGAATTTTAATTACTCTAATTGCTAGCAGTAGTATAAAAATAGAAACTGATGTGTTTTTTTAGATGAGATTTGCACCAGCTTAGCTGCTGCACACATGGCAGGCATACAGCGTGTGAACCTGATGTGATGTGTAATCATGTTCATACCAGCTTAACTGCTGCACTCACGTCAAGCATGCAACATGTGAACCAGATGTAATTTTTAGAAGATATTCACACCAGCTTACCTGCTGCGCACATGTCAAACTTGCAGCATGCGAACCTGATTTGCTTTTTAGACTTGGTTCGCTTAAAATCACTTTGTGTATGTGAATTACATGCAAACATTGTACAATTAAGCATGTGACATGCATTCTACATGTACACAGCACACCTATATTTCTGTTAGGGAACCTAGGTGAGGTCTTAGCCCTTTTGAAATTCAGAACGCACTAAACAGCTTGGTGGTCACCGATGGATTCAGCAAGCACCCCCACTGAGGACATAACATCTGTTCTATTTGTAGCAATCCAATACAGAATGGTTCCCCGTTTGTAAATTTTACCTGGTTGGTTCTTGAACCAACTGGGTCAACTTATAAGTCTGTAATAAAGAATCTAATCCCAAGCTATTGGATAAAAGTTAATTCAGATTTATGTCTCCCACCATAACAAAGTCAGACAAGGACAAATACCCAGAGCAGATATCAAAAATTCCCTCAGCCCATTTAAACCACATATGGGAGGGTTATACAGACATCCCAAAGTAACATATTTCTCACCCCCCAGAATTAATCTTAATAACTACCAATCAGAAAATGAATCAGTATTAGCACTAGTACCCAAAAGGCAAATGTTCAAGCATTCTCTATACCAGACTAACACACCTCCCCCTTTTTTAATCCACTCTGTCTGCACGGACAGTATTATATCCAGAGATTTTACACACGTTGAGCCCTATTCTAGAAAGCATACACCAATGCACAATGCAGATGCGCCAATGAGAATGGTGCAAGTTGCAAATACGTCAAACGCAATTCTACATTGCAGGAAGAGCATTGATGCAACGCAGTACGCCAATGGCGACTTATGCCGCAGTTGTGACAAACCTGCAGGTACGCAAATGCTCAACTGAATATATGGCAAGAAAATGGAAGAGAAATGCCAGGGTGGGATTCTAGAAGCAGCAGTGCCACAACTTACACCAAGACCAGCCGGTGCAACATTAACCAGGTGGGAGCAGGTGTAACATACACAGCAAAGAAAGGAGCAGGGTCAGACAGGCCAGATACACAGCAACACACCATGTGAGATGAGAGAGAGTGTCCGAGGAAGGCAGACACACAGAGGCAGTGTGGCACAGGGTACAAAGGGTGCACAGAGGCCACAGGCACAATATAGGGATGATGGTGCCACCAGGCACAAAGCCCCTGCCATGGCCACTGATACATGTAAATGGTGTAACCATGACAGGGACACAGCACTGGGTGGCACAGACCAGTGGACAGATGATGGTGAGACACACCAATGTCCATGCCAGTGGTGCCACCTGCAGGGAACAATGGCACCCCGAGGCGGAAAGATGCAGCACAGGCACCGTGCCATCACATAGCTGGGAGGTACATTGTGAGGTGGCATGGACACCATAGCATGTATGGTGACCCACAACACACAGGACACCATGCAGATGTGGCCTGGGGACAGTGGCCTGTGCTGTGAGCAGCACAAATGGCACACCAACCTGATGCACAGGGAGGATACACTGGGGACAGCAGGCACCAACACCAGTGTGCACCCCTGTGCATAGTGACCGACACACACACACACACACATACACACACACAAACACACACACAGCTAAGCATATCAGGAACAGACACAGAGAGAGTGTGTATGGCAAAAGGTTTAATGTACAAAATGGGACAGGGATACAGGGTAACAATGGAAGGGGGATGGGGATGAAAAACAGGCAACAGCAACAAACAGTAACATAACAGTAAACCCAAACCCAAACAACCACCCACAACAACCCCAAACACCAACCCGCACCCACGTACATCCCAACACAGGCTCAACAACCAAACCACAATCCCACCCACAAAACAAACAGTAAAATGCAGACCCACTCACCCAGTGACCACCCACAGCACCCATATGTACAGACCCACCAATAACAACCACCCCATATACAAGCCCACCCACACAGAAAACCCCACCCACATCTGGCAGTAGTGGACACATGGGACCTAGGTCTACCAGAGTTCACTGAGGAGGGCACCCACTGACCCATGGAGGCACCCAATGTCCTGCAGGATGGCCATCATCACCAGTACCATAAGGTGCTCCCGGTCCAGGCCCCCACCCTGCACAGGTTCAGCAGCGGGTCCCTCAGCCACAACAGGCAATGCCTCCCCCTGCTGCAACACTAGCATGGCTGCCTTCTGCCATGGTCCAGTGTCCCCTGCTGCAGGGACAGCAGTGCATGGCACAGTGTTCGGTGGTGGGGCATCCTCACCTGCCCTTGCTGCAACGTCCACAACAGTAGGTGATGCAGCCATGGCCCCATCCCCATCGGTTGTGACTGTGCACTCCATGTCCAGGCTGTGTGACTGTGGCAGTTCCAGCCCCTGTTGCCCACCATCAGTGGGGTCCCCCTGGTCTGGTTGTGTGTCCAACATGGTTGGGTCCCCTTCAGATGCTTCCACTGTGGAGGAGGTGGAGGAGGAGGAGGAAGAGGTGGGTGGCAATACCCTGGCCCTCCACTGCCTGCGCTGGGTGTGCAGCTGGTACTTCTCCGCATTGCAGGCCTTGATGTCTGCCATAGCCCACAGCAGGGTCCTCTGCCACTGTGGCAGCCTGCTATGGACACTTGTAAGGATGTAAATGATGCAGTCAGTGCCAGGCCCAGACAGGGGGCACACACACATAGGCAAGCTATGTGAGGGTGCAGCATGAGCCACAGTGTGGCCACCAGCCATGGCCATGGCACAAGGGGACCAAGGTATGTACTTACCTGACCTCCAGTGAAGTGCCTCCTGCCTGAGGCTGGTGATGCAGCCCTGCTGCATGCTGTGGGTCACACCAGTGGAACCTGTGGAGAGAAGGGACAGGTGAGTGTGTTGGAGGCACCACATGCCATGGCCACCATGCCAGCACTGCTGCAACAGACGAACAGCTGTAGGTATACATACCAACACCGGGGCCCTGCCCAGACTGCATGTCTGTGTTCCTGTGGTGGGCCATGCTCAGCATCTGCTGCAGGATCCCAGCCTCCCTCCATGACAGGTCCTACCAGAGGTGGGTCAGCTGGTGGATGGTCCGGCATGTCCCCATCATCTTGGCCATACAGGTGCAGATGGCTGTCCATGCCCACTCCTGCTGTGTGGCACTGCTCCTCCGGCTCCCAGGTAGCAGCAGTGTCCTACCCCACTGCTGAACATAGTTCACCAGCAGCGCTGTCTCATGTGGTGTAAAGTTTGGGGCACACCCGCTCAGACTCAGGGATGACCCAGATGACATACTGGACAGTTGTCTGTGTGGCACCTGTAACAGGGAAGGGAATGGCACATGCATCAATACAGAATATCACCATGGCTATGCAGACCACCTCCACCCACAATGCGCAACACCGGATGCTGGCCGTGGGACATGGGTCAGTGCCGGGCCACAGGTCTGCAACTGTGGCCTACCACCCCAGGTGGTTTCCCTGCACCAATACCATGTACAGCATGAGGAGTGTAAAGGCCGGGCTGTGCCATGCAGGGGTCAGGCACAGTGACTACAGTGCACCAACATGGCACCTGTCCCATGCAGAGGCATGTCGTGGGCCGACCCTGCACATGTGGGCATGGAGCACTGCACGAAGCCCTGCCACATGTCCGCACCCCCACCCCATGCATAGCTTCATGTGGCCACAACCACCAGGTGCCCAAGGGGCAGACACAATGCCAACCATGGGCGCCAGCATGGGGAATGACAGTTCCTTACCAGTATTGTGCACCGTGGTGTCCAGAGTGGGTGGTGCTGATGGTTCTGGAGCACACCTGGATGGAGAAAGAGTAGGGCAACATAAGCCTGTGGCACAGTCGGTGACCCCCAGAGCAGCTGCAGTGTGGCAGTGTGTACCTACCTGGACCTGTGCAGTGGTGCTGATTCCTACACAGGGGGACAGAGAGCAACAATGTTAGGTACACAGTGCTGTACAGGCAATGGGAATGTGCACACTGAGCAATGTCATATACTCACTGAAGACTCATATGTGTCTGCCGTGGTGCTAGGAAGGGAATAGACATGGGTTAGTACACAGCCGTAAGTGCCCCCATGGCCAGCTCCCTGTGGGTGCTGCAACCCCCTTCCACTGGCTCCATCCCACAGGCATGTACCCACACATGGCCCAGGATGGCCCCCAGGACACCCTGCTGTGACCGACACTGCACAGGGTGGATGTGGTCAGGTGCGTACCCGACAGGCATAACATGTAGGGTGTGGTACAGGGACAGTGGTACACAGCCAATTGGGCAGGCGGCTGTGCACCTGTGTGTCTGGCACAGGCAATGACCTGTGTGGTCCCCCTCACACAGTCTGAGGTGACGTCTGGTGGCACCTGACCCATTCCACGTGGGATAGCCGGGACATGGACCACCACACGCTGCACAAAGGCATGGATTGCACTATAAGGTTGGACATAGCAGCATGACTGGATATGGCACACAGGCCAGAATGTGGGCCAGTCCACCACTGCAGTGACACCCCCCCCACCAAACAGACATGCATCCCTGTCACAGCAGCACAGTGACAGTGTGACAGGGCCATGGCACCACCTGTGTGGTCCAGTACGGGCACCATGTTGGCAACCCAGCATGGCATCCCATGACCAGTCCCAGTCACACTGTGCACCCATGGTGTGCCTGCTGGCACACTGTCTGTGCATCTATGCTTACAACACAGCACCACTGTACCACACATACCATACAGTCTGTGACATGCCTATGTGACCCTGTAGTACAGCATACCACCATGGTGTGGCAGCAATGACCACCAGGATGTGTGTGGTGCTGGGCACCACCATGCCTCTGGTGGATGATGCACCCTGCCTGCATTCTGTGCCCACACACCAGTGGTGTGACGGTGCACCTGCATGCCACCCACCATGGCAGCCAATAGTGCCCACCACTAACACAATACTGACCTGTGCAGGTACAACCCTACCTGAGTACCCACAGTGAGGGGCACACCCATGGTGGACCGTGGTGGACCATGTACCATGCACAGTGGGATCATGCCACACAGACAGGCCCAAACCCTCAGCTTTGTCAGTATTGACTCCTAGCCCTTAGGAAAGTGGCAAAAGCAGGCCCTGGAAGTTTGAGGGGGTGAGGGTACCAGGTCTCCACAGACTGAGTGTACTTTCCCTGGGTAAGGTATATGCTTTGAGACCCTGGGGAATAACCAAGCCTGTAGAAGTATGTACCCTGGGAGAGCATCAGGACATCAGGGAAGTCAGGGCCATCACCCCTGTGGGTTTGGGACTTCTAGCCCTGAGGGAAGTGGTTGAATCTGAGCCTGGAAGCTTTAGGAGGACAGGCTATCAATTCTACCCAGGCTGAGTGTGGAGTTTGGAGGCATACTTACATTTGTTATGGTACTCTTCTGCCACAGAGTCATGGAGAAGTGTTTGATTCTGAGTATGGCTGCCTGCCTCTTCACAACTTTTGCGATGGCAGAACATGTCAGGTTTGATCTATCTGTCTCGATGAGCACAGGGTCATTATGTCCAGTAGCTGATGGTCTCAGTTTGGGGAGCAGCCACCTTGCGTGGTGTGCATAGAGCTAAAGTAACTTGAATAGCTCTCCTTCTAGCACCAGTCTAGCTGGTCCATATGTTGCAATGGTTTTGTGAAGAAAAATGGTTAAGACATTGCTGTCGTTACTATCAATGATCAGTCTCTCTGCATTCTTCAAGTCACCAAGAGACATATTTCAGATGGCAGCAGAGTGCTGGGCATTATGGATGGCCAAGCTGAAGATGAGGTGATTTCTAGCCAGGCAGTGATCTTGGTTTCTAAGTGTCTTGGCTCTGGATAAACTGTTAATTATCCTGACTGCCTCCTTGGCAGCAGAGTTGTCCTTATACAGGGATGCTGTCTCTGGTGGTATCCACATTTGTGAGTCCCATAGCCAGATTTCGTGGCACCTCTTCATGGCAGAGGTACTCAGGCCAGTTCTCCAGAAAGGAATTACCTTGCTGAGCATGTCAAGTTTAGCCTGATGGGTCCTGGCAACCCCAATCATATCTAAGAATTTCAGGAAGTGAATGAGGCTGTTTATATAACACTTGATAGTGCCTGGCTTAAAACCTGAGGCTTCAGCCTCTGGAATCCAAGTATCTCTTACAAATGCCCTGGAACCCAGCAGGGATGTAAGCAAAAGGGCTGGGTCAATGGAGTTCCACAGGCGGGTCAGCATCTGCTGGTGAGCGGTTCCTGTTTCTTGGTCCTTCTTTCCTCCCTCCAAGGTCCGGAGCCAAGCTCTATAGAGACTCAGCAGTTGAGGACTTTCTGTCTCTGACTCTGTAGGCTGGCTAGGCAGCTGAGTATGTGGCAAATCCAGAGATGGAGAATATTGAGTCTGGATGTCTCTGATTCTTGGTCAGGCTTTAAAGCTGGTCAGAGTGCATTTGTGTACCTTCCGAAAGTGCTGACTTAGATCTCCTACAATGGCAAAACAGTCTGACTGCTGGCATTGGTAAAAGCATTTTTCTGCAGGAGGTTCGGTTAGGAGGGACTGCCTCCCAAAGTATTGTGCCTTTCCCGGTGTCATGCTGTGTACTTCCCAGAGGTGCCTTGGTAGATGCTTAATTTTCTTACCACAGATTTTACAGGTACACAAGGGTCTCACTGTCTTGCTTGGTATCCCCAGAGAAGCATCTGTAAAAGAGGGACACAATTTTAGTAGTGCTTAACATTAACCCTGGGAGTGTGGGACTGTTAGACCCAATGGAAATGTTAACAGCAGGCCCTGGAAGTTTAAGGGAGCATGCCTGCTGGTGTCCCCAGGCTTGAAAGCACATTCCCTGGGAAAGGTATATGCTTTGGGACCCTGGGTAAAAACTAATCTTGTTGAAGTCCCTGCCCTGGTAGGTCATCAGGGAGGTGAGGGACATTAACTCTGGCAGTGTGGGGCTGTTAGACCCAAGGGAAGTGTTAGGAGCAGGATCTGGAAGTTTTAAGGGGTGGGGTACCATGCCTGCCCAGCCAGAGAGCACTTTCCCTGGGTAACATAGATGCTTTGGGACCCTGGGTAACAGCCAAGCCTGTGAAAGTCCCTGCCATGGCAGGGCATCAGGGAGGTGTGGGCCATTACCCCTGAATGACTGGGAGTGCTAGACCATAGGGAAGTGTTAAAAGCAGGATCTCTAAGTTTTAGGGGAAGGGGTACCAAGGCTGCCCAGCCAGAAAGAACTTTCCCTGGGTAAGAGATATGCTTTGGGACCCTGGATAACAACCAAGCCTGTGGATGTCCCTGCCCTGGCAGGGCATCAGAGAGGTGAGAGACATTAACCCTGGGAGTGTGGGGCTGTTAGACCCAAGGGAAATGTAAGGAGCAGGTTCTGGAAGTTTTAGGGTTGGGGTATCATGTCTGCCCAGCCAGAGAGCACTTTCTCTGTGCAAGAGATATTCTTGGGGACCCTGGGTTACAACCAAGCCTGTGGAAGTCCCTGCCCTGCAGGGCATCAGGTAGGTGAGGGCCATTACCCCTACGTGTCTGGGAGTGCTAGACCAAAGGGAAGTGTTAACAGCACTATCTCTAAGTTTTAGGGGGTAGGGAACCATGGCTGCCTGGCCAGAAAGCACTTTCTCTGGGTAAGAGATATGCTTTGGGACCCTGGGTAACAACCAAGCCTGTGGAAGTCCCTGCCACTGCATGCCATCAGGGAAGTGAGGGACATTAAAACTGGGATTATGGGGCTGTTAGACCCAAGGGAAGTGTAAGGAGCAGGATCTGGAGGTTTTAGGGGGTGGGGTACCATGCTTGCCCAGCCAGAGATCACTTTCCCTGTTTAACAGAGATGCTTTGGGACCCTGGGTAACAACCAAACCTGTGGAAGTCCCTGCCCAGGCAGGGCATCAGGGAGCTGAGGGCCATTACCCATGGGTGTCCGAGAGTTATAGACCTAGGGGAAGTGTAAGGAGCAGGATATGGAAATTTTAGGGGGTGGGGTACCATGTCTGCCCAGCCAGAGAGCACTTTTCCTGGGTAAAAGTGATGCTTTGGGACCCTGGGTAACAACCAAGCTTGTGGAAGTCCCTGCCCTGGCAGGTCATCAGGGAGGTGAGGGCCATTACCCCTGGGTGTCTGCGAGTGCTAGACCCAAGGGAAGTGTTAACAGCACTATCTCTAAGTTTTAGGAGGTGGGGTATCATGCCTGCCCAGCCAGAGAGCACTTTCTCAGGGTAAGAGATATGCAAGGGGTCCCTGGGTAACAGTCAAGCCTGTGGAAGTCCCTGCCCTGGTAGGGTATCAGGGAGGTGACGGCCATTACCCCTGTGTGTCTGGGAGTGCTAGACCCAAGGGAAGTGTTAACAGCAGTATATCTAAGTTTTAGAGGGTGGGGTACCATGCCTGCCCAGCCAGAGAGCACTTTCCCTGGGTAACAGAGATGCTTTGGTAACCTGCGTAATAACCAAGTCTGTAGAAGTCCCTGCCCTGGCAAGACATCAGGGAGGTGAGGGCCATTAACCCTGGGAGTGTGGGGCTGTTAGACCCAAGAGAAGTGTAAGGAGAAGGATCTGGAAGTTTTAGGAGGTGGGGTTTCATGGCTGCCCAACCAGAGAGCACTTTCTCTGGGTAAAAGAGATGCTTTGCGACCCTGGGTAACAACCAAGCTTGTGGAAGTCCCTGCCCTGGCAGGGCATCAGGGAGGTGAGGGACATTAACCCTGGGTGTCTGGGAGTGCTAGACCCAAAGGAAATGTTAACAGCACTATCTCTTCATTTTGGAAGTGGGATACCATGGCTGCCCAGCCAAAGAGAACTTTCTCTGGGTAAGAGATATAATTTGTGGCCCTGGGTAACAACCAAGCCTGTGGAAGTCCCTGCCCTGGCAGGTCATCAGGAAAGTAAGGGACATTAACCCTGGGAGTGTGGGGCTGTTAGACTGAAGGGAAGTGTAAGGAGAAGGATCTGGAAATTTTAGGGGGTTGGGTACCATGCCTGCCCAGATAGAGAGCACATTCCCTGAGTAAGAGAAATGCTTTGGTACCCTGGGTAACAACCAAGCCTGTGGAAATCCATGCCCTTGCAAGCCATCAGGGAGGTGAGGGCCATTACCCTTTGGTGTCTGGGAGTGCTATACCAAGGGGAAGTGTAAGGAGTAGGATCTGGAAGTTTTAGGGGCTGGGGTACCATGCCTGCACAGCCAGAGAGAACTTTCCCTAGGTAACAGAGATGCTTTGGAACTCTGGGTAAGAACCAAGCCTGTAGAAGTCTCTGCCCTGTCAGAGCATCAGGGAGGTGAGGGCCATTACCCCTGGGTGTCTGCGAGTGCTAGACCCAAGGGAAGTGTTAACAGCACTATCTCTAAGTTTTAGGAGGTGGGGTATCATGCCTGCCCAGCCAGAGAGCACTTTCTCAGGGTAAGAGATATGCAAGGGTCCCTGGGTAACAGTCAAGCCTGTGGAGTCCCTGCCCTGGTAGGGTATCAGGAGGTGACGCCATTACCCCTGTGTGTCTGGGAGTGCTAGACCCAAGGGAAGTGTTAACAGCAGTATATCTAAGTTTTAGAGGGTGGGGTACCATGCCTGCCCAGCCAGAGAGCACTTCCTGGGTAACAGAGATGCTTTGGTAACCTGCGTAATAACCAAGTCCGTAGAAGTCCCTGCCCTGGCAAGACATCAGGGAGGTGAGGGCCATTAACCCTGGGAGTGTGGGGCTGTTAGACCCAAGAGAAGTGTAAGGAGAAGGATCTGGAAGTTTTAGGAGGTGGGGTTTCATGGCTGCCCAACCAGAGAGCACTTTCTCTGGGTAAAAGAGATGCTTTGCGACCCTGGGTAACAACCAAGCTTGTGGAAGTCCCTGCCCTGGCAGGGCATCAGGGAGGTGAGGGACATTAACCCTGGGTGTCTGGGAGTGCTAGACCCAAAGGAAATGTTAACAGCACTATCTCTTCATTTTGGAAGTGGGATACCATGGCTGCCCAGCCAAAGAGAACTTTCTCTGGGTAAGAGATATAATTTGTGGCCCTGGGTAACAACCAAGCCTGTGGAAGTCCCTGCCCTGGCAGGTCATCAGGAAAGAAAGGGACATTAACCCTGGGAGTGTGGGGCTGTTAGACTGAAGGGAAGTGTAAGGAGAAGGATCTGGAAATTTTAGGGGGTTGGGTACCATGCCTGCCCAGATAGAGAGCACATTCCCTGAGTAAGAGAAATGCTTTGGTACCCTGGGTAACAACCAAGCCTGTGGAAATCCATGCCCTTGCAAGCCATCAGGGAGGTGAGGGCCATTACCCTTTGGTGTCTGGGGTGCTATACCAAGGGGAGTGTAAGGAGTAGGATCTGGAAGTTTTAGGGGCTGGGGTACCATGCCTGCACAGCCAGAGAGAACTTTTCCTAGGTAACAGAGATGCTTTGGAACTCTGGGTAAGAACCAAGCCTGTAGAAGTCTCTGCCCTGTCAGAGCATCAGGGAGGTGAGGACCATTACTCCAGGGCATCTGGGAGTGCTAGACCCAAGGGAAGTGTAAGGAGCAGGATTTGGAAATTTTAGAGGGCGGGGTACCATGCCTGCCCAGCGAGAGAGCACTTTCCCTGGGTAACAGAGATGCTTTGGGACCCTGGGTAACAACCAAGCCTGTGGAAGTCCCTGCTCTGGATGAGCATCAGGGAGGTGAGGGCCATTTCCCCTGGGTGTCTGGGAGTGCTGGTCCCAAGGGAAGTGTTAACAGGACTATCTCTAAGTTTTAGGAAATGGGGTACCATGGCTGCTCTGCCAGAGAGCACTTTCTCTGGGTAAGAGATATGCTTGGGAACTCTGGGTAACAACCAAGCCTGTGGAAGTCTTAGCCCTGGCAGGGCATCAGGGAGGGAAGGGCCATTACCCCTGGGTGTCTGGGAGTGCTAGAACCAAGGGAAGTGTAAGGAGCAGGATCTAGAGGTTTTAGGGTGTGGGGTACCATGCTTGCCCAGACAGAGAGCACTTTCCCTGTTTAACAGAGATGCTTTGGGACCCTAGATAACAACCAAGACTGTGGAAGTACCTGCCCAGACAGGGCATCAGGAAGGTGAGGGCCATTACCCCTGGGTGTCTGGGAGTGCCAGACCTAGTGGAAGTGTAAAGAGGAGGATCTGGAAATTTTAGGAGGTGGGGTACCATGTCTGCCCAGCCAGAGAGCATTTTCCCTGGGTAAAAGAGATGCTTTGGGACCATGGGTAACAACCAAGCTTGTGGAAGTCCCTGCCCAGGCAGGGCATCAGGGATGTGAGGGCCATTATCCCTGGATTTCTGGGAGTGCTAGACACAAGGGAAGTGTTAACAGCAGGATCTCTAAGTTTTAGGGGGTGGGGTACCATGCCTGCTCAGCCAGAGAACACTTTCTCTGTGTAAGAGATATGCTTTGGGACCCTGGGTAACAACTATGCCTGTGGAACTCCCTGCCCTGGAAGGCCATCAGAGAGGTGAGGGACATTAATCCTGGGAGTGTGGGGCTGTGTGAGCAAAAGGAAGTATAAGCAGCAGGATCTGGAAGTTTTAGGGGGTGGGGTACCATACTAAGACAGAGAGCACTTTCCCTTTGTAAGAGAGATGCTTTGGTATCCAGGGTAACAACCAATTCTGTGGAAGTCCCTGCCCTTGCAGGCCATCAGGGAGGTGAAGGCCAATACTCCTGGGTCTCTGGGAGTGCTAGACCCAAGGGAAGTGTTAACAGGAAGCCCTGGAAATTTTAAGAGCATGCCAGCAGCTGCCTCCAGGCTGAGAGCTCTGAGTCCTGGTGGAATCCTAGTGGGAGGTGATGTCCCTGAGAGAAAGTGTGATAAGATGTCCCTGAGTCTTGGTGGGACCAGAAGTTTCTGGGTCCTGGTGAGACAAGATGTTCCTGAGTTCTGGTAGGACTAGATGGCCCTGGGAGCTGATTAGACCAGATGGTCCTGATTGCTGTTGGCTGGGATTTCTCTAAATAGCTGTGGTTGGGCTTAATAGTTGCTGTAGGGGAGTTTCTAGAAGGCCGAAGGCCTAGCGAGGCTGTGATGCAGATTGCTGGGCATTGCTTGATGTTGAGCCTGGCAGGCTGATTCTGGAAGTCACCAGGGTACATGCCAATGGTTCCCCCCCCAGCCAGATAGCACGTTCCCTGGGTAAGAGATATGCTTTGGTACCCTGGGTAACAACCAAGTCTGTGGAAGTCCCTGTCCTGTCAGGGCATCAGGGAGGTGATGGCCATTAACCCTGGAAGTGTGGGACTATTAGATCAAAGAGAACAGTAAGGAGCAGGATCTGGAAGTTTTATGGGGTGGGGTGCCATGCCTGCCCAGCCAGAGAGCACTTTCCCTGGGTAACAAGGATGCTTTGGGACCCTTATTATCAACCAAGCCTGTGGAAGTTCCTGCCCTGGCAGGGCATCAGGGAGGTGAGGACCATTACCCCAGGGCATCTGGGAGTGCTAGTCCAAGGGAAAGTGCAAGGAGCAGGATCTGGAAGCTTTAGAGGTGGGGTACCATGGCTGCCCAGCAAGAGAGTACTTTCCTTGGTAAGTGATATGCTTTGGGACTCAGGGTAACAACCAGGCCTTTGGAAGTTCCTGCCTTGGCAGGCCATCAGGGGAGGTGAGGGACATTAACCCTGGGAGTGTGGGGCTGTTTGATGTAAGGGAAATGTAAGCCCCAGGATCTGGAAAATTTATAGGGTGGGGTACCATTCCTGCCCAGACAGAGAGCAATTTCCCTGGGTAAGAGAGATGCTTTTGTACCGTGGGTGACAACCAAGCCTGTGGAAGTCAATGCCCTTGCAGGGCATCTGGGAGGTCAGGGCCATTACCCCTGGGTGTCTTGGAGTGCTAGATGTAGGGGAAGTGTAAGGAGCAGGATCTGGAAGTTTTAGGGAGTGGGGTACCATGCCTGCTCAGCCAGTGGGCACATTCCCTGGGTAACAGAGATGCTTCCGGGCCCTGGATAACAACCAAGCCTGTGGAAGACCATGTCCTGGCAGGGCATCAGGGAGGTGAGGGCCATTACCCCGGGTGTCTGGGACTGCTAGACCCAAATGAAGTGTTAACAGCAGGATCTCTAACTTTTAGGGGGTGGGGTACCATGGTTACCCCGCCAGAGAGCACTTTATCTGGGTAAGAGATATGCTTTGGGACTCTGGGTAACAACCAAGCCTGTGGAAGTTCCTGCCCTGGCAGGCCATCAGGGAGGTGAGGGACATTAACCCTGGGAGTGTGGGGCTGTTTGACCCAAGGGAAGTGTAAGCAGCAGGATCTGGAAATTTTAGGGGGTGTGGTACCATGCCTGCCAAAAGAATGAGCGCTTTCCATCATTAAGAGAGATGCTTTGGTACCCTGGGTCACATCCAAGCCCGTAGATGTCCCTGCCCTTGCAGGCCATCAGGGAGGTGAGGGCCATTATCCCTGGGTGTCTGGGTATACTAGTCCCAAGGTAAGTGTTAACAGCAGGCCCTGGAGGTTTTAGGGGCATGCCAGCAGCTGCCCCCAGGCTGAGAGCTCTGAGTTGTGGTTTAATCCTAGTAGGAGATGAAGTCTCTGAGAGAAAGTGTGACGAGATGTCCCCGAGTCCTGTTGGGACCAGATGTTCGTGGGTTCTGATGGGACCAGATGTTCCTGAGTCCTGGTGGTACTGAATGGCCCTGGGAGCAGTTTAGACCAGATTGTCCTGATTGCTGTTGGCTGGGATTTCTCTCTAAATAGCTGTGGTTGGGCTTAATAGTCACTGTAGGGGAGTTTCTAGAAGGTCTAGCCAGGCTGTGTTGCAGGTTGTTGTTCATGGCATGATGCTGAGCCTGGCAGGCTGATTCTGGAAGTCACCAGGGTACATGACAACAGTTCTCCCCAGCCAGATAGCATCTTCACTGGGTAAGAGATATCCTTTGATACACTTTGAAAGAAGCAAACCTGTGGAAGTCTCTGCCCTGGCAGGGCATGAGGGAAGTGAGGGCATTACCCCTGTGTGCCTTGGAGTGCTAAACCTAGGGGAAGTTTAAGGAGCAGGATCTGGAAGTTTTAGGGTGTGAGGTACCATGTCTGCCCAGCCAGAGAGCACTTTCCCTGGGTAAGAGAGAGATGCTTTGGTACCCTGGATAACAGCCAAGCCTGTGGAAGTCCCTGCCCTGGCAGGGCAACAGGGAGGTGAAGTCCATTACCCCTGGGTGTCTTGAAGTGCTAGACTCAAGGGAAGTGTTAGCACTATCTCCAAGTTTTAGGAGGTGGGGTACCATCGCTGCCCAGAAAGAGAGCACTTTCTCTGGGTATGAGATATGCTTTGGGACCCTGGGTAACAACCACGCCTGTGGAAGTCCCTGCCCTGGCAGGCTATCAGGGAGGTGAGGGACATTAACCTTGGGAGTGTGGGCTGTTAGACCCAAGGGAAGTGTAAGGAGCGTAATCTGGAAGTTTTAGGCAGTGGGGTACCATCCCTGCCAGCCAGAGAACACCTTCCCTAGAACAGAGTAAGATGCTTTGGTACCCTGGGTAACAAACAAGCCTGTGGAATTCCCTGCCCTGGGAGGGCATCAGGGAGGTGAGGGCCATTGCCCCTGGGAGTGTGGGACTGCTAGACTCAAGGGAAGTGTTAACAGCACTATCTCTAAGTTTTAGTAGGTCGGGTACCATGGCTTCCCAGCCGCAGAGCACTTTCTCTGGGTAAGAGATATGCTTGGGACCCTGCTTAACAACCAAGCCTGTGGAAGTCCCTGCCATGGCAGGGTATTAGGGAGGAGAGGGCCATTACCCCTGGGTGTCTGGGAGTGCTAGACAAAAGGGAAATATTAACAGCACTATCGGTAAGTTTTCTGAGGTGGGGTACCATGGCTGCAAAGCCCAAGAGAACTTTCTCTGTGTAAGAGATATGCTTTTGAACCCTAGGTAACAACCAAGGCTGTGGAAGGCCCTTCCCTGGCAGGCCATCAGGGAAGTATGGGACATTAACCCTGGGAGTGAGGGGCTGTTAGACCCAAGGGAAGTGTGATAAGCAGGATCTGGAGGTTTTAGGGGGTGGGTTACCATGCTTGCCCAGCCAGAGAGCACTTTCCTTGTTTAACAGAGATGCTTTGGGCCCTGGGTAAAAACCAAGCCTGTGGAAGTTCCTGCCCTGGCAGGGCATCACGGAGGTGAGGGCCATTACCCCTGGGTGTCTGGGAGTGCTAGACCCAAAGGAAGGGTTAACAGCAGGATCTGTAAGTTTAAGGAGGTGGGTACAATTGCTGCCGAGCTAGAGAGCACTTTCCCTGGGTAAGAGATATGCTTTGGGACCCCGGGTAAAAAACAAGCCTGTGGAAGTAACTGCCCTGGCAAGGCTTCAGGAAGGTAAGGGACATTAACCCTGGGAGTGTGTGGCTGTTAGACCCAAGGGAAGTGTAAGGAGTAGGATCTGGAAGTTCTGGGGAGGGGGTACCATACCTGCACAGACAGAGAGCACTTTACCTGGGTATGAGAGATGCTTTGGTACCCAGGGTAACAACCAAGCCTGTGGAAGTCCCTGCCTTGCAGGCCACCTGGGAGGTGAGAGCCATTGCACTGGGTGTCTGGGATTGCTAGACATTCGGGAAGTGTAAGGAGCAGGATCTGGAAGTTTTAGGGGGTGGGGTACCATGCCTGCCTAGACAGAGAGTGCTTTCCCTGGGTAAGAAAGATGCTTTGGAACCCTTGATAACAAACAAGCCTGTGGAAGTCCCTGCCCTTGCAGGCCATCAGGGAGATGAGGGCCATTACCCATGGGTGTCTGGGAGTGCTGGAAATAGGGAAGTGTAAGGAGCAGGATCTGGAAGTTTTAGGGGGTAGTGTACCATGCTTGCCCAGCCAGAGAGCACTTTCCCTGGGTAACAGAAATGTTTTGGTACCATGGGGAACAACCAAGCCTGTTGATGTCCCTTCCCTTGTGGGCCATCAGAGTGGTGAGGGCCATTATCCCTGGGTGTCTGGGAATGCTAGTCCCAAGGGAAGTGGTAACAGCAGGCCCTGGAAGTATTGGGACATGCCAGCAGCTGCCCCGAGGCTGAGAACTCTGAGTTCTGGTGGAATCCTAGTGGGAGCTGACGTCTCTGGGAGAAAGTGTGACCAGATGTCCCAGAGTCCTGTTGGAACCAGATGTTCATGGGTCCTGTTGGGATTAGATGTTCCTGAGTCCTGGTGGGACTAAATGGTCCTAGGAGCAGTTTAGACCAGATTGTCCTGATTGCTGTTGGCTGGGATTTCTCTAAATAGCAGTGGTTGGGCTTAATAGTCACTGTAGGAGAGTTTCTAGAAGGCCTAGCCAGGCTGTGTTGGAGGTTGCTGTTCATGGCATGATGCTGAGCCTGGCAGGCTGATTCTGGAAGTCACCAGGGTACATATCAGCAGTTCTCCCCAGCCAGATAGGATCTTCTCTGGGTAAGAGATATGCTTTGGTAGCCTTTGAAACAACCAAACCTGTGGAAGTCTCTGCCCTGGCAGGGCATGAGGGAAATGAGATCATTACCCCTGTGTGAGTTGGAGCGCTAAACCTAGGGGAAGTTTAAGGAGCAGGATCTAGAAGTTTTAGGGTGTGAGGTACCATGTCTGCCGAGCCGGAGAGCACTTTCCCTGGGTAAGAGAGAGATGCTTTGGTACCATGGGTAACAGCCAAGCCTGTAGAAGTCCCTGCCCTGGCAGGGCAACAGGGAGGTGAAGGCCATTACCCCAGGGTGTCTGGGAGTGTGAGACACAAGGGAAGTGTTACCAGCACTATCTCCAAGTTTTAGGAGGTGGGGTGGGGTACCATCGCTGCCGAGAAAGAGAGCACTTTATCTGGGTAAGAGATATGCTTTGGGACCATGGGTAAGAACCATGCCTGAAGAAGTCCCTGCCCTGGCTGGCTATCAGGGAGGTGAGGGACATTAACCCAGTTAGTGTGCGACTGTTAGGCCCAAGTGAGGTGTAAGGAGCAGGATCAGGACGTTTTAAGGGGTGGGGTACCATGCCTGCCCTGTAAGAGAGCACTTTCCCTGGGTAAGAGAGATGCTTTGGTGCCCTTGGTAACAATGAAGCCTGTGGAAGTCCCTGCCCTGGCACGGCATCATGGAGGTGATCGACATTACCCCAGGGTGTCTGGAAGTGCTAGACTCAAGGGAAGTGTTAACAGCAGGATATCTAATTTTAAGGGGGTGGGGTACCATGGCTGCCCAGCCAGAGAACACTTTCCCTGTTTACGAGATATGCTGTTGGACTCTGGGTAACAACCAAACCTGTGGAAGTCCCTGCCCTGACAGGCCATCACGGAGGTGAGAGACATTAACCCTGGGAGTGTGGGGCTGTGTGACCCAAGGGAAATGTAAGCAGCAGGACCAGGAAGTTTTAGGGGGTGGGGTACCATGCCTGCCCAGATAGAGAGTGCTTTCCCTGGGTAAGAGAGATGCTTTGGTACCCTGGGTAACAACCAAGCCTGTGGAAGTCCCTGCCCTTGCAGGCCATCAGGGAGATGAGGGCCATTACCCCTGGGTGTCTGGGAGTGCTAGAAATAGGGAAGTGTAAGGAGCAGGATCTGGAAGTTTTAGGGGGTGGTGTACCGTGCCTGCCCAGCCAGAGAGCACTTTCCCTGGGTAACAGAAATGCTTTGGTACCATGGGGAACAACCAAGCCTGTAGATGTCCCTTCCCTTGTGGGCCATCAGGGAGGTGATGGCCATTATCCCTGGGTGTCTGGGAATGCTAGTCCCAAGGGAAGTGGTAACAGCAGGCCCTGGAGGTATTAGGGGCATGCCAGCAGCTGCCCCCAGCCTGAGAGCTCTGAGATCTGGTGGAATCCTAGTGGGAGCTGAAGTCTCTGGGAGAAAGTGTGACCAGATGTCCCTGAGTCCTGTTGGGACCAGATCTTCATGGGTCCTGTTGGGGCTAGATGTTCCTGAGTCCTGGTGGGACTAAATGGTCCTGGGAGAAGTTTAGACCAGATTGTCCTGATTGCTGTTGGCTGGGATTTCTCTAAATAGCAGTGGTTGGGCTTAATAGTCACTGTAGAGGAGTTTCTAGAAGGCCTAGCCAGGCTGTGTTGGAGGTTGCTGTTCATGGCATGATGCTGAGCCTGGCAGGCTGATTCAGGTAGTCACCAGGGTACATATCAGCAGTTCTCCCCAGCCAGATAGGATCTTCTCTAGGTAAGATATATGCTTTGGTAGCCTTTGAAACAACCAAACCTGTGGAAGTCTCTGCCCTGGCAGGGCATGAGGGAAGTGAGGTCATTATCCCTGTGTGCCTTGGAATTCTAAACCTAAGGGAAGTTTAAGTAGCAGGATCTGGAAGTTTTAGGGGGTGAGGTACCATGTCTGCCCAGCCAGAGAGCACTTTCCCTGTGTAAGAGAGAGATGCTTTGGTACCCTGGATAACAGCCAAGTCTGTTGAACACCCTGCCTGGCAGGGCAACAGAGAGGTGAAGGCCATTACCCCTGGGTGTCTGGGAGTGCTAGACTCAAGGGAAGTGTTAACAGAACTATCTCCAAGTTTTAGGAGGTGGGGTGGGGTACCATCGCTGCCCAGAATGAGAGCACTTTATCTGGGTAAGAGATATGCTTTGGGACCCTGGGTAAGAACCACCCCTGTGGAAGTCCCTGCCCTGGCTGGCTATCAGGGAGGTAAGGGACATTAACCCAGGGAGTATGGGACTGTTAGGCCCAAGTGAGATGTAAGGAGCAGGATCTGGAAGTTTTAGGGGGTGGGGTTCCATGCCTGCCCAGCCGGAGAGCACATTCCCTGGGTAACAGAGATGCTTTGGGACTCTGGGTAACAGCGAAGGCTGTGGAAGTCCCTGCTCTGGCAGGGCATCAAGGAGGTGAGGACCATTACCCCTGGGCATTCGGGAGTGCTGGACCAAGGGGAAGTCTAAGGAGCAGGATCTGGAAATTTTAGGGGGTTGGGTACCATGCCTGCACGGCCAGAGAGCACATTCCCTGGGTAAGAGTGACATGCTTAGGTACCCTGGGTAACAACGAAACCTGTGGAAGTCCCTGCACTGGCAGGGCTTCAGGAAGGTGAGGGACATTATCCCAGGGTGTCTGGGAGTGCTAGACTAAAGGGAAGTGTTAACAGCACTATCTTCAGGTTTTAGGAGGTGGGGTAGGGTACCATCGCTGCCCAGACACAGAGCACTTTACCTGGGTATGAGAGATGCTCTGGAACCCTAGGTAACAATGAAGCCTGTGGAAGTCCCTGCCCTTGCAGGCCACCAGGGAGGTGAGGGTCATTGCAATGGGTGCTGGGAGTGCTAAACCTAGGGGAAGTGTAAGGAACAGGATCTGGAAATTTTAGGCGGTGACTTAGTATGCCTGCCCAGCCAGTGAGCACTTTCCCTGGGTAAGAGATCTGCTTTGGTACCACATGTAACAAACATGCCTTTGGATGTCCCTGCCCTGGCAGGCCTTCAGGAAGGTGAGGGACATTAACCCTGGGAGCGTGGGGCTGTTAAACACAAGGGAAGTGTAAGGAGCAGGATCTGGAAATTTTAGGAGGTGGGGTACCATGCCTGCCAGACAGAGAGCACTTTCCCTGGGTATGAGAGATGCTTTGGTACCCTGGGTAACAACCAAGCCTGTGGATGCCCCTGCCCTTGCAGGCCACCAGGGAGGTGAGGGCCATTGCACTGGGTGTCTGGGTGTGCTAGACCTAGAGGAAGTGTAAGGAGCAGGATTTGGTAGTTTTAGGGGGTGACTTACTATCTTACTATGCCTGCCCAGCCAGTGAGCACTTTCTCTGGAAAAGAGAGAGATGCTTTGGTACCCTGGGTAACAGCCAAGCCTATGGAAGTCCTTGCCCTGGCAGGGCAACAGGGAGGTGATGGCCATTTCCCCTGGGTGTGTGGGAGTGCTAGACTCAAGGGAAGTGTTAACAGCACTATCTCCAAATTTTAGGAGGTGGGGTACCATGGCTGCCCAGAAAGAGAGCACTTTCTCTGGGTAAGAGATATGCTTTGGGACCCTGGGAAAGAACCAAGCCTGTGGAAGTCCCTGCCCTGGCAGGCCATTCGGGAGGTGAGGGACATTAGCCCTGGAAGTGTGGGGTGCTTACATCCAATGGAAGTGTTAGGAGCAGGATCTGGATGTTTTAGGGGTTGGGGTACCATGCCAGCCCAGCCAGAAAACACTTTCCCTGGGTAAAAGAGATGCTTTGTTGCTCTGGGTAACAACCAAGTCTGTGGAAGTCCCTGCCCTGGCAGGGCAACAGGAAGGGCGAGGGCCATTACCCCTAGGTGTGTGGGAGTGGTAGACTCAAGGGAAGTGTTAACAGCACTATCTCCAAGTTTTAGGAGGTGGGGTACCCTGGCTGCCCAGAAAGAGAGCACTTTCTCTGGGTAAGAGATATGCTTTGGGACCCTGGGTAAGAACCAAGCCTGTGGAAGTCCCTGCCCTGGCAGGCCATCAGGGAGGTGAGGGATATTAAACCTGGCAGTGTGGGGTGGCTACACCCAAGGGAAGTGTTAGGAGCAGGATCTGGAAGTTTTAGGGGTGGGGTACCATGCTAGTGCAGCTAGAAAACACTTTCCCTGGGTAAGAGAGATGCTTTGGTGCCCTGGGTAACAACCAAGACTGCGGAAGTCCCTGCCCTGGCACGGCATCATGGAGATGAGGGACATTACCCCAGAGTTTCTGGAAGTGCAAGACTCAAGGGAAGTGTTAACAGCAGGATATCTAAGTTTTAGGGGGGGTGGGGTACCATGGCTACCCAGCCAGAGAACACTTTCCCTGGGTACGAGATATGCTGTGGGACTCTGGGAAACAACCAAGCCTGTGGAAGTCCCTGCCCTGGCAGGCCATCAAGGAGGTGAGAGACATTTATCCTGGGAGTGTGGGGCTGTGTGACCCAAGGGAAATGTAAGCAGCAGGACCAGGAAGTTTTACGGGGTGGGGTACCATGCCTGCCTAGACAGAGAGTGCTTTCCCTGGGTAAGAGAGATGCTTTGGTACCCTGGATAACAACCAAGCTTTTGGAAGTCCCTGCCCTTGCAGGCCATCAGGGAGATGAGGTCCAGTACCCCTGGTTGTCTGGGAGTGCTAGAAATAGGGAAGTGTAAGGAGCAGGATCTGGAAGTTTTAGGGGGTGGTGTACCATGCCTGCCCAGCCAGAGAGCACTTACACTGGGTAACAGAAATGTTTGGGACCCTGGGTAACAACCAAGCCTGTTGAAGTCCCTGCCCTTGCATGCCATCAGGGAGATGAGGCCATTACCCTGGGTGTCTGGGAGTGCTAGAAATAGTGGAAGTGTACGGAGCAGGATCTTGAAGTTTTAGGCGGTGGTGCACCATGCCTGCCCAGCCAGAGAGCACTTTCCCTGGGTAACAGAAATGCTTTGGTACCATGGGGAACAGCCAAGCCTGTAGATGTCTCTGCCCTTGCGGGCCATCAGGGAGGTGAGGGCCATTATCCCTGGGTGTCTGGGAATGCTAGCCCCAAGGAAAGTGTTAACAGCAGGCCCTGGGAGGTTTTAGCAGCATGCCAGCAGCTGCCCCTAGGCTGAGAGCTCTGAGTTGTGGTGGAATCCTAGTGGGAGCTGAAGTCTCTGGGAGAAAGTGTGACCAGATGTCCCTGAGTCCTGTTGGGACCAGATGTTCGTGGGTCCTTTTGTGACCAGATGTTCCTGAGTCCTGGTGGGACTAAATAGTCCTGGGAGCAGTTTAGACCAGATAGTCCTGATTGTTGTTGGCTTGGATTTCTCTAAATAGCTGTGGTTGGGCTTAATAGTCACTGTAGGGGAGTTTCTAGAAGGCCTAGCCAGGCTGTGTTTGCAGGTTGCTGTTCAAGGCATGAAGCTGAGCCTGGCAGGCTGATTCTGGAAGTCACCAGGGTACATGTCAGCAGTTCTCCCCAGCCAGATAGCATCTTCCCTGTGTAAGAGATATGCTTTGGTACCCTTTGAAACAACCAAACCTGTGGAAGTCTCTGCCCTGGCAGGGCATGAGGGAAGTGAGGACATTACCCCTGTGTGTCTTGGAGTACTAAACCTAGGAGAAGTGTAAGGAGCAGGATCTGGAAGTTTTAGGTGGTGAGGTACCATGCCTGCCCAGCCAGAGAACACTTTCCCTGGGTAAGAGAGAGATGCATTGGTACCCTGGGTAACAGCCAATCCAGTGGAAGTCCCTGAACTGGCAGGGCAACAGGGAGGTGAAGACCATTACCCCTGGGTGTCTGGGAGTGCTAGACTCAAGGGAAGTGTTAACAGCACTATCTCTAAGTTTTAGGAGGTGGGGTACCATCGCTGCCCAGAAAGAGAGCAGTTTCTCATTGCAAGAGATATGCTTTGGGACCCTGGGTAAGAACCAAGCCTGTGGAAGTCTTTGCCCTGGCAGGCTATCAGGGAGGTGAGGGACATTAACCCTGGGAGTGTCGGGTGGTTACACCGAAGGGAAGTGTAAGAAGCAGGATCTGGAAGTTTTAGGGGGTGGGGTACCATGCCTGCTCAGACAGAAAACACTTTCCCTGGGTAAGAGAAATGCTTTGGTGCCCTGGTTAACAACCAAGCCTGTGGAAGTCCCTTCCCTGGCAGGGCATCAGAGAGGTGAGGGCCATTACCCCTGGGTGTCCGGGAGTGCTAGACCTAAAGGAAGTGTAAGGAGCAGAATCTGGATGTTTTAGGAGGTGGGGTACCATGCGTGCCCAGGCAGAAAGCACTTTCCCTGTGTAACAGAGATGCTTTTGAACCGTGTGTAACAACCAAGCCTGTGGAAGTCCCTGCCCTGACAGGCCATCCGGGAGGTGAGGGACATTAACCCTGGGAGTGTGGGGCTGTTAGATCCAAGGGAAGTGTAAGGAGCAGCATCTGGAAGTTTTAGGGGTGGGGTACCATGCCTGCACAGCCAAAGAGCACTTTCCCTATGTAACAGAGATGATTTGGGACCCTGGGGAACAACCAATCCTGTGGAAGTCCCTGCCCTGGCAGGGCATTAGGGAGCTGAGGGCCATTACCAATGGGTGTCTGGGAGTGCTAGTCTCAAGGGAGGTGTTAACAGCAGGGAGGTGAAGGACATTAACTCTGGGAGTGTGGGCTGTTAGACCCAAGAGAAGTGTAAGGAGCAGGATCTGGAAGTTTTAGGGGGTGGGGTACCATGCCTGCCAGCCAGAGAACACTTTCCCTAGGTAAGAGTGAGATGCTTTGGTACCCTGGGTAATAAACAAGCCTGTGGAAGTCCCTGCCCTGGCAGGGCATCGGGGAGGTGAGGGCCGTTACCTCTGGGTGTCTGGGAGTGGTAGACCAAAAGGAAGTTCTAACAGTACTATCTCTAAGTTTTAGGAGGTTTGATACCATGGCTGCCCAGCCAGAGAGTACTTTCTCTGGGTAAGAAGTATGCTTTGGAACCCTGGAAAACAATCAAGCCTGTGGAAGTCCCTGCCCTGGCAGGGCATCAGGGAGGTGAGGGCCATTACCCCTGGGTTTCTGGGAGTGCTAGACCCAAGGGAAGTGTTAACAGCACTATCGTTAAGTTTTATGAGGTGGGGTACCATGGCTGCAAAGCCAAAGAGAACTTTCTCTGAGTAAGAGATATGTTTTGGGACCCTGGGTAACAACCAAGCCTGTGGAAGTCCCTGCCCTGGCAGGCCATCAGGGAAGTGCGGGACATTAACACTGGGAGTGAGAGTCTGTTAGACCCAAGAGAAGTGTAAGAAGTAGGATCTGGAGGGTTTAGGGGTGGGCTACCATGCTTGCCCAGCCAGAGAGCACTTTCCCTGTGTAAGGGATATGCTTTGGGACCCTGGGTAATAAACAAGCCTGTGGAAGTCCCTTCCCTGGCAGGCCTTCAGGAAGGTGAGGGACATTAACCCTGGGAGTGAGGGGCTGTTAGACCCAAGGGAAGTGTAAGGAGCAGGATCTGGAAGTTTTAGGGGGTGGGGTACCATACCAGCCCAGACAGAGAGCACTTTACCTGGGAATGAGACATGCTTTGGTACCCTGGGTAACAACCAAGGCTGTGGAAGTCCCTGCCCTAGCACGGTATCAGGGAGGTGAGGACCATTACCCCTTGGTGTCTGGGAGTGCTAGACCCAGGGGAAGTGTAAGGAGCAGGATCTGGAAGTTTTAGGGGGTGGGGTACCATGCCTGCCCAGCCAGAGAGTACTTTCCCTGGGTAAGAGAGATGGTTTGGGACCCTGGGGAACAACCAAGTGTTTGAACGTCCCTGCCCTGGCAGAGCGTCAGGGACATGAGGGTCATTACCCCTGGGTGCCTGGCAGTGCAAGATCCACAGGAAATGTTAACAGCAGAATCTCTACGTTTTAGGGGTTGGAGTACCATGGCTGCCAGGCCAGAGAGCACTTTCCCTGTGTAAGAGATATGCATTGAGACCCTGGGTAACAACTAAGCCTGTGGACGTCCCTGCCCTGACAGGCCATCAGGGAGGTGAGGGACATTAACCCTGGGAGTGTGGGGCTGCTAGACTGAAGGGAAGTGTAAGCAGCAGGATCTGGAAGTTTTAGGGAGTGGGGTACCATGCCTGCCCAGCCAGAGAGCACTTTCCTTGGGTAAGAGAGAGATGCTTTGGTGCCCTGGGTAACAACCAATTCTGTGGAAGTCCATGCCCTGGCAGGGCACCAGGGAAGTAAGGGCCATTGCCCCTGGGTGTCTGTGAGTGCTAGACCCAGGGGAAGTGTTAAAAGCACTATCTCTAAGTTCAAGGAAGTGGGGTACAATGGCTGCCCAGCCAAAGAGTACTTTCCCTGGGTAAGAGAGATGGTTTGGGACCCTGGGGAACAACCACGTGTTTGAACGTCCCTGCCCTGGCAGAGCATCAGGGACATGAGGGCCATTACCCCTGGGTGCCTAGGAGTGCAAGACCCACAGGAAATGTTAACAGCAGAATCTCTATGTTTTAGGGGTTGAAGTACCATGGCTGCCAGGCCAGAGAGCACTTTCTCTGTGTAAGAGATATGCATTGGGACCCTGGGTAACAACTAAGCCTGTGGACGTCCCTGCCCTGACAGACCATCAGGGAGGTGAGGGACATTAACCCTGGGAGTGTGGGGCTGCTAGACTGAAGGGAAGTGTAAGCAGCAGGATCTGGAAGTTTTAGGGAGTGGGGTACCATGCCTGCCCAGCCAGAGAGCAGTTTCCTTGGGTAAGAGAGAGAGATGCTTTGGTGCCCTGGGTAACAACCAATCCTGTGGAAGTCCATGCCCTGGCAGGGCACCAGGGAAGTAAGGGCCATTGCCCCTGGGTGTCTGGGAGTGCTAGACCCAGGGGAAGTGTTAAAAGCACTATCTCTAAGTTCAAGGAAGTGGGATACCATGGCTGCCCAGCCAGAGAGCACTTTCTCTGGGCAAGAGATATGCTTGTGCACCCTGGTAACAACCAAGCCTGTGGAGGTTCCTGCCCTTGCAGGGCATCAGGGAGGTGAGGTCATTACCCCTGGGTGTCTTGGAGTGTTAGACCCAAGGGAAGTGTTAACAGCACTATCTCTAAATTTTAGGAGGTGGGGTACCATGGCTGCCAAGCAACAGAGCACTTTCTCTGGGTAAGAGAAATGCTTTGGGACCCTGGGTATCAACCAAGCCTCTGGAATCCCTGCCCTGGCAGGCCATCAGGGAAGTGAGGGACATTAATGCTGGGACTGGGGGGCTGTTAGACCCAAGGGAAGTGTAAGGAGCAGGATCTGGAAGTTTTAGGGTGTGGGGTACCATGCTTGCCCACCAGGAGAGAGAGCTTTCCCTGTTTAACAGAGATGCTTTGGGACGATGGGTAACAACCAAGGCTGTGGAAGTCCCTGCCCCAGCAGGGCATCGGGGAGATGAGGGTCATTACCTGTGTGTGTCTGGGAGTGCTAGACCGAAGGGAAGTGTTAACAGCTGGATCTCTAAGTTTTAGGGGGTGGGGTAACATGCCTGCCCAGACATAGAGCACTTTACCTGAGTAAGAGCTGTGCTTTAGTACTCTGGGTAACAACCAAACCTGTGGAAGTCCCTGCCCTGGCAGGGCATCAGGGAGGGAAGGACCATTACCCCTGGGCATCTGGTAATGCTATACCCAGGGGAGTGAAAGCAGCAGGATCTGGAAGTTTTAAGGGGTGGGGTACCATGCCTGCCCTGCCTGAGAGCACTATCCTTGGGTAACAGAGATGCTTTGGGACTCTGCGGAACAACCAAGCCTGTTGAAGTCCCTGCCATGGCAGGGCATCAGGGAGGTGAGGGCAATTTCCCCTGGGTGTCTGGGAGTGCTAGACCCAAGAGAAGTGTTAACAGGACTGTATGTAAGTTTTTTGAGGTGGGGTACCATGGCTGCGAAGCCAGAGAGCACTTTCTCTGATTATGAGATGTGCTTTGGGACCCTGGGTAACAACCAAGCTTGTGGATGTCCCTGCCCTGGCAGGCCATCAGGGAAGTGAGGGACAATAATTTTTGGAGTGTGGGGCTGTTAGACCCAAGGGAAGTGTAAGGAACAGGATCTGGAAATTTTAGGGGGTGTGGTACCATGGCTGCATTGCAGAGAGCACTTTCCCTGGGTAACAGAGATTCATTGGGACAATGGGTAACAACCAAGCCTGTGGAAGTCCCTGCCTTGGCAGGGCATCAGGGAGGTGAGGGTCATTACCCCTGTGTGTCTGGGATTGCTAGACGCAAGGGAAGGGTTAGTAGCAGGATCTCTAAATGTTAGGGGGTGGGGTAACATGCCTGCCCAGCCACAAAGGTCTTTCCCTCTGTAACAGAGATGCTTTTGGACCTTGGGTAACAACCAAGCTTGCGGAAGTCCCTGCTCTGGCAGGGCATCTGGGAGGTGAGGGCCATTACCTCTGAGTGTCCAGGAGTGCTATACCCAAGGGACGCGTTAACAGCAGGACCTCTATGTTTTAGGGGGTGGGGTATGATGGCTGTCCAGCCAGAGAGCACTTTCTCTTGTAAGAGATATGCTTTGTGACCCTGTGTAACAGCCAAGCCTGTGGAAGTCCCTGCCCTGGCAGGCCATCAGGGAGGTGAGGGACATTAACCCTGGGAGTGTAGGTCTGTTAGACCCAAGGGAAGTTTAAGGAGCTGGAACTGGAAGTTTTAGGGGGTATGGTACCACACCTGCCCAGCCAGAGAGCACTTTCCCTGGCTAACAGAGATGCTTTGGGATCCTGGGAAACAGCCAAGCCTGTGGAAGGCCCTGCCCTGTCAGAGCATCAGGGAGGTGAGGGTCATTACCGCTGGGAGTCTGGGAATGCTAGACCCAAGGGAAGTGTTAACAGCACTATCTCTAAGATTTAGGAGGTGGGGTACCATGGCTGCCCAGCCAGACAGCACTTTCTCTGGGTAACAGATATGCTTGGGGAGCCTGGGAGAGAGCCAAGCCTGTAGAAGTCCCTGTCCTCTCAGGCCATCAGGGAGGTGAGGGCCATTATCCCTGGGTGTCTGGGAGTGCTAGACCTAGGGAAAGTGTAAGGAGCAGGATCTGGAAGGTTTACTGGGTGGGGTACCATGGCTGCCCAGCCAGGGAGCACTTTCTCTGGGTTAGAGATATGCTTTGGGACTCTGAATAATAACCAAGCCTGTGGAAGTCCCACCCTGGCAGGCCATCAGAGAGGTGAGGGACATTAACCCTGGGAGTGTAAGAGAGAGAGATGTTTTCTTGGCCTGGGAAACAACCAAACTTATGGAAGTCCCTGCCCTATCAGGGCATGAGGGAGGTGAGGGCCATTACCCCTGGGTGTCTGGGAGTGCTAGACCTAGGGAAAGTGTAAGGAGCTGGATCTGGAAGTTTTAGGAGGTGGGGTACCATGCCTGCCCAGCCTGGGAGCACTTCCCCTGGGCAACAGAGATGCTTTGGGACCTTGGATAACAACCAAGCCTGTGGAAGTCCCTGCCCTGGTAGTGCATTAGGGAGGTAAAGTCCATTACCCCTTGGTCTCTGGGAGTGCTAGACCCAAGGGGGGGTGTTAACAGCAGGATCTCTAAGTTTTAGGGGTGGGGTACCATGTCTGCCTAGCGAGAGGCACGGGGTAAAAGAGATGCTTTGGGACCCTGGGTAACAACCAAGCCTGTGGACGTCCCAACCCTGACAGGGTATCAGGGAGGTGAGGTCCATTACCCCTGGGTGTGTGGGAGTACTATACCCAAGGGAAGTCTTAACAGCAGGATCTCTAAGTTTTAGGGCATGGGGTACCATGGCTGCCCAGCCAGAGAGCACTTTCCCTGGGTAAGAGTTATGCTTTGGGACTCTGGGTAACAACCAAACCTGTGGAAGTCCCTGCCCTGTCAAGCCATCAGGGAGGTGAGGGACATTAGCCTTGGGAGTGTGTGGCTGTTTGACCCAAGCGAAGTATAAGCAGCAGGATCTGGAAGTTTTACGGGCCGGGGTACCATGCCTGCCCAGACAGAGCACTTTCTCTTGGTAAGAGAGATGCTTTGGTGCCCTGGGTAACAACCAATCCTGTGGAAGTCCCTTCCCTTGAGGGCCATAAAGGAGGCTAGGGCCATTACCCTTAGGTGTCTGGGAGTGCTAGACCCAAGTGAACTGTTAACAGCAGGCCCTGGAAGTTTTAGGGGCATGCCAGCAGCTGTCCCCTGGCTGAGAGCTGTGAGTGCTGGCGGAATTAGAAACAGAGAATTTGACGGCAGATAAGGACCGCTTGAGAAACTGTGACCTGATGTCCCTGAGTCCTGATGGGACCAGGTGTTCCTGTTTCCTGGTGGGACCGGATGTTCTTGAGTCCTGGTGGGACTAGATGGCCCTGGTAGCTGGTTAGACCAGATGGTCCTGATTGCTGTTGGGTGGGATTTCTCTAAATAGCTGTGGTTGGGCTTAATAGTCGCTGTAGGGCAGTTTCCAGAAGGCCTAGCCAGGCTGTGATGCACATTGCTAGGCATGGCTTGATGCTGAGCCTGGCAGGCTGATTCTGGAAATCACCAGGGTACATGCCAGCAGTTCTCCCAGCCAGATAGCACCGTCCCAGGGTAAGAGATATGCTTTGGTACCCTGGATAACAACCAAGCCTGTGGAAGTCCCTGACCTAGCAGGGCACCATTGAGGTGAGGGCCATTAACCCTGGAAGTGTGGGACTGTTAGACCCAAGGTAACAGTAAGGAGCAGGATCTGGAAGTTTTAGGTTGTGGGGTACCATTCCTGCCCAGCCAGAGAGCACTTTCCTTGGGTAAGAGAGATTCTTTGGTACCCTGGGTAACAACCAAGCCTGTGGAAGTCCCTGCCCTGGCAGGGCATCTGGGAGGTGAGGGCCATTTCCTCTGGGTGTCTGGGAGTGCTAGACCCAAGAAAAGTGTTAATAGCAGGATGTCTAAGTTTTAGGTGGTGGGGTACCATGGCTGCCCAGCCAGGGATCACTTTCCTTGGGTAAGAGATATGCTTTGGGACCCTAGGTAACAACCATGCCTGTGTAATTCCCTGCCCTGGCAGACCATCAGGGAGGTGAGGGACATTAACCCTGGGAGCATGGGGCTATTAGATCCAAAGGAATTGTAAGCAGCAGAATCTGGAAGTTTTAGGGGGTGGGGTACCATTCCTGCCCCGACAGAGAGCACTTTCCCTGGTTAAGAGAGATGCTTTGGTACCCTGGGTAACTACCAAGCCTGTGGAAGTCCCTGCCCTTGCAGGCCATCAGGGAGGTGAGGGCCATTACTCCTGGCTGTCTGGGAGTGCTAGACCTAGGGGAAGTGTTAGGAGCAGCATCTGTAAATTTTAGGGGTTGGGGTACCATGCCTGCCCAGCCAGGGAGCACTTTCTCTGGGTAAGAGAGAGAAGAGAGAGAGATGCTTTGGTACCCTGAGTAACAACCAAGCCTGTGGAAGTCCCTGCCCTGGCAGGGCATCTGGGAGGTCAAGGCCATTACCCCTGGGTGTCTGGGAGTGCTAGACCCAAGTGAAGTGTTAACAGCACTATCTCTAAATTTTTGGAGGTGGGTTACCATGGCTGCCCAGCCAGAGAGCACTTTCTCTGGGTAAAAGATATGCTTTGGAACCCTGGGTAACAACCAAGCCTGTGGAAGTCCCTGCTCTGGCAGGCTGTCAAGGAGATAAGGTACATTAACCCTGAGAGTGTGGGGCTGTTAGACCCGAGGGAAGTGTAAGGAGCAGGATCTGGAATTTTTAGGGGGTGGGGTACCATGCCTGCCCAGCCAGTGAGCACTTTCCCTGGGTATGAGATATGCTTTGGGACCATGGGTAAAAACTAATCATGTGGCAGTCCCTATCCTGGCAGACCATCAGTGAAGTGGGGGCCATTGCCCCTGGTTGTCTGGGAGTGCTAGAGCCAAGGAAAGTGTTATCAGCATTCCCTCGACATTTTAGGGGGTGATCGTACCAGGTCTCCCCAAGCTGAGAGCACTTTCCTGTGTGTGGTATATGCTTTGGGACCCTCGGTTATATCTAAGCCTGTGGAAGTCCCGTCCCTGTGAGATCATCTTGTGGGTCAGAGTGATCACTCCTGTGATGTTGGAATTCCTAGCCCTTAGGGAAATTTTAAAAGCAGGCCATGGAAATTTTAGGGGATGGGGGCTGCAGGTCTTCCCAGGCTCAGTGCTTTGGGCCTGCACAAGGTTTGTGCTTTGGGACCCTGCATAACTACTTATCCTGTGGAAATCTCTACCCTGGGATAGCATCATGCAAGGTGAAACTGCCTTACCTGTTGGGGCTGGCCATGTACATAGTATTTCATGTTCTGATTCCATGCCGGCTGTGTAGCAAGTTGAGTGCTTGGTTCCCAGAAAAACCTCCAGTGTCTGTGTTACTGTGATGCTTTACTGCCGGTGTAGAGAACGCCAGCTGCTGTTCCATGAGCCCTAGTCTTTCAGCTGCTGGTTCTGTGACCGTTTTATATCTGGGGGTGGAAGGAAGGGCAGTCCAGCATGTCTTCCCAGACTCAGTGCACTGAATGCTGGGTAAACAGTGAACGTCATCCTCCTGGGGAAGTATCACTGAAGTCAGGGCTGTCATCCCTGTGAGAATGTTATTACTAGCCTCCTAGGAAGTGGTTTATCACAGATCCTGGAAATCAGAGGGGCACTGGACAAAATGGTTCCAGTGGAGTTGACCTAGATGGTGAGTGCCAGTGTCTCTGAATCAGGTACCCAGAGAGGCCAGCCTTCTTGGAACCCCATGTCCTTGTATCATAATCTATGCACCTGTGGCAAAGAACATCTATCCAGGTTTTTCACTTTAAAAAGGGGAGCCAAGTACTTTTTTTTGTGTCCAAGAACTTTAGGACCCTGGCCTACCCAACATGTTTCCAGTAAGGCCCTACCAATGCAATGATGACAAAAGGACAACACACCCTAGGGATGAGGTGCAAAGAGGTTTATTGACACGGTTCTCTATACACACATGTGCCCAATGCACAGTGCTCCCTGGTTCAACCCATCACACATGACCCCACACTCACCCATGCACACAGTCTTCCATATATACACACACACACCCACCCACCCACGTGAACGCATGGTGCCCCCCATAGACATGTGCCCCCTGCCATACATATGGCCCCGCCCCCACATTGCAGCCCCACCCAACAATTCCCCTACTGCACAGGTCGCCTGGGCATCTCACAGTCATCTGCCACGCACACGCCATCCTCGCACCGACCCCTCTGGTGCCGGGTGCTGAGCTGTGGGGGACCCTGCCGACCTGGCGGGCTGTGTGGTGCCCTGGTGGACCACCCCTGGCATTGCACCCTGTGGGCCTGTGTGTGCCCCTACAGGTGGGCTGCTGTGCCTCTGTCCATGCAAGCCTACTTGCTTCTGTGCCATGTGTGGCAGCGGCCATACTGGGGCTGCACAGTGTGTTCCCCCATCATGTGCTAAGCACATCAGGCCTCTGCAGCCTGCGGAGCACCCTTCTTGGTGTGCCCGCCCCCCTGTGTATGCCCTGTGCCTGACCCTGTTCCTGTGGGACTGTGTGAGGGGCTCGGCCTGGCCTGTGCCTGTGTTGCCAGCATGCCTGTGTGTGCCACCGTGGTCGCATCTTGGTGCAGTCCTGTGCCCGAGTCAGTGTGGATGGTGACTGGCTGGGCGTGCGGCTCTGGCAGCATGACTGGCGGGTGGGTAGATACTGATGACTGGGCCGGGGTGGGGAGGGGTTCCACTGGCTCCAGTGGCTGTGTCTGAGTGCTGGATTGAGCGGTGGCCGGGGGTGCCATCTGCTGGGCCAGGCTTTGCAGATGGTACAGTGGCTGCATTGCACGCGCTATGGATTGCATGGCCGTGGCCATGGCTGTATCCTGGCACTGCTGATGTGCCAGCATGTTCTCCAGACCTGTGCTGAGGTGGTCCATGATGGCCGTCTGGTGTTTGGCACAGTGTCAGAAGCCCTGTATGGCATCCCCCAGGCAAGCCATGCTTGCCAATGTGTCCCTAGTGAATGACTGCAGACTGCCGACAATGCTGGATAGCTACAGCTCCATGCAGGTGTGGTGCTCCTGCATGCCCTGCCGTATGTTCCCCAGCTCCTGCCTGCAATCCTCCTGGCCGGCCAGCACCGACTGGCAGTAGTCCCTAATGTAGGCCAGTGAGGACAGCTGGTCCTGCAGCACCCGGATGGCCTCATCAAATCGTCCTCCAGTCCACGGGCGCTCAGTGGGCTGAGCAACCCTATGGCAGTGTCCTCAGCTGCTGGCTAGTCTTGGTACAATTCCTCCCACTTGACCATGGCATCCGTACCGCCTCCACAGATGTGGCAGCACTATTGATGGTGTCTTCGACTGTCCCCTACTGCTCCCGTGGCAGTCCAGCTGCATCCTCCTCACTGCTGTCCACTGCCTCCTCTACCATGGGGCTGTCACCATCCCCACTCCCCTCAGGCTTCGACATCGGCTCCGGTGTTCCTACCACCGGTGTACTGGTGGCAGGGCTGCCTCCAGCGGCCATTGGGCTGACGCCATCATCCGACACCATGCCGGTGGCCTGGGCCATGCCGACACCAAACTGGCACTGCTGCTGCTGCTGCTCCTGCCTTCTGGCAGCTGGGGCCACCTGCACCAGCTGCCACTGCACCTGTTGGATGGGAAACGTGTTAGTGTGTCCCCGCATCACAGTGTGCCCTCACCTGCCTGATCAGTGCTGCCCTCACAGGTCTGCTTCGGTGTTGCGCTCTGGCATTGCACCTACCACACTTCTGTGCTGTCCCACTTCATGTATACCACAACTGTACATGCATCCTGCACTGACAGCGTGGACTCCCACCATTGCTGCCCTTGCTGTGCCGTCCATCCTGGTACGGCAACTCCAGTTGTCACACGGCCACCCCGTATGGCTCCCCACTGCACAGTGGCACCGTGCATGGCCATGCCCATGGGGCAACACTGCACTGCTGAGGCTTGCACTCCTGGGTGACTACGTTGTCCCTGCTAGCCATGCACGACCCCTGAGGCCCTCACCCACACTCTGCAGGCACTGGGACAGCGACCCATGCCCCCTCCCCACTGTCCAGCCCATGCCTGTGCACGGCCCTCCCCCAGCACACAGTGCATGTCACAGCATCCCCCAGTGCAGCCCAGGCCATACCTCAGCATGCCCCCCCAACAGTATACAGTGCAGGACACAGCACCACCCAGTGCAGCCCAGACCTTACCTCAGCATGCCCCCTCCCAACAGTACACAGCGCAGGGCACAGCATCCCCTAGTGCAGCCCAGGCCATACCTCAGCATGCCCACTCCAACAGTACACAGTGCAGGACACAGCACCACCCAGTGTAGCCCAGACTTTACCTCAGCATGCCCCCCAACAGTACACAGTGCAGGGCACAGCATCCCCCAGTGTAGCCCAGACCTTACCTCAGCATGCCCCCCCCAACAGTACACAGTGCAGGACACAGCATCCCCCAGTACAGCCCAGACATTACCTTAGCTTGCCCCCCAACAGTACACAGTGCAGGACACAGCACCACCCAATGCAGCCCAGGCCATACCTCAGCATGCCCCCCCAACAGTACACAGTGCAGGACACAGCATCCCCCAGTGCAGCCCAGACCTTACCTCAGCATGCCCCCCAACAGTACACAGTGCAGGACACAGCATCCCCTAGTGCAGCCCAGACCATACCTCAGCATGCCCCTCCAACAGTACACAGTGCAGGATACAGCAATGCCCAGTGCAGACCAGGCCATATCTCAGCATGCCCCCCCCAACCGTACACAGTGCAGGACACAGCACCACCCAGTGCAGCTCAGACCTTACATCAGCATGCCCCCCCAACAGTACACAGTGCAGCACACAGCACCACCCAGTGCAGCCCAGGCCATACCTCAGCATGCCCCCTTCCAACAGCACACAGTGCAGGACAGAGCACCACCCTGTGCAGCCCAGACCATACCTCAGCATGCCCCCACCCAACAGTACACAGTGCAGGACACAGCATCCCCCAGTGCAGCCCAGGCCATACCTCAGCATGCCCCCACCCAACAGTACACAGTGCAGGACACAGCATTCCCCAGTGCAGACCAGGCCATATCTCAGCATGCCCCCCCCAACAGTACACAGTGCAGGACACAGCATCACCCAGTGCAGCCCAGACCTTATGTCAGCATGCCCCCCAACAGTACACGGTGCTGGACACAGCACCACCCAGTGCAGCCCAGACCTTACCTCAGCATGTCCCCCACCCAACAGTACACAGTGCAGGACACATCACCAGCCAGTGTAGCCCAGACCTTACCTCAGCATTCCCCCACAACAGTACACAGTGCAGGACACAGCACCACCCAGTGCAGCCCAGGCCATACCTCAGCATACCCCTCCCAACAGTACACAGTGCAGGACACAGCACCACCCAGTGCGGACCAGGCCATACCTCAGCATGCCCCCCCCAACAGTACACAGTGCAGGACACAGCACCACCCAGTGCAGTCCAGACCTTACCTCAGCATGCACCCCCACCAACAGTACACAGTGCAGGACACAGCACCACCCAGTGCAGCCCAGACCTTACCTCAGCATGCACCCCCCAACAGTACATGGTGCAGGACACAGCATTCCCCAGTGCAGCCCTGGCCATACCTCAGCATGCCCCCCCCCAACAGTACATAGTGCAGGACACAGCACCACCCAGTGCAGCCCAGACCTTACCTCAGCATGCCCCCAACAGTACACAGTGCAGGACACAGCACCACCCAGTGCGGCCCAGGCCATACCTCAGCATGCCCCCCAACAGTACACAGTGCAGGACACAGCACCACCCAGTGCAGCCCAGACCTAGCGTCAGCATGCCCCCTCAACAGTACACAGTGCAGGATACAGCACACCCAGTGTGGCCCAGGCCATACCTCAGCAAGCCCCCCCCCAACAGTACACAGTGCAGGACACAGAACCACCCAGTGCAGCCCAGCCCATTCCTGTGCACAGCCCCCCCTCCAGTTTCTTGTGCCTGTGCCAGCCCCTCCACAGGTGGCCATGGGTCATTCTTTTGCACTACTGCACATGTCAGCAGCACACATGCCTGTCCCTGGCCTGCCCTTCGCCATTGTCTGGTTCCCTTGGCCTACTCTGTGGTTGGCTGTGGCCATGTGTCATTCCTGTGGCATGCCTCCCCACCATTACATCTGCCTACACATTGTCACCCCACCCACCCCATTTTTGCCATTGGCTTCTGTGCTGTTGTCATGTCTGGCCTGTCACATACATTGCTTTTTGTTTGTCCCTACCTGTGGTCGTCTGCTGTCTGAACGTGTCCAGCTGTGTTACTCCAGCAATGCTCTGCTGGCTGAGATGTGCCGCTATCCTCCTCTCGATGCTGCTGAGTGGCTCCTGCTGGGTGGGTCCACCCCCCTGTGCCCTGTGCACTGCGCCTGTTGTGCGCCACCTTGAGCTTCACCAGGTGCTTGAGGTCATTCCACTTCTTTTGCACATCTCGGACTGTCCTGCGCTGTGCAGTGATGGCATTGACTCTGCGTGCAACCCTGTCCCATGCCCTCTTGTGTTTCTCCCTCCTCTTGGCATCCCCTCTGCAACTCATGAGGAGTGCATGGTGGTGGTCTGTTTGCTCCACCAGGATGTTAATCTCCTCATGGCCAAAATTCCTCTTCTTCCTCTGTCTTTAGGCTGCTGCTTCTGCCATTGTTGTGGTGCATCTGCTGGTGTATGTTGGGTCGCCACTGCATGTTGCACATGTTTATAGGGTGTATCTTGCGTGTTGCGACTTACGCAGTTGTGTTTGGTGTATTCTCGCAGGTTCTAGAATAGCCTGTAACTCGTATGTCGCAGTTGCTGTTGCGTAAGTTCTGCAACTGTGTTACTTGGATCTGGCATCATTTCCTTTATGGAATCAG
This sequence comes from Neoceratodus forsteri, assembly GCA_016271365.2. NCBI lineage: Eukaryota > Metazoa > Chordata > Ceratodontiformes > Ceratodontidae > Neoceratodus > Neoceratodus forsteri. The sequence goes on along the minus strand of CM028131.1, from coordinate 349,799,439 downwards.
GCCCTTTATCTGGAATAAACAGTTTTAGCCATGATTCTGTCATAATAATAACATACGGGTTGTATGTTTGGGCAATAACCTCCACCTCAAACAGCTTGGACAAAAAGCTCCTGACATTTAAATGTATGATCTTCAGCCCTTTGGGCAATAACCTCCACCTCAGACAGCTTGGGCAAAAAGCTCCTGACATTTAAATGCATAATCTTCAGCCCATGCAGGATATACCATGTTTTGCTGCAAGGGTTTGCATTAAGTCCAAAAGGTCCTGGGTTAGATTCAGTATCCTCGGATAATAAAATGAGGTGCAGTAACACTAATACTTTAAGGTTTGTGTGAATTACACACATACAGTTTCGAACATAAATCACTGACCCTGGCAACAAATGCAATCCACACTCCTTTAAGGCAGCCCCATGCAAAAGCAACAAACCATTTGTTTGAATGATACTGGCCCTCCTTAACAGCAACAAATTCATGTTATAATCAAAACACACCCAACTCATGTTCAACATAACCAGCAAATATATTATTTAGCAACAAGAGACTAAACAACAACCCACAGTTAAAAAACACTATATTAAAACCCCTAGCCATTTTATCCTACGTCATGTAAACAACTATTTGTCACGTTCAACAAAGCTGAACAAAGCAACATGGCCCAGGATCCCATGGATCCCTGAGACTTCACACTTAGCCACACTTCACCACAAGGAGTCACCCCTGAGTCACAGCCACGCCTTACAAGCGGTAAATTTTAAAGCCCAAAAACCCGCCAAATTGGGCTGCCACCATGAATCGGGGTTAGGGCTACAGCTAGTGTAATGGGCAAGTGGTTTGTTTCTAAGCAACACAGATGGCCAGTGAGGGAGCAAAATGGGAAAAGCAGGAGCTGACTTAATCGAGCTATTGGAAGACGTGCAACATAGAGCAGTCTAAATATATAAACACTTTCAGCAATAAGTCAGCACAGTCCATTCCAACAGCAGATTACAGTTACGTCATACAAATGCGGCACTCAGCAAATAGCAGCAATCCATCTAGTTCCAGCAGAGGTCTGGCAGGAATTAAAACAGATGCAGCACAGAGTCATTTAGCAACAGTCATACAAAGATCAGCATAGTTCCAGCAGCTTGCAAATCAGCAAAGTTCTAGCAGCTTGTAAATAATTAGCAGCTTTTGCACACCAGTTGTTACTCAGTCACACATAAATGGCAGCAGTATCAGGACAGAGCAAGCTGTTATTATAGACTTGCGTCCCTTTAGCAGCAGAGGACGTGCTAGTGCACTGCAGATTTGGTGATTACCATCAAAGCATACCCCTTGAACTCCTTCACTCCACATGAGTCAGTTTGAGATGTTGTACTGCAGGGTCAGGGGAACCTGCCACACTCCTTCAGACTCCACACTTAGCCGCACTTTGCTGCAAGGAGCCTCTGCTGAAGACACCGCCATGTCTTACAAGCGGTAGATTTTAAAGCCCCAAAACCTACCAAATTGGGCTGCCACCACCAGTCAGGGGGAGTGGGTATGGCTAGTTTAATAGGCAAGTGGCTTGTTGAATCCGGTTCCCGCACTTTGTAACAGCTCTAGAGGTGCCCACATCATGTTGGGGACATCTTCTCCTGATATAGCCAGCCACACCACAGTCTCCTATAACCTGAGTTTCATGCCCCTCACTAGTGCTGAGGTCTCACAGCTGCCAGGTTTAGGGGCCAAATCTTGCAAGAAGGACCCTAATTTTTTGCACTTCACCCAGAATGGAACCATGGGGATTCCGCTGTGTGCTAATCTTAAAGACCTCCGCAGCGCACGTCACCAGCCCCATTGGTGCCTCCATTTTCTGCCCCAGTTATCAGGGGCAGCCAGTGTTAGAAGGACTTCATAGTCTTGTGGGATGTCAAGTCATGCGAGATGGTGGCCATATTGCTCTCTTGGTGTTCCCATTGTAGCAATCCCATGGGAACAGCGCAATTTAGTATAGTGCCACTCAGAGTGCCACACTCTCACACTCCAGGTAATCTCATGGGAAGGTGGCCACACTGCTCACAAGACTCTCTCGAGGCTCTGCAACTGCCATATTGGTGCAGTACCCACATTGGAGAGTGACTGATTGGGGGGGATGGCAGAACAGTCTAGAGGTTAGAGCAATGAGCAGGGAACAAGCTTGGTACATCCAGCAGACCTGGATTTACTGTAAGTCCAGCAACCTCCACTTGCATATTGTGTGTCTGACAAGTCACTTAATCTCCCTGTGCACTGGAGGTGCAGTTGAGAACAAGCTTCAGCTCAGTGTCCATGTCTATAATATCCAAGTGTCTTACTTTTGTAGAAATCAATCCATTTCACATTTTAAAGAATCCAAAAGCAAAGTGCAAACAATTGGTGGGCACATAATAGGGAAAAACCTTCCTGCTTAGAACATGTGGCCTGCAGTCCTTGGGGATCCTTCCAGAGTTGGAGGAAATTTATAATTGCTTTCTGTTACCCCTATCAGTATTGCTTTATTGCCAAAAATAGCCTCCAGCAGCATCTGAGCTTGTGGCTGTTCATTCTGGTTGGAGCCCACCTGCAGTGTCCCTACACAGGGACTACCTGAGGGATTGGACCCTCCTGTAGTGTCCTGTTCTCACCCAGATAGTGGCCATAGCTCACCACAAGCACAAAACTGTTGCGCAGTTAATAAATTATAGAATTCCCTATGCTGAGACTGCCCCCATATCGGGGGGGGGAGGGTGCGCCCAAAGCTCAGTAGCCAAGCAAACATACGTTTTGTTAGCAGATAAAGTATCATGTTTCCAATCTAAGTGAAGCATTAGGTATTCCCAAATACTCAGCCGGACACTTTCCAGCATGGCGGCAGTCGGCATCTGAGGCCATCTGGTGTGACTTCAGGGGATGAGGCAAGACCAGCATGACTATGCTAGGGCTGGCAGCTCCATGCATATAGCTGAACACAGCGATCCACAGGGAGAATTACACAGAGCCACGTGGGTCCTCACAAGAGGTCCTGGAGGACTATTACGTGGCATTTTGTTTTTCAAAATAGTAAGCTTTATTGGTTTTCAACAGGAAAACAATACAGAATAAAACAACACACAACTGTAAAACTACAATGCAGCAGGTATTAATGGCAGCAAATAAAAGGACCAGTCTTAAGCTCTCCATTAACATTCAGGAGAGAGAAATTGTAAAATCAAGTTTATTAATTCGGAAACAACCTTTGAGCTGGAAGCTTGTTTACAAAGGTTCCACGTCTAGACAGGACATACGATACAGAAAAATAGCAATGTTACAAGAATCAACTACAAGGTCACTTGGCAAGGTTCTAAACAATAATTTCACTCAGTTACAGACTTTCGAGTTGTTTATACATTCTAGTGTAAAGAGCGGAAACATAATACATATAGGGCTGGATATTCAAAGGAGTTGCGCCATGTGCAATAGGGTTGCGCCTGCGCAAGTCCGAAATTGCGCCATTCTGCCATATTCAGCAGGAGGCAGTTGCGCCACTGAAAACATGCTGAGCAACAGCGCAATGATAATGAAGGCATGCGCAACTGAAGGGGTGGAACCATGCATAAAGGGTGCAGTGCGATGTTCAAAGACTTGTGCAATGCGCAACACTGGAGCAGGCAGAAGTTGCGCCATAGCAGAAATGAGCCAAAATGAAAAGGATCAAGGAAGAGGTGCAAGAATGCTACAGGCAAACCACATGAGACAGAGGCAGAGACAGGCACAGGGAAACAGGGAGAAAGAGGGCAGGTCAGGGAAACCACACCACACAAGAGGGGCAAGAGAAGGTGTGTGGGGCCACAGAGAGCAGAGGCCAGTAGGTGTACCCGGTGCAGGGGAGGTAGCAGTCAGGACAGCGGGGGGAACAAAGCAACATCAGCTGGGAGGGAGCATGCAAGCCAGGGACATGGACAGTGCCACCTTCCACATGGATGCCGTAATGAGGGGGTGAGAAGGCATGCTGCAGGGGGACGTGACCGTGGAAGGCCCGTCGGCAGTATGCCCCCAACAGGCAGCACCGCCCGCACTAGTTATGAGCTGTACTCAGATGTTGAGATAATGGGCCGGTACCGCCTGAACAGGGCACTACTGAGGCAGCTCTGTGAGCTGTGCAGTGATGTGATGCAGGCATCCACACGATGGAGTCATGCTCTGTCAGTGGAGACAAAGGTAACAGCCTGCATGTGCTTGCTCGTACGGGTACCTTCCAGAGACCAACAGGGGACCACCACAGGCATAACACAGTTGAGCGCCTCATGCATCCTCACCCAATTCCTCAGCACACTGCTGCCACATGCTGCGGAGTACATCCATTTCCCCAGCACTGCGGCAGAGTGCACACCAAACATACAGGAGTTCCACAGGGTAGCACGTATGCCTGCCATGCTAGGGGCGATAGACTGCACCCATGTGGCCATACGCACACCACCTGGCCCCGATGGGGCCGCCTACATGAATTGGAAGGGATATGCCAGTGTCAACTGCTAGGTTGTGTATGATGCCAGTGGGCGCATCATCAATGTCTGTGCCACGCACCCTGGGGGAGCATATGATTCCTTCATCTGGCACTAGTCGGCACTGTGCCACCGATTCGAGAGTGGGGACATCCCCACAGGTCATCTAGTGGGTGAGTATGTATGTAGAACTGACATATCGTGGGCAAGGGGGGGTATGGCCAGAGGTGCCATGGGTGTGGCCCACAGGACTTGGGGCAGTCTGAGCCTGAACAAGACACTAACCTCCACCATCTCCACACAGGTGACAGTGGATACCCACTCCGTCACTGGCTGCTCACACCCTACCGGCGGCCCACGACCCCATCACAGCAACGCTTCAATGAGGCACATGCCACCACATGCAATGTCATTGAGCGGGTGTTCGGGATGCTGAAGGCGGGTTTCCGTTGCCTGGACACCTCTGGCGGTGCCCTACAGTATAGCCCCTCAAAGGCCTGTGTGATATTCCTGGCCTGTTGCATCCTGCACAACATGGCCAAAGACTGTGGGATAGCCGTACAGGTCGAAGAGGGGGACAGCGATGGAGACGACGGTGACGCCGGTGACGGTGGGGATGGGCAGCCCCCCCTTGGCCAATGGGACCACCGACTGATCCAGCTGGCACAGCTGCACTGGGACACCATCACAGAGGAGCACTTCAGCCAACACAGGTAAGTCATGGGGCCATGTGCAACCACCAGTGGCTAGGGCACAACCCACAGACACGCATGGAAACACACCAGGGGTGCATGCTGGCAAGGGATATGGCAGGGCACAGAAGCACACACATACAACCAGGAAGGGGTGAACAGTAACACGCCACATGGACGGACACACACACACGCACACACAATAGGCACAAGGTGCACAGGGGTCAGGTGCAAAACAGAGCCGGAACGCTAACACTAGCAACACACATGTCCACAGGCCACCACATCCACTGACTGTCTATGTGTGTGTGTCAGATGCTGGGCACCATCGCACTTTGGTGTACAGCGCAATGCAGGCATCATCATGCACACGTACCTATGGACAGCAGTCGGGAGGGTGTGCAGGTGGACCGTATGTCTGCGTGCAGGGCTGGGCACTCACCCGTGCACTGCCCACCGAAACACACAATGCACACAGGGCAGCACCAGATAGTGCCCGCACTGGGAGACAGGTCAGTCCTGTGGCACATTGCCACGTCTGCCTCGGATGCGTGGGCAGCCCCGCCGAGACCCAGCAGCACTGGCAGGCTGACCACGGGCCTCATGGGGTGGCATTGATGGTCCACCAGGGGTTCCACTGCGCGAACGCAACCGTGCCCGCACAGGGGTCTGCAGCACACCGAACACACCTGCACCAGGAGTGCGTGGGATGCCCACAGCTGAACCCGGCGTCGACAGGGTGGGTGTCGCACGATGCCAGGAATGGGGAGTGGATAGCGAACTGCGCGGTGTGAGCGACACATGGGCACCTGACTGTGTGCCCACTGTGGCCATGACAGCGATGAACGCATGTGTTTGCCTGTCAATGGCAGCAGTCACATCCTCCCGCAAATGGTCAGTCCGGGACAGGATCCTGTCAGTGCCCCTGCTGTGTTGCTCCTCGACCCACTCCAGTGCCACACACAGTGCCTCCACGGACATTGCAAGCCGCCTCTGCTGCTGTACTGATGCCTGCAGTAGGCGGGTGTGCTCGTCAAAGAGGTCGTCTGACACCTCGGCATCCCGTCCATCAGGGTGTGGAAGGGCCTGATGTCCAGCACCCCTTGATGGTGGGCGCTGCTCACCAGGACCAAGTATGGGCAGGTCCACAGGCGGTGCACAGACACCACCGCTGAACCCTGAACCCCCAAGTCCCGGTGGGCAACTGCTGCTGCTGCCCCTCTGCCTGCTGTGCCCAAGAGATCAGTTGTTCTGCCGCTGTGGCCGCAACAGTCCCACTGTCCTGATCAGCCACCGGTGCTGCCCCACTGGTGCTGACAGGCACAGCCTGGGACTGTGCTGACACGCTGGCACACACGTTGGAACCAGCCAGGTCCATGGGCATGAGCTGGCCTGCTGTGTGTCCATTCCGTGGCACACACATGTCACTGCCCATGACAGTCATGTCCCCATCATTGGTGCAGGTCTCTGCCACAGCCACAGCCACAGCGTGCTGGCATCCTTGGATGCCAGAACACTGAGACACAGGAAGGGCCTCCCCCACACCTGTCCCAACGACATCAGTGTGGACAGCCAGGCGGACCCACTGTGGCAATGCTAGACAGCTACCTGTGGAGGTGGATGGTCCCTCCTCCAACTCCAGATGACTGTCCGCAGTGGACAGGCCCTCCACCACTGACCCCTGCAGACGCGAAGGATCTGTAATAGAAAGTAAGGTCACATTAGTGCATGTGATCTACCCTGCCCCCCCCGACAGACCATGACTTACCATGCAGTGATGGGCTACCACCTGTCTGGAAGCCACCTCCTGGAATGCCCTCTATGGCACTGCGCTGCATGCTTGCAGCAAGCCGTCCTCTGCCGGTGTCAGCTGCACCACCTCCGGCTGGCCCCCACCTGTTGCAGCACGTACCGCCCTGATGGCAGCCACCTTCTCCTTCACCCTCCTCCTGTCAGTACCCATCTTCTTCTTACACTCCTGCACGGAGCACTGGTGGCTGCCGTGCAGGTTGATGGCACGTGCCACCCCCCACCCATGCAGCAGCATGGGCCTGAGGAGTGCCCTGCTGTACACTGAGCAGTGGCTCCTGATTGAGGTAGGCCTCGATGAGTGCCTCTGTCTCGGCCTTGGTGAAATTGGGCCTCCTCTTCCACCCACCATCGTTGTCCTCCTCACCCGGAACTCGCTCAGTCATTATCCAGCCTGTAAGGATGACAGTGGTTACCTGTGACTGTGCAGTACAAAGCAAGCCCCTGATACCACAGTCCAGAACCCCACACAGCATGCTACTCACCAATAAACTGCAGTAACCGAATATGGCCACTGCAGAACAGTGTCGCGTTTTTATAGCGCAATCCATGCAAATTAGGTGAGGAGCAACTTTAATGAGATGCAAATCACGCTGCTGCGCCTTTGCATGGCTGATCGGATGATTTGCATATGACGGCTGAATATCACGCTTTTGCACTTTGTGCAATTGTGTTGAACGTGCTGAGCCAATGGTGTAGTTCTGTGGCATGCGTAGTACACCGCACTGCGCATGCCCAGGTAGCTTATTCAGGTGTCTGCCATGCTGATGATGTGCTGTGCGTAGTAGGCAATTCAGGGCATGGCCACCATTGTGCCAGTGGCGCTATGGCGAGGGTCACTACATGGCGCTGTGGCATAACTGCGCAATAGTTTGCTGTATGGCGGCAAACGCAGGCAACCAATCGCGCTTAGATGCATAGATGTCCAATGGCGCCAGCGTGGCCTTGCGCCAGAGACCCATGACCCTGTGCCCGACCTTGCCCCTTGGCACTATACGCCCAGCATGGCTGCACTTCTATCGCACTGTTCGGTGACAGCTCAATAGGGAATGGCGGCACTGTACCGCGCCGCACTTCCACCTGGGGTGCCGCGCTGCAGAGTGCCATATTGCCTACTTTAGCGGTAGAGATGGCATGCAGGACAGCCCCTCAATGGAGTGCCCTTGAGCTGGCCAACCTTGTGGCCATTGTGGAGCCACACTATGGCCCACTCTTTGGCGAGGAGACACTGGACAGGGCCAGGACCCAGGTTTGGCAAAAGGTGGCCACTAACCTGGAGGCGGCCACTGGCCGCAGGAGAACGGCAGAAGAGTGCAGGCACCGGTACAGGGACCTTAGAAGGAGGGAGCCGGAGCAACTTGCCCGTCTGCGGTCGCATGCCAGGAGGGGCGTGGTGCCTCGTCCAGGTGGGTGATACAGCTACACACTTGTATCATCTATATGGGTAACACTGTCTTATGTGTCCAGCACATAGGGGAACGATAGTCTAGGGTTGGCTGTGGCAGTGTTTACAGGGTATGGGGTGGTGGGTCTGGCTGGGTGGGTGGGCACACACATTGGGGCAGGGGGAATTTGCTTTGGGTTTGTACTGATGTGTTTCTCTCCTTTTGTCTCCCACAGGCATGGCCGAGCGGAGGTGGTTGGTGGAGCGGCAGCAGAGGGAGGAGAACACTGCACAGGTGCGTGTCGGGGACCAACCTCAACGCCATCAACGTCCTGATGAGGGTGAGTGCCATGACACCATGATTGCTATTGCATGCTGTGTGACAGGGTGGGAAGCAGGGCATGGCCACCATCCATGGACACTACTGCCATGCACGCGACATGTGACAGTCAGCACTGTCCAGTGGCACTACATGTCTGGGAGTGCGTCAATGGTGGTCCATGCATGCACTGGGCACATGGTTGTGGGTACTGCTCAGCACTGCATAGCCACGTCATTGCACGGCCTTGGTTGTGCTGTGCTGGACATGGGCGGTGGGTGTGTGCAGTGGTACACATGGCTGTTGGTGCCTGGTTGGGCATGTCTTGTGGACACGGTCACTGTGGGTGGGCGCACACCATCACAGGAGCATGGCACATGGCTGTATGCCATGCATAATGGGTGGGCTGCAGGGGGATGGACAGTCACACCTATTGACTCTGATCCCTCATCCTAGGTGTGCGGATACTCCCGCAGATCCAGCAGGCTGTCCAGGAGCTGCTGCAGGTGGGGCAAGAGTCCCTGTCCATATTGAGGGACTTACAGCAGCATGGGGTCAGGAGGAGGAGGTGGCCCAGGCAACAGCCCCAAGCAGAGGAGGACCAGGCTAGACACTGACATCTGCACGACCTGCCTGCAACTACCCCTCTTTGATCAACCCTCACACCCCACCTACCCTCTCCCATATGTTCACCCCTGCCCCTTACCCACCCCCACCTTGTTCCTGTCCTTCCCCCCCATGTTTGTACATAGTTGTATATAGTTATTTTTGATATGTTTTTAATACAAATATTTTGATATGAATACTGTGGTGGTCTCTGATTTGCAGCTGGCTATAGGTGCTCAGCTGCAGTGGTGTGCATAGCATCTGGGGTGGTTCAGTCATGGGTATGTGTGTGTGTGCGTGGGGAAGTGTCTCTGGTGTGGGAGTGGCTATCAGTCGGTGTCTGTGGTGTGTGTGTTGTTCCTGTGCATTGCATTACTGTGTGCAGTGGTCCATGGTGCATGCTCTGTGTCCATTGTGCCCCTGTCAACCCGCCCTGGCCTGTGCAGCTGACGCCTTGCATGTCTGTGGCCTGCGAGGTCTGCTGCCTTTGTCAGTGGTGGCTGTCCCTGCAGGTCATCCACGGTGACCGCCACAATGCTGGGTTGCCTCCTGTCACTGGTGTGGTGCATGTTTGCCTCGGTGACACTGTGGCCTCCGCAGTTGCTGTCCCACCTCCATGCTGTGGCTTGTGTGTGTTGCAGGGGCTGTGCACCACTGTCTGTGACTTGTGCTCCAGGCATATGCTGGTGGCATACAGGACCACAGTTCATGCACAGGGTGCGTGTCACCCCTGTACCATGGAGGACTGCAGGCTGTGTGTGCACAGTTTTCATGGGCCCACAATGGGGGCTTGGTTGCCACACTACTGCATCCCTGTGTTAGTGTCCCCATGGGTATGGGTGTGTGTTTGCCCCTGCACTGTGTTGCATCCGGTGTGCTGCATGCTTCCATGCACCACTGTGGGTGTCTGTGCTGGCTGCTGTGGCACGTGGCGGATCGGGATGTGTCACTTGTCTACTGTGCAGGGTGCTGTATCAATGGTGGTGGTGTCAGGGGAACATCCTTTCCCGTGTGGGGTACCTCTTGTGTTGACACATGTTTGATCTCTCAGCTGTGCCTCAGGGGGATTGTGCGTGTTAGCACTGTGTCTGCCGTTGTTGCATTGCTGTGTGCTGCCACCCACTGCTGAGTGCTCATGGTGTGTCTGGCTTGTATGGTTCTGTGGTACACGAGGTTGCGGTGTGACAGTGGGGGTGGTGGTATGCATGGGGTTTCCTGCAGTGGTGATCACTGCTTATGGGGGGTGCCTTGGGGTAACGGTGCAGGGTGTGCTGTGCACTGGGGGGGCTGGTGTGGCATGGGGTGGTCCGCCCTCCTTGTGTGGCAGTCTCAGCTTGCCGGTGGGTGTGCTGGGGCACCATGGCCCAGCTGTGCTTTGTTTGCTTGTCCCCATGGGCCGGTGGATATTCCAGCCCTCCCCCAGTTGTGCTGTGCTTAGGGTGTGGGGGCGCATTGTCAGTTCTGCTGTGTGTTCCTGTGCCCATCTGTGGCATGGGTGGCGGGCCCCTACCTACTTCCTTGGTTGTGCAGTTACATTGCTCTGCTGCTGGGGGGCTCCCTGCTTGTGCTATGGCACTTCTGGGCTGCTCAGATGGGCAGCCCTTGTTGCGCCATAACGCATCGTATCTGCTCAGCTTCCCCTTCCTAGTTGGGCTATCGGCGCGGGTTGTGCGATATTCAAACGTTAGCTGTTGGCGCAATTTGCTTGCTCCTTTTTTGAATATCGTGTCTATTGCGCATGGCCGAAATGGACTTGTGCTTGCTCCTGCTATTGCGCACTTTTTGGGTGCAGTTTGAATATCCAGCCCATAGAGTTTAGACTACTATATGATCTTAATTAAAGGAGAATGGAAAAGAATAGAAAGGATTATAGAGGTGGAAAGAGAAACCCTGTGCCACCAGAGGAAGGCTTTGTCAGTTGTTAAATGACCCTGTACAAATGGAACAAGGCTCCACTCAATAATCAAGAGTTTGGATATCATGTGCTATGTACAACTCAAGCAGACATACAGTGGTGGGGGAGGGTCCCCAACTTAGATGTTGAGCAAGAGGGCATCTAGCATGCCCCACCTGGTGTTGTACAATTCTGGTTGTTCCTTAATGACCACTCCATTTTTTTCCATTCTAAGGGCCTCGAGGATGGCATTGTGCCATTCCTGAAATGAAGGCAGATTTTCATCCATCTAATGTTTTAAAATAAGTTTCTTGATCGTGGTTGCAATTAGAGCAATGTGGAATTTTCTTCTGGCTGAATACTGTGTCAATATGTAGCCCGATTAGGCACATTTGTAGTGTGAAAGCATGTTCAAGGCCCAACATTGGGTCCAGTCTGCTTTAAGTGTGCCCCTGTGTAGGTTGCATCTAGAACATGTGTCTGTGCTTACTTTCTCCATTTTGTGCAATCTCACGGGGTATAATACAAGTTATGGCTGATTTTATTTTGCAATAGCTTGAGGCCATCAAACGTGAGATATTATTTGTGGTTGCTCAAACCCCATGCAGCCATGATCTTGTGGGTCTGTTAATTCAGGAAATTCATTGTTCCAATGAGCCAATGAGGCACTATCTTCAGAGGTGGTCATCATTAATAAACCTTTATAAAGTAAAGATATGGCATGCCTTTGAGTGACCAACCCTGCTAGCTCTTCCCACCTAGAAAAGTATTCGAGCCTCCATGGTTTGGGGCCTAATGCTCCTGCCACCATATGTTGTAGCTGAAGGAAAGGGAAGATTGGAACAATAGAGGTGCTAACGTCTGCCTCAGACTAGTGTTGGTTATAAGTGTGTCTCCCTCTATATAGTCTCTAAGGGTCCCCAGTTGTGCCTGACCTAAAAAGTTGGTTGGGATCACTTTCTGTTGTATCTTAAAATTAGGATTCCCTGCCAGTGGCTGTCTCATGGCTGGGCCTAGTTCCAAGCAGTTTGTGTAACTACTTGAAAACTTGTATGGAGGAACCAACTGGAGTGACCTTCAGTGCAAATGGAATTTTGGAGTATGCTATACAGAGGAAGGACATTGAGTGCAATCTTATGTATGGTCGAGAGGTCCATCTCCATGGGTTTCCATTGAGGGAGGTATAATCCCTGGGTGTGTTCCTCCAGGTGTTTCCTCCACCACAAAATCTGGGTGGCTCAGGTTGCTAGATAATAAAGCCAAAAATCTGGCAATTTGAGTCCTCCCTGGTCTCTGGAGCGAGTGAGTTTAATGTAAGACCATCCGGGTGATTTGCCTATCCATAAAAAGGAGGAAAGGGTAGATTTCAGCTGTGCGAACCATGTTTGGGGTAAGTTATAAGAGAGCATTGAAATAGGGTATAAAATCTGGGGAGGATGTTCATTTTAATTACCCTCAGTTTTGCCCATAGAATCAGAGGAGGGCCTGCCATTTTGCCAGGTCCTGTTCAGTCTTAGTTGAGTGTGTCTAGGGTTTGCTGTTGCATCCAAGTGGAGCTTCGAGCCAGAGATATCCCCAGATATTTGACAGAACTGGGGCACCAGGAGCCACCCCACTGCAACAGCTGATCTTTTCAGGTGTGACAGTTGAGGGGCATTATATGGGTATTGGAAAGATTGAGCTTGTAGCCTGAAAGGCTCCTGAGTTGCTGTACTTTATCTGCTGGAAATCCGTCTGCACTGACTGGGTGAGGTTTGCTAGACAGAGCAGTACATCAACTGCATATGTAGAAAGTTTATAACCTTTCCTTGCAACCTCATTGCCTGTGATTTTCCTGTCAGCCAAAATCCTTTTGCTTAGGGGCTCCAAATAAAGACCGAACAAGAACAGGGAAAGTGGACACCACTGTCTGGTCTCTGTCTGTAGGGTGAATGGGATGGAAAGGGTGCCGTTGCACCACACCCTGGCTGAGGGTTGGGAATATAGTAGTTTGACCCAGTTCACAAATGAGGATTGGAACCCAGTCAGGTTCTAGAACAGAAAGGCCCATGAAACTGTCAAATGCTTTCTCTGCATCCAGGAAAAGCAGCACCGCAGGGTCCAGTGAGTCCCTGGATGTGGAAAAAATATGCATAAGTTTCTCAGATGGTCAGATGCCAGTCTACCCTGCATGAGGCCAACCTGCTGGGGCTTATCAGGGCTTGCCACACCTTGTTCACTCTAGTGGGCAAAATCTTCACCAGTATTTTTATATCTATGTTTAGCAGAGATATTTGCCTGTAGCTACATATGTTGGTGGTATCCTTCTCGGGCTTAGGAATCAGAGTAATTAGGGCTTCCTGCATATAGGGGTGTAGGGAGTTAATCTGTTTAGATTCCAAGAACAGTCTGACTAGGGGTTCAGTGGTTGTGGATTAAAGGCCTTATAGAAGTTAGAGGAGAAGCCATCAGGTCCCGGGGCTCTGTCCAATTTCAGTGACAGTATAGCTGTTGGATCTCCGACACAGAGACATCTGCCTCTAGTAGTTGCAGCTAGTCCTCGGTAATCTGGAGTAATCTGGGGCAGATTCGCCTTTTTTTTAGGAACTGCTGTATGTTAGATCGCTATACTAGGGGCCCTGCTGGGCACAGTTCAGAAAGAAATTCTTGGAAAGCATTTGATGTTTCTCTTGGTTTGGAGAGAATGTTCCTGGTCTTACATTTAACTGATTGTAATTGTTTTTTAGTTTCCTGTTGCTTTAGCCTAAGAGCCAGAAATCTCCTGGCTTTCTCCCCCTGATCTATGTAATGGGTTTTGGCCCTAGAAATAGCACATTCCGCCTTTTTTCTGAGCAACTCATTGTATTTCGCCCTTACTGTATTAAGTTGTATGTTTACGGTGCTTGACTGAGTCCCAGAAACTCTCCTTTCCAAGCCCTGGATGGTCATGTCTAATGAGTATTTTTGTATGCTAATTTTATTGTTAAATGTTGGATGCAATTGTAAAGGAGAGTATGCTCTCAATTTGCTTTTTAATAAATGTACTGAAAATTGAATTGAACTGAATTGAGTAGTAGTTGTTGACTCTCAGCCACCCTGTTTCTCTTTCTGGTGGATGCTAACCAGATTAGCTACCCTCTTACTGTACATTTGAAGGCCCCCACAAAGAGTTTTTTTTGGATGCTGAGGGAGAGTTAAGCATAAAGTATTGCCAGATACAATCTTTAAGTTTCTCTTTGCACGAGGGATCTTTCAGGAGACAGTTATTAATTTGCCACAACCTATTTCTATCTGTTGACTGAGTTAGCAGAAATGACAGGGTAACTGGAGCATTGTGCGAGATCACTCTGACCCCTGTTTCCGAGTAAGAGGTGACCCTGAGCACTTCAGTGCTGGCCAGGAAGAAATCTATTCTTGAGGAGGGGTAATGAGCAGTGGACCAGAATGTATAGTCCTTGACTGTGGGACGCAGTAGTCTCCAGACATTGACGAGGCTGAAAGAGTCCTGCATTTCCCTTAGAGCTCTTCGGTTGGCGAGAGGCCTGTATTTCTAGGTCTGAATCTGTCTAGTTGATTGTCCAGTACCTGTTTCCAGTCTCCACCTATGAGGAGTGGGTGCCCCTGTACCTTTAAGAGATGGGACATGAGTTTGGTGTAGAATTGGGGTTCCTCTCCATTAGGGCCATAAATTGATGCCTAAACTATTGTAGTGGTACCTAGGCATCCCTAGATAATTGCAAATCTCCCTGATGGATCTATTATTTGTTCCAGTACCTGGAAGGGGAGAGATCTGTGTATCAGAATGGCCACCCATGCAAGTTTATTGCTGTTTTCTGCAGCAAAGACCTGACCCACTCCCTCCTCCAAAATGCGTCATTTTGTGCTAGTGTGTGAGTCTCTTGTAAAAAGGCTATCTGACCCCCTAGTGCTTTAATATGCTTACTGATCTGATATCTTTTCTTTTTGGTTTGGGCACCCTTAGTATTCCATGTAACACAGCAGTATGGTAACTTAGACATTATGGTAGTGAACATGCTTATCTCCTTCAAATATTAGAGCACATTCCATCAACAGGACCAGATTAAGTTGTGGCCATCATGTTGTCTGGCATAATGAAAAGAATAAACTCGCTCTATAAGTGATACCAAAATCCCAATGTTTCTTAGTAGTGCAGGTATACAATTATGTTTTTTTCCCCTCCTTAAATCTATCTGCTGCCTGCCATTCAAAAACAGTGTGGTAAGAACACAATACAAAAAGTAACAACAGTTTTGAACTTTCATACTGGCACTGAGTGTTCACAATCGGTGTCACCAGTGCAATAACAATTTCAGCAATTAACTGTTAATGTGATTTGGTGTGGCAAAAAATCAAACCAATCCCTCCTCCTCCGAGGTGGAGATAGGCAAGTGAGATCTTACCTGTTGGCGGGTCTGAGGTGAACCTGAGTAACAGAATGCCTCTGCTCCATGACCGCCTACTTTGTTTTTCATACAGAACCAGAACTGGGTGTTGATGGTACTTTTCAGTCTCCCAGTTGAGACTCTGTCTGACTGCCAAACTTCACGTGACTCGGAGCCCATTGATTGCCCCCCCCCATCCCACCAATAATTGAATGGGCCACAAAAAATAAAAATTAAATTAATAACTAAAAGGTAATAAGCATCAGCAACAGTAGGGAGGAAGAACGGGTAATGGTGGCCATGCTGGGCCAGTCGTCAATTTGACCTAGCAGTGTTTTAATGTTTTAATTTTTAGTATAAATTTGTTTTTATTTATAAGTGTAATTTTCTGCTAGTTTCTAGCAGTTGTACAGCAGTAGCAGGAAATAGCTGGAATAATTGTTGGCTTACCATTTTCAGCTGATGAGATTGTTGCATCTGTTGTGTTGACGGTTTGCATGGCGCTGGTACAGCATGGTATGTGGGACTGGCTTTTATGGAGCTGACATTGTACAAAATATTGATGAAGTTTTTTTCCCAAACTGAACTGGGAATTCCAAAAGGTGTTTTAGAGGCAGCTAATGATTGCGGTGAAAACAGTGGAGCTATTCACTTTTAATTCAAGGGATTGCTATGCAGCCTTGTGGATTGGATTTGTGACCTGGAGCCTTTTATACTTTGTCCTCCTTGAGCTGAGGAGAATTCATTTTTGGAGGGGTTGAAACAGCTTTGTGGAATAAATCTGTTATTCACGGCTCTTGTGCTCTGTTTTCCAGGAACTGTCTCCCCACCTCCTTGGAGTTAAGCTTTGCCAGGAACTACCCAGGGTTGGCCTTAACCATTCTGGGCCCTTGTGCAGCCCCCTGCTGGGCCCACCACTCCATTCCCTGTGGGCCCCCCACATCCAACATTTATACCTAACCAACCCTCCTGTCCTGAATTAATAAAACAGTACCAGGTCTAGTTTAACCAGCATCTATTAATTAGTGCCATTGACTGCACTGAATAATTTGACTTCACCGCTGGAAATGAGTCTGACTGAGCCTGGAGCAAGAACTTAAGTATGGTACTACTACCGTATTAATTTCTATAAGAACAGGGACATCATCACTGGACATTCACACCTCCAATACTCTGATTTGCAAACAAGTTAAATAACTTTTCTGGAGGTGTGAGTGAAAGAGAATAAAGAGGATTATCATGGAATACCAGTAAGGTTGCCACCTAAGTTTTTTTACCTGGTGATCAGGTTTTCAGCGTCCCTATCAGGATCTCCGGTTTTGCTCTATGCTGGTCAGATTTTTGAGCCATTTTGAGTGCTCACATACTTTTGAAACAGATTTGGTCATATCATTCATTGTTTTAGCTACATGTCCAGGTTACGAACAAGTTCTCTTGTCAATATAGTTCTTTGTTTGTGAAAGTAGTCAATCTGGGAGGTGTAAAGTATGGCAATTAACACCATTAGCACCTACTTAACCTAATCTTTTCCACTGCAGCAAAGCTGCCCCCACCTTTTGTAACAGTAACAGAGTCAGTTGTCTTCCACTTTCATTTGCTGGTAAACATTTTCATCTCCAACAAAATGTAGGCATTTTTAAATGTTTTAAATTCTTTTTCCCTCAAGAAAAAAGTATGGGCCCCCAAGGTGCAGGGGCACAGTTTGCACCTAGCTAAGTCTGGCCCTGGAACTACTGTGGCTGGTGGATTGGGACTGTTGGAATATTGGGTGAAGAAATTTGGAATGAAGTGGAGCTTCCTGTGAGTGGAGGAGTGGTTAGCCAGAAGGGCTGACCCTGAGGTGGGTACGGAGGGAGGCTGTTTTCCCCTGGGTGATGGTGGGGGGTGCAAACCAGAGGGCGAGCATTGCCTGAGTGCCTGAAGCTGCAGGGGACCTCCTGATAACAGCCGGGTGTTCTAGCAGCTGAAGTAGGGGAGATTGGCTGTGCTGTGGGGCCCACCCTGGGGTCGGTCAGAGCCTGGCAAATTTAGGCCATCGAAGGACCTCCTTTGGTGAGCTTGCTGTTTGTGGAAGTGTTGTTTAATGAAGAATCGCTGGCTGGGGATTTCAAGTAATTTGGTGACTAATATGGATTATTTAATTCCTGTTCTTGATTGGCAGTGAGAGTGCCTGTTTTCTTTCATTATTTTACATACTGTTTCTTCATTTGTAGCAGTGAGAGTGCTGCATTTCGTGTCAAAGGTTGGATGCTAGGGGATGGTGAGAGACCCCCTGCCTATTTCAAACTTTTTCCGGGACCATAAAGTGTCTCTATGGACATATTAAATCAATTACTTTAATTAGGACAGATATGTTGCTGAACATTATTCTATCAAAAATTCGACCCTCTACTGCTGGTTTTCAGACGTTTATTTTGTTAGTTTTGTTTTAGTTTTTCTTTAGTTATTTTATTTTTTGTGTCATGTTTATGGAGGGTAGGGGGCAGTGGTGTTGTTTGAGTATTTAAGGATTTAACATTGATTGTACAGGAGTAGATGTGATTATTTGAGTGAGTTGAGTGATAGTTTTTAGCTACTGCTTGATGTAGAATATGCAGGATGTGTTGGCAGAGGGCTTTGACGGGTGGGTATTACTCTCCCACTGTGCTCCGGGCTCTTCACTCCTTTGATTGCCCCCTGCTACCAGCTGAGGTTTATAGGCATTGCTGCACCTTGGGGACTGCGAGGAGGTATCAGAGGGGTGGGGGTGGGGGCTCAGGCAGGGGAGAGGAGTGGGGGGGACGAATTGGAGTGGTGGTGTCAAGAAGATGCCTTGGGGAAAAATGGGCCCAGAAAAGGGATCCACCCTGCTTGGTGCCCATACCCAAGAGCTCCACTTTTAGTGGGCAGGTAGCTCGGTCAACCTCGACTACTCATCCAACCCGGACGGAGCTATGGAATGCCAGGTCAATTCAAAACAAGACAGCAGTAATTGATGATTTGGTTGGGTCATCCGACCTGGCTAGCATCACCGAGACCTTACTAGATGAGGATGCTGGCCCCATTTTGGAGTTAGCTGTTCACGCTGGGTACTCGGTGATATACCACCGGGGGTTGGATCATGGGGGGGGGTAACCATCTGTATCAAGAGGGAGCTGGGCCTGGTAGATGTGACAGTTGGGGTCACTAGATCCTTTGAATGTATCATGGGTGTAGGTGTGGGTTGTAGGATACTTCTCATTTACCATCCACCGGGGAGTGAGAAGGAGTTCCTGCAGGAGGTCATGGACTTCATCGCTGAGATGGAATTGGAGGCCCCCAGGTGGTTGGGACTGGGGGACTTTAATGCCTGGGTGGACGATGAACTTTTGAAATTTGGACAAGACTTTCTCCAATTGATGGTTTTGTTGGGTCTCACACAGGTGATTACCTCTGCAACACACATACAAGATCATTCATTGGATCTGGTGTTCCTGCAGGGGATGGAGATCTCTGATGTGGTGGTGAAACCTGTTGGATGGTCTGATCACCGCACTATTGGATTCAACTTTGTGGACCCCCCCAAATAGACCTGCCCCTGCTGAGATGGTCTGGTACCACCCTTTACAGGGAGTAACCCCAGATGATCTGATGGTGATTCTGGACCTATCAGGTAGTGCAAATGTTAGCATGGATCCAGAGATTCTGCTGTGAGCCTATAATAAGGCAGTGGGAGAAGCCCTGGATGCCATTGCTCCAGTCCATGTTTGCCCACTTATCTTGTGCCCTTGGTCCCCATGGTCTGATGGGACCTTGAGGGAGCTGAGGAGAATGGGTAGAAGGTTGGAGAGCTGCTGGCGGAAATCAGGTCTGAATGAGGACAAACTTAGACTGATATTCTATTATAAGGTATATCAATCTGTGGTCTCCTGTAAGAAGACAGAATTCCTGTCCGGGGAGATTGCAGCTGCGCGAAATCAACCAGCCCAGCTCTTTCATACTGTAGACTGGCTGTGCAAGTCAGCCTGTCTCCAGAACCGGAGAGCTTTTTCACAGGAGAAGTGTGAGGAGTTTGCTTCATTTTTCGCTAATAAGATTGTGACCATCAAATCGGAGATCTGTGCAGCTCACTTCAGTGGGCAGAGCGGAGATCGGTGCAAGACCACTAGCACCCAGTTGGTCTGGTAGGACTTTGCTCAGTTGGTGATTGATGATGTCATGAAGATGGTCCACGACTTGTGACCGACTTACTGTAGTTTGATTACAGGTCCGATGTGCCTCCTAGTGGGGTGCATGGAGGCAACAGGACCAGTCCTTGCTGAGATAGTTAGGTGTTCATTAGAGACCGGGGTGTTTCCAAACATTCTGAAGGATGCGGTGATTCATCCCCTCCTGAAAAAATCTTCTCTGGACCCTGACTGTCTCGCAAACTACAGGTCTGTCTCTAACCTGCCTTTTGTAGGTAAGGTTATTGAGAAGGCAGTCACGTTGCACCATGAGGGTCATCTGATCACCCACAATACATACAGTCCTCTCCAGTCCAATTTCAGGAAAAGACATAGTACTGAGACAGAGCTGGTCTGGGTACTTAATGATCTTCTGATAGCGAGGGATCGGAGGAGCCATTCCATCTTGGTCCTCCTTGATCTCTCTGCAGCATTTGACACTGTGGATCATAGAATGTTGCTAGAGTGCCTATGGCTTTTCTGTGGGCTGAGTGGCACAGTCCTGAAATGGTTCCATTCATTCTTCACTGGCAGAACACAGAGAGTGGAGTCCAGGGTGTTTTTCTCGGCCCCTCTCCCCTTGCCGTGTGGGGTGCTGCAGGGCTCTGTGCTTTCCTCCATGTTGTTCACGGTGTATATGCTGCCATTGGGAGGCATTATTAGGTGGTACGGGTTGAGTTTTCACTGTTATGCAGATGATACTCAACTGTACCTGCCCTTTGTGCCTGGACAATGTGATGCTGTTACAGTATTTAACAACTGTCTCTCTGAGATTCAGGATTGGATGAGTGCCAGCTGGCTTAGGCTGAATCTGGATAAGACTGAGGTGCTGGCTGTGGACCCGGGCCATCGGGTGGAGAGATTATCAGCTGGGCAGCCATCTGGGCTTTGGCTGGGGGGAACCAACTGATGACCTCTGACCGGGTGCAAAATCTAGGCGTCATGTTGGATAGCGGAATAACACTTAAGACTCAGGTGTTAGCCATCATCAAGTCCTCATTTTATCATCTGAGAAATGTCACCCAGATAAAGCACCTGGTACCACCTGATGACCTGCTGACATTGGTCCACACCTTGGTAACCTTGTGCTTTGATTACTGCAGTGCCCTATACCTAGGGCTACCGGGGGTGGACCTCTGCCACCGGCAGTTAGTGCAGAATGCGGCTTCCAGGTTGTTGACAGGTTTATGTAAATCTGGCCATGTCATGCCTGTGCTCCGTGCTCTGTGCTGGCTGCCAGTGTGGTGGAGGATCACCTTCAAGGTTGGATTACTAACCTATAAGGGCTTACATGGACAGGGACTGTGGTACTTGCAAAAGTTCCTTTACTCCTACCGCCCCCTTCACCCTCTCCGCTCTATCAATGAGGGATTGCTGGAGATTCCAAGGGTCTCTTTGACAATATTGGGAGCTAGGTTGTTTGCTTATGCTGCTCCAACCCTGTGGAATTCTCTACCTTGTCAGGTAAGGGAATGCCCATCCATTGAGGCCTTTAGATCTGCCTTGAAAACGTATTTATTTGAGTTAGCATATATTGATATTCAAATTCCTGCTATGTTTTTAGAAATGTGGTTCTGTTTTTATATTGTTGTTTATACTGTGTAAAATGCTATGATCTTCTGTGGAATCTTGTTCTAGAAATAAAGTTTGGAATGGATTGAATCAATATTTTGAATCTTTTATCCCACATGTGGAAGGCTCCAATCGGAGGACTTTCACCCCCTCAAATTATTTATCATCTTGCATCCCTGACTCAGACATCTGCATGGCCTGAGGCTATCAAGATCGGGGCTTTAAGACTGGATAGCCCCATCCCGCTCCCACCCAATGTAAGTGTTAGTGTGATGAAACCAACTACAAAAGAATATTCCAGTGGTTAGGAGTCTACCAAAGTCTGGATACAACCCAACTCGGGCTGGGAGATTAGGCTATGCTTTCAATGACTGTCTGCCAAGCAAATCCATGGGAGGTCAGGAGATCATGCACTCAACAATCTGCACACCGCTG
Source organism: Neoceratodus forsteri (assembly GCA_016271365.2). Taxonomy (NCBI): domain Eukaryota; kingdom Metazoa; phylum Chordata; order Ceratodontiformes; family Ceratodontidae; genus Neoceratodus; species Neoceratodus forsteri. Next base: position 349,777,696 of record CM028131.1, on the reverse strand, counting down.
CCACAGCCTGGAAATATATGCTCAGTCTGCGATTAATTCTTGTTCAAATCCGCATAGAAAATCCTTTGGCTGCGGTGGGCGGTCCCTATTTCAGCAATCTCTGGGATTTGGCATGGCTAAACAAGTTCTTTTAGTTAAGCACAGTCCAGGTAAGAGAGCGAAGTCCCTAGTGTTTAAAATGGAGGTGCCAGTGTGATTGCATCTCAGAGCAGGAAGTATGCAGCAGCTGTGCAGAAATGATCCAGTAAAGTAATAGGCTGAGAAAGAGTTCATTTGCGTACATTGTCTCTGGACGTGTCAGCTTGAAATTGACAGTTGTTTTGGCAGGACCTGTCAAACCTCTATTCCTGCGACTGCGCTCTTCATGTTGCACACTGTTTCAACGAGGAAAAAGGTGGGGAAGAAGCTCCACAGTTCAGCACTTCATGGTGGCTGTTGAGTATAAATTCCATTGCCATTTTGAGATGCCGCCTGCTGCGGTCTTCTGCTATATCCCTGTCCCATGGTGGACATTGCAACAAACTGGAGACTGTTTCTTAGCTGTCTACAAATATGCACAATAGTATGGGTGAGGTTCTTGATCTACAAAATAAATGACTGGGGAAGCAGAAAACGAAGACAGTAGGGGACAGTCAGAAATAAAGTAGTCACAATTTGGCAGTCAAGACTCAGTCCATCGAGTGAACCTTAGGTTCCACAATACTAAACAGCAGGGATCAGCATTATTAAGGGTCCAGTGAAAAATTCATTTAGCTTGTTTTCGGAATAGATGGGGAAGAACATTCGGTAGTTCCTGCCTGGCGCACTCAGCGCTTGGATATTTGTATTGGCCCCGTCCATATAAATGACCAGTCGGCCAGGAACAGCATCCAAAATTGAACTTTTGTGGCAGGCAGAGTGGCTTTGATTTATTTATAGGCCATCTGTTTCTCACTGACCGGGAGGGGGGAGATCTCATTACTAAATATGTAGAAGGGAGTGCCATTGTACATCAGAGTGCCCTTCTTCCATGCCTATTGTTGTATGTATGTTTTGTCTTGGAAATTCAGGCACTTCAGAATAATTGCTAGTGCTTTTCCTCCAGCAGGTGGTAATGTTTTAGTGACCAATGAGCTATTTCAATATGATATACTCTGCCATACTCAGGGGGACTGGCCATGTCCTGGAACAGTTTCTGAACTAAGGTTTGCATATTGCCAACTTCTGCCTTTTCCAGGATGCCCACATGCACAAGATTATTCCTCCAGCTTCTCCCCCTCTGGTCTTCTATATGGTTCTCAAGTCTGGCCATTTTCTTTTTCAGGGATTGTATCTCTTCAGAGTTTCTGACCTGTTGATCCTCCAGAGAGCTTTTTAATGGTGGCCAGCTCCCCAAAGAAGCAATCCATTTTTTGTGACAGATCTTCCCTGGCATTGGCCTATGGGGAAGAGTCAGACATCGACTCTTGTTTTTGCCGCTTAGTGAGTAGAGAGTGTGGTGGCACTGGAGGTACATCCATCTGCTGCTGCCTCAAAGTGATCATAGTCATTCAAATACTGAATTTTGGATTGTCGTGTACCTTGAAGTTTCCTCTTTCTGATAGGAACTTTTTAATCATAATTCATGAAATTTAATTCTGGTTATGCTGTGTTTTATTTGGCTGCGGTTACGGCATGTCAAAGGAGAGCTTCCAGTTACTCCGGGCACATCACATGACTCTGTTACATGGCAGGTTAATGCAGCTGCCCAGGCATTAAACACTCTCTGTTCAAGTGGGTATGTCTGGCATGTGTGTGCCCCTACAGCCCCATCCATAGCAACTGCAGAGGAGCATGGGAACACTGTCAGAGAATTACTGGACAATGCCACTTTAATCCCCTTAGGGGGCTTACTGGCAAGTGTCACCCACCCCCTGCTCAATGGGGCACCAAGCAACAAGGTCCAGACATGTTATTTATGGCATCACATGCAGTTCTTTCCCCTCCTGGGTGAGAAGCTCCCACCAAATCAGCCCGGGCACACTAACCCACACAGGCAGTTTTTTTTCCCCCTAATGGGCGGGGGTAGTTTCCCCAGCTGTGAATATCTTGTACACTGGTACAGTTCTTATCCTTCCCTACCTCTGTAAATCTCACAGAGATACACTATTTTCCCTTCCCCGATTATAAGCAGTGGAATCTTGTCATCCAATCCAGGGTCCCCTGTCAGGACTCCACTGAACAACAGGTCCAGGGCCAATGCCACCATTGAACTTCCTCCCATTTCAGCAATAGCCATTATGCTGTATGGAATTTCACCATCTTCTCTCCTGGGATTTGTGCCCTTTCACCCATCACTCTGGTTCCCTTCCTCACTCCAGATTTGCACCTTGAGCAGACTGCCTTCAGTGCATGTGAAGAGCAATGACTGGGGGCATGTGTGATCTCTGATGCATCGCCCATGCATGGTGCCCTGGGTGAAGTGGACAGCACTGGGTGGCCTCACACAGCTGCACATTACTGGGGTGAAACACACATTTTGTCCAGTACCCCTCCTCATGCCATTATGGACACAAAAACACTGCACTCCGCCTCCTCCAGGAAAACCAGGAGAACGACTGAACCACGGCGATGACCACCTTAGTAAGGTAAAAAGAAAAAACAACAGTCATCCTCTTAATGGAAGTTTTCTCCTTCAGATAGCTGCCTCAGGTACATTCAAGATGGAGGCCACTTTTTGGTGGTAGCCAGCTGAGGGGAGGTCTTTTTGATCCCACTCTTAAAGAAGATAGTGTCTACCATTCCTTGCATGCTCCCCTTCCATCCAGCTTCAGGAGAGGAGCCACCATTTGGAAAACTAGGTTGTCCTAGATACTGTACATATAAAACTAACCTGCTAAGGTGCTTCATGCATCTTACTGGGGCTATTCCTCAGATCTCATCCTTTAGGATGGGCTGCCATCTAGCTGTGTTCTAATCAGACCACAGCCACATTTTTCCTCTCCAATGAATAAGTAAGATTTAGAGAACCTAAAGAAAATCAAAGAATCCTTACTAGGCAAGAGTTCTGGACCTGTGATTTCATCCAGAAATGCCTAAAGTTTTTTTACTTGTTTTAGCTAGAAAGAAGTAAGTAGTTGTTGAGGTGTAAGGAATTTAATTATAGTCAGGGTTGGGGAAAGTGAGTTAGTTTGAGGAGGTATTGTAGTTATTTTTATTATTAAGGTCAATCCAGATACTGTCTGGCAGAGGAGTAAACTGATTTTACAAAACTGGTGCAGAGTACATGAGGCACTTTAGTGTTATTGAGCCTACCTGAAGATTCGGAGTGAAGGGAAGACCTGTAGGGTCTGGTGGCTGACTGAGTGAGACGAATCAGACAAAGTGATGGTTTCATCTACGGAGGATTCAGGGATACTTGAAATGGGAACGAACAGTTGTTTTGAGAAAATCTTGTGAAAATGGTGCTTGTTTAAAAATGTCGGGCTGGGCGTTGAGGCTGAATCAGCTTTGAGCCAGCGGCAAACTGACTTCTCAGGTGGCAGAGGATTGAACCTGGCTAGGACACCAGGGAGTGGGTGTCTGTTGACTGGAAGCGGTCCAATGCCACCTCTGGGAGCCGAATGCTCAGGACATTAGATGGAAGGATTGGGCCTGAAGAGACTGAAATTTGTATGGCCAGGAATGCTCGTTTGTGTTCTGGGACTGAAAGTACAAGCTCCTGGAGACTGCTCGTGAGTACCAGCTAATTTCACCTGGCAGTGTATAAATGATCTTGGCAAGACACTATAGTTAGTGGGCTTGAGCCGCAGCCGCATTGTCAAGTCACTAACATTGCATAGGGAACTGAGGGTTGTTGCTTACCAGCCATAACAAAGGCTCCTATAGGTTTTAACTGCAGAATAGTTGTGGTGAGAACACCATTCTGGGTTGGATTTTTTCCTTGGATACCAGTATTGAAAGTGACAGTCTCACGGTGGTGTGAACACTATATTAACAGGCCTAGAGTTCTAGACTTTGCTCTAAAGTTTAGAGTGCTTTTTATAGACATTACAGTGTATGATGAAAATACACAGAAATTACGCAGATGATATTGATCACATTGTGAATGGGACAGATTTATGACTGTAGATGGTTCACTAAGAGGGGCTACAACAGTGGTGTGGCTGAGCTGGAATACCATGAAGCTCTGGTGATCCCAAGAGAAGAATTATGGTCAGACAAGGAGAAAAGGGACCTCCCAGAATGAATTTTGCTATGACTTTCTCTAGAAATGCGTGCCAAATTTAGGGGATTGTTAGCACTAATTGGGGCATTTTAGAAAATGAACCACTTCTAGCAGAAGTCACCAAATTGAAACCAAGAATGGTCTATCACAGGGGCAAAAACTTGAGGGACAAGCTGGTGCATAGTTATCAACCTGTACCTCCCTCTGAGCAATCGACAGTCGGGGCATTGCATGAACATGATTGGAACTACAAACCCTATCCCACCCTTCTACTTTAAGAAAGTAGCTGTCCCCCTTGTTAAAAGATACATGCGAAAGGTCCTAGGAAAGTCTTGGAACAGTGGTGACTCCCTTGACTTAAAACTTATCGCTCTTACCCTGGATGAGGTTATAGCCCCTATCACAAGTATCTTCAACCTCTCCCTAAGGCTATCCTAATTCCTGCTCGTTTGAAAGTCAGTGCAAGTTATACATGTCCACAAACTGGGTGATCAGACCTCCCATACCAACTATAGACCTATTTCCATTCTCCCCCATTGTCCAAAGTGTTGGAGTGGCTAGTTGCTGATCAACTAATTGAATATCTTGAAAAATACTCTATTCAGAGCCTGCAACAGCATAGTTTCAGGAAAGAGCACAGTACCACAACTGCCTTCCTGGAATTTACTGGTTACATATATCATGCTCTTGATCAAGGGAATCTTGTGGGTGCAGCCTTCATTGACTTAATGAAGGCGTTTGACACTATCACCCACCCTCTGCTTCTGCAACAATTAACCAACACGGGCACGTCAAAAATGCTTTGGTTCAAAAACTACCTTAAAGATCAAACTCAGTATGCAAAGATCTCCAATGTCTTCTCTGACCAATGGAATGTCCGCTCTAGTGTGCCACAAGGTTCCATCCTTGGCCCTCTACTCTTTAGTATTTTTGTAAACAACCTTCCCCTTCATTGCCGCCAGTGCATATTGTTATACGCCGATGATGCTGTCATTTACTCTAGTCAACCTAACCTCGCTGTACTTGAGGATCATCTTCAAAGTGGCTTTGATGATGTCAAAATCTGGTTCTCGAATCAAAAGCTTATGATGAATTACAAAAAAAAACTAAAGTCATATTGTTTAGCTCCACAAGAAACAAATTTAAAGCTCATGCACTCAATATAAAAAATCAACAAGGTGCCCCCCCCTTGACGTAGTGGAACAATTCAAGTATTTAGGGGTTATACTGGACAAGCACCTCTCCTTCTCACATCATACTGAAGCTGTAGCAAAGGCGATAAATATAAAAATTGGCCTTCTGTATCACATAAAACTTAATCTAACCCCTGAAGTCCTCAAACTGGTGGTGCATAGCTCCATCCTCTCAGCCATTGATTATGGTCTCGTAATCTATGGATCAGCTGTTAACACCTTGCTTCGCAGAATAACTGTCGCACTAAATAAAGCCTGCAAATTAAATACAGGGTCTGATTGCTTTACTCACACCTGTGATCTATACAAACAGACAGGCTGGCTGCAACTGAAAATTGGATTAAATATCAGACCCTCTTACTTGTCAAAAAAGCACTCCTAGGTCTCATGCCACCCAGGATGGCGGCATTGCTTACCCCGTCCCAACCCACTAAGATCACCAGATCAGCTGCTCATTAGTCTCTCCTAGTTCCGTGATGCCAGACATCTCAAGGCCAGCATTTCTTTGTCTACAGAGCTCCACAATGGTTCAACTCGCTGGACTATGAAGATTCAGCACTGCAAAAATTGGGTGCTTTCAAGACCAAGCTAAAATTGACCCTTGTGACTGACAGTTCTTGTGACCGCTTCACATGACATCTGCCCCTGGCACCCCATGGTCTGCCTAGTACTTTCTGAGACCTCGCTGCCTCTTCTGTCCTTGCTTCTCCCTATGCCCACTTCTCCCTACCCACTCTTCCTTTTTTTAGTATTTCTGCTTTTTCCCTCTCCCTTCCACCCCTCACCCTTAAAGTATGTTCCACTTGTCTTTATATGGTGTGCACCTCCCCTATCTCTCCCTCTTATGCTCTTCCCTATCCTACCTCCCCTCACAAGCCTCTCTTACTCGCAATTCATTATATGCTTCAACTCATGAATCCACCACTGTATTCAATTCCAGGTACTGGTTCTAATGTCATTTCTGCTACTGTCTATCCATCAGCTAAATTGTATATATCCTCTCATGTATTTACCAATGTATAATTTTCTGTGATATACTGTTGTTTTGTCATTTTAGTTTACAGTACTATTCCCATGTCTCTATGTTTCCCTCCCACCTCTGACGTGGAACCTTTGTAAATGAGTGCCTGTGCTCAAATGTGTTAATCTGAGATCAAAATAAATAAATAAAAAATTAAAAAAGAAGGAGACAATACAGTTATGGTATACCATTATGTGGGCGACTCAAATTGAGAGGCTCACATTTGAGTGACTCAATTTGAACGGTTGTCAGAGGACCGACTGAGAAGGAATAGCGACCGTGTAGGAGAACAGCGAAAGAGAGCGACTAGTGAGTAGTGTATGGCAAGGGAGGGTTAGCACTATAGAGTTATGGGGTGTAGTTTTGCAAGCCATTTCTGACCTGTTCCTTTGGTGTGGTGGCTAGAGCTACCACCACCAATGCTGGCAGACCTGGGTTCGGAACTGGCACGGTCTGCCATTATGCATTTTGTTTCGGGGGTGTTGTTAAAGTTATAACATTTTTTTTTTCTTTGTCCTCTTGACTGCCTTCCTCGTGTTTCTACCCTCCTGGAAATGTGCCTGCCCCCGAGTTGGTTATTTAAATTTTGGGGGGTGAGGGGGGGCAACGCATAAAACGTAAGTTTGTATCATGGCATCTACTGGTAATTATAGGCACCACTCATTGTTATTTTCCTGGTGGTAGTAGTGCACATGGCCATTTTTGGTTTTCAGCAAAGTGCACTTGCTGTAAGATAAGTCACCTTTTAATTTTCTCCATTATGACATGGAACCCAGCCAGGACATTCACATCATGTAATAACACTAAAATGTTTGATGCAAAAGATTTTTTTAGTTATACAACTGAAAATGTGGTTTACATAGCTACTTGCGAATGTGGGTCTTTTTAGGTGGGCAAGACCTCTAGGCCTCTCAAAGTATGTATTGGTGAACATTTGAGATCTGTTGCAGGTGGATACTAAAAATGCCTTATTGTGTCACCTTAGGTCAAATTTGCAGAGTGTGAATAAACATAGCTTTATATTTTGTGCTATTGAGAAAGTTTGGTTAGATGATTACGGGTGGCCATATATCCCCTGGGCCTTAATGATCATGTAGAGTTACTCCATTGTATAAAAAAAGATAAAAGATAAAATAATGTAACCATCTTACTTGCACACAGGTCCTCTGATAGCTCTTTTAGGTTTTAACAGATTTTCACTGTGTACTGCAAATTAATTAACCTTGTTATTTTTTCTTCCCAAGGTGCAGAGGATTAAATACTATATTGTACATCAGACACTGGAAATTGGAGAGAGAACTGAAGTGTTCATGACACTTGTTGTATGTGTCATATACCATATAAACAATATGAACTAAGTTTTGGCAACAGTACCTCTTTGATTCCTCTGGCTTTTATTTTAATGGGTTGTTACATGTTTGGTGATTAATTTTTTGTGATCTAGCACTTTGACACTAAGCACTTATATGTATGTTGCACTAATGAAGCACTGTCACTTTAAGAAACTTTTTGTATGTAAGAGCCTGACTTCTTGACTGGCTTATCCTCCTGTCAACACACCTTTGTGTGAAACCAGTTGAAGTTGTTTGTCTGACCTGATGCTTTGTTTGGCGGTATGCTATTTTAATATTTAATAAAGCAGACATTTAAAAAGATCCTTGAGTGATGCAGATATTTGCTGCTCCTCTGTAACACCTAAAGCCCTACAAGAAGATACTGCGGTATCTCAACATTTATGCAGACATAGCAGGGACCATCTGGGTGGACTAAGTGATCCTTTTTCTACCAACAAATGAATGTTTTTAAATATGATATCCATTTTGATTGGGTAGGACTTTGCAAACTATGATTTAAATATTGCAATAATAGATTTTTCAAGAACCTTTAAACCTCTGGTCTCAGCAAGCAGCTCCTGACCTGCAGAAACCTGAAGAAATCTTGCCTTCTTAAATTAAGTTGCTGGGCCGATTGTGTTAAAAATGTGATTTTCTAATCTTCCATCCATTGCCAATACTAAAAACTGTTGTTGGTTTGTCCTGGGGAAAATCAGAATTAATTACAAAAGCAGTTAGATTGTATAAGCAAAATATTTCCCCACTCCAACATATCCTCTAGTCTCACACCAAGTTCTTATGGTTTATTTAATTCACAAATTTATATTTTAATTTTCTGGGTTGGCAACAGAGGAATAAGATACAGTGGTAGTGTCGGTAGATGGTTCTGTTCAATGTCTATCCACACTAAATGTGCTTTGTTTAGCCATTAAAACATATGGGTTACTTGTGTAGCTAGGTAAATCAGTAGCTCTTAAAATTATTCAGGGCCACTCTCCCCTCTTCTGCTTTGATTGTAACAAGGTAATTCTTTTGATACAGGGTGTTTACTTTCTCAAATACTTTTCTGTATTGATTTATCTAGATTAGACCAAAATCTTTTAGGTAATGGTAGTATGCAATGGGTAATATTTTAAATAGAAACAGGAAACAATGAAGAATATTCACTCTTATTGGGGCCTATGCACTAATGTGCATAAACAGCGCACATAAGTGTCATAGTGGCAGCACGCAGCTATGCATCACGCAGGCATGGAGAGTTATACGCAGTGCATTAACATGCACGTAGGTCACACAGATGCAGGGGTGTGGTAATCTGAGGTGCACAGGGCTGCACATAGCAGGCAGCAGATGGGCCTGCAGACATGCCTTGTGACCCTCCCCATTTATGGGCACCCCCTGCCCTGTGTGCAAATGTGGAAGTGAATAGCACTATGAAGAACATGAAAAATGCCCCGACTGAGGGGGGGAGTAGATGCGCGCCCATGGCACTCAGGCTGCCACTGAAGACCAATGGGACCAGTCGTGGTCACTCATGATTCATGGACCAGGCTGGACATGCAGTTAAGGCCATACCCATATCCATGAATTTCATTGGTGCACAGGTGGCCGCCGTGGTCCACATCCATTGGGAGAACTATGCCATCCTGTATGGGGCAGAGTCGCTAAAGGCGGTAGCTGAGACCAGCGCACAGCTGTGGCTGAACATGCAGGCAGCCATTAATGTGGCTGGGCCAGAGGCACACGCAGTAGCTGCCATCAAACATAAACTGTGTACATAGATACATAGATACATAGACAGTGTCGGCAGATAAGGGCCTATGGCCCACCTAGTCTGCCCATTTGAGCTTGTAAGTTCAGTTTGTTTTCCTAGAAGTCTGTTTCCCCATACCCCTGACCTCTAGAATTCCTTTATGTCTATCCCATGCATTCTTAAATCCGTGATTGTTTCAGCCCCCACCACTTCTCTCTGGCAGGTGTTCCACTTGTCCACCACCCATTCTGTGAAGAAATTTTTCTCATGTTTCCTCTGAATCGTCCTCCTCCAACTTCATCCCATGCCCTCTAGTCCTGAAACATCTTTTCGCTTAAAAATAGTGTTTTCCTGCACCCTGTTCCTCCTTGTAAGATACTTGTATGTCTCTATCATATCCCCTCTCTCCTCCTCTCCTCCAGGGAGTACATGTTCAGTTCCTTCAACCTGTCTTCATAGGACTTGTGATGCAACCCATGCACCATCTTTGTTGCCCTCCTCTGAACCTTCTCTACCCTGTCTATGTCCTTACGTAGGTATGGTCTCCAGAACTGTACACTGTACTCCAGGTGGGGACTCACTAGTGTCTTGTATAGCGGAATTATGACCTCCCTTTTCCTGCTGGTGATGCCCCTGCCTATACATCCCAGCATCCTATTTGCTTTACCTGATGCCTTGTCACACTGTTTCCCTACCTTGAGGTCATCAGAGATGACAACCCCAAGATCCCTTTCCTGCTTGGTGCATGCTATATCCTCACCCCCCAACTGATATATTGTGCCAGGGTTTTTGTGCCCCATTTGCATTATCTTGCACTTCTTTGCATTGAATTTCAACTGCCAAACCCTTGAACGTGTAACGTGCAATCTGCTGTCAAGTGGAAGCTGGCATCTGTCAAACATCAACAGACTGGCATGGGTGGAGGACAATCCATGCAGGGGTACAGCTTTACACCAGAAAAAAACCCAAATTAGCCCAGTGCTTCACAAGTTCTGGAAAGGGCTGCAAAGGCATGGTGTGGCACACCATTAAAATGATACAGTCAGTCAGTAGTCAATCGCCATGTACTTCGGAGGTGAAAAAGTAACAGCAATACAATTATTGTGGCAAATTAAAAGGCAAGCTTTATTTTCTGCAGCTCCAAACAGGACTACAGCAGTGCAGGTACCATTACCCAGCAGCCTCGGTGTTTCGCTTCAATCAGCTTCATCAGGAGGCTAACTGCTGGAATTAAAACACGTACCATATATAATGCAAACAGTTAGCACATCATCATTTCAAAACAAAAATTGAAAGCAATCATTCAAATTTCTCTCCAGTTCTGAGTGCAAAGTTACAATCATAGACTGTGGTATGTGAACAGGTTTTTCTGTGCATCAGCACCTACTCTAGTACTGGAACCCAACTTTGTCTTTGTCAGGCATTTCCTCATATTTAAATTGTCTGTAATGGTAAAACAGACTGGAACTGTTTCTTCCCTGATCTCCGTATCTTCATCGCTTGACTTACTCATGCTTCCTCCGTGACGTAATAGTACGTGGAGTACGTGGTGCAAATACAATAGAAGACAAAGAAAACAGTCTGTTTATATTCCGCAATGGAGTCCAGTTGCCAGAAAACTCCTGGAGCCAATAGCAGCTTAAGGTACAGTTTTAAATCTTGCTGATTAGCATTTCAATTTCATATGCTTAATCACTGAATAACTCACCTCCTTCTGCATTCTTGCGAGTCTTTTTGTCAGGGTTTTAGATGAGCTCAGATAATTGCAGCCCACATGCCTTTGAAATGGATAGCCCTTTATAGTACCTCTGTCTTGGATGTTTCCCAGCTTTGCAATTTGGCAGAGCACAGTTTATTAACATACAGTAATTGTTATAAAAAATAGTCTGCCTTATTAACAATATGTGTAACTAAAACGCTTGTACCTTTTGGAGATATAAAAAATGTAATTTTCTATGATTAAATACTTTATGGCAAAGAAACTTTTTCATTTTTTGAGGCATTTTTTGACATCCTTGTTATTCAGCAAATTTTACTTGTTTCCCTTGACCCTTTACTTTAGAGTATTATTTCATTATTTCCTTTTAATTAATTTTTTGATTTTTTTATGAATATATTAGTTTTGGGTACAAGAAACCTGTTCACATACCACAGCCTATGATTGTAACTTTGCACTCAGAACTGGAGATACATGTGTTCGATTGCTTTAAATTTTTGTTTTGAAATGATGATGTGCAAATTTTTTGCACTCTATATGGTATGTGTTTTAATCCCAGCAGTTAGCCTCCTGACGAAGCTGATTGAAGTAAAGTGCTGAGACTGTTGTGCAATGGTACCCACACTGTTGTAGCCATGTTTGGAGCTACAGAAACTAAAACTTGCCTTTGAATTTGCCACAAAATTGGATTACTGTTACTTTTTCACCTCTGGAGTGCATGATGATTCACTACTGACTGACTGTACAGCTTTACACCCATTGAGAGGATAGTGGTGGACACCCTCACCAAGGTGACCCTGCAGGGGGAGGAGAAGGGAATGGACACCTTGCTAGGTATGCATGGCAACGTGGGGGGGGGTTAGACACCACAGAGTTGCTAACCACCCTGTGCTGCACCCTATGGACCCAGAGACTGGGCACACCCCCAATGAGGAGGATGCAACCTCTGCCTAGGAAGCCTTATGGCAGGACAGTAGAACAGACAGCCTCCAGCTGGAGGATGTTTCAGGTATGTGTTGCCATAGGTGTCCCACTGTACACCCCTAGATGTACACAGCAGTGGCATGGCATATAACAAATGTATTTCTGTTCACCCTAGGTACAGTGCCATTGCCCGTGTGCATGCCAGAGAAGGGGCAGTCATTGGAGGCCACACCCCACCTGGACACAGTGGAGGACAGCTTGGTAAATGAGGAGAGGATGGACGCCCCACTGACAGCTCACAACCAACTATCCCCCTTGAAGATTCCCAGATGCAGTCCTACCTTGGGCAGCAACCCAGGGATGTCCCACATGCCACAGCCGTCACACTTGACCAGTCATATGTAGAAGGAAACACTGAATGGCCCCTCAGCAATGCCAGCCACACACAGGACACAAGCAGCCTGCACAGTGTTGGTGGTCAGTGGAGAGTTGGGGTTATGAGGTGAACGCACAAAGATACCTAGACAGTGGGGACAAGGGCCCATTGGGCCAAAGATCATGTAGGATGGGGAGAGTGGCCTCCAAGAGTATATTGCACACATGGAGCTCACAACAGAAGTGGGGTTGATGCACAGGGTGATAGACCAGATAGGGGATCTGCTGGAAAGGCTGATAGACCACATAGTGACAGGTACAGGCACACCCAATGTGACAGTCACTGAAGCCATCCACAGATCCCCGATTCACTATACACACGGCACCCACCCCATGACCCCGAGGATACAGAGGACAGTCAACCACAACTGAAGCCTGACATACTGACAAAGCTGCTGTAACTTGGAAAAGATGTACCATTAAGTGTTAAAACCCAAGATATGAGTTTTAGAACTTTTAAAATTGAGATGAGCCGGCCCGGTGGCGTAGAGGGTTGAGGCGCTGGCACCTTACCTCAACCCATGCCGGCGACCCGGGTTCGGGAACGGACTTGGGTCATCGGGGGTCAGCAGGGGGAGGATAGGATCAAGCATCTGATGGACTGCTCTCCTAACCTGGGGTAGGTTAGGGATCGTCTTCGCTCATGCAGCGGCCCCCAGTGGAGATTGTAGGCACTGCATGAAGCGACGGAATGGGGGAACAAGAAAAATAAGAAAACCACTCCAGAAGTTAGCAGGATGATGGCTGCCAGCCCCAGGCATCCCCAAAGACTCCCTGAGAGCCACGGATTACCTCAGCAGCTCCCGGGACCAAGAGAGAATAGTGTGCTGGTTCCAGCCGCCGGTGCCTTCCCACTCGGAGGAGGGGGACCCATCCGGTGCAAGGGTTATACCAGACTACCCCATGGAAGGCTGCAGATGTGAGGTAAGTGGCCTAAAGGAGTTAGTAGGGGAATGTCTGTGTCCATGGTGGCCGGAAGGAGAGGTAGCTCCAGGGCACGTAGGAGGGGATAAACAAATAATGCAAAAAAAAAAAATTGAGATGAAAAGGGCATTAAGTTTTTCTTGTCCATGTAACAGGTAAATTTCATGTTTTGTTTTTTGCATTGTCCAGGTAATAACTATTATATGTAAAAGGATAATTAATTTTATGTATTATTGATATCTATTGTAATTTATGTCATAATGTCAAACAGGTGCACCTTGTAAAGAGGACGTTTTTGGCCCTAAGGTGATTGGAGCTGTACTTCAAATGTCCTGTATAAATAAACATTTTACTACTACTACTACATACAGGCTGACTGGCAGCCCAGTGGCGGAGGCAAGGTGACAGTCAAGACATGCCACCTAGGCACACAGTCCTAAACATACAGTAGCTTGGACATCTGCAGGAAAAGAGAAAGTGATACACTCATCCCACAGCAACTGAATCACAATGGAACACAAGCACCTACATTAATATCGACCACACATAACTCCCCCATCACATGTACCACCAACATTATACTCCCCCATTACCGCTGTACATGGCCCTTGTCCACATATATCACCAGTCATGTACCTAATGGCTCAGCTCCCACTACCGCCAGGCAGAATGGCACCTAGGGAATACTATGTCATCAGCACCGTGTGACACCATCATGCTATCCTCCAATGATTAAATGACCCCTGCATGAGTCCATGGTGAGTCTTCCAGCCAGACAGTGACTTGTCACTCCTACCCTGTGTGCACCCCTCCCTGTCACCTGGTGAGACACACCCCTGTATGTTCTGTGGCATCAGTATCTGCCAACACACAGCCATGTTGTCTAGAATGGCACATGCACTAAACACTCTGCAAGCCTTCCTGGGGCAAGCAGCATCATGCCGCTGGTCAGATCCAGGAACCGGAACCTCATCTTTAGCTGCCCTATTATCTGTTCGACCACCAACTGGGTCTTCTTGTGGGCCTCATTGTATGCCGCCTCATCCTCTGTGCCCTAAGCCTGCAAGAAAGGTATCATTAGATATGGCCAAAGTGGATATCTGCCATCACGTGTACAATGGAAGAAGAATGGCATTAGTACATCACAGGGTCTATGCTTACACATCAGTGCACCTTTGTGGAGTACATGTACCCACCTAACATCAATCCATCCCTGGCATTACATGCTACAAATAGGGCACCATACTGTGAATTCTCAAATATGGAGGCATCACTGTTTTGCAGTTTATACTGTGGTATCTCTTGCAGTTCAGGTAGGCCTCCTCATCTGTAGTCCAGGGCAGGATTGCCACATGCATACAGTCTATGGCCCTCAGGACATTAGCATGCCATGCATGTCATAAAATGTATCCTTTGTGGCCTGTATATCTGCCTCTGCTGAGGAAAATGATATGTGGGTCCTGCGTATGCAGGACCAGAATGTTGGTGACCTGGTGTAGTGCCCTGCTCATGGAAGACTGACTCACACCCATGTCATCCCTTACCACCCTCTGGATTGACCCTGTAGCATAGTACGCCAGGGCAGACAGCAGCTTCATCTCCATGGACATCACCCATGACCATCATGTAATCAGGGCCAGATGGCACCAACCATGTCACACAGCCCTGTGATCATGGCATGGTCCAGACAAAGGCACTTGACACAGTGTGTGTCCCACAGGGTGAAAGACATGTGGACATGGCTTTTCCCTAAATGCTTACTCATGCTCCCTCTTTCCCTCCATCTGGAGAAGATTCAATAATAGTCATGGGCACATTCTCAGTAGCCGTGTGTTGTGGCCCTTGCTAGTGGTGCAGAGTCTGGTTGCTCACACTATTGTGCGCTGTTTTCCACTCCTGCGGCTTACAGGGTGTCATGGAGACACAGGTCAGGAAGCAAAGGAAAACCAGGAGCAGTTGCAGAATTCACCAACATACTTATTTACAGTAGTAGTAGCATAAAAAATAAACTTGTTCAGTATAACTATGCACAGTTTTCCTTCAGTCTCTGTGTCCCTTTCTCTTCTCATCTATTTTTTGCAGTTGCAGCTTAGCTCTTTTATAAGTCTTTTCAACCCCCATTCTTAGCAAGCAACCTCTTCTTGTAAGTGTTCTGTTTTTGTAAGTTTCAAGAGCTGCTAGAACACAGTGTGCTTCTCGAGGCCCCTGCAGCTTTTGCAAAAGGCTCAAAGATTTGCACTCAAGTAACCTCTAGAGTTTACAATAGCTTTCTGCAATCATCTCAAAATATAATTATATACATTTCAACAGTAACACTATATATTTTCTAAACAAAAGGGATCCCAATATCAATTACATTTCCATACAATAATTTGAACACATTTTAATATTAGCAAATATGCAAGGGAGGAAAAAACAGACAGCAAGGGAAAACTGAGAGACAGTGAGAGCCAGAGGATTGTAAGATTTCCGAAGTCTCACAGAAAAATTTGGTTGTGCAACCAGACAGACAAATAGACAGGAAAGGAAAGATCCTTGCATTTAAACACTTTCTTCATAACAAAAGGGACAGGGTCCTATTCTACCCTATCACATACACCCCCATCCTTAAGAGGAAACCTGTTTTATTAAGCAGGTTTCCAAAACCTTTATTAATTCTCTACTAACAATTGCTGCTTTCAGAAATTAAGCACATGTATATGATCAGTACTTCTATAACAGTACAGTAAACAGTACAGTTTAAACTCATACATTTGTTTTTCAACCTTCAGAATCATCAAGTCCTGATCCACATCTTGACAGAAAATCAGCATTGCTATTCTTTTTACCAGATTTGTGTATCACCGTGAATTTAAATGGCTGTAGTACCAGGTACCACCTTGGGATTCTGGAATTTTTATCTTTCATCTGGTTAAAAGCCAATAGAGAAGGTTGTAATCAGTTATTAGAGCAAAGTCATTTCCTAGTAAATAAAACTTAAGGGACTCCATGGCCCACTTTGTTGCTAGACATTCCTTTTCGCTAGTGGAGTACCTTTTCTCTCTGCTATGCAACTTCCTGCTTATGTACAGAATAGAATGTTCTGTCCCATCTATAGTTTGACTCAGTACTGCACCTAGGCCTTCCTCAGATGCATCTTTTTGTAGCAAAAATGGTTTCTCAAAGTCTAGGCTTCTTAAAATAGTGGCTGAACATAATGCAGCATTTATGGCTTGAAAAGCTTCATCACACTCTGGGGTCCATTTCACATTATTTGGGTACAATTTCCTTGTGAGTTCAGTGAGGGGAGTAGTTAACTCTGCAAAGTTGGGAACAAATCTCCAATAATAATAACCAAATAGCCCTAACAATGATTTGACATGTTTATTTGTTTTAAGTACAGGGCTGTTAGCTACAGCTTCTATTTTAGAAACCTCTGTCTTAACTTCTCCATTTCCCAACACATAGCCCTAATATCTGGTTTCCTGCATACCCAGTCCACATTTGGTAGGATTAGTAGTCAGACCTGCATTTCTGATAGCTTGGATAACTGCTCATTCCAGGTGGCTTTTCCGATCTGGAATGTGCATCATGACATCATCCAGGTACGCAGCACAATAACCAGTGTGAGGGGATAAAATTACATCCATGTACCGTTGGAATGTAGTTGGCACATCATGTAAACCAAATGGCATGGTGGTGAACTGATAGAATCCTATAGGGGTGGCAAATGCAGTTTTGTCTCTGGATTCTTTAGCTAAAGTTATTTGCAAGTAACACTTGGTGAGATCGAGGGTACTGATATACTTTGCACTCCCCAGTCTGTCGACCAAATCATCTATTCTGGGCATAGGATAACTGTCAAATTCTGACACTTGATTAAGCTTCCTAAAATCAAGGCAGATTGTAACATCCCCTACTTTTTTGTTTACAGTTACTATGGGAGATGACCAAGCACTCCTCAACTCCTCTATGATACCCAATTCTTTCATTTTTTGTATTTCCTTAACCACGTCAGCTCTTAACTGCTTTGGCAACCTATATGTCTTTTGCCTAATAGGACACGCATTGTTTGTCATTACTACATGCTCAACCACTTTTGCTCTGCCTGGTACCATGGTAAAAGTACTGTCAAATGTCTTTAGCACATTACTAATGTCTACAGTTTGTTCTGAGGTTAAGGAAACATTTACCTTTACAGCATCAACAGTTACAGTTTGTTATAGTCTATCATAAGTTACATCAATGTCTTCTTTATCAGTTTCTGGTAAAACTAGCAAGGCAGCTTTTGGCATTTTTTTCAGCCCATTTCTTGAGGAGGTCAGCATGGTATATCTTAGAAGGATTTTTCCTGTCAGGGGTCTCAATGTCGTAGTTAACAGTGCCAGTATGTCTAAGAACCTTATATGGCCCTTGCCACTTCATTAACAGTTTATTTTCTGTTGTGGGCAACAGCAGCAAAACCTTTTCGCCTGACTCGAAAACTTTTTCTTTTTACCCCATGGTCATAATATACCTTCTGCTGATTTTGGGCCTCTTCCTGATTACTATGGGCAATTTCAACATATTTTGCCAACTTCTTTCTTAGGACACACATATAAGAAGTTATAGATTGTTTCTGAGTGGGGTTATCTTCCCACGTTTCTTTTATTACATCCAGTGGCCTTCTTGGCTGCCTGCCATACAGCATTTCAAATGGTGAAAACCCTGTTGATGCCTGTGGCACTTCTCTGTAGGCAAAAAGTAGGTAAGGCAAGTATTGGCCCCAATCTTTCCCTTCCCCTTTTACAAACCTTTTTAACGTGTGTTTTAGGGTTTGGTTAAAACACTCAACAAGACCGTCTATCTGAGGGTGATAGGGGGAGATTCTTATGGCAGTGTTACCCAGTAGTCTGTACAGCTCATTAAGCAATGCAGCACCAGAATTACTACCCTGATCGGTTTAATTTCTTTAGGTGTGCCCACTCTACTGAAAATGTTGGCAAGCTCTGCTGTAACTTTTGGTGCTGTAACAGGACGCATTGGAACTGCTTCTGGGTATCGAGTAGCATAGTCGTATACTACCAGGATAAATCTAGTACCCTTTTTACTTTTGTCTAAAGAACCAATCACATCCATTGCAATTCTCTCAAAAGGCACATCTATCAAGGGTAGGGGCACCAGGGGCACCTTGTCTTTTCTAGTGACTGGGGTTACTTTCTGACACCCAACACGGGATTTACAATAGGTAGCATCATCTTCATGGATTCCAGACTAGTAAAACCTATACAGCAATAAGGCAATGGTGCGATCCCTCCCTCAGTGACCAGCCATAGGACTATCATGTGCTATCTGTAACAACGCTGTTCTATACTTCTGTGATATAACCAATTGTTTTGTCTGTTCCTGTGTCTGAGGTTTACCCAAACTCTGTACAGTGAGCCATTACATTTTTTAAACATTGGTCTATCCTGTTTTGGTTTCACCCCCAGCTGCTTGAAATAGCTGTGGAAAGAAACATTGTTAGCTTTTGTGAAAGAAAATCACAATCAGTTAACAATTTAGTTTCAACATTTTCATATTTTTACCCCATATGTCCATCAGTCATTTGCTGCCACAGTTTTTCAAGCATCGTCTTTCTTTCTTGGATTTCCTGATTTTGGAGCTGTGCTCAAACTAGTCCGAATCAAAATCACTAAAGGAAAAGTGTCCCCACAATCTGAAATTTTCTTTGCCCTAGCTCTTGTCACCACAGCTGCTGAAACATCAGGATTTACTCCTTCTTTGATCAACTCAGTAAATCCTGGGAAGTCATTTCCAATAATCACAGGTACAGGTAACATAGGTACTACCCCACTTTCATTTGGTGCGACACACTCTTAATGGTCAGAGTCACTTGGGTGGTGGGATAGTATCGAATGTCCCCATGGATGCAGATGACACCAGTACCTGGTTTCTTTGTACAGTATTTTCCCAGCACTTTAACATGCACCAGGGTCTGTGTGCTTCCCGAATCAATGAGCCCTTCACAGTCTTATCCCCCACCTTCATATCTGTTAAGTACCTGCCTCAATTTGCCAAGGACAAATCTGCTCCAGTGCCACTCTTCTTACTATGGCAGTTTCTTGCAAAGTGGCTTGGCTTATTACAGTTATAGCAGATAACGTCTTTGGGCACAGATTTGTTACCCCCACCAGAGTTCTTATCAGGCTTGGAGTTTAAATGGGAAAAAGAGTGTCTTACTGGTGCTTGGCTGTTACCTCACTGCTGTGGCATCTGTCTGGATATTCGGTAGTCCTCAGCCAAAGAAACAGCCTTTCCCACACTCCTGGTCAGTATTCCTTTACCCAGATCTGTACATATGTAGGCAAGATGTTGATGAATTACTCCATGGAAAATGTGTCAATGATCTGTGGGACTGTTTTACTCTCTGGTTGGATACATTTTATCAGGCGTTCTCTGAGTCAGGTGAAGGCTTCTCAAGGATTATTGACAGAGTTGTGCATCAGAGATCGAAATCTCTGCCTGTATGTCTCTCCGGAGATGTCATACCTTTGCAGGATTTCACTTTTCACCAGGTCATAGTTTTCTGACTGTGCAGTGTCCATTTGCTGTAGGCAAGCTGGGCTTTCCCTGTCAGGTAGGGTACCAGTCGCATTGTTCATTGCTACTTTTGCCATTGGCAGGCTGTGGCAAATCTTTCAAAAGTTGTCAGGTATGCCTCGATATCATCCAAGGGACACAACTTTGTAAGTTTAATGGCTTTTAAATTGCTTGCATTTTGTTGCTCATCTGGGTCTCTGCTGGATCTTCTGCCTTTGATAGCTTGCAAGGCATACAGCCATTGCTGCTGCTGTCACTGCATTTATTCTCTCATCTGTGCTTCCAAATGTTGAATCTCTTTTTCTCTCTGCTTCTTCATCTCTTTTTGTTGTATAGCCCACCATTTGAAAAAGTCCATCAGGCTTTTAGGTTCTGTCACTGCCTGTTCTTCTTCCATAACTTGTGCTGGCTGTACAATCTCAGACTTGGACTTCTGTCTCTGCTAATTTGGCTGCCATTCTCCTGGTAACCACTCCTGGGCTTGCTGTTGCCAAATCCATACCTTCCTCTCTGCTTCCCTGGTACTAGGTCTAGTACCCACGCACAAAACTCCTGTCTTAGGGTATGCATGGCATAAATCCCACTTAGGCTGACACCATCTGTTGTCGAGGCACAGGTCAGGAAGCATAGGAAAACCAGGAGTAGTTATAGAATTCACCAAAATATTTATTTACAGTAGCAGTAATATAAAATATAAAATTGTTCAGTATAACTATGTAATAGTTATTACATAGTTAAAAATAAAATACAGTTTTCCTTCAGTCTCTGTGTTCCTTTCTCTTCCCATCTTTTTTTTGCAGTTGCAGCTTAGCTCTTTTATAAATCTTTTCAACCCCCATTCTTAGCAAGCATCCTGTTCTTGTAAGTGTTTTGTTCTTGAAAATTTCAGGAGCTGATAGAACACAGCGTGCTTCTTGAGGCTCCTACAGCTTTTGCAAAAGGCTCAAAGATTTGCACTCAAGTAACCTCTAGAGTTTACAATAGCTTTCTGCAATCATCTCAAAATATAATCATATACATTTCAACAGTAACGCTATATATTTTTTAAACAAAAAGGATCCCAATATCAGTTACCTTTCCATACAATGATTTGAACATATTTTTATAATAGCAGATATGTAAGGGAGAAAAAAACAGACAGCAAGGGAAAATTGAGAGACAGTGAGAGCCAAAGGATTATGAGATTTCTGAAGTCTCACAGGAAAACTTGGTTGTGCAACCTGACAGACAAATAGACAGGAAAGGAAAGATCCTTGCATTTAAACACTTTCTCCATAATAAATGGGACAGTGTCCTATTCCACCCTGTCACACAGGGCTTCTGCACAGTGGTTCCTTTCTTACCTGCTTACCATTAAAGGGGCTTGTACATAGTGTGCCTGTGGGGTGACGTTCTTTACGGCAGTGTTGCAAGGCCATACCTTGACAGATACTGTGATGGCGAAGATGTCGGTGACAGCAAGCACTGTAGGAAGGGCTTGTATATACCCATGGAAGCTGTGGGGGGTATCCCAGCTCGGTACCCAAGAGTCACTGGAGAGGAGACCAATTTGGGAGGTGAAGGAGCCAGGAGAGATATGTATGCAACTGGTCAGGGGCAAGGGAGTGTTCATGCCATGTGTGCTGTTTACTGTGCAACTGATGATGTTCCACATAGTGTGTATCATACTGTGGGAGGCTGGACAGAATAGTCCTTCCTCGAGCCCCTGGATCAACCTGATGGGGTGACAGCACATGTGGTAGCACAATAATCACATTGGGAGCTGCTTGTTATTATTGATTGTCCTGGTGGATGAGCACACAAGATGCATTTTACAAGGATAACATTGGGGGCTATTTGGCTCTTGCTGAGCCATCCATGGTACATGCAGTGGGGGGGTGGTTAGGGCTTGTGTGCCCGCTGAGTGTAGTGGCCACAATGGACGTGCATCCCACTCATGAGTGTCCCCTGTACTCCTATTGTTCCAGGGTTATCATGCTCCACTGTGCTACCTCGTGCTGGTTGAGTGAGGATACTCAGACACAATGCCCATGGGATGGAGTGAGGACTGAAAGGAGGATGGCAACAACTGACCAACTGTCCATGCCCCTAGTCCACAGATGTGGCCTCCACGCTTCCCTGTGTGGCTAGCATTGTTAAATTTGTATATTTGACCAGCCCATCAGTGCAGCAGTAGAGCTACCACTGAGACGCTGGCAGCCTGGATTAGGGAATGAGCCTGCGTCGTAAGGGATTCGCTGGGGGAGGAGGATCAAGTGTCCCACTAGGATGCTCTCCTCCTCTGGGGGGGTTCATGCTGTCCCAATATCGCCACCTGTGGATGTATGGATGGTGACCTGGGATTTGCGGTGTAGGGAGGGGAGGACATCATAAGGTGCTTGGTTGTAATGTGTGGAAGCACATCATCAGTCTGTACTTCTGTCCTACTTGCCGGCATCCTCAAGGGCTGGGTTTGGGAGCAACTTAAATGAAAAAGCCGCCATGGCTGTGCTACATGATGATCCCCAGTTAGAAGGCAGACTGATCTCAGATGGTGGGTATACCCGCCACCCAGTCGCCAGTGTGGGAGCCCAAAAACAGAAATTGCAAAATATATGTATATTTGCATGTGTTCTGTCGGGTGATGGGTGTCTGTGTTTTGTAATATCATGCTGTGCCTTTATTAAACATTTATTTATGGCATATGTCCCATGTCTGTGTCATTATTCTGGATAGCGGGTGCATTCTGCTGTTTGTGACCACAGTGGCCATAGGTCAGGGTGACAGGTTGACTGCTTTGTGCAGCCTGCAGTTGCATACCTCTATGCTCCATACCCATGTGGCCTTGCCCTACATGTGTCTGTGATATATGCACATATGCGTGCTCATTGTGTGCCATTCATTGTAAGCTACTTGTTAGTGCTTAGGCCACAATGTCTCTACTTGTACACCCAGAGACCAGCTGAGCAAAGACCAACTTGTAAAAAAAGTCCTTTTGCATCTTTCTTTTTTTTTTAACCTTGTGTTTATATTCCTTATCTGCCTCCTCCCTCCACTCTCTCTGATGTCCTCTGTGGACCCCCCCCAGACCCCATCGTGATCTGCCCCTAGAGCGCCTCGTCCACACACACTCCCCTGAAGACCCCCGGTATACCCCCTGCGTAAGGGTAGTGAAGGTATCCCCGGCGCTTACCTCTCTCCAAATCAGCACTCTGTATGTGTACGTGTATCTGACACAGCGGAGTCTGCCCGGTGAGCCCCGGAGATGTCCAATGATGGCGTCTTCACCTAGGAGGGAGTGAGGTGTTTTTTGCTGATTCCTTCCCCCCTGACATCGGTGTGCAATGAGGAGCTATGAGCTAGGAGGCACGCTGAGATGTACCTCCTGCTCTGCCCCTCTGCCGACCATCACCCAATCTGCTTGCTGCTGTTCCACCTACTGCGCCATCCACCCGGGCTCCCCCAGGTGGCAGCATTGCAGCAGGAGCCTGCAGTTACCCCCCACAGAGAAGGACAGCTGCCGTCGGGCGCTCTATCCTTCTCCACCCCGGACGACCCCCGACGACCCATGCTCATTTCTGAACCCAGGTCGCCGGCATGGTGTGAGGTGTGGCATCCAGTGCCTCAACCCACAGCGTCACCGGTCCGGCTTCTCTTGCATCTTTCTCAAGAGGGTTAAGTATACTGTTTACCAGTTGGGAACGGTCCTTCTCAAATATGTAAACCCAAATATTTGAGCACTCTTTAGCCATTATCAGCAATTGGTGGGGGTGGCATTTAAGTTTTCAACAGCCCTTTATAGATTTATAGTGTGTCACATATCTTCCTGTTGTCCTCAGTATTCTAAATCTTTCTTCCTTAAACTTACTTACCATTTGAGTAGAAAGATAATAAATACATTAGTCTATAGAATTTTCTGGGCTTTATTTTGCAACAATATATTTCTTTTCTCCCATTGCCCCCTCTTAAGGTTTAAACTTGTCAGTTATAACAACAAGTACAACTTAATGTGTGTGCATGCGCGTGCATGCGTGCGTGTGTGCATGTGTGTATGTGCATGCAAACTCACTCATTGCCCTTCTCCATTACCTACAGTAGACAACAGTCATAATCCACCTAATCAAAATAAAAATAATGGAAGAAAAAAAAACTTAGGAGTGGTGAATGCCAAGAGTCAATAATATTCCAGTTCTTGGCTTTTTTGAAATATACGATTGACATAATTGTCAGCTATAGTAGCAGCAGCCATAGTAGCCTAAACATAGATGCTAGATTGACCTTTTCTAATGTAAATCAGTTCTCCTTTGAATAATTTCTAAATCAAATGGACAGTACAATTACTGAATAATGTTTACTCTTTATTTATGCCAAAAATACTTAATATTCAATTGTAATAAGTTTAAGAAGTTCTGTCTGCTGATAGTAATTTGGATTTTACCGGTTACTGCCACTCTTACTTCTACTGTCAAATTGCTAGCACCCTACCTGGGTGGACTGTGTCTTAATGTTAGTGGGTCAGTGACTTACCTGTTTAGTTTGCCAATTGCTGTTACCCTCCTTCTCTGCAAACCCTTGCAATAACCATGCTGCTTCCCTGCTTAACCACAGTATTGTTACCTGAACCTAAAGAGGCCTCTGAGGCAAGGGAGATAGTCTCCCTTGGTCCCACGTTGATGCCAAAGTCTACTGATCTCCCTGAACAACCCTACAGTATCCAAGTCCCCCAGCCATATGCCCCCACATGGGACACCTAACCCTTGTGGCATGTGCAGAGTGCTACAAGATCTTTCAATAGGGCCATATCTCCAGGGCCACACCCCTGCTCCTCCTTCCTAGGAGAAAAACCCTGGAGACTGAAGCACTATCTTAGAGCCTCTAGGGGTCTTACAATAATGCTACTGCTATTGTTTGGCAATGTCTATCCCTACCCAGGCCCTGCTGGTAGCTCTGGGCCTGATAATCACAGCCAAGGGCTACTGAACATAGTCTCTCTAAATATAGGTAATCTCCTGCCTAAATCTGCCCAATTTGAAGCCTGGGTTGAGTTTGTACAACCAAATGTTATATGCCTAACTGAAACGTGGGTTAGTCCATACATACCTGATGCCACTATCATATGTCAAGTTTCAATTCTTCAGGGAGGACAGAATAAGTGGGGTTGGGGCTACCCTTTCTACCTCAGATAAGACATTCAAGTCTCCAAAATTATAATCAACGACCTAACCAGGGACTTTGAATGCATAGCAATAAAGCTACCAATAGGACAAGAGCACAAATCTCTTCTCAACCTGTCTGTATATATTCCACATGGTAAATAGAATTAGAGAATAGAATCTCTAACTTGGTACTTCCAGCATCTAAATCAGAACTGAGAATACACTGTTAGTGGTGACTTTAATATTAATTGGAATGCTAAGTCAAACACAGGTCATAGAAATAAGATGTCCAGTATATTTCTGACACAAATGGTCACTGATCACACCAGGACCAATTTTAAAACAGGCACTACGGTGTTACATGACTGGGTACTTGTTATACACCCAGACAGGGTTAAACTTGCAAAAGTTCTACCAGATACCCTAAGTAACCATTCCTTAGTGCAATGTCTATGGAGAGTTAAACAACCCATGCTACCCCCATCACTATCAGCTGGGTCCTAAACAAAAAACATGCCTGAATTCAAATTTCACTTTGCCAAAATTGATTGGAGCTTCCTGGATGCCATTCCCAGTATGAGTTATGCACTAGAAATTTTTGCTACTGACTTCACATGTCTCTGTGATAAATCTGCACCCTTTAAAAAATGCAAGGCAAGAGGTACACTGTCTGGATGGATCACCCCAGAACTTCTTGCCTGCATGACAGAGTGGACAATCTGTGGGCACTGGTCAAGGAAGAAGGGCCCCCAGTTCACCTACAAAGATACAAAGAAGTCCACAATAAGTGCACCAGTATGATTAGAAAGGCTAAACCTGACTTCTGCAAATACCAGCAGACCCAGGACTGGAGCAATGGCACAAGATTCTAGGACAATAACTCTAAGCTCTTTGATAAGGGAGATAAAAGTTCAACTAAAATGCTCTTGGTCAAGCATTGAGAGGCCCCTGATCCTACCAAAACTGCCAACTATTTCAGTTTAGCCTTTATTGACCTATGTTCTGTCATCCCCACTAAGCATGCCCAGACACCCTGTGGGTGATCAGGTCCTACAGCCTCCCGGATGTTGGACCCTAAATCAGGATACCCTAAATTCTACTTTAAGGCTATGTCAGTAAACAACACCTTGAAATATATCAGTAGGGTGACTGGCAAAACTTTAGTTGGGAAGTGATTCACTTGAGATGAAATTACTTGCACTGGCCATAGAGGCAAGGCAAAGCAACTTTTATTTATATGGCACCCCTTCCCGGAGGCTCTGGGCACCTAACAATACAACAATACGAATAACAATAATAAAAACAGGAAATAAATAAAGAATAAAATTCAGATCACAATTTTATAAAAGATATCTGTAAGCTGCAACTCATACGGTCGGGCAGGAGCAGTTAGTCCAGGTAGGCCAGGCGGAAGAGGTGGGCCTTGAGCCTCAGTTTGAACACCCTGATTGAAGGGGCCTCCTAGACTGCAGGTGATGGTGAGTTCCACAGGGTCAGCCCAGTGACATTAAATGCTTGATCGCCCAATGTCTTGAGCCGAACCCTGGGAACATCTAGGAGGCCCCCTTGAATAGGAGTGGAGGGAGCAGACAGAAGTAACACATGTTAGGAGCTCTGACAGGTAGCCAGGACCCAGTCCATATAGGGCCTTAAAGGTGAGCACACCCACCTTGAAAAGGACCCTCCACCTGGCAGGCAGCCAGTGCAGGGGGGGACTAGACCTGTGCTGCTGCGTTCTGCACCAGCTGCAGCCTGTGGAGGGTCCCTCCCATGACCCCGGAGTATAGAGAGTTGCAATAGTTGAGCTTAGAGGTAAAGAAAGCATGCACTAAAGTTGGCAGCTCTTTGGGTGGAATGAGGGGCTTGATCCTGGCGATGTTCTTCAAGTGGAAAAAAAACACTTCTGACTATAGATGATACCCGATCTTCAAAGGTCAGTCTGCTGTCCAGAATCACACCAAGATTGCACACCCTCAGGGAAGCCACCAATGGAGCAGACCCCAGAAAAAGATCTGGGTTTGCTCCAGGCAATGACCCATCATGCCTGCGACCTGGCTAGACCAGCAGTACCTCTGTCTTATCTGGATTAAGTCGCAGCCGGCTGGAAGACATCCAGTCACTGATTTTAGCCAGACAGGTGCTAAGCATGTCAACAACATCAGATGTTCTGGGTGCAAATGACAGATACAGCTGGATATCATCTGCATAGCAGTGAAACTCCACACTGAACTGCCGAATGATCTCACCCAGGGGAAGCATGTACACTGTGAACAACATCGTCGACAAGATCAAGTTCTGTGGAACTCCACATGACAGGGGCATTGGGGAGGAGGAGAAATACCCCATTGCCACACGCTGCACCCTAACAAAGAGATAGGACTCAAATCACTTGATGACAATACCAGCAAGTTCACCATACTCGCAGAGCTGCTGGAGAAGCACAAAGTGATCCACAGTGTCAAAAGCTGAAGAGAGACTGAGAAGCACAAAAATGTACTTGTCTCCGCTATCTCTAGCCTTAAGCAGATCATTATGCACCCTAACTAATGCTGTTTCCATGCTGTGTCTGTCCCGAATACCCAATTGAAATGGCTCATAGATGTCAAAGGACACGAGGCACTCCTCGAGCTGTTGTGCCACCTGTTTCTCAACAACTTTGCTCGAGAATGACAGGTTAGAGATGGGATGGTAATTCACCAGGACGTCTAGGTCGAGGGAAGATTTCTTAAGGAAGGGTCTCACCAGTGCTTCTTTCAAAGCTTTTGGGAAAAACCCCTCTACCATCGAACACCTGGCAATCCTGGTGAACACCGGGCCAACAGACCGTGCACATATCATTAAGAAAATGTTGGGGCTGGGTCCAATTCACAGTAGGTGTGCTTCAGCTTTAAGATCATCTCAGTGACCTCCGACACCTCCACTGGCCTAAACTCCTCCCAGATCAGCGGAGTGCTTCCATTCCTCCCGGTCCAACCACCGCAAGGCATCGATGACCTCACTGATGGAATCCTCAACCTGATAGCTGACACTCTGTCAGAGAAAAACAGAGCAAACTCTTCACATAAAGTGGATGAAAAAGGCTTTCTCAGCTGCAGACAGGCAGGGTGAAGTCTCCTATCTACAGTCCAAAAAAGCTGAGCAGGTCTGTTTTTCCCGGCTGCAATTTCTCTGTACAGTAATTCTGCCTTCTTACAGGAAATTGCCTTCTGGTACTCACAATAGTGAGCACGCAGGACCAGTTTGTCGGCCTCCAACTGGGCCTTCTGCTAGCAATGTTACAACTTCCGACCCTTGACCTTCATGGCCTTGAGATCCCCATCAAACCAAGGGGATCTCAGGTGAGAAGATCTGGGTCATATATGAACTGCAGTGAGGGCATCCAGTGCCTTGGATAGCACCCTGCTATAGGTGGCAACCGCCTCACCGGCACCAATTGCACAGGCTGCATCCGCTCTAGATAGGTCAGCTAATGCCAATAATCCCTCAGGGCACTAGCCCCTTAAAGGTAGCTGACCATCTCTACAGGTGAGGGTTTCCAGGGGGGCCCTAAACGTGAACCTCATGGTACAGTGATCAGACCACAGGACGTGATCAGTCTTGAGGCTATCAATCTCAAGACCCAGCCGGAACACCAGATTGAGTGTGTGACCTTGCTGGTGGGTCGCAGAAGTAACCACTTGTGCCAGACCCAGTGATGACATCAACTGTAGGAGGTTGTAACTGAAATGCGAGGATTCATCAATGACCCAGGCATTGAAGTCCCCCAGGATTAAACACCTGGGGGACTCCAACACCTAGTTGACAATGAAGTCCGCTACTTCCTGCAGAAATTCTCCCCCCGATCCAGGGGGTCAGTAAATGAGGAGAATCCTGCTGCCTGCACCTGGACCCCTACGCATGACGACACACTCAAAAGATCTGGTATTGCCAGCCGGATGCACCGTGAAGTTCAGGCTGGATCTAAAAATGATGGCCACTCCCCCACCCCTGCAATCCTTCCTCAAGCAGTGCGCTATGGATTACTCTGTGGGGACAGCTGCATCTAGAACCAGGCCAGCATCATGCCCCAGCCAGGTCTCCATGATGCAAGCCAGATCAACAGAGGAAATCAAGTCTGCAAAAATAGTGGTCTTGTTCCTTTTTGACCTGGCACTGCAAAGCACTGCTCAAAGAGGATTAGAGGGTACAGCTGGTCCTCTGGCTACCCACCCACTCAGTACAGTGGGGCCCCTGGGTACAGAGACCAAACACATCTGGCCTCTCTCAAGGCTCCGTTTGAACCCATTGCATCTCCTGTACCTATCAACCTCAGTACCACTCACCTTCTCAACCCCAACTGCCTTCTGCCATTTATGACCCACCCTCCACCTCATAATCTCGACTTCCAGTGCCTTGCTGCGGTGGAAGAAACTGGGAGGTCAGAAAAGGGTGGAGGTCACGTAGCAGTGAGGCAGTGTAGGTGATTCACATCGGGCCCTGGTCCCAACACATCTCCACCTGACTCTCCCACCCTGACCGAAGAGAAGTCTCTGGTTTTCCTGACCTTATTGCAGCAAAATAATAAAGTTCAACTGCCCCACTCATGCCCTCATTCACTCTATTATACAATCTCTTACTAACTTCCACACACTCCAGTCACCCACACCCTAATCAAACCCACCACCCCTCAATTACTTTATACTAACCCTCCCACCAACAAAAAACATCACCCCCCAAACAAAATTCCAAAACTGAAAAATCAGCAAGCTTGCTTCAGGAGGAAAAATCAGAGTGCAAAATACAGAGTTTATAAGTACTCCACTAGTGCCAAGTCCAAAATAAGTTAACAGTTTAATATGAATATGTTTTAGCATTCCCAAAATCCAGCAGTTTCCAAAGCAGAGTAATAGTGAACGTTCTCACCAGCCAGAGTATACCCATTATACTGTAATGGGTATACTGGCTGAAAAGGTTATGGACAGATTGTGGCGGAGTTAGGCTACACCCTTGGCTGTGACTGATGGACCACTTTTCTATCTCCTTATTTCCTAGCTGGCAAAACTTCTGTTGTGCAACAATTAACGCTTTTCTCTTTGCTTTTCTTCTTTTTCCCCCTACCCTAGGTTGGCCACCTAGCGAAGCTCTTTACTATCCCTATTAAACTTCCTGCTAGTTCTCGCTTTCCATTCTTTTTCCATTTCCATCCATTCAGTCTCTGGAATGATGCCAAACACCTGGAGTGGTGTTGTGTAAAGTATGCAAGTGCATTTTGTGTACAAAAAAAAAACATGAAGGCTATTTTAAATAGGAATACGTACAGTTAATAAAGTCTTTTTAAATAAAAGGATTCAGAAGCCATACAAAACAATAATAAATTCAATGATAAATACAGTTAAAACTTATAAGAAATCCTTAAGGTATTTTCATAAATTTGCACTATAAACCTGTTACTATATAAGGTTCTGTGGAGATATACACTGTACCTTTAACTGAACCAGAAAGTCCCCTGAAACAAAAAAACATTGGTTTTGAAACAACATGTTCAGACATGAAACAATATGTATATATAACATTTTATATATTTATATTTGTGTATATATATATATATAAATATATGACAAAGAACCTCTGTGTGCAAACACTGAGGCAAAGGTTACCCAGATCAAACTAGATCAAAGGCATTTTGTAAGGTTGATTTATATATATATATATATATATATATATATATATATAATCAACCTTACAAATGCCTTTGATCTGGTCAACTGTAACCTCCTACACAGAAAACGCATTGGCCTGTGTCTTTCCTAAAACATAGTAGAATGATTTCACAGTTACCTTATGAATCACACTCAGAGTGTGAAGATCAATGGCTCCATGTCAGACATGGGGAAGGGGGGTGGTATCTATTGGTGTCCCCCAGGGCTCCATCTTGGGCCCAGTCCTATTTGGCCTCATAAACAAATTGCCTGATGCTTGTCAAACAGCCAGTGTTCCCCTCTATGCTGATGATGTTATCATTTACTCTAGAAATCCTGACCCTGATAGTCTCACTACCGCTCTCTGAAGTAACTTCAAGACTTTGGAAAGCTTGTTGTCCCCCAATAAACTGGTCTTAAATTACAAAAGGAAACAAAGACCATGCTCTTCTCTAGCCTCTCTCAAAAGAGGAAAGTTCCACTCTTTGTCATCTGGAATGACCTAGGACAAAATCTAGGACAGGTGGAGACCTTTAAATTCCTTGATGTAACCCTGGATGATACCACATCATTCATTCCCCCCGGTGGCACTCTGTTGACCATAGTCAACAGAAGAATGGGTGCTCTGGAGGCAGTATAGCATAGTTGTTAAGGGAACTGAGCTGCAAGCCTGGAGACCTGGGTTTGAATCCCATCAGCCCCCACTTGCATACTGTGTGACCCTGAGCAAGTCACTTAACTTCCTTGTGCTCTGAGGTCACACCTGGAAACAAGCTCCAGCTTAGTATGCCTTTCCTAGTTAAACAATTTCCCATTCCCCTTGTACCATAACTGGAATAACTTCACTGTGGAAGTTAGATGTCTTAAATTGGCCAGCTCCATCACGTCACTTATTGGTATGGCCTCCCTGTCTATGCAGCTTCCTGTGACACAGTGCTAAACAGAATAAAGCTGATCTGTAATAAGGCATGTCACTTTGTACATAGTGCAGATGCTCTCACCCACAGCTGCACCCTCTACTCTCTAACTGGCAACTATTACCAAGCAAAATAAAGCTACAGACCTGTTTGCTAGCCAAAAAGGCGCTCCTGGGCATAACCCCCCTGCTTTAACAAATTGGTTCCACACCGTTTCCAACCATTACCACACCAGGTGCATGGCAAGGAATGCCCTAGAGCCTCCTTTCTGGCTTACTCAACTAAGGACCAGATTGTGAGAATCAGGAGGGAAAGGGGTGGGCTGAAAGTGGGGTGGAACAAGCAGAGGCTCTAAATGAATATTTCTGTTCTGTGTTCATGAAGAAAAAGTGCAGACTACTTCCAAAGGGGAAGGGAATGGTGGGCAAGGAGGGGTTGAGGAGTTAACAGATGGTGTGATTACTGAGGGTAGGGTATTGGATGGTCTAAGGGCTCTGAGGGTGAATAAAGCACTGGGTCCAGATGGCATACATCTGCGGGTGCTTAAAGAAATGACGGAGGTGTTGGCTGGACCATTGATGGATCTGTTCAATACTTCCATGAAAACAGGGTGTGTGCCACAAGACTGGAGGATGGCCCACATGGTGCCTTTCCATAAAAGTGGTCCAAAGGATGAGCTGGGTAATTACAGACTGGTAAGCCTAACATCTGTTGCAGGAAAGCTGATGGAGACAAAACTTAAGGAGAGGCTGGTCTCCTTCTTGGATGTCAATAAACTCCAAGATGCTCATCAGCATGGGTTACTCTCTGGAAGATACTGTCGGACTAACCTTGTTGAGTACTATGACTGGGTTATGAGGGAGCTGGACAAGGGTCATGCTGTGGATGTCATTTATTTGGTCTTAAGCAAGGCCATTAATTCAGTTCCCCATAGGAGACTGAGCGGTAAGCTAAGTAATCTGGGGGTGGACGCTAAATTGGTTAATTGGATTGTGAACTGACTGCAAGACAGACAGCAGAGAGTAGTAGTGAGGGGGGTATCTCTCGTCTCTGAGAGCTGTGACGAGTGGGGTGCGGCAAGGATCAGTGTTGGAGCCAGTTTGTTTGGGATTTTCATTACGGACATCTTGCATGGTGTCAAGAATAAGATCAGTCTATTTGCTGATGACACCAAGTTGGGGGCAGTGGTGGATGATATAGATGGTTGTTAGGGGTTGCAGGATGATCTGACTAAGCTGGCGGAGTGGTCAGAGGTATGGCAGTTGGGGTTTAATGTGAAAAAGTGCAACATATTACACTTTGGTGCAGAGAATCCTAGAAAGGGCTACCAATTGGGTGGGTGCAGTTATGTACCACTGAAGAGGAAAAGGATCTGGGGGTGGTGATAACGGTGAATATGAGCAATTCAGAGCAGTGCAGGAGGGCGGCAGCAAATACCAACAGGATGCTGGGATCTATAGTGAGGGGCATCTCCTCCAGAAGCAGGGATGTCATTCTGCCACTCTACAAGTCACTAGTCAAACCGCACCTGGAATACTGTGTGCAATTCTGGCACCCTTATCTGAAAAGAGATGTG
Source organism: Neoceratodus forsteri (assembly GCA_016271365.2). Taxonomy (NCBI): domain Eukaryota; kingdom Metazoa; phylum Chordata; order Ceratodontiformes; family Ceratodontidae; genus Neoceratodus; species Neoceratodus forsteri. Next base: position 349,744,342 of record CM028131.1, on the reverse strand, counting down.
AGATTGTTGGAAGGGGTACAACAAAGGGCAACAAAGTTGATTCAGGGATTACAGGATATGCCCTTCGAGGCTAGATTAAGGGAATTGAACATGTATTCCCTGGAGGAGAGAAGGGATCGGGAGGATATGATTGAGACCTTTAAGTACTCAAAGGGAATAAATAAGTCTGGTACTGAAGAGATATTCAAGCTCTGGAAGGGGAGGGACACGAGAGGGCATAGAGTAAGACTGGATGGAGGTCGGTATAAGAGGAAAATGAGGAGGCACTTTTTCACAGAGAGGGTAGTGGCAGTTTGAAATGCTTTTACGGGGGAAGAGGATGGGTATTTGGGAAGGGGGAGGAGGGGGGAGGGACAACTGCAAAGTAGGGTTTTAGCTGCACACTCGAGCAGACTAGATAGACCTAGAGGCTTAATTTCTGCTGGCAATTTTTGTATGTTCATATGTACGTAACTGAGCTATTAGGGCCAAAAATTGGTTAAATGAAGTGCCTGAAATTCTGTTGAATCTCCCAAGGTTAATCAGTTTAAGAGAGCTCTGTGATCTACTCTTGTAGTCCAGTGCAACTGTAACTAGTAACATTTAAAATCAGTTTTCTATCTGTACTTATCCCGTGACTATTTTTTACATATCATCTGCCTGCATTTGTACAATCTATATGTAACTGCTACTATCTTGTATGTTTTGTGCCTGACTCTACTTCATTTCTCTGGAACTGCTAATAGTACTTGTATTGCTGTATTCTGACTGTGCAACCTGATGTGGAACCTTTGTAAATGAGCACCTGTGCTCAAAGGAACTCTCCAAAGTTTTCAATAAATAATAAATAAAATAAATAAATAAAAGATGGACCTTTTGCAGTAAAACCATGAGAGGAAGAAGTGTTCTTTTACACTGTGGAATAGCTGTGCTTTAAACTTCAAGATAATGCAATGCATTTTCCTGTTGCTTAATGTTTTACTATTATAAATAATTTTCTTTTCTGCTCAGTGACAGAACTACACTGAATTACTGTACATACAACGTAGGCTCCATAATCAAGGTAACACAAATATTTTAATATCTTTACTACCTTCCAAAATTTGGAAACTACTATATAGACAGTTTAAGAAAATGAAACACTAAAATAGCAGTAAAACATGTCATTTCATTTTTATGTTTGCTTGCATGCATGCGCAAGAAACATGTTGTGACAGCTTGATGGAGTAGCAGGTTGTGGATGTGCATCAGTGTTGTGGCCAGTGCCACCACTGCTTTTTGGGGCTTGTCTCTGTGGCACCAATGAATGAGCACTCTGTCTATGACAGCAGTTCAGAAGCGTGCCACCAACTTGAAAGACATTCACTGCTGCAATGAGGGAGCACCCCCTCATTGCAGGGCGAGCCTTGCCTGGTGTAACATTTTTTTTTTAAATGGTGGCAGCTGTCGCCATCGGCCTCTCACAGTCCCACGAAAGCTGACATGGAGTGTGCCCAATACCCCTGTCGGCATGCCCCCTCCCCAGTTCATTTGCTGATGGGGAGCCCAATCCCCATTGGCATGATGTCCCTCTAGTTTAATTTATCTGCCAAGGGGGCACCCAATCCCCCTTGGCATCATGCCCCCCAAACACAGACCCGTTTTCTTTGCCGACGGGGTGCCCAATCTTCGTTGGCTCCAGTCCCCCCCAAAACACCCAGGTGGGACACTGGGAGCCCACCCCAGCATGCCAAATGTACCTGGAAAAAAAGAAAACCTTCCTGCAAAGTTTTTTCTTTAACCTGTTAACAAGAAAACGATCCTCGCTGTCTGTTGCAGCCCCTCCCCGAACCCACACCCACCCTCTGTACCTCCTCCCCATCCCCTCACCCCATACTTGACCTCCAGAGGTCCAGCGCCGCGATCTTCAGTGGAGTGGGAACACATCTGCGTTCTTCAAAGACAACCGTGAACTGAAGAAATGCCGCTAAGCTGTATAATGGCATAAATGGGGGGTTTTCAGCTTAGGCGGATATCTCTGCCATTTTTGTGACTTTTGGCATCAAATTTTCAACATGGGGTTCTTGGGACCCCACTTCATGAACTCAGTCACTGTCACATCATTATTCAGTTCCGAGAGGTGATTTTGTGGTCACTGCACGGAATTACCTTCCGGGACTGATTAATGAAACAACAGTGTCACTGTGGGCTCCCAGAAAGCTTATGCTGGAAATCTGGTGATAAAATTCTAAAAAATGACTGTGTTACTAGCATGCATTGCGCAGTTCCCACGTGTACTCGTAACTTTAAGAATTTTTTATATTTTCACTCCAGATTTTCAACATTGCCATTTTTCCACTCCTCCTTATGAAGAGTAGAGCTGTCATTTTTCACATCCTGCCCAAAATGTGTTTTCATACATATGGTGTACAATGGCTTAGTCGCTGTGCAAATCAATGTTTGGGACAGATTAAGAAAATCACAGTGACAGTTTTCATAAGGAGAGGTCCCAAAAAGCCCATGTTGCAAATTTGGTGAACCAATTCCAAAACATGACTGTGTTACCAGTGTGCGTTGTGCAGTTTCTACACATGTTCGTAACTTCACCAATTTTTTATAATTTTACTCTAGATTTTCAACATTGCCGTTTTTCCACACCTCCTTATTTTTCACATCCTGCCTGAAATGTGTTTTTGCACATCTGGCACACAATGGCACAGTCACTGTGTGAAATCAACGTTCGGGACAGATTAAGAAAATCACAGTGCCACTGTTTATGAGCGGAGGTCCCAAAGTGCCTATGTTGAAAATCTGGTGTAAACAATCCCCCAAATAATTGCATTACGGGTATGTGTTGAGCTGTTTCTACACATGTTCCTAACTTCACCAATTTTTTTATATTTTCACTCCAGATTTTCAACATTACCATTTATTTACACCTCCTAATGAACAGTACAGCTGTCATTTTTCACAATCTGTTCAAAATGTGTTTTCTCACCTGTGGCGCCAAATGGTACAGTAGCTGTGCAAATTACCTTTCAGCTAACAAACTGATAGTGTCACTGTTCATGCAGTGGGGTCATAAAAAAGCCCATGTTGAAAACTTGGAGTGAAAATACCAAGAAATGCCCAGGTTGTTAGGGTCTCCAACCATAATGCCCTACCCTGTAGGGAATGACAGGTGTCAGGGGTGTGACTTGGGATTGTCGACAGTAATGCTCACATCATTCCACCCCCACCCCAACCCTGCAGCCAGTGACAGGCATTGAGGTGTGCCTTGGACTCTTCAGCCCCTGAGTTCACCCCATTCTGTTATACTGCACCCATTTCAGTGTATTTCCTTATGGAATGGGGTGAGTGTAAAGCCCGAACACCCCAAGGCACACCTCGACACTTGTCAGTGTCTGCAGGGTAGGGTGAGGTGAAATGGCATGAGTGCTATGGGTGACGACCCAAAGGCACACCCCAATGCCTGTCCATCTCTACAGGATGGGGGTAGGGTTGGCATCAGTTCAGTACTTCACTGCCATTCCTATTCTGCATGTCTAACTCCTGCACTTCGACTGCTAATGCCAGCAAGCAAACATTCGGCATTGACAAATGCATGTTTGTTTTGTTTTGCAATCATTTTTGCAGCTTTGCAGCACTATTTGGTGTTTTATTTATTTTCCACTGTTTGCAACCATCTCTCATGGCCCTTGGTAGTCACCATCCACGCTTCTTCACTAGCCAGGTATTCCACCCAATTGTCCCAGAATCCCTCAGTGAATGATGTCCCCTTGGCCCCTGTTATTCCATTGTTCTGCACTGCATCCACCACAGCTGTCAGACAAAAGTCTGTGCTTCTTTTACAGGTATGTTCAAAAGCCTTCTTTTTTTTTACTTACAATAAAAAATTACCACTTCACGATCTGTGTGTGTCTTTGTCTCTTTAAGTGCTGATTTTCTACTCCCCGACTCCTTACATAGTCCCGAGCTCAAGTTGATATGGTGCTACACCTATTGCTAATTGCAAGTAATTACTCCCACCACATGGTAATCACAATTAAATAACTCAGTCACATATGTATTTGTTTGGGGATCTAACACTGCTGTACTGACACTAAATATGTTGTGGGTAAATCATATTGCACAGGGCTACCTGTTACTGCACCATACCTGACCACTGATTTTGCCAGGCACACAGATCTAAGTTCTGTCCACATGTTGATCTCATCTCAATACTTTGCTGCCAAAAACTGTGTGCATCAGTCTATTGTCTTAGGTCTCACTCTCCGGGACCAACACACATGCCAGATGTTCCCCAGTCCCCAGCACCTGCCATGCGCTCTGCATTTCACTCCTCCATGTCACACTGTATGCATTGTCTCCATTGTCATCATGATCCCCCCACCACCCCCACACCAGCCTTACAGTGTCGTTTACCCCCTTAGCCTCAACTAATACTTCTGTGCGAATGGATGCCTGGATATTGTTAAAAAAAAAAATACCTCAAAAGATGTATCCACAGTTTATCTTGCTCGTCTCCCCAGCTCACTGTGCTGGCTCCGGTCATCACGCTCACTGCGCCTCTGGATATCACTGCTAAAATATATCCATGAAAGAGGCAACCACCACTCGCGGTCTCCATTCTTTGGTCTAAATCTGTGATCCCCCCAGGTCTTTTCCTACAACTTGCTTTGCCATTCACTGAACCAACACGTGTGTATCAGGACATTCAAATTAATACTCTGTGTAAATGTGCACTGCACATGAAACCGCTTTTGCTACATCACTCTCTGTCCCCCTGATGATGCTTTCACACTCTGTGCCCAGACTCATTCAGCTTTACTTTTATTCTCCCACCTGCCACCCCCCCAAAAAAACTGCCATCCCATGCACCCCCTCCCAACACCACCGTACAGTGTCCTCCTCAGGTTTGCTTGTTCCTATCGTATATTTCTGCTTTTGATCACTGCTGTGTGTGTTGGTATTGTTGATAGATTGATAAAATGTGTGTGTCAGTTGTTTCACCATGACATGTCAGGGGCATGGCAGAGTGCACATTGCTGAACTTATCGAGAGAGCCTACTGTCATACATTTGCATTAGTGTTTGTATCACATTTTCAGTGTGCTGTGTGAAATATCACCAGTGGTCTATGTGTATGGTGGTCTTATTAGTCACAAGTCATGGCCCTGCTCAGTGTCCAGGACTTTTAGCAATGTAACATTCAGCAACAGATTGGCATGTTCTATTGTCCTTCTTTGTGCCACATCCATCACTATTACAGTTTTGTACTCCACTAATGTTCTGCATATTTTCCTTTCAATAGCTATTTGCAAATGTCCGAGTTAGGCTGCCCCACTTAGAAACCTGGGTAAACGGGGGGGGGGGGGTTAACAGTATTGAGGGGTCATTACAGGGTAAGAATGAATAATTGTCCCCATGGATTTCCTTGCCCTACATTGACATTGTTTTCTGTAACCCACGAACGGACTTCCACTTGGCAACGTGAACAGGTTCTGTGACCTAGGACATGACTGCCAGCTTCATGGAGTTTGATTGCTTTGCCACATGGTCAGACTTTCACCATGATGGTTTTGCAGTGGCAAATGACATCCCCCCCCCAAAATAGAGGGGTTTTGCAAGGCCACACTGCATGTCTGCCACCTTCATTGATGGTGGTAACTATGCCCAACATCGTGACTACCACTTGTCCGGGAGCTGTGTTACTGTGCACCACATCATGTCAGCAACTGGGCAGTGAGGTGTGTTGCTGTGCCTCACAACATGACTGACACCTGGCATGGAGGCACTTTGCAGTGCATCACAGCTGGACTGCTGCCTGGCATGAATGTGGGTTGAAGCACACAGTATGACTGACTCTTTTCGGCAAGGATGGTTTCTCCGCACCACTGCGAGACTAACACCTTCATGGAGGCATGTTGCTGTCCCACATGGCACGACGAGTACCTTCATGGTGGGTGTTCACTGCACCCCACATCATGTCTGCCACTGGAAGGAAACAGGTAGTTATGAAAGAGACACACACTGAAGCACAGGTTGCAGTGACAATCTGTAAGTATGCCACACACTACTGTGTACATATGTGTCTGCATTCCCTCATATAAATTTGCCCTCAATACAAAAACTGTTGGTCTTTGAAGTCTGCTCTGGTGTGCAGGTGTTATTATTATTTCCTGGCACCTGCCTGACCACTGCTCCCATGGGAGTCAAATAACCCTCTCTGTGTACCGTTTCCCTTCCCCCTGACAAGGGGTAGTGGCGATGTGTGGCATGGACAGTAGATCACACTGCTGACCATGCAATGCAAGCAGACTAGATAAAACATATGGCCTTCTTCAGCTGCCCTCTTTGTTTAACTATGTTTGCATGACTGCCCTCTGGCAATGCTAGGATTTTCTCTAACCAACAACCTAGTGCTGAGGGCATGGAAAGCACCATGCAAGCTTCATTATAAGTTATTTTTGGTATGTCAATAATGTCCTCCGCAGCAGCATGCCGTATCTGCAGCTGTCATCCAGCTCCCTGCCAAACTGTTAAATGGACATGGGCCACATGTGTTGTATTTGTGCCCGCTCTGTGCTTTTCCCAGTCATATGTAGTCCATAGCCTACGCATTGTTGTGCTTGTAGTTTTACGGAAATGTAATGCTCCATCATTGTATGCCATCTTTCTTTCTGGATGGTTGTTTGTGCCATTTCCTGCCTTTGCTATGGGTCTGTATGTTTCCATGCCAAGGATCACAGCAGGGCACTGCATCAATTTTAGTATCACTCCTATGTTGATACCATCCAGAAACCAGCTGTATCCAATGTTGACTAACCGGCAACAGTCTCACAATGGCTAGAGTGTTCTGCGCTACTTCTATGTGCTATATCCACACTGTCACTGTGCACACAATTTCCTCATGTGTGGTGCTTTTGTCTTTTCATGTGTTGCATGACATGGATGAGATGGAAGATCCGTTCATCAGCCATCCATACCATCCACCCCTCCACTGTGTTCTCCTTGACTTTGTCCTTCTTCTCACCATTACTGCGTGGACAGTGCCACACGTATACCTGTTGGAAGTGGTTGGACCATTGGTTACGTGACAACATAAATGCTCAAGATAGCCATGGCTGGAACGCATACCACTTTTTTTGCAACATGTCTCACTTGTCAGTCCATTTCTATTGTGTTGCTCTTGTCTCTTTGTCTGTCTCCTGGTGCATCATGTGTTGAAATAGACATGCCTTATTTTACAGTTCTACATGGTACATGCTAACATGCTGTTCTCAATTTATTTTTTTATCTATTTCTATCACAGACCAACATAGAAGTCTAAGCAACTACGTATACTACTAAGGAAGGGCGAGATGCTGCACTGCCTTGCTTATGGCTGTACAACACACACTGGAAGATTACCAAAAGAAGGTAAAATGAGAAGGTGTATGCTGGCCACTCCAGTTCAAGAATCTGTATCACTGAGTTTGTTTGAATGGTGAGTAAAAGAAGTTAAAAGGAACATAAACCCTGCCATTCACATTTGAAATAACCCTAGTATTCCTGATTTAGGGTCCTTTTTAAGGCACCTTTTTTCCTGCCCAGTATTCATTTTTAATGACTTATTTCCAGGATCCAGTGACTAAACTGAAGATGACAGTGGGGCAGAAACCTTCAACATTAGTTGAGCTGCACTCTAAACTGAAACTTTCCATGCAGGTCTTCTGCTCAGCTGATGTCACTCAGTTCTGGAACTGCAAAGTAATTAAAAATCTTGCATCATAAATTGCTTTTCCTTACTTTTTATGTGACCTCTAATGATACTGAAATAGTACTACTGTAAATAGATCAACACTGAACAAGATAGGCATCTACAACCCCTTCAATACTTAGAACAAGCATTTGTCAATGCCAAATGTGTGCTGTCTTCATTGCTGTTGTACTGTGCTTGTACACATTTTTAGTATATATTTACCTAGGATAGACCAGATGAGCAGTACCTCATTTTCAGTGGTATCCGGCTTATACGCATTTTTAGACTGTATTTACCAAAGACAGGACAGCTGAGAGGCAAGATCTAATTTTCAGCTGGCTCCAACATTTTGACCCCAAATTTCCAGCAGTCTTTTTATGACCTGATGTTATGATCAAGACAGGTGGAATTTTTAAATCCCACTGAAAGGTGATTGGGCAGAGTGACTGTGAAAGCAAGTTTCAGAGGTGATTCGAAAAATGGCACCATTGTCATGTTCAGGAGATAGGGGCAACACAAGGGATGTGTTCAATGTTAGGGGCCAAAATCTGCAAAAATAAAGTGACGAGTAAACGTTGGAACAATTCAATGTTTCTTAATAACTTTGTTGTGTTTTATACATATTGACCCCAAGTTTTCAACATAGTATGTTATGACCACTCTTTCTAAACATGACAGGTGTCCTTTATAAAATAACGGCAGCAATGTCATTTTGTGACACAAGTGTTAAAACACATTTTTGCCAGGATTTGAAAAATGACAGCTGTCACGTTTGTAAGGTGGTGTGAAAAATGGCTATGTTGAAAATTTGGGGTCAAAATATTGAAAATTACCAAAGTTATGAATGTGCATTGAAAGATTTCAATGTACCCTCATAACGTTGTTGTTTTTTTAAATATTTCTACCCCATATTTTCAAAATAGCCTTCTTATGATCCCCCCTCATGGACAAGGGTGAAGAAAATGTTCAAATGCTACCTGAAAGTTGATTTCATGCAGCGATTACAAAATCACCTTTTGGGATGAATTTGCATAATTTCACTGCCCTTATTCATGAAGTGGTGTCCCAAAAAGGCCATGTTGACAATCTGGAGAGGAAATATTCAAAAATGATCAAGTTTTGAGGACAAGTTGAAAAACCATTGAAATACACTCAACCGCATACTTGATTTCCTCAGTTCCTGGTCCTGCACTGAAGAGTGAAGACATGTCTCAGGTCCAAAGACAATTACAGTGTTGGATCCCCAGTAGGTAAGTAAGGGGTGGTGGTGTGTAGAGTGGTGGGTGCTGAGTGGGAGGGTAATGGCAGTGGCGTGCCAGTGGTACAATAGACATTGCTGGACAGTTTTCTTTCCTATAGGGTATATATAATTACAAAAGACTACAAAGGATGATTTTCTTTATTTGAGGTACTAAGACTGGGGACTGACCACCCCATTGTCGATGTTATATTTGGCAGCACCAGGGTGGGTGGGCTCCCTGTTGTCACTCAGTGAAGATGGGAGGGATGGTGGTACTAACTGGCACTGCGGATTGGGCACCCCGCTGTCAGAAAATTAAAAGTAAGGGGGTGTGGGGCAGTAGGTGCTGAATGGGAGGGTCAGGTGGAGGGAAGGTAACAGTGGCAGTGTACTGGTGAAGGCAACAGACATCAACCGATGGTTTTCTTTTTTTGCAGTGTGCATAAAATTAAAAAAAAGACTACAAGGGATGGTTTTCTTTGTTTCAGGTACTGACACAGGAGATTGGATACTCCAGTGTCAGTGTTATGTTAGGTGGCGCCGGGGGTGGGCTCCTCAGTGTTGCACAATGAAATCAGGTGAGGTGAGGGGTACTAGCCAGCACCGTAGATTGGGCAACCTGGTGTTTGACATTTAAGAAGGGGGAAGCAATGGGAAATGGGAGGGATACTTGGCAGAGGGTGGGAGAGATTGTTTTTACATTGGGGGGTGGATCACATCAGGCTGATCATGATGCAGATCAGCTCTGCTTGCTGGGCAGCATTATGTGGATCAAAGGAAGGAGCTGCCTTATGATTCAGTGAGCTCTTTTCTTTGAACTACACAAAGTTTCCACCCAGCAAGACCAGAACAGTTTCATGATCAGCCTGGCTGATGATTGGTCTGACACTGTTGAGCCCTTTGCAAACTGCCCTACAGTGGACTGACAGAGAAACACCTCTCTATCATACAGTATTAATATGTTCACTTCGAGCAAGCATAAAAAGGTTCAGTTATACTTCATTTAACAATTTAACATCCAAACTTGTTGAAGATAATTATTCAGACAAACATACCTAATACCTACAAAATATTCTGTAAACAAATAATTTGTGCCTGTGTACGGATATTTAATAAGCAGAAATATTGTAACCTTCAGAAGAACCATTGTTTAACATAGTCTTCTTTCATCCAGCTAAGGGTTTTATTACCTGTAGAAAACAGGAAGTTGTTATCCCTCAGTACAGACAGTTGGTGAGACCCCATCTGGAGTACTGCATGCAGTTCTGCAGACCCCATCTCTGCAAGGACATAGACAGGATGGAGTTAGTCCAGAGGAGGGCAACTAAAATGGTGTAGGGTCTGCAAAAGAAGCCATATGAAGAGAGACTAAAGGAGCTTAATATGTATACCTTTGAGAAAAGGAGGGAGAGGAGGGACATGAGAGAAACATTCAACTACCTCAAGGGAATCAACAAAGTCCAAGAGGGTAGCATCTTTCAGAAAAAGAGATGTACAGCAACAAGGGGACACAATTTGAAGATAGAAGAGGGGATGGCTCCGGAACAACATGAGGAAGCATTTATTCACAGAGATGGTGGTGGACACATGGAACGGCCTTTCAGAGGAGGTAGTGGGGTCAAAAACAATGGGGGAATTCAAGAATGCATTGGACAGACATAAGGCAATTCATAACACACTCAAATTCCAGAAAAAATGACATGGTCAGCACTCCTCCAGTTTAAAAGTTTTCAGCATATTTATTGCAGAGTAAAATATTGCAGCAGCAGTTTCAAGCGTAGGCTCATGGCTCACCGCTCAAGGTACAAGCCAAAATACAAAATAGACAGTCCAATTGCTGTACAAAGTATAAGCTTCAGGCTTCAGGCTCCGCGGACTAACAGCCAGCCAAACACTTGAACAGACACACTTTTACGTTTCAACGTCACAGATGATGCCTTCTTCAGAACATGTGTTGCTCTGAAGCACCTTCACATTTAAATGCACCATTTAAAGGGACATACACTCTCCAGGGACAAAGTGCCTAGTGCAAAGTGCAGATTTAGTCATACAAAAAGTGCTCACATGCAAAAGTGCTTAGGAGAAAACACAATTCTAGTGAAGGATAGGAGGAAGTAGGCTGTTGGTTAACTAGGATCTGCAGCTTATCCAAAAGGTAGGGAAGTGGGCAGACTGGGTAGGCCAGTGGTCCTTATCTGCTGTCAAAGTCTATGTTTCTATGTTATTAACTAGATAAAATGTTCTTTTTATTCATTGAACATACTGCATAAACTTATACTAGGACCAGTTTGTATGGAACATCTGGCTCCCCAGTATTATGCTGTATATTGTGGGTGCAGACTATGATACCTGACAACCATCAGTGTACAAGAAACCAGTAGAAAGGCAATAGCTACTAAACCATGGAAACAGTGAGAGCTTGCACTGTCTGTGGTTGAGGTGTCACTATACTTTAACTTAGAGGTAAAGGCCTCCAGCACTGCTCCAAAAAGTTATTTGGCTCTTTTTGTAGTGAAGATGACAGTTGTCTGATGGTGGTGTGAATGCAAATCTGGTGTCCCATTTGTAACACTACTGATGACAGATTGTCTGCATATGACAGCCCAAACACAAAGCAGTTTCCAGGGATGTTTCCCACATTGGGGGAATGTCCTTATAAGGAGTGTCAGGTTGCACAAGACATAGAGAACAAGCCATTTGGAGACTGAAGTAGCTCTTGTTGATGTAGGAATAAATAATCTTTTTTTGCTGCCCCTGCTTTCTGCACAGTCTGTTTTTTTTCCTCACTCTGTGTTTTCACTCCTGTGTCAGTGGCTGGGACCTCTTTCAGCCATCTCTCAGCACCTGTTCCTGCCCTACCGAGATTCTTCCTTGCCTGTGGCACCAGTTCCCCTGATCCTCCTGTGACTCACCTGCTGGGGTAAACCCTCGGCTTCCACCCCCAAGGGCGGGGTTGCCTTTAGCTCCTTGGTGCTCCTGTACTTCAGTTTAATTTCCCAGCAGCAGGAGGAGATGAAGTCTGGAGGAGTTGCTGGGACCAGGAGGGCAGGATCCAGTTGCGGGTGTGGTGGCAGGGGGCAGCATCACCTGCCTAGCCAGCGGGGTTTTCAATTTTTCTTGGTTTCTTCTGATAGGAGCAGATGTGCAGTGACATACTGGAAAATCACCCATGCTCCCATTAGATGTGCCAACATCTGCTGCATCTCACCAATCCTGGCACTTACTGGGGCTCCGGCCTCAGTGCCCCGGTCTGCCACCAACAGGTACACTGTTGCTGGACCCCTGCACCCTCCCATCCCAGAGGGGGAAAGCAGTCCATCAGATATTCAAGCCGCCTCCCCCCACTGTCCCTGTGATGCTCTGGTCTCTTTCCCAAACCTGGGTTGTTGGCATTGCAATGGTAGTGCTATCGCTGTGTCAGTGGGCAGGCTCAGTCTGTGTTGTTCAAAGTCACCATGGAGGAAATTGTTCAGGTTTGCTGGGTGACTACTCCAGTTATCACCCTTGCCATCCTCACATCTGCCTCAATTAATAAAGCAATCACTGAGGAACATGGTGTGCCTCACACTGTTTCTCCAGCCCTGATGTTTATATTTTTAGAAAAGGAAGTTTGCCTCAGTGTACAGTATTTGTAGATAGAGGCTAAATTCACCCTACTCAGGTGTGATGGTAGAATTGTCTTTGCAATCAGAGCTACCTAGGAAAGGGATGGTTTCTGGTGAAACATCCCAATAGGGCTATCCAAGTCACTGTAGTTATTCCTGCAGCTTGATTTAACTTTCTGGATGCAAACTCTATTTTTTTGCTGCCCTTGTTTCTATTACACAATTGCTGTATTTCACCAGATTGAAGCCTTTGCTTCTATTAGATTGTCTTATTTTGAGCCACAACTTTAATTCAGGGGTGGCTTCAATCTGAGGGCGGCTTCTATTAGGAATCATTTGGTAGACTGTAATGTACAGTGTTGTAATTGACAAGCTACGGTATCTCAACTGATTACTGGCACTACAAATTAGTCACTCCAGCTGATTACTGTCACTCAAACTGATTGATTCTGTTTTAAAATGCCATTTCTGTTACTGTCAGACCCCACCTATCGCCCATGTGAGATACCAGCATGCTGCTGTTACACTGCTGAACTAAGTGTAAACAGAATATTACAAAGTAGACTTCATGCTGTCAGTTGTCAAGTGGGCTAAAGTCGAAGGTAATCACCCTGTTGCCTAGTCACTCCACCTTGATGAAAAGCAGGTGAAAGAGTGGTGAAAAAATAAAAAACACTACAGGCTTTCATCTCTGAAGCTGACACCACTCAACAAAATGAAACAAGCATTTGTAAATGCCGAATGTTTCCTTGCATGGTGTATGTGGCAGGGGTGTATTGTGTTACTTGAATCACCACTTAAGATTTCATTATATCAGCAACATCAAGGATTTAGAGCTTAGTGCAGTGATGTGCACAAAGCCACTCAGCTGCTTGCCGGCTGACTTTATGCACATTAAAGTACTGAAGTGCTCTCTTATGGAATGCTTCAGTCTTGTCAAGTACACAAAGTTTCTGTGCACAAAACTGTGACCAGCATCATACTCAGTTTGCATGCTTATTGGTCTGTCAGGGACAAGCCCAATGTAGACTGCTGTGTATTGGGCTAGTCCATGACACACCTCTAAAGTGTCATTCTCTAACAAAATGTTTCTCGTGTGCGTGCAACAAAACATAAATCGGGCTAGTCTGTGACACACCTCTGAAATGTTCTCTGACAAAATGTCTCTTGCGTACATGCAATGAAACATAAGAAGATACACTGAATTATTACAAGCAATATTGAATAGATAATATGTAAGTATATGTGTTTTTCCGGAAACATTACCACTTCTTTTTAGCTTTACTATTCTGTTTCCTTTTACTCTATGTTTTTTCATCATTAGTATTCTAAGAAAATGTTAACACTAATTAACTTTTGGTTTTTTTTTAAGATTTTTGTTAACATTTTATTGAAACAAGATTTAACAATAGGAAACATCAGTTACATGCATATTTTGAGAGAACAGAGGAAGCATCAGTTGGTGAATGTTCAACAGATAACTTCTTTACAAAAACCCCATGCTCAAGGGCACCACCACTAGTAATGGTGGGCAGGTGGCTGGGGGATCCCAGGGGTTCTGTCCAACTCAGGCGGTTTTATGCAATGCCAGATCCATTGTAAACAAGACTGCCATTGTGGCGGACTTGGTGGGTACAGCGGATCTGGCTTGCATCACCGAAACCTGACTGGATGGAAATGCTGGCCCCGTTCTTGAGGCGGCAGTTCCAGCCGGGTATTCGGTGATACACCGTCCAAGATTGGACCGCAGGGGTGGGGGTCTCACTAGTGTTCCAGTTGAGGAGACCAGATCATTCGAATGTGTTGTAGTGGCAGGTGGGGGCTATAGACTGGCTCTCGTCTACTGTCCACCCAGGGATGAGAAGCCATTCCTTAAGGAAGTGGCGGACTTCGTCGTTGACCTGGTATTGGAGTCCTCCAGGTTGATGGCGCTGGGCAACTTCAATGCTTGGATCGACGATGAACTCTCGCAATTTGGACAGCACTTCCTCCAATTGATGAATTCATTGGGCATCTCACAGGTTGTTACCTCTGCCACTCATAAATGTGCCCATTCCCTTGATCTGGTTTTCCTCCTGGAGATGGAAGCCTTTGGCGTGGGGGTGGAACCTGTCAGATGGTCTGACCATCACACTGTGAGATTCAATTTTGGCACCCCCCTGCATAGACCTACCCCTGTGGAGATGGTCAAGTACCACCCTTTACGGGATGTGACTCCCAACGGTCTAACTGTGGCACTTGACCTATCAGAATTTCCTGTGATGAGCTCGGATCCAGAGGTTTTGGTTCTGGCCTATAATAAGGCCATTACCAATGCTGTGGATTCCATTGCTCCAATCCGTGTGAGTCCTCTCTCCCTTCGCCCTCGGTCCCCATGGTTCGATGGAGACATGAGGGAGATGCGAAGACTAGGACGCAGGTTAGAGAGGTGTTGGCAGAAGTCCGGCTTAGATGCTGACCATCTCAGACTGCTAGAGCACTATCAACTCTATTAGTCAGCAATTGCCCGTAAGAAGGCAGTATTCCTGTCCGGGGAAATTGCTGCTGCTCAGAACCAACCGGTCCAGCTCTTTCGAACCGTAGACAGACTGTGCAACCCAGCCTCTCTGCAGGTTCATAGAGCTTTTTTGCAATCTCAGTGTGGGGAGCTTGCTCGGTTCTTTGCAGGTAAGGTGGATGACATCAGGGCGGAGACTCGCGCAACACTCTCTATGGGAACAGCCGTGGACCAGTCCCTGGGCACACTCCCTCTCTTTTCCTGGAGTCTCTTCAAAAGGCTGGAAATCGAGGATGTTATGAGGACCAGGGTATGTGCACTACATGCTGTAGTTTAGATCTGGGCCCTACAGCCTTGATTATGGGCTGTGGGGAGATTATCATCCTGGTTAGACTCTGGTGAATATCCTTGCTCCCTGAAGGAGGCAGTGGTGACACCAGTGTTGAAGAAGGCTTCTTTAGACCCCGACTCCCTCAGTAACTGCAGGCCTATCTCAAACCTTCCCTTTGTTGGGAAGGTAATTGAGAAAGTAGTGACTACTCAGTTAGATAACCACTTGACCATCCATAGCATCTACGATCGTCTTCAGTCGGGTTTTTGAAAGAGGCACAGCACAGAGACTGTGCTGGTTCAGGTGCTTAATGATCTCTTGATGGCGAGAGACCATAAAAAATGGTCCATTTTGGTCCTTCTGGATCTGTCATCAGCATTTGACACTGTAGACCATGGGGTACTGCTTGAGTGCCTGAGAATCATCTGTGGGCTTTCAGGTTTGGTCACAGATGGTTTCTCTCTTTCCTCACCGGTAGAACCCAGAGGGTGGTATCGGGGGTGTTTTCCTCTGATCCTATCTCTCTGTCCTGTGGGGTGCCCCAGGGCTCAGTGCTGTCCCCCATGTTGTTTGCGGTGTACATGCTTCCCCTCGGAGACATTGTAAGATGGTATGGGCTGGAGTTTCATTGTTATGCCGATGATACCCAGCTCTACCTGTCTTTTGCACCTGACCAGAATGAAGCACTCTCGGTGTTTAATAACTGCCTTGGTGAAATCCAAGGTTGGATGAGGTCCAGCTGGCTGAAGTTGAATTCTGGGAAGACGGAGGTGATACTCATGGACCCTGGTTGCCAGATGGGGGTTGGGGGACAAATCACCCCTCAGGTTTATTCCTGGGGGATGTTGAGCTCCCTATCTCTGAACAGTTACGCGGCCTAGGGGTGATTCTTGATGATCGGCTGACACTACATGCTCAAGTGTCGGCTGTTGTTAAGGTTTCCTTTTACCATCTTAGGAACATCACTAGGATCAAGCACCTTGTTCTGTCCGGGGACCTACCTACGTTGATCCACACCTTTGTGACCTCGTGTTTGGACTACTGCAATTCCCTTTACTTTGGGCTTCCAGGGGTTGATATCCGCTGCTTGCAGCTGGTGCAGAACTCCGCAGCCCGGTTGTTAACTGGGACGCCTCGTTCTTCCCATATTACACCGGTGCTCTGTGCGGAGACTGCTACTGGCTGCAGTTCAGTGGTGGATCACCTTTAAAGCCGGCTTGCTGACGTATAAAGCCCTGCACGGTTTGGGACCTGATTACCTGAAAGAGCTCCTGGTTCCTTATCTCCTGGAGCCACCGCTCCGCTTGGTCAACGAGGGGTTGCTGGAGATTCCGAGGGTTGTTTTAAAATCTTCTGGTGCCCGGGCTTTCATGTTCGTGGCACCAACCCTCTGGAATTCTCTACCTCTTTGGATCAGAGAGTGCACGACAGTGGGGGGTTTTAAACAAGCATTAAAATCCTTTCTGTGGATTAAGGCTTTTGGGGAAGATGCTGACCTGGTTTGGTTTTACTGTTTTATCATGTTGCTTGATGTGATTTATTTTATCGGTTTTATTGTAATGTTTTATCTTGATGTGATTTTACAATTTGTTCTGCGCCTTGATTTTTGAAAGGCGCATTAAAAATAAAGATTATTATTATCATTATTATTATCAAACAAAACAGAAACCAGCTGTTTATAATGATAGTTGATGCAGTCTTGTTTTTAGGATAATACAGTACATTTGAGAGGAATACTGCGAGATTACAAAACTCAGTAGCTATAAATAATGAACGCAAAAATGTAACCATGAATAAAATGCTCACAGGTATAAAGGGATACCTTCTTTCCCCTAGTGTATGCAATACAGTATAATCTCATTTCCAGTAGATCTATGTAAGAAAGTGAAGTAGCAAAGGAAAGATTAAGAAAGAAAAGAGAAAGTGCAGCATGGTCAGAGGAATGGGAAAACATGTTGTAGACGAACTGGAGGAGACTATCTCTTAGTGAAATAGCACGAGGCAACAGTATTCAGATGGAAGAGCCCTGCTGTAGTTGTTGGTTTAAAGGCGACGCTACATTAACACATACAAATCTATATAATGTGCCCCAACTATTGTAAAACTGATTGCTCTGATCACGCATGCAGAAGGCCAATATTTCTGTGCTTAGGATTTCCAAGATACAGTGTTTCCATTTTAATAGGGAAGGAATAATATCATACAACCAGGCATGCAAGATGACATTCCTGTCTGATACCCCAATTAGTATTAAAGAGTATTTCTGTTCTAGGGTCCATGTCTGACATTCGCTGAAATGCATTTTTATACAGGACTCTTTATAGATGAGACTTACCAAAGCCAGAACTCCGACAAGATATTTTTTGAATTCATCCCATAATCCTTGTACTGAGGGGCAGTCCCAAAATATATGGGGCCGGATTTTCAAACAGGGGCACAGGGCTTACATCATGCCCTACACCACGGGACTTAGGTTCTGCTGGTGCACTGAACCCCTGTGCTGCAACTGTGCCCAATTTTCTATTCCCAGACGTAGTCTCAACAGTTTCCATGTTTTACATCAGCTTGTGCCAAATATCTGGTGCAAGCTCTGTATCTTTGACTCTCAGGTGTGGTGCAGGCTGGACCACAGATATATGGTCTAAGGACCTGTGAGTGGCACAAGTGATGTAAAATCATCCCACGACTGCTGCAAGCCCTGTGCACAGTATGTTCTGCGCACCAGGGGCATGCGGCATTCCAGAAGGTTTGGAAATCCTGCCCATGAAGTAAGGCTCCATTGGTCAGTTTACATTTTGAGCAAATAGGGGATGAGCACAGGCCCATTGTATACATTTAACAAGGCGTGTAATACAATTTGTGCAAAGTTTTGAACTGTATCAGTTTCAGATTGACTGCACTAAAGGCCTTAGTACAGAAGTTTCAAATGTTACTCCAAATCCAGCCCTGAGTAGGAATGGTTAGAGCCTAGGGCCACCATCTTGAGCATTCAACTTCACTCACCCTAACATTTTCTAATAGTAGTTTATAAAAACTGGAGATCTTCAGTGAAGTACGGATACATCCTAGAAAGTTACACGTGGTGCTGTTAAATAATTCATGGGAGAAACCATTTTGATAATTGTTTGTTTGACAACCTCATAAAAAGTCAAATCTGCATCCGGTTTGTTATTGTGTTGTACTAAGGAGTTAAATGTTTAAAATGTTTGTGTTTTAAAAAATCCTTTAGTCATTTTATACCCTTCTTTTCCCACTCCAGCCTCAGTAGTGTTTTATTGTTGTTAAAGAAATTGTGACTACCCCATATCGACTGCGACCTGAATTTATATATATTTAATTTAAGTTGGAAAGACCATTGACTAATCTGCCTCATAGTGTCTGTTATTACCTTGTTTTGTTTGGGGATTTTAGATTTAGCAAACAGATCTCTGATGTTGATACCTTGACTCGACAAAAGCTCAGCTTCCATTTGTAACCATTCTGGAATATGCTGCTCAGTTGGGTCACCAAGAGACCACTTTGTGAATTGCAGTGCTCTGCATGCACGATGATAAAAGTAAAAATCTGGCACTTTCAGTCCTCCACAATTTTTAACCCTTGACATCCTATCATGCGACATTCTGTTTTTCTTAAGCACCCATATGAACTTTGTAGCCAAACCATTTAAGCCTAAAAGCCATTTTTAGTTATAAAGCAAGAAAGCATTAAAAATAGAAAAATAGCTTTAGGTAGAAGGTTCATCTTTATAGCCTCTGTCTGACCACAGAGATCCAACAGAAGCTTGTTCCATCTAAACAAGTCATTCTGAGCTTTGTTTTTAAAAATGTTGAGATTATTGTGAATCATTTCAGAGACTGTTCTGCATTCTTTTATACCCAAATATTTGATTGAATGGGAGTGGACCATCAGGACATGCTGGCATGATCTCTGTGTCGCCCACCCCAGTATCCAATAGTAGCCTTATGCATTTATCTTAAAGAAAACACATTTTATTTCTATTTACTTTAACTAAACTTCCACAAGGGCTATAGCAAAACCAATTGCTGTATATGTTAAATATTTGAGAACAGTTCACGTTTCACATAATTGCTAGGGAGCGTTTTGGCAGTGGAGTTAAAAGGCAGATAGCGGCTATACATTTACAGCTGAGGAAACGATCACACAAATATTAAACCACAAGTATCCAGATAGTCGCATCTCAATTATATATTTACAAAAATGGAAGAAAACTTGGTTGACATGTTACCAGAAGGCAATCTGCTTAGACCATTACTGACCATTACCCTTAGGTGCTGATATTGAAGGAGGGATTGAGGCTAAAATTCCCCTCATCACAGAAACAGCTTACTGTAACTCACTTCAGCTTAATTATGATTACAAATTGCATCCATGAAATTAATTATAAGCGACATGGCTGGTGGTCTGAAGGAAATAAAACAGGAATTTGCAGGTCATTAATAAAGAACAGATGATGCAAAGACAAGAATTAGCAACATTGAAGACAGGGCAGAGAAGGAATATTCAATGAGAATTAATGATAGCAGAAAAATAACAAAGGTGGAGCAGAAGATTGAAGACTTCGAGAGTAGGAACAGACAAAATAACCTGAGAATTTTTGGGCTTTGTGAAGGAATTGAGGGTAGTAATTCTACAGTGGTAATCAAGCAAAAATTGCCTGGTAGTGCAGTATACCGAGCAGTGCACAAGCACAGTACCCACTGAATAACATGCATACTGCTACTGTGCAATGAAGCATGGTGCACTGTACCAAGCAACTTTTCTGTGACTACCACTGTATCTCCTTTGCAAACAAGCTGTTAACATCACTGGCAGGTCCCCCACCTGACAATAAAATTTATGTGATCGAGAGAGCTCATCGCTGTCTGATGCCTAAACCCTCTGCTAATGAGTGCCCCCTCTCTTTTGTTTTAAGGCTTTTAAACTTTCAAAAAAGGTTTTTATTCAAAGGATTCTTCAAAACAATAGACTGAATTTGAAGGCTGCAAGCTCTCTATATATAATGACCTCCATCCTGAAGTTATTAAAACAAGCATTTGCCAATGCCAAATGTTTGCTTGCTGGCATTGGCAGTGGTAGTGTAGAAGTTATAGAGCTGCGTAATAGGAATGGCAGTGAAGTATTGAACTGAAGCCAACCCCACCACCACCCTGCAGAGAGTGACAGGCATTGGGGTGTGCCTTTGGGTCGTCAGGCATAACGGCCACGTCATTTCACCACACCCCACCCTGCAGACACTGGCAAGTGTCACGGTGTTCCTTGGGGTCTTTGGCCCTTATGCGCACCCCATTCCATTAGGAAATACAGTGAGATGGGTGTGATATAGGAGAATGGGGTGAACTTTGGGGCCGAAGAGTCCAAGGCATACCTCGATGCCTCTCACTGGCTGCAGGGTGTGGAATGGTATGAGCATTACAGGCAAGAATCCCAAGTCACACCCCTGATGCCTGTCATTCTCTACAGGGTTGGGCATTATGGTTGGAAACCCTAATACCTCAGGCATTCGTTGGTATTTTCACTCCAAATGTTCAACATGGTTTTTTTGTGACCCCACCTCATGAACAGGGGGAATATCAGTTTCTTAGCCAAAAGCTGCTTATGCACAGCGACTCGGCATTTAGCACCACAGGTGCAAAAACATTCTGAACAGGATGTAAAAAGACAGCTGTACTGTTCATGAGGAGGTGTAAAAATGGCAATGTTGCAAATCTGCAGTAAAATATTTAAAAAATGGTGAGTCACGGCGTACATAGAAACTGTGCAATGCACACCCATAATATATAATTAGGTTGGGGATTTTTACAGCAGATTGTCAACTCAGGCATTTTGGTGCCTCAATCATGAACAGTGTCACTGTGATTTTCTTTATCTGTCGAACAATGATTTCCCACAGCGACCCGCATCTCTGCGAAGTGTGAAAACACACTTCGGCCATGTTGTGAAAAATGACAGCTGTACTGAAAATAAGAGAGTGTGGAAAAATGCCACTGGTGAAAATCTGGACTTAAAATATTACAAAGTCATGAACTTACAGGTGCGTGGAAACTGTGCAGTGCTCACTAAGTAACACAGTCATTTATGGACTTTGTCACCAAATTTTCAACATAGCCATTTTAAGACCTCTGCTCATGAACAGTGTAACTGTGGTTTTCTTAATCTGTCCCAAACATTGCTTTGCTCACCAACAGCACCATTATCGCTACCGTGCGAAAACACATTTAGGTGGCATATGAAAAAATGGCAGCTGTACTGTTCATAAGGAAGTGTAATAAAATGGCAGTGTTGAAAATCTGGAGTGAAAATATTAAATTCATAACTTATGAGCATGCATAGGAACTGCAACATGCGCTACGTAAAACAGTCATTTTAGGAATTTTTCACCAAATTTCAACATAGCCATTTAAGACCTCTGCTCATGAACAGTGTCACTGTGATTTTCTTACTGTGCCCATACATTGATTTCGCACATCGACTGCGCCATTGTGCTACATGATGGAAACACATTTGAGGCAAGATGTGAAAAATGACAGCTATACTGCTCATAAGGAGGTGTGGTAAAATAACGTGTTGAAATCTGGAATAAAATATTGAAAATTCACGAACTTCTGATGCGTAGGAACTGTACAACGCACACTTGTAAACAGTCATTTTTAAGAATTTTTTCACCAAATTTTCAACATAGCCATTTAAGACCTCTGCTCATGAACAGTGTTACTGTGATTTTCTTAATTTGTCCCATACATTGATTTCGCACACCGACTGCGCCATTGTGCGCTACATGCACGGAAACATGTTTTGGGTGAGATGTGAAAAATGAAAACTATACTGCTCATAAGAAGGTGTGGTAAAATGACAATGTTGAAAATCTGGAGTGAAAATATTGAAAATTCGCGAACTTACAAGCAAGTGTAGGAACTGTACAACGCACGCTCATAAAACAGTCATTTTTTTGAATTTTTTCACCAAATTTTCAACATAGCCATTTTAAGACCTCTGCTCATGAACAGTGTCACTGTGATTTTCTTAATTTGTCCTGTACATTGATTTCGCTTTTAGACTGCGCCATTTATGCGCTACATCGAGGAAACACGTTTTGGGTGAGATGTAAAAATGACAGCTGTACTGCTCATAAGAAGGTGTGGTAAAATGGCAATGTTGAAAATATGGAGCAAAATATGAAAATTCGCTTGAACTTCTGACGTGCGTAGGAACCCATAGCATACGCTCATAAAACAGTCATTGTTAGGAATTTTTTCACCAAATTTTCAACATAACCATTTTAAGACCTCTGCTCATGAACAGTGTCACTGTAGTTTTCTTAATTTTTCCGGTACATTGGTTTCGCACACCGACTGCGCCATTGTGTGCTACATGGGTGGAAACACATTTTGGGTGAGATGTGGGTGGGTGCGGGTTGTGGGAGGGGGGCTGGGAGAAGCGCCGTGGGACCATTTCTATTTTGCAGGTAAAAAAAAAAAAAGATGATGTGGGATGTTTGCCACGCTGGGGTGGGCTCCCAGCATGGCACAAGGATGGTTGGGGGAGGGCGTTCAGCCGATGGGGGATTGGGCACACCTGTTGGTCAAAGCATCTATTGCCACACTGTGGTGGGCTCCCAGCGTGGCACCCAGTACTTGGGGGGGGTGAGGACAGTGGAGCCGACAGGGGATTGGGCACCCCCCGTTGGCTATATCATGAGTTGCCATGCTGGGGTGGGCACCCAGCGTGGCATTGGAAAGCTTTGGGGGGCAAGGGAGGCGCAGCACAGCCGATGGGGATTAGGCACCCCGTTGTTATACAGATGTGTGTGCGTGCAGGCGCCGCGTGCGTGTGCTGTGTGTGTGTGTGTGTGTGTGTGTGTAGGGGAGCTGTGCATGAGCAGGCGATATCTTGTACTGCTCACTGAGCGTAGCTCCCCTTTCAACTAATGCCACTGCATTTTGGAGCTTGTCATAGACAGCTCCAGCATGTAACTACAGGGGCTGCGCCTGCCAACACACTGACTGAATTGGAAGAGGGGGTGATACACCTCCAAAATCTCGGATGATGGCACTATGTTTCTTGCACATGCGTGCAAGCAAACATAAAAATGGGACGCCTTCCTTCTATAAAAAAAAGGCTCCTTGAAGTGGGTTTGAGTTATAGTTTGTTTTTCCCAACCTTACTCAAGGTTTACATGCCAGAGGGTCTGAAGCAATCTAATGGCTATGGAGCAGCTAAAGCCAGCCTCAAAACAGATTTGCCTGAGCTGTTTTTAGCATTCAACTTTTAGTAGTGACTGATGCTCAACTCTGACCCTGGGTACATGTATCATTCTCAATATAAATGCTGATGTATTCTGTTTGCTGAATGTTGTGTGAGGGTGTCTTTGTTCCCATTTTAGTGCTTTTACCCCCTTTTCTTTTTTACAAAGCATAGTAGAAGAGCTATAGGGTCTGGTACCTGTTAGAACCTGCTCCTCGTTGTTTGTGGCGGTCCATGTAGAACTGGTCTTCAATCTCTAACAGTTTGGATTCCTTGCTCTTTTAACTGCACTGTTCCTCTTAAAAGGTACTTATATTTTTAACTTGTATTACTGCTATTAGCTCCGGTTGGCTTCCCACATGATCTTCATGCTACCAGTGATGCTCAGCCTATTCTGCCCTGGAGGTGAAGGGTCTTGACCCTGTGGTGGAGTTTGTTTGTTCCACCCTCGAGTGTGTGGCTCCTTCCCTTATATTTGCTGAGGAAGGGACTGCCTTCTCCATACCAAAAGCAAAGAAAAAAAATGTATCACCAATACATTAACTCTTGGTTGGGCACTTTTTTATTCTCTGGTTGTATGTTGTTCTTACTGAGCAGGAGGCTGGTGCATTGTGACATCGGACAGTAAATATTCTCCTCAATTTCTAAGAAAGTACTCATTCCTCATTTATTAATTTGAAAAGTCCTTTATAATATCATTGGTTGTACAGAAGGAGCGTGTGCTGATTCCTGATGGCATTTTGGGTGAGCAGGAGCCCAATATAGCAGACTCACTTTCAGGGGCTACAGTGTACTGGGGGCAGTGTGCTACAAGGTGGTCTGATTTTTATAGTTTCTTCCATTTTGTTTTTGGCTTCCTCTAAGATTCAGTAGCATTCTCATTTGAACACAGTTTGAATTTTTCCCAACGTTCATGGCTTGTGACCTCCCCCAACAAGGCATGTCTTAAAGTAGTATGGCCAGTTCACACAAGTATGTGTAGGGTGCTTGTGAGCTCTCAGGCAGCAATTAGCATAGCATTTCAAGCAGTTTTTGAAACATAAAATGCTGATTGTCACACACTGCATTGCTCTCATGGTTATGCCATGCACAATACTGTATGCATTACAGCTCTGCAGATTTCATTGATCTGAATATTTACTAACAGTTTTGGTTGCTTGTGTTTATTATTGTGTACATTCTCTAACTTGGTGCTCCTTCTCATTCTCTCTGACAACGTAGAGTTCATTGTCAGGTTTGAACAGTAGTGTCTACTCTTCAATGCAGTGTCAACCTGTACCAGACAGATGCCACCTGAGGTGTCATCATGAAAGTAAGGTGTCTTTCCTTTTTCTTTACCCTTAGGCATTGCTTTTATATTAGATAGCAACTACCAACTCATGGATGTTGCTAGAGTCCTATTCCATTTAACCACAGTAATGCAGATCCGTTGATGCAACTGTTACACCAAGAATATACTGATTTGTAATTCAGTACAGAGCTAGTGTTGTTCAGGCAGATTAAAAGACTAACATCTTTTCAATATTCTAATCAGTAGAGCATAGTAGACATATGTATTTCATAAGTTTTTCTGTTTGCACTGTTTGTTTATGCTACATAACACCTGTTTCATTGTGTTTGGTATCCTGACTGAATAGGGAGAAGGGGACGGGGGGGAGAAGGGAGGGAAAGAAAAGTTTCTCCCTCCTTTTTTTTTTTTTAGCCTAAATCTTATGAAACGGCTTCTGAAAGATATAAGGTCTCTGACTTCTAGTAACATTAAGCAATGAGGGAGGGGGCTCAACAGGTCCAGTTGTGTGGTGGTTATCCATTTGAGAAATGTGCGATGAAGAACTTGGTGGGATTTTTCAAGGTTTAACATTCAATGCATTTTTCTCTCACTTAAGAACATTCAGAAATCATTTAATTGTTGGTAAAAATGTAGGGGGTGGGTATTATGATACATCTTTGGAAACCGTAAGCTACTGTTTTTTCTATTTGTATCGTTATGTACTTTGCTCTTTCCTTCTCTTTTCCTCTGATTTGATCTCTTGTGTGCTATTTTCACTCACAACCAATCTCTGCAACATAGTTTAGATGGTGGCTTCTTGCAATGAGTATGTTATACTTCGAACCCAAAAATCATGGATAGTTTATGACTAACACAGAGGGGCTGGTAATTATCACTTGGAATGTTAAAGGGCTTAACCATAAGGTAAAAAAATATTCTGTGGTCTGGCATCTCAAAAAGATGAACCCAACTATAGTGCTTGTTCAAGAAACATATCTCAAAAAAGAACATTATGACCTGATGTGCAGGAAGTGGGTGGGACACGTTTTCAGTGCAGGGACTAGTTCAAAAAAGGCAGGGGTCCTTATCATACTCAGAAAAGGCTTACCCTTTCAGTTCTGTAGTTCTGTAGAAGATTTAGGCAGGATATTTTTTGAGAATCAATGGTAAGTTATGGAAAGAATATTTTACCCTGTTAAATATTTATGGTCTAACCTCTCCCTCGCATGACACTTTCAACGAGGTGTTTGCCCATCTAACTCTATACCTCAATAGTACCATCATTTTGGCTGGTGATACAAACTCTACACTCGACCCTTTCCTAGATAGCTCTAAATTTTGCCCAGCTTTTTCAAAGACTGACAACGACCTGTCTCACTTGATTGACAACCTTGGCTTGGTGGGCGCTTGGAGATCCATGAATCCTAGTGCTAAGGATTATGTTTTTTAGTTCAGGTGTCACCACTCTGGTTCCCAGATTGACCACATTTTTATTACAAAACAGGCAGTAACTAGGATTAATTCAGTAGAGATAACACAACAAGTCATCTCTGACCACACGCTGGTGTGGCTGGCTATTAAAGAATCTCTTAACCCAAACAGGGACAGAAGATAGAAGTTTAACAATTTTTTACTACAAAATACTGACTTTATACTTAAAATTAAAGAGCTAATGAAAAAAATATTAACTATTAACAAGCTAGAGGACACTTCCCGGAGCATAAACTGGGAGTGCATAAAGTACTGGCTTCAGGGGCACATCATCAGTGCATCCTCATCATACAAAAAAGAAAGGGATAATAATAGGAATGGATTACTAAATAAGATCAAGGAGAAAGAGAAAGACCCAGTCGGAGATGTCTCATCTGATATTTGAAACAAATGTTCCTGGATGAAATCAGAATATAACAGGCTAATCAGAGGAGAAGCTGAGTTTTATATTCATAAAGTGAAACTGGACTATATTGATTCAGGGCCTAGGGCATCTAAAATCTTAGCAATTAGCCTGCAACAAATGAACTCTGCAACCAGCATTCCAATGATCAGGAACACTAAGGATACCTTCATTGTCTGAGGACTTAAAAAAAACCAAAAAACAATTTAATGCTTTTTATAAGGAGTTGTATTGTGCCGAAATGCCAGGTAACAGATGTACAGTACATCACAGGATTTCTGTGAAGGTATGCTGATTCCAGACTTCACCAAAAATTTTTTAGATCAACTAGAGGCAAAGATAACAGATCAGGAAATATTAACAGCTGTTAACAGCCTAAAAAAGAACAAAACACCTGGTCTGGATGGTTTCTCTATTAATTTTTTCCAATCATTCTCTAAAGAGCTGGTCCTGACTATCAAAGGGGTTTTTAATGAAGCATTGATGGAGGCTTCTTGCCCCCCAGTTTGACGTAAGGGTTAATCACATTAATACACAAGCCAGGGAAAGACCCTCTACTGTGCATTAATTATAGGCCAATTTTCCAGATAAATTCAGATATCAAAATACTGACAAAGGTTTTAACGTACAGGTTAGAGAATGTAATCCACCACATTATAGGCCCGCAACAGATGAGGTTTGTGAAGGGTAGATTAGTGGTAGACAACTCTAGAAAAGTCTTTCACATCATGTTTATTTATTTATTTAGTTATTTATTTATTCGATTTTGAATTTACATACTTTTGAGCTAGAAGCTCATTTACAAAGGTTCCACGTTTAATGAGGAAAAAGCATAAATATAATACAGGACATATCCATACATACAGTATCTAGGAAGTCTTAGTTACATTGTTTTGAAGAGGTTTAGCAAACGTGTTTGAAAACAGTTTTTGTCTAAGTGCATTACATGCGGTTCAGGTGTAGCTATGGCTGCTGGCTGAGCAGAGTGGATATTTACAGATGAAGAGATAGATTAGCCCGGTGGGGCTAGGAGGATAACAAGGAAAGGACAGAGGACATTCAGATGGATAGAGGTGAGAGGCCAGTTGCAGTTTCAGTGGCTATGTACTGAAGTTGATGGGGAATGGGACCATGTGCTGGTATGGTCTTTGGGAGGTGGAGTGACGTGAGGAAGGGAAGTCTGCAGGCAGTAGTGAGGTGGGGGGGTAGGTAGGTAGGTAGGTATTGAGTTGGAGGGGTGAATTTTCAGTTGGCAGGTGATGGGAGGAGTAAAGTATGAAATAGTAAGTGCAAAGGTAGAACATGGTTTTCAGGCCAAGCTGGTACAGTTTTTGTAGGAGTTACAGTCACAACTACAGTGTGATGCAAGATGGGCATGAAGCTTTAATTTAAATGGACCTAGTTTAGTTTCTGACAAGGTTGTCACTGAGCATATTTAGCCAGTAAGGTGCACAGTACTCAAAGGACCATTGCCTCTGGGATGTCTGCCGGAAAGGGACATGAAGTGGCTGTCTGTTTGCTCCTCTGGTATGTCTTGTTTGGTTAGCCAAGCTGAGGAAATTCCACACATCTGGGGGTGTTAAACCAAGGGTGGATTTCATTGTAAGTAGGCATACCTGGTACTGTATACTGCAGTCCAGATTTTGCCAACTGGAGTGTGCATAAAGCTCACAAGTATGTGTTAGGTAGTGTGCACCCAGAATAAGCCTACAGGCCTTATTAAGGGTTGTTTTTACCCGCTTGAGAGCTGTGTCGGTTGCAGCACTGTATACCACTGGTCCATAGTCAATTACAGACAACACAGAACTGGCTACTGCTAGTTTTAATGCTTCTTGTATAAGGCAGTGTTTGTTTTTGTGTAACAAGCCTAGTCTAGCATTTGCTGATTTAACTATAAGATCTATGTGTGGTATGAAAGAAAGGGAACTGTCTAGCATTACACCTAAGTACTTAAACATTTGAACCATTTCTAAGGGCGTATTTTGACTGTCTAGTATTTTTAGTTGGTTGGACCTATGTCTGTTGTGAGTGGAGGCAAACAACATCATTTTATTTTTTTTTTTAATTTAGCAGTAATTTAGATTTTATGAACCATGCCTCAATATCCTCAAAGTTAGTCTGCAGCTGTTTTTCTAGTGCTACAGAGTCTGACTGGCTTGTGTATAGCAACACATTGTCTGCATAAAGTAGGACTTTACCTTGTGTTGCTAGTGGAAGTTGATTTAAAAACAGACTAAAAAGAAGGGGGCCCAAGACTGATACTTGGGGGACCTCTGTATTTGCACTTTGATTTTCTGAGACAGTATCCAGGATTTTTACTCCTTGTTCTCTACCAGTGAGATAGCTCCTAAACCAAGACACCGATTCAGGGGATAGTCCTGTAGAGGGTAGCTGGTTCAGGAGGAGCTTGTGATTTACAGTGACAAAGGCCTTGGTGAGGTCAATGTAGGTTGCCCCCACCATGAGCCCCCAATCTAATGCATTGTGTATATACCCAGCGAATTCAACTAAAGCAGTAGTGGTGCTATGCTGCTTTTGGAATCCATAATGTTCTGGATATTGAAGCTGATGCTTTTCAAGGTAGTCGACAATTTGATCATACACAATGCATTCCAGTGCTTTTGAGAGTGGGAGTGTATAGAGCTAGGTCGGTAATTTGAATGACTAGACCAGTTACCACTTTTGTATACAGGAGTTACCACAGCAGCTTTTCAGAGCCTGGGAAATTTACCAGATGCAAGTGATAAACTTAGGATACTTGTAAGGGGTCAGAGAATCACATCAAAAGTGAGCTTAACAAGTTTGAGGTCCAATATATCCCCACTGGCTCTGGATCTGGATATTCCATACTAACACAGCCAAACTACCCATGGTTATACTTTCCCTAGACACAGAAAAGGTGTTCGACCGTGTTTTGTGTGCTCACATCATTAGCACCCTAGAGCTATACAAATTCCTGAAAACATTTTATTAATTGGATTCAAATTTTATATAATAGCACCACATTAGTGGTGATCACTAATGGCCTCACATCTCCCTTCTTTCCTATAGAGAGGGGCACCAGACAAGGATTCCCTCTACACCCCTTCTATTCAGTTTAACAATTGACCCACTAGTGAGAAAGTTAATATAATCTTGAGGAGACGAAGGAGTTAAGATAGGCGGTAAGGAAGCCTTGATATCCTTGTATGCGGATGATATGTTACTTTCCTTGACTAACCCTAAAACATCGGTCCCAGAAACTTTGCAGATTATAGAAAGCTTTTGGCAAGTGTCTGGGTATAAGCTAAACATTTCTAAAACATTTTTTTTTTACCAATAAACCAGGGTTGTAGGAAGGAAGGAAGACTTGGATGGTACAGGTGTATCCTGGTCAAAAGACTACATTGAATATTTGGGTATAAAAGTATACTAATTAACTGTTAAAGATGTATAATCATATCATGTTCTACAAAGTTTGTGTTAGTCTGCTTTAATTGTGTGGTTAACAATTCAGCATGGCCTCATTCAGATGCAATGTCGATGACTCCTTAACTGTGTTGTGTAATAAAAGATAAGATAGACCAAGACATTGTCAATGAACAAGATGAATGCCCAAAACGTTCCTTTTTTGGAAATCCTGTAAATATACCCAACTCCCATATTATATAGAACACATAATACCAGATAAATATATATTGATATATAGCTGACTAACTTAGGCCCATCTTTTAACTCATTTGGATTTTTTGCTTATGAGTTATTCTCGTTTTTGGAGCTTTATCAGCATGATAAGGTGGTGATGTGTCCCATATTTGAATCTTTTCCCCCCCAAACTCTGGTGACAAGGATAAGAGGTATGCGCACATGCATTTTTCCATTTTGGAGAGCAGGTACTATACATCTTAAATGAGCTGTTAAAATCCCAGCAGACGCATTAGAATTTATAGCATGGGTACTGAGATAAACGGACAGACCCAGAGGCCAAAGGAGTTTGCATGGCAGAGGCTAGGCAAACACTGTATCATCATGTGTCACGACAAAGGCCGTGTACATTTATAGTGAACTCAAAATGTTAATAGTGCAATATGAATTTTGGTCATACACTTGTCTCACATACACCAATGTGTACAGTAACTACTCTATACACCACAATTAATTTTGTAATGTGCATTTTGGTGGTACATTGATCTCATATGTTTCCCATTGTGTTTGGTAACTACTGTGTACAGTACAATATGATGATATTTAATGTAGCGTCTTTCATTTGGATCATATCCCAAAAGGCTTTATAGCAGAAGACAAAAATAATTGCACACCATCTCTAGATTAATATACAAGTCCATAGTGCTGCATATACATGCTAAAATAAATACCGACTAAACAAAACTATAGAGCACACCCTTGCTATTTGTCCTGTTTGATAATATTTACAGTAAAATATGTAAGGATTAAGCCACAAGAAAGGATGGGTCTACTGTGGAATTAATCCATGGTTGGGGGGGTTGTCCCACGAGGCCGAGCAGTGGGTCAACAGCAGCCATGGTTCAAAGTCACTGAAACCATCCTTTCGACTAACAATCCGGCTTGTAATGGCAATGAGTCTATGACTAATAGTCTTTGAATACATGAGTACAATCACACTGATTTATTTTCAGAATACCATATGTTGAGCTGTTAAACATGATGTACATATAGTTCAAAACAATTGGAACACACCTATTGGAAATATCGTGGCTGCTATTTCACTTTTATTAAAATAACTTTCATTACAAGCTTTAAGCTTTCTAACATCAAAACATATTTTACAACTTTTCAATTACTTGCAATTCACTTTCTATTCTAGGTGCTTTGCTTTTGCTCTCTGTGTATTAGAAGATATGGGCTGCACTGCATGATGGGAGTGTGCTATGGTACATTTTAGTTATCTTCCTACAGTTCCTTTGCAGACCAATAGGTGGCTATCAAACAATCCTAGTAGCACAAGCATCGTTTCTCCAAATGTACTGAATTAAGCCAATCTGAAAAACATTTTATTGAACAACTACTATTTTGTGGAATATTATTTTCACTTTTTTTCCCTCTAAACTATCTAACTTGGCAGGACATAGAACAACATAACGTTTACTGCTTTCACCTTTCAAATACTTGTTTTGACTAGTATTGTTAGTCTGTTTCTTTGATTTCTTTTTGTTTCTCTCAGTTTATTTTTCTTTTCACCCATAGAAGTATCCTCTCTCTTTAATTTTGCTTTGTTTATCTCAGTGTCTGTTATTTTTGCTTTCAGTTACAGAAGCTGCATGTTCATCTTTACCACTGTGTATTCACCAAGAAAAGGCTAGGACAGATAATGTTATTCAGTCATCCACAATGCATTGCACCCACAGTTGCTTAGAAAGCAGTAAATCAGAAGGGATGGTAACAGTATGTAAATGTCCACTTCTACAGAACTATTGTTGCAGCATAATTAACAGTATATGTGGAGTTCAAATGTACAGTCTTCAGTAACTCATGAACTTCTGTCGCAGTTACAACATAGAACAATCTTGAAAATGTCAAAAACCCTGTGCCAGGAAAAACTTTAGCAAATACAAGCTGGAACAACTACAAACTGCAAACTATTTGTATATTGCTTTCACTTGTCTACTGCTTCTTGCTTATAGTGGATTGCCAAGGTATTACATCACAAATCATGATCTACTATGGTATTAGACCACGGTTTCTACTGTACCACATGGTGTGTTTGCACCTATCTGAGTGCTTCATTTTGTTTTTCTTTTTTATGCCATGTTACAAGCAACTGTAACATTCTTAGCATCAGAAACATGTTATCCCGAAAAAAATACTGCTAATTAAGGTCTTGCTAAGTTTTGGGAGTTTATAATAAGTAACTTTCAAGTCTTATGGTCTAATCCCAATACAGTAAAGCTTTAGCTGGTGACTGATGATACCCCGATTAGTACTAGTTTGGCGAATTCGGCAACTCTGAGGGTAAAAGCCATTGGCAGTCATACACACAGTGTGCTTGGAAGTGCAGTAGAATATGAGAAAATAAGGGGGCAACAAACGTACTATTTCTGAGCGTATGTCTGTCAAAGGGAGCACATGTTTTCTGCCTGAATGCCTAGCACCTTTATGCGAGTAATCAGCTGGTTAGAAACATAGAAACATAGAATTTGACGGCAGATAAGGACCGCTTGGCCCACCCAGTCTGCCCATTTCCCTGCCTACTGGATAAGCTGCAGATCCTAGTTAACCAGCAGCCTACTTCTTTCTACCCCCACCCCCTAGAATTGCCTTATGACTGTCCCATGCATGCTTGAATTCCACCACTGTTTTTGACTCCAAGACCTCCTCCGGAAGGCCGTTCCATGCATCCACAACCCTCTCTGTGAAAAAATACTTCCTTAAATTACCTCTGAGCTGCCCCCCTCTATCTTCAAATTGTGCCCCCTTGTTCTTGCACACCTCTTTTTTTGAAAGATGCTACCCTCTTGGACTTTGTTGATTCCCTTGAGGTACTTGAAAGTTTCTATCATGTCCCCCCTCTCCCTCCTTTCCTCGAGGCTATACATGGTTGGGAGAGAGGTCTGCCAGCCCAGTGGACATGTACGAATTCTAAGAACCACGCGCTGGTTCATTATTCTTTTTTCTTTTGCTGTCATTCTGCAGTCTGCTCATTAC
Organism: Neoceratodus forsteri; assembly: GCA_016271365.2. Classification (NCBI taxonomy): domain Eukaryota; kingdom Metazoa; phylum Chordata; order Ceratodontiformes; family Ceratodontidae; genus Neoceratodus; species Neoceratodus forsteri. The sequence continues at coordinate 349,710,879 of CM028131.1, read as the reverse complement.
CATCACCAGTGAGAGAAGTCCTCAAATAAATCCAAGCAAGGCATTTCAGTGCTGAGTGACCCCCTGCCTGCTCACTCACCAGTGCCGTGCCAAATACTACTAAAAATTAAGGCTAGAAATGAGAACTTCTTTATTAAAAATGAAACATGTACAATGCTTTGCATAGGTATCAGATTTATAGATTTACAGCTGCAGATAACATTTGCATAGAGTGTATTAAAATGCTTTGCATAGGGATCAGATTTGTAGATTTCTAGATGTGGATAACATTTGCATAGAGCGTATTAGGTTGCTCATGCTGCAGTATAAGACCCTGGATAATTTTAATGCCGGATAGTATTTGATGTGGCAGTGGCCGACTTTATGGAAATGAAAGGACTGAAGCAGTCTCTCATTGGCACTCTTCAGTTTTTTCAAGTACACAAGGTTTCTGAACACAAAACTGTGACACCGTCATACTCCGATTACACGGTCATTGGTCTGTCAGGGATGAGCATAAGGTAGATTGCTGTGCATTGGCCTAGTCTGTGATACACTTCTGAAATATCATTCGCTGACAAAATGTTTCTTGCGCAAGTGCAAGGAAACATAAAAAGGAGATGACTCACTGGAGCTGGTAGAAAGGTCTCTTAGCCAACTGAAAGGGCTAACCTTGTAGCCTGGATTGCTTTAAAGCAAGAACAACTTTTATGATTGACTCATAAATCAATATCCCTAAAGGTGCTGTCTCTAAGTTATAACTCCTATTTTCAGGCAAGCCCTGGATTGGTTGATCAGTTTTTGTCTAGATGGGGGTTTACAGTACATCAGCGCCCCACCGTGGGACAAAGACTCCCAAAGGACTTTATCCCTAAAGTGACAGAATTTTTTTATGTGCTAAACAGCTTATGAGACATAATATAAAGCTATCATCAATAGGGAATATAGATGAAACCGATGTGTGGGTGGACATGCTGGCAAAAGGCTGTTCATATGAATGATTCTAAATCTGTACCACTTATGAAAATGAGACATGAGAAGCAATAAATAACAGTCTGCTTGGCTGCTATGGCAGATGGTCACAAACTGCCCCTGTTTACAGTCTTGAAGGGGAAGCAAATGCTTAAAGAGGTTCCTGGTGTCACAGGTGTTGTTGTAGCTATGGCAGACAATGGGTGGATGAACGATGACCTGACAAAGATGTGGATTGCCACTGTATGAGGTGGTCTGTCCTTTGCGAAACAAATGTTGGTCTCTGACACATTCCGGTGCCTCATTTCACCATCAGTAAAAACTCTCCTGAAAAAGAAAAACACCATTATGGCTGCTATACCTGGTAGGTGCAAAAGAACTGTTATAGCATGCTGACATGAGTGGAATGCTCCTTTCAAAGCACAGTATAGAGAGTGATCTGATATGTGGCTGGCCACTGAGGAATGAAAGAGAATGACTGCTGGAAACCCATGAGCCCCCTCCTGACTAAAAATGGTGCACTGGGTGAAAAGGATTTGGGCAGCTGTTATGAAGGAAAACATAATTCACTCATTCCAAGTCTGTGGGATAAACAGCACAGACCTTGACCTGATACCCTGCACAAGACCAGATGGTGTTACGTTGGAAACCCAGGATGAGATAACAACTGCCCAGAGAACATTGACTGCAGGTATGGTTTTCGCTGATAAAGTGACAGTAAATACATAAACAAGGTAATAGGTACTAACATTTGTTTTTATGTTTCAGGTAATGATCCAAGCAGTACTGCAGAAACTGATTTCGTACCTGATACCAATAGTGTTTCCAACCCAGACACTGACAACGAGCTGTATTTGAGCTGACCAACCGATTTGTTTTTTTGTTTTCATTTACAAATAAAGGCTTTGCATATTACCAGTTTGTTTCTCCTTCTTACTACTGATGCATGGTACTAGATACTAGATGCTAAAGTCATGTAGCATGTAGTAGTGTATCACACTGAACTGAAGCCAGTACTACAAAAGGTTGCATGTCATAACAGCAAGCGCAAAATTGTGACTGCGAAAATAGCTCACAGCAATACAGCAAGGCACAAAGACAGACTAGGATACACAACAATTGCCAAAATGGTGAGAGTGTGTTTCTGCAGGGGGCTTTACTCCCCACACCCCCTTACTTTAGATAATCAACTCCAGGGGGGCACAACTTGGGGAAGGGGAGAAAGCCGTAGGTCGATGTTTCGGCGATTGCTGTGTATCCTGGTTGCCCTTTGTGCCTCACTGTATTGCTGTCACCATTGTCCCAGTCACGATTTTGTGTTCAGTGGCTCGATGCAACACCACTACAAAACAGGGCAGCTTCTATTCATAACACAGAAACTGGGTGCAGCTTCAATTTGAGGGTGGCTACAAAATGGGGGCAGCTTCAATTTGTTGAAACACGGTATCTGTGCTGCTTTCATTAGCCTGTTCATTCATTGTCAGTGCTGGGAAACTATGATCTTCAGACACTTTTGCAGACGAAGCCTGTGAAAGCAAAGAGGAATTTGGTACTGCTTAGAGGAGAGACGGGAATGTTCGCCATGCAATTTAAGGCATAATATAAATGTTTATGGGTATTACACTTATATTGATACTAAATTTTGGGGACTAATACCAAAATTCAGAAAAAGTGCAAAAAAAATTATTTCTTTTAAATATTATTTTTTAAAATAGTCATGAAATTTTCCAAGTCAATATTAAAATTGTATATCAATCTGTCTGTCTGTCTGTATGTCTATCTATCTATCTATCTATCTATCTATCTATCTATCATCTATCTATCTATCTATCTATCTAACTATCCATTCATCTGTTCATTGCAAAAAACATTGTTAATGCACCAGTTAGGGTAACTTAACGCCACAAAAGCAGGGAAATGTGGCATTAGGATTTCGAACCTTAATGCCTCACCCCCAACCCCCCCAAGCAGCATACGGAAAAAACATTAGGGCTTGGGGTCTCCCGAATCTTGGTGAATCAGTGGTGGGTCTTCCTTGGGGATTGTCAACCCTGATGCCCATTCCATTCCGTGAGCAAACAACATTGCACATGATCTCCTTTCTCCACAGGGCCCTGCATGAAGAAAGGCACAACAAACTGTGTTTCCAGCCTGTGACGAGACATACTTCTCTATCTTTGAAGAGTATATCATTAGGAGGCAGTGACTTGGAGCTGTACCTTATGCTTTGGATTGGAGGCTATGGGTCTGGGGGGAGGGGTGAGCATTAGGGGTGACAGCCCCCCAAGGAAGAACCCACCACTTGATTTGTCAAGACCTGGGAGACCCAAAACCATAGTGTTTTTTTCCTTTTGCTGCTTAGGGGGTGGGTGTGGGGCATTAGGGTTTGAAACTGTAATTCCACATTTTCCTACTTTTGTGGTGTTAAGTTACCCTAACTGGCGCATTAACAAAGTTTGTTTGCAATGAATTTCCTTACTTTTTGAGATAGTGTAATCATATCCTCATTTGCCTGTGGGAACTTACTGTATTACTATATCATTGTTTTGCACAATGACATAGCCTTCATGCAGAGTAACATTTAAAATAGAAAGGATGTCGTTAGTAGTATCTTTGTAGTTTTGTTTACACTATGCTCCAAAGAAATGTTGTTTACTGGTGATAGCCTTTAATTTTAGCAAGTATTGAAATAATGATGAAACAGGCAGTTGGGTTAGTGTAGAATGAGAGTTTTTGGTTTTAATTACAAAACTGTAAGATAAGGTTATTGGACAGCTCAGATATTGTTAGTGTTTTCAGTGAACCTCGGGTACCCTTATCATCATTATGTGCTAGTAGGTTTCTGATACAATGGAATGTTAATGGATACTGATCCTACAATTAATGGTACCAGCACAAAGGGTTCATGTTTTTATAACCCCTAAGTGCCCCTATCCTAAGGGCTACTATTCCTGCCTGCATGACTAGGCACAGGTTGAGGGGCCTGAGGTTGTTGAACGGTGCTTTCACCCGGAGGAATGGTTCTGGGGTAGCATAACTGCTGTTGGTATAGCCCTCTGGGATGCTATAACCCCCCACCAACCCCTCTAGTGGCTTAAACAGTATAGCAGCAAAACAGTCACATGTACCATATGGGGATAATGACTTGCTCACACCCCATGCACTTACCACCAGGGCTGGAGCCTCTGTAGCTGCCCTGGAGACCCTCTGTAAAGTAAGACCTGTAATGCAACAGTTCAATGGCAGTACAAAACCCCCACCAAAAAGGTACACACCAGCCAGGTTAAATGCAAAAAGAACAAAATCTGATTTATTCAGGGGGAAGTGAACAGGAGTGAGGCATGAATCTAACGGATGATTGACAGATCTGATTAATTGAGGCTGAACATGCATGCACAGTGAGTCCCTTGTATACACAACCCTGGGTACCCAGTTGTTAAGTAGGCTAACCTGAAGAGATGCCCGTGGTAGCCCGGTGCTGCAGCTGTTGTTGGGGCCCTTAGGAGAAAAAACAATCAGCATGTACAGCAACCCAGAATTTGTAATCTGGAGCCGGATGGCTCAGTTCGTTGTAATAAACCCAAACAAATAAGTCAGATGACACACAATGATTGCAGCTTTGTTTCAGGCAGCTAACCTGTTTTGTACTCATGCTACCAAGACCAGGAGGCAGGACTGACGAGATGAGGATGTCTGGATGGTGTTCCGGTTTGCCAGAAGAAGCAGGACCCACATGACTCACTGAGGTGGTCGCTACCTGTTCGATGGTGTTGAGCAGGGAGTCAAATCCCTGAGAGGGGATTTCATTGGAAATGTCTCTGCAATTCGAGTGACAGTCTAGGCCGAGATGGCAGGGCCCAGACCAGAGCAGACAGTTCAGATTTAGTCCATGTGAGTGCTAGAACAGCTTCCAGTTAGCATAACACACTTGAAGGTGGGGAACCAAATTATGACCCAAACAGCACATTCAGCACACTTATAAGCAACACAACTTTTAGTCAAAGTTCGGGTAAAGTCCTGTTGCAATTTACAGTAGCAGAAGTTCTGCGCAAACCTCTCAATCCATGATTCACTTCAGTACCTGGCAGGCCGATTGCTTCTGGAGCAAGTCTTCAGTCCCAAATTCAGGCAATGATCACTCTCTTTCTCTTCAGGCTTCAGATCTCAGACAAAGGAATTAGATTGAAGTCCAACTTTCACATTCACCAGACTTCTCACTGAAGGATGTGATAGACAGGCCAGTGCAGCCTTCCCACCGATTCTCCAGTGCTCCTACGCAGGAGCAGCTGCTTGATGGCTTGAGCTATTCACTCTCCAAACTCCAGTTCACAACTGACTCTGCTGCAGACAGTTCTGGGGATTTCCTCTGAGATCAAAAATGTTTGTTTGGCTGAGGAAACTGCCTGTCACAGCAAGGTCTCCCCCTCCAGGTCCATTTAGGCACCAAACCTTAAAAACTATAATTCCTACAGATTTCAATCCCACAAGATCTCTGGGTACAGTCTCCATTTTAGGTCCTCTGAGGTTTGATTGGTCTAACTCTGGCAGTCCAGAACCAAAGTGGTGGCTCTTACGCAGAAAGTCCAAGCTGCAAAAGAAGGCAGGTTAAACAAACTTCTATACTATTATTATTATTAAGGCAGATAAACAGTAAATGAACACAGTTCCTAACAGAGCTCCCTCTGCAAAACTACTCAGACCCAGCCCAGACTAATTTCTAACACAGCATAATGACTCTCTTAAAGAGACAGGCAAGGAGTCTTTCTATAGCACTCTCATGCAGAGACATACAGCTACCGCAGACACAGGACACCATCCTGACAGTGGGCATTAGGCAGCCCAGGAAGACATCTTAGTAAATCCCAGTTTGTAGGGGGGTTACATTTATGTGGACAAAACTGACAGAATGAAGACACTCCACCTCAGCCCTCCCACAACACACCTTCCATCCCAACATACACATCATCCCCATGACTTTTTAGAACAATACAGAAACATATAAAAGCCATCATGATAATCACATTCATACTGAAATATAGATGAATTACTGCGAGTGTATGTAAAACATAATGATTGCATCCACAAATCCTGATATATAAACTGAAACAAACTTGAAAAAATGCAAATCCTCAGTAATTTTATATGTGGTGACAGTAGGCAAACTTTATGATCTGCTAAATAAAATCATATTCTGTATCATCACCATCAGATTCAGAAAATTGATAGCCAGGCTTGATAATCAACTGTCAAGATTTCTTCTTATACTGTGTGTGTGTGAGAGAGACTGGTGCGCTTTCATTTTGTGCTCTATACACATTCTTGTGGCCTCACTACTGGGAGAGGGGGTGAGGAGTAAGAACATCTGTGTATGCTTGTCCACATGTGCAATATTCACCCGACTGCTAAGTTCGGATAAAAAAAGAATTAATTGAAGCTAAAATTGCTGACTTTAAACCCAGCTGCAGCTATGCTAGACTTGTAAGTCAGACATGCCATCCCATGTTTGGAGCTGAAACAAAAACATGTTTATTTAAACTTAGAAGCTTTTTCACTATTGCAAAGCAAATCACTTAACATGCTGTTAAATTTTCACCATCATGTCTGCTAAAAGGGGAAAGGATCAAGGAGGAGTGTGTTCCGTTAACTATATGCCTCTAGTAACTCACAGCCTTACACTGTGATGTACCTGAGTTGAATTTATGGGGAAAAACTCTTTGTTGTAGTGGCTTCCCCAAGCAGTCAGACACAGGGAAAGATACAATATTATGTGCTTGGCACTATATGTCACTGTCATTTACTTTGCAAACAGTGCTTGTTTTTTTTTTTTTATTTATTTCAACAATTGGAAATACACCTTTGAGTCATAGACTAATTTGCAAAGGTTCCACGTCATTGATACATAGTAAGTTACAGAGGGTAGCATAAAGTACAGAGGAAATAGTTATACAGTGATTGCAAATACAAATTATTAGGGCAGCACAGGCCCATCATCAAGTGTTAGCTAAGCAGAGAGACCCTGCGATATATACCAGACCAGCATTAGATGAGATGCAGTTAAGTTCAGCATAGAGAAAGTAAGGGTGGGACACAGGGGATTGAGGTGAGGAGGGCATATGTAGGAATGCTGGGAGGAAGAGGGGGAAATTGGGGACAGTCACAGCATGCCAGCGAGAAGATCATGCTTATGAGGTGGGTCTTGAAGGGACCTATTTTTGTTCCATAGATGATGGGTGTGGAGAGTTCATTGAGCCATTTAGAGGCCCAAAACAGAGAGGCCCTTTGGCCAAGGGAAGTGGAGCCAATTTTGACATGTTTAGTCCTGCCAGTGAGGTAGTTTGTGAACCAGGATATGTTTTCCTGGGAGGGTCCAAGGGCAGGGAGATAGTGAAGAAGCAAGGCATGATTGACCGTGTCAAAGGCCTTGGTGAGGTCAATGTAAAGTGAGCCAACAATAAGTCCATGGTCAAAGGCTTGATGGATGTAGAAGGTGTATTCAGTGAGAGCAGTGGCTGTACTATGGCCCCTTCGGAAACCATGTTGTTCTGGGCAGAGTAGGTGGTGCACAGATAGGCAGTGCATAAATTGGTTGGCTACAACTTTTTCTAGGGCCTTTGGGGGGGCAGAATGGACCTGGGTCTATAATTATTGGGGAAGGTTCTGTCCCCACTCTTTTGGATAGGGACTATGATATCTTGCTTCCATGGAGATGGAAATTGGCTGAGGCAGAGAGATTTATTGAGAATTTTTGTTAGGGGGAGAAGAACTTCATCAAGAGTAAGATGTAGGAGTTTTAGGTCCTGGGAGTCATTGCTGTACCGGGACTTGGTCAGAAATTTGGATAAGTATTTCTTGGCTTGATTGGGAGACATGGTACGAGGACGAAAAGGGGGTATATTAGTCGGAGGGGAGGGGATGAGCAGGGGAGGGTCAAAGAAATTTGGGGGCAGGACTGTACTGAGGTCCAAGAAGGTGGTGTTTAGGATGTTTGCTATTGCCAGGGGTTCTTGGGTACTGGACCCCAGTGGATAGTTGGGTGGGGGGAGGGGAGATGTTTTTTCTGCTGAGTTCTGTAATATTTTTCCAAAAATCACCACCAGAGCCCCAGGAGGAAGTAAGGGCTGCTTTATAGTAAGATGCCTTAGCCTGGTGAATGTCCCACATGCACAGATTTCTGGCCTCTCTGTAGAGCTGCCTGTCCCTTGGGAGACGAGAGTTGATGGTTCTGTGCCAGAGATTGTCACAGTGTCGCATCATATCAAGGAGGGCCTGAGAGATCCATGGGGTGTCTCAGCTTTTTGTGAAGAGTTTAATGAGGAGGCGTAGTAGTCACATGCAGTGTTGAAAGTGGCAATGAAGTGTGATAGTGCAGCGTCAACACTCTCAGCCCTGTCAATTGGGGCCCAGTCACATGTCCAAATGTGGGACTTGAGACGAGAGAGGGAGCCTCATTTTAATTTTCGCTGGAGGGAGGGGATTGGGGAAGGGTGTGGACTTTTATTAGACCACCAGCAGGCAAATGGAGAGTGGTCACTAATGGCATTGGGAAGAATCTTAACCTCGAAGATATTATTGGGTCTGTTGGTGAAGACGAGGTCAAGAAGGGTTGCATTTACTGTTCTATTATTTAGCCTCGTAGGGGATTGAACGAACTGGGTGAGGTCAATTGCTATTGCTGAGTCGAGGAAGTGAGAGTAGGAGGGTGAAAGCCAATTGATGTTGAAATCATCTACGAGGATGACTTCATTTTTTGGGGGGGGACTTGTGTAATGTAGTCTAGGATGGCATTGAAACTGGGCTTTTGTTTGCGAGGAGGGATATAGGCCACAGAGAGTTATAGGGTTTTCCAAGGAGCAATTTGACAGTAAGAATTTGGGCTTCCTGTTCAGGTAAAGGGAGGTTAACTTGGGTTGCTCGTAGAGTATTTTTTATATAAAAGGCACAACCACCACCTCTTTTAGAGAGCCGGTCAACACAGAAGAGTAAGAAGCACTATACATGGTACACTAGAAGGGTTCAGTGTTGTATGGTGCCTGTCTCTTGACTTAAGACAATAGCTGATGGAACAAAACTTACATTAAGTTTACTTGATTGTTTTGTAATGTGTGCCCAGATTCAACACTTAATTTATTCAGTTATCAGGCAGTTACTGAAGAAGACATCTACTAGAGCAGGGTGACACCTGAATTTGTTACTATAGATGGACCCTGATTTCCTGAAAAGGCTAGATTCCTACCATATTTTTTTTTGTTAGATAAAGCATCAGCAAATAATTGTCATGCTGTTAGGAGGTGGTTATAGTGGAGAAATACGGTCACAGTCAGCCATTTCTATGTACAGTATATGGTAATAAAGGGAGGGCAGTGGGGGGGCACTAGACACCAGAGAAACAGTGGCTCACTCTGATGACTGAAGCCCGGAGCATGAGTTCCTGCTGTGGCTGCAGAAGTCAAGAAACTCACACTGTTCTCATACAGAAAATGCGGGTCAACGGCTCCTCTCACTAAGCTGGGAGGTCTGGATTTTGGGCTGCCCAGAAAATGTATTTCTGGCATTCTTTTTTAAAAACAAACTCCAGAATCTAGCCAAATGGATCCTGTTTAGTTAGAGTCAGGTGTTTGTTTTTTAAAAAGACATCATGTTTAATGTATATTCATGTTTTTTTAGTTTCAGGAGGGAAAAAATTATTTATTTATTTTATTTATTGAATTGTTTCACCAGGAAAGGCACATTGAGCAAAACGATGCTCGTCTTCCGGTGCGATGGAGGTCTCATGGCACAAAAAAATTATTCCTGAAGCGAGAGGCAGTGGCAAGAAACCAAAATAAAAAAGTCTCCTGTGACATCAAATTTTTCATTTTGCACCTGAATGTTATCTCAGAAACCCTACTGGGTATACTCAGAATGGAAAACACTAAACTTTAAAGCCTTATAACTCTGGAACCATTTAATATTTTTTCACCAGACCTATCAAAGGCACTACTTTAGGACACATAGTCATAGATTCATTGAAGTAGCTGGCAGATAAGGACCATGTGGCCCATCTAAAGCAGTTTGGCCAAGGGAACCCTCCAGTATGTCATCAACTGGTGGGTAACCATCCGTGCCCTCCCCGCTCAAGTATACCCATACGTTTGTCCCATGCATGCTTGAACTGTGTGACTGTAGTAGCCCACACCACCTCACCTGGCAGACTATTCCAGTCATTCAGGACCCTCTCAGTGAAGAAGAACTTCCTCACATTGCCCCCCACCCTACCATCCAAGAGCTTCATGCAATGCCCTCTGGTGCTAGAAGCTCCACTCAAGTGAAACAGCCAATCCCCCTGAGCAGCATTGGCCTACTTTAAGTATTTAAAAGTCTAGATCATATCCCCCCTTCTTCTCCTGTCCTCTAGGGAGTACAGGTTTAATTCCCCAAGTCTCTCCTCATACGTTTTCCCCCACTTACCCAGCATCATCCTGGCCACCCACCTCTGCACTGCTTCCACTCTCTCCCTGCGGAGATAGGGTCTCTAGAATTGCATGCAGTACTCGAGATGCGGTCACACCAATGATACCTACAGGGGGAGAAGCACCTCCCTTCTCCTGCTGGTGATCCCTCTTCCTATACACCTGAGCATCTGACTTGCCTTTCCCACTGCTTTCCCACACTGCTTGGCCACTTTTAGATCATCAGTAATAATTACTCCCAGATCTGTCTCCTCACCTGTGACCTTTAGCACCTCCCCCAAGCCTGTATTCCACCCCAGTTTTTCTATTTCCCAAATGCATGATTCTACATTATGTGGTATTGAACCCCAATTTCCACTTTATGGACCACTCCTTTAACTTCCTCAAGTCCACCCGCATCCTATCAACACCCCCGAACATCCACCCTGTTACATAGTTTAACATCCACAGCAAAAAGGGATACTTTCCCTCCCACCCCAACAGTTATATCACTTATATTAATACTAACATGACATAACACATATCCCCTGAAAGTTTGGTGAAGAAATTCCATTCCATGTACAGTAGGCTGTAGGTGAGAGCAAAAAAAAAACCCCATATTAAGTATAGGAAAAAAGTTAGCCTTTTACGAAAAATGATATATGCAGATCTCAGAAACCACACAAGCTGACTTTACAAAAATGTTCACAGATCAAGACCTTGCCTTTTAAACAACACATACAAAAGTTCAGCTCATTTTGTCAAATGGTGCCAAAGATATTAATGTGCAAAGTTAGGGGTTATCATTGAACACCCTACTCAACCCTACCGCGCCACTATAATAGATACTTAATATAGCTACAGCTGAAGGAAGTGCCTATTTCTATATCAATAACATAATTACTACTGCTACATGATAACAACACAATGGCAACACCATTTCTTAATGGCTAATCTCCAAGCTTTCAAGTAAAAAAAAAAAGTTCCTATCGTCTACAGTTTCAGAGTTAGACCTTTTAAAATATTGTTTCTTTAAAATGTAAAAACCTTTGAACCATTAGGGCTAGAGACTTTTTTTTTTTAATGAAAGCTTGGAGTCAGCTAAGTAAATATATCATTACAATATTACTACAGACAATATACTGAAATAAAAAACATACAGGCCCAGATATTCAAAGGCTGGCACCGGGTGCAGTAATTGTGCCCGTGTTGCGCATGGGTTTGCACCAAACTCCTATATTGAAAGGGTACCATTGTGCATGCTGAAAATGTTTGTGCCTCTGTGCAGAGATAATGTCTGCAGTGCACAAAAGCAGGGGTGGGACCATGCATATTGGTGCAGCACAATATTCAGCATGATAGCGCTATGCCAATGGGTTTGCACAGGTTATTTAGCACTGTGCAATTACTGCCTATAAAAAGGCCATCTTAAACTGGCACAAACCCTAGAGGGAGGTGGAGACACTGCAAGCCACCATCCAAGATGGTGCTCAGGGGAGCATACATAGTCTGCCTCATGCAGCTGGTCCCAGAGAATGAGGTGAGGACCATTGTCCACCCTGGGTGCATACATAGGCCACAGAGGTGCTATGCTGCACACAGACAGTACCATCCATGAGTCATATACAAAGTCCTCAGTAATAACCAGACTGTGGGCTGGTACAGGCTCAACAGGCCCATTCTCGGGCAACTGTGTGAGCTGCTGCATGACCAGCTCCAGACAGACACCCAGAGCAGCCATGCATTGTCTGTAGAGCTCAAGGTGATGGCTGCAGTGTGTTTCCTGGTCACTAGAACATTCCAGACACTCGTGGGGACACCACTGGTATCTTGCAGTCGTCCACCTTGTGCCTGTTGGGCCAGTTCCAAGATGCCCTGCTGTCTCATGCTGGGGAGTTCATCATATTCCTGAGCACACCAGCAAAGTAAACAGCAACCATGCAGCAATTCCATTGTGTTATGCACCTACCATCTGTACTCATTGCCATTGACTGCACCCATTTTGCCATTTGGGCACCCACTGGTGATGCAGTGGAGGCCCATCTCAATAAGAAAGGGGTACCAAACCATCAATTGCTCGGTGGTGTGTGTGATGCAATAGGGCACATCATCAGTGTCCTGGCACAGTAACCTGGCAGTGTCCATGACACCTTCATATGGCACAACTCCATCCTGTGCCAGAGGTTTGAATGTGGGGATATCTCTGGTGGCCATCTCGTCAGTGAGTATACCACACAGGCCCCTTGACTGCCTCTTACTGTACATGATGACACTAACCTATACCCTTTACTTACATGGGGATAGTACCTATCCCTTTAACTACATGGGGACAATGCCTATTCTCTGCGGACCTGGATCTTCTCACCTGTCCTATACCTCGCATCTGTTACAGAGGACAGGTACAATGCAGTTCACACTGCCATGTGCAACATCATCAAGTGTGCATTTGGAATGCTCAAGATGTGGTTCTGGTGCCTTGATAATTCCTGTGTTGCCCTACAGTACACACCTTAGAAGGCCTGAGCCATATTCTAGCCTGTTGTATACTACACAACATGAAACTCAACCAAGGGTTATGCATGCAGGCCCCAGAGGAACAACCTGCAGTGGATTTGGAGCCAGAGTACCAGGTGATACTGGAGTAGCTCTACAGATATGATCCCAGAATGGCCAGGACAGCACAGGAGTACACAACTTGACTCATAAGAAACATCTGCAGACCACACAAGTGACTGTAATATGATTAATCAGTGACTTATATAACAACAAGAACAGTACATACAGGGCATCATGCTAGGAAGTGGGGGTAACAAAACAGGGGATAAAGAAATGCAATGCAGCCAGGTGGGAGGAGCAAATAGGATACACACGCAAATAAGTCCATGTGAGCAGGTGGTACAGAAGGAGTGTCAACAAACATACATGGCATCCAGGTGGTGGAGGGAATGGGGTGTGCATGGAATTACAGGCCTGCCAGGCAGGGGGGTAGCAAATGGGGTACACACAAAGACAGGCCATGTTGGGAGTGACCCACCAGGCTGTACACAGAGACACCCACCAGCCAGGAGGGGTGGAGGGACTTTAGTACAGGCCATTTACACCGGGGTTAGGACTGCCTGGGCTAGGGTCATGGGGAAGATGGTGGCATCAGTGGGTACTGCAGGGAGGGAGGGAGGAGGGGACATGTTGGCAAGGGTTGGCCATGCACAACCTACATGTGTTCCCATTACCTTCCTGGGTAAGGGCAGCATGTCTGCACTGTACCCAGTATGATTGAGGGGGACCTCATTCACAGTATGGGGAATGAGAATGAGCATGATGACATTGAGACCTGTCCCTGGCCATGGCTCCATGAGGTACTGCCCCTGGTGAGGAGTAGATCACGATCTGGAGTGCATGGCGTCCTTGGTGACCTGAGAGTTCCAGTTGTGCTGGGCATTCTTGTCCCAGCAATGTGTGGCATGCTGTGGTGTCCTTTGTGTGGTGGCATTACTTCCACTGTTCAGGCTGGGGCTATGGCCAGCTCTCACAGTGCCTGCCACCATGGCTGCAGCCTCTAACACAGTGGCACACAGGTGATCCATGCAGGTGGTCATGCCAGCAGCAAAATCCTGGCACAGGTTGTGTAGGGTTGTCATGAGCTCCACTTCCCATGCCTCCACCTGCTACTCGGCACACTGCACGTCCTCATGTAGCATATGGCAAAGGAATGTCATCTACCATCGCTCTCTTGATATTTGATTTATTTTACCCAGCATTTATTACAACCTTATATGATTTCAACTCTGTAATAATACTTATACTTGTACTTGCACAGTTTTCTTTACGCATTTTACCTGGTTGCCTGTATTCTATTTTTTGATATGAAATGCCTCGTAAACATGCAGTGTACTCACTTTGTTATTCTCTTGACGTGGAGCCTTTGTAAAAAAAAGTCTCTGACTCAAAGGCTTGTAATTCCAATATTTTCAATAAATAAATAAATTAAAAAAATTAAAAATAAATAAATGTCAGTTCCCACTGTACGATACTCTGTGTCTCTGCAGTGGACCACAGGGGACTGTCCATTGGGACAGGGTCAGGCTGCACCCTTGGCCGTTGTGCTGGTGCTGCACTGTAGTAGGAGCTGTGATCTGTTGTGGGCACTGCAAGCTGGTTGTGGCTGGCTGGGTGGATGGGCCTGGGATGTAAGTGTAACCCCCTTGCAAATGGGGGTTCTTAATGTGCCCTATGCCTGGTTGGTAATCAGCATAAAGCCGCCGGAATGGGGGTCCGTGAAGTGCTTTTTAAGGCCTCTGTATACTGTCTCTTTAAGGGCTGCCTGTTGCAGTCAGGATTAGTTAAATTGGGAGGGGGTTTGAGTGTTGTCATGCTCGACTTCTGCCCGGGCTGCAGAGTAAGCACTCCTTTCTGCCACCGCTAGTAGTGCAGGGGGGAGCCCTGATAGGGGATGTAAATGGTTGCCTGAAATAACATGTAGAGATGATGATAATATAGTTGTTCTAACCTGCCTTGCTTTGCAGCACAGAGAGTTTCGATTGCTTCCTCCATTTTGGTCCAGAACTGTGGAATTGGGCCAATCAGTACCTTGGAACCCCACAGAGTTGACTGACCAATAGAAGAGCTGTTTGTTTTTGGGAAGGGTATTATGGGCCATGGCGCTTTTTTTGCCCCAGTGAGAGGCAGAGGAAGTGACTGGCAGGCTCAACCAGCCAATTGGATCGGGTCGTGCCCAAGTGGAGAGGAGTGCCCCAAGCTGTGGAGAGCCAGATGCGTTGGGGTTGGTGAAGGGAGAGGAGCTGTGTGCTTCTGCGCTGAAGAGTGTTCGCGCGGGAAACGCGTGAAGGCCTGAAGTGGCCGTTTTTGTGTTTTCGGCTCCAGCGGATGAAACCCGCCAGCGGGCGGCCAGAGAAGGCTGTGCTCTGTGCAGCTACCCACCAGGCTCGACCTGAAGGAGGACTGGAGAAAATTGCTGAATCGCGCTCGGTCCGAAGACAAGTGGAAGCTGCCGTTGCAGTATCTCAGTGACTGTGAGTTTGTGGGAGCATTGGAAGCAGCTGCCTGGTGTGGTACCCCTCTGTTGCTGTTTACCATATAAATGTGTGAGGAGGCTCGAGGAGCTCAAGTTAAACTTGCTGCCATTAAAGGACTTTGCCTGTTGCTGTTTACCATATAAATGTGTGAGGAGGCTCGAGGAGCTCAAGTTAAATCCTGCTGACATTAAAGGACTTTGCCTGTTGCCTTTTACCGTATAAATGTGTGAGGAGGCTCGAGGAGCTCAAGTTAAATCCTGCTGCCATTAAAGGACTTTGTCTGTTGCTGTTTACCATATAAATGTGTGAGGAGGCTCGAGGAGCTCAGGAGTAGCTCTGCTGACGTTGAAGGACCCTATCTTGTCTGGAGGTCGTGAGTACTAATTCGGGGTAGCTCCCTGTTGAATTGCCACATTGGATCCAAATGGAATTACTGTACTGCTGACTGTTTAACTAACTTTTCCTTTTTTCTGTGTGAAAGGGCCCCTACCAGCTGCCACGGTTTGGACTAGCCACTAGGGCTTGGGTACCCAGAGACAGTAACTTGTAGGGATAGGCCTGTGCACAGAGCCCTAGGTAGATAAATCTAGTGATAAGCTAATTAACTTGATTCCCCCTGTCCTTGTTATTTTCCCCCTGAATAAATCAGATTGTTTTGGTAGAGCTACATCCTGGCTATTGTGTACATTAATGGTGAACTGCTGCTTGGTGATTTTAACATAACTGTGCCTTACTTTACAGGGGGTCCCCAAAGGGGGCTGGATTATATTTTCCGTGGGATAAGTGTACTGGTGAACAGAATTGTTGGTACTCAGTGTGAGTCACTAGTGGGACGAAAGGGGGGTTGCAGTAGCTCAGAGGGCTATAACTGTGGTAGTCTTAACTGTGCTAACCCCGACCTCTGGGTGGAGGCACCCGTCAACAGATCTGGGCCCCTAAACCTGCCTCTGTGGGGGCAGACAGGGGTAGTAGCCCTAAGGGTAGCGCCCCTTGGGGGTTACAAATTGGAGGCACCGCTGGGATTAGCGTCCCCTAGTGGCTCAGTGAGGATATACCCCAAAGATGGAAAAAATGGAAGGGGATATGTTGGAAAAAATTAAGCTGGGACCCATCAAAACCATGGTCCACAAACTGATGGGCTGGGTGAAGTCAAGAGCTAGATTCCCAGAAGATTGTATTATTGTTAGATGTGCCCTTGGGTACCTCAGCTGCTGATATTGTCTCTGTTGCAGAACGGGTAAAGTGTTTGGGTAAGGTTGAAGTGAAAGGGCGTATGGCTGATTTGCTTGACCAGACATTGCAGGTGCTACTCCTATGCAGTGTGGCCATCGACCCTGAGAAGGTACCTCCTGTACTTTACCCGGAAGGTGGTTCCCAGGGGTGGAGGTTAATCCATATCCGAAGTGGGTCAGTCACTCCTGGGGGGTCTCCTCAAATGAACAGTTTTAAGGATAAACTGCTTAAATTGTTAGATGTGGAGGGGAGGACTACCCAGGAGTTGCTACAAGCCTCAGATCTGTCCAGTGATACTACCCCTCGGGGTTCCCCGGGCACATCCCCTTGCCAACCCAAGAGTTCAGTGTTGGCTTCTCTGCCCTTGGCAGTCCCCTCCATACAGCTAGATTCCTACACGTAAATTAAAACTTTTCTCTTGCACGTACCAGTGCCTCCGGGAAAGATGACTGGAGGCCTGGATGGACTTGCCACCCCTTTGGTCCAGGAGTGGCAATGATCTGAGGGGAGAAACGGAAGAGGCTGATGGAGAGTCTGCGGGTCCTGCCTTAGAAGCCATTAGATTCTTCCGGCCACCCATCCGAAGCCACCGCTGCAGAGTATCTCTGCTTTGGAAGGGTTTTGGGTGTACAGAGACTGGTGAAGATTTATTATGGAAATTCAGGTCTGCTAAGCAGTGGAAAATGAAAACTGTCTGCTTTTTGTTACTAGAGTGGAGAGGGCCTTGCAGAAGGCTTATAGAAAAGGGGGAATCACTGCTACAGCCCTAAATCAGGTTTGGTTAGAACATGTTTTAAAGTCTGCCAGATTCTCTAGTGTAACGCTGCTGAAACTCAAGTTGCATGATCGGCGGGCCACCCCGCCTGAATATTGTCAATTGATGAGGGAAATTCGGGAAGTGGAGACTGATGAAGAAGGGTTGGAACCCTGTGTGGAGGCCATGAACCCTAGTGGGACTCCCGAGACTAATACCCCCTGAGGAGACTGGCTCACCTGGAGGGTCCGAGGGGTCCCCAGATTTCCCAGGTACTGTGGGGATGCGGGTTGTTTCCTCTGACCCCTACGTGGAGGGTGAGTTGAGGGCTGAGATCAGGAATTTACAGGAATTGGTGAGGGACTTAAAGCAGTCTACTGTGTACCCTACCCGGCCCGGGGTCCCTGAGTCATGTAGAGCCCCGAACCCTAGCCCTAGAGAGCCTCCTTCCTCCCCTCAGGGCTCCCCTCAGAATAGTGATCCCCGGGACCCTAAGTTTTGTTATCACTGTGGGGAAGATGGGCATTTCCAGCCTGACTGCCAGAGGCCAGAGAATTTAAGGAAAGTTAACAGCAGACTGATCGCTCGATACCGCCAGACCCGGTCTCGGGCCCCCAAGAAAAGTTGTGTGACTCAGGCCCATGCCCACTGGGCTAACAATGTTGCTACCCCCAACTGGTCTGATGTGGTCGGGCCGTCTATGGAGACCCGGGGTGCAGGTGAATGGAATTCCCACTAGAGCTGTATTGGACAGTGGCTCCCAGGTGACCATCATGTTTCAGGACTGGTACCAAGCACACTTATCTGAAGTGCCCCTGCAGCCTCTAACTGGTCTACATGTATGGGGGTTGAGCGACAAGGCTTATCCGTATTTGGGGTACATCTGTGTCTGGTTATCGTTCCCTGCAACTGTAAATGGAATAGATGAGCAAGTGGAAGCCTTAGTGTTAGTTTGCCCGCCCACTGGACTATACGATGGGGTGCCCTTGTTGATTGGAACAAATGCCCACATATTTGGACGATTGGCCCAGTTGTGCTCAGAGAAGCGAGCATTTCAAACTGGTCGAGCTTTGAGCATACCGGCTGTGATTCAAAAGGTCAGGGCCACTCAGGAGAAGGGTAGTCTGGAGGGACCTGAAGGCCCTGTGGGAGTGGTATGGAAAAAGGATCCGGCCCCCGTGGTACTTGACCCAAATGAGCAATGTGTTCTGCATGGAGAGATACGACTAAAAACAGATGTCAAGAACAAGTTGTTGATGTTGGATGTGCCTGCGGAGGGAGGATTACCTGAGGGGTTGTTGCTCAGACCCAGCATTCTGCCGGCTAGAGCCCATGCTTACATTAAGAGGGTGATGGTTCAAGTGCACAATGTGTCTGATAAAGAGATTCGGATAAGAAGAAGGTGTACCCTGGCTAGCGTTCATTGTGCGGATACTGCTGTACTACCAAATAGAAAGAGTTCTCGGACGGGTGATAGAGTTGCTCCTGATCTGTTTGACTTTGGTGACTCTCCGCTGCCGACTGAGTGGGAGTGAAGGGTCAGTGAGAGGCTTGCCAAGAGGAACCAGGATTTTTCCCTGAAGGAGTGGGATGTAGGATGTGTACAAGGAGCTGAGCATCACATTCGATTGCACGACAAAAGACCCTTCCAAGAGAGATCCCGACGTCTGGCTCCCGCTGACATAGATGATGTACGGCGGCATCTGCAAGAAATGTTGTCTGCTGGTGTAATTCAAGAGTCTAGGAGCCCCTATGCCTCCCCCATTGTAGTAGTAAGGAAAAAGAATGGGGCAGTTTGGATGTGTGTAGACTATCGCACTTTGAATAGGCAGACTATTCCGGATCAATATACCATGCCCCGCATACAAGACGCCTTGGATTGTTTGAATGGTAGTAAGTGGTTCTCTGTGTTGGATCTTCGGAGCAGATACTATCAGATCCCGATGGCCCCAGACGACCGGGAGAAGACTGCTTTCATTTGCCCTTTGGGTTTTTATAAGTTTGTCCGGATGCCTCAAGGAATTTCGGGTGCCCCAGCCACTTTTCAGCGCTTGATGGAACGAGCTGTAGGGGACATGAACCTACTCGAGTGTTTGGTCTATTTAGATGACGTTATAGTGTTTGGCCAATCATTGGAAGAACATGAGCAACGATTATTCAAAGTCCTGGATCGATTGGAGGATTTAGGCCTTAAGCTATTGACAAGTGTCAATTCTTCCAGACTTCCGTGAAATATGTGGGCCACATAGTGTCCACTGAAGGCAAGAGACTGACCCTAGCAAGGTGGAGGCATTGACCACTTGGTCTCAACCTAGGAATTTAAAAGAGTTGTAACAATTTCTGGGGTTTTGTGGCTACTATAGGCGGTTTGTTAGAGACTATTCACGAGTGATTCGCCCCCTCCTTAATCTCACCCAGGGGTATCCACCTACTCACAAAAAGTATAAGAAGGGTGTGCACACTGACATAGAAAAGAAGTATTTTCAGCCAAACGATATGTTTGGGGATCGATGGACTGCTGAGTGTGAGGAAGCTTTCAATGACATCATATATCAACTCACCCACGCACCCGTGTTGGCCTATGCTGACCCAGCCAAGCCTTACACTCTTCATACTGATGACAGTCTCAAGGATTGGGGGCTGTATTGTACCAGGAGCACTCGAATGGGCTGAGACCTGTAGCATTTGCCAGTAGAAGTCTGACGTCATCAGAGAAGAATTACCCCGTGCTCAAATTAGAGTTTCTGGCTCCGAAGTGGGCCATTGTTGATCAGTTTCATGACTATTTGTATGGTGCCAAGATATTAGTAAAGACTGATAACAATCCTCTGACCTATGTACAAACCTCAGCCAAATTGGATGCCACTGGGCATAGGTGGCTCTCTGCCTTGGCCACCTACGATTATGCTGTAGAATATAGGGCAGGCTTAAACCATATAGATGCGGATGCTCTCTCTCTCGGAGGCCTGTGTCCCAAACTGAATGGGCCCAGTTGTCTGAGCCTGACATAAGAGCCCTGTGCCAGAAATTTGATAAGGAAGAACAGGTGTCTCCTGACACGGTGGACTGTGTGGTAGATTGTTTGGGGCCGCCGGAGAACTGTATACCTGCTGCCTACTGCCATTTCTCTGCCTTGGACACCAGCTCTCTGCCGCAACTCAACAATGATGATCTCCAACAGGCTCAATCCTGTGGCCCTATGATAAGAACGGCCATAGAGGTTTTGCGGGCTGGAAGGGATGTATCCAAACTACGTTCCACTGACTTGCGGACTACCTTGTTGTACAAAGAAGGGCCCAAATTAAAGCTGATCAACCAACTACTATATAGAGAGACTGTGAGTAAGGAGGGCCAGGTGCAATGACAACAACTGGTGCTGCCCTCAGCTTTCAGAGAACTAGTTCTAAGATCATTGCATAATCAGATGGGGCACCTGAGCATAGATCGAACACTTGATTTGGTACGGGCTCAATTCTATTGGCCAAAGATGAGTGCGGACGTGGAACAGTATGTCAAGACCTGTGGTCGTTGTTTGCAAAGGAAAGCGTTACCCCAGAGAGCTGCTCCCTTGGTCAACATTACTACTAGTGCTCCTATGGAACTGGTCTGTACTGATTTCCTGAGTTTAGAGCCTGATCTGAAAAGTGTTAGCAACATATTGGTGGTCACTAATCATTTTACCCGGTATGCACAGGCTTTCCCGACCAAGGATCAGAAAGCAACTACAGTGGCTAAGATACTTGTTGAGAAGTTTTTCGTCCACTATGGGGCTCCACAGCGGATTCATTCCGATCAGGGAAGGGACTTGAGAGTCACTTGATTAAAGAGATGCTAATCTGTGGGGTACGCAATCACGAACCACCCCCTACCATCCGAAGGGAGACCCTCAGCCTGAAAGGTTCAATCGTACATTGCTTGACATGCTGGGCACTTTACAATCCAAAGATAAATCGAGATGGAGCAGAAAACAACAGATTAGCACTCTAGTTCACGCCTACAATTGTACGAAAAGTGATGCCACAGGGTTCTCCCCCTATCGACTGATGTTTGGAAGAGAGGCTAGATTGCCAGTGGATGTGTGTTTTGGGGTTTCCCCTGATGGGGTGCGAGCAGAAAACCATCTACAGTACGTACAGAAATTAAAGGCCCAATTAAATCATGCCTACCAACTGGCCCAGACCATGGCTGCTAAACGAAATCTGGCTAACAAGGAGAGATATGACAAAAAAGTGAAAACAGTAGAGTTGAGAAAAGGGGATAGAGTGTTGTTGAGAAATCTGGGACTGCATGGCAAACATAAAATTGCTGACCGATGGCATCACCTCCCTCATATTGTTGTGGGACAGCTGGCAGACCTACCTGTGTATAAAGTGCGGCCTGAAAACAATTTGAAAGATGTGAAAACCATACACAGAAATCATCTGCTGCCAATTGGGCAGATCTTGATTGAAGCTGAACCTTCCTCTACCCCTCCTTCCAGGCCCGTGACTAGATCTGTTACTAAGAGAGGAACCAAGCCCGTGGAGCCTTCAACAAGCCCACCTTGTACAACCCCCCCTGCGGCAGGAGATGGTCAACACTCAGTGTCAAGACAGCGAAGATGATGTTGAATACTATCCCACTTATGAACTAAGCCAATTGTTTCAGGGCAATCCCCTCATTAACTCGGGAACTGAAGCTGGCCCATCTGTGTTGGTTGAGCCCTCTACTTTGTCCCCGGAGGAAATGCCTCCAGAAGATGAATGGGGTAGCAGACAAACTCAAGGGGCTGGGTCCTTAGGCTTGGTTGAACTGTCTGGCCTGGCTGAGTTATCTGACTTTTCAGAAGAAGAGAGTGAGGTGGGGGAGCAAGCCAGTGATATGCCAGAACCGGAAGAATATTTTGAATGCCCTGATGGTTCCCCTTTGGTAACTAGACAGCCTCCTAGATGAGCCCAGTGAGGTGGGTTCAGGGTGAAGTCAAGCCCTGATAGTATTATAGTATCGAGCCTGGTCCCCTTGAAGGGATTCCCGTTGCTAATGTCCCTGACATGGGAATGGAGTCAGGGCCAGGATCAGAGTCCCCTGAGACCCCTAGACGATCTGGCAGACAGATACGGCCAGTAATCAAGTTGAGTTATGAATCCCTGGGTCAGCCAGTGGACCTGCCCTTAAATGTGGTTCACAAAGGGGTATATGTGTCCCCAAGTTCTTTGCCTTAGTTAGCCTTGGGGGATAACTCCAGACTATTAGTCAAGTCTTTTGAGTGTGGCGCCCCTGCCCTGGGGGACCAGTTAGTAGCTAACAGAAGAGGGAGCCCCTCAGTCCCAGGGTCATGGGTAGGACCCTATGACCTGAGTTAAAAAGTGTAAGATTTTATATGTATAATGTGTATACACTATAGTGCACTGTAGATCTAATATTTATGTATGTAAGGTGAAATGTGATATAGTGTTACTTGGGGTATTTACCTACTTTGCCTTAAGGGTAATTACTTGGCGTGGACACCAAGTGTTTCCAGGCCAGGAAGGGTGTAACCCCCTTGTAAATGGGGGTTCTTAATGTACCCTATGCCTGGTTGGTAATCGGCATAAAGCCGCTGGAATGGGGGTCCGTGGAGTGCTTTTTAAAGCCTCCGTATACTGTCTCTTTAAGGGCTGCCTGTTGCAGTCAGGATTAGTTAAATTGGGAGGGGGTTTGAGTGTTGTCATGCTCGACTCCAACCCGGGCTGCAGAGTAAGCACTCCTTTCTGCCACCGCTAGTAGTGCAGGGGGAGCCCTGATAGGGGATGTAAATGGTTGCCTGAAATAACATGTAGAGATGATGATAATATAGTTGTTCTAACCTGCCTTGCTTTACACAGAAAGTTTCGATTGCTTCCTCCATTTTGGTCCAGAACTGTGAATTGGGCCAATCAGTACTATGGAACCCCACAGAGTTGACTGACCAATAGAAGAGCTGTTTGTTTTGGGAAGGGTATTATGGGCCATGGCGCTTTTCGCCCCAGTGAGAGGCAGAGAAGTGACTGGCAGGCTCAACCAGCCAATTGGATCGGGTCGCGCCCGAGTGGAGAGGAGTGCCCCAAGCTGTGGAGAGCCAGATGCGTTGGGGTTGGTGAAGGGAGAGGAGCTGTGTGCTTCTGTGCTGAAGAGTGTCCGCACGGGAAGCACGTGAAGGCCTGAAGCGGCCGTTTTTGTGTGTTCGGCTCCAGTGGACGAAACCCGCTGGCGGGTGGCCAGAGGAGGCTGTGCTCTGCGCAGCTACCCACCAGGCTCGACTTGAAGGAGGACTGGAGAAAATTGCTGAATCGCGCTCGGTCCGAAGACAAGTGGAAGCTGCTGTTGCAGTATCTCAGTGACTGTGAGTTTGTGGGAGCATTGGAAGCAGCTGCCTGGTGTGGTACCCCTCTGTTGCTGTTTACCATATAAATGTGTGAGAAGGCTCGAGGAGCTCAAGTTAAATCCTGCTGCCATTAAAGGACTTTGCCTGTTGCTGTTTACCATATAAATGTGTGAGGAGGCTCGAGGAGCTCAAGTTAAATCCTGCTGCCATTAAAGGACTTTGTCTGTTGCTGTTTACCATATAAATGTGTGAGGAGGCTCGAGGAGCTCAGGAGTAGCCCTGCTGACGTTGAAGGACCCTATCTTGTCTGGAGGTTGTGAGTACTAATTCGGGATAGCTCCCTGTTGAATTGCCACATTGGATCCAAATGGAATTACTGTACTGCTGACTGTTTAACTAACTTTTCTTTTTCTGTATGTAGAAAGGGCCCCTACCAGCTGCCACGGTTGGACTAGCCACTAGGGCTTGGGTACCCAGAGACAATAACTTTCGTAGGATAGGCCTGTGCACAGAGCCCTAGGTGAATAAATCTAGTGATAAGCTAATTAACTTGATTCCCCTGTCCTTGTTGTTTCCCCTGAATAAATCAGATTGTTTGGTACAGCTACATCCTGGCTGTGTGTACATTAATGATGAACTGCTGCTTGGTGATTTTAACATAACTGTGCCTTACTTTACAGGGGTCCCAAAGAGGGCTGATTATATTTTCCATGGGGTAAGTGTACTGGTGAACAGAATGTTGGTACCCAGTGTGAGTCACTAGTGGATGAAAGGGGGGTTGCAGTAGCTCAGAGGGCTGTAACCATGGTAGTCTTAACTGTGCTAACCCCGACCTCTGGGTGGAGGCACCCGTCAACGGATCTGGGCCCCTAAACCTGCCTCTGTGGGGGCAGACAGGGGTAGTAGCCCTAAGGGTAGCGCCCCTGGGGGTTACATAAGGGCTGTGATCATGCTGGAGGATGTATCATGGGGAGGAGCAGTGGTGGCTGGCCCTGCAGCATTGACTGGGGGTGAGGGTAGGATGATGGCCATGTCATGGTTGGGGTTCTGGGGTGGCACAGCGGTAGCTGTATCGGGGCTGTGGTGGGCTGCATCTCTGTGACCACTAGGATGCATGGGGACAGTGTCCAGGGCCCCACTGGTATGGGGGCTGGCATGGGGACAACCTTGCCTTGTGTGGGGCAGCCCCACCTGTTCCCAGCTCTCAGTGTAGGTCTCGTCATCATCTTTGTCCAAGTCCTCCTTACTGCTTTCCACTGGCTGAAGCATCTTCCGCCAGGTCTGATCTGACATGCTGTGCTGTTGGGAGAGGAGACAGGAGTTACATAGCACCATACCATACCATACCATACCATACCATACCATACACAGTGGTATGCAGGTTGAGGCAGTATACATGCCAGGCATATGGTGACACATCACCCAAGCTGTGTGTGCGGTACACTGCCTATACCCCCAGGTACCTACACACCCTTACACCGGTGAGCACACAGTTTCTCATCATGGGGCACACAACCCAGCATCAGTGAGCACATGTCCCAGCACTAGTGAGCACATGCCTCCACACCTGTGTATGGACACCCAGGAGCAGTGAGTACACACCCCAACACCAGTGAGCACACACCCACATCCCAGAACTGGTGAGCACATGGGCAACAACACATGGGGCACAGTCTTGGATTTGCACACTGGTGGCTACACATTGGCTGACTGGGAACAGTAGTGGGGCCTACACCCAATGTGCCACCCAGCAGTTGTGTACGTATGCACCTATACCGATATATACCAACATATACATGCATAGCTGTCAGGATGTCACACTGGCAGTCACTCACATGGCTGGGCAGTTCCCACTTGGCTTTCGTAGCTGGTGCCTGGCACTCCCATAACCTAAACCGGCAGTAGAGTGGATGCTATAGCATCCTCTGCAGGATTCAGGGTATGTTCAGCCACTGATGCCCATGGGCCCTCACCTGTCGTATGCAGCTTTCTCTGCTTTTTAGCCATGACCTGCTTTGTCTGCCTTCTCATGTCCCTGAAACACTTTCATACTGCTTCCTTGGCCCTGTTGCAGCTGCCGACAGCTCCTCCCCAGACCCACCATACCTCGACATTTGTGCTCTTGCTCCAGGACAAGACCTCCTTCCTGGCCTTGTGGGCCTGTACCAGTGCTTGTAACTACTTCACAGTGAAGCAGTGGGCCTGAATTCATTTGATGTCCTCCATGGTTCCTGCTGGACAGTGGAGTGCAGTACAGGCGACCAGGGAGTACCCATAGTGGCACACAGCTGAACGGGACAGTGGTGTAGCCCCACCCCCAACCACGCAGGTGTCCCGGCAATGCCTGTCTTACCACAGCCCTCAGTTCCCCACCACTAGGTTGTCTATGTGCAGCCATAGCCACTGTGATGATCACGGACAGGCAGGTTGGACATGGGCAGGGGCCCACAGGACACAGGGCCACCACCACGTATGCATGTATGTGAGTGGGCGACTCCACTGACAGTGTATACTGTGAACTACAGGAGGGAGGTGCCTCCACCCAGACACGGCAGCTCCACCACCACTAGATGTGGATTCCATTGGCCTCCACCACCATATGTCTAGTGTACCACTGCACACAGCATACACACAAGGGTTACACTGGGCAGGAGTCATAGAAACTCAATTCAAGCACCTCTCCGACACAAATATGAGAGACCCACCACCCCATCATCCTGCCCCTCTGAGTACTGTAGGCAACTGCCACCACCTGCAAATGGCACATCCACTACCTGGTAATCTGGATGTGATAGGAATCCCACCTAAGCATTTCCAATGTAGCGGAGACCCCAGATATACAGGGCTTCCTGTATAGTACAGAGCAATGGAGACATTTACGTGTTAAACGTTCCAATGGCGTTACGTTGGCGACACAGGACAACTGATTAGATGTTCTCCATATTATGTAATCGAAGGTAACGGAAAACTGAGGAACCTGGCCTGGAAGCACATTACAGTGCTCCTAGATTGCTTTGGCATTGTTCCTGTAGCTCTATGGCAATTTTCCCATATTTTCCTGTAGATTATATTATGCCCTACGGAAGCCAAATTGCTTTGTTTTCCTGCATAGTCAATGCAAGTCTATGGGAGTAATTACCTGTAAATGGCTTAATTTCCCTGTAAGATACAGGAATCCCTGTAGACCTGGGAGCCCTGCCTTGAACATCCCACATGAATCTGGGAGCCATGCTGTAGCCTCTACATACACACAGTCGTCCAATGCTCACCCATCTTTCCTAGGCCATTCCCCAGGACACCTTCTGTACCTCCATAGCCTGCACAGTTCAGCTGTGGAATCTAGGTGGTGCTCTGTGCACTTTTATATATTCCAGGCACAATCAGGCACTCTAATGTAAGCATACTTGCTGGTAATGACATGCAAATATGGTTGCCCACAGACTTCAAATTACCTAATTTGCATACCCTGTCTGAATATCACAGTTTTGCCCATTGTGCAAATCCAGTTTGCACTTACGTACCTGCATTACACCATGCCTGTGTTAGCACATCATGGGGCCTTGGTGCAGCCATGGCATCTGTTGCCACCTGTGATGTCATCAGTGTGTGCAGCTGTGCACGGCAGACCAGTGCACAACCATGCTGTGCAGCAATACGCAATGCAGGCGCATTATGTGCATGTGCATACCACGCATGAGCCACCCCCTGCCGACCGCATGCCCCTAGGCCATCCCTCACCCTGGGCATGCATCTTGGGCAGTGCAATGCAATGTAGCACAGCACTAACATGAAACATGCTGCACAAAACCCAGACAGGTCAGAACCAGAAAACAGCATGGTAATACTGATAAGCCATGTAGTGAGAACAGCATGGCTGAGAGACAGGGCCATTCCGATGACATAGAGCCATTCAGCAGTGGGACCATAGGTGGTTCACCATCGAATTAGCCGATCTGGTTAACCTGGTGGTGGCCAGAGAGGACCAGCTGATGGAGGTGGTGGTAGGGACAGACAAGCCCTGCAGTGAGGTGTGGGCATCTGTGAGGTTGTGCCTCACAAGAAGGACAGGGGTCAATAACACTGGGGACTAATGCATGCATCATTACAATGACCTCCAGAGGAGGGAGGTGCACTGCTTGCAGAAACTGTGGGTGGTGGTGGACAGTGGCACCATGCCCAGGCCAGATGAATACAGATGGTTGTATTTTGTGTGCACAGGCTTGTGTCATGGTAGTCTGTCTTAGGGCTAGTGCCCCTGAAGCACTGTGCATATCACCTGTATGCTTTCATTGTTCCCCTGTGTGCTAAGGGTCATGCCCCGCTGCATGACCTTCCAGTACGTATGCAGATGTCTGGACCCACTGTCCCAGGAGGATGTCCTTGTGCTCTGTACATGACAGGACTCACCATGGTTGCCTTAGGCCTGGACTGCATGGTTGTGAGACACCACAGCGACATGGAAGCAGTGTCAAGGTGAATGACAGGGCCCTTGTATAGTATCATGGCATGGTGTGCAGGGACTGTTTACTGAGTATGGTGACCTAGACATGTCACTGCCCATTGCCAGGTATGACCCAAGAGGGAGTCACATATGTCCTACATGTAGGTGTGCTGGTAGGCATCTCCATCAGGGTGTGGATGTGGCCACCCTCTGTGTTGTGCACACTGTCCATACTATGCAGCATGGCCACTGGTATGCATCCGCCAGGTACAGCATGGTGCACTACATTACTGCACTAGGGGTTTGGGACATGTACTCGCTACTGTGTGGGTCCATTCCTACTATATCCTGGGCCCCCAGCTGTTATGCTGGTGTGCTTTGCCTGTCCTTGTCATCTGTGACCTGATGCACCATGCACACCCATGCATACTATGCCTGGAAAGGGTCTGGGGCTGTCACGTATGCTTCTGTTGTACAAGGGCTGGGGGGCTGGCAGGATGTGGGTACTACACAGGCCAGCATACACTGTGCAAGTCCCTACCTAACACAGGGGTGGTATCATGCATTCTGCACCTGGAGGGTGCCATAGATGGTCCTACGGGTACATTGCAGACCTGCTTGGCCTGTCCATGCACATCATGCATATGTGGCGGCTGGTGCATGGTACAGGTATATGGGCTTTTATACTGTGTAGTGTGTATTGAATGGTGCACTGTGTTGTACTTCAGGATACTGATCACACCTCCCTTTCCTGCTCTGCAGAACTCAGCAGACAGCCGGCCCCAACAGGGGCAAAGCATATCAGGACCAGCCACCCCAGATGGAGGAACGTTCTGGGTCAGCACACCATGATGGGGCCCAAAGCAGCTGCTCACAGGAGGGGTGTCCACCTAAGTACCCTGCATTGTGTGTCACACCTTGAGTTGCATGTGTACATGTATAGTTTCTGGAACAGGGGGTGCTGCTGTGGCCATAGCCCTAAAACTTTCATTGGTGTTATGGCTTGGCCCTATCCGTTGTTGCTATCATGGCTATATATGACACTGGTGGAGTGTGCCTTCATACCACAGCATGTGCTGTTCCTAGTACTACTTACACAGCACCATCTGTGCGGCATGCAAGGTATCGGTGGAACTGGGAACAGGGAAAGTCTTGGTTTTGTAGATGGGGTTGGGCAGGGGTCATGGCTGGCTGCATTCTGGTACAGTGGGCAGATGTTACCAATGTAAATGATGGCCTGGCCTAGGGAACAAGGTATAGGGTAACACTGTCAGTGGGTGGTGGAGCTACACCAGTATTCTACACCTGCTTGAGGCAGAAATATAGGTGTTGCTGACCCCAAGTAAGTAGGTGGGGTATTCACCCCTTACATCCACGGCCCTGCCACTGTTAAGACTCTTTTGCCTCCCATGACTACACTATGCTGCATGTCTCTGTGGTCAGTGATGGATGTTCCCATATGGCCCACCATGCAGGGTGTGTGCTTGTAGGGGCATCATCTCATGAGTTGTGATAGGGGACAGTCATCCTGCACATGATGTGTTGGCTCAATAGTGCCACTGTGATGTGTCATGGTCTGGGCAGTCTACTGCTGTGCACCCATGTGCTGCTGGCATGGTGCCCTGTGTCTGTTCACCATGTCATGGCATGCCCTCCACCATGCAGCAGCGAGCCCAATGTGCCATCAAACAGGTGTAACGGGGGCTGGTAGTAGTGCTCACAGCCCCCGCTGTGACCCCATCTCTGTTGGTCAGGTCTGTACTACCATATGCTCAGGACTGTGTATGCATGGATGTTAGCAGGTGTTTTGCATTGGCCACTGTAGTAGTGGTATACCACCGTGTCCAGCCATGTGCATCATACAGCCACCGTAATAGTACAGCTGCCCTGGTGCCATATTCATTGTGGGTCATGTATCTGCAGCTCAATAGAGCCCTGAATATGTAGTATGGGGTTGACAGATGGTGGGGTCATTGGTGGGCAGTGCATGTAGGGTACCATATGTGACTGACATTGCTATGCAGCTGTAGGGCTAACTGCCACAGTGATGACTAGGGTATGATTACTCCACTGTACATGGGCAGGGCCAGCCATATGGTTGGACTTGACGGGGGCTGTGCAGGGCTAATGACCTGCACAAGCTGTGTATTGGGAGACACCCTCTACTTAGGGTGGCACCAGCATCTGCTGGGATGGTGGGTGCATCGTACGCCAGTGTTGTAGTGACTGGGGCACAGTGTGTCAGGTGCCCAGCCACGTACACCACCACTGCACTCACATATTACCATGCCTGTTGCATACAGTGCTACATGACAGTCTCAGTCATGTACATTTGTGTTGTGTGCATCACATGTGTGCCTGATCCTTACCCCTGCTGCCGCCAGGGGGAGGCTCCTGGATGTCTGTGATCTGCACACAAGTGCTGGCCTGTGTGTTAGATGCCTGGTCAAAGGCCTTGTGGTATGTGGGTGTGATTCCTTGCCACTTGGGCCATGACACTGCCTATCAGACTCCAACTTGGTGCTGTTCTTGCATGGTCTGCATTGATACCTTTAGCATGTCTGCCAATAGTATGTGTCCATTTCATGTCTTGGGCATGCTATGGTACAGCATGGCACAGTCATTGCATGTGCAGTCCCCCACTGTACAGGTCCACAGTGCTGTCTCTTGTATGTTACAACCAGTTCATTGTGAATGTTTAACTTCCTTCATCCATGTGTTGCATGGTGGCCCGTGTGTTGGCTGGTTGTACCTTGGTTGTATATGATAGGCCACACCTGTGTTTCCTGTCTGTGTGCACAGCTGGCTGAGGTCACTGTCTTTCTGTCCATAGGTGCCTGGAGGACAGCCAGCTATTGGTGGTAAAGAGAAGATTATGAGGGATGGGAAGACCTGCTGCACACACTGATCCCTTTGCAGCAGATGCTGATCCAATGGATGGAGGAAAATGCCCCAGGCCATCCAGGGTCTGGCCACGGCTCACTGGTAGCATCAGCAGCCATCCCCACACCCGCCACCACTGGCAGTGAAAAAGGACCCTTCATCTGGTCCATGCATCATCAAGAGAATGGGTGTCCCCATGGGTTTTCCCCCCTATATATTGGCGGTTGCCCCAGTTTTGTTTTACCAGCCCCCATTGTCTATACTGTTGCATTTTTTCTATTTGTTTTTATACAGCCTTTTGCTTATTTATTATATTAAAGTTTGATACATATGGTGCTGTATCATGTGTCTGTCATTGGTGCCCACCTCTCCCACCCACAGTTACCCTCAGTGTGCAGCTCTGTACTTGGTGGTCTGGTCAGGGCTGCACCAAGTGGTGGCAGGGAAGAGGTGGGCAATTATAGGCCTGTTAGTCTGACATTGGTGGTGGGCAAGTTAATGGAAACACTACTAAAAGAAAGGATTGTGGAATATCTTGTTTCCACTAGATTACAGGATTCAAGGCAGCATGGTTTCACAGGGGGAAGGTCATGCCAAACAAATCTGATAGAGTTATTTGACTGTGTGACCAAGGAGTTAGATTTGGGAGGAGCGGTGGACATGGCCTACCTGGATTTCAGCTATGCTTTCTACACCATTCCATATAGGTAAGCAAGTTGGGACACTTGGTGGTGGGTAATAAAGTGGTAACCCAGGTAAATGGCAAAGAACCTCTGTGCGTAAGCACTGAGGTAATGGTTACCCCAAAGGGCATTAGCCGGGAAGCCAAGTTTCAAAGAAATATAAAATCACACATGCCTCCATAATGCAAAGCATCATGGACTGCATATGCGAATCACCACAGAATATTATTCTGGTTCATACCCAGGTAAATAACTGGTTGGGGGATGGGACACAGAGGGTAGTGATGAATGGAGTTCACTCCGAGGAAGGGAGGAAGACCAGTGGGGTTCCTTAGGGATCAGTGCTGGGACTGGTCCTCTTCAGTGTCTTTATAAGTGACGTAGTGGAGGAACTGGAAGGAAAGATCTGCCTCTTACAGATGAAACCAAGATCCGCAACAGACTGGACACTTCTGGGTGTGTGTGGAAAGGACGGGTAGGGATCTGAAAAGGCTAGAGGAGTGATCAAGGTATAGCAGCTGGGTTTTAATTGGAGGTGGGTGAAGTTCCCTAACTTCGCTATGTGGAGCACTTTGCATATTAACACCTAATTGGTAGTGCTCCGCAATGCGAAGCGTATTACTCCACCTTCATATTTTATCGCAAAGTTCATTGCCTGCAATGGACTTCACGTTACTTTGCCTTGATTTACTGTCTTCTCCTTAATTTTACTGTGAAGTGCCATTGATTTGAATGGACTTCACTTTGCTTCATCTTTGTATTGCTCTTTGAGGTGAATTTTGCAGTGATTCATGGGATGGCAGGTCACATGGGCTCTAGATCGTCTTGCACAGCCTCACTTCTGCATAGTGTGTGTGTGTAGTGGAAAGCTAGAGACAGTTTGCTCTCAGAGCTCTGAGAATCAAACCATAGAAACATAGAAACATAGAATTTGACAGCAGATAAGGACCGCTTGGCCCACCCAGTCTGCCCATTTCCCTGCCTACTGGATAAGCTGCAGATCCTAGTTAACCAGCAGCCTACTGTTTCCTACCCCCATCCCCTAGAATTGCCTTATGACTGTCCCATGCATGCTTGAATTCCACCACTGTTTTTGACTCCACGACCTCCTCCGGAAGGCTGTTCCATGCATCTACAACCTCTCTGTGAAAAATACTCCTTAAATTACCTCTGAGCGCCCTCTATCTTCAATTTGTGCCCTTGTTCTTGCAAACCTCTTTTTTTGAAAGATGCTACCCTCTTGGACTTTGTTGATTCCCTTGAGGTACTTGAAAGTTTCTATCATGTCCCCCCTCTCCCTCCTTTCCTCGAGGCTATACATATTAAGCTTCTTTAGTCTCTCTTCATATGTCTCCGTGCAGACCCTGCACCATATTAGTTGCCCTCTCTGGACAGCTTCCATCCTGTCTATGTCTTTGCGAAGACTGGGTCTCCAGAACTGCACGCAGTACTCCAGATGGGGTCTGACCAGCTGTCTGTACAGAGGGATAATAACTTCCTGTTTTCTACTGGTGATGCCTCTCCCTATGCATCCCAATATCCCTCCAGCCCTCATTGCTGCCCTCTCACATTGCTTGCCCACCTTTAGGTCATCTGATATGACTACCCCCAGGTCCCTTTCCATTTTTGTTGTTGTTAGTATCTCACCCCCCATTGTGTACTCTTCCCCTGGGTTTTTGTTTCCCAGGTGCATTACCTTGCACTTCTTAGCATTGAATCTAAGCTGCCATACATTTGACCATTCTTCTAACTCTGCCAAGTCCTTTTCATCCTTTCCACCCCACCTTGTGCATCAACTCTGTTGCAGATCTTTGTGTCATCTGCAAAGAGACATATTTTTCTTCCAGTCCCTCTGCAATGTCGCTTATAAAGACATTGAAGAGACTGGTCCCATACTGAACTCCTCATGGTACCCCACTAGTAACCCCCTTCATCAGAGTGGACTCCATTTACTATTACTCTCTGTGTCCTATTTTCCAGCCAATTTTTACCCAGGCTGTCATCTTGGGACCCACTCCCAGGCTAGCTAACTTGTATATTAATCTTTGTGTGGGACTGTGTCAAATGCCTTCTAAAGTCTAGGTAGGCCATGTCCACAGCCCTCCCTGATCTACTACTTGGTCACCCAGTCAAAGAAATCTATCAGATTTGTCTGGCATGACCTTCCTGCTGTGAATCCATGCTGCCTTGGGTCCTCAGCCCCTCTGGCCTCTAGATACTTGACAATTCTTTCCTTCAGAAGTGATTCCATCATTTTCCCTACCACTGAGGTTAAACTAACAGGTCTGTAGTTTCCTGCTTCTGCCTTGCTCCCACTTTTGTGAAGGGGAATCACATCTGCCCTCCTCCAGTCCTCGGGTACCACCCCATCCTCCCATGATTTGTTAAACAGGGTAGTCCATCGAAAAAGCTTTAAAAAATCACTTTTGATCCAATTATTTTGGTCAAAATTTAGTACATAGATTGTAGGAAACCCTCCTGTGCTTATACCATCAAGTGTTGATTGCTTTTGTGTGCATTTTGAATGTTAATTTAGAACACTCAGTCGGAGTACTGACAGACACTGTTGAAGTGTGCTTCGGGGGAGGGGCATATCTGTGGTGGAGGGAGATTCACAATGAGAAAGGCAGTCTTTCTAACTGTTGGGTAGTAGTGTGTGTTAGTATTTGTGTGTTCATGTACATACAGTAATACTTTAAGTAATTTTTGAGAATTTTTTTGTTTGTTTGTTGTGGTGCAGTGCATATTTTCATTTGGTTTAAAAGATTTGGTTATATAGTGTACTGAACTGTTAAATTTTCTGCGCATTACCTGTAGTGTGTGAGTGTGTGTGCGTGCTATCAAGTCATACACATTTTATTGTGCCACACAGTAATCACAGCACTCTGAATCTGTTATCCATCTGTGGTATTTTTTACTGCTTCATTCTGTGTAGGTAGTGGACTGGTACTGCAGCGCCTTCCCCTCCCTCCAACCCACAAAAGGTATTATTTTTCTAGTTTTGGATTTGTGTGACCACTGGTTAAGGTGGTGTTGTTGTGCCTATGCAGCTGCACCTCTTGATTGTGCAATCTCCATCTGTCTGTGTGTTTGCATTTGTTTAGGGCCCAGTCTGCATCTGTAAGCCACAGTTGTTGTTTTTTTTGTTTCCCATCCTCCCCAAAGTTCAGAAATCTATATTTGTTGTGAATTTTCTGTATAATCAAAAAAAATGTGACGTGCATGCAAAGATGTTTCTGGCCATGGCACTGCTGCCACGGGCAAGAGTGGCCATGGGCATGGTAGTACGCAGCGTAAGTGCATAGTTGATGCCAGTAAAGGGATTTCTCCGACTATGTTTTTCACAGCGCAATCAGTTGCTTCAATCATGGTTGGAGATGCTGTTGTCCCCACTGGTGGTGGTAGTGAAGTTGCTGATGGCATGATTATTGCCCTAAGTTCAACCTGTGACAAGTTAACCAGTTTCCAAAATATTGTTGAGTCTAAAGCCATGAGTCAAACTCAGAGTGTAATTGATGTCATATGCCCTGACATCCTCATCCCTGTCCCCACAGTAGTTGAACATAATTTTGATCCTGACGATGACTCACAGTGTCATGTTTCCAGTGCGGTAGAGGTCATGCCTGTGCAATCCAAACATTCAAATGTTGTAGAAAAAATATTGGATGATCATAATGATACTGTGGTTGGAACATGTTCTTCAAAGGACAGCATCCAAGCTGAAATTGTGGATGTGGATGATGAATATGATGATGATTTCAGCGACCCCAGTCGGGAACCGGAGAAAAAGAAAATAAAGGTTGCTGTATGTAAACAGTCTCAGTCTGCTGGTGTTAAATCACACCCTCCTCAAAGTTGTGATGTAGCGGTTTCTGTTGATGATGATGACCCAGTAGTAATAGTCATAGATAGTGATAGTCATGTAGAGTCCAAGTCTGGCCAGCAACAGAAATCATGTAGCACACCCCCCATTTCAGTGCCAAAAAAACTGGAGTTCAAACTGCAGCATCAGGGACATGTGAAAAGTAGGGCATCATAATCCCTGGTTTGGGATTTTTTTGTACAAGATGCAATTGATGAAGCGGTGGCAATCTGCCAGCTTTGCCAAGTGCGTGTCAGGTGTGGTAAAAAGGGTAGTCATCTGGGCACCGAGGGCCAGCATACACATCTGAAGAACAGGCACATGGCACTGTGGACTAGGCACTAGAGTGGAGCTAATAGCATAGTGGGTCGTTCACCCTCATCCACCTTATTGATCATGATATTGATCATTTAAGATTGATTATTTTGTGTTTGGGTTTTTTTTTTGTTTAAGTAGTGATATGTGCTGGCTTTTAGTCCCCATGGTGGTTCGCTATTTATCTTCCTCTCTTCGTGCCCTCCACCCTTTTTATACTCCTCCCCTACATTTCGATACTTATCAGTGCTGTAGAGCATTGGGGATTGTTCGTAGGGGAGTGAGGAGGGTGGGGGTACATGAACTGAGGAAGATGAATGAGGGGGGACACCGTATCGGGGTTATTAAGTCCAGAAGGCGCCCTGGGGAGAAATGGAACCCAGACCTTGGTTTATCATGCCTGGTGCCCATACCCAAGGGCACTACTGAATCCAGTAGGCAAATAGGCCTGACAGCCTCCGAGGTTTGTCCAACTCGGGTGGTGTTATGCAATGCCAGGTCCGTCAGGAATAAGACCACCATTATAGCCGATCTTGTTGGCTTGACTTACCTGGCTTGCATCATCAAGACCTGGCTGGATGAAAATTCAGGCCCCATAGTGGAGGCCATGATACCAGCTGGGTACTTAGTGATACACTGCCCGAGATTGGACCGCAGAGGAGGGGGGGGGTTGCAGTCTGTTTTAAGACTGAATTGGGCCTCACTAATGTAGTAGTGGGTGAGGCTGAGTCCTTTGAGTGCACAGTTGTAGTGGGTGTAGGTGTTCAAATCATTCTCATCTACCGTCCACCCGGAGATGGGAAACGCTCCTTACAGGAAGTAGCAGACTTTCTCATCGACATGTCGTTTGAGTTGCCCAGATTGATGGTTCTGGGTGACTTCAATGCCTGGGTCAACGATGAACTCTCACAATTTGGTAATCACTTCCTCCAATTAATGTCTTCTTTGGGCCTTACACAGGTAATTTCCACTGCTGCTCATAAATCTGGACACTCTCTGGACTTAGTCTTCCTTTTAGGGATTGATGCATCCGACGTGGGGGTGGAACCAGTCACCTGGTCAGACCACTACACTGTGAGGTTCAATTTTTGCACCCCTCTGAGAAGGCCTTCCCCTGTGGAGATGGTCAGGTACCGCCCATTACGGAATATTACTTCCCAAGGCCTTGCGGCGGTCCTTGACCTATCATCCCCGTGTTGGTGAGCAATAATCCGGAGACGCTGGTGGCGGCCTATAATGAGGCCATTACGGCAGCCCTGGATTTTATTGCTCTGTTCGTGGGCGCCCCCTATCCCATCACCCCAGGTCCCCTTGGTTTGATAGGACACTGAGGGAGATGCAGAGACAGGGGCGAAGGTTAGAGCGTTGTTGGTGCAAGTCCGCCCTTGATACTGACCACCTTAGATTGATGGAACATTACTCTATCTATCAATCTGCAATCACCTGTAAGAAGGCAGAATTCCTGTCCAGGGAGATTGCAGTTGCTCAGAATCGACCGGCTCAGCTGTTTCAGACTGTAGACAGACTGTGCAACCCAGCCTGTCTACAAGTTCGGAAAACCTTTTAACAATTAGAGTGCGAGGAGCTCGTTTGTTACTTTGCAACTAAGGTGGCTGACATCAGGGCAGACCCCTGTCCGGCAATCTCTAAGGGTGATGTCGTAGAACAATGTGAGCTCACAGTACCCCAATTCTCTCAGAGTTCCTTTGGTCGACCTGAGTCCATGGATATTGTGAGGATCATCCATAGTGTGCATCCCACAAACTGTAGTTTGGAGCCTGGACCGACTCCCGTAATTTTGGGTTGTATTGATATCATTGGTCCAGTCCTGGTGCAAATAGTCTGGAGCTCCTTGGAGTCAGGTGAGTTTCCTAGCTCCCTCAAAGAGTCGGTGGTGACACCTCTCTCGAAAAAAGCTACCTTGGACCCAGACTGTTTCTCAGACTACAGACCCATCTCTAACCTTCCCT
Organism: Neoceratodus forsteri; assembly: GCA_016271365.2. Lineage (NCBI taxonomy): Eukaryota > Metazoa > Chordata > Ceratodontiformes > Ceratodontidae > Neoceratodus > Neoceratodus forsteri. Next base: position 349,673,004 of record CM028131.1, on the reverse strand, counting down.
TTATTGGGAAGGTTATTGAGAAGGTAGTGGCTGCCCAACTGGAAGACCATTTAACCATCCACAATATCTATGAATCCTTCCGATCTGGTTTTCGTAAAAGACATAGCACCGAGACTGTGCTGGTTCGGGTGCTTAATGATCTTCTGAGGGTGAGAGATCAGAAGAGATGTTACATTCTGGTTCTCCTTGATCTCTCATCAGATTTTGACACTGTGGATCACTTGGTGTTGATAGCTCGCCTGAGGCAAATTTGAGGAATATCGGGAACTGTTTTACAGTGGTTCACCTCATTCCTCACTGGGAGATCACAAAGAGTTGTGTCGGGAGTTTTTTCCTCTGGCCCAACTCCTTTATTGTGTGAGGTGCCTCCGGGTTCCGTGCTGTCACCCATGTTATTTGCAGTGTATATGCTGCCCCTTGGAGACATTATAAGATGGTATGGGCTGAGGTTTCACTGCTATGCAGATGATACCCAGCTATACCTGTCTTTTGCACCTGACCAGGATGGAGCTCTCATGGTGTTTAACAACTGTCTTGAAGAAATCCGGGGTTGGATGGATTCTAGTTGGTTAAAGTTGAACTCAGAGAAGACAGAGGTTCTGGTTGTGGACCAGGGAGGTCAGATAGAGAGGTCGTGTGGTGGCACGCCTTCTGGAATATTTCTTGGTGGTGTGTCACTTCCGACCTCTGAACAGGTGCGTAGCCTTGGGATTGTCCTAGACGACAGGCTGACCCTATGAATCTCAAGTGTTGGCCATTGTCAGGACTTCCTTTTACCATCTTAGGAATATCACCAGGGTTAGGCACCTTCTTCCGTCTGACTCTTTGCCAGCGTTGGTCCACGCCTTTGTGTCCTCATGTTTGGACTATTGCAACGCCCTTTACTTTGGGCTTTCTAGGGTTGAAATCCGCCACCTACAGCTGTTGCAGAACGCTGCAGCCCGGGTTTTGACTGGGACAAGTAGGTCCTCCCATATTACCCCGGTGCTGCATGAACTGCACTGGCTGCCTATATGGTGGCGGATTACCTTTAAAGTCATTTTATTGACTTTTGAAGCCCTTCACGATCAGGGTCCGGCCTATCTGAAAGAACTTCTGGTGCCTTACTACCCTGGCCGATCGCTCTGCTCGGCCGACGAGGGGTTGCTAGAGATTCCGAAAGTGAGTTCAAAATCCTCTGGCAGTAGAGCTTTTTCTCATACTGCTCCCACTCTCTGGAATTCTCTGCCACGCCGGTTATGGGAGTGCACCTCCGTGGAGGAATTCAAGAAGAACTTGAAAACCTATTTGTGGCAAATGGCCTTTTTGGATGCTTAATCCTTCTTGGATGCTTAAGTAAATTTATTCTGCTGAGATTTTTTATTTGTATTTATTAATTGATTTTAATAATTGTTGTTAATATGATATGATTTTATTTGTGTGTATTATTGGTTTATATCTGATGCTGTAGTTTTAATTTGTTCAGCACCTTGGTATGCTGAAAGGCACTATACAAATAAACTTATTATTATTATTATTATATCCCATTCCGTGACTGTAAGCAGCGTAAGTAGCCAATCCCATGTCTGTAGTAATGGTGAAATAACACCTGAGGATTACTACAGGCATGAGGAGGTTGATGATTTTGAATTGTTGTCATGTGGTGGTGGTGGTCAGAGTAGCAGCAGTGGTGGTGGTCTATGCAGCAGTATTTCTAGTACAACATCAACCCCTGTGCTTAAAACAGGGAAAATAATATATTTTGTGGACTTGTCACCTGTGCATCCCTCATCATCACACAGCAAAAGCACCCCATACATGGCTGTTCACAGAGCAGAGCCATTTTGCATGCCACATGCAAAACAGATAACAACTCAGCCCACATTGCAGCCTTTTTGCCCGGAATATGAAATACCCACCATATCATCATGCAGTGTCATGTGAACTGAATGCTGCTGTAGTGGAAATGCTGGCAATTGACCTTTTGCCCTTCTCCTTTGTGGAGAATTCTGGATTCCGGCATTTTGCAGCACATGCCTGTCCCAGATGGAAAGTCCCATCCAGGACATACTTTTTCACCCATGCTGTCCCTGAGTTATACCGGACTGTAACAGTCTGTAAGATATGTCCTTCAACATTCTTTCTTACCATTCATTCACTTAAGTATGGATATGTGGACAAGTGGCAAAATGGATAGTTCATATTTGTGCATTACTGCACATTGGGCTCAGGTACTGGGGGTTGTCTGTGATGGCCGGATTGGAAACCAGTGTAGTAAGGCAGACTGTCGTGGTAGCAACCTTCAGGTAATTGGACAGCATGCAACAATTGAAATGTATAGTGTGGCCGGGTCCCACACTGGTGAAAACATGCTTGACTTGCTACTGACATAAATTGATGAGTGGCTGAACCCCCCTGTCCCTCAAAGCTGGCTTTATAGCTAGTGACAATGGCTTAAACTTCATTAAATGTATCATCAATGGCAGCTTTGTGTGGGTTCCATGCATGGCCCACTGTTTAAATCTTGTGGTACAGGAGTTTCTGCAGCGCCTTGACATCAAGCAAATGTTGATAGTTGCACGCTGCATCTGTGTATACTTTTCATGCTCTGGAAAGGCCCATGACCAACTCCGGCAGCTGCAGATTCAAAACAGCCTCCATCAGCACTGCCTCAAGCTGGAAGTGTCACACGCTGGAACTCAACACTTTACATGGCAATGTGGTTGTATCAACAGTACAAAGCCATCTCAGAATATCTAGTCATGCACACTAGCTGTGACACTTCAGGGGCCTTAATGTCTATGACAACAGAACAGTGGCACCTCATGGACTCAGGGATATCAATTGTGAGGCCATTTGAACATGCCACGCAGGCAGTGAGTGGCGACACTTCCTCCATTAGCCAAGACATTCCACTGCTGCGGGTGCTGAGGCAGACTTTGTTGAATCTGCAGCGTAGCCTTCATGTGTCCGGAGATAGGTCAAGCAGTGCATTACTTACACACATGCTGACAATATTCGACCGCAATAGCCACATCGCAAGTATTCAGAAAAGTGCAGAATTCAGAATAGCAACAATGCTGGACCCATGCTACAAACGTGGAATTGCATCCTTACTGGAGGGAGGACCTGATCAGGTTAAAAATCTTACTGGACAGCTGGTGCAATTGGTTCATGAGGCACAGAAGTCATGTGCCAAGTTTAGCATACCACAGCATAACAATGCTGAAAGTCACTGTGGACTAGTGAGCACATCTAGTAAGGTGGCTACGGGTCAAGGTGGGGTGCCAGCAAAACAGATTGCCATTAACCCACTTTGGGGTGCCTTGTCCCAAGTCGGAATCTGTGACCTCGATGAATGCTGTGAACCAGAGCTGGATGACTCAACATCAGGACTGCATGCAGCACGGAGAATGGTTGATGCATATTTTGCTGAAAACAGGCATCTGTCAGTAATTGACGATCCTCTGCTTTCCTGGAGTGGCAAGGCAAGTGAATGGCCCGAGCTGACTTCAGTAGCACTGAAGTACCTGACCAGCCCCACCCTCCAGTGTAAGTGTGGAGAGGGTATTCAGTTCTGCGGGGGCAATAGTTCATGACTGTCATACCAACCTCTCACCTACAAATGTCAGCATGCTGACATTTTTAAAAATGAATGAAGGTGGGAGGTCACGTGATGTGGAGCACCTAGTGGCTGCCTTTTCTGGAGCTCCTACCTACCAGCCAACAAATCTCTAATCTGTGCCTGTTTTAATATCGGAAATAGTAAGGTGACGACTTCTGTGTGTTGCCTCTTCTGCCTGGATCGTGCTGGGTTCTGCTTTTGGTTCTGCGGAGGTTATATAAAGAAATATTGCCAGTATGGAAGCGGAAATGAAGCAGGCTGGAGTGAAGCACACTCCGCCTTCTACGCCTGAGAAAGCCGTCAAAAAGTCCAAAAATCAAGGCGTGGGGCAATCTGCTAAGCAACTTCTCCCTAGCTCCTCTGCCAATTTACTCACTGAGGATTGCTTTTTGCAAGAACTGATCCCCTTTCGAGAAACCCTTCAAGATATCTCATCGGAGGTGAAAAGCATTAGAAGCGACCTAGGTGCACTTACTCAAAGAGTGGGTGACATGGAGGCAAAAGCTTCTTCTCTGGAGAGCTGGAAGGGGAAAATTGACCTGGAGATCATGCAACTTCATCAACAAATTAACAAGTTGCAACTTAAGACGGAGGATTTAGAGGGTAGGAGCAGACGCAACAACATATTGATCCTCGGTCTACCCGAATCTGAGGAGGGATCTGATACTACTTTGTTTATCCGGAAGCTACTGAACAAAGTTGTTGGTCCCTCACCCCTTAACCAGCAATATCACATCGAAAGAGCTCATCGCTCCCTGAAGCCTAAGCCTCCACCCGGTGCACCCCCTAGACCTATTATAATTAAATTTCTCAGCTTTATAGAGAAACAGCACATTTTATCCAAGGCAAAGGAATTAGAAGCAATTCATTGGGATAACGCCAAACTGCGGCTGACCCAGGACCTGCCTTATGAAATCCGGCAGAAAAGAGCAGCATTTCACCCGATTGTGAACAAGCTTATTGCAGCGGGAATCCGATTTCGGATGAACTATCCGGCTAAGTTACTGGTGTCCCTGGATGGTGTCTGGCACCCTTACGATAATCTGGATCAAGCCTTATCAGATCTCACCATCAAGCTCCCCAGCCTCTTTAAAGTGAACTGAAAGATGAACTGGGAAATTTATACATTTAGTTCTCCCTAACAGTGAAGGGGCATTGAGGTTTTACCTGTTGGGGGTTGCTCTCCTTGTCTCCTTCGGTTATGTGCACTGGGGCCGAGGTTGCTCTCTGAATTGGGGCCTATTAGGCCTGTGTAAGCGCCAATGGCCTAGTGGGTTGAACCTGGGGGGGGAGGTGAAGGAACTAAGTTATGGTTAGCAGTTCCCACTGGTTCTGGTTAGGAACGGACCGTCTGGTCCGCCAACTTTTCTTTCCCCCTCTTACTTCTTGCACTTCGGGGCCGACTTAAAATGGCACAATCCAGTCAGGCAAGTCTCTGCCTTTTCTGGTTTTATTGTCTTGATTTCTTTTGATGACAACAGATGGCTATGAGGGTCGGTCTGGTTTTCCCCACGAGTCTTGTTTTTAAAAGAGATTCATAGCTTGAAATGATTTAATGGGGCAATCACTATCTTGTTTTTTTTTTTTTACTGTCTCAGTTGGGACCCTGCATTATCGCAATTTTGGTCTGGTAATTTGGTTTTTTTCCTTTTGGAGGCACAGAATTTAGTTTTTCTTGCTCCAGGGGTGGTTGGTGGGTGGGAGGCTCAAAGAGGGAACAAACGCTGGGAGATCTGCTTCATGGTCTAGCTGGAGGGGGGTGGGTCGCTACCCCAGGGGAACCTCATGTTCTTTATTTGATTTGGGGCATGACACTGGCTGTCTATGCAATTGTTTATCAGGGTATGCCTCATCTCAGTTTAGGATTGGTTATTCCTGGGCATGTAGCCTTGTGGAGTTGCCCCAGGTCAGGATTATTCCAGTTTTCAGCACTGTGGTTTCTTATCTTAGTGGGGCCTGTTGTAAATAGTTTAAAGGGATTTTGGAGTGGTGGGATTGGTTGGGGGGGAAGGGGGGTAGATTATGGACTATCTCTCAATATCTACTATACTTATATTTGGTATTGCCACCTAATATTTTTATTATTATATGTTTTGGGACAGATTCTCTGGATGCTTGGGGGTTAAGGAATTTTCTTAATTTGTTGGGGTAGTGGGGTGGGCATTGGAAACCTGGAGGTGCCACTGGCATTTAAGTTTGGGATGTACCTTTTGACTTTGCTCTTTCTAAACTTTTTTCTACGTCATATGGCGCTGAGGGCTATTAAATTTGCTACCTGGAACGTCAGAGGTATCAGAGATGCTACTAAAAGGCATCAAGTTCTCCTTAACTGCTCTCTGTTAAATATTGATATTTTATTCTTGCAGGAAACACACTTATTAGCTACTGAAACCAGCGAGTTAAGACGGCAGGGATTTTCTCAGGTTTTTGTATCAGTGGGTGCATCGACTTGTAGGGGTGTCGCTATTTTGATCAGGCGGGGTATCTCATTTGTGCCTGAGGATAGTTCTACAGATCAGGAGGGCAGATTCATTTTGGTTAAGGGCCAGCTTAATAGTACTAGCGTGGTATTAGGGGCCATATATGGCCCAGTGGGGGGGGGGATCCCAAATTTCTTATGCACTTAGCTGTTAAACTGAGTGGGTTCTTGCCATCCTCATTTATTCTGGGTGGTGACTGGAATGTTGCCCCAACTCAGGAGTTTGACAAGACTTATAGACCTATAAAACCCCCTTTCCCCATCTCAAATTGCCCTTAGGGATTTCATGAACTTACTAGGGTTATGTGACCCCTGGCGCCTGCTTAACCCTTCTGGTTGTACATTTTCCTTTTTTTCTCAGGTTCATCAAACATGGTCCAGAACTGACTATATTCTAATTAGTTCTACCATCCTAGAAAATGTGTCTCATTCAGGTATCGCGCCAATTGTAATATCGGACCACTCTCTTGCATGGATTAAGGCTTCTCCCGGACCCGGTGTTCAAAGAGACACTGCATGGAAGTTAAACAGGCAACTCCTAAAAGATGAGCACACTATTTCCCACCTCAAATCTTTGATTTCGTCCTTTCTCGAGTTTAATCAGGGTTATGTTGCTAGAGAGGACTTATTCTGGTGTTCTCTAAAATGTTTTCTCAGGGACGAGTTCATAAAACTGGCTTCTAGAAGGAAAAAAGTTAAGGGAATCCAAGATTATCTCTTTGGCTAGTCAAATCAGGTTGGCTGAGAATGACTTCTCTCTCTCTAACTCTCAGCAAGATCTGGAGAAAGTTTGTAAGTTAAGGAATGAATATGAGGACCTGATTAAAGAAAAAACGGAATATGCCATCCTTAAAACTAAATCCCGCTATTTAGATCAAGGGGAAAAACCGGGTAGGCTGTTAGCTCTCAGGCTGAGGGAGACGGAGAGCTCAAGGTTAATTCCCGCTCTAAAATCATCAGATGGCACCATTAAAACCTCACCAAGAGATATTGCATATATCTTTGAATCCTTTTACAGGGAATTGTACGGTAGGGGTCCCTCTCTAATTTCTCTCTCAGATATTGAACACTTTTTGGATGGAATCTCTCTTCCCCATTTACAGGCACATCACTGTGAAATTTTATCCTCTCCCATCACTCTAGAGGAGATTGAGGTCGCAATTAAGGGGTTACCTCTGGACAAATCCCCAGGCCCTGCCGGCTTTTCCCCTAACTTTTACAAGACCTTTTGAAAGGAGGTCTCTCCTCTCCTCCTTAAGCTATTCAATTACATGCTTATATCAGACTCCTTTGACCCCTCATTGCTGGAGGCGACTATAATTTTAATCCCAAAGCCAGATAAATCTCAGCTAGACCCGGCTAGCTACCGGCCAATTTCATTATTAAATTATGATATTAAAATCCTAACTAAACTTCTCTGTCTCAGAATCAAACAGGTCTGGCAGCATCTGCTGAGTCCCGAGCAAGTGGGCTTTGTCCAGGGTAGATCTGCGGCAGACCATTTGCGTACCCTCTCCCACATCTTCCAAGCTGCACAAGATTCCCAAGTTCCTATGGCTTTGATTGCTTTAGATGCAGAAAAAGCCTTTGATCGGGTTAACTGGGTTTTTCTGTGGTCCACACTTAAAAGAATGGGTTTCCCTGATATCTTTATTCAATGGGTTAGAGCAATTTACAACTCTCCTTCTGCCAGGATCTATTGCAACAGTGTCTTTTCATCTCGTTTTCCCTTGCACTCTGGCACCCGATAAGGATGTCCTCTGTCTCCTTATTTATTCAACCTGTACTTAGAACCTCTGATACTTAGTATCAAATCCTCATCTCAGATTACAGGCTGTGTTATTTCACAGATTCCTGTGACTCTCTCGGTGTTTGCAGACAATATCCTCTTGCATCTTACTAACCCAGAATCTTCTCTACCACAGGCACTACATATTATTAATCAGTTCGGCTCAGTATTCAATTATAGGTTAAATCTGACTAAATCGTTATTTTTCCACTTAATTCCTTTACACATCAAGCTAACTTTACTCAATTTGGCATGAGGTGGTCCTCGGCTTCCTTAAATATTTAGGTATTCATCTAGCTCGAGATCCGTGGTCTCTAAAAACTTAACTTAGATGACCTGCTGGTGAGAGTCCAGAAGGATCTCAGCAGATGGGATAGCTTACCGTTGTCACTATGGGGTCATATCAACATCATCAAAATGAATATCTTACCCCATATTTTTAACCCCCTCAATCTTCTTAGCATTTGGCTTCCCAGATCCTACTTTCAGCAAATTCATACTGCCCTGTCTAAGTTTATTTGGAGGGGCAAACATCCTAGATGGGCTTTTTTAAAGCTCAACTTACCTAAAGATAAGGGGGGTCTTCGCCTTCCCAATTTCTTTTTTTATTACTGGGCTAGTCATTCATTTAGCTAAAATGGGGCATTGGTTCAACGCCCAACCCAATACTTATCAATACTCCTGGCAGTTAATAGAACTTAGTCTGCTGGATAAATTCAATCTTCATCCTCCCCATATTTTTTATTACACTTACTCTACTCCACCAGAGGTTATTCAAAGATCGGCTATAGGGCTTTCTATTAAGATTCTATCTCAATGCTGGGGCTTTCTTAGTATACCATTTACAAAGGATATGGCACAACCCCTTACCCTAAACCCTAATATCAAAATCGGGGGCTCCCCACTGACTCCAGACTGGCTTCCACAAATACATGATTGGCCAGTAGACATTCTCTATCCTCAGGGTTCACTTCTCTCCTCCACTGGATTGTTATCCCATTTGAATCTCTCACAGAAACATATTTTCAAGGTCTTTCAGTTGAGACACCTCGTTGGGCAGTTGTTTGGGACAGTAGCGATACCATCCCAAACAAAGCCTTTCCTAGATCATATTCAAGAATGTACAACCAAGCCCCATGGTATTGCCAGAATCTATTCTTACCTATTAGATACTAAATTCCCCAATGCTTTATCCGGTTCCAAGATTTGGGTGTCCCTCTTACCCGACTCCCCCTTGCCTTGAAACCAGATATGGCGTGACACATTCAGATATCTTACCCAAGACAGAAACAGGTTATTACAGTTCCACATTCTGAATAATCTATACTACACACCAATCAAGCTGGTCAAATTTGGTAGGCTGACTTCAACTAGCTGTACGAGATGTGGAGCAGGTGAGGGGAACTTAATTCACATATTTTGGGATTGTGATAAGGTGGTCCCCCTATGGAACTCAATACAATCCAATCTTGACCCTATCCTGGGTTTGGAGGAGTTATTCATGGCTGAAATATGTATACTAGGGATGTACTAGGATATTAGAGTTAAAGAACGCAGGTTTCCTATGGCCTTAATTTCCATAGCAGTTAAACGCCTGGTCCTCAAACATTGGTTGGACCAAACTGTTATTTCTTATTTGGAATGGCTTGAAGAAATTTCCCTTTGTTTCAAAATAGAAAGGTTGATTGCTAGTTCCCGGAAGAGTATGTCCTCCTTTAACCAGAAATGGGGCAAGCTATATGCCTTATATTTGCATTAAATCCCATGTGGGGATTTACCTCTGACAGCCTTTTGTACACTCTGCCTCCCCTGTACTGTTTCTAATGTTGGAGTACCTCTTGCCATTACTTTTTTTCTACTTGGGGTTGGAGGTGGCACCCTCCAGGGGTGGGTGGGGGGTGGGCAATGAGGGGTTCTAGGGCTGGTCTGATTAGATGGTGCCTCTCTTTGTGGCTGTTTATACTTGGGCACGCACCATTCCCAGCTCTTTGTTGTTACACTGGTTACTAGCCCTTTGTCTCGCTACAGATTGTGATACTGTCTGTACAATATGCTTTGTTATCTTTAAAACTCAATAAAGTTGTGGAATTTAAAAAAAAAATGAATGAAGGTCACATAACAACTTGAACTACCACATCTGTGTTTGTACCTGCTCCCTGTCATGATGATGGTCGTGCTGATGATGTGGACGAAGATGACCATCCTAGTGGCAGCGTCAAACAGCCTACCATTGAGGTTGATGATTCTGTCATGGAAAAAGAATTCCCTAGTGGGCACAATTCTGACATTGACAACTGCGAGGGCAGCTTCCTGTTTGATGAGGATGAGCTGGATGTTGCTGGTAGTGTGCAAGTTAACGGGTTTAAAGGCAGTCACATTTCATTAATATTAACATTCTTTGTCTTTCATAATATAAAACAAGTGTCCTTGACTATCATTCCATCTGACAGATATGCCCAAATAATGACCCATTCACCATCATTCTGTTTCACCTTCCCCTTGGTAGATTTCCTGAGTACACTTAACAGAATGTGTGCTGTCATTAGCAAACACAGTCAGCATCTTAAACACAACTGTCTATTTGTTGTAGCCACTTAAATCCTGATGATTAAAGAGAATTACCAGACTGAAGCCCTGCAACACATATAGTGGTGCCTTACCCCTGCAACTACCATTTCCTGCATATGGTCCCCAAAAGAACACAGTACATTTGCTGTAAAAACACTCATAAAATTGTGTTCAATGGTCTTGCTTACTTCTCGATATATAGAGCCGCCTATGACCCACTCCCGCGCACAGTCATGTTACGATGTAAAGGCAGGGAGTGCACAGGGATGAGCTCCATTATGGTCAAATGACAATTAATTAAGGGCACCGATCGACCAACAAGGCCCTTGTTAATCGATTGGTGCCCTTGATTAATTACCATTTGACAATTACAATATAGAAAACTGATCATAAAGCTGCCCACCATAGGCTATAATGGAGCGCGTCCCAGTGCACTCCCTGCCTTTACATCATAACCTGGCAGTGTGCGGAGGCAGGGCATGGGTGGCTCTATATGCCAGGAAGTAAGCAAGACCCTTTGAACACAATTTTACGAGCGTTTTTACAGCAAAGCTACTATGTTATTTTGGGGACCATATGCAGCTAATTGTTGTCGCAAGGGGTAATGCACTGCTATATGTGGTACAAAATCTCCATTCTCCAGTGCTGTTCCTTGGTAAATCTTCCTCCTGAGTGACACTGAAAGACTGTAACACACCATATCCAGCCACCCATCTTGATGACAGTGAGAGAGAATATGTTCCTGTGCACATGCCCTGAAGGAACCCTCAGCCAGCCAAAGCCACCCTTCTTGATGACAGTGAGAGAGAATGTTATCCAGTGCCCATACCCTGAAGGAACCCACAGCCAGCCAAAGCCACCCATCTCCATGACAGTGAGAGAGAATGTTTTCTGGTGCTCCTGCCCTGAAGGAACCCACAGCCAGCCAAAACCACCCATCTCCATAACAGTGAGAGAGAATGTTATCCAGTGCCCATGCCCTGAAGGAACCCACAACCAGCCAAAGCCACCCATCTTGATGACAGTGAGGGAGAATGTTTTCCAGTGCCCATGCTCTGAAGAAACCTGCAGCCAGCCAAAGCCACCTGTCTCCATGACAGTGAGAGAGAATGTTATCCAGTGCCCATACCCTGAAGGAACCCACAGTCAGCCAAGTCCACCCATCTCCATGACAGTGAGAGAGAATGTTATCCAGTGCCTATGCCCTTTAGGAGGCAATATAGCGCAGTGGGTTAAGGCTCTGAGCTGCAGATCTGGAGACCTGGGTTTGAATCCCACAACCACCTAGGTGCATACTGTGTGATCCTGAGCAAGTCACTTAACTTTCTTGTGCTTCCAGGTCGCATCTGGAAACCAGCTTTGGCTTAGTATGCTACTCCTGGTTAAACAATGTTCCCTTTCCCCTTCCTCCCCCCACCGAAGGAACCCACAGCCAGCCAAAGCCACCCATCTTGATGACAGTGAGGGAGAATGTTTTCCGGTGCCCATGCCCTGAAGGAACCCACAGCCAGCCAAAGCCACCAGTCTCCATGACAGTGAGTGAGAATGTTTTCCTGTGTCCATGCCCTGAAAGAACCCACAACCAGCCACAGCCACCATGCTTCTTATTATCAATAGTTTACAGTGAGTATGTACTAATTTGTCATACTATCGTTTTTCCTTGAGCAGTGTGAATGCTTCCTTTACCAATTTATAGATGTACTTGTCAACAAATACTGGCAACTGTTTTTCTTTTACAGGTTCCAGTTTCAAACAGTGTAAGAGGACAGGAGGACGGGAGTACTGTAGTACTACAACCACCTATAGGATATCATTTTCAGATAAGTATATCAGTCTTATTTCATCTGTTCTTTTTGTCTTTCATTTGGATGTAAAGCATACAATGGAGCTGACATATGCGTCAGATAATATATTTTTCATGCACATATGTAACTGGCTTAATTCAGAAGGCCATGGGGTTGTACAAAGTTTTATCCTGGCTGTGACAAGACGTCCTTAAATTAAGACAGTGGGCCAGTGCATGTCACATGTACTAAACTCATTAGTTGGTCTTGGGGTGTCTTACTAATAGCTTGGTATGTGAAGCTGGATATAACAGACAGGAACAGCAGCTCTTAGAACAGAATGTGTTAGTCCAACGAAGTCCAAATAATTTCTTCTTCGTCTGTTTGCAGGTAACATTTCAGTGCTGCGTGCTGCCATAGGTGCTTTCTTCAAATCAGAACACATGCAACTTGTATGAATCAGGAGGATGCACAGAAAACCTGTAAAGAAGACAAAACCATTACTGAAACTTTTTTCCAAATGATTTCTCAACCCCCCCCCCCCCCAAAAAAAGAAATGAATACTTACCTTTCATGGCTTGACAGATTTCCTATGGCCCAAGTCGTCAGCAAGTAACAAAGTGCGCAACAAAGGTATGACTCTACGACCTGTGAGAAAAAAAGAAATGATTACATATATAGATAGAAAGTAAATGTCTGGGTCTTTGAAAAACCTGGGCATGAAACGTACAGTAACTTACCAATGGTGGTATGAATACACACACATAGGGCAGCATTATTCAGTCAGCACAGCAGATTAATGGTCCTCCAGAGTATCACATTATTGTTCACCCAATGGTCATCTGGACTGTGGCTATCATCATTTGGCAACACACTGTGCATCAGCTCAGTCAGCAGAAGGACAACAGCAGCAGCAGCAGGTGCCAGAGTTGTGGCTGTTAGTGCATGCTTTAATCAGTGCATCCTGAATCAATTGTGAGAGACTTCAGAACATTTTCTCCTGTGATTTTTCTTCATCTGGGGTCTAGCCTTTTCATGATAGTTTAACAGCAGCCATTTTAGTGGGCACACTTATACAGAGTTGTGGCTGTTGGTGCATGCTTTAATCAGTGCATCCTGAATTAAGTGTGACTTTTCAGAACATTTTCTCATGTGATTTTTCTTCATCAGGAGTCAGGACACTGATACTGCATGCTGAATGATAGAAACATAGAAACAGAGAATTTGACGGCAGATAAGGACTGCTTGGCCCACCCAGTCTGCCCATTTCCCTACCTACTGGATAAGCTGCAGATCCTAGTTAACCAGCAGCAAGATAGCAGCATAAGCATGCTACATTCACATATCACAGTAATTTTTTTTATGGGGGTTGTACAGTAATTATGTTGGGTGATAGTAGGGTATTTTGATTGTGGTTGTTGTGGGTATGCTAAGAAAACAGAACACAGTCATCAGTACCCAAAAACTTATATTGCATGACAACTATCACAGCAGTGCAATAATCTGTTGACAATTTTTACCTTTACTTTCCTATATGATTTGCAATTGGTAGTAGTTATCTACTGACTTGTCTATATGATACCCTGATTTCCACAATTTACAACTGCTGGACTCGGTTTCTTCTCATATCATATGACATAATAAATAGCATTACTTTTAATCTTGCTTGTGGCAAGTTTACATCAGTATTCACACCGGTTTTTGTACAACTGTCGTATCAAATCCTCTCTGTTGGGACTCAGATGAAGTACCATACAATCCAGCAGGACATGGTATGCCGCCATTACATTACAGAGCAATATGTGTTCAAAAACAGCTGGGTATACCGAAGAAAACAACAATTCAGAACACGATTAAAAGTAGCACTACTGTTATTTCATATCTGAAAAAGGGAGTAAGCATGCTACAAAGAACCCACAACACAAATTGGGTGTGTCAGGGCATTGATGCACGTCCTGGGCATGATGCGATGAGGCACGTAGGCTTGACAGAATGAATTACACCAGCTTGGAAGGAAGTGCATTAATGCCCTGATACACCTATGGACTGGAGTGGGTTATATTACTGTATATTATACATATACAAGCTGTCTTTAAATGCAATTGTATAATGCTCTATGACATTTGTTTCACTGGTTGGATAGTAGTTGCTGTTATATTTATAATGATGGCTATGTGATATTTTATTGTTTATTTCTTTTTCTTTCTTTTTGCACTTTCTTTGGCACTTTTTGCTACTTTGCACTCATATTTATTCGTTGGTGTTCAGTATCAGTACTTGATGCCTTAAATCTAAGCACTGTCACTTTAATTGGTGTACTTTTAACTTAGGATGCACATCAGGGTCACATGTTCTGAAGAAGACTTCGGTTGAAATGTTAACAGTTGTGGCTTGGCATTCGATGTGGCTCAGCCTGTGCTTGCGGAGTAAAATTTGCTATTTTGCATTACTTCTATGCATATGGATCACTTTTGGATTACAGATTGATGAATGGCCTACAGCACATGATTGCTGAACTGCCAAAGTTGTTTTACTGCTGCTTTTGCTACATGCTACTATGAAGTAAAACATTTTTTTCTAATTTGGGAGTGCTGACCTTTGTTTCCGGCTTTGTCGGAAGTGTGTATTGCTGTGCTTTACTGTCCTAATAAGGTGCACCCCATCTTATCTGCTTGCCATCCTGATTTCTTCACAATTATGCAATATTTTGATAGAGCCTGCCTTCTGTGTGTGTGTGTATGTACTTGGATTATATTTATATCGTACTTATAAAACGGCATGTCTAACTGTAAAAAGCAAAAAATAAAACCCTTTTTAAAATAAGCATGCCAACTGTTGGTCGAGCGGGGCATTAATGAACGACAGCATGACACTTCTTGCCAAATGGCAAGTTGTCACATTTGAACTTTCATTCATGATCTTTTTATAATGTAGTAGAACATTGCCTGTGGAAGGAATGGTATCATACAAACAAGTCCCTAAATAAGGGACAATTGAAAATAGAATAAAACTGTATAGGTCAAAATTGTTCATGAGCAGGTATGCATTGTCATGTGGTTATTATTGTCCAGCACCCCACCTCAAATACATATGATGCCTGACATGCTCCAGTGTTGAGGGGTATTAATAATACCATACGGTCTGGTCCAGTAACAAAGTTAGAGCACCCTGAATGTGTACACACAGAAAAACACAGCAGTGTCAGAAACTGGCTGACACAACAACCAGGCAGGCACACCAAAGTTAATTTGGGGACGTCAGTTAATGAATTGAGATTATGCAGTCTTGACTCCACTGACATGTATGGGCATGATTTTTCTACAGCGTCTCGTTCTACTTAGTGTTGCAATTTACACAAATCAAAGTGATCACATGAGTGGAGTAACAGCCACTCTCTTAGTAGAGCAGTTGCTTTCACTTTTGTAAATTGCAGTTATAAGTAGCACTAACTGCTAAAGAAGGATCGCGACCATACAGGTCAATGGAGTGCACACTTACCATCACCATTCATTTTCCAACATCACTACATTAACTTGGGGTGCCTGCCTGCATGATGACGGCGTGTCAGCAGGTTCAGGAAATGTCTTTGTTTTTCAGTGGGTACACATTCAGGGTGCTATAACTGTTTTACTGGAAAAAGAAGACCAGTCAGTACAGCTATCAGTCACTGTCCACAGTTTAACAATCCACAGCCATTGCGGTAGAATAAATTACACATAATAACATTATTTTAACAGCATACAGATACAGGTGTCCCTCCCCACATAGCAAGCTGAATGTTTTCACGAGGGACCTGCACTTTGTCAAGGATGAGTTGGCAATTTGTAACTTAAGCAATACACACGGGACATGAATTAAGAAGTTTAATCAAAGTGAAAGTGCAGAAAAGCACAGATCTAAAATGCTAAAAGTTTGTGCAAAGGATAATAATAATGATAATAAAGAGGTATGTTATTAAATAATAGTAATTGATCTATGTTTATGTATTGTACCACCAAAGGCAGGTCTGTAAACTGTGTGGCATAGGATGTAACGTAAGATCTACTAAAAGGTGTTTAAAAATGCCTCATGTCATGTTTGCACCTACTTTTGGCACTTTATGTCTGTGCTTTTTAGCACTCTCACTTTAATTCAAATTTTTAGAGTGTAATGCCAATTATCACCTCACCTTTGCCTTGACACAGCTCGGATACCACGCAACATTTGGATTGCTATGTGGAGAGGGGTATCTATATCTGTGTGCATGTAAAATAAACTTTGGGAAATGTATTCTACTGCAATTGCTGTGGATTATTAAGCTGTGGATAGGCGACTGACAGTCATACTGACTGTTTCTACTTCAATAGACAGGACCGCATGGTATATATTATTTATACCATCAACACTGGACCAACTCCTCTATCATATATGTTTGCCAGGGGCTTGGTACTTGAAAGTGCACACCTGCTGTTTAACAGATTATTGCACTGCTCACTGCTGCTCTTCAAACAACAACACAACAGGAAGAAAACATTACTGTGAAAAAAAAATATTTCCTGTTTGTAAACAACAGAGATTATTAACTAAGAATTTAAGTAAGGGAAGGACACCATTTTTTTAGGTTATTTTCTTTAAACTGTTTTTGGGGAGTGTTCTTAAGCTTTTTGAGGGGGCAACAAGGTTATGAGAAAGAAAGACAGAACACAAAATTAAAATTAGACACCAAACAGTACACAGTGGGTGATGGTGGTGGTGGTGGTGGCAGGGGGAGGTACTAACAATTACAAAAATGGAAAGGGACCAGGGGGTAGTCATATCAGATGACTTATAGGCAGGCAAGCAATGTGAGAAGGCAGTAAGGAGGGCTGGGAGTATATGA
This sequence comes from Neoceratodus forsteri, assembly GCA_016271365.2. Taxonomy (NCBI): domain Eukaryota; kingdom Metazoa; phylum Chordata; order Ceratodontiformes; family Ceratodontidae; genus Neoceratodus; species Neoceratodus forsteri. Next base: position 349,655,922 of record CM028131.1, on the reverse strand, counting down.
GTGGGATGCATAGGAGAGGCATCACCTTCAAATCACCAGTACAAAGCAGGAAGTTGTTATCACTCTGTAAAGATACTTGGCAAGACCTCATCTGGAGCACAGCATGCAGTTCCGGAGACCTTATCTGCACAAGAACAAAGACAGGATGGAGGTAGTCCAAAGGGGGGCAACTTGGGGCCATGATAGAAACTTTAAAGTACATCAAGGGAATTAACATCTAGGAGGGTAGCATCTTTTAGAAAAAGAGCTGTGCAAGACCAAGGGGGCAAATTTTGAAGATAGACAGGGGACGGATCTGGGGCAATGTCAGGAAGTATTTTTTCACAGAGACGGTGGTAGTAGTAGTAGTAGTAGTAAAATGTATTTTTATACAGGAAACAAATCTTTAAGCCAAAGGCCCAGTTTACAAGAAAGTCCTGTTTACAACATGTTACCTATACATACATCCTATATAAAAATACAAAAGATATATAAAATGAAATAATATATAAGTAGGAATAAAAGTAAAAATAAAAACAAAAAACATAATACGTTGACAATCAATCATTACATTAGCCCCTTAATATCACTCAAGCACCCTAATTATTCCATTCATTCAAACTTACGCAAACATTTAACATAACTCCACACTATCAAATTCCAATATAATCTAATTATATATTATACATATAGCTGTAAATATGACAAAAGGAAACATGTTTACACATTCATAACAATACTCAAACAATTAATGATTGCATTTCCCATAACACCTTCGAATACATTCCTTCATTTAGGTATACCTAGAAGAATAAACATCTAACATGACTTAATACTATCAATTCCTGTAAAAACTGGCCATACACTGGGAATAGGTGTACAGAATGTGGTAGGTTATTCCAATATTTAGCAGCCTGATAGCATAAGGTTTTTTCACTGTATCTATTTTTGTTAGTAAGAGCAACAATCTTGTTTATTTGACAATTTCTTTTTGGTCTTGAATTTACTTGATCACATCCGCCAGACAGGCACTCATTAATATAATGTTCTGGGTAATCTGCATGGTGGTGAATACATGGACAAACAAAAACTAATAGTCCATGTTATGGTGTGAGAGCAGCAGTTGGAGCATGGCCATAATTTGGAGTTGGTGACCCTCCATGCGCTCCAACCTCTGCTCAATGTTTACCACTCTGTTGTTCAGGTGGTCCACCTCACTCAACATCAGGCCCAAATCAGCCTGTGTGGTAAGCATTCTCGCAGGGTTGCCAGCATCCCTTGCAGGTTCTGGAGCAGCCACTTGCTCCATGGCCCATCCATGCTTGACACCACATGCAGGCAGAGGCCGTGCTGCCACCTGTGCCCAGTAGGGCCAGCAAGTGCATTCCTTCCCTGTTCAGCAACCTTGGCCTCCCACTGTGCATGGTGTTGGTTTGCAAGGTGGGTGTGCTGCCCACCTGTCCCCAGATGACTTCCCTTGGGCCCACGATGCACAACCACACCACAGAGATTGCACTTGACAACACTGGGGACATCAACACCAGGCAGTGTACTGAAGAACTCCCACACAACAGAGGTGCAGGAATGACTGGGCACAGGCAGGGGGGCCTAGGTGTTGTTGGCTGCTGGTGCACAGTTGGGGGAGGGACAACCTGCTGCTGCTGCTGCTGCTGAGACTGTTGCGGCTCCTTTATCATGTCCTGCTGCTGAGCTGCTGGTGCAGGGGCCAGGTAGTGGTGGTGGGGGGGCACTGGTAGGTGGTGTCACTGGCTGGGGTGCTTCCATGGCACCACTACCTCCTGCTTCAGGGAGGAGACCACTCGCATGATATAAGGTTCTCCTGTTGAGACACGGGGTGCCGCCATGTGTGCATACTCCACAATGCTCTCCTCTCTGTGCAACAAAGCCACCTTTCTCCATTTTACTCGCGCACACATGCGCGCACACACACACACAAAATAAACAATTAGCAACTACTGTACTGCAGAAGGGGCACAACTCAAAACTAGAGGCAGTAAAAATACAAAAAAAACCCAGCTAATTAACAAAAAGAGTCAAAATGTAAATCAGATTCGCTATATATATCTCTCCTCTCTCACAAAAGCTTTCTCCCACACTAGGTAAGGAGAAAGTGAAAATATTTCACTGTCTTGCCTGATTCACTTCCTGCTTGAGCCATGTGACCTGCATACTGTAACACATGTGATCTGTGGGTTGTTTCAATTATCACTCACTTCGCGTTCAACAGAAAACAACGTGAAGTGAACGCAAATTCATTATGAGGTGAAGTAGTGCATTTCTATGGGGACTTCACGTTGCATGTGGCGATGTACAGTGGGTGACTTCACCCCTACTTCGCTGGCTTCGCTGCATCTCTAGTTTTAATGTAAAATTAATGCAAAAAAGTGCAAAATAATGCACTTGGGCTATAGAAAGCCAGTAGCAGAGTACACAATGAGTGGAGTGATTCTGGCAAAGACCAAGCAAGAAAGAGACCTGGGGTAATCATATCGGATGACCTAAAGGTGGCCAGGCAGTGTGACAAGGCAGTCAATAGGGCTAGTTGGATACTCAGGTGCATAGGAAGGGGTATCGCCAGCAAGAAGTAGGTGGTGCTGCCCATATATTGATTGCTTGTAAGACTTCACTTTCAGTACTGTGTCCCTTTCTGGAAACCACATCTCAGGAAGGACATAGACAGAGTGGAGGCAGTCCAGAGGAGGGCTGCCAAAATGGTGCAGGGTCTGCATCAAAAGCTCTACGAGGAGAGGCTAATGAATCTCAATATTGTACACCCTGGAGGAGAGGAGGGAAAAGGGGGATAGGATTAAGATCTTTAAATACCTCACAGGAGTGAATAAGGTACAGGTGGGAGGTACTTTTCAGAAGAGGAGGTACTCTAGAACAAGGGGCATGGTATGAAGCTGGAGGGGTAAATTCAGGAGGGATGTGAGGAAGTACTTCTTCACAGAATGAGTGGTGGTGGATACATGGAACAGCCTTCTAGCGGAGGTAGTGGGGGCAAAAACAGTGGTGGGATTCAAAAATGCCAGGGGTAGGCACAACAGAATCATAGGGGTAAAGAAGGGAGAGGAAGAGGTGGTGCTGTAGTTCAAGTTGGGTCTGCAGCAAAAAATGAAAGTTAAAAAAAATGGGCAGACTGGGTGGGTGTAGCGACCCTTATCTGCCAAATCATTCTGTGTTTCTATGTTTCTATGTACTGCTTGCCTCCTTGTGATCAGCACTATCCTCAGTGCTATATTCAGAGCTGCATTGCTGCAATGCACTGTGCAGTCTCCTGTCATTTGCATGGCACACAATCCACCCTATATTCATAGGGTTTAGCACCAGCACACTGCCTCTGAATATGGCAGGCTCAGGGTCCAGCACAAGTGCAGACATGGACACAGTATAGACATTGCAACTGTGTGCACTTCTGAATATCTGAGCCACAATGTTTCATATCAATATCAAAAAACATAAAGTGGTTCACTAATTTTTTTAAGTCCTGTAATTTTTAACAACATATTATACTGACATGTATATGCATTGTGGCAACACAGGAGAACTGTACCATTAGGGTCTATACATGTTGATTGGACTCCAAGCTTTCATTGAAAAGAGTTAAGTTTTTATGATTGACAGTTCAAATGTTACTGCTTTCAAAATATAGTTTCAAGCATTATAAAAACATCATGTGAGATTATATTTTGGAAAAGGTTGGAAGATATTAGTGGTTGTTCTAAGAATAAACATATTATTTTCTAGTTTTTGCTAGCAAAGCCTTTTCCACTTTATCAAGTTTGCCAGCCTCTTAGGTTTCATCTGCAATACAGAATAAATGGGCTGCTGAACTCTGCTTCTTATTTTATAGAGTGTTAGAAAACATACAATGTAATTGCAGTATGTCAAGTATAATGGCAAACGTCAGTAATGACATCAGCATTTCACACAGTTAACTGTTTGGAAAGCACCTCTCCGTGTTCCCCAATGAAATTGCCACATTGATTAAACAATTACTGTGCCTAGATAACATTGATAAATGATTAAACATACTGTTGACAAAAGCTAATTCAAACAATCAGCTTAGTTGATTGTGTTATACACATAGCTAAACAACAAGGGTGGGGTGGGGTTTTGCTGCTAATGTTTACTTTAAGTGCTCATTATCAGCACGTGAACTCAACTGCATTGGTGACAAACAGTGGATTCAAGTACAAATCATTAACAATGAAGGTTTAGTAGAATAGTATCATAACAAGCATTTGTCAATGCCGAATGCTTGCTTGCTGGCACTGGCATTGGTAGTGTAGGATTTAGAGAGCTGCATAATAGGAATGGCAGTGAAGTATTGAAATGAAGCCAACCCCGCCACCACCCTGCAGAGACTGACAGGCACTGGGGTGTGCCTTTGGGTCGTCAGGCATAACAGCCATGCCATTTCACCACACCCTACCCTGCAGACACTGACAAGTGTCACGGTGTGCCTTGGGGTCTTTGGCCCTTATGCTTACCCCATTCCATCAGGAAATACAGTGAGATGGGTGCTGTATAGGAGAATGGGGTGAACTTTGGGTCCGAAGAGTCCAAGGCACACCTCGATGCCTCTCACTGGCTGCAGGGTGTAGAATGGTATGAGCATTACAGGTGAGAATCTCAAGTCACAGCCCTGATGCCTGTCAATCTCTACAGGGTGGGGTGCTATGGTCAGAAACCCTAACGTCTCAGGCGTTCCTTGGCATTTTCACCCCAAATTTTCAAGCCCTCTTTTTTCTTTTTTCAATTTAATGTTTATTGAAAGTTTTAGATACATAAATGAGACAGAACAGGACAAGTTATCAAAGTGTACAATCCTTCCAATACAATGACTCTGTCTCACCACCACATCCTACCACCCTCCACTCTTCCCTAAACCTGTCCCCCCCACCCCAATCAAACCACAATGTACATGACACAAGCAATAGTTATCTGTCAAAACAATCTATATTCTGAACCAGTTAAATAGAATACAGCGTATGAAAGGGATTTGCCATACCTCTTGAATCTCCCCCTCCCCCATGTCTCAGCATGAATAACTTGGGAAGTTTGTTCCATTCTGCCACCCTTTTGGTAACAAAATACTTTCTGAAATATTTTTTTAACCCCCCCGAATGTTTTATAGAGTGTCCCCTGGTGCAAGTATTGCTACTTAAAGTAAACCGGTCCCTAGCATCTACTCTATTTTTTTCTAATTCAAGTTTATGTAACAAACGTACAGGTACGGGTACATGACAAACTTGCACTATTACAAGTGACACCCAGGCTAGTCACAAATAGAAAGATTTAACTTTATGACAACTTTCTCTGCCAATGCCAGCACGTTTGAAGTCATTATTAAGAAACAGAGGCACATCTAGCAAGAAGATGTTGCACTAAGGGAGATTACCCAAGAACCCCCTAGAATGGCCTGTAGAAAAGCACCAACACTTGGGTACACACTGATACATAGCAGACAGAAAATCCAAGGAAACCCAATATGGTTACCAGGGAGTCCTAAGAGCTGCTATCCTTGTAAATGGTGCACTGCATGCAAGGTTACCTCACAAGGCAACTGTTTTAATAACCCACATTCAAGTAACCAATATGACATAGAAACATAGAATTTGAAAACAGATAAGGACCGCTTGGCATACCTAGTCTGCTCATTTCCCTTCCTACTGCATAGATTCCAGATCATCAGGAAATGTATCACCCACGACTCCTGTGGAGTAATTTATGTGGCACTATGCAAATGTGGGAACTTTCATATAGGCAAAACTATTAGACAATTTAAAATGCAGGTGGGGGAACACTGCCATGCAATAACTAACGGTGTCGCATGAATGCACAGCATATACATTCTGCTGAGAACAAAACAGAACATGACTTCACATAAAGGGCAATAGACAAGGCGAGTCCCAACCCAAGAAGAGGAAACTGTGATAACCACCTACTAAAAAGAGAAGCATTCTGGATCTTCCTGTTAGGAGCATGTACCCCCTTCCCCGGATAAATGATGACTATGACTTGGCTCCATTTTTGAAACAGATCCAGAAAGTAAGGTTATAGCAAGTAAGACAGTGCAAGTGCTGATTTATGTAACTACAATGATAGTATTGTTTGATTGCTGAATCGGTTTTCTGTTTATCTCTTCCAGATGTGGTCTGCAACCAGGAATTGGATTTATTACCTGTTTGTGGCGATCAATCTTGAAACTCAGAATGCACCCACCCACTTTAAAATAACAACAGCAATGATAAAATGATATATATTTTTTTTTATTTAGTTGCTTAACCAGGAGTAACACACACACACATATATATATATATATATATATATATATATATATATATATATATATATATATAATGGATCTTAATAAATAACTGCATTTTTTGTTACTAGTAAGAAGGAATTTGACATTCATATGCAGTCTTTATAGACCAGGAGACCTTGTAACTTATTTTGTATAGGAGGCAAGATTGTATTTTAATTTTGTATGGTGATGGTATATTTATGGTAGGTTCAGGTAACTGTATTCATTTACTCATTATTTATATACACACTTATGTTTTAACTTCTGCATTTTCCAGTTTGTATGTACTTATGTCAGTTACACTATACAACTCAAATGTCACCTTCTGATGATGTCATTTTTCTATATAAAGGGTCTTTCCCTTACTGTGTAACATGCCTTTGAGAAAAGAAGCATATTCCAAAACATGTCAAGCATAGAATGGAAGTGTTTAGAGTTTTGCACTGGAAGAAACTTCAACACTTTTTTGCACTGAAAATACAGAGCTGCATCTTTGTTGGAGAAAGAAGGGGGATGCATGCACAATTTTTGGCTTTGTGGTTATCCTAGGAACTATCATGAGCACCCTATACCTTATGTGGTTTCTGCAGTGTCTGCTCAGCAGTATCGTGCTTTGTTTTCAACTAAACATAATGGTAATAAATATAATTAGTGCTGCAATAGCTCATTAACCATTCTACTACAATGCACATACTTAATAAGGGAAAAACAGAATTATGTATACAACTGGGATGTGCATTAAATAGGGTTGTATGCATACAACTAGGAGAGGCATTAGACTGAGTTGTGGGGCTCCATATTTAAAAGCTGCCAACAGCAATGTGCAAAGTATACTTCAGTGTGCTAATTAGCATGCTGCTGCTGTGACAGAGATATATCTGTACATGCACAGAGCTTCTGGTATGTGTGAATATGAATATAGGACTGTGGAAGCACCACGCAAAGTGCCAAGCTGCAGTGAACCACAGCCCTCTGCTGATAACTGACACCCAGGAGCAAAGGGGGCTAACACATCCCAAATGGGTTAGTACCTTTGCTACTGACTGCCATATTCAAATGACACCATGCTAATGAACAAATAAGGCAACAAAGGTGAGGAGGCCATTTGTATGTCATTATGTGGCCATTAGCAGTTATGTGCAATGCCTCCATATGTTTGTATACATGGAAGTATTGCACAGAGAGGCATATAGTACCAGCTTCCTGCACCTGAACCCCATGCCAGCCATAATAGTTATACTCATGTATCTCTGATAGTCTAGTGGATCCCCTTCTACTCCCTGTCACCATGCCACTTGTTAGTAACAACACACATATTTCCTGGTAGTCTGTTGCTCCCCCCTCGTCCCTCCCCCCGTACCTCTGCCACTTGCTGATATGACCCACCTCCCCCCAGGTGCAAATGGCCATATACCCACCCCTCCCTTTACCCTAAGGTAGCGGACAACACTTACCCAACTCTCATCTACTACACTAGTCACTGTCTGTCATTCAAATGAAATGCACAGGAAAAAAATAAGCTCAAATGGCAAATGTGTATGCATGTGGACTTAGTTTTGTTACATGTTATACTGTGTTGATGGAATCTAGGAGTGGCAACTGATGTGGTCATGAGAGGTGGTGGTAACTAAGCAGCCTCACATTTGGGTATCCTAATATTTGTCATTACAATGTTATGGGTACATAACACAATATAACATGAAACACAACTAAGCCTGGGTGCATGCCTATTTGCCATTTGGACTTAGGTGTTTTCCTATGTATTTCATTCAGGTGACAAACTGCAGCTGATAGAGGAGGTGAGAGGTGAATAAGTGCCAGATGGCATCTCTGGCTCGGGGAGGGGATGGGTACACAGATATTGGTACCTGGAGGGAGGTGGGATATTTGCCTACCAGGGAATATGTCTACTGTTACCAACAAATGGCATGAAAACAGGGGTGGGGTCACTAGACTACCAGGGCATGAGTCTGGTGCTACCAACAAGTGGAATGGGAACAGCGGGTGGGGATGGGTGGGTCACTAGGCAAGCAGGACATATTTCTATTGTGTTATCAACAAGTGGCATGGGGACAGAGAGTTGGAGGGGGACCCACTAGACTACCAGATATGTACAGTTTCATTTATTATTGCTGATATGTGGCAGTGGTTCAAGAGCAGGGGCAACTTGTCTAAGTGCAAAGTCCTGTTTTAACAGCATGCTATTAGTAGTACATTGAGAGAACTTGTTTTTCTGAGTTAGCCCATTGGCACAGCACTACAGCTAAGGCTTGCAATGCTGGCGATCCATGTTTAGGAACAAGCTCGAGTCGCTGGGGGCTGGATGAGGAAAGGAGATCAAGTATCCCTCAGTACACTCACTTCCTTGGGGGGAAGAGGGTTATGTTCCTCACTGCAGCACTGCCATCTTGGGGACCTCAGATAGTAGTTCAGTAGGAACATGATGGGAGGAGGATGCTGGCCTGGACTTTGCACTGACACACTAATCTGCAGGTACAGGGAGGCTGTAGCATGCCAAAGTTCTATGGACTGGAAATTGAACAAGAAAACTGAACTCCAGAGTGATGCAGATAATGTGGGCACTCTCAGGCCCCACCCCCACTGCCTGGCCTTTCCCACTGAGGAGTCCCTTGAAGAAGGGACAACACTTATGAAACATAGCTCTCAACCTTTCATTCTCCAAATGTGGAACACTGCCTCTCAAAATGTGGAACAAAAAAAAAAATGTGGGGCACCTCATCAAATCATGGAGACAGAAGCCCAGGACACTGTAGGAATGTGTGATTTCATGTTCAGAAAGTTTGCTGCTCACTGAACAATGCATTTTTCATACTTATTGTCTGAATTTTTGCTTTGTGCACTGTGGGACAGACCGTTTCAATGTGGAACAGAGGTTTTTTTTTTGAGGCAAAATGAGGAACAGTTCTTCCTAATGTGGGACAGTTGAGACGTTATGTTCTGAAGGGTATATTTCCCCTGTGCCTGGAGGGGCACTGCCCTGGGGAAAAGCCAGGGAGGATGTGGGTCAGTGCCGGAGATTGTGGAGAATGGGGCTGGGAGGATGCTTACAGATAGGGGCAGTCCCAGAGAGAAGTGGGCATGAAGGGTAAATTATAAGAAACGGTTCATGGAGTGGAAGCCTTAACTAGCGCTGTGCTAGCTGGTTATTAGCACTTCCAGGACTGTTTCAATCTACCACTGCATGGCTGCACCCTGTATGAAAATATTTTCAGTCTGCATAATGTGAATTTAGGGCAAACGTGCCCTCAGCCTAACTCTGCACAAAACTTGGCAGTACAGCAGCGGGTGTGCTAAAAGACCAGGCTGTCGGATACGCTATTAGGGTGCTAAGCTTGTGTAGGGAGGCACTAAGCCTGTTAGTATGGCACGAATGTTTTTAAAATCGGGCACATGGTGTACATAGCTTATGTTTCTAGAAAGGGCTTTAAATACACTTTGAGTTTGTGGCACTACTGGGTGCTTATTTTTCAAACAGAGCCCCCGTCCACCCATTCCTATTATAAGTAAATGGCAGCCCTACACTGTGGGGCCCACTTCACAGCTGTGGGGGCTGACTCAAACCCCTGCAGTTCCTCAACATTCTTCAACCTTCCCCCTCCTGATTGAACATTTTTGAGATCCAGCTTTTCTCAAGCTACTCAGCCATGCAGCGGGACAAACCCAATTCAAACCGGAGGACAGTAACGCCTTGCATACTTTCTTAGCATTTGGGACACAGCCCGCCACTGAGAAGCTCCCAAAAACCCCAAAGTTGCACAGCCAGAGAATCCAGCATAGTACACCGGCACTATTTTTTTCTATTCTAGCTAATGAGGTTTTAAAAAATCAGCAGAATCTCGGGTGTGAAAGATTCCAAAACACATCGCCCTATGATTTGGCTGAAAAAGCTCGTTGAAACTGATGGGGTGGAGTGAATCCCACCTGGCGCCACCCGCCCCCGAGTGCAGCATCTCTTCTTCCTCATTCAATATACAATGGGCGCATTTCAGAAACCGAGTTGCTACATGACTTTCTGTACAGGGAGTTGATTTAACCCCTTGCAAGCCAGATCTCAACCTGCAGCCGCTGGGTGACACTGGATGTTTAGCAGCAGGACAGACACCCTCAGCCATCCCCATCAGCCGATATGAGAATTATTTTCTCACACTGAAGTCCCGTTAGTGTTTTGCAGTTTAGACTAAGCATGTGCAGTATCCCACATACGCATTCATATCTTGAAGCTGATGATGACTTTTGGTTTGTGCACATTATTATTTTTGTTCTCGGTGTGCAAGCATCAAAGGTTACCCACATGCACCAATTGGGAAGGCAAACTGCTTCTATTGGCGTCGTCCCTCCCGATGGAACAGCCTGCTGGCTGGCTCAGCATAACGGTAGCAGAGATGCTTCAACAGGTATCCTATCGAGAACTGAGATCAGTACGAAAATGTTGAACACAGTATCAGAAAAAAATAGGAATTACGATGCGGGACTTGTGGCACCCGGTTGTCTGTTTGGTTGGGGGGGACATTGGAGCCGACAGGGGATTGGGCACCCTCCTCGGCCATACAGTGTGTGTGTGTGTGTGTGTGTGTGGGGGAGTGCATTAGCATGTAATATGCGTGTGTGTGGGGGGAGCACATGCGCAGGCAGTAGCTTCTTGCTGCTCACTGAAGCGGAGCTCTGCTTTTCAACTGTAAGGCACTGCATTCTCAACTGCTGTGATAGACAGCTTCAGCATTCATTGGGGAACTGGGGCCGCGCCTGCAAACACACTGACTGCATTGGAAGACGGGTGACACACCTATGAAAACTCGGATGATGGCACTATGTTTCTTGCACATGGGTGCAAGCAAACATAAAAACTATTAGCTTGAATAGTTGCCCTATTTGACCATATATTGGGTGTGCAGGATCTTACCAACCAGGGAGCTAGGCCGAATTCCTCAACCTCCCAATGGTCAGATACTGCTCCTGGGGTTTGGGGGGGGGAGTACATGGTAGAGGTGAAGACCCTATCTCTTACCTTGGTATACAAAGTAAGCTCTTCGCTCATCCTATATAAGTGCTGGGGTTACCAGTCATACATATCCGTCGGGAGTACGCACCAAAGATCTCCCTAGGGGAGCTTATGCCAAAGATGAGAGGAGGAGAAGGGGGGGACCAAGTCACCAGTGTTTTTTAATCTGCTAATGCAAAAACAATTTAACTGATATCTGGTTTAGCTGCCTAATGGAATAGTGAATGAAAATTCAATATGATTCCACAATTTCTTACCCTGTTTAGGAGCTACCCCTTGGTCTCCTATGCTTTTTATTCGTACAAGGTTTCGGATAGGTTCAGAAAGTATGACAGCCCTAATACCCTATCTAGAGAACAGTTAACACCAGGGTTGAGTAAAGAAAGTAACTTCAGCCAGCTTAACACCACAGTGAGCTAACATACTCACTTTGGGCTGGTAAAGGGAGACAGTAAATGCACCACTAAACAGTCAATGGCAATAAGGAGGCAGGGGTCATTCTGGCACTTGTACTAAGTTGGCTGTATGCCTTAAGATTGAACAGCACAACTGGCCATTGTGAAGGAGGAGGAAGAACAGGGATAACTGACCACAAATCATGGTAATGGCACGAAGGGCAGGGCAACATACCCATCCTGAAGTAACATCAAAATACTGCAACAAGCCCTGTAAACAACTTTCACCTTAAACATGGCTTTAACATTTTGCTTTTTGCTCAGGGATTAAACAGTATATCCCATCAACAACATACTGTAATATAAAATTCCACACTACCAGAAGAAATGCTGTGATAGCGAACCCACAGCATCCCTGCAAGAAAGCTAGCTGTGCGGCTAAATTAGGTAATGGAGCATGTCTTTACCCCGTGGAGTGTGGTTTAGGAAAAGTTCTGGCTGTCGACCGAGGAGTCAGCCTCGGGGGTCTCAGGACTGGTTTAAGCACACACAGCGCCGTAATTAGCGATGGACCCCCAGGTCTATTAGCCACACCACTTTCCTTACTACACAGATATAAATATTATGGCCCTAGGACACTCTTTCTTCCTGGATCTGTTCATTTGGGTCAACAGCTCTCAGCTCTGATCTGAGGCTCCGAGGATCCACTGTCTAATCTTTATCAAATGGGGCCCATTCAGCAGTCAAATCTTCATTCACCAAGTGGGGATCTGTGTCCGGATTATCACTCTTCTTTGGAATGTCTAATGCCGCCGGTAAGAGATCCCTTAGCGGCTTGTAACAGTTGGATGTTTTCGCTGGAGTGGAGTATGCATATGAACTGCTACTGCCAGACAGATGTTGTTTTCTCTGGTGACTCCTCGACTGGTTTCTTTGCTGTCTGTCTGTATGCAGTGGGATGTTCTTCCTAGTCATGGGGGGGTTCTTCTTTGTTTCCCATGCTGTTGCATTTACCAGTCGCTTCCAGATTGTGGTGCCAATGAGGGAGTGACATCGTGGCTAGGAAGATTACCTCGAGGGCCGGTTGTGTCCATAAGTGGGGGGCTTCTCTTCGTGGCATTGGGGTAGAATTTTGCTGAAGCCCTGAATCTCCCGCTATGTCTGCAAGAAACAGCTCTACTTCTGCAGGCGAGTCAAAGCTGAGCTGCTCCCCCTTAAAAAGTACTCATAGTTGCAATGGGTAACACAATGATGCCGGCAGGTTCAGCTTGTACAGTGCCTGTTTTACTGGGCCATATGCCCTGCATCTCCGAGAGTGATCGTTAAGAATAGTTTTGAAAAATTTGTATGGAAGCCCCATCCCATCGGAATTATGAGGCGGGACTTGTGGCACCCAGCTGTCTGTTTGGGGGGGCATTGGAGCCAACGAGGGATTGGGCACCCTCGTCAGCCATACAGTGTGTGTGTGTGTGGGGGAGCGCATTAGCATGTAATATGCGTGTGTGTGGGGGGGAGCGCATGCGCAGGCAGTAGCTTCTCGTTGCTCACTGAAGCGGAGCTCTGCCTTTCAACTGTACGCCACTGCATTTCAACTGCTGTCATAGACAGCTGCAGCATTCATTGGCAAACTGTGACCGCGCCTGCAAACACACTGACTGCATTGGAAGACGGGTGAAACACCTATGAAAACTCGGATGATGGCACTATGTTTCTTGCACATGCGTGCAAGCAAACATAATAATGTAAGGTCAGAAGAGAGTCTTATTTTTTAATTTATTTATATATTTTATTTTAAAACTTGTTGATCAGGAGAATCCACTGAGCCAGCGCTCACTTCCAGGTGCAGCCTGGGAGAGGGATTTCAAGTGAGGAAATACAGAAACAAAAACATATCAAATGCTAGGTGCAAAGTACAAAAACAACAGTGCAGTGATACAGATTCACAAATTATGTTTTTTCAAATTTAAAAAATATTTACAGTGTTGAACAAATACAAGTTAGAGGCTGATGAGGTAATCTTAGTTAGGGACAGGTTAAGATCTGTCATAGAGCAGGGTACCAGGGGAGTGGTGGGTAGTGTTTAGATGCAGATGCAAGACTTAGGGAAGCGGGCCAGCAGGAGGGGTTTGAGAAAGTGGCGTAAGAATGAAAATTGGCTAGGGAGAAGAATGTTATTCCACTAAATAGGAGGGTGGATAAAGAAGGCAGATTGACCAATAGTAGATTTGCAGTGAGGGATAAGGAAGAAGTGAGCATCTGATTAGCAGAAAGAGTAGAAGAAAAGGCTAGAGGGAGTAAGAAGGTAGGAGTGATGGGGTAGGGGGCAGTTGCAGGCCAGTATTTTGGCCAGAAACAAAAAGCAGTGTGAGAGGCAATAGATCTTAAGGGAGGGGAGCTAGTGGTAAGTATAAAGACAGCAGAGATGGGTAAGAGGTGATGATTCTAAGTTTATCTTGTCCGCCCCCCTTCATCCCCCATGTCTTAAACAGAGATGAAATAAGTATGCTGTGCAAACATGTACCAGTTAAGAGGGATTTTGTACCAACTGCTACACATTATAAAGCAGGCTACCATATTTAATTAAAAAGAAATTCCACCCATTACAAATTATTCCTGACAATTAGTTCAGTTTGTGAGTACAGGGTGAAACTCACTGTATCTATAAATAACTGAAAGGCTATACATAGATTTTATTAAGAAAATTTACACATTCTCAATATTCTAACTGCAAAAACTTTATTGGTCAATCACTTAACTACATGATTTTTAATTTTTAAATAAACTGCAGGACTCAAGCTTAGGAAAACACGGAATTCAATAGCAGCAGTCTAAGGAGAGAATACTCCTAACAGACTTGTTCTGCATTTTTACCATTCCAAGTAGTGGTTTGACAACACAGCGAGTGTGCACATAAAATTCAGTAATACATTAGGAGATCTCTTTATTAGGATGCAGCATCACGGCTGGAGATTTGCTTCCTTGCATTTCAACAAAAGTGCATCTCTGAAATAATGTAGGCTTGTAGTCAATGAAATATAGTTGATACAATGCATAACTGAAAAAAAAAGGCTTGGGAGCAGTTTCTGCCAGATGGATGAGATTATGACATCATCAGATGAGATTTCAGCGTCGTAGCAAATTCTCATCCGATGACATCCGTGATCACTGCAACTATTAGTAGGAGCTGTAGCTGTCATAGTACAGTAGTGTAGCAGTGGTAAGAGGACTTAGGCTTGGCCCCTGAAACTAACCAGCCCACTGTGTGTGTGGGGGGGGTGAGGGACACAGCCCTTCCCCTATTATTTCCATTTCCCTCAATGCTCGAGAAAAAAAATGTGGTTTGCCATTTTTTCTGTTTGGCGGAAACTACGCTAGCTCCAAAAAATATGTTATTCATTATGGTTGAACAAAAATGGCCATGTTCGTTACAGAAGGTCAATAAATTGTGTGTCAGTGTCTCATAGCAGTGTCAGGGGCTCAGTATGTAGCACACTTGCCTCTGAGGCCGGGAGATCAGAGGGCTGTGGGTTCAGTTCCCTACATCTGGCACTTGGGTTAATATCCCAGTACTCACACTGTAGTGCAGCATGAGAGGGGTGCTGCACTTCTGAGGTGCTGTCTTTCGGATGAGACGTTAAACCAAGGTCCCATCTGCCTGGATTGGTGGTGGATGTTAAAGATCCTATGGCACTTATCGAAAAGAGTAGGGGAAATTTTTATTAAGTAAACAAAAACCATAATACAAGTAGTGATAAAGTCTCACAGAGATATAAAAACATACAAAAAGGAAAATTCTTATACATATTTAACATAATGTACATCAAATCAAAAACATAAACAACAAAAGAAAAATAAGAGAAAGGGAAAAAAATAACAGGAAATAGATTAATCTACCCAATCCACATGTTTCCACAGTAAGGTACCTACTTTGTTCCCCAAAGTATTGAATTCATAAGAGTGTAGCGCATCTAAATCATCCTGTATGTGGAAAAAAACCTCTTGCCTAGAGATAAATTTGTTTTGTAAAGTTCGTAAACAACGTACTAGCCAAATATGCCATTTAAGACATGCCATGATGACATACAACGTACCTTTATGCACTTTGCTCCAAGTCTTAGGTATTTGTCCCAATATTAAAAAATCATAGTGAATATTTTCCAAAAGCGATTCACCCCACCAAAGCGCCAAATCAGACCAAAAGGATTTCGTGTGTATACATTCAAAATATAAATGCTGTATTGTCTCAAGCTTTCCCTGACAAACTGATTCCGGACACATTCTCTCACTTAATTTTTTGTGCTTATGGTTTGCTCTCACATTTAATTTTTGGTGAGCACATAACCAAACTACATCCCTCATCTTTTCCTGTATCCTAGGTTCAGTTATGCTAGCCAGCAGGGAAGACTCAACTAAACCAGCAGAAATAACAAACAGGGGATCCTCATAATAACATTCTGAGACAATCTGATTATAAAAGGCCTTTCGTTCATGTGCCACAAACCAAGTTAATTCAATTCTCCATAATCTGATGTATTTAAGTGTGTATTGGACATAAAAAGGAAGGTTTTTTTCAACCGGATGCCATTTCCCCCTCCCCCAAGCTGCTAAAAAAGGACCTCCCCACAAAGACATGCACATATTTCCCATAGTTGCTTGTTCAATCAAAAGAGGCTGAATAAAAGCATAAAAAAATTTCCGAAAAAATGAACAATTGAATGCATCATACCCAAGCCTCCCTCTTTCCAGGGCCTGTAGGTTTGTGCTCTCTTCACTGGGTTCAATTGACTACCCCACAATAGCTGAAAAAAAGACCCAAAATTTTAGAATGCATGTCAAAAGGTAATGGAAAAATTTGTGACAGATAAAGAAAAAGGGGAGCAATATATGATTTTAACATATAAACACGCGTTTTCTTTGTCATCTTCCAAGATTGCCATTTTTTAACCTTCAAAAGAGCATTGTCATATATCTTATCCCAGTTACTATGCACAGAGTTGTGGGGACCAAAATAAACACCAAGAATCTTTACTGTACTACTACAGATCAGAATATTAAACAAAGACACACTAGACTCCTGCCTCAAAGGCATCAAAGAGCATTTCGATACATTTATTTTTATACCAGTACCCAATTGTACAGAACTAAAGAAATCTAAAATCCCTGTCCCAGAATCAATATCTGCAAATGAGCAGATGCAATCATCAGCATACTCTTCTTTTTTAGGAAAGCTAAAATCGTCTGTGAAAGTAATGGCCCGAATATTTACATCTTTATCAATAGATCGCAATAAGGGGTCCAAACCAAAAACAAGTAAGAGGGGACTCAGTGGACAGCCTTGCCTAACTCCAATCTTGTATGGGACTGAGATCCCTAGATGTCCATTAACTAAAGGGGTTACTTTTGCAGAGCTATAAAGAGTTTTAATAATGTCCAAAAAAGATAACGGTATGCCATAATATTCTAAAATAGACCACAGATATTCATGATGCAATTTGTCAAAAGCTTTTTCTAAATCTAAGGTTAAAAGATAACCCGTCACCTTTTTTTGTAAACTTTGCTCAAGCAATTCTCTAATAAAAATCAAATTCTGCGAAATATTCATACCTGGAATTGCACATGTTTGAGTGGAGAACAACAGTTTTGAGAAATATCTGAAAGTCAGTAATTAATAATTGTGGCCAGAATCTTATAATCTGTGGTCAGGAGACTCAAAGGTCTCCAATTCTGCAAAAAAAACGGATCTCCTTTTTTATAAATAAAAAACATAACCCCATTTCCCATACTAGGGGTGATTCTACGTTCCTTCCAGATTTCATGAAAAATAACCACCAGCCATGGTGCAAGAATATCTACATATTTGTTATAGAATGCATTTGGTAATCCATCCATACCGGGCTTTGTATGCATTGATAAGTGTCCAATAGCTTTCTGAACTTCAATCAGAGAAGACGGGAGAAGCAGCTGTGAAATTTCAAATTCAGAAAGTGTCGGAATCTCTAGAGTATGAAAAAAGGAAGGAAGACATTCTGAAGTAAGTTTTGAAAAATTCTCTTCAACATATTCCTGCACTAAATTTCGGATACTGCGTGTATCTGTTACTACAGAATCATCAGAACATTTTAACGTAGTCATACATAAAGGTGAAAAATCCTGGTTTGAAACATCCAAAGGGTTTACCTGTTTTTGTGTACCAGAAACCAAAAATTGTTGCTGATTTCTATATCTTTTTTCCCTTGTTAGGAGAAAATTTACCATATTTTCCTTTATATCCAAAAACTCCTGCCTCTTTACCCCTGTCATAGAGACTGCCTGTGACAATAAAGCCATATTTTTTGCTCTATAACCCAAATAGGTGAGATATGAGTTTTGTGCCTTCTTTCGTGAGATTTGTAAAAAAAACAACTTTAGGTCCTGTTTTGTATCCTCCCAGCAGTCTCTGGGACTATCATATAGGAAGGTAATATCCAATCTGATGGAAAAAAAGAGATTTATTTGGGCGTCAATAGTCATGTCTAATAATAAGGATGTATTTATTGTCCAAAAACCACGCCCTAAGATAAGTTTTTGATAATTTCCAAAAATTATTTTCACAATAGCATGGTCAGAAGTTTCTAAGGGCAGAGTGGAAACAGAACAACAAGTTATCCGGTTTGGAAAAAACACAAAAATCTATTCTAGTAGAAATGGAACCTTTATAAAAGGTATGATCTGGCTTTTGGTGTAATGAGTCGTATGCCTCTATCAAATGATTCAGTCTTAAAATATACAGTAAAGCATTTGTGTCACAAAAAGGTTTTTGAGTTTTTCTTCCCCAATCCTTGGCAGCTAGACCACAGTTAAAATCACCCCCATATGACTAACTTAGAAGTGTGTAAATAAGGGGAGATACAGTGAAATAAAGCTGCTCTCGCTGCTTTGGTCTGAGGGGCATAAATATTTATAAGGCGATAAGCACATTGATGGACAACTATATCCATTAACAGCACTCTACCAGGGATTAAATCTAAAAGTTGTAATACTTTAATGTGCTGACTGGAAAAAAAACAATATCCCTAGTCCATCACATACTTTTTCCCCAGCTGACCAAAAGGAAGCACCTCAACGCCAATCCTGACCTGCTAGTTTAATATCTGCCAGAGAACTTAATCTGGTATCTTATAACAAAATAATGGATCCAGAATGAGTACTCAGACTGGCAAAGGTGAGGCGCCTACGTGCCTCGAGATTTAATACTGTTCACATTCACAGTAAGAAAAGAAAGAGCAGTAGCCAGGAAAGAAAATTAAGTAGGAAAGAAACCCCAAATTTGAAAAAAAAGACGCTTCACTTCCTTTTTTTCCTTTTTTTTGCTTTGGGTTTTTCCTTAACTTCAAAATCCAGAACATGATCAGGAAGAGAGGATGTGACTGAAGAAAAATCAGATTCAACCTCATCTTCCTCTCCCTCATGATCCTGTAAAGGGGCAAAAAGGATTTGTAACATGAGGAAAACCAACCTCAGATAAAGGAATAGGAACCCCAGAATTGGATTTACTGGCTTTAGATCTAGTAACACGTTGAAAGGAAGTGTCAGACAAAGCCTCCGGTGGAGGCATGCAAGAAACTTCATTCACCACTATAGGGGTAGTAAGTTCAACAGATTCAGGAAAGGAAGCCCCCATAGATTCCTGATCAGGGGCCTCTACCTTAGACCCGTGGCCTACAACCTGGGGTGAAATGTTGTCTAAAACAATAGCTGATGTAGACGCCAAAGTACTCACACCTTCATTTTTCAAGCTCTGATCTTGAGAGACTTCACCTGCAAGAGAGCTAGAAAGATGCTGAGGCTCCACAACTGACTCTGTAGCATTATCTAGTAACTCCTGTAATCTCTGATGTTCTTTCTGAGCATTAACTACAAAAACATCCTGTTCTGCCCTAAGACCAATATACGCTTTATTGTGGGTAGCCCAGGAACAAGAATGAAAAGTATGCCCCCGCTCCTCACATAAATTACACTTCATGGGGTTTCTGCAATGAGCCCCTATATGGCCTAATTCCCCATATAAACACATTTCTGTTGCTCACAGACATTGCTTAAATGACCTAAAGCCCCACATTTATAACATGCTCTTGGCTGTCCTGGGTAAAACAACACCCCTCGGTCCTGTCCCAAAAAGAAACAATTAGGCAAATGTTTAACATAACCATTTTCTAAATGTAAGTCAATTAAATATCGCTATCCCCCTGTCCAGAGATGTTCATCATCCAGTATGGGTTCCGGGGGGCCTTTTATAGAGCAATGATTCTGTAACCAGTAGGTTATGTCAGCCACGTTCACCCCCTCATTTCGAAATAAAATCGTAATTTTTTTTGAAATGGGTTTAGTCAAAGGGATGGCCAGAAAAGGTTTCCATAAAGGAGTGTGCTTTAAAGTTTGATATTGTTTCCAAAATCTATCTGAACCTATTGGGTGTTTAAAACTAATATCAAAAACTGAGTCCCCAGGCATATGAATCAAAGCATAAATCTCGTAGGTATAGAACCTCATACTTTGTTTCAATAAGTCCCATCCAACGAAAAGTCTATTAGGAACCTCATCCTGAGACCCCCAAAACTTCAAGCGAACCGCATTCTGTCTAGCTGCAGGTTCATTTCCCAAACCAAAAGTAGCAGGGAATAATTGTTCAGCAATTCTGTTATGCCATACAGTGGGTCTTTGGTCTTTTCCTGGCTCTGACACCACAACTGGTGTTTGTACTATGCCAGTATCAACAGAGACTTCCGAGGGGGAAAGAGGGGGGGCAGGAGGTCACAAAACACCCTCCTCCATAACTCTAATTTCCTCCAAAATATCTGAACTTGGATTAGTAGGGGGGGGAAGGGGACGGATTTAAATTTAGCTGACCTGGAGGAAGGCTCATATCCACAGTTTTTGGTAAAGTTGGAGTAACCTCCAGCTCTTGTACATTCGCATCCCAAGATTTTCCATCAGGTGATCTGACCCATCCTGCAGCTTCTAGAGCAGAAGCAACCCACTCAGCAGAAGCTGAAACATTAGAAGAGGCAGTGGGAACAGGAGAGTCATTCTGGTCGAGGGGGGGTTCCAAAACTGGTACAACAGGCTTTTGATGAAAGTCTGCACTGGAGACTTCCATGGAGCCCTCAAAGTCATTCTCAAAAACTGTAAGGCCCAAATCTTTATGAGCAAGTCTAGTATCAGGTCCCAACAGTGGAACTGAAACACCCATAGTGTCTACTGAGGTCGATGGTAAAGCAGAAGTCGATGATAAGTCCTTAGAAATGGATAAGCAGTCTGACTCACCCAAATCTCTAGAGTGCTGCAAAGCTGGATCCGAAGCTTCTGAAAAGGAAAAAGAGCCTGCATTGTGATCTGTGCCCTGCAAATCCATCGCGGTTGATTGTGTCGGTCCTGTGTGCGCAATTTCCTTTTCCTGGCTTTGTCCTTTGTCATAGGCCTGTCGGTGTTGCTCCATTTCCTGTAATAAGGCATTCTGCATCTGACAATAACGTGATTCCGTCTCCTGCAGTAAACATTCAAGCTCTTCAAACCATCTCCTGTCAGCGTTCTCCATAGAAACTTCCATTTGATCACTCAAAGGTGTAGAAACCGCTGCCGTTGCAGCACTTCATGATGAAGTAGGTTCCATAATTATAACCAGTAGTATAAGTGACAGCTGAGGAGGAGACCAGCTCCCCAGCTCTCCACACGTCCCTCCTTGCTGGCAACTGGTAGTGCACTGACAAAACTTTCCCAGCAGCGCTCTCCAGAGTAGGGGAAGTTTATTGAACAAAAAACATAACATCACCATAAATCAGAACATAATACATACAAACAAAATAGTAATAACAATGCTTCTTACATTCAGAAGAAGATCAAACAGTGGGTATCACACAATTAAATATTCACAAAAAGAAATGATTCCAAAGGGAGTAAAACTTAACATTGGAAAATCTCTGCTTATCTTTGCATTTAACAGTCAGCAATCCATCCTCAACCTGGGACATTATAGTTGAATGTAATACAAGTTGTTGTTGAAATATAAATTGACAACAAGCTTGCCATAAATAAAACTGAAGAAAAGCAAAAAAAAAAAACATTTGAAGTACTAGGATGATAATTACTCCAAGCCCCTGAGTAATCCCCTAAAATTAAGGTATTATAAGTAATATTTGAAAGCAAGGGTATACACCAATGAATAGCAGCCTCATTCCAAAAACATTTAATAAAAGAGCAATTAATGAAAAAATGTGATAAACTCTCCACTTCATTAATACATAAAAGTCTCAGGCAAAATCTGTCTGTTAAAGGTTTATATTTAAGGTTTCCACGCACCCCTAGCCGACCCTGAGCTGACATCCATACTATATCCCACACAAAGGCAGGAAGCCTAAAGTCAGTTAATTTGCAGAGGGCAAAGGTCATTCTAGTTGGAATACATTCTGGGAAAAGCAATACAATACCCTGTACTTCAAAAACTATATGCGTATAAAAGGATTTTCTAGAATGTAAAATTAAATTGTGAAATGACAATTTCCATTGATGGCATTTTTTCAAAGTGGAAATCCCATAAACTGGTAAATGATCCTTAAGCAAGATCTTAGGGGGCAAGACATTCCACTTCTGAAAAAATCGAGCCCAAACAAAGTGTGACCAAACTTGCCAAGATAAAGTAATTGTCCCCCATTAGTAACTAAAAGAATTAAACAAAAAAATGGAATGATAGAACACAATTGGATTAATCATGGCTAATCCACCCAGTTTCACAAGCGTACAAGTAATCTCTCTTTGTACTGGATTCAGCCTATTGCCCCATACCATTTGAAAGAAAATACTATATAACCGTGTTTCTAAATTAATTGGAGGTGGATAAAGATAACTTAAATATAAAAAAACAGGTAACAGAAATTTTTTAATAATAAAAATATGTTTTTTCTTTCCAAATTTCCATTGTTTCCATAGATTAACTTTACCTTCACCTATGTTCAACTGTTGTTCCCAATTAAAAGTAACCAAGTCACCCGGGCCAAACCATACCCCCAGAATTTTCCGAGGCGTAGTGACAAAAGGGATACCCATAATGTCTGAGAGACCCACCTGCTCAGAATGTAAAGAGAAAATAAAACTCTTAGCCTTATTTATCTGTGCTCCAGAGTAACATCCCCATGTGGTAAAGCAGTGTAAAAGGGAATTCTCATCTTTTACTAATAGGTTAACATCATCTGCATATGCAGTGATTTTCTCAGATGGTAGAGAAATATCTGGGGCAATCCCTAAAATACAGTGATTCCCATGAATATAATGAATAACTGGATCTAAAACATATGTATATAATAAAGGACTTAACGGACATCCCTGTCGTACCCCTTTAGCAAACTGAAACTCAGACCCCAATAAACCATTCACCAGCGGAAGTACTTTAGAATCAGAGTAGAGCATAGCAATCCATTTCACAAATGGACGCGGAATACCATAATGAAGTAATAAATCAAACAAATAATGATGTCTAACTCTGTCAAAGGCTTTGACCTGATCCAGTGCAACTACAAAGCCAGAGCCCTTCCCAATATTACTATGCTCAAATAACTCTCTTAAAAGATAAAGATTATGCTGAATCTTGCGTTTAGGAATAGCACAAGTTTGTGCTGGATGAATAAGGAAATCTGAAACCAATAACAATCTGTTTGTGAGAATTTTAGAAAGAATCTTATAATCGCTATTAAGTAGGCTAATAGGTCTCCAATTTGTCAATAAAGAGGAATCACCTTTTTTATGAATGAATTTCAATAATGAGATGCTAAAATCTGGGAATCCTGAATCAGAGGTTAACATAAAGTTAAACACAAATGGCAAAAAAAAAACTCATAAAAGGGAGGAATTTTTTATAAAACTCATTTGGTATGCCATCCAAACCTGGTGAAGTTTTAGTATTTAAGGCTTTTATTACTCCTTCCACTTCCTGAGAAGAAATAGGTAGCACTAAAATTTTTTGAAGTGTGTCATGTACGACGGGGAGGAGGGCCGTAAATTCAGCTTGCAAATCTTCAATAGGCCCAGAATCCTCACTAAAAAGATCAGAGACAAAACTCTGTACCACTGTTAACATCTCTAAATCAGTGGTTACAACTTTACCCACAGTGGACAATAACCCAGTCATTAGTGTTTTATCCAGGCGCTGTTCACAGGCCTTGTAAGGATCAGAGGCAGGCTGTGACTGTAACCCATATCTAAACTCCATGTCCAAAGATTTTGCTCTGTCATATTGATAAAGGGACATTTGTTTTTTAATTTCAGAAATTTGTGATTGAAATAGTATTTTACCTCTAGGAGGAAATGACATCAACTTATACAACTGATTCCGATGTTGTAAGTAGGTTAAATATTGAGAATTAGCTTTCTGTCTCCCCTTAGTAAGCAAAAATGACTGAATCTCAAATTTAGTATCCTTCCACCATTCGTATAAATTCTCATAAAAGCAAATCGTGGAATATCGGGCTGCAAATAGTACTTCTAAACCTTCTACACAGTCTTTAGCTTCTAAAAGAGACACATTCAGTCGCCATCTGGGACAGGATGAAAATACCTTAGTAGGCACCCCAGCTAAACTCAAATGACAAATCAAAATCTGATGATCTGAAAATTCTGTCGGCCTGACTGTAGCAAAAAAGGGTGTCAGATATTTAGAAACAAAAATCAAATCTATACGAGTAGAAAAAATATGCCTATAATAAGTAGCGCCTCCTTTAGTATGCAAAGCCCTATACACATCAGAAAGGCCTGCATCTTTAACCATCTGTTTTAAAGCCAGTGAATCACAGTACATTTTCTTTTGAATTTCACCTATAAATTTTGAATCAATGTCACAATTAAAATCCCCCCCCCCCCCCAAATTATATGCCTTCTAGTATAAAGAAAAGGTTTAATGTCTTCAAATAACTTTATCTGAGCAGTCTTAATTTGTGGACCATAAATGTTAATAAGACGAAAGTCAAAATCTTGACGACAAAAATCCAAAAGTAAAGCACGACCAGGACTAATATCTACTAGTTTAGATATTCTAAATAAGGTGGAGGTAAACAAAATCTCAATCCCATCAGCCAAATCAGGACCAAATGTCCAAAAAGAAGGCCCCCAGACCCATCGCTTCTTTGCCTGATCAATGTCAGCAAGAGAAGAGAATCTAGTTTCCTGAAGGAGAATAATGTCAACCTGTAGAGTGTTAAAAAAAGAAAAGAGAGAAAGCCTTTTCTTGAAATTTTTAATACTACACACGTTGTAGGAAACTATTTTTAATGTGGCCATGATAGGAGAAGTTAATTTCAAGACCCACCCTTTTGGCTAAAACTGGCCTTTCTTTTTTTTCCTTTCTTCCCTTTTTTCTCTTTGGCAAGTTCAGTAGCCTTACTTTCCTCATCCTCCGAAATCAAATCAGAGGGATGTGAGGCATCAGATTCCAAATCTGAGTCTCTCCCTTCACTCTGTAAGGGGGAAAAAAAATTCTCTACAGTAATAGGGCTAACTACCGGTTGTTTAAGAGAAGCCCTAGTCAACTGTCTGATTTTAACAGTTTCAAACGGAGGAGGCATCGAAGAGAGAGCCTCCCTTGAAACCATAACTGCATTCTGAAGAACAGGGGAATCAGAAACCGGCGGAATAGGAGGCACAGAGTCAGTAACTGAAGATGACGCATCTTCTTCAACAGGGTGAAGTCCTTCCTCACCTTCCTGTACTGTTCCCTTATCAGAATCATGTGTGGGCACAGACAGAGTAAAATCCCTCCTTTTTTCCTGAGCTTTATTTACAAGGTCCTCTTGATCCCAACCTCCCGTCCTAATATGTTTAGCCCAAGGGCATTGATGAAAGGCATGTCCTTTTTCGTCACACAGATTACATTGAAATATATTCTCACATCTATCCACGGAGTGCCCACAACCCCCACATAGGGAGCATTTAAATAAATCACAAGAACTACTTATATGAGCTTTTGCCCCTCATTTATAACAAGCTCGAGGTTGTCCCCCATAAAAACAGACCCTCTGTCTTTTCCTAAGAAGAAACTGTTTGGAAGATGTATAACATCACTGTTAACCTGGAATAATTTCACCTTAAACCTCTAACTTCCTGTCCAGATGCCTTCTAAATCTAAAATAGCTTCAGGGTGACCTAGAATATCACATCTGTTTTGCAACCAATGATAGATGTTATTAACACTCACCCCTTCATTCCTGAACATAGTGGTAATGTGCCTAATTTGAGATTTAGTAAGGGGAAGGGCATAGAAAGAGACCCAAAGGGGGGTGGATTTTAAGGTTGAATTTTTATCCCAAAACTTCTCCAGACTATGCAATGTTTTAAAACTTACATCAAAGGAATCTTCTCCAGAGATATGAATCAACGCAAAAATATCTGCCGGTAGGAAATTCATAGAACCCTTCAATAAGCTATTAGCAATATAATACCTGTCAGGGTGTTCTTTCAACCCACCTCTATAACGTAATCTAACTGCATTCCGTCTCGGGGCTTGATCTAATTTGTTTTTAAATAAATCAGACATTGGCACCCTAGGTTTGTGCTTACTTGCCCCTGTATCAGATGTGTCTGAATTAACAACTGCCTGTTGACAAGAAAAATCATTAACTGTCTTTGAGAATGTAGTCGGCCTAGACAAGGCCAAGGGACGCTCATCTGAATGCTGCACAGCTATTGCATTTTCCCCAGAACCCTCATGTAAGTCCATACCTGAGCTCAGTTTAGAAACAGCGTTGGCATGCTTAGCAGAAACAGGAGTATCCGCAGGGAAGTCTTTCCACTCTGGGTCAGGGATCCATTGTCCCGCTGCAGTGTGCAGCCATCTGGATTCACATAGAGCATCCTCCGCCGACCAGTCAGTAGTGGGAAAAGTGTTTCGAGACCGCGGTAATCCAAACTGCCGCCGTACCGTCTGTGTAGCACTCTCAGCCGCCAAATCATTCAAAGCCTCTCCATCCTGTGTGTCGCTGGATCGTAAACCCGGAAGTTCCCTTCTCCCCTCTCCCTCAGCACGATCCAAAGATGTGTGTCTCGTCTCCTCCCTACCCGCAGCCGACTGCTGCGACAATGGTTCCAGAGAAGCATTCGGTGTTACTGAAAAAAAATGACAGCATTCTCCAAACCTGGCTCCATACCAGTACTCTCTGGTGCAGACTGAAACTCAGTCTAAAGCATTGTAACACTCTGTGAATCAAGCACGCTATCCTGAACAAGAATCTCTGCAGCATCCTGATAGTCCATACTGTGCTCAGACGAGCACAAAACAGCAACCTCCTCCATCACCGACGTGAAGCACACTGAGCAAACCCAGACAGACTGCAAACAGTGCCCCCTATCGCCTGCAAAGCAGTAGGGGAATTTCCCCGGTGTCCTGGCCAAATTTCCCTCATTCACTAAAAAAAAAAAAATATATACCACCAACAGGGTTCAAGGTCAGTTGGCATTCATCTGTATCCCCTTCCCCCGGGTCGTGCCTGAAAATAGGCAGGATTTGTCTAGTGCACTTACCAGGTCAACAAAAACTAAATAAAATAAATAAATTGCACATAAAGAATCAAATGTAGTACAGTAGAGCAGAGCAGTATACTGTTACTGCTGTGTTATTAGCTCGGTTTGAAATAATATTAATAATAAAACTTTATATTGCGCCTTTTTAAAATCAAGGCATGTTACATTATCTAACATAATAAATAAAAACCAATACATAATGATCTGAGCTTCTAAAATCACAATATTAATTAAAATAAATCTTTGACCATAAATAGGTATTCAGGGCCTTTTTAAATTCCTCCATGGATGCACACTGGCGAAGCGAACGGGGTAGAGAATTCAAGAGGGTTGGAGCAGCATACATAAAAGCTCGAGCACCCGATGACTTCAGAAAAACCCTCGGAATCTCTAGCAACTCCTCGTCCACTGAGCGGAGAGATCGCATAGGGCAGTAGGGAACTAAAAGCTCTTTCAAGTAGTCCAGACCCTGTCCGTGTAGGGCTTTATAGGTCAAAAGACCTACTTTAAAGGTGATCCATCACTGAATTGGCAGCCAGTGCAGCTCACGCAGCACCGGTGAAATATGACAGGCACGAGATGTACCTGTCAATAACAGGGCTGCAGCGTTCTGCACTAGCTGCAAGTGATGGATATCAACCCCAGGAAGCCCTAGATAAAGGGAGTTGCAATAATCAAGGCGTGAGGACACAAAGGCATGGACCAATGTTGGCAAATCCGCAGGTAGAACGAGGTGCTTAATCCTGGTGATGTTCCTAAGATGGTAGAAGGAGAGTTTGACAACTGCTGGCACCTGTGAACGAAGTGTCAGCTCACTGTCAAAAATCATCCCCAGGTTCTGCACCCATTCAGAGGAGGGAAGCTGGACACCTCCCAGAAATAAACCTGAGGGAAGACCAACTCCAACCCCCTCTACCCTATGACACGGGTCCACCACCATTACCTCAGTCTTTTCTGAGTTCAACTTCAACCAGCTTGAATGCATCCAGCACTGGATTTCAGTGAGGCAGCTATTAAAGATCGAGCGAGTTCTATCCTGGTCAGGTGCAAAAGTTAGGTAGAGCTGGGTATCATCTGCATAGCCGTGAAACCTCAGTCCATACCTCCTTACAATGTCTCCGAGGGGTAGCATATACACTGCGAACAACATGGGGGACAACACCGAGCCCTGGGGAACCCCACATGACAGAGAGATTGGGCGGGAAGAATGTATCCCAGACACCACTCTCTGAGTTCTGTCAGTGAGGAAGGATCTAAACCATCTGAGGACTGTATCCGACAGGCCACAGATGAACTCCAGGCGCCCGAGAAGTACCCCATGATCCACAGTGCCAAAGGCTGATGAAACATCAAAAAGAGCGAGAATGGAACGATTCATCTGATCTCTAGCCATCAGGAGATCTTTGAGCACCCGAACCAGCACTGTCTCGGTGCTATGCCTCTTGTGAAAACCAGACTGGAACGGTTCATAGATGTCATGGATGGTTAAATGGTTTTCCAATTGTGCAGCCACTACTTTCTCAATAATCTTCCCAGCAAATGGAAGATTAGAGATCGGCCTGTAGTTAGCCAAGCAGTCGGGGTCCAGGGTGTCACCACCTCCTCCTTCAGAGAGCTAGGAAACTCACCCATATCCAAGGAGCACCAGACTATCTGTGCTAGGACAGGGCTGATGATATCAAGACAACCCTTTATCAGGGAACTTGGACCCAGGTCCAAACTACAGCAAATAGGGTGCATACTATGGACAGTCCTCATGACATCAATGAACTCAGGCTGGTCAAAGGAACTCCAGGAACAACCAGAGGATGCGACCAAATGCAGATCAATAGCTTCTCTCATAGAGGAAGCCGGCGGGAGCTCTTCCCTGATGTCAGCCACCTCATGTGCAAAGAAGAGAGCAAGCTCATCATACTCTACTTGTGAAAAAGCTTTCTGAACCTGAAGACAGACTGGATTGCACAGTCTGTCCACAGTTCAAAAAAGCTGAGCTGGTCGGTTCTGAGCAGCCACAATCTCCCTGGACAGGAACTCTGCCTTCTTATGAGAGATTGCAGAATGAGAGAATTGATAATGTCCCATCAGTCTAAGATGGTCGACATCAAGGGCAGTTCTCCGCCAAGGATGCTCTAACCTTCGTCCTTGTCGCCGCATCTCCCTCAAAGTCCCATTAAACCATGGAGACCGAGGTTCGAAGGGGGAGAGGATGAACATGGACAGGAGCAATTTGATCAAGAGCCGAGGAGATGGCCCTATTATAAGCCACCACCAAGGCATCAGGATCATCACTCACTCTGGAGAACTCCGATAGGTCAAGTACTGCTGCCAGGCCTGTAGAGCTAACATCTCACAAAGAGCGGTACCTAACCGTCTCCACAGGGGTAAGCCTACAAGGGGGGATGCAAAAACTGAACCCCACAGTGTAGTGATCAGACCAACTGATGGGTTCCACCTCCATGTCAGAGGCCTCAATCCCCAGGAGGAAAACCAAGTCCAAGGAGTGACCACTCTTATGAGTGGCAGAAGTAACCACTTGTGTGAGGCCCAAAGATGTCATTAATTGGAGGAAGTGTTGTCCAAACTGCAAGAGTTCGTCATTGACCCAGGCATTGAAGTCACCCAGGACCATCAGCCTGGGTAACTCAAATGCCATGTCAATGATGACGTCAGCTACTTCCTGTAGAAAATGTTTCTCATCACCTGGTGGATGGTAAATGAGAACAATTCTACAACCCACACCTGCCACAACAGTACACTCAAAGGACTCAGCCCCCTCAACTAGTATACTTGTGAGGCCCAGTTCAGTCTTGAAACAGTCCGCAACCCCCCACCCGCGGTCCAATCTTGGGCGGTGTAACACCGAGTACCCAGCTGGAACTGCTGCCTCCAAAACTGGACCAGCATTTTCATCCAGCCAGGTCTTAGTAATGCAAGCCAGATCTACAGACTCCTCAAGATCTGCAATAACTGCAGTCTTATTCCTTATGGATCTGGCATTACACAACACCGCCCGGGTTGGACAGGTCTCAGGAGTGGTACAGACCACTTGCCCAGTACCATCAATAACAGTGGTGCCCTTGGGTATGGAAACCAGGCAAGAATTACCTCGCTCCGGAATCCATTTCGCTCCAGGGCGTCTTCTAGTCCCTACTACCCCAATACGATGTACCCGCTCATTCGTCCTCCACTGTTCGCCACCCCCAAAACCCCTCCTCCCCCTCCGCACAATCCCTAGTGCTCTACAACGCTGGTAAGTTGACAACTGTAATGGCATGGGGGAGAAAGGGCGAGGACGAGAGCGGAGGCGAATAGCATACGACCGTGGTGGCAGGCTCTCTACACATATTAAAACCCCACACCCACACAACTAAACCAACAAAACAAAAATATAAACAACCCAAATAAAACAAAACAAAATATAAAACAAATTAAATCACACCAACAAAATAAAATATCAAAATAAATAATATCAAAATAAACAAATGTCCAAAAAAGTCCCGAAGAATACTGCGTATGTGGAGTATGAATGGCTCTCACCCTCCTTCAATTTTGAAACAGTATTAAACAATGCAAGTCTTGGTATAGGAATTTTCAACTAAAAGATCCTTTGGAGATAGCAAGAGGGTCTCTGACCCCCTCCTGATCTAACCTCCAAAAGATTCCTCCCAGAGACCAGTTATTTTGCAGTCCTTTCCAAAAAGTACTCCAACACACAGGCCAAGACATAAGCCATGGCCCAAAAGGCAGAATGCAATTCCCACTCCCTCTACAGGTGTATAAAATCCACAAGGGCAGCAGGCTGCTCCAGGAGGGGAATCCGTAACCCCAGCTGCCCACCAGCCACTGAGGTCCCCCACCAACAACCACATGGACAAGAACCTTCTGGTTCAAATCCCTGCAGCTCCTCCCAAAACATTCGAAAACCCTGAAAATTGTCCACACCAAGAGAAGAGGAGCATCTACCAAAATGTTCAGGGGGAGGAGATGCTTTTTTCCTTCCTTAGTATGCCAAGCAGGTACTGTAGTCTCAACACATCCAGATAGAAATCAGAGAAACCTTCATTTACTGCCCCTGGACTCTAGGCGCTCTCATCGCCCCAAAATAATTCCAGTCATGCAGCAAAACCCACTTCAGATGTTAATATTTCATGTGCTCCCACCGCAATGAAAAGCAGTCAAGGAAAATTTCACTCACGGACTCAGAGACCACAGTCCCCAGGATATGTTGCTGAAAATCACAAGGCTCCAAAGTCGCTAAACTCCTCTCTGAGTTCACAATACTCCACAGCATCCACACGTTCTTTAAGGAGTGCACAAAGCCCAAAAAACAAAATAACAGGGCCCCGAGGCATAACTCCTCTCGATATCCACCAAGTTCAGGTCTGCCCCACAAAATCCACAATTTCCACGGGTTTCCAGAGGGAGTATCCCAGATCACAAACTCCCCTCAAAGTCCATGGAGAATCCTGGAGCTGCCCCCTCAGTACCCTCGGTTTTCAAAAAAACTGTTAACTGCGCCAAAAAGCTGTCTATGAGACCACAATGTCATAATACTGGACTTGCTCAACTCACTCCAACACGAAATGCAGACAAAAAATGGACAAAGCGGACAGAATAAAATGAATAAATAAAAAAATCTAAAATCTTTAAAATAGCTTCAGAGCTCAGAAAAAACAAATGCAGCTCTGACACAGCTCTGGCAGCTCACATACTTCGCTGCCATATTGCCTAGCAGAGTCCACCACAGAAATCTCTCTCTCAGTTATGACTGGTCACTCTGTTGCTATCTCAGTTCCCTCCTGCCTGTCCCCTTTTCAAGTCATCCTCCTGTCTACTCCAGTGCCCCTTATGCTTTTTCTTTACTATATAATAAGACTACAGATGGGCAGTCTGCCTTCCCCCGTACTAAGCCCACAGATGGACACTCTGCCTTCCCCTTTGCATTAAGAGCACAGATGGGCAGTCTGCCTTCTTTTCCAGCTCTATCAACTTTCTCCCCCTCTCTGTCTATTAGTATTCCTCCCCCTCCTCCTCCTTCACTGCCCAGAACACCCTACTCCAGGATCACACATCCCACGGATGTCCCTACACCTGTCCTCTTACCCCTCTTCCACCTGTACTTCTCCATTCTCCCACTCTTCCCCTTCCTTCCCTACCTTACCCATTTTTCTTCTTCAAAGCATTTTGCTTCTTGCCTACCACACATTCTCCTCAATGTTTTTTTTTCTTTTTTTTTATCACTGTCTACACACATGGGGCCCAGTTCACAAAGGTTGGCATAAGCTGTGCCAAAGGCAACTTGCGCCGACCACTGGTGCACCAGGGACCCTACGCCCAATTCACTATCGAGTAGGGTCCCAGTGGCAAAGTCCCATGGCTTGTAGCAACCCTGACCTGTGGCAATAGCACCATGGACAGCAGTCCCTGGTTGCTATCATGCCCCCCTACCCCAGCCCGATATCAGTTAATTAAACAAAAACACCTGGTGGTCTAGCGGACCCCAGATCTAATTTATTAAAGAGAAAAATACCATCCCTAGTGGTCCAGCGGACCCCCCCAAGCCCTGATACCCATTTTTTATACCCTTCCAACCTGGTGATCTAGTGGACCCCCACCCTACAGCCCCCATCCCATTCCAGAGCCTGCACCTGGCACCGACTGAGCTGTCAATTAGCAGACTGTATACAGTACACATACAGTTTGCTAACTGACAGCTCATTCAGTGCCTGGCTGTGGTGGAGAGCAGAGGGCTGTGCCAAGTGCTGCCTGTGGAATGGGATGGGGGGAGCAGGGTGGTGGGGCACTGTCTGCAGGAGGGTTAATAGACCACCAGGTTGGAAGTGTATAGGAAACTGGGATCAGGGCTGAGGGGGGGGCAGTCTGCTGGACCACCTGGGATGGTTTTGGTTTTATTTAATAAATGGGATCAGAGTTGATCGGGGGTCTGCTAGACCACCAGTGATTTTTATAACTTAAATAACTTTCCAGAAATGAGGATCGGGGCTGGGGTGGGGGCTATGGCACTTGCTGTAAATGTCAAAATCTCTCAGAAAACACATCTAAGTACTCTTAGACCAGCCCTGGGTGGTCTAAGGGTACTTAGAATGTTGCCCTCTGGGAGGGTTTTGTGAATACCGAAATGGGGGATATGGCAGCCTGCATCTGCATTTTTTGTATTATAAAAAGGGATTATGTAATAGAGACTCCTAATCAGTTCCTCACTTTCCAAGAGCCTTACATTAGCCTTCTATTAATATACCTGCAGAGCCTTATGGCACAAACACATCAAATGACTCAGAATTCAAAGCTAAATCAATTTTCTAATTAACCCAATTTTCCTGGTCCTTTTACAGTGGGTCATTGTAGGATTTACTCATGGGTAAAGACCCAAACTGACCAGTAGGATCACAGGATTTTCCTGTTCATTTTCTAAGTGGTTTTAAAAAAAAAGGTCTCAAGACTTTCCTCCTGGAGCATTGTCTTTGCACCTGTAACCATTAAACAGCACTTACCTGCTCAGCAACTCTGCACGCCACTTAATTATTGCTATCCAAATAAATGTACCTGCTAAACTATGTTCCAAAACCCTGATGTAAAATGCTCGCCCCCAAATGAATCTTGTTAACTCATGTAACCCTATGTTACTATTGTTGTTGTCATTAGTACCTGTGTTGTGTACCTTTATATTTATCCTGTATTGTTTCATAATGATACACCTTTGAATGTAACTAATTCAGGTTGCCCCTGAAAAAGAGACTCTTAGACTTAATGGCCTACCTCTTTAACAAAATTCAATAAATACATTTTATAGTGAAATGTAAGAACTGACAAAGCAATACATGAGGAAGGTAAAAGGACGAGGGGCTTGGAGATTCAATAGCGGTACTCTGAAACAGTGCTCACAGGCAGAGACAAAGTGCAAGACAAAATTCAGGAACAGAAGTGCCCAACAAGAGATTCTGTGAAACAAACTGAGCTAACAGCCACTCTGCCAAATGCTTATAAAGAATATATGAAGCTTACCTCAAGCATACAAAAGTATTCATTGTGCAGCAGTGAGTGTGGAACAAAGCAATAAAAACAAAGCCATACAATGCAAGGTGCAAAATGTTCGGCGAAGTCACTAAGCGGCCCAAATGAAAATAAAATACCTGCTGACATTTTAAAGCATGTAATGAGGGTGACTGGTTTCACACCATCCCTCCTTAAGATAGAAGGGGAAGGGCCAGATGCAAACAGGACAGTATCATCTGCATACATGTGGATGGAGGTAAGTGGGCAGGCAGTAGGAAGGTCGTTTAGAAAGCTAGAAAAAAGTAGAGGGCCCAGTACAGAGCCCTGAGAAACATCAGTATTGATAAGAAGGGGAGGGGAATAAGCATCACTAATACAAATGGATTGTGTTCTACCCACTAGGTAAGAGTGAAACCAATTGGTGACCGCCTTAGAGAGCCCTACAGCAGTGAGTTTAACAAACAAAAAGGTGTGGGATACTGCATCAAATGCTTTGGCAAGATAGATAAAAATAGCAGAGGTGATGAAACCCTGGTCCATTCCAGTAAGTATAACATCAGTGACCCTCAGGAGGGAGGAGGTGGGCGAGTGGTGTTTGCAGAAACCAGACTGGTAAGGTGTGAGGAAAGAGGAGGAGTCAAGGTATGAAGCGAGCTGGAATAGAACTATGCAGTCCTACAGCTTGGCAAGAATGGGGAGCAGAGACATAGGATAGTAATCACTAGGGGAGGAGGGATCACCACCTTTAGCAAGGGGAATAACAGTGGCATGTTTCCAGAGAGATGGTACAGAAGCAAGAGTTAAAGATTGATTTAGTA
This sequence comes from Neoceratodus forsteri, assembly GCA_016271365.2. NCBI lineage: Eukaryota > Metazoa > Chordata > Ceratodontiformes > Ceratodontidae > Neoceratodus > Neoceratodus forsteri. Next base: position 349,620,825 of record CM028131.1, on the reverse strand, counting down.
AAGAAACAAGGGAGGGGTGGGAGTAGCAATAGCAGGAGCAGAGAGGAAAATGATTCTAGAATCAAAACCAGAAGGGCACTTACCCTTAATGGGATTTAGGGCAATAAGAGCATTTAAAGCATCAGTAGGGGATGATTGATGGAATGAGAAATAGAAGGATTAGGAGGAATCATAGTGAGTACGATCATGAAGGGTGGGAGGAGAACCTGAGAAGGAAGGGAGAATAGAAAGAAGTGAGGAGGCACAAGAGGTAAAAAATGTGTTAAACCCAATGGCAAAAGGGAGGGGATCAGTAAGGGAGATATCACTCACTTTCAGAACAGGAGGTGTGGGATGGGAAACGGGAGAACAAAGATTGAACCACCTTCCAGAATTTAGATGGGTGATTGATATTGGAATTGAGCATGGCTGAGAAATATTCAGCTTTGGCCAGTCTAATTGCTCTAGTCAGTGCAAGCATTTCTGAGAGTGCAGTACTTTTGGAGGGCTATAGGGGAGCCAGATTGACTATACAACTTCCATGCCTGATCCCTAGCATGTAGTCATGCTAACAGCTCAGCAGCGATCCAAGGGAGGTGCAAGCTGCGCACGAGGGTTGATCTTAAGGGGCATAAGTGATCTCAGATAGCAAGTAGCTTGGAACTAAAATATTCCAGGGCAGAATTCATTATTTTTTTTACCAGGAGACACACTAAGCTGAAGCTTGTTTACAAGTGCAACCTGGGAGCACAAGGAAGTTAAGTGACTTGCTCAGGGTCACACAGTATGCAAGTGGGGGCTGTGGGATTCAAACCCAGGTCTCCAGGTTTGTAGTTCAGAGCCTTAATCTACTGCGCTATACTGCCTCCCCAATCAATGGAGGAAGACAGAGTGATGAGGAATGAATCAGTATTAGTTCATTTAGAACAGGGGCAAGATCCAAGGAGTCATACGACTGGCTCAGTAAAATTTTGGGGGAGGCTTTAGGGTGACGGATTATACAAACAGTGTAAATCAGGTGGTGATCACTTAGGGCTTCAGGTAGTATACCAGCAGAAATAATGCGATGTGGTTGAAGGAGAAAGCCCGGTCAATTAAGGAGTGATTTAGGGATTTAGAGTTTAGACTATCTGGGTTCACTTATTAAATGGGTTAGGTTTAGAGCAGCAATATCATTTTGAATTTTGTTATGACAGGGTGAAAGCCAGTTGATGTTAAAGTCACCCAGTATATATAGTTCACCAGAAGCGGGGTGAGACTGAAGTGTAGACAGTAGAGTTGAGATAGAAAAAGGAAAAAAAATTTTGGCAGTAGTAAATTCTAGCTACATAAATAGGTAGAAGTAATTCGTAGGCCTGCGGGAGGGATATGGCGAGAATTGGGTTGAAATGAATGGAGGAGGCAATATACATGGCAATGCCAACTTCTCTGGCATTTTGGTCCTGGTGGAGGAGGGAGTAACCTTGTATAGAGACCCTCGCATCACAATGTTGGATTTTAGCCATGATTCAGTGATGATTAGAATGTCAGGAGAGAGTTCTAAGGCTAATAGCTGCAATAAAGTAAGTTTAGGGAGAGGCCCTGGATGTTTAAATGGGCTGCTCTCAGCCCAGGAGGAATTTGGGAGTACAAAGATGAGACAGGGCATGGGTTACGTTTAATATTGCCTGCTAACAGGAGCTGAACAGAGCCGTCTGCTCTGGCCTGCTGCTACAGTGCAAAATGGTTATATTTATTCTTTAGTACAAAATTTCTATTCAGATTTATGGTATATCGTGTATTTCTTCTTTTGTATGTGTTCTGGGAAATTAAGTGAGTGATGTCCTTAAGACTATTCCTGTAATATATTTTATTACATGATGTTTTGTATCTGTTGAAACTGCATTCTAATACAGGACAACTTTGATAAACAGGGCCTCTTCTGGTCCTAAAAGTTATTTTTCCTGTCAAAAATTAAAAGTTTTTATCTATCTATCTAGATTTTTATCTAAGTACCTGTTTTGCAGGCTCCTGTCTGGCTTACAGGAATCCGATGTAATGTTGGGAGCTCACAGGGATCCAGTAGCGATTGTAACTTCTACAAACCGGGGTTCCCGAAAAGTCTTCCTTGAGCTTGCCTAAATGCCACTGCCAGGCTGGTGTTCTGCGTTTTAGTAGATTAAATGTATTGCCAGAGAGTCCCTGTATAGCCTCTGTGTACTGTCTCTTTAAGAGCTGCCTGGATTGCAGTCTTAATTATTCTAAAAGGGAGCTCTGTTAGAAGATGTACTTGTTTGCTGATCATTTGTTAGACTAGTAATAATATTGAAGTTTTTTCTAACCTGCCTTCTTTGCAGCATGGATAGTTCTGTTTGTTTCCATCATCTTTGTCCTGGACTGCAGAATGGGCCAATCAGTACATTTGTGACTCTAAAATGGAGCCTGCCTACAGGAGCTTGGTGGGGCCAAAACTTGTAGCAATTGTAGTTTTGGGCTTTTGGCACCTAAAATAACCTGGAGGGGGAGCTCTTGTTGTGACTGACAAACAGATCAGCCAACCGAACCTTTTGGATCGAGGAAAGTCCCACACTGGTTGCAGTTTCAGTTAGTTCTGAGTTGGGAAGTGAAGAGATAACAGCTTGAATGATTCAAGCAGCAGCCCCAGCGTGGATTCGTACGGGAGAACTGTGGAAAGGCCTGAGTTTGGCCTGCATAGAAAACATAGAAACAGAATCTGACAGCGGATAAGGACCGCTTTGCCCACCTAGTCTGCCCATTTCCCTTCCTAACGGATAAGCTGCAGATCCTAGTTAACCAACAGCCTATTTCCTCCTACTCCCCACTAGAATTGTCTTATGTCTTTCCCATGCATTCTTGAATTCCCCCACTGTTTTTGACTCTACAACAGCCTCAGGAAGGCTGTTCCATGCATCTACAACCCTCTCTGTGAAGAAATACTTCCTCACATTACCTCTGAGCCACCCCCCCCCCATCTTCAGATTGTGCCACCTTGTTCTTGCACATCCCTTTTTCTGAAAGATGCTACCCTCTTGGACTTTGTTGATTCCCTTGTGGTATTTGAAAGTTTCTATCATGTGCCCCCCCTCTCCCTCCTTTCCTAGCGGGTATACATCTTAAGCTCCTTTAGTCTTTCTTCATATGTCTTCTGGTGCAGACCCTGCACCATTTTGGATGCCCTCCTCTGGACAGCCTCCACCCTGTCTATGTCTTTGCAGAGATGGGGTCTTCAGAACTCTACACAATATTCCAGATGTGGTCTTACATGTACCAACTGTTTGTACAGCGGGCCAACAACAACTTCTTTTCTACTGGTGATGCCTCTCCCTATGCATCCCAGTATCCCCCCAGCCCTCCTTACTGCCTTCTCACATTGCTGGCCCACCTTTAAGTCATCCGTTATGACTAGCCCCAGGTCCTTTTCCATTTTTGTTGTTGTCAGTATCTCACCTGCCATTGTGTACTCTTCCCCTGGGTTTTTGTTTCCCAGGTGCATTAGTTTGCACTTCTTTGCATTGAATCTAAGCTGCCATACATTTTACCATTCCTCCAACCTTGCCAAGTCCCTTTTCATCCTTTCTAACCCACCTTGCATATTACCCCTGTTGCAGATCTTTGTGTCATTTGCAAAGACATACTTTCCCTTCCAGTCCCTCTGCAATGTCACTTATAAAGACATTAAAAAGGACCGGCCCCAGTACTGAACCCTACGGTACCCCACTAGTAACCCTCCTTTCTTCACTGTGGACTCCATTTACTATTACCCGATGTGTTCTGTTGTCCAGCCAGTATTTTACCCAGGCTACCACCCTGGGACCCACTCCCAGGCTGGCTAATTTGTTTATTAATCTTTTGTGGGGGACTGTGTCAAATGCCTTGCTAAAGTCTAGGTAGGCCATGTCCACAGCCCCTCCTTGGTCTACTACTTTGGTCACCCAATCAAGGAAATCAATTAGATTTGTCTGACATGACCTGCATGTCTGCCTGCTATCCCTGAGAGGGAAAATAGAGTTTATTTGGACTGAATCCGAGTTGTGAGAACGATTTAAGCCACTGGACTGTGACCAGGTTTTAACCTGAAGAAGACCGAAGATTTGCTGAATGCGATTGGCCTATCAGGACTCTGTAATTGTGACTGGAGAGCCTTTTTCCTGGTACAGTGGAATTTCCATACATGTGAATGTGTTGTGTGCCTATAGTGGGTCGTGATTTGGTTCCTCACTGTGGTTTGAATTGTGTTCTGCTTGCTGGAAGCTGCATTCAGCCCCTCGGACTGAATCCAAAATCATCTCCATTGGGCCTGGGCATTGCCACACTGGCCCAGCCTGACTGCCCACTGCACAGAGAAAGCCATCGATGAGAGACCTGCCTGGGGATCAGCTCCCTGCTCAACACTTGAACAGGAACGACATCTCGGTGATTCGTGTGGGCTCTGCTTCTCCGGGCACTGCAGCTCAACAACCTGCAGTCTCGATTTCATCCTGCCTGTGTTCAGTATTGGGTATTGTGAGTAAACATCAGGGTAGCTCCCTGCAACAACAGCTAAATCTAAAGCGTTGTCATCTGATTGTCTGGTTGTTTTTTTCTTTCACCAACTGAGCCCCCCGGCTCCGGATTACAAGTAGTGTGTGTTGTGCATGTTGCTTTCTTCCATCACAGGGCCCCAACCAGCTGCAGCGTTCCTGGCTAGCCCATCATCTCCCTACCTGGGTACCCATAGGTGTGACTGTGTGGGGACTTAAAGCGCATGCATAACTGTTTGATTAATATAGCCTTTAAGCCAATCAACCTGATTACGTCCCTTCCTTGTTCAAGTCCCCTGAATAGATCAGATCTGACTTTTTCTGCATTTAACCTGACTGCGGTTCCAGTTTGTGCCAAGAGTACTGTACTGTTGCTATTTGCTGTGCATAACCTTGTTTTACAGGGGGTCCCCAGGGTTGAGCCAGAGTAACCAGCCCTGGTGGTAAGTACAAACAGTGTGGGTACTTGTATGGTGTGAAGGGGTACTGTGAAAGTGATTATTGTATATTGCTCAGGTCACTAGAAGGGAAAGAGGGGGGTTACAGTGTCCCGGAGGGCTGTGCCCAGGTTAGTTTGACCACTACCAACCCTGACCTCTGGGTGGAGGCACCTTTTGCAGAACCTAGGCCCCTTAACCTGCTACAAGCCAAGCAGGCAGGGGTAGTAGCCCATGGGATAGTGCCGCCTAGGGGTTACATCTTGGAGGCACCACTGGGATTTTGTGCCTGCTAGTGGCCAAAAATTATGAATTATTGTTAAAGATTAACGGCTACCCCAGTAGAAATGTCTGTACATCAGTTGGTGGGGTGGTGTACTGGGTAGGAGATTGACCCCCAGAATGCTCTGCTTATACTGGATATTCCCTTGGGTACCAGTAAGGACACTGTAGAAGGAGCACTCTCCAGAGTTGAATGTTTAAAAAACCCTGTGGTTGTGGGTCGACAGGCTGATTTGATCGCTTAAACTTTCATAGCGTTGGTAGAGTGTAGTGACCTTGTGGACAGCTCTAAAGTGCCACAGACTCTTGCCTCAGAAGGGGTCCCAGCTGCCTGGAGACTGATAACAAAAGACAGTAAAGACCCTGGGGAGGATGAGCTCCCATCATTATCTAAGACTTCTGAGGAGAAATTTGCTAAGTTGTTGCTGGAGGAAGGGAAAACCGTAGAGGACTTTAAGAAACTGTTCCTGCCACCTGGGGGTGTTTTTTCCCCAACAACCCCTCCCACTCCAACACCTGTTACTGCCCTGCCTTCTGTGACCTTGCCAATGCTGGCCCCTATATCTATACCCACCATTAGTCACGACTCCTACTGAAGGCTGAGAATCTTCTCGGGCACCGTCCCCACCACCCAGGGTGAGGATGACTGGGACACCTGGATTGACTATGTTGCCCCCTTGGTACCCCAAGCAGCAGTATGCGGAGGCTGAGAAGCGGAAAAAAATCATAGAAAGTTTGAGGGGCCTGCCCTTGAAGCCATTACATTTTTGAGGTCCACGAACCCTGATGCATCTGTTTAGAAGTACCTATCTGTACTTGAAGACAATTTTGGGATCATTGAGTCAGGGGAGACTTTGATGTGGAAATTCCAAGGTACTAAACAATGGAAGGGGGAAAGTTTTTCTGCGTATGTTACTCACCTAGAAAGAGCTCTGCAGAGAGCTTACCAGAAAGGTGGGGTAGCTGCTAGTGACTTGAATTGTGTGAGACTGGGGCACATACTGCAACATGCCAATCATTCTAAACTGCAGATCATCCAGTTAAGGCTCCAGGATAGGAGAGGTGACCCACCTGCCTACTGTAACTTGATAAAAGAACTCCGGGAGGTAGAAGGCGAAGAGGGAGATTGTAATTATGGGGTCAGTGCAGCCCAAGTGATCATGGCACCAGAAGGCCCTCCCGAAATGGAGACCACTAAGAGTGTCCCGCCGTGGGCTAAACGGTGGGGGGAGGAGTTCCTGAAGGAAGTCAGAAAAGTAAAACCGGGTGCATTTGCTGAGGTATCCCCTGCTGACAGAGACCCTGGCCCCTGTCAGGACGTGACTGTTATGGGGTTGGGGGTGCACCCTCAGTCATCCTCTACTGAGGATGGCTTCTCAGCTGAGCTCAAGGAATTGACTGCCACCCTAAAGGAACTTTTGAGACATGGTACACTACCCACAGAAGCCAGATCACAATCTTCCATCGATGCTCCAGCATCCTCTGCTATGTTTTCCCCAAGGATGCCCTGAGAGCATGCCATTTGTCACAATTGCGGCAAGGATGGCCATATGAAGAGGGAATGCCAGTCTCAGAAGAACTTAGAGAAAGTGGTGAACAAGCTTCAAGGAGAGCTTCGGAAAATGAGTCAGTGGTCAAGGGGTGCACGAAATGACCGCAGTAAGGGCCTTGGCCATCCTAACTCAAACCCCTCTGTGGCTAACTCATCTGTCCAGGCCCCTGCTGTGGTCCCTCCAGACGGGTCCAAGATAGTGGGCCCTTCAATGGAGACTAATGTGGCTGTGAATGGTATTCCTACTTGGGCTGTGCTTGACAGTGGGCCACAAGTGACCATTGTGTTTCAGGACTGGTATGACAAACACTTATCTGATGTGCCCTTACAATCCCTGGAAGGCCTACATGTTTGGGGGCTGAGCAACAAGTCTTATCCATATCTAGGATATGCCCGCCTCTGGTTGTCTTTTCCTGCAACTGTCACTGGCTTAGAGGAGCAAGTAGAGACACTGGCCCTAGTGTGTCCCCCCACCGGACTGTATGATGGGGTTCCCCTGTTAATTGGAACAAACGCCCACATGTTTGGGAGACTAACACAACTCTGTCATGAGAAAAAAGGGCTGGTGACTGGACAGGCCCTATGAATTCCAGCCTTAGTAAAAAGGGCTAATGACTGGCAACAGAGACCCGATGAAGTGGACCCAGATGAGCCAGTGGGGATAGTGTGGAAAAAGGAACCTGACTTCTTGGTATTGGCCCCCAACGCCCAGTGCACAATCCATGGAGAAGTCCGCTGAAAGAGAAATGTAAAGAACAAAATATTAATGTTGGATGCACCAGGAGATGGAAAGTTGCCAGAGGGATTATTGGTCAAACCTAGCATCTTGCCTGCTCATTGCCCACGCCTATGCATGATGAGTGATGGTCCAGATTCAGAATGTGTCAGATGGGGAGATTCGGGTGAACAGAGGGTGCACCCTAGCTACAGTACACTGCGCCGACACTGCTGTATTGCCCAGTAACAAGTGCTCTGGCAAGAAGGAGAGAGTGACCCCGGACTTATTTGACTTTGGTGACTCCCTATTGCCAGCTGAATGGAAGGCTAGAATTAGCAAGAAACTTGCTCAGAGAGACCAAGAGTTTTCATTAAAAGAATGGGACGTGGGGTTGTCCAGGGTGCAGAGCATCACGTACGCCTGCATGATGACTGGCCATTTCGAGAGAGATCCCGACATCTCGCCCCAGCAGACATAGATGATGTGAGGAGACACCTGCAGGAAATGCTCGCTGCTGGTGTGATACAAGAATCAAGGAGCCCATATGCCTCTCCCATTGTGGTTGTGCATAAGTAGAATGAGTTGGTAAGGATGTGTGTTGATTATCAAATGCTGAACCGTCGGACCATCCCCGATCAATACACCATTCCCCATATACAAGATGCCCTGGATTTTTTGAATGGGAGCAAATGGTTTTCGGTATTGGATCTTCTCAGCGGATACTACCAGATCCCGATGACCCCAGAGGACCATGAGAAAACAGCCTTCATCTGTCCTTTGGGGTTCTATGAATTCCTGAGAATGCCACAGGGGATTTCAGGCACCCCAGCCACCTATCAGCAACTGATGGAACATGCAGTGGGAGATACGAACTTGCTGGACTGTCTAGTGTACCTAGATGATGTCATTCTGTTTGTGCACACATTAGAGGAGCATGAGATCCGACTGCTTAAAGTCCTAGACTGACTGGAAGACTTCTGCCTCAAGCTGTCCATTGACAAGTGCCAGTTTTTTCAAACCTCTGTGAAGTATATGGGGCACATAGTACCTGCAGAAGGGATAGAGATTGATCCCAGTAAGGTTGAATCACTGACTACTTGGCCCCAACCTCATAATTTGAAAGAACTACAACATTTCCTGGGGTTCTGTGGCTACTACCACAGGTCCATAAAAGACTATTCAAAGGTGATTTGCCCGCTCTTGAATCTTACCCAGGGTTACCCTCCTACCAACCATTAATATAAAAAAGGGGCTGTCAAAGAACCAGAGAAAGTGTACTTCCACACAGGTGAACTTTTTGAGCCCCGCTGGACACCCAAATGAGAAGTAGCCTTTCACAAAGTCATATACCAGTTCACCCATGCCCCCATCCTCGCCTATGCTGACCCCACCAAGCCCTATGTGCTGCATATGTACGCCAGTCTGCAGGGTCTAGGAGCTGTGCTGTATCAAGCCTATGAGGATGGTTTGAGACCAGTGGGCTTCGCCAGTAGGAGCTTGACCCTGATGGAGTGAAACTACCCCGTGCGCAAGCTGGAGTTCCTCGTACTAAAATGGGCCATCGTTGACCAGTTTCATGAATACCTCTATGGGGCAAAGATATTGGTGAAGATCGACAACAACCCATTAACTTATGTACAGACTTCAGCTAAGTTAGATGCCACTGGGCACCGGTGGCTTTCCACCTTATCAACCTATGATTATGCTGTTGAATACAGGCCAGGACTGAACCATATTGATGCTGACGCCTTGTCACGAAGGCCAGTTTCCAAGAGTGATTGGATCAGGCTGTCTGAACCTGATATCTGAGCCTTGTGCCAAAAATTTGACAGAGATGAACAGATGTCTGCAGACACAGTGGACTGTTTAGTAGGTTGCTTACGACCTCCTGACACCTGCATACCGGCTGCCTATTGCCACTTTTCTGTTCTAGATAGTAGTGCACTACCTCAATTTGACAATGACAGCATTCAGTGGGCTCAATCCCAAGATCCTATAATTCAGCCTGCACTTCATGCCCTGCGTGCGGGGAAAGATGTGTCCAAGTTGTGTTCCCCTGACTTGCGAACTGCTCGATTGTTTAAAGAAGGCCCCAGGTTGAAGCTACTCAATCAGTTGTTGTACAGAGAGAGAGTGGATCATGGCAGTCAAGTAGACAGGCAGCAATTCTTTCTGCTCATGGCCTTTAAAGATTTGGAACTGAGGTCCCTCCACAATCACATGGGACACCTTGGTATTGACAGAACTCTCGACTTGGTACGATCTCGATTCTTCTGGCCCAAGATGGGGGCTGTTGCTGAGCACCATGCAAAGACCTGCAGTCATTGCCTGCAAAGGAAAGCCCTGCCTCAGAGAGCTGCCCCCCTTGTCAATATTACTACCAGCACCCTATGGAGCTGGTCTGCATAGACTTTTTGTGTTTAGAACCTGATCAGTGGAATATTGGCAATGTGTTAGTGGTTATGGATCATTTCACATGGTATGTGCAAGCTTTTCCAACTAAAGATCAAAAGGCCTCTACCAAGGCCAAGATGCTAGTGGAAAATTTCTTCATCCACTATGGTGCCTCTCAGCGGATCCACTCTGGCCAAGGCAGAGATTTTGAAAGTCGGCTAATCAAAGAAATGCTCTCTCTATGGAGGGTGCAGAAGTCAAGAACCACCCCTTATCACCTGCAGGGGGACCCTCAACCAGAATGTTTTAACCGCACCCTTCGAGACATGCTGGGCACCCTCCACCCAAAAGACAAGGATAAGTGGAGCCAGCAGATTAACACCTTGGTACATGCATACAATTGCACCAAAAATGATGCTACTGGGTTCTCCCCCTACCACCTCATGTTTGGGAGGGAGGCCCGTCTGGCAGTTGATGTCTGTTTTGGGGTCTCTCCAGATGGGGTCCAAGCTGAAAACTACCTGCAGTATGTACAGAAACTGAAAGCTCAATTGAACTATGCATATCAACTGGCCCAGACAATGGCCGCTAAAAGAAATCTCACCAACAAAGAGAGGCACGACAAGAAAGTAAAGGCTCAAGAGCTACGGCCCGGAGACCGTGTGTTGTTACGCAATTTGGAACTACATGGCAAGCACAAAATTGCTGATAGGTGGCATCATCTTCCTCATGTAATAGTTGGAAAGTTGGATGATCTAGCAATATACAAGGTATGCCCAGAGAATAAATCCAAAGCTGCCAAGACCATGCACCGTAGCCACTTGCTACCTATCGGCCAAGTCATAATTGAGGCTGAGCCATCAGAGACTGATTCCCCTGGACTGGTGACTCGTGCTGCTGCAAAAAAGAGACAGAATCAACCTATCCCAGTAGTTACAGACTTAACATTTCCCCCGCAGCAGGCCTAGAATGATAGTGACTGTCAGTCCACCTCTGACGAAAGTGAGTGTGACAGTGCCTGTTACCCCTCTTATGAATTGAGTCAGCTGTTTCAAGGTAACCTTATGACTAATTATGGGGATGAAGCTGGGCCTTCTGGACTGCCTAACCCCCAAGCTTTGTCCTTGGAGCCAGTGCTCCCTGAAAGTGAAGTGCAAAGTATTACGTCTGAAGTTGCGGACTCTGAGTTTTGTGAAACTGTGCCAATTGCCCAAAGAAGGGGCTGGTGGTCTGAGTCTCTCTGGTGACACACCAGAACTTGAGGAACAATGTGAGAGTGTTGACAGCCCCCCTTCAGTACCGCAAAGCCTAATTATGTCAGAGCCTCCTCAAAATGAGCAACCTGGGCATCTGTCAGAAGATAATGAGCAAAGTGTTATGGAAACAGAGCCTACAGAGCAAGGAGCTGACAGTGCTCCAAGTTTGGACTTTCCCATCCATGCAGAAGCACCCCTCACAAGTGGTGAAAGCTCCAAAGTTAGTGCTGAAGGTACATAGACTGTGGCTGCTCCCCCCAGAAAGAATGGCTGAGCTGTCAAGCCAGTGCTACACTTTAGTTATGATTCCCCTGGGAGGCCAGTGGATTTGCCTCTCAATGTGGTTCACAAAGGGGTTTATGTTTCGCCAATCTCACTGCCCAAATTGAGCTTGAAGGCCAACTCCAGGTTACTTGTTCTTCCCTCTCACCATGGTGCCCCTGCCCCATCCAGCCCCAAGTTAGCTGATAGGGATGGGCCCCCTCTTACATTATTTAATATGCAATAAGTTATTACCTGAAGCAGTATTGTGATGTTACTAATGTGTTAATCATAGTGGAATCAGCATTACCTGTATGAAACATGCATAAGTATTGTCAATATGGATGTAGTAATATGAAGCATATTGAAATGTATAGTAATGTAACAAGCTAATGATATATATGTCTCATTTATATCACATTTTTAATATTGTGATGGTACAGACTTGATGTGGACACCAAGTTTTCTCCAGACAGGGAAGGGTATAACCCCCCTACAAATGGGGGTTCCTGAAAAAGTCTTCCTTGAGCTTGACTAAATGCCACTGACATGCTGGTGTTCTGCGTTTTAGTAGATTAAATGTATTGCCAGAGTGTCCCTGTATAGCCTCTGCGTACTGTCTCTTTAAGAGCTGCCTGGATTGCAGTCTTAATTAATCTAAAAGGGAGCTCTGATAGAAGATGTACTTGTTTGCTGATCATTTGTTAGAGTAATAAAAATAGTGTAGTTTGTTCTAACCTGCCTTCTTTGCAGCATGAACAGCTCTGTTTGTTTCCATCATCTTGGTACTGGACTGCAGAATGGGCCAATCAGTACATTTGTGACTCTAAAATGGAGCCTGCCTACAGGGGCTTGATGGGGCCAAAACTTGTAGGAATTGTAGTTTTGGACTTTTGGTGCCTAAAATAACCTGGAAGGGGAGCCCTTGTGACTGACAGACAGATCAGCCAACCGGACCTTTTGGATCTTGGGGAAAGTCCCACACTACTTGCAGTTTCAGTTAGTTCTGAGTTGAGAAGTGAAGAGATAACAGCTTGAATGATTCAAGCAGCAGCCCCAGCGTGGATTCGTGCGGGAGAACTGTGGAAAGGCCTGAGTTTGGCCTGCATGTCTGCCAGCTATCACTGAGAGGGAAAAGAGAGTTTATTTGGACTGAATCCAAGTTGTGAGAACGATTTAAGCCACTGGACTGTGACCAGATTTTAACCTGAAGAAGACCGAAGATTTGCTGAATGTGATCAGCCTGTCAGGACTTCCAGCCACCTCTGAACTCCTGGATTGTGCAGACTCTGTAATTGCGACCGGAGAGCCTTTTGCCTGGTACAGTAGAATTTCCTTACATGTGAATGTGTCGTGTGCTTATAGTGGGTCGTGATTTGGTCCCCACTGTGGTTTGAATTGTGTTCTGCTTGCTGGAAGCTGCATTAGAATTTCCTTACATGTAAATGTGCTGTGTGCTGCTAGTGGGTCGTGATTTGGTTCCCCACTGTAGTTTGAATTGGATTCTGCTTGCTGGAAGCTGCATCCAGCCCCTCGGACTGAATCCAAAATCATCTCCATTGGGCCTGGGCCTTGCCACACTGGCCCAGCCTGACTGCCTGCTGCACAGAGAACACCATCGATGAGAGACCTGCCTGGGGATCAGCCCCCTGCTCAACACTTGAACAGGAACGATGCCTCAGTGATTCGTGTGGGCCCCACTTCTCCGGGCTCTCCAGCTCAACAACATGCAGTCTCGATTTTGTCCTGCCTGTGTCCAGTATTGGGTATCATGAGCAAACATCAGGGTAGCTCCCTGCAACAACAGCTAAATCTAAAATGTTGTCATCTGATTGTCTGGTTGATTTTTCTTTCACCAACTGAGCCCTCCAGCTCCGGATTACAAATAGTGTGTGTTGTGCATGTTGCTTTCTTCCATCACAGGGCCCCCACCAGCTGCAGCGTTCCTGGCTAGCCCATCGTCTCCCTACCTGGGTACTCAGAGGTGTGACTGTGTGGGGACTTAAAGCGCATGCATAACTGTTTGATTAATATAGCCTTTAAGCCAATCAACCTGATTACGTCCCTTCCTTGTTCAAGTCCCCTGAATAGATCAGATCTGACTTTTTCTGCATTTAACCTGACTATGGTTCCAGTTTGTGCCAAGAGTACTGTACTGTTGCTATTTGCTGTGCATAACCTTGTTTTACAGGGGGACCCCAGGGTCGAGCCAGAGTAACCAGCCCTGGTGGTAAGTGCAAACAGTGTGGGTACTTGTATGGTGTACAAGGGGTCTGTGAAAGTGATTATCGTATATTGCCCAAGCCACTAGAAGAGAAAGAGGAGGGTTACAGTGTCCCAGAGGGCTGTGCCCAGGTTAGTTTGACCACTAACAACCCTGACCTCTGGGTGGAGGCACCCGTTGCAGAACCTAGGCCCCTTAACCTGCTACAAGCCAAGCAGACAGGGGTAGTAGCCTGTGGGATAGCGCCACCTAGGAATTACACGATGTTCGGGGGGGGGCGAACAGAGCCCCCTGCTCTGACCTGCTGCTACAGTGCAAGTGTCTTACTAACATACTAAAATGGCAGCAGAATAGGCCTAACAGTCTTTCATGTCTGCTCGTTTGGTCAGCCCCCACCCTGGGAGCTGACCTTGCTGACCCCTTCGCCTTCTCTGGCTTCTCCCTTCCCAGTTCCAGATATTCTTGCTGCACTGAATTTTGCTTCCAGAACCCTTCCCCTGTACCTGTCCCACCCCCTCTTGAACCCCTCCACCGTCTCTGCCTCCACCAGCTCCCTGGGCAGTGCATTCCATGGCTCTACCACCCTCTCAGTGAAGTAGCACCTCCTCCTTTCTCCCCTGAATCTTCCCCCCCAGCTTCCACCCATGCCCTCTAGTTGCCCACTCCTCCTTCCTTTGAAGCACCCTGACTGCTGCTCCCCTATTTACCCCCTTCATGTACCTGAATACCTCTATCATGTCCCCCCGGTCCCTTCTCTCTTCCAATGTGTACATATTTAGCTCTTCGAGCCTCTCCCCAGCCTCTCCCCAAAGGTCCTGTCCCCCAAGCCCCAAATCATTCTGTTTGCCCTCCTCTGGACCCTCTCCAGGAGTTTAATGTCTCTCTTTATGTGCGGCCTCCAAAACTGCATGCAGTACTCGAGGTGTGGCCTCACCAAGCAGTTATACAGAGGGAGTATCACTTCCCTTCTTCTGGAGGTGATTCCCCTAGCGATGCATCTCAGCATCCTGTTGGCCTTGGCTGCTGCCCTCCTACAAGTCTCCGAGTTGTTCATCTTGACATCCACCACCACCCCCAGGTCCCTCTCATCCATCGAGACTTGTAGCATTCCCCCCCCCCGGGTGTACACTTGGCCTGGGTTTCTGGCCCCCAGGTGCAGTACCTTGCATTTCCCTGCATTGAACCTCAGCTTCCACTTTCTAAACCATCTTTCCAGAGCCTCCAGGTCCCCCTGTAGGGCCACCCTTCTGTGCAATTGTGTAAGGATTAAGTTCATAGAATAATGTTGCCTCAGACCTTGACCTTCAAAGTCATGTTGGGTGTAAAAAAGAAAAAGACACAATTTACTCAGGGGAATATGCTTAGCATTAGGAATCAGATACAATAGGTGACACTGGGGCATCAGTCATGCCAGCAACAGGCAAACTTCAGACTAAATTTATATGATGATCATACATGCTGTTTTTTTTTTTTTTCATTTAACTATAGGGACCCAATCAGATAATGTTTTTTTTATCTAATTTTTCACTTGAGCCGCCTACTGTATGCAGTTAGGAATTAAAACAGAAATTGGTAACCTCATCTTTAGTGATTTGCAAACAAAAAAAAATGCACAGTTTGGTAGCTTAAAAAATTCTGTAGAGATAAAGTTACTTAAAGGGTCCCAATCCACGAAGCCCTGTATGTACCAATATGGGTATGTAGAGCTTGCACGTACCACAGAGGTTCTACTATCCTCATATGGGGCTCCTGCAGCTTTCATGAATCAATGTCCTGATCTCCCTCAGCAACTAGTCTGGTGCAGGCATAAATAGTTGCTCAATGGGCTAACTGTATGGGGCAGTAAGTGGGATGAACTCATACTACACAGAATCCTAAAAGACACCAAGGTACCCATCCTGCAGTCCAGGGGTGCATAGCCTCTGCCACCCAGAAGGCTGCCATAGTGGTTATGCATCCCCAGGCAGTCAGTGTATTATTGGCTGGTCTGGCCAATAATCACATCCTCCTTGCCCCACTGCTCCATATTGGAGTCTGGGGGTCATTATGTTAAAAAAAGGGCAATGATAGCATTGTGCCTATTCCCACCACTGAACAGGGATACTGCACTTGTTGCCATATCCCACAATCCCTAGGTCTAGCTGCCTAGTGTGGACTGGGTGAGCCATTAGGGCTGAGATTTGGGCATCCCATTGGACACCTAATCCCAGCTCTACCTACCTTGGTGCTCCCACTCTCCTACACCTCATCATAATGTCAACTTTGGCCATATAGCTTCTGTCAGCACAGACCATTTTCTTCAGTTTCTACCTGTACACAACATACAGTAATGTCTAAATCATGCCTTTACATTAGGGGCTTGGGCTTGCATAAAGTATTTATTTCTTTTTTTTATTTAAACATTTGGTGACCGGGAAAGGCACGCTGAGCTGAGACTGTCTCCTGGTGCGACCCAGGGGAAGGGGACAATAGGATAACAAGATACAGAAAAAAAAAATCATTATATAGGCAAGTATACAATCAGGTAACAATATACAAGCAATATACAATCTGATAGAAGGTACAAATATGCAGGAGATGCAATAAAACAGCAAAAAGAGAGAGCAGCCTAAAAATAGGTCAGAGGTACTAGCAAGCAGGATACATAAATATTTATAAAGCAGGAAGATAATGTAGAGGAAGCCAAGGAATCTTTGTGACACCAGGGTGCCTTTACTCCGATATATTGATTTTGCAGTACAGTGCATGGGAGTGTTGCATTGTCAGAGGTGCCATTCTTCAAATGAGACATTAAACTAAGGTCCCTTCTTCTGGTGCTCTGGTCAAAATAACAGTTTTTAATGCCATTGACCATGTGTGGATGTTGTTGAGTCCATAATGGCTGCTGTGTTTTATTTGTTTGTTTATTTTTTCTTTTTTTTTTTTATCTTTGTTAACTGGGTAAGTACACTGGTAGAGGAGGCCTTTTTCAGGCATGACCCGGGTGCAAGATGCACAGATAAAATACAGTCATCATTGTACATATACAGCAAGTGATAGTAGCAATATGTACAAAACAGTATTTATATGATGCAAGAAGTCATCATGTACAGGAAGAGAAGAAGTAACAGTATATACAGGACAATATTCACATGGTTCAAGTTGCAGGGAGTACAAAAGGGTGTGACAATAAGCTTGAGAGCAGGTATATTTTAGGGAGAATAAAAAATAAAAGATGTAAAAAGAGTAAAGGGTAGCGGGCTGGGGTAGGGTGGAATTAGAGGGAGGTTAATAGCAACACTGGCATGCAACAGAGGAAGAGTAATGGGATTTCAGAAGATTTGTGTGCTGGTTTGCATGCTGTTGCTACAATACCAGTATCTAACTCATTGCTGTTTAAAGTACTCTGGGATATAGTATATATAAAAGGCCCTATATAAAGTATATAAAAAGCCCTATATAAAGCCAAATTATATTCTATTATGGGCTAGCAATGTGCTCATTCAGTGGGAATTTGACATGTCCTACAATACACTATCTACAGGAGGGACAGGGAGGGTAAAAGAGGAGGAGGAGTAGCTCTCTACATAAAGGAAGGAATCAAAGCAACAGAACAAAAGGGTAAAGAGGGAGGAGAAGAAGCACTGTGGATCAATTTGGAGACAGGCAATGGCACCACAATCCGCATAGGGGTTGTATACAGACCCCCTTCTCAGGGGGAGGAAATGGACAAGGAAATAGTAAGTAAGTAAGTAAAAAGTTATTTTTAAGCGCTTTTCCAAAGACCAAAACGCTGTACACATTAACAATTAAAAACAGACATTATACAACAATAAATGATAGAAAGTATACTTAGAATGGCAGAAAAAGAGGAGATATCGCTGATGGGTGATCTGAATATGCCAGATGTTAACTGGAGTGCAGCTGTAGCAGCCACTTTTAAGAGTGGGGTTATTCTAGATGCCCTACAGGGGGCATGCCTTAGACAACTAGTATTGGAACCCACTCGAGAGGGAGCAATCTTAGATCTGGTTCTCTCAAATGGAGATGGAAAGAGGATCACAGATGTAGAAGTGGGTAGCCATCTGGGAACTAGCGACCATCGAACAGTATGGTTCACAATAAACACAGCAATAGAGTCAAGCCATACAAAGGCCAAAGTACTGGACTTCAGGAGGGCTGACTTTGCCAAAATGGGTGAGTGCCTAAGGAATGCACTAGCAAATGGGCAGGAAGGAGGGGTGGAAGAACAATGGGGAATAATAAAAACTGCCATCACAGAGGTAACAAGCCTTTGTGTGAAGCAAATAAACAAAACAAAATGATGTAAGAAACCACTATGGTTCTCAAAGGAGGTGGCAGTGAAGGTTCAAGAGAAAAAGAAAGCATTCAGAGAGTACAAGGAATCACAGAAGGAGAAGGACAGAGAATTGTATCAGTTAAAGCAAAAGGAAGCTGGGAAGGCAGTCAGAACAGCAAAGGCCCGAACCGAGGAAAAGATAGCCAACTCAGTTACAAAGGGGGATAAAACATTTTTTAGGTACATCAGGGAGTGAAGGAAGACCAAGGGAGGGATAGTGAGGCTTAATAAAGGGAAGGAGGGTGGGCAGAGGGTGACGGTGAAAAGGCAGAGATACTAAACAAATATTTTTGCTCAGTATTTACAAATGAAGAGGGGGAGGTACCTAAAACAAACAATAGAAACACTCTGGATACAGAAGTTGATACCAGCCCATTTACAGAAGAAAGGATTCTGAAAGAACTCTTAAAACTGAAGGTGGACAAAGCAATGGGGCCTGATGGGATTCATCCCAGATTTCTAAAAGAACTAAGGGTAGAACTAGTGACACCACTGACTACCCTCTTTAACAAATCATGGGAGGATGGGGTGGTACCTGAGGACTGGAGGAGGGCAGATGTGATTCCCCTTCACAAAAGTGGGAGCAGGACAGAAGCAGGAAACTACAAACCTGTTAGTTTAACCTGAGTGATAGGGAAAATGATGAAATCACTTCTGAAGGAAAGAATTGTCGAGTACCTAGAGGCCAGAGGGGCATAAGACCCAAGGCAGGATGGATTCACAGTGGGAAGGTCATGCCAGTCGAATCTAATAGATTTCTTTGACTGGGTGACCAAAGTAGTAGATCAGGGAGGGGCTGTGGACATGGCCTACCTAGACTTTTTCAAGGCATTTGACACAGTCCCACACAAAAGATTAATATACAAGTTAGCCAGCCTGGGAGTGGGTCCCAAGATGATATCATGGGTAAAAAATTGGCTGGAGAATAGGACACAGAGGGTAATAGTAAATGGAGTTCACTCTGAAGAAAGAGGGGTTACTAGGGGGGTACCGCAGGGTTCAGTATTAGGACCGGTCCTCTTCAATGTCTTTATAAGCGACATTGCAGAGGGACTGGAAGAAAAGTATGTCTCTTTGCAGATGACACAAAGATCTGCAACAGAGTTGATGCACAAGGTGGGGTGGAAAGGATGAGAAGGGACTTGGCAAGGTTAGAGGAATGGTCAAATGTACGGCAGCTAAGATTCAATGCTAAGAAGTACAAGGTGATGCACCTGGGAAACAAAAACCCAGGGGAAGAGTACACAATGGGGGTGAGATACTAACAACAACAAAAATGGAAAGGGACCTGGGGGTAGTCATATCAGATGACTTAAAGGTGGGCAAGCAATGTGAGAGGGCAGTAAGGAGGGCTGGGGGATACTGGGATGCATGGGAGGCATCACCAGTAGAAAACAGAAGTTGTTATCCCTCTGTACAGACAGCTGGTGAGACCCCATCTGAGTACTGTGTGCAGTTCTGAGACCCAGTCTCTGCAAGGACATAGACAGGATGGAAGCTGTCCAGAGGAGGGCAACTAAAATGGTGCAGGGTCTGCACCAGAAGACATATGAAGAGACACTAAAGGAGCTTAATATGTATAGCCTCGAAGAAAGGAGGAGAGGGGACATGATAGAAACTTTCAAGTACCTCAAGGGAATCAACAAAGTCCAAGAGGTAGCATCTTTCAAAAAGGGTATGCAAGAACAAGGGTCACAATTTGAAGATGGGGCGGCTCAGAGGTAATGTAGGAAGTATTTTTTCACAGAGGGTTGTGGATGCATGGGACGGCCTTCTGGAGGAGGTTGTGGAGTCAAAAACAGTGGTTGAATTCAAGCATGCATGGGACAGTCATAAGGCAATTCTGGGGGGGGGTAGAAAGAAGTAGGCTGCTGGTTAACTAGGATCTGCAGCTTATCCATTAAGTAGGGAAGTGGGCAGACTGGGTGGGCCAAGAGGTCCTTATCTGCCGTCAAATTCTATGTTTCTATGTTTCTATGATAGATTAGAAAAGACAGTTAATAGCATATGGATAGATTGTAGGTAGCGATCTAAGTAGGCCACAGAAATTTTATTTGACCATAAGGGAAATATTTATGAACAGTCTTCATCACTGTTTTGAAAGCATGTGAAAAACTATTATAAATGAAGTACTGGGTTTATCTATAGCTGGCAATAATCGAGAGATACTGACAACTAGAGCTCCATTTTCAGAGCCAGCCATTAATGCAGCACACCCCTTAATGGTAAGATAGCACATGGCCATCTGGGTGGACATATTTAAGCAGGCAGCATGTTTCAAATGGTGTGCACTGCCTGTCACTATGTGACAGGTGTGGAAGCACAGTGACTGTGTGTGTGCTAACACAGCCCTCTGCAGAAACATTGCTCACAGGAGCAATGGTACAGGTGATATGCACCCCAGCATCCCACTCACCCTCCCTACCGCCTTGTTGCACTGCCTGGCTATCTTTAGGTCATCCGCTATGATTACCTCCAGGTCTCTTTCCTGCTTGGTGGTCGTCAGTACCACTCCACCCATTTTGTACTCCGCCACTGGGTTTTTGTGCCCTAAGCGTATTGTTTTGCACTTTTTCATATTGAAACCCAGCTGCCATACCCTTGACCGCTCTTCTAGTTTTCTAAGGTCTCTGCTCATCCCTTCCTCTGTTCCTGGATTGTCCACCATATTGCAGATTTTGGTGTCATCAGCAAAGAAGCAGATCTTCCCTTCCAGCTCCTCTGCAGTGTCACTTATAAAGACATTAAAGAGGACCGGACCCAGCACTGATTCCTGAAGTACCCCGCTGATCATCCTCCCTTCCTTGGAGTGAACTCCATTTACCACCACTCTCTGCCACCTATCCCCTAACCAATTTCTTATCCAGTTTACCACCTTTGGACCCATTTATAAGCTACTCAGCTTGCTTACTAGTCTCCTGTTTGGAATGGTGTTGAACACCTTACTGAAATCGAGTAGGCTGCATCCACTGCTCCACCCTGATTTAGTTCCTTGGTCACCCAGTTAAAGAAATCTATCAAATCTGTTTTCCATTAACTTTTCCACCACCGATGTCAGGCTGACTGGCCTATAATTGACAGCCTCCTCCCTGGTACCACTTTTGTGTGGTGGGACTAAATCCATCCTACTCTAGTCCTCCAGAACTGCTCCTGTTTCCAGTTCAGGACCCTCACCCCTATGTGGTTTGATTCTGCAGCCATCCTTATATTGAACCACACCATACAGTGTTCAGTGGTCCTCAAGTGGCCTCCCACCTTGACATCTTCAACGCTGTTCCTGTTAGTTAGTACCAGTTCCAGTATTTTCTCATCATGAGTGGTTTCACTGACTAGTTGCCTGATGAATGCCCCCTTCAGAAAGTCCAGGATGTCCATGCTTCTAGCTGAAGCCTCTGCTGGGAGGCTCTAATCCATATCTGGCAGGTTGAAGTTCCCCTCCTGCAGCACCTCTCTCTTTTCTGCCATCTTGCCAGTGGCTTCCACCAATGCCTTATCTAATTCCTCTCCCTGTGCTGGAGGTCTTTAGATCAAACAAAAAACAAAGACAGTGGGCACAAGGATTGTGGTGCTCTACAGTAAAAACCAACACATTAAGAAAAATAAAACTGTGGCACTCACTACCCGAAATCACACTGGCACCTGAGCTATTAAAATTAATTGTGAGTGCCACAGTTTTATTTTTCTAAAGTCTTTAGATCACTCTAGTGCAAACAGTGGCTCCATTCCCCATCACCAGGGTGACTCACAGTACCTCTCCCTCCCCCTTTATTCCCTGTATCTCCATAGCTTTTATGCTTTTCCTCACATGAAGCACTGCACTCCCTCCTTTCCTTCCCACTGGGTCCTTCCTGAACAGAGTATAACTCGGTATGGCCGTGTCCCTGCCATGGTTTTCAGTGCACCATCACATAGTAATGGCCACAATAGGCATTTAGGTCTGGAATTCTATTTCCCAGACTTCTAGCTTTCACACACATGGCCTTCCAGTCCTGTACAGGGATAGCCAAACAGGATAATACTGTCACACTTGGAACTGACAGAGAACCTTGAACAGCTGGATCACCCTCCAGCTGATTCCTTGAACTCCTTGGAATACCAGCCAGAGCACTAAAGCAGCGTCTACCTCATCAAGCAGGTGTAAAAGTAGTGCACATGTTTCTTGATTCCCAGTTAATAAATCTGTCTCTGCCGAGATATTCTCTATCACTCATGGCTGTGGGACTGGATCATCGGACTCAGGTACTGAACACTTACATTTCCCACAGCCATAGAAGATGGTTGTACTGCTTTTTCCCTGCAGCAGCAAGTTGGACACCTTCCACCTTCATCTTCTTTACAATGCCAGGAAATTCATTTGGGATATCAGGAATTTTCTTTGAGCTGTCACGTGAAAAAGAAATTGCAGTATTAGCAGCAGCATGTCCTCCACCTCCACCTCCACCATCTGGGATGGCTATCTTGCAAGACAGTAAGACCAGCAGTGCCCCCTTCTTCAAGAGTAGGGGAATTTTGTTACTGAAAGAAAAATATAATAAATCATATAAGTAGTAACATACAATCAATAAATATCAGACCTAAAATAAAGGAATACAGATGAACAAATGTCCCCCCTCTGTTATTTACAACATTACAAAAAAAAAAGCTCACTCTGCAGATTTATACTACAGTAGGTTCAATCATGCTTATGCAACTGGATGAGATGTATGCTTGAGTGACTTTGATAAATTGTGGCTATTCGTCTCTCTATCCATGGGGTATACCACCCTGTAGGGGTACGACACAAGGAATCCTAGAGGAGGGTTCCCCCCATAGATGCCACTGGGATAATTCCCTTGGATAAAGGTTGCTTAGGAAGAAGCCCACGGGAAAGAGAGATGAGTCACTGGAGGAGGAGGAGGGGTGGATGGTGGAAAACAAAGAAACTAATCCAGGAATGGTCCAGGAAGAGTAACCTTCTAAGGCCTGATGAGAGAGTGACTTTGTTGTTCCACCCATTGAACCTCAGGCTTAAAGCCTTCCCATTCAATTGTGCTTACGCAACTGGATGAAATGTATGCTTGAGTGACTTTGATACATTGTGGCTGTTCGCCTCTCTATCCATGGGATATACTACCCTGTAGGGGTATGACACAAGCAACCCTAGAGGAGGGTTCCCCCCTATAGGTGCCACTGGGATAATTCCCTTGACTAAAGGTAGTTTAGGAAGAAACCCAAAAAGAATACCCAAAAAGGTGTCGAGCATTGAAGGGGCAAAAAATAGAAGCTATCCAGACCGAAAATAGAAGCGACAGACATGGATCCAAGGCCTAGGTCGTCTTCCCTCCAGGCTGAAGGACGTTTTGATTAATAATGGCTCAGCTACAGCAAGTTAACGTGAGACTGAGGAAGGGGGAAAAGTCCAGTGTAAAGGAAGCTATCACTCTGTCCTTCTAAATGGACAGCTGTTGAAGGATGCGAGCGATGTCTCTGCAACTATACACTCAAAGCAAGAGAGGATGCACGATGATGGAAAGAAGCCTTGGAGGCCTGAATGGTTCAAAGTGATGAATGAAATGGATGATGTACAACTATGAAAAGAGGCCTAGGAGGCTAGTATGGGTAAGGTGAAATATGAAGAAATAGGAAGAGGAAGATGAACGATGGTGGAGAGAAGCCATGGAGGGTAATGAGTACCAATGCCCGTAGTCTGGGCAACAAGCTCCCTGAGCTGGTGGCCTTGATGGAAGAGGGATGCCTGGATATCGTAGCAGTCACAGAAACATGGTACACAGAGAACCATGACTGGGATGTTAACATACCAGGGTACATAACCTACAGGAGAGACAGGCAGGGGAGAAGAGGGGGAGGATTAGCTTTCTATGTAAAGGAAGGGATAAAAGCAACTGAACAAAAGAGTAAACAGGAAGGAGAGGAGGCACTGTGGGTCGCCTTGGAGACTGGAAAGGGCACCACAATCCGCACAGGGGTTGTGTACAGACCCCCATGTCAGGGGAAGGGAATGGACAAGGATATGATAGAAGGCATTCTTAGAATTGCAGAGAAAGGGGAGATACTGTTGATGGGAGACCTGAATATGTCAGATGTTAACTGGAGCACATTTGCTGCAGCCACATCGAAGAGCAGGGCCATTCTTGATGCCCTACAGGTGGCAGACCTCGGACAGCTAGTTTCGGAACCCTCTCATGAGGAAGCAATCTTAGACCTTGTACTCTCAAACTGGGGCAGTGAGAGGATCTCAGATCTAGAGTGGGTTGCCATCTGAGACAAGTGACCATCAAACAGTGTGGTTCACGTTAAACTCAGCTACAGAATCAAGCCATACAAAAGTGAGGGTACTGGACTTCAGGAGGCTGACTTTGGCAAGATGGAGAGTGCCTCAGAAAAGCACTAGCAAACAGGCTAGAAGGAGGTGTGGAGCAACAATGGGAATCATCAAAACTGCCATCACAGAGGCAACAAGCCTTTGTATAAAGCAAATAAACAAATCAAAATGAAAGAAAAAGTCACTATGGTTCTCAAAAGAGGTGGCTGTGAAAGTCAGGAAGAAAAAGATAGCATTCCGGAAGTATAAGGAAACACAGAAGGAGCAGGACAGAGAGCTGTACCAGTTAAGGCAGAAGGAAGCAGGAAGGGAAGTCGGAATAGCAAAGTCCCAAACTGAGGAAAAGATAGTCAACTCGGTTAAGAAGGGGGATAAAACCTTTTATAGGTACATCAGCGAGTGAAGAAAGACAAAGGGAGGGATAGTGATTCTGAATAGAATGAACAGTGGGTGGGCAGAGGGGGACAGTGAAAAAGCAGGAATACTGAACGAATATTTCTGCTCAGTATTCACAAAAGAGGAGGGGGAAGTGCCTAATCCAATTAACAGAAGCACTCTTGATAGGGGGGTCGATCCCAGTCCTTTCACAGAAGGAAAGGGTTCTGCAAGAACTCCTAAAACTGAAGGTGGACAAAGCAATGGGGCCTGATGGAATTCACCCCAGAATTCTAAAAGAATTAAGGGGGGAACTAGTGAAACCACTGGCTACTCTTTTAATAAACCATGGGAGGATGGTGTGGTACCTGAGGACTGGAGGAAGGCAGATGTGATTCCGTTCACAAAGTGGGACCAAGACAGAGGCAGGAAACTACAGACCTGTCAGTCTGACCTCTGTGGTAGGGAAAGTGATGGAATCACTTCTGAAGGAAAGAATAGTTGAGTACCTAGAGGCCAGTGGGCACAGGACCCAAGGCAGCATGAGTTCACAGCAGGGAAGGTCATGTCAGGCAGATCTAATAGATTTCTTTGACTGGGTGACCAAAGTAGTAGACCAGGGAGGGCTGTGGACATGGCCTACCTAGACTTTAGTAAGGCATTTGACACAGTCCCACAAAGATTAATAGTTAAATTAACCAGCCTGGGGTGGGTCCCAGGGTGGTAGCCTAGGTAAAACATTGGCTGGACAACAGGACACAGAAGGTAATTGTAAATGGAGTCCACTCTGAAGAAAGAGGGGTTACTAGTGGGGTACTGCAGGGTTCAGTATTGGGTCTAGTCCTTTTTAATGTCTTCATAAGTCACATTGCAGACAGACTGGAAGGAAAAGTATGCCTCTTTGCAGATGAAACAAAGATCTGCAACAGGGTTGATACACAAGGAGGCATGAAAAGGATGAGAAGGGACTTGGCAAGGTTGGAGGAATGGTCAGAAGTATGGCAGCTAGGATTCAATGCAAAGAAGTGCAAAATAATGCACCTGGGAAACAAGAACCCAGGGGAAGAATACACAATGGGTGGGGTAGTAACAACAAGGAAAAAAGGAAAGGGACCTGGGGGTAATCATATCAGATGACCTTAAGGTTAGCAAGCAATGTGAGAAGGCAGTAGGGAGGGCTGGGGGTATACTGGGATGCATAGGGAGAGGCATCAACAGCAGAAAACAGGAAGTTGTTATCCTTCTGTACAGACAGTTGGCGAGACCCCACCTGGAGTACTGTGTCCAGTTCTGGAGACCCCATCTCCGCAAGGACATAGACAGGATAGAGGCAGTCCAGAGGAGGGCAACTAAAATGGTGCAGGGTCTGCAAGAGAAGCCGTATGAGGAGAGACTAAAGGAGCTTAATATGTATACCCTTGAGGAAAGAAGGGAGAGGGGGGACATGATAGAAACTTTTAAGTACCTCAGTGGAATCAACAAAGTCCAAGAGGGTAGCATCTTTCAGAAAAAGAGATGTGCAAGAACAAGGGGATACAATTTAAAGATAGAGATGGGGGCGGTTCAGGGGCAATGTGAGGAAGTATTATTTCACAGAGACGGTAGTGGATGCATGGAACAGCCTTCCTGAGGAGGTTGTTGGGTCTAAAACTGTGGGAAAATTCAAGAATGCATGCAACAGACATAAGGCAATTCTTGTGGGGGTAGGAAGAAATAGGCTGTTGGTTAACTAGGATCTGTGGCCTATCCTGTAGGTAGGGAAATGGGCAGACTAGATGGGCCAAGCGGTCCTTATCTGCCGTCAAAGTCTATGTTTCTATGTAAGCCATGGAAGCTGGTACGGTTAAGGGGAGGTATGAAATGAACAATGTACAATGATGGAGAGAAGCCTGCCAGCCCCAAGCAAAGGGGTAACAGACATGAAGGCACATCTCAGAGGGGAGAGCAGGTCAAGTCGAGGTAGCATGGACCCAGGATGGTTATGCTTGAATAGTCGATGTGAATAAGTAGACCCACAAAGAAGAAGTCGGATGAGCAAGGGAAACCCAGATGCAGGCTTGAGAAGATTGATGGTGATAACCGCAGGAGTGCAGCAGTGCAATGACGTAGCATAAGACCCAATGAGAGGTATGCTCAATCAATCAATGAGAATGAATAGATGCTGAGGTCAGATTGAGCGAAGGAGAACCAGACTCTGGCACGTGGACACCAAACGGACTAGGGTAAAAGGAGGATACGAATAGGGAAGGTGATTGCAGGATAGGGGAAAAAACCCAAAAGAAAGCAAAGGTCAGTGAAGCAGCAGGAGTGAAACAATGGTGTGAGTCCAAGCAGTGACCAGATGCAAGCAGAGAGGGCTATCACCATATCAAGACTCATGCCAAGTCATGGCAAAGTGCGGTAAAATCAAGGTTACTAAAATACTGAATGGAGGCAAGACTATAAGACTGGATCACCATGTGGGGGCACCCATCAACCGAGCACTAAATTGAGAGACCCCGCTGAAGCTGGGTCCTTTACTGGTGGATGGAAAGAGATAACGTCAAGAAGAACTCCTGAAAATTGGAAGTAAAGCTATTGGCATGGAATGAGACATCACATGATAAGAACTTGTAGACAGATGAACTGAGTTGATGGCCACAACTATGAAGACTGGAAACACATGAACAGGCATACAAAACTGAGTGCAACATCAGTGGTACCTGTGCCAGACAAAAAACATGCACAATAGTGAGAAGCATAATGGAAAAAAGGAAATGCATTTCGATAAAGCCTCCATGTCCTGCCATCAAGTCGAAGGCGTCCACCAAAAGGGTATCACTGCTGTGACCCCGAACAGAAGGCCCAACAACCATAGGGAAATCCTGACTAAAAGGAAGAATGTGGCTAGAACAAACAGCACAGTCACTTAGAACCAGAGGTCCACTGATGCAGAACCCAGAAGAGAGACGCACCAAGTGAGTGGCCACAGAGATCGGAGTGGGGCAGGGGAGGGACCAGTGACAGCACAACCGGAAGTGGTGGTGAGGTGAAGGGAGAAAGCCCAAGAGAACAGAGCAGGATGGGCTACACTGCAAGCAGACGAGGGATGAGAACA
Organism: Neoceratodus forsteri; assembly: GCA_016271365.2. Taxonomy (NCBI): domain Eukaryota; kingdom Metazoa; phylum Chordata; order Ceratodontiformes; family Ceratodontidae; genus Neoceratodus; species Neoceratodus forsteri. The sequence goes on along the minus strand of CM028131.1, from coordinate 349,593,069 downwards.
TGCAGGTTAGGGAAGGGGGGGAAGATTGGACTGCGGGATGTCGGGGAAAGGCCAGGTGAATCTGGAGATGTAGCTGTGGCACTGGAACACCAAGGAAACAAACAGCAAAGGGGCTCACAGTAAGGAGGCAAGGTGAGAGAAGCACAAAGAAGGGGAGAGGAAGGAACAACAGGAAAATTAGGTACGGAAAAACATAGAACGAAAGACAGGGCAGGGAGCAGACGAGGGGAGAAGTCATGAGGTGAACAAACCGAGTGAGAAACAAATGACAGGAGGGAAAAAAATGAGGAGGGGAAGAGGAAAAAACAAGCAGGGGGGCAGCATAACAAAATGAGCAAGGGAGGGCACAGAGAAATAAACGGGCAGCCGGAGGCAGCTGCTGAAGCATGGGGAAAAGCAAATGCACGCAGGAATCCAGAGAGGGTAGAGTAGCGCCTGGCTGCAACGGGTTAGCAAAACCCAGAAATGGTCCAGGAGGAGTGTCCTTTTAAGGCCTGATGGGAGAGTGACATTGTTGTTCCTCCCATTGAACCTCAGGCTTAAAGCCTTCCCATTGCAGTAAGGAGAAAACCATAATGCAGGTATATCAAAAAAACACATAAATATCAAGAAAGCTGTACTAATAGAACCCAGTGCATATTTCTCCTTAGATGTTCTACCTGTTAATTTTGCAGGGACCCTAACTCAGATCTGTAAATGAAGTGAAGGGAACTAGTAACCTTGTTCACTAGATCCTGTTGAGTAATGTGCTTCTGTTGCAATAACTGCAAACTTTGATGACACCAAATTTGATATTTCAAAACAAAGAACATCACTCTCAAAATGCTAGTAGGAAAACCCACCCAGGATTGTAAATCCAGACCAATTATCAAAGACTCATACATAATGGCCCAGAATCTTAATTCCCTCCACTGACATGCCAGCAAGGCCCTAAACTTCATAAATACATGGACATGTGAGGAACAGATCAACCCATGTCTCCAGTCGACCCCCACAAACATCCTTTGCACAATACCTCTCCATCACTCTTTTATGTTTATGGATGGCATGACCCCCAATCTATTATGTCAGATTATTTCCCAGGTAATTATTGGAATTCTGGGATCCTGCAGAAGACTCACAGCCTCAAGCTCCCTTCCTGCTGGGCATAGTTGAAAGTCAAAGGGTGTAAAACAAGCATTTGTCAATGCTGAATGTTTGCTTGCTGGTATTAGCAGTGGAAGTGCAGGAGTTAGACAGATGCAGTATAGGAATGGCATTGAAGTACTGAACTGATGCCAACTCTACCCTCACCCTGCAGAGATGGACAGGCATTGGGGTGTGCCTTTGGGTCGTTGCCCGTGACGGTGATGACATTTCACCGCATCCTACCCTTCAGACACTGACAAGGGTCGAGGTGTGCCTTAGGGTGTTTGGGTTTTTCATTCACCTCACTCCATAAGGAAATGTGCTGAAATGGGTGCAGTATAGGAGAATGGGGTGAACTCTGGGGGCAAAGGGTCCAAGGTGCACCTCAATGCCTGTCAGTGGCTGCAGGGTGGGGGTGGGGGTGGAATGGCATGAACATTACTGTCGACAATCCCAAGTCTCACCCCTGATACCTGTCAGTCCCTACAGGGTAGGGCTTTATGGTAGAAAACCCTAATGCCCTGGGTGTTTCTTGGTTTTTTTACTCCAAGATTTCCACATGGGCTTTTGGTGACCCCACTGGATGAACAGTGACTCTATCAGTTCGTTAGGTGAAAGGTGATTTTGCAGAGCGACTGCGCCATTTGCTGCCACAGGTGCGAAAACACATTTCAAACAGCATGTGAAAAGTGACAGGTATACTGTTCTTGAGGAGATGTAAAAAATGGCACTGTTGGAAATCTGGAATGAAAATATACAAAAACTGGTGAAGTCATGAGCGTGTGTAGAAACTGCGCAATGTACACCCATAATGTAATTAGTTTGGGGATTTTTTACAGCAGATTTTCAACATAGGCATTTTGGGACCTCCGCTCATGAACAGTGTCACTGTGATTTTCTTAATCTGTCCCGAACACTAGTTTCCCACAGTGACCGTGCTATTTTGTGCTGGAAGTGCGAAAACACATTTTGGCCAGGGTGTGAAAAATGACAGCTATACTGTTCATAAGGAGGTGTGGAAAAATGTCAATGTTGAAAATCTGGACTGAAAATATTACCAATTCGTGAACTTATGAGGGTGCATGGAAATTGTGCAATGCACACTCATAACAGAATCATTTTATGGACCTTTGTCACCAAATTTTCAACATAGCCATTTTAACACCTCTGCTCATGAACAGTGTCACTGCGATTTTCTTACTGTGACCCAAACATTGATTTCGCACACCTACCACACCACTGTGCGCTACATGTGCGAAAACACATTTTGGGTGAGATATGAAAAATGTTAGCTACAGTATACTGTTCGTAAGGAGGTATGGTAAAATGGCAATGTTGAATATCTGGAGTGAAAATATTAAAAATTCTCAAAGCTACGAGCATGTGTAGGAACTGCGCAACGCACGCTTGTAAGACAGTCATTTTTGGGAATTTTTTCACCAAATTTTCAATATAGGTTTTTTGGGGGTCTACCTCATGAACTGTGACACTGTCATTTTGTTAATCAGTCCTGAAAGGTAGTTCTGCACAGTGACTGTGAAATCACGTTTCGGGACCAAATAACAAAATGACAGTGACTGAGTTCATGGGGTGGCGCCCCAAGAACCCCATGTTGATAATTTGGTGAAAAAATTCCCCAAAATGGCTGAGATATGCAGCAAAGTTGAAAAAACCCATTTATGCCATTATACAGCTTACCGGCATTTCTTCAGTTCGTAGTCGACTTTTAAGAGTGCAGACATGTTTCCGATCCACCGAAGATCATCGCGCTGGGCTTCAGAGGTAAGTATGGGGTCGGGAGGGTGTGGGGAGGTGGGTGCACAGAGAGTGGGCATGGGTTGGGGGAAGGGGGCAAGACAGTCAATGAGGGACCTTTTGTTTTACAGGTGTTTTTTTTTTTTCTTTTTTAGGAAGACGACGCGGGACTTTTGCCATGCTGGGGTGAGCTCCCAGCATGGCAGCTAAGTTGTTTGGGGGTGCAGTGGAGCTGGCGGGGAATTGGGCACCCCCGTCGGCCATACGGACTTTTGCCATGCTGGGGTGGGCTCCCAGCATGGCACCTGGAAGTCTGTTCTTTTGGGGGGGGATACAGTGGAGCTGATTGGGGATTGGACACCCCCATCGGCCATACAGTGTGTGAGGAGGGGGGCGCGCATGAGGACTACTGGGGTGGGCTCCCAGCATGCTACATGGGTGCTTGTTGGTGGGGCAAGAAAAAAATGGAGCTGTCTATGACAGCTGTTCAGATACAGTGCTGACGTGTAGGCACTTTGCATACTGCTGACAGCAGTATGTAAATTGAATGCCTACGGCAATATGCAAATTGCTTACACTTTACCACCACTGATTGTAGCGATCTTTTGCTTTCAACTGTATGCCACTGCATCTGAACTGCTGTCATAGACAGCTCAGACATATATTGGTGTGGTGAGGCTGCGCCTGCAAGAAGAAGTAGGGCATTGGAAACAGGGTGGCACACCTATGACAATTCTTATGGTGGCAATATGTTTCTTGCACATGTGTGCAAGCAAACACAAAAATTAGTAGCCAAAATATTCTGATAAAAAAGCTGATGACTGTTCTTTTTCACAAAATCCATTGACAGATTACAACATTAATTTTCTGACATAATTTCCTAATGTGTTGGGGAACCTTTCCTAAGAGTTTTTCTAAGATTTCTTTGGAGACACTGTTTGGGCAGAGGAAGCCCCCGTCTCCAGTAAATCTCCTATTGTGCTAGCTCTCTAGTCTCACCCCCTCCCACAGAATATTTATCTTACATGCCCTACCTTTTGTATTTCCCTTGCAACTTCAAGTTAAATTGACTGCAGAGACCACTTGCTGTGCCAAAGCTGGCCACTCTTCCCCTCTGAACGAAACTGCAGGCACTGCTGAGACACGGAGCAGAGACCCCTCCGAGGTCTTACAGCCAGCAAAGCTCTTCTGCCTGTTAAACTTTTCTTTCCCATTTGCAAGTCATACATCTCTACCACTTGAGGGCACTGTTCCGAAGCCAGTACAACTCAAAGGGCAAGAATCTTTCTGTTTTATTTATTTATTTATTGGACTTTCGGGTTTACAACCTTTGAGTTAGGGTCTTATTTCCAAAGGCACCACATCATAGACACATATACAAAGGTAAGGTCAACATACATAAGTGGGTACATAAATGTGATTACAGTAGATAAGCATAGGCTGAGTGCATACAAGTTTTACATGGGATAAAAACATAGATAACAAAAACAGTCTTAGCCAGGACATAGGCCTGACAGTGTCAAAGTACTACAAAGTATTGTGAGAGCAGGGGACAACTCAATTAAGTGGATAATAGAGCTGGGGCAAGGGGAGGGGTGCAGGAGGAGAATCCATTGTCAAGGGCATAATGGGATTATGGACAGTCACATCCATTGCTGTTCTGAAGGTGTTCCTTTAGGATGGTTTTAAATGGGCTGAGCTTTGGTTCCGATGTAATGGGGTAAGGAGTGGCATTCAACCAGAGTGGGGCACGGTAGGCAAAGGTTCACTGACCAAGTGAGGTTCTGAGTCAGGGGATGAGAAATGGGGATTTAACGGCATTGCGGGTGATTTTCGTAATGGGGGCTGGAGTCTGGAGGGGGTCGAGGCCGGTGGGGGGAGCCCAGTGGCAATCTTTTTGGCCATGAGGCAGGTGTGATATTTGAGTCTGTTGTCAAAGTTGAGCTAGCAAGACTGCTGGTAGAGGGAACATGTGTGAGTGCAGCGGTCACAGCTTAATATTAGGCAGCAGGCCTTGTTGAGGGTTACTCTAATTCTCTGAAGGGAAGTGGTGTCGGCCGCGCCATAGATTAGTATCCCATAGTCGATGAGGACAAGGATGGAGGAAGAGATTGCAAGGTGGAGGGCGTCGGGGGTGAGGTAGTATTTGGCCCGGTGGAGTAAGCCGATCCTTGTATTAACAGCGGTGCAGAGGTGATGAACATGGCTGTGGAAATTGAGAGCAGGGTCCATGTGGATACCAAGGTACTTGAAGGAGGTAACCTGGTCGAGGGGTAGAGACTGGGAGTTGAGGATACTGAGGGTATGGTCTTTATGTCAACTCCGAGGGTTGGAAAAAAGCATTACTTTTGTTTTTTTGTAGTTTAGGACAAGTCGGTGTTCTGTGAATCAGAACTCCACTTCAGAGAGGGTTTTTTTGGAGATAGAGTTGGAGTTGCTGGGGATCTGAGTGGGAGGTGAACAGAACTGCGTCATCCATGTACAGTATCAGCTGCCCTGAGCATGCCATTGGGAGGGTGTTAAGGAATAGGCTGAATAGGAGGAGCCTGAGGATGGAACCTTGCGGGACCCGGGACCTGACTGGGAGAGAGGAGAAGAGAGCAGCGCCTATCCTGACTTGCTATGTTCTACCTGTGAGGTAGTTGGTGAGCCAGCTAGTAGCTTCAAAGAAGAGGCCAGAGATGGTTAAAGCAGTTAGAAGGAGGGCATGGTTAACTGTGTTGTATGCTTTCAACAGGTCCACAAAGACCGTTCCATCGAAGTGGCCTTTGTTGCATGCAGAGTGTAGGGGGACGTGAACTCCAGCAACACCAAGGTGGTGCTGTGGCCCTGATGAAGACTGTGCTGCTACTGGCAGAGCAGGTTGTACTTAGTGAGATGATCAGTCAGTTGGTCAGAAATTATTCTTTCCAATACTTTAGAAAGGGGGGGGGGAATGGAGACAGGAAGGTAATTGCCTGCGTTGGAGTGGGTCACCACTCTTGTGAATAGGCATGATGACCGCAGCCTTCCAGATGGAGGGGAAAGTCCCATGATAGAGGGACTAATTGATAATGAAGGTGAGGGGGGGAGAGGACATTGTCAAGGGTGAGGTATAGAAGCTTGAGGTTGAGGGAGTCAGCATTGTAGCAAGCATGCCCTAAGGCCTTTTGAAGATAGGGCCTGGCTTCGGCTGGGGAGACCTTCTTGAAGTGAAATGGTGAGGTGGTACAGGATGAAGTGACCTGGGGGGGGTCGAAGAAGTCAGAAGGGAGAGTACTGCCGAGGTTGGAGAAGGAAGTATTCAGGATATCAGCTATGTGAGTAAGGTCAGAGACAGCAGTGCCATTGTTAACGATGAGGGAAGGGGCTGACATGGGTTTACCATTCAGTTCTTTGAGGTTATCCCAGAACTTTCTGCCTGAGCCCCAGGTAGAGGTGAGGGAGGATTTGTAGTGTTTGGCCTTGGCTTTATGAGTATCCCAGGTACACTTGTTTCTCGAGGCATGATACATTTGCCTATCAGCTGGTCTACCTGAGTCAAGCACATGTTGCTATAAGGAGTTATGTCAATGCATCAAGTCCTGAAGGGCCTGGGTAATCCAAGGGGTGGTGTGACCCTTGATGACACATTTCACAAATGGTGCAAATATGTTGCAGGCGGAGGTGAAAGCGAGAATAAATTTATCAAGCACCAGGTTGACGTCAGGGGCGTTGTAGATGGGCGACCAGTCTAGGGAGTCGAGGTGCAATTTAAGGCATTGGAGCATACCTGGCTTAAGACGCCATTGAAAAATGAGTATGGGGAAGTGTTTTGGTGTCTTACAGGACCAGATACAGGTCACAGGGGAGTGATCACTCATGGCATTGGAATGCACTGCTACCCCAGAGATTCTGGAGGTGTGGTTAGATAGTATCAGGTCAAGCAGAGTGGCGGTCCAGTTTTAGGGTTATGTCTGGTGAGGGTGGGAACTACTTGGGTGAAGTCCATCACAGTGATGGCGTCCTTAAGTGGGGCAGCTGAGAGGGAGTGCTAGTTAACATTGAATTCTCCAAGTACTAGGCACTCGGATTTAGGGGACAGCTTAGAGAGGTAGGTTAGGGTAGCGAGGAAGGCAGATTTTTGATTCCTTGGTGGAATGTAGACAGCCGTGACAAAAAGGGGGGTGGAGGCTTTGTTGACTGTGATTTGCAGGGTGAGGGTTTCGGCACCATGTTTGAGATGAGCTGGTGGGAGGGCGAGGCACTGCAGAGAATCACGCAGGTAGATGGCGCAGCCCCCTCCACGTTTGCCACACCTGTCAGCCCGGAAGACCGAGTAACCTGGGATGGAGGTGGCCACGTCTGGGGGTTCTTTGGAGAGCCAGGTTTCAACCAAGCAGAGTATATCTGGGTGGTGCTGTGCAATCCAAACTTGGAGGGAGTCAAATTATTTCTGCAGGCTGCAGATGTTAATCAAAGTTATTTTCAGGCCATCCATTGTAGAGAGGCTGGGGGTGGCAGGTGTGAGAGGCCCTGGGTTAGGATGAACATTGCAGGACATTAGTAAGAAGGGCTAAAGCAAGGGCCTGAGCAGTGCCAGTTGGAGCTGCCTATGAGAGCAGCGACCTCAGGAGGTTTGGTGGGGAGTTGTAGGGCAGTGAACAGGGATGGGGAGGGAGAGTATGTGGGGAGTGCCGAACAGGGATAGATGTGACAGTAGGAGGGGTGGAGGTGGGGTTACAAGGAGGAGTGGGATGCAAGGAGGAACAAAGTGTTGGCAGTGGGGCTGGGTGTGGGAGCTGGGGTGGGTGGAGTGTGATGGGAGCCAAGACTGGGACAGGAGCTAGCAGTGGGAGCAGCATGAGGAATACTGCGGGGGAGAGGAGGGAGAAGGTGGTCATGGCAATGAAGCGCTAAGATACAGGCAGTGCGGGGAGCAATAATAAAGGGTAGAAAAGGTACTACATGTATAGGGGAAACTGTCATGGTGCAGTGGTAGTGACACCGCCTTTGGTATAGAGGGTGCTGGGTTCGAGCCAGGGCAGGGAAGAAGGAGGAAAAGAGGAAGTAAAGGGAGAGCCAAGGGAAAGGCCAAATGTGAGCAGGAAAGGCAGGGGAGAATAGGGTAGAGACTAGAGAGTATGAGTAGGGGAGACAGAAGAAAGTGAGGGCACAGCAGTGACTCCTAGTGGCCGGGGAATATAATGAGCTAAGGGAAAAGTGGACACTCAGAAATAGGAGCCGAAGGTCTTGTGACTGATCACATAACCTGGGAGCGGCAATAAAGTTAGAGATGCCCCTGGGTGGGAGGGTGGCTGGGGCAGGCGGGGCAGTCGACGTGAAGCATTGACGGACTAACACCCCTATAGAGTACAGCAGGAGATGATGTAATAACCTTATGGGTCCCATGTAGCTTGCACATCAGGCAGGCTGGAAGTGAGGCCTGTGAGTGCTCATTGGGTTCCTATGAAGGGAAGGAACAAAGGATGAATTAATATTCAGTGGGTTCCTATGAAAGGAAGGAACAAAGGGTAAATTAATATGCAGCGGGAAGGGGATCGGGGGAATTCAGCGAGGCTATGGGGGATGGCTGTACTACGCATGCGCAGCAATTGTAATGGCAGCAGTTGCTAACTCGAGTAGGAGACAAGGAAAGAGCCTCCATGGTGTGGTGGTACTAGCCAGAATCCTGTGGAGGAGCCCTGAACAAACCCTCATGACTCCAAAGGCAAGTACACAGTCACATTGCTACAAACACTGCCATGCAGACTGTAACAATAGCGAGTGCAGTAAGGCTGAACTCATAGTGTCACAATGATTCAGAAAACTAAACTAGAGTTGCTAGAAGATAAAGCAGGCACTGGTATGCTGGTAAAAGCACTTCAGAAACAGTAAATCATAGTGCAGTAAGATGTAAGGCTAGCTAGTACAATCGGGCTGTAAATAAACACAGATTCAGTCTGTTCAGAAGGCCTTAAAGCTCCGGTGCAATAATGGTGGAAAAACGTCTGTGGAGGTGTAGTTGAGGAGCCACAAAATCTATCAGGCACTGTTGGAGGGATTAAAGTCACCATACACCCCTACAGAGTACAGCAGGAGGGGGTGTAATTACCTTATGGGTCCCTTGGAGCTCGTACTGCAGGCTGGCTGGAAGTGAGACCTGTGAGTGCTCCTGGGGTTCCTTATGGGTCCAGTGGAGCTCATGCTGCAGGACGGCTGGAAGTGACACATCACCTGACTTTAAATCTTACAGGCTGTCAATAAGACATTGTCCTGCCCTTGCCAACTTCAATTTTACTGCCTCAGCACCACCCTAACTAGGTTCTACTTATGGCTTCTACTTTACCTTATCTAGGCCTGTCACTTAACTAGGCATTACCGAATACTTCCTTCCTGAAGGACCTGCTATTAAAAAGCCACAATGTTCTTCCTAGCCTGCCTATTCTGTTCCCTGTGGTCATGCGGTCCCTTCACTACTGTCTATCTCCCACCATACAGAGGCCCTCTAAAGATGCACCACACTGATGACTATTCTTATTCTAATCTTATAGCCTCCTGGCAAGCAAATATGCGTCCCTTGGTGCTTCCCACCAAATTCTATGAGAATTGCATTTAGACTACTCAAATGCTCGCAGTACCATCATCATAAAATACCTTACAGGAGGACCTGGCTGCACCAACTCCTCTGGTTCTCCGCTCTCCTTATCGTCCTTGCTGGAGATGTTGAACTGAACCCCAGACCTTCCTCACACCCAACCTTCAACATCCCCTCCTGGTTCTCTCTTAAAGGTCTTAAAATTGCACATCTCAATGTTGATAGTCTCATTCTCAGTCATGCTGAACTGACTGCCTGGGTTGACCACTATAACCCTGATATTAAGTGTCTTATGGAAATGTGGTTGAAACCTGCCACCCCTGACTCAGCTCTCGCACTCCCCAATTTTAGCCTCCTGTGCCACAATCGCTTGGGTAAAAAGCTTGGGGGTGGTCTTTTGATATACCACAAAAGTCACCTTAACATATCCCTAATACAGTACGACTCAGCTCCCTCCTCTGCCACCTTTGAATTCCATCATGGGCTCCTCCTACCAGGGAATGACAAAAAAATTCACATCATCTGTGCATACAGCCTTCCAAAGCAGGGTATCAAGGGGCTCTCCTATCTGCTTGATAGCATTAGCCCTAAAATCACCTCAGATTAGGTACTTATATGTGGCGATTTCAATTTAAACTGGTCTGGTGACAATGTCAAGCAGTATGAACCACTGCTGGTGGCCCTGGGCCTTACTCAGCTCATCAGTGAGCCCACACGAAACCACCCAATGGGAGTCGAGGAACACTCCTCAATTGGATTCTGACAAACAGGCCTGATAGGATCTTAGCATCTAGAGTTCTTTCTGACTTCATATCTGACCATTCCCCATCTACTGCATTTGGAGAGTCTCCTCTCCCAAAGTGCCCTATAAAATTACACAAGTGAGAGACTTCTCCCACTTTAACTCTGCTCTCTTTCTTCAAGATCTTGCAACCACAGATTGGGCCACAGTACTCTCTGCCATGGATGTCACAAGTGCTCTTGACAAGCTTCTAAACATCCTCTCCTCTCTGCAAGATAAGCATGCACCTAGCATCAGAAAGAGCATTAGAGGAACTATCACTAAATGGTTGCATAGGGACTTGCTCTCCCTTATGAAAGCCTGTGATAAGCACTGTGATAAATTTAAAACCTTTAAGGAATTGTCTGACCATGAATACCAGCGGCTCTGCAACATCTGCAAAAAAGCCATGTGTAATGTCAAGAGTGAATACTGCAAGGCTGCCCTCTTATCCTCTGCTAGGGACCCGTGAAACTTCTGGTGCACTATTAAAACTGTATTCGGCTGTTATAGCCAGTGTGATACTATGGATATGATTGTCGATGGTAGAAACTGCAATAATGCTACTACCATCGTCAATGCCTTTAACAAACAATTCTCTGATCAATCGGCATTCACGTCCCTGTTTACTACTGACAGTGATGAGTCATCTACCTCTAATCACTCTTTCCCTCCAGAATATTTGTCTTGCCCACCTTTCCATCTTAAAACAGTCTCAGTGAGGGAAACCAACAAGCTTCTCATTGGCCTTTCTCCTCATATGAGTGCTGGTCACGATGACCTTAAAACAAAACTCCTAAAGATTGGGCCCCTTTACTTGCACTCCCAATATTCCATATTCTTAACCTCTCCCTCACCACTGGAATTGTTCCTGTAATCTGGAAAGTAGCAAAGGTTGTTCCTGTTCTCAAGCAGGGTAACCAGAAATGCATAGGAAACTACTGTCTTATAACCATCTTGTCTGCTGTTAGCAAGATACTGGAAAAGGTAATGGAAGTGCAGCTGACAGACTACCTGTCTAAACATACCTTACTGTCACCCGAACAGCAAGGATTTCATAAAGGGCATAGCACTGGTACAGCCCTTGCTAAAGTTACATCTGATATAAGGATTGCCATGGACCAGGGTATGCTGACTGGAGCTATCTTTGTGGACCTCTCAAAGGCCTTCGACCTAGTGAATCACTCCCCACTCTGTACCAAGCTTCCCTCCCTTGGTGTTGCTGGTACAGCCCTAAACTGGTTTTCCAACTATCTCATGGGCAGACTACAGCTTAAGTGCAATAGAGCTCTATCAGAACCTGTTCCTATCACTAGCGGTGTCCCTCAGGGATCTATTCTGGGCCCTATCCTATTTTCTCTTTTTATCAATGACTTCCCAATGGTCCCTATCCACAGCACCACAACCCTATATGCTGATGACCTGGTCCTCCTAGCTAGCTTAGGTGATGTCCGTGCTATAAATCCCAACCTACAAGCTGACTTCAGTAAAGTGCATCATTGGCTCCTGACAAATAAGCTTGCGCTGAGCTTAAAGAAAACTCACCTCATGCTCTTCGGCTCCTCTGCCAAACTCAAACAGTGTCCTGTCCCACTCAACGTCTTAAGCCTTGATGGTATCCCAGTTGGCAGTACATGCTTCTTTAGATACCTGGGAGTTACTCTTGACCCCCAGTTAGACCTGTCTCTACACATTCAAAATGTCTGTGGGGCAACAGATATCAAGCTTGGACTTGCATACTGGGCTCGAGGGTCCCTTACTGCTGCTACATGGCTTGCCCTTGCTAAAGATTTATTCCTTCCCTCTCTCAACTATGGACTGACAATCTTTACCCTCACTACAAAACCTAGCCTTGCTAAATGGGATGTGGCCTATAATAATATTTGCCGCTTTGCTCTTGCTGTCCCTCGACTTACCCATCACTGTGATTTATACAATCAACTACGCTAGGTGTCCCCGGATAATTATCATTCATTGTCTTGGGCTACTTCACAGACAATCGTTTGCAATGCCACCCCACCTGCCCTGTCCAAACTCCTTCAGCCGGCTCTACCATCATACTGGCTAAGGGCAGCTGACTTGCAACCCGTCCTTGTCCCAAAAACTTGTACACTGTCAGGTGATCATGTCTTTGCTGTTTGTGCCCCTAGATTCTGGAATACCCTACTTGCAACCATCAGATGTACCCCCACCCATCCCATCTTCAAGAGCACCCTCTGGTTGCACCTGAAGTCTGCCTCAGCCTGTAACTGTTCCAAGGCTGCTTGATATCCCCTACCGCTGCTTGGACCCTGTTGTACACCTTCCACTTTCCTGGTTCCCCTACCCCCTCTGAGCACTAGTAAGAGAAATTATCTACCCTGCATGCCCTTTACCTCAGCACTTACCATCCTCAAAATCGGACAAATTGCACTTGTATTATTTCCACAACATGTAACTATTGTTTGCTTGTTCTTACCTTTGATGTATATGCTTATCTTTTCATCCTTGTACCTGTTTATTTGTATCACCCTGCTCATTGCTTCTATTTCAAATTGTTGTAATTCCCTTGCACTGTTCTGTAAACCATGCTCTTGTAATCTCCCGGGTCGTACCTGAAAATAAGCATTCCTTATCTAGTGTGCTTACCCGGTAAACAATAGCTAATAAATTATTCTGTGTTGTGATCTTCTGGTACCCTACCTCACAAAAGGCGTGGAATACACATATCCACTGTATCACACAGTGGTCCCTATATTGTTCCCCAGAACAAAGAACAGCTCTCAAGTTGTTAAATAAAAATGTAGTCCTGAAAAAAAAACACATGGTTAAATATTCCTAAACTTCCTGATTTAACAGGAAGTATAATTAATTTTTACAGGATTAAGCCTGCTCTCCTATAGGGGCTGGAAAAAGGATCTGCACAGTATAGTTTCTAGGGAAACAGTTAGGGGAAAAAAAGCACTAACATACAAGAAAATTGAAAAAAAAATCTTGACTGGACCCATTTCTGTTTAGACAAAGCCATACCATTCCATTTGCCAACCTTCCCCTCACATTCCAGCAGCTTTAGTTCCTAATTTTGTAGGCTCATGTGCCCCCTACTAAGTTATTCCCTGGATCTGATATCAGTGTCCTTCTCTGTGTACCACAATTATCAGTGCAAACTACCTGACTGGTGAGAGGCCCAAGGGTAGCTATATCTGAAAATTTCTGTAAAGCAGAAACCACATACTTTCCCAAAGCTTAATCTGCTGCAAAAATAGTCATGTCATCTGTTTGCACCAGAATTGTCAGTGAAGGGCTTGCCTGACAACATTCCAAACCTCTCACATCTCCTTTTGACTGCATTTTTCAGAGGAGAATATCAATACATAAAACATACAGGAGGGGACTCAAAGGACAGCCTTGGTGCAATCCTTTTCATTTGTCACCAACTGCACTATTTGCCCATCAACCAATGGCCACATAGTGGCAGTACAGTGGAAACAGGTTTAATACTGAGAGGGCAGTTGGAGAGGAAGGGTGTTTGTCGCTACGCGTTCCTTAGCCTGTGAAGTAGACTAAGGAAGGGGAGCACGACAATATGTTCCCGACAACTCTCTCTCTGCAAAATTTGGCTCCCAACAGTTCATCCCCACATCAATTCGCTCCATTAGCAATCCGCTCCTGACGAATATGCTCCATGATCAACATGACAACAGCAACAACTGACAGAAGCTGAAATAAATAAATGTGTAAATAACTAAACATCAACAATTGTCGGCAGCATGTCTAAATAAGCAAACGAGAGCAAACTGAGAGATGCAGAAAACAATAACATAATAAATAGCTAATATGCGATCATCTGATCATCACAGCACTATTTTGCCTTACCTTGCTCAAGACTGCTGGCAGCTACGACGATGTTCATTGTAGAGTTTTGGTATTTCCAGCTTGCTGGCAGCTAAGATGTTCAGTGTATAGTTGATGTATTTCCATTCATTAAAAAGGCACACTATTAAATCATTTCTAAAAACAGAGTTAAAACTAAGTCGTGCTGCTAGTAGTCAAAGCAGTGTGTGACACCACAGAGAAACTCCTCTGTTGTGTGATCCTCACATTTTTCTAGGATGTAAGCCAGCTGATCTACTCTGTCCTTGTACACTCTATGGGATCTGACAGGTGGGTTACCAGATATTAGCTGTTTGATCTCAAAGTCTCTTTTTTTTTTGTATTCTACAGATACCATTGATAAACTTACAGCGGGAATGAGTTTGGAAAGGAGCGAGTTTGAATGGGAGTGAGTTTAGCGGGACCGATTTTTCGGGAGCAAATTTGGAGGGAGTAAATTTATGGGAGCGAGTTGTCATGTACCCCTAAGGAAGCAGGGTTACACTGGCTGTTTTATTTTGTAAAAGGTATGATACCGCTGCCTAGAAGTAGAGTGTAACCTTACCAGTCAATCATATTGTGACCGTGACCTGGTTGGCGTCTGTCTGTCCCCTGTTTCTGGAGAAGGAAGGCTGCAGCGGTGGACTATCAGCCGGAGCTAGGGGCTCAACAAGAGGGCTGGTCAGACGGCTGTGCAGGGGACTTTGCTGTGGATGATTAGAAGCTGATTATCTGGATTTCAAGAAGGCTTTTGACTCCATGCCTCACAGGAGACTGCTGTATAAAATGTTAGGCCTGGAGCTGGGGCAGAGATGGTTAAATGGGTGGGAAGCTGGCTGGGGGACAGGAGGCAGAGGGTCATAATAAATGGGGCGGCATCCGGAGAGGACAAGGTCTCAAGCGGGGTCCCTCAGGGATCAGTGTTGGGGCCCCTACTATTCAATATATTTGATGGGGACATTGTGGTGGGCCTTGAAGGGGGTGTGAGTCTGTTTCCAAATGATATTAAAATCTGCAATAGGGTAGACACTCAGGAAGAGGTAGAAAGAATGTGGAGAGATTTGGGGAGGCTTGAGGCATGGTCAGAGAGGTGGCAGCTTTCATTCAACACAGAAAAGTGTAAAATCATGTAGCTTGGCTACAGGAACTGGAGGGCAGGATACTGCATGGGGAGGCAGAGATCTGGAGGTAACGGAACAGGAAATGGACCTGGGCATCACTATATCTGGGGGACCTAAATGTGGAAAGGCAATGTGGGAGAGCAGTGACTAGGGGTAGTGGAATGCTGTAATGCATTGGAAGAGGGATCACCAGTAGAAATAGGGAGGTCATAGTACCCTTGTACACCCATCTGGTTAGACCAGATTTGGAATACAGAGTCCAATTCTGGAGGCCATACCTCAAAAAGGATGTGGGGAGGCTGGAGTGAGTTCTGAGGAAAGCAACAAAGATGGTAAAAGGGTTGAACCACCTAACCTATGAAGAAAGGTTGAGATATCTAAACATGTACTCCCTTGAACAGAGGAGTGAGAGGGGGGGACATGATTGAGACCTTCAAGTACCTGAAGGGTATAAACAGGGTGCCAGTGGAAAGCATCTTCCAGATGAAGGACAATCAGAGGATGAAGGGGCATGGCCTGCAGATGGAGGGGGGGGCAGTTCATGGGTAATATTAGGAAGTACTATTTCACAGAGAGAGTGGTGGATAAGTGGAACAGCCTCCTGGAGAAGGTCATTGGAAAAGAAATAGTGGAGGGATTCAAAAGAGCATGGGACAACCACAGGGGAGTGTTGAGGGTGGGGGGAGCATGTCCAAGTAGATGTCCAAGCAGATAGCTGGACAAATGGGCAGACTCGGTGGGCCTTGTCTGTCCTTTTCTGCCATTACACTTCTATGAATCTATGAAAGCTGTGGATGATTAGAAGCCATAGGGATCTGCAACAGAGTTGATACACAAGGTGGGGTGGAAAGAGAAGGGACTTGGCAAGGTTGGAGGAATGGTCAAATGTATGGCAGCTTAGATTCAATGTTAAGAAGTGCAAAGTAATGCATCTGGGAAACAAAAACCCAGGGGATAAGTACACAATGGGGGTGAGATGCTAACAACAACAAAAATGGAACGGGACCTGGGGGTAGTCATATCAGATGACCTAAAGGTGAGCAAGCAATGTGAGAGGGAAGTATGGAGGGCTGGGGGGATACTGGGATGCACAGGGAGAGGCATCACCAGTAGAAAACAGGAAGTTGTTATCCCTCTGTACAGACAGCTGGTGAGACCCCATCTGGAATACTGCGTGCAGTTCTGGAGACCCAATCTCCGCAAAGACATAGACAGGATGGAGGCAGTCCAGAGGAGGGCAACTAAAATGGTGCAGGGTCTGCACCAGAAGACATATCAAGAGAGACTTAAGGAGCTTAATATGTATAGCCTTGAGGAGAGGAGGGAGAGGGGGGACATGATAGAAACTTTCAAGTACCTCAAGGGAATCAACAAAGTCCAAGAGGGTAGCATCTTTCAGAAAAAGAAGTGTGCAAGAACAAGGGGGCACAATTTGAAGATAGAAGGGGGACAGCTCAGAGGTGATGTTAGGAAGTATTTTTTCATGGAGAGGGTTATGGACGCATGGAACAGCCTTCCTGAGAAGGTTGTGGAGTCAAAAACAGTGGTGGAGTTCAAGAATGCATGGGAGAGGCATAAGGCAATTCTAGGGGATGGAGGTAGGAAGAAGTAGGCTGTTGGTTAGCTAGGATCTGCAGCTTATCCATTAGGCAGGGAAATGGGCAGACTGGGTGGGTCAAGCAGTCCTTATCTGCCATCAAATTTTATGTTTCTATGTAGAGCTAAACTATATTAGTACTATACAGAGCCACCTTTTAAAGGAATGTATTCCTACTGTCCTGTCTTGATTTTTTATGAAGTGATTCCAAACAGTTTTTAATTTACTATTTTTATATGTTTTTTTAACTTATAAGACGATCTGCTCATTGATGTTTTATGTATGGGTGTATGCATTTTTTTCTTTTGGTTTGGATTTTTTGTGTGTGGAATTTGACATTTGGGAGCTGTGTCTGTTCCTTTTAAGTTAACAAAGATTTCTGTGCCTATTTTAGCAAGAAAGATACTTAATTATAAGTAAAGGATATTGATCAAATTTTAAACTTACAAAGCCTCTCTTGGTTGGCCACGGTCGGTCACATGCTCATGAGACTCCTATATAAGTGCACATGATCGTACTTGGCATTCTGCTATATACTGATCGCCATCTTTGTGCAAATGGTGTTTTTACTTTCTGCTGGGCTCCTGAATTAGTGAAAGTTAAAAGCTAAAGACCAACAGCTTAAAGAAGTCTAAAGAAGCTGTGCTGATTGATCTGATAGATATTGATCTCTTTTTGGACGTGTTTTTGATCTTGTTCGGGTTTCCAGCTTGTTGCTGTGGCCTGTGTGACCTCGGTGACCTCATTTTTTTTTTTTTTATTGAGCCAGAATTATTGCTGTCTAGACGGCCCTGCTGGATCAGATATCTAACTGTTCCAGAATCCTGTGGCTGGAGTTTTTCTTTAGGAACCCATGGACCCTGTGACCATCCATTGAGCTTTCTCTTATCTCCAGCCACACAACAGAAGTAAGTAAGCCATATTTTGTAGTGCTGCAGTGTTTGTCTTTTTCAGTTTTTCTTTTTCTGGACTAAAATTTAACTTATTGTACTTTCTTGGCTAAAAACTGTTAGACAGTTTTATTTATTTAACACTATCTGTGCTTTTAACAAGTTTTAACAAGTTTTGGAGAAGCTTAGCAAGTTTAGCGGATTTTTTGTTTCACATTCGGGAGCTTAAGATAATTGAAACTTGCATAAATTATACGCAATACGCTATACTCTTTTTTTTCTTTTTGCCTTTAGTGCAGTGTGATGACAGAAGGCTTTGGAGTGAAACAGCCCCAAATGGATTAATACAGCATATCTCTCTAACAATTAAATCAATGATCAAATTATTTTACTACTGCTCCTATATTACTACTGGAGGTATATGTACTGTACTAGCTTCCTTTTCCATATTTTAAAGGCCTGGAAGGAGTTGCTTTACTTGAGACTGTATTTGAGACTTTGAATAGACATCTGCAGCTGACATACCTGATTAACTTCAAATAATAAAAAAAATAGTCATATCAGATTACCTAAAGGTGGGCCAGCAATGTGAGAAGGCAGTAAGGAGGGCTGGGGGGATACTGGGATGCATAGGCAGAGGCATTACCAGTAGAAAACAGGAAGTTGTTGGCCCTCTGTACAGACAGTTGGTAAGACCACATCTGGAGTACTGTGTACAGTTCTGGAGACCCCATCTCCGCAGAGACATAGACAGGGTGGAGGTTGTCCAGAGGAGGGTACCCAGAATGATGCAGGGTCTGCATCAGAAGACATAGGAAGAAAGACTAAAGGAACTAAAGATGTATAGCCTGAGGAAAGGAGGAGAGGGGACATGATAGAAACTTTCAGATACCTCAAGGAATCAACAAAGCCCAAGAGGGTAGCATCTTTCAGAAAAAGAGATGTACAAAAACAAGGGGTGCAAATTGAAGATAGAGGGGGTGGCTCAGAGGAAATGTGAGGAAGTATTTCTTCACAGAGAGGGTTTTGGATACATGGAACAGCCTTCCTGAGGAGGTCGTAGAGTCAAAAATAGTGGAGGAATTCAAGAATGCATGGGACAAACATAAGGCAATAATTCTAGTGGGGAGGATAGGAGGAAGTAGGCTGTTGGTTAACTAGGATCTGCAGCTTATCCGTTTGGTAGGGAAATGGGCAGACTATGTGGGCCAAGCGGTCCTTATCTGCCTTCAAATTCTATGTTTCTATGTAAATAGAAACTTTTCACTTGCTTTGCTGTGTTGTTCAGGGATTCTTAGGATAATTTACCCTTCTGAACTATTGTTTTAGTGGACACAGGGTAATTGTAGACTGTAACTGCTGTAGCTGCTGCTTATTTTCCTGTTTAAAGAGGACCAAGAAGGCTGTGAATTAAAGACTCTACCATCTTCTGCAGGATGTATTGGCAACATGTATACTTACAGATAGTGGCCCACAAGGTTTTTGGAGTCTGGTTTCTCAGGACTATTTATTACACCAATAAAACTCTTTTTGCAGAGTTTTTCACTAACCTTTTATTTTTACTTTTTTATTTTTTTTGTTAGCATGGTTTATACTCAAAAACAAGTTTGGAAAAAGGGGGAAAGGTTGGGGATACTTTAGGCACATTAGGCACCTTAGATATTCCACCAAAGAAGGTTAAAGCAAAACCATCAGAAGTAATAGACAAAGCCGCTAGTGATGTTGCCCGAATTGCTGTACAGGACTGTGTAAGTTGTGTAAATCTTTGTTCAGAACTGGATGGGCAACATTCTATGCCCATCTCCCCCATATAGTAAAAGGGAAAAAAAAAACACTAAAAAGATTAAACGTAGGGGGCAAAATTTGAACTATGCCTCTGACACACTTAATAGATAGGGTGGAAACCAGACTAATAATAAAGCTGCTAAAAGACAAACTGCAGTGAAAATAAAAAAACAGTCCAAAATTAGTGATCACTTTGGAGCATTTAACCCAGATCTGTGTCTGGATCCCCTATCCCCCTCCCCTACACAATCTGATACTCCTTCAAATATTTCAGTGAAATATGGAAGTGGAGATATCTCTCCCAGTTTGAGGCACAGTAACTATAATAATAGTACTGAGGGAGTTAGCCCCATTTCACACACAAAAAAATCTGTGTTCTGTTGTTGACTTAACTGACAAAATGGAATCTGACTCTATTTGCAATATTGATATGTCTGGAAACTCGATTATTATAGCAGCTTCTGCCAGTCTGGACCGGGAGTCTCTCTTAGAAACATCAAAATCTCTGGATTTTTCTTCAGAATATTTTAGTGAATCCAATCCAAAGCCTACTTGGCATAATGACTTAAAGACCATAGTCAATGAACTTTAGGTTACAATAAATGGTCTGAAACAGTTCAACACCTCAGGTATGGGGCAGGTTGCAGCAGATATTCGTATTAGAAGTAATGCTTCTACTAAACAGTTACTGTCTGATTCGACTGCAGCATATCCTTTTGGGCTTAGTGAGGACCTTAAAAAATTTATTGCCAATCCTTATTCAGTCCATCTCATGATTTTGGATTACATAACCAACCTAAAATATGTGATGGACACATTAAAAGAAAACATTGCTGTGAATGGATTCGGACTGAATGACATCCTACAAAAATGAAACAAATTGGTCATGCAGGAAGGATCTCCCGCCATTGTCAGGGAGGAAACTACCCAGAAACATGTTGATCTTTCAGCTATTGAAATACCTAAGATCCTTGAGTAGAAAAATAAAAATAAATACTGGTAAAACGAAACATAAAAAGAAAAAAATCAAATACTAATAAAAAGTTTTAAACTGTTTCAAATTCCACCTCAGAGGCTGATAGTCTGAAACAACAAAATACAAATCACTTTTCTGATGAGAATCTTGCTGGACAGCCTTTTATTTCTAAACATGATGAGTATGTACAGAATCCTGCAGTATCAGGCACATTTGGACATACCAAGGCCTCCAAAACCAGGGTATCTACAAAATCTGCAGCTTATTTGATTTCTGCAGAGGCCTCACTTCTGGGGAATATACAGAAGCAGTTAAATAACTTTGAATTACATTTGAACACTTTTAGAGAAGAATGGGAGATGTGGAGCAAGTGCGTAATACAGTAGAACATCTTGAGTTACCAGGGAGGGACACTCATCAAGTAGTAACTTTTAACAAGATGAACAAAAGTGATGCAGTAATTACAGATCCAAATATTTCACTGGACATTACAGACTGTGCTATACTTGGTCTATATGGATATAATCCTCCTCAGAATATGCCTTTTACTGTAAATGTAACCCCCCAGACCCCTGCCTTTTAGCAAAATGACAGGTGGCATGCTGTTGAAGCTGACAGCAGTACCTGGTGGAGACTGGGTTCGGGGACGATGAGGTTACTCGGCACAGGGGGCCTAAGTTTGGCTACTCTGCACAGGGGCACCCAAGTAAATCCGAACACAGGAAGCAATAACTGTAATGTCCAGAACCAGGAATGGGATTCTACAGTGTGGCTTTTATTCACATCCAAGCTGAACAAATAAAGCATAGACTGACCCCCACGGGGCTACATTACTGGTAATGCAGATTAGAGACAAAAGAACACTTCTTTACTATTTCCAGCCCTGAGGCTCTGAACCCACCAGGCACACAGCCCTGACTTGCATGCAGCTTTGGGTACACAGCCCGACTTGTACACTACTTGAGTTTTCCCCACTGGCCTGGCTCCCCCGCCGGCCACTTGATCCGAGGTCCATTTTGGGAAATGAACCAGTTTTCCTGTTGTGGCTCCCCAAACCACCTTAGAGCCTTCGACCCCTAGAGGGAATTTTCCTTCCAATCCCACATCTGGGTACTTCCCTCATCACTGGCCAAGTGCATGAGGCAAAGTAGAATTCACAGAACAAATCCGTAGAGGTGGACCTGGTCACTAAAGATGGGGGGTCCCCTACCTCCAGCTCCCACAATCCACACCTGGCCATTTCTCTGGAAACTAAACAGCTCTTTTCTGAAAGCTTGGCAATGTAGATTACTGGGTAGACATATGTCACATCTCCTCTACATGTCTTGACTTCCACTAAGTGCTGCACTTGAACATACTTTTACTTTTGGCTAAGCCAATTACTCTAGGCCTCCCACTACTTCAGTAGTCTAATCCCCACTATCACACAAGTCCCAGGGTGAAAAACATAGGCCCTTTAGAAAGAGCAGAAACTCACCCTCCGGTTGCAGGTGCCCCACAGGCGATTCACAAATCTTCTTGTTTCCCCAAAACTCTTGAACAAATAAGGCAGCTTCTCCACTAGCAGAAAACACCAGGGGGTTGCCCCTGGAATATGCAGGAAACCCTTTCCTGCCCCATCCACTAAGGGATGGGGCACTGAGACCCGAATCAGTGGTCTCCACCACTTTAAAAACTATCTTCTGTGTCTCTCTTTTGGTGGAAACACACACCTTTTTCCAAGAATTGTAGCCCTGTGTCAGGGTTGAGGCTCCAAGAGCCTAACCAGAGCTGCTGTGCTGCTCTCTCAGCAAGCTCCAAACTCCAACTGACTTCAGACTACTGTTCAAACCGCCCAACATTCTATTCCAACTCCCTGCTGCAGATTCCATTGTAGCTCATGCAGCTACGACAGTTCTATGGTGATGTCATCCCTCAGTCTCAGCTGAGACTGAGAACAGAGTGAGATAGTGTGAAATCCATTTAACTGGAGTTTCACAAGCTGCCTTCCCTGCCTCCCACTAAGTCTTACTGGGATTCTAGTAACCCCGGGTAACAAGGGGGTTACATAAAGATGGATAAGATTGTGTACCTTATAAGGGCAGCTACAGGGGCTGATTTTGTAAAAACTGATGTGATACAAATATGGAATGACAAGGATGCAGAAGGAGCTGACTGTTTATATATTTTTTGTACAGCTCCTCGAATTGCAAACCAAATCTGACTTAACAGAGATTCTCTGAAAAAAGTAGACTATACTATAGACTATGCTAGTAGAAAACTTCTTAATAGTCAGCTCATAGAAAGTAGAGAGACTCGAGCACAGCTAACCAGTTTTGGTTTGAAGGCTACACCTAATGAAACACAAATCAAACTAAAAACTGTTTTAAATAATCTTTTCATTCATGCTTTAAAGATCTTAGATAGAGATTTTGGTATTTACAATGCTGTCAGATGTAGGGACGTTTCCAAAACTGGTCGTGTAGATATACAAATTCGAAGCCGGGACATGGCTCAAATCATGCTGAACAAAGCCCTGCTATTGAAAAATATGGGAATTCACATTATGGATAGTAATATGCAGGGTTTTAAATAATTGATTAGCACTTTTTTCTTGGGACAATACTAACTGTACAGAAGGCATTCATATAGGTTTTCTAGAAGTGTTATGTTTGTTAAACACAGTGAGGCAAGTGCTGTGCATTTTTACAATGTTTTAGAACTTTTATGAGCAAAACGCTAATCAATTTTTAGAGTTAAATAAAACCCTGATATGATGAATAAAACAGAGCAGAGGATAAAACAACAAAATGTACAGGACTTAAATGCTAGGGTAACAAGTATCCTTTCTCCCTATGGGCTAAGCAGGACCAAAAATGAGGATAATAACAAACTTAAAAATACAATAATGGAGCTGCTGGAACAACTACTTAACATCTCCATAGAAGATGACAAAGCAATCTCAGTCACTAGACATGGCTCAGACTTGGAGCGTGATCTAGTACATATCAAAATAGGCTTTTTCAGTCTATACAATAAGATTCTTGAAATTATTGGTAAACTGGACACACTTGGGCTCTACCTGGTGACCGAGGACATGAGTCAAAGTCCTGTGCATAATGCTATATATAGGACCCAGCCCGTAGAAACACATAGTAAACACAATCAGTGGGCAGAGGAAGTTTCCTCATTGTCTTTTAATATTACTACAACAAACAGATATGGAATCCTAGCAAAACAGGAGGACTGACTAACAGAAGAAGTTCCTATAGATACTGTAGATGATCTCTCAAATTCCGCATTCATTTCATGGAACATTGCAGGTTTGATGAATAAATTTGCTGACATGGATTGGCTTGATTAAATTAGGACATTCAATCTAATTTTCCTGCAGGAAACCTGGCATATTAAAGATGTAAATGTGTCTCCTAATGGATACAATACCTTCTAGGTCCCTGCTGTTAAAACTGCTAAAAATGGTAGATCTGTTGGAGGTCTAGTTACTTGGATTAAGATTAACAAAATAATTAAGGCTTATTTAATAGCTATCAATAACAATTTCAAGCCTTTTGGATACAAGGTAATGACAATTCCTTTTGTCTTATTAATATGTTTGTTCCACCAATTAATTCTAAACTTTTTGTCACCAGCATATGGGAACAACTGGAGGAATTAATACACAATAGCTGGGTCATGACTGCATGTGAAGAAGTCCTCCTGTGTGGGGATTTTAGTACTAGAATTTTGGACCTTTTATGACTATTGTGACAGTGATTTTCACAATTGGGCCCATACAAAAGTTTCTAACTTATGTAGAAACACAAAGGATGCAAAGGTAAATAAAATGGGATTTAAGCTGATGGAAATACTTACTGCCCACTACCTTGCACCTATAAATGGTAGACTAAGGGGCGATGTCATTGTAAAATACACTCATCACTCTGCTAGAGGGCCCTCAGTCATAGACTACATCTTCTGGAATGGTGACATATTGTTTTGGGATTCACTCAATATATCAACAAGGGCAGAAAGTGATCACGTTCCCTTAGTTTTACTATCAGCTCATTTAGTTGGCCATTCTGCTCATTCTTCTCATTTGCCTGTATCTGAAATATGAAACTATAACAAAATTAGATGGAATGATGCAAAAGAAGGTGAAATCAGCAAGCATGTAATGAATATACTTCCTTCTCTGCTTATAAATAATACTGATTTCCTAAAGATGAATAATAATATCCAAATATGCTTTGGCCAAGTTGGATCCCTCTTAACATCTGGGGATGGACATCTAAGAGATAGTTATGTGAAGCAAACGTGGTTTGACTCAGAGTGCCGAGAGGCCAAAAAAGACTTTAATCACAAAATTAAGCAGGCTAAAAAACAGGTAATAACATATAAAATATTAAATACATTTAGAAAAAACTATAAGTAATTTCTATATAAGAAACAAAAAGAATTTCAACTTAAATTATGGAGTAAGATGTTAAATGTCATCAACAATAATGATTTGCAGCCATATTGGCTTTTTGTAGCCAAAGGTACAAACAACTTAAAATTTGAAATTGATTCTTACCTTCCTCTTAATGTCTGGACCAAATATTATTCAGATACATTTTTTGCAACAGGATTAAGGGTCCTTCAAGTAAGCTTAAGCATAGACATGTCATTCTTTAATTTATTCACAAGAAAAGAAGTGTATTTAACAATTGTTTCCTTAAAAGATAAAAAAGCAGCTGGACCAAATCTTATACCTTCTGAGGTCTTTTTGGTCTCCCCAGCACTCTGGTCAACCTTTCTGACAGTTTTTTTAATATGTGTTGCAAAAATTTAACCTTTCCCAGTTCATGGAAAGGAGCATTGATAATCTCAATTTATAAAAAGGGAAACAAAAGGGACCCATCGATGTACAGACCAATCTCATTACTTGATCATTTGGGTAAAGTTCTAAACTAATTCACAATAGATTTACTGAACAACTTGCAAACCTCGACGGACTCTCAGAATCACAGGCTGGGTTCCACCCTGGTTACTGCACTATAGATAACTGTTTTATAATTACACACCTCTTTGAAAAATACATGATAATAGGAAACCAAAAAGTCTATGCAGCTTTTATTGATTTCAGTTCAGCTTTCGACACTGTTTCACGGAACATGTTATGGTGTCTTATGCAAGAAAAAGGCTTTACACATGAACTTATAGCTATTATTAGTCAACTCTATAATAATATGTGGGCACAGGTAAAATTGGACAAAACTGGACAGTTATCTACTGACTTTCCAACCAATACCGAAGTCAGGCAAGGTTGCGTCCTGGCTCCTTCTCTATATTGCATTTATATTGACAAGCTCTTGACACAACTAGAGCATTCCCGAATTGCCTCCCCAAGAATAATGGGCAGATATTGTGCTGTGTTGGCGTATGCCGATGATCTTGTGCTACTTTCTTTAACACAATCTGGTCTATAGACTAAACTAAACATCTTGAAGCAATATTCTGATAAATATAATCCGAAGGTTAATGAACAAAAAAGTCAGACATTAACTTTCAGCTCAAATACTGTTAGAAATGCTTGGTACATTGGTGAACGTAGGCTTAGGTCTATAAAAAGTTATATTTACTTAGATCTTACATTAACAAATGATGGCAGATGGACCAAGCACATACAATCTCTTATAATAAAGCTTAAACAGACTGCAACATCTTTATACCTATTTAATAAGAAATATGGGGGAAATTCTATTAGGCCCCTCATAACTGCAGCTAATGCCAAATATAATGCCCAGGCGCTCTTTTGTGGGGAAATTTGGGATACAAATAATTTCAATAAGATTGAGATACCTCTCAATAAGCTTTTAAGATTCAGCCTGGGATTAAATAATTCCATACCAGCTTCTCTAATTAAAGTAGAACTCAGGTTGCTGAGTCTCAGAGCTCACTTTGCTGCCAGGAAAATAAATTACTGGATAAAACTTTTACAGCATAAATCTAACAGGCTGACTTATCTCTGTCTTCAAGAAAAACTTACCTGGTTTAACTTATGACATTTACAGTCAAACTGGTTTGTTACTGTTTATAATTTACTTCACGATATAGGGTTAGATTACTTAAAAAAGTTTGTAACTCTGGGTGTCTATATCAGCTTAAAGTATCAAGCATTTGTTACAAGTAAATTAATTAAATATTACAGGGAGAAAGATCTGGAGCTTAAGTCAAGTCTGCAAATTGTGACATGGCTGAAACAAAATTATAACTTACATTACTATAGGACATATGTTGATATTCTCACTGACCCAGATTTAAGGACTCAGTACACTAAATATAGGTTTGACGTTTTTTTTAATAATATTAACATTACTAGATATAACAGTGTGCAGTCAACTCAGGCCAAATGCTGCTCTTGCTCCTTTCAATATCCTGAAGACCTATAGCATGTTTTCTTTATATGCCCCTGGTATCATCTACCTTGAAGCAAATGGCTGACCCACGTTGTCATATTATTCAAACCAATAATTTAACGTTATTGCTTAACATCTTTCTTACAACTAATGATACTAACATACTAAAATGCCAGGAGAATAGGCTTAACAGTTTTTCGTGTCTGCTCATTTGGTCAGCCCCCACCCTGGGAGCTGACCTTGCTGCCCACCTCTCCCTCTCTGGCTTCTCCCTTCCCAGTCCCAGATATTCTCACTGCACTGGTTTTTGCTTCCAGAACCCTTCCCCTGTACCTGTCCCACCCCCTCTTGAACCCCTCCACTGTTTCTGCCTCCACTAGGCCCCCTGGGCAGTGCATTCCATGGCTCCACCACCCTCTCAGTGAAGTAGCACCTCCTCCTTTCTCCCTGAATCTCCCTCCAGCTTCCACCCATGCCCTCTAGTTGCCCCCTCCTTCTCTCCTTCAGAGCACCCTGACTGCTTCTCCCATATTTACCCCCTTCATGTACCTGAAGACTTCTATCATGTCCCCCCCCGGTCCCTTCTCTCTTCCAGTGTGTGCATATTTAGCTCTTCGAGCGGCACCACATAGGTCCTATCACCCAAGCCCCAAATCATTTTGGTTGCCCTCCTCTGGACTCTCTCCAGGAGTTCAATGTCCCTCTTTAAATGTGGCCTCCAAAACTGCATGCAGTACTCGAGGTGCGGCCTCACTAAGCAGTTGCACAATGGGAGTATCACTTCCCTCCTTCTGGAGGTGAGCCCCCTAGCGATGCATCCAAGCATCCTGTTGGCCTTTGCCGCTGCCCTCCTACAAGTCTCCGAGTTGTTCATCTTGACATCCACATCACCCCCAGGTTCCTCTCAGCCATTGAGACTTGTAGGACTCCCCCCCCCCGGGTGTACACTTGGCCCGGGTTTCTGGCTCCCAGGTGCAGTACCTTGCATTTCCCTGCATTGAACCTCAGCTTCCGCTTTCTAGACCACCTTTCCAGAGCCTCCAGGTCCCCCTGTAGGGCCACTCTTCCCTCCTCCCCTTCTACCACCGCCCCCAGTTTTGAGTCATCTGCAAAGAGACTCATCTCACTCCTGATACCCTTACTTATGTCAGAGAAGTAGGCATTGAACAGGAGGGGCCCAAGGACTGATCGCTGAGGGACTCCACTAATGACCCTCCCTGGGGATGAGACTATCCCGCCAACCATGACCCTCTGGATCCAGTTCTGGAACCAATTTCCTATCCATCTGATCATCTGGTTCCCCACCCCCATTTCTCCCAGATTATCCAACAGGCCCCCATGAGGAACAGAGTCAAACGCCTTGCTGAAGTCAAGAAAGAGGACGTCCACTGGTCTACCCAGGTCCAAGGCACTCATCACCCAGTCATATAACTCCACAAGGTTTGTCTGACATGATTTCCCTGTGACAAATCCATGCTGTCTATCGTCCAGGCACCCCAACTTTTCCAGGTCCCCCCCAGTCTCTCCTTGACAATGCCCTCCATCATCTTGCCCACCACCGATGTCAGGCTGATGGGCTTGTAGTTCCCTGCCACCTCCCTTGATCCCTCCTTGTGGAGAGGCACTAGATGCACCACCTTCCAGTCCTGGGGCACCCATCCTGTCCTCAGAGAGATGGTGAAGAGCTCCGCCAGGGGTTTCGCCAGGACATCCGCCAGTTCCTTCAGCACTCTGGGATATAATTTATGTGGCCCTGGTGCTTTCTCCTTCTTAAGGGACCTGAGGGCTTCCCTCACTCTCTCTGCCATGATTTCCACCTCCACTGCCTTGTCCCCCTGCTTTGCCTTCCCCCCACCTGCCAGTGATGTCCCCACTCCCCAGACCCGCTGGTCGGTAAGGGTCCCTCCCCTCAGTTTCACCGTCTCCTCTCATGTATGATGCAGCCCCCCCCCCCATTTTCCTTGGTGAAAACTGAGGCAAAGTACTCATTTAGTACCTCAGCCTGCTCCACTGGGTCTTGTGCCCATCCTTCCCCTGTTTTAATCCTGCTAATCTGCCCATTCACCCTTCGTTTTTCCCCAATGTATCTAAAGAATCCCTTGTTCCCTCTCCTAATTTCCCTGGCCAGATTCTGCTCCTTCCTTGCCTTAGCTGCCCTCACCACCCTAGTGGCCCTTCTGGCCATCAGCTTGTACTCCCCTCAATCCCTTTTACTCCTTGAGCACTTGAATTGCCTATAAGACACCTTCTTTCCCCCCACCACCTCCTGAACCTCCCTGGTCCACCAGCAGGGTTTTCAGGCCCTACCGCATTTTTGTCTTACTCTTGCGCAAGTGCTGGTAGCATCCTGCACCCCCCTCCTGATGATTTCCCACCTACTGTCAGCGTGCATGTCTGGCCCAATCCCATCCAAGTGCTCCTTAAGGATCCTTCCCATTTCCTTGAAATCCGCCCCCCTGAAGTCAGTTACCTCTGTCTTTGTGTAGCCTTCTACCCCTCCTAGGTTCAGGCAGAACCAGACCATGGCATGGTCACTCCCCACCAATGGGTCCCTTACCTCCAGGCCCCCAATCTGGTCACTGTCTGCCAGGACAACATCCAGTATCCGTTCCTTCCTGGTCGGTTCCCCCACCTGCTGAGTTAGGAATGCGTCCTGAAAGGCATCCAACAACCTCTGTTCCCTGGCCACTGAGGATGTCATAGTCTCCCAGTCTGTTCCTGGCATGTTTAAGTCCCCCAACACCACCACCCTTCCCCTTCCCAATCTGCAGTGTCTCCCAACATCTGCCACCAGACTCTCCTCCAGCTCCTCTGCTAGCGCAGGGGGTCTATACATCACTCCTATTTTTACTCTCTTGCCCCCCCTTGTTATCAAGGTGACCCAAATTGCCTCCACAGTTCCCTCCGCCTCCTCCATTCCTCCTATGGCAATGCAGTTTTTGACTATTATTGCTACTTCTCCTCCCCTTCCCCACCGCCGTCCTTCCTGAACATGGTGTAACCCTCCAGGTTCAGGTCTCAGTCATGCCCTGCGGTGGCCCAGGTCTCAGTGACCACTGCCACATCCACCTCTCCCTCAGTTAGCATCACCTGGAGCTCAGACATTTTATTGCCCAAGCTCCTGGCATTTAGCAGGACTACCTTCCACCCTTTCCCTGTACTTCCATTTCCCCTGCTCATGTTCCTGTGGGGATTCTGTCTTCTCCTGGTCCGCACCTTACCAGTCGGCCTTTTCCTGCATTCCACCAGCTCCCCGGGGGGGGTGGAGACAGAGTCTCTCCTTTATTGGACCCTCCTCAACAGCCTTTTCTCCCATCCCTCCCCCCTTCACAAGTTTAAACCCCACCTTTCACCAATGAACCCCTCTATTTTCAACTTAAGGATTTCCTTCCCCTCCGAATTGAGATGGAGCCTATCTCTAGCATACAGCCCCTTATCCTCCCTGGTCTCCCCCCAATCCCCCAACAACCCATACCCTCTAGCCCCACACCGCTCCCTGAGCCACTGGTTTATCACCCTAATCTTCCTCTTGTGTTCCCCACTAGCCCTTGGCACCGGCAGGATTTCTGAGAAGGAGATTGCGCATCCTATATCATGACAGATCCTGGCAAGCTCAATGAACATTCTCTAGCTCACTATTTCCCTCAATGTCATTGGTACCCAGGTGGACCAGTATGTCCGGGGAACCTCCACAATCCTTTGCCAGCTGATATACCTCATGCTTGGCCCTGTGCACCGTTAGTCCAGGGAAGCATTTTGTTCTAACCGGGCAGGCTTCTCCCTTCCTATCCCATTTGATCCCCCCCTGATCATGGAATCACCCAACAGGAGCACTCTGCCCACCCCTTTTCCTCCAGTTCCCCCCTTTCCATGTCCCTCATCCTTTCTACTGACCCCTCCCCAGACAGTTCTTTGCTCCTCCCCCTATCTGGGTGCCACCTGCCATCCCCTCCTTATTTACCCTGGCCACCCCCTCCCCTCCGATCCTATGCCTCTCATCCTCCTGAGTATCCTTTTGTACCTCGCTACCCCCACCATTACTGCTCGCGACTGGCCCTTCCCCCATCTGCTAAACTAGACTGGCTCGTCCTCCCTTCCTTCCCGTCTCTGTTCAGCCCCTCCTCCTCCTGCTCTGATTCCCTGCTCTCCTCCCCATTTTCCCGCATTCCAAGTAATTAATAATTAAGAGTTTTGCCCAATATTTAGTTAATATTGCTAGAATTCATATGCGGTTTAAAAATACAACTTAGATTAAAGTAAAATGTATACTGTGTCCTGTTTGTGTGATCTGCTTTGTATACCAAAATCTTGCTAAAATGAATTGTTCTACAATTTTCTGGACATATTTATTAAGATGATATGCCTTAGATAATTTCCATTTCCATGTTAGATAGCCATGTATTTTAAACTTTTACGTAGCTGCATTTTTTTGTATGTATGTAATTCCTTTTCCTATATAATTATATTTTATTATTTTACTGTGTTATTTATGTGTTTGAAAAGGCCAATATGGTCGATCAATAAAACCAATACTACTACAGTGGAAACACTATAAAAAAGACAGCTCCTTTGCACAAAAACATCAGGAATGCCAAAATCTTTAATATTGACAATAGGTAACCATAGGAGACCCGGTTAAATGCCTTTTCCTGACAGTAGAGAAAAAGAGGCCTTCGAGTGAGCCTCTAATACCTATGGTTACATAATTATCCAATAGACTTCATCCAGGCACAGCACAGGACTGCAATAGTGAAATTAAGGATCCAACAATCTGAGCCAGCCTACTACACAGTATTTTAAGCAAAATTTTCATGTCCATGTTCAGTAGACTGATCGGTCTCCAATTTTCTAGAACTCTTTGTTCATCCTTACTACAGAGGAACAAAAATAAAAAAAGATCAACCCATGGACCATGGAAGAAAGGCAGAAGCAAGTATCTCATTATACACCAGCACCAGGTCTACAGCCAGAGGCAGTACAATTCTGTATCAAGTCTGTAGCCTCTAAAACTTTTGTCTTAGTACTGAAACTTTTGTCTCCGCTATTGAAGCCACCAGGGTTAGTTCTTCAGCAGAAGAGATGCCAAGTCCCTGTCATCAGACAAATAGACCTCAAGGGAAGTGCTTGGGGTGGATGGTGATCTAAAAGACTGT
The DNA here is from genome assembly GCA_016271365.2 of Neoceratodus forsteri. NCBI lineage: Eukaryota > Metazoa > Chordata > Ceratodontiformes > Ceratodontidae > Neoceratodus > Neoceratodus forsteri. Next base: position 349,561,098 of record CM028131.1, on the reverse strand, counting down.
TGCAAGCTATCATAGACTGTTGTCTGCAAAGTAACTAAATCAGTATGACATGCCAGCCTCTGACAATATTTAAAAAAAAAAAAAAAAATTTGTTAACCCTCTTATTGCACCCCTTGAAAATATCCATTATGGAATTCCTTGCCTGTGTTCCAAATTTTATTTTAGCCTGGTGTAACTTGGTGCTACTGTATCAGAGTTCATGCATTTTATCTTTTAGTGCAGTGATTTGGGATGCTACAAATTCCAGCATTGCATTTTGAAATAACTTTAGCAAGCTAAGTTCTAAGGTCTAAATAAGTCTGGTAATGAGATCTTTATATTTGTTTTCCTTTTTTCACAAAGAAATATTTAAAATCAAGTTTAGTATCCTCCCACCATTGTGACAAGGTCTCATAAAAGACCCGTGTGATCCATCTAGCTCTATACAAGTCACCCCAGGCCTCCACCACATCTGAATGATCTATTTCCCCTTTCCTGTCAAGGTGTCTGCTCAGAGGCAAATGAGCAACATACCATCTGGTGATCTGAGATTCACACAGGAAAGACATAAGCAGATTGTAAGAACAAACTACAGGAGACACAAACATAACCTATTCTGGAGGAATGTGCACCGTATGATATGTATGCCCCCCTTCTGTGTGTAAAGCCATCTAGGTATCAATTAAATCCTCCATGTTCACCATAGATTTTAAGAAGGTGGAATGAAAAAAAAATGCTTTTATGCCTGCCCTGTGCTGTACACAAGGGACAAACTGCAGTTGAGATCTCCACACAGTGTAACCAGTTTACATGTATGCAGGTAGGGCTGTATGGCCATAAAACAGTCCACCCCCATAGCCTTAGTTTGGGGGGCATATGCTGAGAGAACCCATAACTGTCCATTATGCCATATGACATCTAAAAATAACACCCTTCCTGGGACTATGTCAAGCAGGCAAGTTACCGAAAAATCAGTGCCAATGAATAAGATCCTCACCCCAGATCCAGATCCTCACCCAGGGACGAAAATGAAGGCCCCCAGGTTCAGGATCTCCATATCTGAGATATATCATATAGAGATCTCAGCCTTATATCCTGTAGGCAGATCAGGTCAACAGAAGTCTCCTTTAAAGAGTAGGATTCTTAACACTATTGACATTGTAGGTGGCCTTATGAAGTGGACCTAATAATGTCCCCTGCAAGAAGGATAAAATGATAAGACACAACCAAGAACAACTTATCATTTCTTAGTGCTTTTGAGATGAGAGCTAAACCTTGTACATTTCCTGGGTCCTAAGGATTCTGAAAGAGAGTCATCTGTATCTGAAAGAAACTACTCTTGTGAGGAAGCCACCAAGGAGGCCTCTGAGTCCTCATCCTCACTTCCTGTGTCTTCCCATTGGGCCATCTTAGCTAGTGGGTCAAACCTATTCTGTGTTGTCAGGGGGGAACATCTGTTTTTTGGAGCTTAGTCTTAGGGTATGTTGTTTGGTTAGGCCCCATGTCTGACTGCTCTTGCAGAGCTTGGTTCTAGGTGGGGGGGGGCATCAGTTCCGTGGAATTGTTTAATGGGTCTACTGCCTCTGGTGCAGGTGTGATAGTTTCCAGGTCTAGTTCTCATTTACTGGATGTCTCACAGTTCTGGGATAGTTCCTTTCCGGGAGGGGCAGGTGGAGGGTCTGTGACTGGATTAGTGGGGGCAGGTAAGGATGCTGTAGAGGTTCCAGTTTGAGCAGGATTATCAACCCATGGGAAACCCTCTGTAGGTGTTTCTGGCAACCTGACTATGAAGGAAGATGTAGGTGTGGATTTCATAGACATGCCTTCCTCCATATAGATCCCCATTTTTTTTGCATGTTTCAATATGGTATCCTGGTTCAGCCCATCCTCTGTGTTATGGGCAGCCTACAGACATTGACAGCAACAATGGTCCAAACCTTCACACAGATGACACCTATTCAGACTGAGGTTGTATAGGCTGACATGGCAATACTGGAGACAGGTGCCACATCAAACCTTATCACATGCATTACTAATCTGCTGGTGTGAGCCACTCTTGTGCCACATCTTTTGCTGGCCAAGACAGAAGTACAATGCTCTATCCTTGCCAACCTAAAAACCTCTTAGCAGCTGTATAAGCCCAGTATCAGACTGGAGCAGTCTGATCTTGTTCTTCTACCCACCATTCAGATATTCATTGAATCAATTATTGAGTTGGGTTTATCAAGGACATCACAACTCTGTCTTTTTTTTTTTATAGAGCTGTTTAGTCCACAGTGGCCACCTTCATCTGCTTCAGATCTGTTGCTTGGCACCCCAGTGGCATCCACCACTACCCCCGCCATCTTGCCAGTCAGAATCCACATGAGGTTGGACCTGGACGCACTGGCACTGTTATCCTTGATAACTGGTGCACATGCAGCTTTCCCCCTTTTCTTCCTCCAGTTTTCCCCAAGGCTGAGTTGCATGTAATAACACACATGCACATGCTGATGTATGCACACATTTCAGGTGTCTGCGTCAGGTCCCCTTCCCATGGCACTTGCCTGGAGCACCACCCAGTCTCCACTAGCTGGTGACAGTGCAACAAAATACACTACCCCCTCCCCATAAGGAGAAGATCTGTCTGTGGGACACTCAGTTTCCCATCCCTCGGCTAGCCCCCAAGCAGCCCTGGTCCTTTCCCGAAACCTGGGTCGATGGTGTGGTGGCAGGTAAGGCACCAGTGCCTCAGACCTCTGCACCACTGGGCCTGCTCACAATACTTTCTTAACCAAAAAAGGACATTTAGCACATTTACCCCTTCATTTTTCAACAGTAAAGTTGCTATCTATGGCAGGCATTATCAGAGGGATGACCACAAATGTGAGCCACAAAACAATATCCTTCAATGCCTACTACTTATGTCAGAATCTGTCCAATAAAGCAGGGGTTTTAAATGATACATCAAAAATAGTATCCCCCACTGAATGGATCAGGGCATACAATCTCAGAGGCATGCAACAGCACTGAGTTTGTAAAGTCCTTTCCACATACGCCCTATCTGGGACAAAAATTAAGTCCACCTTTATATTTGAGCAGCACAGCATTCCGCCTCTGTGTTGGCTCATCCTTATTGCTGAACAGATCAGCTATATGGGGGAACTGGACACAGGTCTCTCATCAGCTTGCAGGGGACTGACTGGTTCTGATCCCAAGTGGGGGGGGGGTGGAAAACTTCAAGAAATCCCTTTCCTTTCCCTTCCAGTCTCTGGCAAGGCATTTGAATCCCCCCCCACCACACACACACTTCTCTGAACATCATTAGACAGACCAGTACAGCTCATAACAGTTCCTGCCAGTTCTGGTTTTCCCTGATCAGCTGCCCCACCCCCACTTGGGATACCCCTGATGTACCTGGTTGAGGGTCATGGCCCTCCTCTGCTGTCTCCATCTGGATCACTACAGGTTATGTAGATGTCTCCTTGCTAGGTTAATCTGTCTTCCTAGCAGGTGCAGTCCTTGTTTCCTGGCTCTCCTCTCTCCCTTCCTCCTGGAAAGCCCTAGGTTCCTGCATCAAATACTGGTGCATGGATCTGGGAAACTCACAGCCAAAAGGATTCATCACCAGTAACTGATAAAAGCTTACCAAATCACCCTCAGGGGAAGGTGGACCAAGGGTGTTGAGCTAGAAGCAGGTCGATTATCACCTCCTCTGAAGCATTGGTTCTCATGTTCTGCAGCACAGTTGCTATGGGGTCTGGGACAGAAGCCCAGACCCTTCTGGCAGCTCCTCAAAAGTCCTACCACTACAGGTGCCCTTGGCAGTAGCTTCAGCTGTACTGTCTCTGGCTGCATCCTCCAGAATATGTGATGAGGCCAGAGGATGCACAGGGATTACTCCAGAAACCAGAAGCAAAACATTAGGCCGTTCTACCATGTTCACAGCCAGGATCATGTCCGCAGTGGTTGGCACAGGGCCTGCCAGCAACTCATTCCCATCTGTCATCCTCTGCAATCCAGCTGCCTCCAGGGCCATATCAGAAGTCCAAACCTGTTTCATCACAGCGTGGGGGGGCGGGTTAGGCACCGGGTAACCATTATTTCAGCCCTAACTTGTGACCTTCACTCTTCATCATTACCATCTTCTTCATCCCCACAGACATATTTTCCTCCTCACCTCGTGAAGCCACAGGCTCCATCGTTTCCATGTCATCTGACTCATTATACTCAGGTACTGAATCAATAAAAAAGTCCTCTGTTTCCACAGTAGAATGCACAGTAAGCAAGCATAGCTGTAAAGAGTCTCCCATCACCTCCACCTTTCTCCTCTATACCGGTGTCTGCCATCTTGGTCAAAAGCTAGATGGATAGGGGCTTCCCCTATAGAAGAGTAGGGAATTTTTTATTAACAGAAAATATCAAACAAAGCAAAATCCAAAACATCTTACAAACCATTTTGGTATAAACAAGCTTCATAGATCATGTATTCTTACTAACTGCCCTAGCACAGTGCTCCTTTTTTTATCCACCAGCCTCTACCTCCACCTCCATATATCCTAAATTTTGATGAATGAAAGAGGATGGTGGATAGTAGAGGGTAGCAGCTAAAGGGGAAGAGAATATTTCTGGAAAATGAGTAAGTAGCCTTCTGGAACAAGTTGTAGCGCTACAGCTTGTGGCGCTGACAACTTGGCTTTGTGGACGAACTTGGAGCATTGGAGGGTCAGCCAGAGGGAAGAGGATTGAGCATTCTGAGGACTGCTCTTCTCCTGGGGGGGTGTGGACTCCAGGCACAGAGGTGACACCCATTGGAGACTGAGTGTACACTGGACAGGGACTACATACCAATCGGCATAGGTTATGGTGGATATGTGCAAAACATGTACAGGGGCACGCATGTTCTGCGGTGACATCATCGCACATCCACACCTCCAGGCGAAACAGAAAGCCAAAAACCCTCGGGAAAGTTGCAAGATGATGCCCCTGGATGCCCACCCAAATGATGCCCCAGATGTAAGCCTCAGCTGTGGCCTCAAGCTGAATCTTGGTCTCTCCCTTAGGGGAGCCCCGCTGCAGGGGGTACCTCTGGGCCTCCCAGCCTGTGCAACTTTGGACGCTGCTGGATGGGAGGTGCAGGCACTGAAAGAAGGAGTAGATCCCTACCTGTCATCTGAGTAACAAAAAGAGCTGGAAAAAATAAAACATTTTTGGAAAATGGAACAGGAGCTCGGTCTGGCATTAAGCAAGCGTAGTGGGATACAGGGGGTGGATAAAGGATGGAACATTGTATTTGAACATAATAAATAGTTCTAACTAAAATAAACACCTCAGTGCCAGGAAACAAGAGAAATATAGTGCTTGCAGAAAAGGAAGAACCAATCCTCCATAGCCACCAAAGAAAAACCTCTGTACTCCAAAACATTTTAGTTCAACCAGGGAGTATTACCCTATAGTTGGGGAAATACACTATTGGTGCAGGTATAACCACCTTGCAAATGGGGGTTCCTAGAAATGCCAGTCTGGGTTTACCATAGCCTGTTTTGCTCTGTCCTTCTCCCGCTGTCTCTCGGGCTTCTCCTGACTTGGCTTCTAATTTTTCTGGCTTCCCAGGTCCTGTTTGCCCTCGTGTGTGCCCCAGCTTGCAGTCAAATGAAAATCCAGCCCCTCAGGGCTTAAACTGCTGACCGCAAGCTCCCACTGCAAAAGTGCTGCCTCCAGGGCAACGGGAGTCACATTAGCGCGCAAAGCGTCTTTGATGTGGAGCTGCTTGTTTTGCGGTCACCTCGGGGACTGTGCCGTGGGTCCTGGGATCCCTTCCACCTATTTGGGACCCGGTGACCATGGTCAGCCTGCTGGGGGACCGCTCAGATGGGAATTAAAGGAGTTCTGACCGGAGCTCATTTGAGTATGCCTGTGCAGGGCCCCGGTCATCTGAATAATGCATAACAGTGTATCTGGCAGCCTCCAGGGTAGCTATGTTCAGCTCCAGCCGAAAAGTAAAGAATTAAAATGTTTTACATAATGAAACTGTTGCTGCTTGTTGGGAATATACTGTGTATGTGGGGAAAAGTGTTTAAAATTAAAATGAGTACTCTTTCCCTGGCAATTCCAGTATCTGGGACTCTGTGTATCAGCCTGTCAGCTGCTGCAAGGGAAGCTTGCATAAGTGCAGTAGCGACAGGAAAAGTAAAAGAGCCATGTTTTTCATCTGTGCAGCACCTGCAAGTACAGCCTTTAAGCTATAGAACTGTGGGGCATTTGAGGCAAATAATTACTTCTTTCTGGCTGCACCAGGACATTATTCAGGACTGCAACTAATCTGCTATAAGGGACAGTGGGTTAAGCAGCCATTGCCAGCAGTACAGCCAATTGGAATTGCAGCAATAGATAGCCAGGACTTGTGGAACATTCACTGCATCTTATGGGTAAGCACCCAAGTGCTTATGGGGGCTTACAGGGACATTATTTTAGGTGCAAATTCCACAATCCAATTGTGCCTCAAGTGTTCTGATTGACAGGTCCTTCAGCAACTTGAAGACATGTCACCCCATCCCTGCTACCAATCAGGAGTCGAGCTAGGAGCTCTACAAAGAGACAATGTTGCCAGTTTGTCTGGAGATTCAGAGGGAGATTCAGAGATGTAGAGCTGAGAGAGAGAGAGAGAGAGAGAGAGAGCAGCAGAGCAGGCTCCAGCCTGCTGGGAGCCCCCCATGGGGGAGGGGCTCAGGCTCCAGCCATGCCATCAGGTCTGGGCCACTTAATTCAAGCCCTTTCAGTCTTCAGAGGGCATTTGTTATTTTCTTCAGTTAACAGTTAATTAGTTACAGTAAGTGTGCTTTCTGCAACAGCTAGTCTAAAGGTTGCCAGTACTGTCCTCCAGAGGCTAGCCTTCCCTCCCACATCGGGGAAAGATGTGGACCGAAGAATCAGATGTCCAGCAGTGGTGAGAGCACTGACCAGACCAGATGACATCATGCAGTGGTGAGAGTGCTGACCAAGTACCTCAGTGGTGAGAGAGCTGAAGAAGTCTTCAGGATGCCTTTGATTGCAGATGAGACCCGTGGAGGACCTGAGTGAGTACCCTCCTACCCCCAGGTGCGAGGGATAAGCTAAGCAAGTAATTTTGGGGGCTCCATGCCCCTTAAGAAATGTGTGCTGTTAAGTGTGAAGAATTGAAGTCATCTGTCTGGGCTACTAACCCCATAAGAGACTGCCTAGTTCAAGTAATGGATGCATCTTGTCTGTGGCCCGAATGGCTAAGTTGCAGGTGCAGCAAGATGCTGGGTTTAGTGAATCATATAAATGTGTATCTATGGGTTAGAGTCCTGCCATCGTGGAGCTGTCTGCCAAGACACGCTTGCTACTTCATGAGACAGGAGGTCCTAGAGCATATTAATGTCTAAGTTACCTTGAGGAGAATGTACCTGTGTCTGCACAGAATTTCGTCTAAGAGCGCTTGTTATAAGTATTAAATGGCTAGATGTGCTGGATAGGACTCCGCTTGTGGATAATGTTCTTGGTATATAGAATGTACTGGATGTGACTGCCTGTGACTAAAGTATGGGATGCTTGATAAAAATGTCATTGCCAACTTACTCTGGATGGACGCCTTTTGGTATGTAAAGCACTGGATGTGACCGTGTTTAAACTGCGTTTAGGATTCTTGACAGAAGCATCAGTCTCATTGCTTTGGATGGGACTTTCAAGTATTGTGCTGAATGTTCTGGATGTAAGATCCACATAGTTTGTTCTGGAATGTTCAGAAGTCTGCGAGTGCAGGGCAATCCCTGATTTGTCAGCAAGTGCAGGGCAATCCCTGCTTTGTCTGCTAAAGTGCAGGGCAATCCCGGCTGTGGTTGTAAATAGTAATTTGCTGCTTTACAAAAATCTGTTTCCAAGTTGCCCCCACCCTCAAATTAATAGCTGGCCACCTTGACCAGCTGCAACTCCATCAGACTTGCAGCATCTTGGACTGTGGTATCTGTTTAACCAGTATGGTATGAGATTGCGGGGTTTCTGCTGTATCTGGGACTGGTATCAGTGTGGTATTATTAATAATTATGTTTAAGATTTGATTTATCAGCAGCTAGATAGCCAGTGCGCTGGATGTCTTAGGTCAAATGGTAAAATGTGATTTATGTCTGCCTGTTAATATGTAGCTACCCAGCTGGAGGGTTCACCAGCAAAATCCAAAATGATCTCTGTACATGTGTAAATATGGTAAGATATCCTCTACTCCTCCTGTTTCCCTTTCCTAGCTCCTTTATTTCCCCCTGAAATAAATATCTTGTTGTTGTTGTTTGAAATCCTGTGTGAGCATATTATTTGAGAGAGTCTTTAATTCAAAATGTTGAAATGTGGGGAGCTGTGTCTTGGGGCATGTCTGGGGAGGGTAACTGGTCATCATGGGCAGTGTAGCAGCTCAGTGGGCTACACCCAGCACCATCTCACCCACGTAAACCACCCTGAGTGGAGGCACTGTGCAAAGGTTTTAAAAAATGTTATTAGTTAGCGAACCCAAACCCCTTAGCCTATGTCCAGGGTGGTAGGCAGGGGTGTAACCCTGGAGGGTGGCACCGCACAGGGGTTACACAGGTAAAGTGTTAGATTACATCGTTCTGATCTCTTTTAAATAATTTTCCATAAAAGAAATTATATTTTGTTAAGAGATTTCTTTCTGCTGTAATGTAGCATTTATGACTGCCATGTCACACATTTAATAGAGGCATACAATATACATAGGGTACTACCATTCCAGTTTGTCCGTGGAGGGCTCCTGTCCATAAGATTAAAGTGGAGTATGTAACACGATGAAAAGCTGGCATATTCCCAGTTCTGGCAATATTTCCCCAAAAGTTCATAATTATAAGTACAATGAAAGTATAAGCGTTCTATGCTTTCTTCCAGTAAAATGCAACCTGGTCTTACACAGTTTCTTATTGCCAGCTGTTTATGTTTGCTGTTTCTTTTTACATTCCACTTTCCATGGGCACACAACCATCCCACATTTTTGTTGGTATTCTCCCATCGCTGAGCAATGTGGGGATTACCTTTTTCTTAATCCCCCAGTGTGCAGAGAAAACCAGGAAGCTGAAAAAGATAGTGGTTACCACCTAATTATATAATTTTTTTTCTCTAGAGTTACTCAGAAGACACAATTTAGTGACCTGCCACTGTTTTTGCTTAAAATTTAGTGACCTGCCACTGTTTTTACTTAAAAAAAAACAGGATTTACTTAGAGTCAGGTCTCCCTTTACCCCCTCACTTTTCACAATAACCCAGACTTCCATTGAGCCAAAAGAGGGATGCAGTTAATTTAAAATAATACCAGTACTACTACAACTGGATCTTGTAAGGCAGGTCCAGTATTAAAACTAAAGAATACACAAAAAAGGAAAACAATGAGGTTAACTATTTTTAAGCCACCCTCACTATTGTCCCGATAAATGTGACTCTTTTAATAGGGTTTGGTGTAAGCCTCTGTAATAACCTAAAAATGTACCACATATTTTGGCCTCTAGGGATACAGGAGGGGGAAAACCAAAACTTAAATATAATATAAAAAATAGGAATTAGATAATTTTAATCATATGTATTCACTTAAGTCTGGACATAGGCCAGGTAGGCCAAATTCTTAATCATATGTATGCATTGAAGTTTGGACAAAGGACAGATATACCATTTGGTGATCTGAGCTTCAACCAGATCAGTTTTCTTTTTTTGATTAAATTCAGAAAATCAAGGACTGCAGCCCATGTCTCTAAGATTTTAATGGGAATTGTAGCAAACTTAAATGCCATCAATATGCAATGGGATGGTGACACTGCTTTTACCAGTTACTACCCCCGTGCTTTTTCGTTTGTTTAATTAGATCCCAGCCATGACCTCAGATTCAGTAAAATGGTCAAGGGTGATATATCTAGCCATAGGGTTTCCCACTAAAAGGCAGCTGCATATGTCCAGGTCTTGGTTGTCAAGGGAGCCAGAAGCCATCAAAGCTATTAGCAGTGTTATTGGTTGACCTTGTTCAATTGTTCAGAGCACTGGATCTACTGTATGCAGAAGACATACAGAATGTGACTCTGTCGGCGTGCCTGTCAGACCCGCCTAACCAATTACCATGGATTGCAAGTTACCGTTCCAAAATACAATAACCTTTGCTTCTCTGTGCAACCTCTGTACACAGTTAATAAATGATAGAGGAACGCCATACTGTTATAACACAAACACAGTATACTCATGATGGACCCTATCAAATGCCTTCTCTTGGTCAAGTGACAGGAGAATACCATTGGAGAGTAAATGTGGCTGAGCAGCGCATCGTGGTCACAGAGGGCTGCACTGACAGGATGATGGCTTACATCCACAACCTGCACTGCAGCATCAGAATCCTCTGGGACTGGGTGGAGGATATGGAGAACAGAGGATGCAGGAACAATTTGAGGTTGGTGGGCTTCCAAAAGGACTTTGAGGGACAGAATGTGTCAACTTTTCTAAAGAGGGTGATCCCCGAACTACTGGGCCACAACTGGCAAGGCCCATTGGAAAATGACTACTTTCATTGATCTCTCACCCTCAAGCCAGCCTCCAGAGACAGACCATGCCCCATCCTGGCCCACTTTTTTCAGTTCCAGGATAATGAACTCATTATGCAGGTGAACAGGGACAAGCAGAACCTCTGATGGCATTTCTGCTGCATTCAGATTTTTGCTAACTTCTCCCCAGCCCTGCCAGATCATCTCTGAGCCTTCATGACAACCCAGAGGGCCTGCACAGATCTGAGACTGACTTACTTTCTCTGATACCCGGTCACTCTACAAATTACTGCTAAGGGGGTATCTAGATCCTTCAGTATCCCTGAAACTGCTGAGTACCTTTTACATACACACTGGCCCCAGATTAATATCTCCAAATTCAGGCCCTTTCAGGTGCAAAGGCAAGAGGGGGTGATTGACCACAGGCCATGGACACCTCACCAGCATCTGACTGAAGGGGAGGCAGGAAAGCAGGCCCACTGTCCCCACTACCTTCAAGCAATGAAGAACAGTGGCAAATGCCTCCAAAATACAAACATAAGAACAAACAAAAGAAATCAGGCGCAGGCCAAAAAAAAAAGACAGACTCCTCATGCTTATGATTGAGGACTAGGAGCCACAATGCTGACTCAAAGTACTCCTCAGGCTCAGCTCTGGTGTCCCTGGGGAGCAACAAATATGTAGCCCTACAGCAGCAAGACACAGAACAAGACTCACCTTGCTCCCCTTACTCCTTAGAAGGTACTGGCAATAGTGCATTCTCCTTCCAAGTTAAAGATGTGGGCTGAAGCCACGGCCACGGCATTGCTTCCCGCCAGTGGCTCAACAAGTGCTGAGAAGATGAAGGAGCACTCCATAGATCCCTTACAGCTAACCGCTGTAACTACCTGACTGCTAATGTGGACTGCATTGTGACTAACTTTTGTATGTCTAATATCCTTTTGTTACCCATTGGTAGTTAGTCTCCCCCTAGTAGCTAAATAACAGAGACCCCTACCTTAGCAGGACCTCCGCCCCAGCAATTACGGATCCTGGACTCTTACAGGGGCAATAGTTCCTAAGCTACTTTCACACCTCTTCATCACACCGGTGGCTGTTTCCCCTTTAAGGGAAGGCATGTGTCATGGCAGGTGCTGTAAACACCATAGCGATATTACTCTTAGCCCTGTCAAATGTTTTTGTTTACCGGAGAAACCAGTATGGAGGACTAGATCTGCCCTAGGACCTTTGCAGACATGGACCTGACATCAAGGTATGCTCTCTAGTTGAGACCCATGCAAGGGGGGAGGTTCCTGAACCCCATGGGGAAGGGCTCTGCAATACACCTGAACTTTTTGGAGGAGGGGGAGTATCTCTGGCTCCTGATCAAGAGACCTTGCTCATGATCACTGTCAAAGGACCACCTTCCCCTCAGCTCAGCCACGCACAGGGAACAGATATGACCCACATCATAGGAGAATTGCTGGGGCCCTACTTCTAGAACTGGCTAGTAATTCTGCAGGTTGGAAAGTGGAACAAGAGCAAGTAGGTACAGTATATTTGCTATGGAATTGTGATGTGTAACAACTCTTCTGTGTACTCTTACTGCACACTCTGCAGTTAATCCTCCCATAGTCTTAATGAAAAGGCAGCCCAGGCTATCTAGGGTTGAGAGGACAGTTAGATCTCTGGACAGCAAGCTTCCCCTTGAGAATCCTGAAGGCACATTAGCTTCGGGGAGACCAGTGCCCACATTGGCTAAGTTTCAAAGGAGGTGGGGATCCCACCAGAATTTGTGCCTCCCCCCCTGCCAGGTCCCCGATGGTGAGCTGCACAGATGAAGAGGGTGTGAGCATGTAAAATATAAATTAGAAAAAAAGGAGGAGGGGATGGGAGGGACAGGGTCGGGGATACAGAGAGGGGGGATGGGGCTGGGGTTCTCATTTGGTTATTGTATTTATATTGCTATGTCCTTGTATCTAATGTGGAATGTATGCAGATATCTTGGGGGGGTAAGGGGAGATGGGACGCAGGATGTGTGCTCAGATGAGGAGGGATTTACATGGTACATGCTGCTAAAATGAGTTTGGAGTTACAGTTCTGATGGAGCTTACTGTGAGCGGGAAAATCAGGAGACTAAACTCCGCCATAAAAAGGAAAAAGGCAGTCTTTCAGTTTAAATGTTTCAAAGCCCACCTAGCCGTTTTGCATAAAACAAAGCTAATGTTAGCACATGTGACCAAGTTACAGTGGGACTAGGTGGGCGATGAAAGGCACAACATTGCAAGCTCCTTTAACTCATTGAGTCCTGGTAGCCATTTTGGGTCAGGTTCTGTAATGGATAGTTCTGACACCATATGGCATCTACTGGACCCAATGAGTTAAATGGGGTGTTTCCATCTTAATACATAAGTCACTGGGGTGGAGGGTGGACACTACTTAATCAGATAGAGACGGGAGGCTGGCACTCATGAAGTTGGCCACACCAGCTGGTTCACTTGTCCTGGCCAATGTTTATGGGCCTGACACCGATGACCATGCCTTCTTCCACAACCTTAGTCAGGTACTCACTGATTTTAATGAGGACAGGGCTTCTGTAATCCTAGAGGGGATTTGAATGTCACCCTCAATGACCAGGTGGACAGGAGGTGCCAAAGCAATCAGGGACATGATGGAGGAACACAGTCTGGTAGATGCGTGGCATGCCCAACACCGTAATATTAGGGACTACACCTACTTCTAGGTAGTCCATGGCCCCTCAATCAGAAAGACTTCTGGCTGGTCAGTACCTTAGTTAACAGACGCCCGCATACATTTTATAGTTATGACACAGCCAGACTAGTCCAGCACTCACCAACCTCAATTTACCTCAATTGTTATCTCTGACCATGCCCCCACTGATCCCAAGGTTCTATGGGGACCCACACCACAGAAATCCTCCACCTGGAGGCTGGACCCCCTAAAGTTAGAAGACTGAGACTTCAAAAGGTTGGTAGGGGAGGAAGTGTAAACAGTGGCAGGATAATGACTATGGGGAAGTTTCTGACACCACCCTCTGGGAAGCCTTTAAGGCCACACTGAGGGGCAGGATTATGGCCTATGCTGCTCAGCGAAGGAGGATCAGGGAAGTGGGGCAAGTCACCCTGGAAAAAGAACTCAAAGAAGCAGAAGCTGTGTGCAAGACTGGTCCCCACACTTCTACGGGGACCTTTTGGCTAAGGTAACTTCAGTCTGAATAAAGGTAAATGACTGCCTCACAAGGAAGGCTGAGTTAGCCATCAGTCATCTGCACCACTCATTCGGGAGTCCAGTAAACTTTTGGCTTACAGGATGAAATGCAAAATAGCTAGCAAGCTTTTCTGTGGCCTGAAAGATGCTTTTGGCTCAATCAGGTGCAATCCCAAAGACATCAGTACCATTATACAGAAGTTTTATTCAAAGCTTTATGCCTCACCCCCCCCCCCACTGGGATGGCAGTCAAGAGCTTCCTCAGCAACCTGCCTGTCCCACCTCTCCCACCCTCATAGCCCTCAGAGCTCGAACTCACAAGTACAAGTCAAGAAGTGACACAGGCCTTTAAGGCACTAAATCTACACAGGGCTCCAGGAGGAGATGGCTATCCAGAAGATTTCTACCACCTGCGGGCTGACGTGCTCTCACCATATCATCTGTGGGTATTACAGGAATCCCTCACAATAGATTCCCCCCCCACCATCTGTGAGAGAGGTGGTGATTACGGTGCTTCCAAAAAAATGGAAAGACCTGACCTCTCCTGGTAGCTACTGCCCCATATCACTTATCATTGCTGATGTGAAGGTGCTGTCCAAAATCTTAGCAACCAGACTGGAAAAGGTCCTCTCTGGGCTAATCCACCCATCATAAGTGGGCTTTATAAAGGGCAGACTAGGTAAAGACCACCTAAGGAACCTGGTATCACTGATAGACAAATCCTCAACAGCTGCCCTGGCAGTGGACTTTGAGAAGGCCTTCTACTCTGTCGAATGGCAATACCTCCTCACCAGTCTGCAAACAGTGGGATTCATACCAGGGTTAAAACAATGGATCCAACTCTTGTATGCCACTCCCACTGCTTCCATTCTCACAAATGGCCTTCGATCCAAACCACTGCCCCTGCAGAAAGAGACCGGACAGGTTTTCCCCCTTTCACCCCTCTGTTGGCCATAGAGCCTCTAACCATAGCCCTCAGGTAACACTCCCACCCATTATGAAAATGAGTATACTGAAGGATAGTACAAATACACTCATGGTATTCTAACATGCTCAATTAATACTTCAAGTGTACTAGCATGCCTTGTACGTAAACCCATTTATACCCACTTATGTAGGAAATATATTTGTTATATATTCAGTTGCTTGACTTAGACTTCTTTTATACTTTTACAAAGTATTCTGGTACTTTTTATACGATATTTTTTGTTTTAGTCCCAGTTATACTTATAGTATACTTATTTTCATCTTGTCACATGCACCCAGGGTGTATGCCATTTTAAAGTGACCGAGTTCCTGTTTTGTGTAATTCTATGAATGTAAACTTTCTTAAACAGGTTTTTTGTTGAATGATGATTTTACTTACACTGACACTTTGTTGGCCATGACACTGAGGAACCTCCTTGACTCTTCTTTGGTTAGAGCCATGTGATCTTTTACTTTCACCTGGATGGCGACCAAAGATGGGCAGAAGAGACCTCGGTTTAACGTCTCATCTGAAAGACTGCACCTCAGTAGTACTGTACCTGCCTTGTACTGCACTGCAGTGTCAGTTATGGGTGTTACCTCAAGTTCCTGGAGTGGTGCTAGAACCCCTGACCTTCCGATCTTCTGGCTCCAGAGATGAGTTCAAAGATTTACCAGTAATACGTTTTTTAGAATTCATTTTCTGCTCAGCTTCTGTGCCTCCTTTGATTTCAGGCAATCAGTCAGCCCTGCTCCAATTCACTTACTTGTCCTTAACATCTCCAGGCCAGATCCTCAGCCACTCACCCACTACTCTATGGTTTTCTCCCAAGAGGTGGTGCCCAGTGTAACTGGACACATAACACTGGTTTCCCAGGGAGCACCTTTGTTAGCAGGGATGGAAAGGAGGGACTGCAGATGTTTGATAATGACTAAGGGTGGGTGGAAGACATCAGTCTTATACAGTGCAGAATAGGTATTTTGTCCCCCTTAGGCCTTTTCACCACCCAGTCCTATGAGACCTGCTTGTAGCACCATCCTATAGACAGGTGATGGCTGACGTTGTCTGGTCACGTTTGATGTCAATGACATCACCCTTCCAGTTGTAGGATGCACTACTGCAGTGGCAGGCTGGCCCCATCCCCTTAGTTAAGTATGTGATGCTGCCTGTGTGTCACATCTTAGACCATATCAGTACAGGGTGGGGGAGTCTGGATCATCTCTTCACAGGATAACACAGCAACACTAGGCCATACTACAATTTTTTTATCCAGATACATAAATACACAAAGATGCTACGCAAACTAGATTAAAAAAAAAAAAAAAAAAAAAATAGATGACGGGTAGGCATGGTAACCATTTCAGGACCCAGCCCCCCTACAGCTGGAACACTCCCCCTTCCACCCTACCAGCAACGATATCACCACTTCTGACCCTGGACCAGCCTCCACTAAGGTAATTACCCTTTCTGCAGCTAGACCTGCTGGACCACACAGCCCACCTGTGAACAAGCCACACACACCATACTGACCACTCTCCCTCCAGCTAGAACATCTCCCCACACTGACAACGCTACCTGCAGCTGGACCATCCTCCCCCAAGCCTGAGTTGTGCACCCTCCCTGGACTACTAAAACCTCCAAACCTGCAAACCCCCCCCCCCAAGCTGACCACCCTTAATTACAGCTGGACTTCCCCTCCTATCACCACCCTTCCTGTCCACAGAGCAGATGGCCAACCCCCTACAGCTGGCGCCTCCCCCTGACCACCACTATCATTGCAACTGGACAACCCCTCTAGTCCCTGGACTAGACTAACCCAAGATTAGCACCCTCCCTAGATCTAGACCAGCCTCCAGCCCTATGTCACAACCTCAATGCAGCTGGACCCCCCATGCCACAGTAAAGAGTCTGTCCAGCAGACCACCTTACCTCCAGCTTGAGAACCTCAAAAGACCTCCGACCAGCCTGTCTCCCCAGCCAGCCAGCCACACTTCATGCCACTTGACAAATCTTCAGTTACTGCCCCCCCCCAGCTGAATGTCTTCCCTGGACCACTCCACAAAAACATGGAAAGACGAAATCTGATGGCAGATCTCCTCTCCTCCCCATTCTCGCTAACCTGCAGGAATGTCTAGTGCTATCTCAGCTTTGTTCCTTATCTCCACTTCTATTTTCATTGCTTATCAGTCTGGTTTTAGGAGATCCCACTCAACCATTACCTCTCTACTGCGGATCACTGACTCCATCCAAACAGGCATGGATCAGGGACATATCACCTCTGCCATCTTTGTCGACCTCACAAAGGCCTTTGACACTGTGACAAAGGCTTTCGACACTGTGTCACATCCCCTCCTCCTCACTAATCTTTCCAATGCAGGGCTTTCCAATGATGCCACCAGCTGGTTCCACTCCTACCTTGTAGGTAGATCACAATCCATTTGGATTGATAACTCCCCCTCATCCCCACTCCCCATTACAACTAGTATGCCCCAAGGCTCCATCCTTGGCCCCCTGCTGTTTTTCTAAATGACTTGCCCTCCACCTGCCCACATACCTCTATCCGTATGTATGCTGACAGCATTGTCTTGTATGCATCTGGCCCCTTCTTCACTGAAGTGGCGACCAGATTTCAGCGTGGCTTCCATAATGTTCGGCTCTTGTTTTGCTCAAACCAACTTTTCCTGAATGCCAAGAAAACAGTCTCCATGACCTTCAGCACATGGCAGAGACTCTGTCAGCTCCCCTCCTTCTCCTCCTTCCACATCCTGGATGGGACACTGCTTGAGGACTGCTCCTCCTTCAGGTACCTTGGGATCTGGCTTGACTGGCACCTCAACTTTTCTGGGCACATAGAGGCCATACACAAGAAATTACACTCCAAACTGGGTGCCCTGTACCTCAACTGGGGCTGTATCTCACTGCTGGCTCGCGGGGCCATTGTACAGAAAAGGATTCTCCCCCCTCTTTGAATACGGGGATGTGGTATACAATGCTGCTCCTTCCTCCTCCTTAACCAAACTGGACACACTCTTCCATTCCTTCTGCCATTTTGCCCTTGACTGCCGCCCCCCCCCCAAAATCACTGTACCCTTTACCATTCCCTGTCCCTCCCCTCCTTAGAGGACCGACGGCGTACCCACTGCACCAGTTTCATGGCTAAATTCTGGTCCCAGTTAATGCTTTCCTATCTCTCTGCCTCCCTCGCCACCCTTCCCTCCACCTTACTCTCTCAGAAACTATAACCCTCTCACCTTGTCTGTCCCCCTCGGACCTCCTCAGCAGTTCAGGCTGCCTTTTTCTACAGGTTTCCATATTCGTGGAACTCCCTCCCTCACTCCATTCGCTCCACCCCCTCTCTTTGGGTTTGCACTTCTTGCATAAAAAAAATTTCTGCACTCCCTACATCTGCTTCTAATCCCTCTATCCACACCTTCCCCCTCCTGATCACCCCCTGTCTGCACTTTGATTACCCTTGCTCACTGTACCCTGATTGATAGCCACTGGGTGATTTTATGTAGTACCTGTAAACAACTTGTATTATATAACTTCTGTAAATTTATATCCTATTGTATAAAATCTGTAATTAGGAAACATAGAAACATTGAATCTGATGGCAGATAAGAACCGCTTGGCCCACCTAGTCTGCCCATTTCCCATTTCCCTACCTAATGGATAAGCTGATGATCCTAGTTAACCAACAGCCTACTTCCTCCTACCCCCACTAGAATTGCCTTATGTCTTTCCCATGCATTCTTGAATTCCCCCACTGTTTTTGACTCTATGA
The DNA here is from genome assembly GCA_016271365.2 of Neoceratodus forsteri. NCBI lineage: Eukaryota > Metazoa > Chordata > Ceratodontiformes > Ceratodontidae > Neoceratodus > Neoceratodus forsteri. The sequence goes on along the minus strand of CM028131.1, from coordinate 349,542,644 downwards.
TCTCCTCAGGAAGGCTGTTCCAAGCATCTACAACCCTCTTTGTGAAGAAATACTTCCTCACATTACCTCTGAGCTGTCCCCACTCTACCTTCAAATTGTGCCCCCTTGTTTTTGCACATCTCTTTTTCTGAAAGATGCCACCCTCTTGGACTTTGTTGATTCCCTTGAGGTATTTGAAAGCTTCTATCTTGTCCGCCTTCTCCCTTCTTTCCGCGAAGCTATACATCTTAAGCTCCTTTAGCCTTTCTTCATATGTCTTCTGGTGCAGACCCTGCACCATTTTGGTTGCCCTCCTCTGGACAGCCCCCACCCTGCCTATGTCTTTGCAGAGATGGGGTCTCCAGAACTGTACACAGTACTCCAGATGTGGTCTTACCAACTGTCTGTACAGAGGGCCAGCAACTTCCCATCTCCCAATTTGCTTTTTTTTGTGGTTTCCTTAATATGTGTTTCAAAACCTAGATTGCCAAAAATGATTACATGCAAATCCCTTTCATTGACTGTACTAGGTATTGTCTCACTGTTTATTGTATACTCAGCTTGAATATTGTTCGAGCCGAAGTGCATACCCTTACATTTCTCAATATTAAATGTCAGATTTTGTCTATTAGCTCATTCTTCTAATTCTTTCAACTGTTGTTTGTTTATAGCCTTCCTGTTGTTTACTATGGCACCCACTTTGGTATCGTTGGCATACTTCCTAGCCAGGCTCCACCAGATACCTGCATGCTTGAGACGAATATGATGAACAACAAAGGACCCAATATTGAACTCTGAGGGACCCCACTGGACACACTCCCCCACTCTGATAGATGACCACTGATTTGTACTCTCTGTGTTCTGTGTAACAGCCAAGAGTGTATCCATTTGATTAAACTTGGATCAACTTCATTACCCTCTATTGTGTCTATTAGCTTCTGGTGTGAGACCAAGTTGAACGCCTTGGAGTAATCTAGGTAGACCACGACCAGTGGGAGTCCCTGGTCAAGAGTCTGACTGACCAGTTCAAAGAAATCAAGAAGATTACTCACACAAGATCTTCCCCTGATAAATCTATATCCATGTCCATAGTAATATCCACCAGCCCTTTTTGTTTAAGCTTCTCCTCTAAAAATGTTTCTATGAACCCCTCCATTATTTCCCCACAATACTTCCTCACATTTCTCCTGAATCTACCCCTTCCAGCTTCATAGGATGTCCCCTTGTTCTTGAGCACCTTTTTTTCTGAAAAATACTTGTACTTTATGTACCACTGTGAGGTACTTTTTTTTGTTAACTGTTTGGTAACTGGGTAAGACCCACTAGGCACAAGTGCTTATTTTTCTGGGGCAAGCCAGGAGCAATGGGGAGGTAATATGACTTGCTCAGAGTCACATAGTATCCAAGTGGAGGCTGTGGGAATCAAACCCAGTTCTGACGGCTGTATCAAGCTCATTCACATCTCGTTAATCTAACCTCTAGTCTATACTGCCCGCCCGCACTATTGAATCCATGAGGGTGGAATTCAGACCACAACATGCAGAGCACAATGGAAAATGGATTAGCAGTTCATTGCATAACCATGTGGCTACCTCATCTCACAATCTCTGTGCCTATATCCCCCCCAGCTGCTCCATTCCTCCTGATAACCACCTTTTGCTCTAATGGCCAGTCACCCTCCATGCAGCTGGAATACCCTTCCTGCCCTAGAGCAGCCTCCCCCAAGCTGGACACCCACTCTGGACCATGCCACAGTTCCCTAACCTGCACCCCACCCCCCCAGCTGGCCCTCCTTCCTACTTCTGCCCCCCCCGCCCAGCCACACACCCTCTTCTGATCACTCACCTGCAGCTAGACCCCTCAGACCACTACTCAACCTCGAATCTGCATCCCCCCAACCCACACTCCCTGCAGCCGGAACCCCCCTCCTGCCCAATCACCATCTATGAACCAGGACCGCTACCTGCCCCTCAGCCACCCTCCCTCAAGCTGTCCACCCCCCAATCTGGGGCCCTGTGCAAGTCATGGGGTGGGCAGAAGAAAGAGTGAGAATGCAGAGCTTTACAGATATTCAAGTGTGATTAACCCCCCATGACCCCTGAGCCTCTCCAGAGGGTTCAATGGTGCTTGTAGCACCAAATAAAATTGTGGCTGCTATGTTCCCTTCCCCACTCCCGAGGCCCTTTTTAGTGTTCCTGGGGGCTGGGAGAATAAACTGTCAGGGTTGACTCCTAAACTGATGGGGGGGATGGGTGAGTGATGCTTTAGCACAGCAGGATGTTTGTGCATGCTGATGTGGCTTTTTGTTGCTGCTGTGGTCCTGACATTGCTCCCTGGCTCTGATCTACAGTTTGAAGGGGCTAGGAAAGCAGTAAGATGAACATTGAAAGTTTTCAGGAGCCAGACAGTTAACATCTATCTATATAATATTCATAGAAGTTTGACGTCAGAAAAGGACTGAACTAGGCCCACCAAGTCTGCCCATTTGCCCAGCTATCTGCTTGGACCTGTGCCTCACCCCCTTAACACTCCCATGTGGTTGTCCCATGCACTTTTGAATCCCTCCATTTCCTCTTAGACTGCCTCTGGGAGTTTGTTCCACTTTTCTACCACTCTGTGTAATAATATTTTCTGTAATAGTATTTTCTAATGTTACCCCTGAACTGCCCTCCCTCCACCTGCAGGCCATGCCCTCTTGTCCTCGGTTTTCCTTTCATCTTGAAGATGCTCCCCCCTGGCACCCCGTTTATACCCTTAAGGTACTTGAAAGTCTTGATCATATCCCCCCTCTCCCTCCTCTACTCCAGGAGTACATGTTCAGATCTCTCAACCTTTTTTCGTAGGATAGGTGGCCTAACCCTTTTACCATTTTTGTCACTCTCCTCTGAACCCTCTCTATCCTCCCTACATCTTTCCTGAGGTATGGCCTCCAGAACTGGACTCTGTACTCCAAGTGTGGTCTAACTAAATGGGTGTGCAAGGGTACTAATGCCTCCCTATTCCTACTGGTGATCTCCCTTCTTATGCATCCCAGCATTCCACTCCCCCTGGCCACTGCCCTCCCACCTTCAGGTCCCTGGATATAATTATGCCTAGGTCCCCTTTCTTGTTCCGTCTCCTCCAGATCTCTGCCCCCCATACGGTACCCTGCCTTCTGATTTCTGTAGTCCAGATGCATGATTTAACATTTTTCTGTATTGAATTCAAGCTGCCACCTTTCTGACCATGCCTCAAGCCTCAAGTCTCTGCATTTTTCCACTCCTTCCTCGGTGTCCACCAGACTGCAGATTTTGATATGTCTGCAAACATACACACCCTTCCAAGGCCCTCCACGATATCCCCAGCGAATATATTGAACAGCAGGGGCCCCAACACCGATCTGAGACCCTGCTCATGACCTTGTCCTCCCCGGATGCCACCCCATTTATTATGGCCCTCTGCCTCCTTTTCCCCAGCCAGCTTCCCACCCATTTGACTACCCTCTGCCCCATCCCCAGTCCTGCCATTTTACATAGCAGCCTCCCATGGAGCGCTGAGTCAAACACCTTTCTGAAATCCAAATAAGCTACACCTCTACCTTGATCCATTTCCTTGGTGACCCCGTCAAAAAACTATCAAATTTATTTGACAGGATCTGCCCCTAGTAAACCCATATTGTCTTGGATTCATCATGCAGTTTGTCTCCAGGTAGCTGGTGATCCTGCCTTTTACTAGCTTCTCCATGAGCTTGCCTACTTCTGATGTCAAGCTCACGGGCCTGTAACTTCCCACTTCCTTCCTCCCTCCTTATGCAGAGGGACCACATTTGCCTGCCTCCAGTCCTCAGGCATCACTCCCGTTTCCAGGGACCGATTGAAGAGTGCAGTCAAGAGTACCACCAATACCTCCTTTAGCTCCCTTAACACCCTTGGGTGCACCCCATCTGGCCCCATTGCCCTGTCCACCTTCACGCAGCCCAGTTCTTTCAATATTTCCTCCAAGAGAAACAGCCTCATCTCCACCCCCCCAGCCATTTTATTTCCTGCTCCGCTGCCTTCTCCTCCTTCCTCCCTCTTGAACACAGAGCAAAAATAGGTGTTTAGTAGGTCTGCCTTTTCTCTGTCTCCTTGTAGCACCTCCCCCTCTTTTGTTCTTAACTGGAGAATCCCCTGCCTAGTCTTCCTCTTTTCATTAACATATTGAAAGAAAGTCTTATCCCTTTTTTGACCCCTCTCACTATTTGCTCCTGTCTGTGCCTGTGCCCTCCTTACCTCTACCCCTGCTTCTCTCTGGCTCGCCTGGTATTTTACCCAGTTCGCTTCCGTCCAAGTCGTCTTGAACCTCTGAAAGGCTTTCCTTTTTGTCCTTACCTTTTCTGCTACTTCCCTTATACCACAGAGGTTCTCTCCTTCTCTTATTTTTACTCTTGGCACAGATGTCAGTGGGCCCTACAATAGCTTCCCTTATCCTCCCCCACTTTGCCTCCACCTCCATCAACTCCCACACCCCCTGCAATGCCCTCGCCACCATTTCCCCCATTCTCCTGAAGTCTGTCCTCCTGAAATCCAAGACCTTTAACCTAGACTGGTGAACCTCTGCAGTGTTTCTCATTTTAAACCTGACCGTGTTGTGGTCATTTGTACCTAGATGTTCCCCCACCGATAGCTCTTCCACCTTTCCCCCCCATTTGTCAGGACTAGATCAAGAGTAGCTCCTGCTCTGGTTGGCTCCCTGACCAGTTGATTTAGGAGGGCCAACTGCGGGGAGTCCAAAATATCCTTGCTGCTGGTTGAAGCAGCCGAAAGGGTGTTCCAGTCTACATCTGGTAGGTTTAGATCCCCCATCAGCACCACCTCCCCCCTTGCCGCCATTTTCACAAACTCTGCCATACTTCTATCTGCAGATTTGTGCTGTGCTGGGGTCTATACACCACCCCCACATGCACCGACTCCCCCTTCCCCACTGCCAATGAGACCCAGAGTCCTTCTGCCTCTCCCCACTTACCCTGCAACTCTGATGCTCCGATACCCTCCTTCACATAGAGTGCAACCCCCCCTTTCCCTCCCTGTCCATCCTGAACAATTTGTACCCTTGTATCTCCATTTTCCACCCCTGCTCCAGGTGGCACCAGGTTTCTGTTACCCCCACTATGTCAAGGCCCTCCTCTGCCATTTTTGCTGTTAGATCATGGATCTTTCTACCCAGACTTATGCCATTCGCACACATAACCCTCCATGTCCCTCTCCTCCTTTCCTATATGTTTGTCCCCTTTACCCTCTTGCTGTGTGTATGGCTTTCTGCTCCCCCCTCACCACCTGCCTCAACAGCCAGGCTTTTCCCTGCCCTCCTCCCCCCTTGTTTAGTTTAAATGGTAGCATCTGTCCACATAATCATCCAGTTTACATTTCAGCAGTGCCTTCCCCTCCCCGTTTAGGTGCAGCCTATCTGGGGCATATAGGCTCGTGTCACTCCATGTCAACCCCCAATCTCGTATCACATAATACCCCTTCTGGGCACACCAACCTACAAGCCAATCATTGAATTCCTCAGTATTTTGCCTTGCCTCCATGCTGGCCCTTGGTACAGGTAGCACCCTCGAGAAGGACAGGGATTTGAATTCTGAATCGCTGCAGAACCTTGCCAGTGCCACAAACCCTGCCTGCACCTCCATCACACTGCTCTTTGCAAGGTCTTTTGTGCCTAGGTGGAAGATCAGATGCCTGACCTGGAAGGACACTACTTCTTTATTCAGCTGTGAGTTGTGTGAGAAATTCTATATTGCACTTGATATCTGCAACAACGTGCACTTTTGCTTAATTCTGTGGGAGGTGAAACTAACTACCCTTGGTAATTGCTTTTTATTCACATATTTATTTAGTGTTTAACCAAGAAGGGGCTTGCAAACTCTGTTTATCTTGTTAGTAACTTCAGAAGGATTTAAATACTGCATTTGGGTAGATCCTTGGAGGTAGCTAGATTGTCTACTAGGATTTTCTGACAGTTAAACTAATTTTAAATAAATTACAGATGGCTGAGGAGTTGAAAAAGGAGCTTGCAAACTCTGCTTATCTTGGAAGTAACTTCACAAGTGTTTGAATACTGCATTTGGTTGTCTCTTGGGGTAGCTGGATTGACTACTAGGATTTTGGGACAGAAACTATTTTTAAATAATTTACTGGTGCGTAGGAGTTTGTGATAGTTAAACTATTTTTAAATAAGTTACTGTGGTTAAGGAGTTGTCATAGCAAAACCTGCAGTGTGAAAGCAACAGAGGGAGGTGGATCTAGGTTTACGTTTGTTTGTTACAATTCTTAAGATTTTCAGTGCAGGAAGAGTTTAAAGCACAGCTGACTTATTTTGGGACTGACAGCTTTCAGAGCACAAACCACCAGGCCTGTTTTGGGGCTGGGGAGGTTTACCTGTGTCTGACTTGGATTTGTGGATTTTTCTCTGTTTGATTAGCAGGGTATTTTCTCTGTCACATTGTTGTGTAGGGCATCTTTCTGACAGGAAGGCATTCATCGCAGCGGTGGGTCAGAGCTTTTAGCTGATTGTTTTGCGAGGGCACAGTTTAGGCCCAACCCTTTCCACCCCTCACCCCACCCACCCCTGGAAATAGTTCCTTTATACCTGGGGTTCTGACATCATTTCCTCAAGAGTGCATGGTGCATATCACTGTCATATCCTCTCTAGCACACTGCACTGACAATATAAGCATACACATTGTATAATATATATATATTTCTATATAACAAACCAATCACACACACACACACACACACACACACACACACAAAAAAAAAAATAATGTGGGGAGTAGTGCTATCTAATGGCTGTGGGGCAGCAGTCTTCTGGGAGTATTTCTGGAGGCTGAGATGCTGCCCTATTTGCAGACAATTCTTTGCCCTGAGGGAGGAAGTTGCCCATCTTCAGGCCACACTGGACAGTAGTAAGAGAACCTTCCCCCAGGCCACACTGGATGGTAGGAAGGGAACCTCCCCCATCCAGGGAGAACCAGAGCCACCACCACTACCTCAGAGGTTGCAAAGAAAGCACAGCAGTTGGACCACAGTGGGCTCAGGGAGGGTGAGGATGGTGGAACAGAGGCACACCCAGTCAGTTGTTCCACACCACAATCCATACACCATTCTGGGGGAGCATAGCTCCCCTATGGATGCACCCACAGAGGAGACTAAGGAGGCTGAGGACAACTGTCACAAGGGAGGCCCACAGGAAGGAGGCAGAGGACACCACAAGGAAAGGAAGCAGCTCCTGGTGGGGGACTCAATTATTAGGGGGATAGAACTGGGGGAGCAGGGAAAACTGAAGTAAGGTGCCTGCCTGGTGCCATGGCTTGGAGAGACAGGAAGTGCATCCTCAGGATCATGAGAACAGCTGCACGGGAGTCTGAGCTGGACATCATTGTCCACCTAGGGACAAATGACTTGGTTCATCATGAGATTAGAGCAGTGCAGAAGGACTTTGTAGAATTGGGGAGGGGCCTAAGACAAGTAGCACACACAATATCCTTTTCTGAGGTGCTGCCTGTCAATGGCATGAGTGAGGTGGGGTACTTTGCACCATGCAGTTTAATGAATGGTTGAAAAAATGGTGTGGAGCACAGGGGTTTGACTTCATTGGGGACTGGGGTTCCACCTGGAGGACACCAGCCTATACTGGCAGGATGGTCTGCATCTGTCCAGGAAGGAACAAGTCTTTGAGCAATCGGTTAAATGCTTCATTGGCAAGCTTTAAACTAGTCAAGGGAGGCACTGACAAGCAGCAGGAAAATCCAGCCTCCCTACAAAACAGGGTACTAAATGAGAAAAGTCCGAGGTAGAAAGATCAGTGGGGATGCTGCAAAAGAAGGTAAAGCCATCAAAAATGGAGAGCAATGAGTACCAATGCCAGTAGTCTGGGTAACAAGCTTCCTGAATTAGTGGCCTTGATGGAGGAGGAACATCTGGATATCGTGGCAGTCACAGAAACATGGTACACACAAAACCATGACTGGGACGTAAACATACCAGGATACACTATCTACAGGAGGGACAGGGAGGGTAAAAGAGGAGGAGGAGGAGCTCTTTACATAAGGGAAGGAATCAAAGCAACAGAACAAAAGGGAAAACAGGGAGGAGAAGAAGCACTGTGGGTAAATTTGGAGACCAGCAATGGCACCACAAGCCGCACAGGGGTTGTATACAGACCCCCCTTCTCAGGGGGAGGAAATGGACAAGGAAATGATAGAAAGAATACTTAGAATGGCAGAAAAAGGGGAGATATTGCTGATGGGTGATCTGAATATGCCAGATGTTAACTGGAGTGCAGTTGCAGCAGCCACTTTGAAGAGTGGGGTTATTCTAGATGCCCTACAGGGGGCATGCCTTAGACAACTAGTACTGGAGCTCACTCAAGAGGGAGCAATCTTAGACCTGGTTCTCTCAAATGGAGATGAAGAGGATCACAGATGTAAGTGGGTAGTCATCTGGGAACTAGCGACCATTGAACAGTATGGTTCACAATAAACACAGCAATAGAGTCAAGCCACACAAAGGCAAAAGTACTGGACTTTGGAGGGCTGACTTTGCCAAAATGGTGAGTGTCTAAGGAATGCACTAGCAAATGGGCAGGAAGGAGGGTGGAAGAACAATGGGGAATAATAAAACTGCCATCACAGAGGTAACAAGCCTTTGTGTGAAGCAAATAAACAAAATGAAATGATGTAAGAAACCACTATGGTTCTCAAAGGAAGTGGCAGTGAAGGTTCAAGAGAAAAGAAAGCAATCAGGAAGTACAAGGAATCACAGAAGGAGCAGGACAGAGAACTGTATCAGTTAAAGCAAAAGGAAGCTGGGAAGGCAGTCAGAACAGCAAAGGCCCAAACCGAGGAAAAGATAGCCAACTCAGTTAAGAAGGGGGATAAAACCTTTTATAGGTACATCAGGGAGCGAAGGAAGACCAAGGGAGGGTTAGTGAGGCTTAATAAAGGGAGGGAGGATGGGCAGAGGGTGACTGTGAAAAGGCAGAGATACTAAACAAATATTTTTGCTCAGTATTTACAAAGGAAGTGGGAGGAACCAAACAAACAGTAGAAACACTCTGGATACAGAAGTTGATACCAGCCCATTTACAGAAGAAAGGAGTTCTGAAAGAACTCTTAAAACTGAAGGTGGACAAAGCAATGGGGTCTGATGGGATTCATCCCAGAATTCTAAAAGAACTAGGGTAGAACTAGTGACACCACTGACTACCCTCTTTAACAAATCATGGGAGGATGGGGTGGTACCCGAGGACTGGAGGAGGGCAGATGTGATTCCTCTTCACAAAAGTGGGAGCAAGGCAGAAGCAGGAAACTACAGACCTGTTAGTTTAACCTCAGTGGTAGGGAAATGATGGAATCACTTCTGAAGGAAAGAATTGTTGAGTATCTAGAGGCCAGAGGGGCACAGGACCCAAGGCAGCATGGATTCACAGTGGGAAGGTCATGCCAGACAAATCTGATAGATTTCTTTGACTGGGTGACCAAAGTAGTAGATCAGGGAGGGGCTGTGGACATGGCCTACCTAGACTTTAGCAAGGCATTTGACACAGTCCCACACAAAAGATTAATATACAAGTTAGCCAGCCTGGGAGTGGTTCCCAAGATGACAGCCTGGGTAAAGAATTGGCTGGAGAATAGGACACAGAGAGTAATAGTAAATGGAGTCCACTCTGAAGAAAGGGGGGTTACTAGTGGGGTACCGCAGGAGGTTCAGTATTAGGACCGGTCCTCTTCAATGTCTTTATAAGCGACATTGCAGAGGGACTGGAAGGAAAAGTATGTCTCGTTGCAGATGACACAAAGATCTGCAACAGAGTTGATGCACAAGGTGGGGTGGAAAGGATGAGAAGGGACTTGGCAAGGTTAGAGGAATGGTCAAATGTATGGCAGCTAAGATTCAGTGCTAAGAAGTGCAAGGTAATGCACCTGGGAAACAAAAACCCAGGGGAAGAGTACACAATGGGGGGTGAGATACTAACAACAACAAAAATGGAAAGGGACCTGGGGTAGTCATATCAGATGACCTAAAGGTGGGCAAGCAATGTGAGAGGGCAGCAAGGAGGGCTGGGGGGATACTGGGATGCATAGGGAGAGGCATCACCAGTAGAAAACAGGAAGTTATTATCCCTCTGTACAGACAGCTGGTGAGACCCCATCTGGAGTACTGCGTGCAGTTCTGGAGACCCAATCTCCGCAAAGACATAGACAGGATGGACGCTGTCCAGAGGAGGGCAACTAAAATGGTGCAGGGTCTGCACCGGAAGACATATGAAGAGAGACTTAAGGAGCTTAATATGTATAGCCTCGAGGAAAGGAGGGAGAGGGGGGACATGATAGAAACTTTCAAGTACCTCAAGGGAATCAACAAAGTCCAAGAGGGTAGCATCTTTCAAAAAAAGAGGTGTGCAAGAACAAGGGGGCACAATTTGAAGATAGAAGGGGAGCGGCTCAGAGGTAATTTAAGGAAGTATTTTGTCACATAGAGGGTTGTGGATGCATGGAATGGCCTTCCGGAGGAGGTTGTGGAGTCAAAAACAGTGGTTGAATTCAAGCATGCATGGGACAGTCGTGAGGCAATTCTAGGGGGTGGGGGTAGGAAGAAGTAGGCTGCTGGTTAACTAGGATTTACAGCGTATCCATTAGGTAGGGAAATGGGCAGACTGGGTGGGCCAAGCGGTCCTTATCTGCCGTCAAAATCTATGTTTCTATGTTTCTTATCCATTTTCCTCCCCCATAGAGGGGACCCAATGGACAACTTTGGCAGCTGTCATACCTGGCAGGCACTCCACCCATATTTTTTCTCTTCCCTTCTCCCCCATGTAACCCCTTTTATAATAGAGTCCCCCACTATTAAGACTATCCCCTTTTTTCCTCCTGGACACCCCTCACTGCTGCCATTCTCCTCTTTTCCAATTCCCTTCCCCCCGAAACTATCTGAGCCTTCCTCCCCTCATCCTTCATCTGTACCCTTCTCGGTGCCCCTTCCTGGTTCTATGGTTTCTCTATGCCGCCCGTTCCCTCCTCTGAAGCTTTGATTCTCTTTCTCCAACATGCTCTTCTCCCTCACCCAAATCCTGTTTTTTTTCTGGCACTTCTATTGTGCCATCCTTCCTTGGGCTTTGCTCCCTTTGATCTCCCCCCCATGCTTTTCCTTCTACCCAGACCTTTGCCGGGTCCTGCTCCACTTCCCTTCCTGCTGAAGCCCCTCCCCCCTCCGATATCCCTGCTTCCTACTTGTTTTTTTTTCCCCACCAAACTTCCTCCTTTCCCTTTATCTGTTCATGCGCCTCTCTCCCCGGTCCCCTTTCTGCTGATCCTGGGTCCCCACTCCCCCCTGCTACCCTCTGACCTCTTCCCATACTACCCCTCTCTCTCTGGTGTCAGTTGACCCCCCCCCCGGTGTTACGGGCACTCCCGCCCCCTTCTGGGGTCCTCCTGCCAGGCTGCCCATTCCACCACCCAATGTACAGTTCCTCCCCTTGTGCTCGAGGTTTCACCCCTTTGTGTATGTTTGCAGGCCACCCCATGTCCCTTCCTTTTCCACTCTACCAGCTGTCTTCAAAGTCCTTCCACTTCCTCCCCGAGCTTTGCCAGCCAGTGGCATACTGGGCAACCTCCAAACTTCCAAGTCCAGTCTAGTACTATGGCTGCCCCACACCCCGTGCATCCAACCACCCTCCCAAAGATGCCAGCTCTAGCAACTTGAGGACACATTCATATTCTGTTTTGCGTCATTGGTCACTCTCCTTTTAACACTATACAAACACTTCCGCTCCTACAATAGGTAGTTCCCCTTCTCCTAGCCTTTACAAACAACCACACATTATCAAATTCCCGAATAAACTGTCCTTTAGTGCTCCAATTTTTTTTTTACTCTTACTGCTCTTGAATACAAAACATCTATCAATGTCCTTTAAAATCCACTAAAGTCAGGCCCAATAACCCAAAATCAAGTACAACCCAAAGTTACGTACAAAAAAACCTCTCAATGTTCTTTAAAATCCACTAAAGTCAGACCACTCCTTCCCCTAGGCTCCACCCCCACTGCCTATTTAATAGAGGTTGGGGCCAGTGTGGGAAGAAAAATACAGCTCCTTTGCGGCATCTGCTGTGTGAGCGGCTGGGCCTGCCTTTTATGCTCAGCCCCAATTCAAAAACTTTGGGCCCTCTCTCCTGATTGGCTGCCTCTCCTTAATTACCCCTGGTCCGCTGCCGACTGCAGCCACCGGGAACTCCCGCTCGCCCTGCTCCTGCTGCCATGCAGCACTGACTCCTCTGTCCCCAGATGTGTTCCGTTCCTCCATTCCTGGCCTGCCCAAATCAGAGCCACCGGGAAATCTCTGCTCCACTCCTCCCCCGAAGACTACTACAGCTCCTTTGTGGCTCTGTTACTGCTCCCACAAACAAGGCATGGATGAGACCAATTTGAACAGCAGCATAAATAACCACAAAGAAAAATAAACACAGTACAGGAATGTATAAAGTTGACAGACAGGTGTGAGGGTTGGAAAATAAAACTGCTGAAGACAAATTACAGATCGCTCGTTTTTTCACCGCCGTCAGACCATTTTAAAATCGATGAGACGTACTCAACACATACATTCACATTTCTGGTCCTGTGTAGTACAGTATGGTCTGCAAGCCCATTGGTCCACACTGTGGACAAAGAGGTGTACAGATCATACTGTACACTGTCATTCAGCGGTTGGGGTGCTGCCACCTGCCGATGACTGGGGAGGTGCTGGGTGGCCGGAGGACCTCTGTGGGTGAGGGGGTGCCCACTGGACCACCAGGTAATAATTTCCATAATGGCCTGTGATCGGGCGTACGGTGAGGGGATTATCTCTGGCTGGACCACCAGTATTTTAACTTACTACAGCCCACAATTGGGCATACAGGAGGGCGGGAGGGTTACCACTAGACCAGGGATTTTAATTTTACTACAGCACGTAACCAGGTGTACGGGGTGGGGGGGAGGCCACTGGACCACCAGAGGGGTATGTGTGCCTGGCAATGGTTCTGGGTGGGCAGCTGCTGTGTTACACACTGCAACACAGCAGCCTGCCAGTGGGTGCCTAGTACTTACTCCTGCTTTTTGGGGCTCAATTTTAAGCCCCCCTGTGCGGTGCAATGCAGGGCTGTGCCAGCATATGTGCCGCACACCCCGGGTTAAATACTGGGATGTGCGGCACTTGCATGGGCATGCCCCCTGCATCTGTGCTGCATAGGATTACATTGCGCCCCTGCACACTGAGACTTGTGCTGTGCCTGGCAGCCTTTTGAATATCCTGCCAGGGCACAATGTGGGGTTGCACCAGGCACAACCTAGTTGAATATCCCAGCCAGAGTACCTAGGGACAATCATGCCTCAGTTATTTTGAGGAACCCATTTCTGCGATGGCCACATCAGCATCTGCTACAATTGCCTGGATCTTGCAGAATACCTAGGCTTCTGGCATTAAGGCAGATGATCTTCCATGTAACTCCTGAAACCTTTTTGCTATTTAGCCATCCCCCGTTCTTCCCTAGTCTTACCTTACTTACCGTTTCCCTGTTGTTCCTTCACTTAGTGCAGTTTTGATCTCAACTCTAATTTTGTAATTGTTCCACCTCTACAGGCTTTTTAATTATCCTAGTGGGTGTTTCTGATGCACACAGACAGCAATTACCATTTTAGAATGGTGTAATAGTTTATGCCTCTTGCGCTCAGAAATATAGCAGCAGGTAAGGACTTGTCTGCCCATTTCACTACCTATTGGATAAGCTGTAGATCTTAGTTAAACAGCCTACTTCTTCCCAATAAAACTGCCTTATGTCTGTCCCATGCATTCTTGAATTCCTCCAGTTTCTAAACCCATGACCTCAGAAAGGCCATCCATGCGTCCACCACCCTCTCCCCGTGAAAAAATACTACAAGTTGTCCCATCTTCAAACTGTGCCCCCTTGTTCTTGCACATCTCTTTCTGAGAGATGCTATCCTCTTGGACTTTCTTGGATGATACCAGAGGATTAAGGACCCCATCTGCGCGCACCCCCCCAGTCAATACAGTACTTGCATGGCCGTCGTCATGCAGACGCTCCCACCACACACTGAAATGAACAGCATATTAGCCCTGTAAAGTGCCGTCCAGGTTATATTTTAGTTGGGGGGCACTCTGCTCCCCCCTCCAGTTTCTGCAGTCAGAAGCTGTATTCAGGCCATTATGGCACTTAAAATTGCCATTTTTGTCAGTGCGTTTATTCTCAACGCACATCAGTTTCCTAATTATTTACCCACTTGCGTTGTGCAGTGGACGGCGATAGCTGCGGTCTGACAGTGCCGTAATTCTCCAAGCTGATGTGTGAGTGGATAAGGGGTCCTTAATCCTACAGATATCACCCTTTGTTGATTCCCTTGAGGTACCTGAAAGTTTCTAGCACGTCCCCCCTCTCCTTTCTTTACTCGAGGGTATAAATATTAAGCTTTTAGCCTCTCTTTGTATGGTTTCTGGTACAGACTCTGCACCATTTTAGTTCTCCTATGGACTGCCTCCATCCTGTCTGTCCTTGTGGAGATGGGGTCCAAACCGCACGCAGTACTCCAGATGGGGTCTCACCAACTGTCTGTACAGGGGGATAACAACTTCCTGTTCAATAAACTATTAAAATTTTAAAAACATACACCAGTCACATCAGGGAACACAGTCTTATGTACTGCAGAATGTTGTTGTTGTTGTAAAATTTTATTTTTATACAGGAAACACATTTGTTGGGACATCAGTCCCGTTTTCAACAAAGTCCTGGTAATAAATAACATACAATTATACAAAACATCACTTCACAATACATTTAAATATTTTACTTAAAACAGGTACATGATAATTGCAAGTATGCCTTTAATTTTTTATTAAATACGGATGAATTTGTAATTACCTTCAATCTATGGGGCAATTTATTCCAACAATAAGCTACTGTATTCTGGAGCATTTCATTTCCATACCTATTCTGAGATCTAGTCATGGGGATTTCTTTACCAAAGGATCTTGTCTGCATAGTTAATATCCTATCATCTTTAAAAATAATGTGATCAACCAAACAACGTCTAGGTTCATCTTTCAAGATTTGATAACACTGTTTATACCAAATATAGACCCTTCTCTGTTTTGGGTCTAACCAATTTAATTTTTTATATAGATCACAATGATGCACACCATGCTTACTTCTTGTTATAAATAAATATAGAATACCCCATTCCCAACCCACCTCCCCCCAAAAGGATAAAAGTTGATAGGTCAGGTAGATGAAAAATAACCACAACCCTGTAACCCCCTTCAACCCCCGCTTTCTACTGGTGATGCCTCTCCTATGCATCCCAGTGTCCCCCAGCCCTCCATACTACCTTCTCACATTACTCGCCTACTTTTAGTTAGTCTGATATGACTACCCCCAGGTCCCTTTCCATTTTTTGATATTGGGATAATACTTTAGCATGCAGAACTTCCTTGCGCTTTTTAGCAACCCCCTTGGAGGCAGTGTGTTTTTGCCATCCAAAAGATGGTGGCATTGCCATTCTAGTCTGTCTTCGAGTTCTGTGGTCTGACTACTTCAACTTGTGCATTCACAGATGATCACGCCTTCATGTCCTGCAGCTCTGCATGCCAAACAACATACTGAAAAAAGATGTGCTTTTTTTATTCCCAACATCATTTAAAACATTCTATTTGAAAGCAATATTCCCACTCTGTCATGCACTGCTGCTTTGTGGTGAAGGAAGTCAGCTGTCTGGTGTAGGGGTGACTGACAAGTTTCCCTTCCCCAGAGCAGCTAATGAAGAGCAAGAGGGAGTAAGTGGAACTTCCATCAGGAAGCTCACAGACAGTCAAGCTTGTCTGAGTGCAAATGTTAACAGTAAGCAGCTATCATTATCAGCATTATTCTCTGAGACCATCTTGGACATGAAAAATGGAATTTATGGCACAGCAAGACCAGCAGCACCAAGGTTGTTGGACTTGTGGCATGTTGGTCTGTTTGGTGGACTGATGGGCAGATGTGTGGCTAGGTTGGTAAGCAGGCTCAGTCATTCTCCTTTCTTGAGTGGGACTATTGAGAGGCATGGATAGGGAGAGGAAGCCAAAGCAGTTGGGTCTGAGAGCTGGCAAAAGCCACTTCCAAGGCTTTATGTTGGGACAATGGAGGGGAACTTAGTGGGGGCAAGCATAGGCAGCCAATGGGGCATTGTTTAAAAGGGATGGGTGGGAAAAAAGTGGTGGTGCCATCAGAGCCACCATTCAAGTTTCACACCCACAGCCAGTCAAAGCTCTGTGGGGAGTCATTTAAAATGAATGTTTTGGCAGTCTGGAATAAAAGGCTCCCTTAGAGGTGCAGGGACTTATGGGGAAGGAGGACCTTGCTTGGAGGGCACAAGTAGGTGAGTGTACCCTGCTCGGGGAGCACAGAACGGGGGGGGGTGAGGAAGTCTTGATTGGGCAACTCCTGTGTTGCTGGTGGGGAGTATGGCTTGGTTGGGCAGAGGGGAGCACAGTTCTTGTGTTTGGGATGCAGGGGAGTGCAGCTCCTGTGTTGGGGAAGGGGAGCACAGCTCATCTGTTGAGAGGCCAAGGAGTGTGACTTCTGTTGTGGGACAGAGGAGCACAGTTCCTGCATTAGGGTATGGTGGAGTACAGCTCTTGTGTTGGTTGGGGCAATGGAGTGCAGCTCCTGTATTTGGAGGGGGGCACAACTCCTGTATGTAGGGGGGAAGGGGAGCACAGCTCCTGTATTGGGGGGCGGTGGAGCACAGTTCCTATGTTGGGGGTGGTAGAGTGCAGCTCCTATGTTGGCGAGGCAGTGGAGTGCAGCTCCTATGGTCAGGAGCACTGGAGTGCAGTTTCTGTGTTTTTTTTAAACAGTGAAGCCCCGCCAGGATGAAGCGCAGTGTCACAGATTTCCTGCATGACAAAAGGGATTAACTCCCATTGAAACTGCATTGTTTGCTGTAGTAACTCTACTGCAGGATTCTGTGACACTGCACTTCATCCTGGCGGGCTTCACTATATGTATCTTTTTTTATTTTGGTTTTTGGTAATTGGGTAAGGCCCACAAAGAACAAGTGCTTGTTTTCAGGGACAACCTGGCAGCACTGGGCGGTTAAATGACTTGCTCAGAGTCACACAGTGTGCAAGTGGAGGTTGTGGAAATCAAACCCCAGTCTGCTTGATGTACCAAGCTCATTCACAGCTTGTTACACTAACCTCTAGGCCAGGGCTGGCCAATTAGTTGCTCACAAGCCACATGTTGCTCACCAAGTTGTTTTATTTGGCTTGTGAGGGGATAGGTAAACTCCAGTAACAGTCAATGCCTGTAATCAGTAAACTTGCCATTTGCGATTTGCGGTTTGAGTCATTTGCAATTTGCGATCCCGCTGATGTTCGGTCATCTCTGCAGTGATCATTTAATTTCAATTTGTGGTCTCCCTGATAATGCTTTTAATGTTCTACCATCTCAGCATGTATGAGTGAATAGCAAATTCTGAGTCTCCATGATGGCTCTTTTGTTGTTTGGCTGTCTCAGCACGCAGGTGCGAATTGCTATTTGCGGTTTAACTGAAAGGTGGATGTTAGTTAATTCCCATTGCTATATCTGACTTCATGGCTACATCATTTAATTTACCAAATTTTTGGCCATTAAACAATATTTTACATTTAAGCAATTTATCCCTCCAGGATGTGGGTACACTGGAGGATTTACCACGGCTGGCGTGATTCGGTCACGAGGCGCAGCCGAGTGACCGAATCACGCCAGTCGTGTTAAGTCCTCCAGCGTACCCACACCCTGGAGGGATAAATTTTTATTATACAATGGTAAATGTTGTTTTTTTAAATTTTTTAACTATGTTCTAACTAACTGAGGTGCCTACACTTAGAAAGGAGGTAATTTTGTAAACAATTTACCGCGCTGTTTTTAGCGAACCGGCGACGGGACAAATCGCGGCAGTTTCATCTGATTTGAAAGTGACTGGATTAGCACGGTATAAGGTTGGCTGGCACTTATTCCAGTGGGTACACTGGAGGATTTATCACGGTGGTAATTGTGCCAGCCAACCAATCAGGATGCAGGATTCGGCACATCGGATTTACCACATTGTATAATCCTACATTGATGGTCACATGAGGGTAGGATAGGAGTTTATTCTTTATGTGCACTTGTTACTTGTTGCTAAACACACGGCAAATGAAACACATTTTGTGGGGCACTTTATCCTACCTAAATTCACATAAGACATCGGTCACAGCTGTGTTTAATTCAGCTTCCTATAACAGAGTGCTGAAGACAAAACTAGCTCACCACACATGCCACACACTCTAACCTGTTGGGTATCCCGTTATGTGGGTGACTCAATTTGAGCGCCTGTGAGAGTAGCGACTATGAAGGAATAGTGAGGGTTTAAGACTCATTCAAATGGCCGACTGTGAGCCATTGTCAGTGGCTCACAGCGGCCAGATTGGTGCTCCTGCCCACTTGTGAACGCTATCGTTTGGGCACTTTTCCATTGTGGGGCGTTGCCTCCACATTCCCTCTTTCCTTGGGTTCGCGGACTGGTGTATGTAGTTTCCTGTGCTGTCTGAACAGGCAAACCACCTGCACCATTAAACATTTCCCACCAAACCTACAGTGACCATAACAACAGTCAAAGCGCCGGAAAGAAAAAGGGCAGGAGAGAAAAACCTATGCTGTGTGAACTTGCCTCTCGAAAGTTTATTAAAATGATTTTGAACGATTTCAAATGGAGCCGCTGGGACAAGGTGCAGTGTGAACGAGCTTTTTGTGAATGGCGAATTGTAGCGAATAGTGAGTGGTGAGTAGGTGTATAGTGAGGCAGAGTCAGCTCTGTAGGGTTATGGGGCATTGCTATGCAAGTCAGTTCTGAGCTGCTCATTTGGTGTGGTGGCTAGAGTTACCACCACTGATGCTGCTGAATCTGGGTTTGGAACTGGCACAAGTATGTTATTTTATGTTTTATTTGGGGGAGGTCAGGTTGTTTAAGTTTTATTATTTTTTTATTTCATGAAGTCCCATCCCCCCCGCCACTATTCTCACCTTCATGACTTCTGTCCCCCTCCCCAAGTTGCATTCCCCCTCAAGGTTCTCCCTTACTTGAAATGTGCCCCACCCCTGGAATTGGTTATATCAATATCAGGGGGTGTGGGAGCATAGCCCCCCCCCACATAAAAAGTAGGTATATGTATCATCTTCCCCCATAGATAAAGTTAGCAGCCGCTCGCTGCTGTGTTGTTGTTTGTAGTGCACATCGCCATTTTTGATTTAGTTTAGTTGCCATTTTGTAGTTGCTATTGTGACACAGAACCCCTGTGCTGCTGCTGTTTCGGGCTGCTTTAAAATTTCTGCTGGCTTTGCTGAATATATGTAGTGTTTCTGTCTCCCTGGCTGCATTTGGATTCGATGGCTGACTGTATTAAGGGACCTACAGCATCTCCTGTGCTGCTGCTTGTTTTAAAATAGCTCCTGACTTTTGCTGAAGCCAAATGTTGAAGTCTCTCTGCCACACAATCTCCTGTGCTGCTTTCTAAATCCACGGATGAATCGGATGGCACAGATTCCTATCCTTATCAAGCTGACCTGAGGTAGAAGCTGCCAGGCATGATCAAGAAACAAGAAGTGAGTATTGTCACATTTTCAATTGCTGCTGCTAAACAAAGTTAAGGAGCAGTTTTCAATGAACGTTTTTCTGACTAGTGTGGCTGCCTGTTATAAAGATCTGGGGCTGGATATTCAAACTGCGCCATTCAAAGGCGCAAGTCCTTGCGCTGCGCAAAATAGATGCGCAGGGGTGTGTCCCGTGCGATATTCAAAGGAGTTGCACTATTGAGCAACTCCTTTGAATATCACTCCCCAGCCATAGCCACTGTGCATGGCGCAGTGGAACTTACGCAAGCGCAAGTTGACAGAGTGGAGCAGTCAACTTGCGGTGGCGCAAGTACCATTGCACCATGCGCAAAATCATGATATTCAAAAGGTGACATGCAAATGGGGCCATAATACATGCAAGGTGCAGGGGGGGCCATTTGCATGTCATTATAGCCATTGCATGCCATTAGCATGTAGGTGCGCCGATCGAGGACTTGAGCCTGGCGCCCTGCCAGGCAGCAGCCGTCGGGGACCAACGCACCCTGCAGCCTGATCTCAGGCAGCAATGTGGCTCCCCCACCTCCTCCCGTACATCTCCCTGGTGGTCCAGTGGACCGAAATGCCCGATCGTGGGCAGAAAGTATACAGAACCCCCACATCCCATGTGCCCGATCATGGGCAGAAAGTATACAGAACCCCCACATCCCATGTGCCGATCGCGGGCAGAAAGTATACAGAACCCCCACATCCCATGTGCGATCCAGGGCAGAAAGTATCAGAACCCCCCCACCAACCCATGTGCCCGATCGCAAGTAGTAAGTAACTGTCTCAAAACATCTCCTGGTGTCTAGTGTGGCCCCCACCCACCCACCCACGAAGCCCCACCACCCTGCTCCACCCCGGCAGCCGGTAGCATCCCACCTTACTTGTCACTCTACCGCCGACTGACTGGCCGGCAGGGCTGCACGCCCATTGGTGCAGAGCTAGAGCCAATGGGCATGCAGCCCATACCATACATGACAGTCCAGATTTGTGAATGAATGTCATGCTGTGTTGCACCCTGCAATGCAACAGCTCACCTGTGGGTGGCCCTCAACTTAAGCCTTTTTTTTTTTGGCTCAAAGTTGTGCAGGCGCAGGTTGGGGGTTGCGCCTGCACAACTCTGCACAGCCCGACTGAATATCGGGCTGCGCAGTTTATGCATGGTTCCTCCCCCTCCAGTTGCGCATGCATTCATTTGCATTGCGCTGTTGCTCAGCCTGTTTTTAGTGGCGCAACTGCCTACTGCTGAATATCGCAGAATGGCGCAATTTAGGACTTGCGCCATGCGCAACCCTTTTGAATATCTGGCCCCTGAGCTATAAGCTGGCAGACTTGATCCAGAAACAGCAAGTGAGCACTGTCACATTCTCCATTGCTGCTGCTGAGCAAAGTTAAAGAGCTGCTAATGCCTTAAAAATAACTTTGAAAAACATAATAATTAGGTACAATTCAGCTTCCATTCCATATGATATATATTCTAAAGTTTCCTCCTCCCCAGTATTTATTGTTAAGAACATTTGTATGAATACATGATCTTTATCTCCCAGGTTCATCTGCCCCTATAGCTGACTCTCTACTTTAAGTTATAATCCTCTACTGTGACATCACAGTCTGTTGCCATGGGACTAACTGTGATGTCACAAGCAGTGCATTATGACTTCAGGTAGGGAGACAGCATCAGGAATAGATTAACTTTTCAGGAGCAATGATCCTGTTTTCATGTAGAAGACCTCAGTAATAAATAATGGGGAGGAGGAATACAGAACTAATCTGAATACAAGTTGGACTGTACATACTTGTGATATGTCCAACTTGCTTAAGAGGGAGATTTGGCTCAAATTAGGAGGGAGATTGGCCTGCTAGTAGGGAGATGCCGTAACGTTGTGAGTTTGTGCTTAAATGGCGTCAACAAAATAAGAAAAAAAGTCATCACAAAAATGTAATGTATTTCATTTTGTCAAGAATAAGCACTAAAAAGAATAAACAACTAGTTACATAAAGTTATCAGATACATTGTTCATCACTGATTTAATTTTTATGTGTCTTTATCTGCCCAAAAAACATGGATATTTTGGACAGCATTTTACTTACAGGAGAATTTTGTTTCCCAGGAGGGAGGGAGGGAGGGAGTTCAGTCAGAAAAAAACAGGAGTCTCCTGCGTAAAGAGGGAGATATCACATGTATGACTGTGTCTAAATATTATGTTTTGGTAAAGTTCTCCTGATGACATCAGCTGTTCATTAAGGGAGCAGTTTTAAATGAACATTTTTTTGACTGGCTGCCAGTTATAAAGATCTGAGCTATAAGCTGCCAGACCTGATCCAGGAACAACAAGTGAGTGCTGTCACATTCTCCATTGCTGCTGCCTGTTATATTTTTGGCTGAGCAAAGTTAAAGGAACAGTTTTAAAGTAACATTTTCAGACTAGTGTGGCTGTGCACTTTATTTTCCTCTGCTGCTGCCATGGCTTCTAGTCAACCACCCAAAAAGAAACTACAGACATATTCATATAACTTCAAGGGGGAATGGCATGAACAGTATTTCATCACCAATGTGATTGGTAAATGTGGTTGCCTAATCTGCCACACCAACTTGTCTGTAGGCAAGAAATGCAATGTGGAGTGGCACTTTGAAACAATACATAAAATGTTTGATATGGAATATCCTCAGCACAGCAAATTGAGAAAAGCCAAATTACAGAAGCTAAAAAGTGCCATGAGTGCTCAACAAACCACTTTCACTAAGCCTGCAAGCAAATCTAAAGCTGCAACAATTGCATCTTTCAAGATAGCAGAAATACTGGCAAAAAGGAAAAAAAAAAAACATTTGAAGATGGTGAACTAGTGAAGGACTGTTTACCTGCAGCTGGACACTTGTTGTTTGCTGATTTTAAAAATAAATCAGACATTTTGAATGTCATGAAAGATGTCCAGCTTTCTAGGAATGTGATTGCAACAAAGACTGAAGCAATGTCACATGATGTTGAGGGGCAATTAAAAAAGGATCTGGAAGCCTGCAAGTTCATCAATTTCCAACCAGATGAATCTATGGATGTTACTGACACTACACAATTAATTGTGTTCGTCTGAATGGTGTTCCAGGATTTTACTTGCAAAGAAGAACTGCTGAAAATAATTCCACTGAAAGGGAAGAAACAGAGAAACATAGAAACATAGATTTTGACGGCAGATAAGAACCGCTTGGCCCACCCAGTCTGCCCATTTCCCTACCTATTGGATAAGCTGCAGATCCTAGTTAACCAGCAGCCTACTTCTTCCTACTCCCACCCCCTAGAATTGCCTTATGACTGTCCCATGCATGCTTGAATTCCACCACTGTTTTTGACTCCACAACCTCCACCGGAAGGCCATTCCATGCATCCACAACCCTCTCTGTGAAAAAATACTTCCTTAAATTACCTCTGAGCCGCCCCCCTTCTATCTTCAAATTGTGCCCCCTTGTTCTTACACATCTCTTTTTGAAAGATGCTACCCTCTTGGACTTTGTTGATTTCCTTGAGATACTTGAAAGTTTCTATCATGTCCTCTCTCCTTTCCTCGAGGCTATACATATTCAGCTCCTTAAGTCTCTCTTCATATGTCTTCCGGTGCAGACCCTGCACCATTTTAGTTGCCCTCCTCTGGACAGCCTCCATCCTGTCTATGTCCTTGCGGAGATTGGTTCTCCAGAACTGCAAGCAGTACTCCAAATGGGGTCTCACCAACTGTCTGTACAGAGGGATAATAAGTTCCTGTTTTCTGCTGGTGATGCCTCTCCCTATGCATCCCAGTATCCCCCCAGCCCTCCTTGCTGCCCTCTCACATTGCTTGCCCACCTTTAGGTCATCTGATATGACTACCCCCAGGTCCCTTTCCATTTTTGCTGTTGTTAGTATCTCACCTCCCATTGTGTACTCTTCCCCTGGGTTTTTGTTTCCCAGGTGCATTACCTTGCACTTCTTAGCATTGAATCTAAGCTGCCATACATTTGACCATTCCTCTAACCTTGCCAAGTCCCTTCTCATCCTTTCAACCCCATGAAGACTCATGGAGAAGACATTTTCCAACAGTTCAAGACATGTATGGAATCAATGGAGGTGCCACTGCATAAACTTGTTTCAAAAACAACATACGGTGCCCCTGCCATGTTTTGTGCTAATGCTAGTTTTCTATTACTCTGCAGGAAAGATCTTAGCTTCTCCACTTATCATTGTATAATTCACCAGCAATCTCTGTGTCAAAGTCATTGATTGTCAGCATGTTGTGAATGTGGTGTTGAAAATCGTGAACTCCATCTGTGCCAGACCTGTAGAGCACAGACTTCTTAAAACACTGTCAGATGAACTAGATGTATATTACAGCTGCCTAGTCTTGTCTACAGAGGTATGATGGCTCAGCAAAGGGAAGATGTTGAAAAGATTCCAAGATCTCCTTCCAGAAATACGTTAATTTTTGGAATCGAGAGGTGACAAGTATGAAGAACTCAGTGATCCTCATTTGTTGACTGATTTGGCTTTCCTAACCAATTTGACATCAAAATTTAATGGACTTAATCTTGAACTTCAAGGGGAAGGGACAAACTATGGCACAAATGACTGGCTCTGTAAGTGTCTTCCAAATGAAACTAGAGCTGTGGATGATTCAGTTTCAGCAAGGTTCATTTTATTGCTTTCCTAGCCTTGAAAAGAAAGTGGAAGAAGGAATCAACTTTGATCACACTTTGTGTGCTGTCTATCTTGACAGGATCACAATGGACTTTGAGAGCAGATTTTCTGACTTCAAACATATCAAGCCAGTTGCCACTTTCATTACTAACCCACTCGTGGTGACTGATATAAGCAAAATTGCCAATGAAATTGCAAGTGTATTCAAAGTAAATGCAGCAGAGCTTGAAACTGAAAACATTAATTTGCAGACAGATGTGTAACTAAAGGCAAGATCGTCTCAGCCAGACTTTTGGTCATTAATAGATGAACTTAAAGTTCCACTTCTGATAGGGGTGTTTCATCAATTAAGTGTGTGTTTTGGGTCTACATATCTGAGTGAAGTTGGATTTTCAGCAATGAAAATACTGAAATCAAAGTTAAGGTCAGCTCTGACTGATGACTACCTCAATGATTGCATGCGAATGGCAGTGACACACTACACACCGGACTACAAAAAGTTGGCTGATAATATGCAATGCCAGAGCTCGCACTAGAGTAGCAATGAATAAAGATTTTAAAATGAAAACTATTTCTTTAAAATACTGTAACTTAATAAAACCTAATACAACTTAATAAAATCTGATTAATTAATATTGACTATGGCTTATGATGTCATTATTTTAACTCCAAATCTTTCTAAATATGGGTAAATATGGGTATGGTAAGTGATGTACGGGCCGCATATTGTTGTGGCTCACGTCTTACTCTGAAATTTAAATGTGGCTCCCAGCCCCAAAAAGGTTGCACATCCCTGCTGTAGGCTATAATGACTAGGAAACTACAGGATCACAGCTCCTTTGTTGATACAGGAAGACATCAGCTCCTGTGTTGAGAGACTGGGGGAGCACAACTCCAGCATCGTGGCATGAGGACAGCAGCTCCTGTTTCCTGTCTGTTTTTATTTTTATTTTAGTTTCTATCAGTATATCTCTGTTTTCCTTACTTTGATCTTAACTCTATCTTTCCCCTCTAAAACTCCACTTTCTTCACTCCTCTGTTATATTGTACCCTTTGTATCTTTCCACTCCCTATCTCTATTCTTGCTACTGTAAATTCCCCATACTTACTTATTTTTCCCTTTATTTCAACAGGTGTGGTCAGATGTTAACTGTCTACGTTTCAGATAAGTATCTTATTTTGATTAATTCTAACCCTTAATCTCTCCTCTAGGGCCTCCAACCCTTTGTGTCTCTTCAACCTTCTCTGGGCTTTCCTTTTAGGTCCAGCTGGGATGCCTCAAGCCCAGGACACCCTGACTCTGGACACTGTGACTCGGACAGAGCAGGAACGTCAAACCTAACTGTCCTGAAGTGTGAGTGGCATATAACGGGATGCCCACAACTGTTGCAAAATGTAGCAACTTTATATATTTTTTTTTTCTGGGACAGGGGCCCTAGGAAATATCCAGTTTTCAGCCTTCTCCCCACCTAGTGTTGGAGGTCTCTCATCCTACCACTCACCAGGCCTAACCCTGCTTAGTTTATGAGACTTGACAGTATAAGGCTCCAAGGTGGTAAGGCTGCAAGCACATACTGAAATTCAGGATAGTCAGTACCCATCCTACCTGTCACACATCCACATGCTCTATCAATCATATAACTGCTCAATAGGGCATGAAGGCATCTGCGAGTGGAAGAGAATGGCTAGTGTTACATGTTTTGATAATGCTACAAAAATTGATTTCTGCTTAGCTTCATAATTGACATACACCATTCTGCCTCCTTTGTAAAGTGCATAAAGACTGAAGTGTCAGTGCAATAGGTGCAATCCTGATGACCTGGGTTTGTGAATGAGACAAGGGACTCAATTTTCAAAGTGTGGCATAGAGTTTGCCACAAGACTTCTGGTGGTGCACCAAACCCCATTGCTGCAGCTGCAACCAATTCTCCATTCTTGGGCACAATTGAACAGTTTCCATGTTTTATGGCAGCTTGCACCAAATATCTGGTGCAAGCTTTGTAAAAACAGCTCCTGAGAATGCCGCAAGCTAGACCAGAAAAAGTTGGTCTAACTTTTGGCACCTGGCACACAGGTCAAAACTCCCGATCACTGACTGGGTGATTGCTGCAAGCCCTGTGCACCATATCTTCCGCACATCTGGGGCTTGCGGCAACTGGGGGCTTTGAAAATTCAGTCCAATGTCTTTGAGGACCATCTGTGGAAGAAGTATTGTGCATCCTAGTGGATGCCTTTCTCCAGGTAGGGAAGGTCACTGACTTGATTGTAATAATGCCGAGATACTTCAGGGAGAGGGATGCTTGGCCTAGCTGTACACCAGACATGCCTTGTGTGATTACAGCTTCTTGCATGTCAGACATCCTAACAGCCAAATGAAGAAAGCACTTCCACACAGTATAAGTTGGTTGCCTTGGCTATACCAAGGTAGAAGGTTTTATTTTTCTAACAAAAGAAAAAAAAAACTGCAAGTGTGTGGTGTGAACCCTTGTTTACAACTTTGCAGCTTTGTATACACTCTGTGTTCAGTCACTACACCAAGTGGGCAAAAATATTGAAGGCACAATACCTGTCTACGGAAACAATCAACCAAACCACACCCTGCTCAAACCCCAATGCTTCAAGAATAACTCCTCTTTCCCAGTGGGCAGAACTGAAAACAAATGTACCCCCCCCCAAGTGGGGCTTACCGTGCCATCATCCCACTGCCCCAGTCTAAGCACAGCCACTATTCCTCAGTCCTTAATCCCGCCAGGTTCTCTGCCTGGCCCCATTAATGTTTTTTTTTTCCCAGAAGGGGCTAGAGGAGCAAAGTCTTGGAAATGTTGAGCTGCCACACCATGAATATGCGAGCAGTGGTCCGCGCATGCACAGTAGTGCATTTTCATTTTTGGGCTGCTTGTGTGGCATGACAAGACCTCCCCCTGTGCTTCCAAACTGCCAGATCAACTAATTGGGGTCCAGAGACATGAGGGAGGAGCAAGAGGGGTCCCAAAAGACAATGTTTAAAGAGTGCCAATAAATGCTGTAATAGTCTACTTATGAATATTTATGAACTGCTAAATGAATATTAATGAGCCTGCCTGCTGCCTGAGGACTTAGCATTTCAGCAGCAGTGACAGGCAGGGGAAGCTCTTGTTTTCTTAAGCTCTGCCACTGGACTAAAGGGCAGAGGGACAGCTGGTGGACAACAGTACATTCGGTTGTTAAACTGTGTAGTCTTGCTGCAAAACAAACTGAAAGTTGGGACTGTGTTGTAAACAGAATTGCAGCCTCCATTTTTCCTGCCTCTGACCTTCCCAGTAGCTAATTAGAAAGCCAGGAGCCCTAAAGGACTGTACCAAGGTATTCAGCAGCTATGGCTCCTGGGAGAAAGGTATGGACAATTCTTGGCACCTAAACAGAAGACCAATAGGGCATTGACTCAGCCTCATGCATATTCATTTTCTGATGGACAGACTACATCAGCCAATCAGGAGTTGCCCTGAGTTCTTGAAACTCAGAGGACAGAGACTGTTCAGTTCAGTTCAGCAAAAGCCCCTCCTGGGGGCTCCAGCCCTTGCTTCAAATTGATGCTGCAAAGGATGGAGAAGTCCTGCCAGGGGACTTGTCAGCCACCAGCCCCAGGGGCCTGCATTTTCCTTCAATGTCTGGAAGAAATAACCCAGAATGGGAGAGTTGATCTGCTGTTCCAGTTGCAAGAAAGCAGCTTGAGAGGTTCCAGAGAGGGGAGGCCTGCTATGATCTTTGAGGAAGATGGAGATCTGTGTGTGGGGCTTTCGTAGCCACCAGCCCAGGAGGTGCTCTAGGTTTCCTTGTGTTGTTCTGCATTGCTGCCCAATGCCTAGAAGGAGTGGACACCAGAATGGAAGTGTTGTTTGCCAGCCAAAGTCCAGGTCATCATCTGGGCATCCCCTGAAGGGGGGGGGACTCATCTGTGATGCCTATTAGAAGTTCAGAGGCCTACTTTGAGGTTTGCGCAAGCCAAAGAGCTAAAGGAAGTATGTCTGCTGTTTTCTGTGGAGGGAAAGTGAACTGAGAAGATTTACTCTTCTCTGTATGTCTTCCAGTGTAAAGTGAGGCGATTTGCTTTTCTGTGTAAGCCTGAACCAGCAAGGTAAGAAGATTCATTCTTCTGTTTTGTCTGAGCTTTTGAATTGAGACGATTCATTCTTCCCTGCAAGTCTGAGTGTAAAATGGGAAGATGTGTCCCATCTTCTGCATCATATCTGAATTTAACATGCCTGAATCTGAGAAACTGTTTTCTGCTAACCTCTGGTGGGAAATAAAGAGACTGTGTCTTGTTATGAGAGAGTCACTACTGCAAGCTGGCAGTGTGGCTGAATACTGAATGTGATTGAATACCTGTAAGAGAGACTGCCATCCAAGGTTAGTCTGGGGAATCAGCCTGGTAGTGTCACTGCTAGGCACTGCTGTTGTGTCTCCCCCTGAGGGCTCATGCCTGGATGTGGAGGTTGAGGTATGCCGGCCCCGGTCCCTGGTGCTGGCCTGCTCCAGTTTGTGACTTCACCATTAAGAAGATGATCAGTTGTCAGAGAAGCTGAGAGATATCCAGCCTGCTAAAGTTGCAAGAGCCTGCTACTGAGAAGGCCAAGACTGCAAGAGATGCAGACAAAAGTTCCAAACTGCAATGTGACTGCTGCTCACCTTAGCTTGTCAAGGGTCTAAGTGATTCCAATTACCCTAGATCTACTGTCTGAAAGTCATCAGTTGTACAAGCAAGAGACTGTGCTGCAAAACCATGAGTAACTCAGGACTTTCCCTACATCTGGGGAACTGTAAATAATTGCCATCAATGGTTTGCCAAGTTTCAATAGTTAAATGACATGTTGTCAATGTTCTGAGGTCAGCTTTCTTGCTAAAGTATCAGGTTTCATTAAGTAGTTATCACAACTATAGGAAAGGTTTAAATTTAATTTCTTTTTAAGTGCACCAACGCCAGCCAACCCAGTGGTAACGCATCAGGCCTGCAACACTTTAAAGTTGGGTACCTAGGGATAGAGTATCATGGCTCTTATCCATTGGACTGGGGACACTGCTACCAGTTGGGGTGTGATATTTGGGCCATTACAGCTAGTTAGACAGAAAGTTATAATCTGAATTATGTACTGGTGGGAGCCAGGCACTGAAAATGTTTGGTACACAGTGATTGGCTGATGTTACAAAATGTAAATCTTAAAATTTTGTTTAACCTCTGCTTCCAATCTCCCCTTTCCTAAACCCTGTCCCTTGAAAATAAATTGTTGGTTAACCTTTTTACAAATGTCTCATGAGCATATTATTAGCTTGTCAATAATTCCGATTATGAACATATAAACATACAAAAAGAGCCAGCAGAAGAAGACCACCCAGTCTATGGCATCTGCTTGGTAAGTGATGCAGGGTCTGGCCTTACAATTTATGCCAGTAACCCTGCCCCCCAACTGTTCCTCCTTCCCTCTCCCCCTTCTCCCCTTCCTTGGTTTCAAGGGTTCCCTTTGTGCTTGTCTGAGGTTCTCTTGAATGCTCCCACCATTCTTGCTGGCACTACCTCCTCTGGCAGCTCATTCATGGTGGACACCACCCTCTCCATATAGAAATGCTTCCTTACACCCCTTCTGAATCCCCCCCATCAGTTTTAGGCTGTGCCTCCTAATGGTGCTGTTGTCACTCATTTTAAAGAAACCCTCCATTTTCACTTTGTTAATTCCCTTCATGTACTTGAAGGTCTTTATCACATCACCCCTCTGCTTTCTCTCTTCCAGGGAGTACGTCCCCAGGGCTCACAGTCTCTCCTCAACAGTCCTATACTGTAACCCCTTGATCATCTTGGATGGTCTCCTCTGGACCCCCTCCAGCATGCCCTTCTTATGATAAGGATACATTTTAAAATACAATACCCAGGTTGAGAGACATTCTAACTAAGAACTGGCACATTTTGGAGATGGAGCCAGGATTAAGAGATGATACAAGACATGGTCCCAAAATTACCTTTCGCAGAGGCAAGAACTTGGTGGATGAATTGGTTCATAGCTTGCATATCCAAGCAGAGCCTGGTAAGAACACAGACAGGTCCATAGGAACTTTCTGATGTGGATTTTGCTCCATTTGTGACTATATACAGGTGGGAGACTCTTTTATCCAACGAGTGACTATAGTATAATATAAGGTAAATCAGCTAATTTCCTGTAGTACTGAAGCACTTGCATACATAGTCATTTGTAATTGTCACTGTTTCTATGTGGGAAAGACTACCAGGGAATTAAAACTGAGAATCAGTGGACACTTTTTGTAGCATCCACTTGAGACATAGTGAGAATGCATTTGCCATGCACATAGCCACTTTTAGTACAGGACATGCATTCAAGTTTTATGGACTTGAAAACGTGCTTTGACAAAAGAGGAGGGGATCTGGATAAAAAAAAAACTACTGTGTAGTGAAACTGTTTAGCAATACAAAAAAGCTTTGAATCAACTAGGTCTCAATGATCACTTCCAACTGGGCCCCTCCTTAGGAACATAGGAACACAGGAACATAGGAATGTGATGGAAGAAAAGGACCATCAAGCCCACCTAGTCTGCCCAGAGAGCCCATAATTCTACTGGATTTTGCTGTAGCCCTCCCCCCTGCCCCAGCAGCCCCT
Source organism: Neoceratodus forsteri (assembly GCA_016271365.2). NCBI lineage: Eukaryota > Metazoa > Chordata > Ceratodontiformes > Ceratodontidae > Neoceratodus > Neoceratodus forsteri. Next base: position 349,511,673 of record CM028131.1, on the reverse strand, counting down.
TATGTTTTTTCCCAGACCCTTTTGAACCCCCCCCCACTGTCCTCTCCCCACCATCTCCCTTGCCAGTCCATTCTAGTTGTCCATCACTCTCTCAGTGAAGAAAAACTTCATGAGGTTACCCTAAATTTCCCTCCAGTGATCTGATATTCATGTCCCCTCACCCTTGGTCTCTCCTTCAAGTGGAAAAGGTTCTCCACCGCACCTTGTTTATATCTTTGAAACATTTAAAAGTCTCTATCATATCTTCCCTCTCTCTCCTCTGCTCCAGGGAGTGCATGCCTGGGTCACTTAATCTCCCCTCATATGGCAAGTGCTCTAATCCCCTCACCATCATTATCACCCTCCTCTGGACTCTTTCCACCCTCTCCGCATCCTTTTTGAGGTAGGGCCTCCAGAACTGAACCCCATACTCTAGGTGTGGCCTGACCAGCTGTGTGTATAGTGGTACTATGACCTCTCTCTTCCTACTGCAGAACCCCCTCCCTATGTAACCCAACATTTTGTTTGCTCTTGCCACTGCCTTTTCACACTGCCTTCCCACCTTCAGGTCTTGCGAAATGATGATGCCTAAGTCCCTCTCCTCCTCAGTGACCCGGAGAGGGTTACCTCCCAGTGAATACTCCTCTTTCCCATTCTTTTTGCCTAAATGCATGATCTTACATTTCGCTATTTTGAATGACAGTTACCACTCTGTAGACCATGCTCCCAACCTCTCCAGATCCCTGCGTATCATCTCCACCCTCTCTGGTGAGTCCACTGTATTACAGATTTTTGCATCATCTGCAAAGAGACTCATCCTCCCTTCCAGACCCACTGTTACATCCCCTATAAAGACATTAAACAGAAAAGGCCACAGTACCGACCCTTGGGGAACCCCACTGATGACCTCTGTTTCCTCTGAGGGTGCCCCATTGATCACTACCCTCTGAGTTCGTCCCACCAACCAATTTCTGACCCACTTTATTACTACCTCCCCCAGCCCCTAGCAGGCCCTTTTGTGTAAAAGTAATTTGTGTGGCACAGAGTCAAAAGCCTTTCTGAAATCAAGGTAGGCCATGTCCATTGAGCCCCCCAATCTACCACCTTAGTGACCCAGTCAAAGAACACTGTCAAGTTTGTTTGACAGGTTCTGCCCTCTGAGAACCCATGCTGCCCCAGGGTTCCGAAGCCCACTTGTCTCCAAGTAGTTGTTAATCCTGTGCTTGAGCAATTTCTCCATGAGCTTTCCTGTGGTTTCCAGTCACAGATGTCAAGCTCACTGGCCTGTAGTTCCCCACCTCTTCCTCCCCCCCCCCTTGTGCAGGGGTATTACTTCGGCACACTTCCAATCATTGGGTAACATCCCTGAACTTAAGGAGTTGTTGAACAGAGTGGTCAAGGAAGCAGCCAGTACCTCCCTCAATTCCCTCAAAACCCTAGGATGCACCCCGTCTGGCCCCATGGCTTTGTCAACTTTCAAGTCCCTAAGTTCCCTTAGCAACTCCTCTTCCTGAAATGGGTTCACATCCACTCCCTCACTTGTGGTGTCTTCCACCTTAGAGTCACCCCTTTCCATTCTGTCTCTTTTGTGAATGCCAAACAGAAGTAGCTATTTAACAGCACAGCCTTCTCCTGGTTCTTCACCACCCTTTCCCCTTCCCCCTTCCCCATTTTTGAGGGTGGGAATCCCCTTCTCTGTTTTCTTCCTTTCACCAATGTACCTAAAAAAGGTACTGTGCCCCATCTTGACTGCCTTGGCAGTGCACTCTTCCGTCCTGGCCTTTGCTCACCTGACCACCCTGCCCGCCTCCTTTTGCCTAACCTGATATTCCTCCCAATGCTTCTCCCCTGCATTGTTTTAAACCTCTGAAAGGCTCTCCTCTTTGCCCTGATGCTGCTCTTCACTTCCTTGCTGAACCACAGTGGATTCCTCTTCCTCCTATTTTTGCTCATCCTCTATGTGCAGAGGTCTGTGGTTCTCACTATGGCCCCCTTTATTGAGTCCCACATAGCCTGCACCCCACTTTGCTCTCCCATTCCTGCTAGTGCTTGTTTAACATCATGTACACAAAAAAAAAACAGGCATCTCACCACCACAAAAAAGGCTGAACACAGCAGATAAAAAAGACTTTACTTTATTATAAATACATGCCTAACACATTTCTGGTCTTCCTAGACCCTTTATTAAAGGCTGAATATCCACACATCAAACAGGTATTTTATATGTGTAGTAATCAATGACATCACATAATTACATATCAGAGAAAACCTGTTAGGTCATTAAATAAAATCTTTAAGAGTCATCTTAAAATGTCTCTGGTGGTGCATCAGCAGACCTCTCTGTCCTCATGTGAGCTGCTGCATACTATGTTGCTACTTGGGAATATAAAGAAGCTGCACATTATATGTACATACAATCCCCCCAGGGGTGGTCTGCCTTGCCTTGCCCACCTCCTGGACACCATTGGTCCTAATGTTGGGGACAACGAACTACTAATCCTAGGAGATGTGAACCTGAACTGGGCTGGAGGCAATTCTAAGCAAGTTGAGTCTCTACTTGCAAGTCTAGCCCTGGCACAGCTTATCCAGGAGCCCACTAGATGGTCGGCTAATGGTGTCACTAGCTCTCTACTGGACTGGATTCTGTCAAATCATCCTGAGATGATCAGCTCCACTGGAACTCTGCCTGACCCCATCTCAGATCACACCCCAGCATTCTGTGTGTGGAAAATCCCCTCTCCAAAATTTCCCACAAAATCATTCATGTTAGAGATTTCTCTAGGTTTGATCTGGGGGCATTTCAGAAGGATCTGATGCTCACTGATTGGTCTGGGGTATTTAGTGCCCATGACCCCTCTACTGCTGTCACCCAGTTACTCAATGTCTTTGGTGCCCTGCAGGACAAACATGCCCCCCCTTATTAGGCGGAGGGTAAGGGGGTCCACCACAAAATGGTTGTACGGGAGCCTCTTAGCCCTCATGCAGGCTAGATACAAATGTTGGGCTCACTTCAAAAGCACGCTAGATAGGCCGGCCTGGTGGCACTGAGGGTTGAGGCGCTGGATGCCACACCTCATACCATGCCGGCGACCCGGCTGGGAACGAGTCTGGGTCGTCGGGGTTGGGAGGAGAAGGATCGAGCATCCGTAGGACTGCTTTCCTTCTCTGGGGAGGGCGGGACACCTCGATGGCCTAGTGGCCTCTAGCAGTGGCTGGGGGCACCAGCAGGCCATTGGCAGATTTGGAGGGACGTGCTGTGTCCGACGAGGAAGGGCATGCGTAACATGGGCGCTCCTTTCCCCTGGCATCATTGCACACCACAGACATCCACAGGGCAAGAAAAGGGAAAATATGGGCACCAGTTGCAGCAGCTTGATGGGCATCTCCATGGGGACTTGACGCAAGGGTGCGTAGCTCTACTGGAGCTTGTTTGGGTGCGAGAGTGCAAGGGGCGCTGTCCACCTCCCCACCATGGGAGGCAAGCCATGGGGGTACGCCGTGGGCCTGAATGTGGAGCCGAGGATCCCCAGGATGGTTGCTGGAACCTCAAGAGGATACCTTGGAGCGTAAGGTAAGCAGACTGGTGACTAGGGAAAAACTTACTAAGAAAAAAAATAAAAAAAGCACTCTAGATCAGTCTATCTTTCAACAATACACAGTAAAAAGCTCAGAAATTAGTGCAAAAAAGCAATTAGGGTGGCAAAGAGTGAATACTGTAAATCTGCCCTACTTAGCTCTGCAAAGGACCCACAAAGGTTCTGGAGGAACATAAAAAACCTAGTCAGTGGCTCCTCCAATTCAGGGGTATCTGATATGATCATTGGTGGTTTCACTTGCAGTAATCCACTCACGATTGCAAATGCTTTTAATTCCCGCTTTTCAGACCTGTCAGCATTCACCTCCCTTTTCCCTGCTGGTGTGAATACCAGTGGCCCCTCGGCCTCCGCCCCACAGGTGGTTCACCCTTCCCGCCCGTTATTTTATCTCAGGGCTGTGCCTGTCATGCAGACACAGAGACTTCTCTCTGGTCTCTCCCTGCACTCCAGTGCAGGCCTTAACAATATGGAGCCCAAGCTTCTGAAGCTAGGTGCCCCCCACATTACCTTCCCAGTGGCGCATATCTTTAACCTGTCTCTTGCCACTGGGGTTATCCCTTACATTTGGAAAGTGGCGAAGATTGTTCTGAAGCTGGGCAATCCCAAAGTCCTGGATAACTATTGGCTGATCACCATCCTATCGGCTGTTAGCAAACTCCTAGAGAAAGTAGTGGCTGAACAACTCACAGAGTACATTCAGGCCCATGAGTTGCTTTCTCCTGCTCAACATGGTTTTTTAAAAGGGTATAGTATGTCCACTGCCCTTGTCTCTGTCTCATCCACCATCAGGGCGACCATGGACCAGGGTAAACTCTCTGGAGCCATATTCATCGACCTATCAAAGGCCTTTGATCTTGTGTACCATGCATTACTTTGCACTCAGATGTGGTCCCTTGGCCTGCCCCCTCCTGCCCTGAATTGGCTTACAAACTACGTTCAGGGCAGAGTACAGCTGACCAAATTCAACAAGGTCCTCTCCAATCCCACTCCGGTGACCTCTGGTGTCCCTCAGGGCTCTGTCCTGGGGCTCCTTCTCTTCTCTGCATTTGTTAACAATCTCCCAGCCACTGTAACCAACTGTAGTGCCACCCTATATGCGGATGATCTAGTCATCCTGGCATACTCCTGGGACATTGGAGCTCTCAACCTTCAGCTGACTGAGGTCTTTAAGAATATCCAGTCCTGGGTAACATCACACAAGGTGGTCCTCAACCTGAAAAAAACTCAGACCATGCTGTTTGGGTCATCAACGAAGATCAAGGCCTCCCCCGCCCCTCTGTGTGTCAGTGGTGCTGATGGTGCTCCCCTCCTAAACACAACTTCCATAAAATACCTTGGGGTGACACTTGACCCCCAACTGGACCTAGGGAGTCACATCCTAAATGTCTGCAGAACTATAAACTGTAAACTGGGTCTTGCTTACAGGGCAAAGAAAAATGTGATGTCTGCGGCTCGTCTGGCACTTGCCAGGGGTATGCTGCTCCCTTCGCTTAGCTATGGCCTTCTCCAGTTATCCCGCACCTCCAAGGTTCTCCTTACTCAGTGGCACACGACTTACAATAATATTTATCGCTTTGCCCAGGCTGCCCCTCACCTCACCCACCACTTCGAGTTATACGATAAACTTGGCTGGCTCTCCCTGGCAAATCACTTGAACTTTGGGCTGGGCTGCTTTGTGGGTAAAGTGATCAGAACTGGCACCCCTCTGGGGCTGGCACAGCTTCTCATGCCTGATGACCCCTCCTCCTACTCCCTCAGGTCTCAGGGTCTTGGGGTGCTCAAAGTCCCCTTTACCCGAACCCTTATGGGGGACAGGGACTTCCCAACAAGTGCTCCTAGGCTTTGGAACTCCCTTCTTGCCCATGTTCGCTCCTCTCCTTCCCACCAGTGCCTCCAGAATTCCCTATGGGAGCATCTGAAGCTGACCTCTGCATGTGAGTGTCCCAAGCCTCCTTAATTCATGGTCTCTGCACTGGACCCACCCTTGGTTGCACGTGATTTGCTTAATAACATACTCAAGAACTGTTTCTGTGGATCTACTAATGGTCTCACGCACACTGTGATTACTGTCCCTGCCATTGTATGAACTAGACTATTTATTTTTTGTATATATGTATATTATCTGTTACTGCTTACAGTAGACTATGTATGTTAGCCTGTTCTTTCGATTAAATGTACTTAGCGCTTCTCATTGCTATGTACTCTGCTTGTACTTGCATCTTCGTTGTACTCTCCCGGGTCGTTCCTGAAAATAGGCATGTAACTTGTCTAGTCTACCTACCTGGTCAACAAAGCAAAATAAATAAATAAATAAAAATAAATAAATAAATCAGAAACTGGTAAGAGACCTTTTTCATTTTTAAGTTAACTGTTTCCTGCAAGTTTGAAGACTCTTTGGAATATTAATCTCAAATAGACTTGCCATCTGGATTGCAGTACTTGCAGGCCTTGTGCCTGTTCTAGGACTGTGCTTCAGTAGTCTCTGGCCTAGCAGAGACTCTTGTTGTGGTGCTTCAGTACTCTTGACTCCTCCTTAGTTTCGGCAATTGCAGGGATCCCGCCCTGAAATGTTTTTCAAATGTCTTTACGTTTTCTATTTTTGTACTTTAGTAGAAAATCCTTTTAAAAATGCTTTTTGGGCTTGGCCAAGGCACCTAGCTTCACCTGAGCTCTTTTCTTCTAGGTTGCTTGAAAGGACAGAGCAAATAACCTTACCAGAGCAAGGAAAATGATTAAGGATTATTTTGGCTAGGCAGATTTACTGTGTGTTGTTATTTTATGTTGTACTTACAGGGATTGTTATTGTTTGTTGCTAACATTTTATTGCATTATTTTTCTCTGATTCAAATTGTTGTTGCTGGGTATACCTTCTGCTGCATTACTACAGGGTGTGCATACAGGTGTCTGCTTACAGATTACTGCTGTAATCTTCTGTTTCAAATTGTCTTTTGCAAGGTATATCTTCTGTTACTGCTTTATTTTTCTCTGTTGCAAAGTGTTTCTTACAGGGTATATCTTCTGTGAAATTATTACAGGTGGTGCTTTACAGGTTTTACAGTTTTATCTATCATTAGGATAAGCTTTCAGGGCTACTGCATTTGTTACTGGCTGATTGTTTCTGCTCTTACCTCCTTGTTTCTTTCATCCGTGGTTCTTTTTCGGGCACGGGAAGGGCCCAGCCACCCACCCCCCATCCCCAACCACCCCACACTATACTTCTTTTATAGGGTAGCACAGTTGTGACATTTCCTGTAGCAAAGCAGGAAGGGGCGGATCAGAGGAGTATGCACACAGTGCCCTCATTTACAGGGGCACTAGTAATTTAACTTGTTATGACAAGTTATACAAAAACAAACAAAACACAAAATCAAACTTTTGCTTTCATTTTCTTCCTTCTAATTACTCTGACCAGGTTATAAACCCAGCAACTTATCTGGAATGGAGATCATTAACTGCAGGTACTGTGGAACACTTTTCAGAAGGGCAGTTTTACAGGATTTAGGACACTGTCCTACATGCTAGGCCATTGGAGATCTAAGGGGCTCAGCTCCAGGCAGCATGGACAGAGGTTGTGCACCTCAAATTGCATATTGAAGAGGAAATATAAGAACAGCCTACCATTTCCCCAACATCCAACTGAAGGACCTCGACTGCAGAGGCTAGTTGGTCCGGGAGGTTGGCAGGTGGTTAGGGGGGGCAAATCGAGTGCCCCATCACTCTGTGCTCTCCAATAAATCACCTCCACAAACCATATAAAAACTACAAACAGGTATCTGCCTCTATCTCTGAAATCAAACAAAGGGGCAGAGGCACTGCAGAGCAGAACACTGCAGCACAGGAGCTAGCACAACAAAACTCACCCAACACAGGAACCAAAACAAAAAAAGCAAAAAGGAAATCCAAAAAACCTCTGATCATAGGAGACTCTATGATTCGGGGAGTTGATATGTATCTTCAGCCAGGGGTAATGGGCAGATGTCTCCCAGGTACATCAGCATGGAGAGACACTGACTGCATTGCTAAAATTGTTCGGAAAGCAGGAGAAAACATTGGCACCCTGGTACACATAGGGACTAACCATCTCGCCAGCTGATCAGTTCTGGAGACCAAGTCACACCTGACCAGGCTGGGTAACAAACTACCATCCATTTTGTCTGGCATCTCCTTTTCTGAGATCCTGCCAGTCTAGGAGAGGGGGGCAGATGGACAGAAGGTCAGAGAAGGGGAGATAGGGGAGCTAAACATGTGGCCAAAGGGCTGGTGCCAGGAAAAATGACACAAATTTGTAAGGGACTGGCAACAGTTTTGGGAACGAAAGATCTTTAAATATGATGGACTGCACCTGACTAAGGAGGGAGTCAGTGCATTGGGGCAGAAGTTTGACTTCTTTGCAGAATATTTAAACTAGCAAATGGGGAGAGGGGTGCAGCACCCATATGTCGAGTGGGAAGAACACCCTTCCCCCTCAGCTAGTGGTCAAACAGGAGTTCAGCATGTTTGTAGTCCATTTGTATCACCAGGTAAGGAAAAAGGTCCGGCTCCCCCTACGATGCACTGAGGAAATGCCAGACCTCACCCAACAACTAACACACTGAAATATGGCCAATGGAAAATCATGTACACAAATGCTTACAGTCTGGGAAACAAGATCCCAGACCTGTAGGCAATAATGACAGAGGCTAAACTGGACATAGTAGCCATTAGCAAGACATGGTTTATCAGTAACCACACTTGGGAGACTTCAGTACCTGGCTATGTACAGTTCAGAAGAGATGAGGTGCAAAAAGGGAGGATGGAGTGGCCTTTTATGTCAATGAAAATATCAAAGTTACAGAAATTCAGAATACACATAAGGAGCCAGAAGAACTGTGGATCACCCTGGAAACAGGAAATGGGACTGCTGTATGAACTGGGTTTGTGTACAGACCTCCAGACCAGGGGGAGGACATAGACACATTACTGTTAGAAGATATACAAAACATGACAGCTAAAGGGGAGGTTCTGATAATGGGAGACTTCAACATGCCAGATACAGATTGATCAATACCAGCAGGAACATCTGCCAGAACTAGACACATGGTGGATTCCCTGCAGGGGGATGGACTCAAACAACTGGTACAACAACCCACAAGAGACAGGGCTATCCTAGATCTAGTCCTAACTAACAGGGAAAGGATCACAGATGTCCAGGTAGAAGGTCACCTGGGGGCCAGTGACCATCACATGGTATGGTTCAATTTGGCCACTAGAACTAAATTATCCCATTCCAAGGCAAAAATGTGGGACTTCAGAGGAGCTGACTTAGATAAGATGGCCAACAGAGTTAAGCTAGCCCTGGCAAAAAGAAATACAGGAGAGGGGGGTACAGGCAAAGTGGGCAAACATTAAAGATGCAATACTTGAAGCAACATCCCATTGTGTTAGAGAGAAAAGGAAGTACTGAAGAAGAAGGAAACCACTTTGGTTCTTAAAAACAGTAGCAGAAAAGGTCAAAGCCAAAAGGCTGGCCTTCAGGAAATATAAGGGAATGCAGCAGGATAAAGATAGGGAGGCATACCAAACTTCCCTAAGGGAAGCAGGGAAGGCAGTAAGGCAGGCAGAGGCCCAAACTGAGGAAACACTAGCACAAACAGTAAAAGAAGGTGACAAGACTTTCTATAGATACATTAGTGAAAGGAGAAAGTCCAGAGAGGGTATTGCAAAGATCAAAGGGGATAAGGGGGCATGTGAGGAGGAGGACCATGTAAAAGCATCTATCCTAAATAGATACTTCTGCTCAGTATTTACTGAAGTGCCCACAGTTCAGCACCATGGACACGGGGGGGAGGGAGGTATGCACTAGTCCCTTCACAAAAGAAAGGGTCCTACAAGAGCTCGATGAGTTCAGGGTGGACAAGGCAATGCGATCTGATGGCATACATCCCAGGGTACTAAAGGAGCTAAGGGTGGAACTAGCACAGCCATTATCAGAACTGTTTAGTGAGTCTCTGAGCACAGAAGAGGTCCCAGAAGACTGGAGAAGGGCTCAAGTGATCCCACTCCACTAGAGTGGTAGCAGAGAGGAGGTAGGGAACTACAGACCAGTCAGTCTTACCTCAGTAATGGACAAGATTATGGAGGCACTCCTTAAGGAAAGGATAGTGCAACACCTGGAATTCATAGGAGCACAGGATCCAAGACAGCATGGGTTTACAACAGGAAGGTCTTGTCAAACTAATCTCTTAGATTTCTTTGACCAGGTAACCAGAGTGGTGGACCAAGGGGGGGAGCAGTTGATGTCGCCTACCTTGACTTCAGCAAAGCTTTTGATACTGTTTGACATAGAAGATTGATTAATAAGCTGGGTAGGCTCAGGGTGGGTCAGAAGTTGGTCAACTGGGCGGCAAACTGGTTGACAGGCAGAAAACAGAGAGTGGTGGTAAACGGTATACAGTCAGAAGAGATGAAAGTCACAAGTGGGGTACCTCAGGGATCAGTCATGGGGCCAGTCCTCTTCAATATCGCCATCAGTGACATTGCAGATGGACTGGAGGGTAAGGTTTGTCTGTTTGCAGATGACACCAAGATCTGCAACAGAGTACATAATCCAGATGGGGTGGGCAGAATGAGAAGAGATCTGAATAAACTAGCAAAATGGTCGGAAGAGTGGCAACTGGAGTTTATCACAAAGAAGTGCAAGATCATGCACATAGGGAAGAGAAACCCTGAAGCCACCTATAGGCTGGGAGGGGAGTTGCTGGCAGTCACAAGGGAAGAAAGAGACTTGGACGTCATCATCACTGATTACCTGAAATCATCCAAGCAGACCACTAAAGCAGTAGGTAAGGCTAGAGGGATGTTTGGGGTGTATTAGTAGGGGTATTACAAGTCGGAAGAGGGAGGTAATAATCCCTCTTTACAAGACACTGGTTAGGCCCCATCTGGAGTGCTGCATGCAGTGCTGGAGGCCACACCTTCACAAGGACATTAACCAAATTGAGGCAATCCAGAGAAGGGCAGACAAAATGGTGTAGAAACTGCATCAGAAAACATATGAGGACATATTAACGGAGCTCAACATGTATACCCTAGAGCAAAGGAGGGAGAGAGGTGATATGATCGAAACATTCAAACACCTTAAGGGCATTAACAAGGAGAAAGAGTCTAACATGTTTCAGTATAAGAAAAATAGCAGAACAAGAGGACACAGCATGAGATTAGAGGGAGGCTGATTAAGGGGTAATGTGAGGAAGTTCTTTTTCACAGAAAGGGTGGTGGATGCATGGAACAGCCTACCTCAGGAAGTGGTGGATATGAATACAGTACAGGGCTTCAAACATGCATGGGATAGGCATAAGGGAGCAATACAAGACTGATGGCACATTCATAAGGCAGAAAAATAAACTGGCAGACTGGATGAGCTTTGCGGTCCTTATCTGCCATCAACTTCTGTGTTTCTGTGTTTGTTGTGCAGTATCCTGTGGGAGGGTTTTGGTCACTGTTTTTGGCTTTACAGGTTGTAGTTGTATGCAGAAATGTGTTTTGTAGTGTTTTCTTTTGCAGGTGTTCCTGGAAGAAGACAAGAAGACCTGAAGAGGATTGGTGGGATTCATTTGAATCCTCCTTTGTGTAGATTTGTTAGGCTTGTGTAACTGTGTAGTACAATGTCTAACCTTTTTCAATTTACAGGTGTGAGGTGTAAAATGTTTTTGGGGGTTTAGGCACCTGGTGGGTAGCATAGGTCAGACAGTTTTCCCCAAGAGGGCTGGGGGGGGGGAAGGCAGGTTGGTGGTCCTGTTTCATGATAGGGGTCACTAATGCTGTCTGATAGGACATGCTTCAGGCAGTTTCTGGGAGCCACTGAGGATCCATAGACAGTACAGTAGTAGGATAGGAATTGAAGTTTCTTCAGTAGTCCTCTATCCTTTGGTGTCACCTGCCGGTGCCTGGCATATGGTAGGGGAGGATTTGATCAATCCTCGCCGTAGGGGGCATCAGAGGTAGGATGGCCTGGCACCGGGTGATGGAATGACTGCGGACAGTAATTTATCTAGCAAGGGGTGAGTGTAACCACCCAGTCCCTGGGGTTACTAGAATCCAATTAGTATTATTGTGAGGAAGGCAGCAGCCAAATGGTAGGGAGTTCATTAGGGGCTCCTTACATAATGACAACATTGTTTACTCAGCTAGCCAGATGGAAGAATGATTAGGTCATTTAGAACTCTTGCAGCAGCATAAGTCACAAGTGTGGATAGCTGCTCTGGGGAGCTTAGAATTGTCAGTTTGAGCTGCAGTCTGTAGTGTTCAGTTGTGGAGTGAGGAGGTGAGAGTGGCAGAAGGACTGCAAGTGGGCTCTGAGTGAGGGCCCGGATTTCTCACCCTAGTGGAGTGTAATTTCCAGCTTCCAGTTGAAGTGGTGGAGACAAGACTACAGCAGGATTTCCTGATTTCTATTCCCAGTGAAGTGGAAGGCTCTACTTGTTCTCTGTGGACTCAAGGGGCAATCCCCTGAATGTTCTGTGGTGTTTTCAGCTGCCTTGGATAGGACCTAAAATACACTGTTTGGACCGGCTACTCAGTAGAGTGCCTTTTCCCTTCCTTTTTTGTTGTTCCATGCCTGGTGGATGGAACAACTCCTGTGAGTACTGTCTAAGAGACTAGATCTCCACAAATTCTTAAGGGTTGGATAGTCTGGGGGTGCTTGTGCCCATAGATAAGGCTGGATTGCACCTGTCAGTGCCCCTAGTCTCACCAGTGTGAGTGAAGTAAAGTTCAACTGTGTACCCCAGTGAGTGCAGTTTATGCTCTGGTTATTCCAGTTTGTGACAAGTAAAGTGTTGGACCTCTAGCATTTCAGTGGGGAATGGGGGTTTCAATGGTGTGACCCTAAAGAATGGCAAAGACTGTTGGTTGGGGCCAAGGGTTTGAGGAATGCCATCTAAGTGCTTACAAGGCAGGGTTTCCTGGTTTGTAATGGGCACCAGTCTTTTTACCTGAGCAAGGGCCAAGCTGCAGGTTAAGGTGTGTGGCTGAGTTTCACATATTGCACCTATATCCGAGAAGGGTTCTGAGTGTGTGGCTTAGATTCACTAAACGACACTCATAGGAAGAGAGATGTTCATGTGCATGGACAGGTGTCTATTAATGCATCTTTGGGAATTTGGGAAGATGTTTCTGTTGTTGTTTGTGAACTGTACTGCATGCAAGGAGAGTTCTTGAATTTGTACCTGTCCAGCCTGGACCGACCCTTGTGGGTCCACTTCAGTTTTTACTTTCCATTTGTTGAATAAAGGCATACTGCACAGTCCCAGTCACTGGTACAGGGATCTATGTGATAACGGCAATCGTCACATCATCGAAAATCCATTTTGCCGGTTTACACTCCTGACACACAACAAAAGGGTGCTGGAGACTTGCAATTTATTTGCTTATAAGGGGGGCTGTGCCCCCCCACATTCCCCCATGGGGGGCTTCACCCTGTACCCTCCCACTTAAGGATTCTCAACTCCAGGGGGTTGCATGTCAGGGGGGTGAAAAAAAAGTAAATTTCTTGGACTGTCGCAAAAATCCCAATGTGCCTAGCACCGCACCTGGCACCCTCCCAACCATAGCCTGCCACGAACCCACCATGCCACACGGCCAGCTCGGCAACCCACCATTGGGCTACACCTCACAAACCCTCCCTCCCCTTCCATCCATTGCACAGTGTGCCAGCTCCCCCCCCCCATGCACGTGTATACATATAGCGACAGGATGTCACTATACCTGTAGTCACCCGCCCACTAGTTCTGAGAACAGGTGCTGCTATTGAGTCTCCCTTTTGGTAAGCGCTCAATAGCAGTCGCCCTTCTCACGGGATACCCTGTTATGGACATTCTGATTATTGCTTCTGGTTGTGTGGATTTACTGGGGTCCCCGTCAGCAGGTTAGATCTTGCATATACCTAGCTGCCTCCACCCAGGACCTAGGATGTGTTATTTACACAAGGTTTAAGTTTTTTTTTCTGTACCCCCACCACTCTCTTCCTCTAGAAAATGAACCAGGTATACATCCTAACACCAAGGGTGGTACCTATCTGTTTGTAAAGTGAATGGTATGCCAGAATGGGTACCAGTGTTTCTCCAGATATTTAATTTGAGTAGCACCACAAAAAACATGGTGTGTGCACACTAGTTAAAGAAGTGGCCTGGGGGTTACAATTCATTTTTAGAATTAAACAATAAAGTTATTAAAAATCAAAATTCTTTTGGGTATTTAATACCAGATACTGTCCATGCACAGTATGCAAAGGAAACACACTCACAGTATACTGTAATTGTATACTGATAGTACAACCACATATTAAGTATATTTTCAGTTCAGTAATACTGATGGCATACTTAAAGTGCAATTTTCACTTGCCAATGGTATATTGTCAGTCCAAAAATCATATACTGTTGGTATAATGTCAGCACAATAATCCTATGCAGATAGAATATCTTCAGTACAATAAATCTATGCAGATAGTATATTTCCAGTATAACATTCCTAGGCCAATAATACACTTTTGGTGCAGTAATCATATAATGATAGTACATTTTTTTTAATATAGATTTTTATAGACTTTTCTGGTTTTCTCCCCGTATTGCCCCTCAGGGCCCTGGCACATGGCTGTATGTGTGCAGGGAGGTGCGCACACAGACTGGAAGCCAGCTTAGCCACTTCCACCCACCTGTACAGCTGCCCTCGCCCACCTATGTTACCCCACCGGACCTCCACTTGGTGGGGGCAGGATTACAGGAGGGGCGACAACTCACCCCCACCACCCTTGGGAGAGAAGAGCAGCCTGATGGCTCACTCAATCCCATTCCTCCGGCCCCCCCCATGCTGGCACCCCAATGACCTGAGGCTGTTTCTGAACCCAGGTCGCTGACACAGTGCAAGGTAAGGCATCCAGCGCCTTAACCCTCAGTACCACCGGGTCGGCAATGATAGTACATTTTCTGCTACAGAAATCATGAATTGATATTATACTTTACATACAATAATCTCTATATCGATATTATACGTTCTGTACAGTACTCAGATCCTGCTTAGTATACTCAAGTATACTAAATTGGGCCAAAATAGTACCACATCAGTATAAATGAGTATAAAATATGTAATAAAAGCAGTCTTTTAAAACTTTATGTTAAGTATAAAATAACTTATACACTTGATATATATTTAATATACTAACTTCAGAAGTATATTTAAGTGCAAATTACATATTTGGTATACTAAAGTTTACTGATACTTTAGTATCAAATAAAAGTATACTAATTTTTCACAAGTGACATCCAAGGCATTAAAGTAAAGGATAGAGAATATACCACCTTTCTGTATACTGATTATCTGTTAATCACTCTTTTCAATGTTTCCGAGTTGGTCCCACATGTACTATTTCTATTCAACTCCTTCTCCCATGTGTCAGGCCTCCGGGTCAACCAAAGCAAAACTGAAGTATTTTTGAATGCAGCATGTACACCAGAGGCTTTGAGTGGCAGGCCTTTCAAGGGCAGAGGAAGGCCTCAAGTATTTTGGGGTTAACCTTCATAGGAATCTGACCAAAATGGTATCCTTGGACCCATCCACCAAAGTGGAGCTGCAAAGGTGGAGGGCTTTAAACCTGTCCCTAACAGGAAAAATCAATGCCATAAAAATTATAACTTGCCATCAGATTCCTACACCTCTTTGCCCATCTACCCCTTAAAATGCCACTTCTCTGGTTCCACAAAATAGCATACTGGTGAGACTTCCTCTGGGATGAGAAACCACCTAGATACAGCAAAGCAAAACTCAGGATTCATTGGAACAGAGGAGGCTGGGAGTTCCAGTGGTTCATTCCTAGGTACCATGTGGCATTCGTCTCAGCCCAAACTGCACAATGGTTTAAGGAAAACCTAGTAGATGTTGCTTTCTGGGTACATGTAAACTACACCCTGACAGAAGGACACTCCCTGGCAGTGGCACTTTATGCCAAACAGGGATTGCCTGATAATCTCTCCCCCACATTAGTGGTCTCTGTGATATACTGGAAAAAACTTCACTTACAGACGGGGGGAGGTGGGTACCTACCCCCAAGGCTTGGACCTGTCTTTGAGAAATCTGAAGATTCACATTGCAGAAACATGCTCCCTTGTAATCTTTGGAAGAAACGGGGTATCTGCTTCTTTAATTATTTGTTCTTCCCAGGAAATGTATTTATCTATTTCAAAAGTTTCACCAGAAAAGACATACTGAGCTGAGTACAGCTCATTTCCAGATGCATTCTAGAGGGAAAGGGAGGAGATGAGTAGGCAAATAGGTGACAAAACAAGTAACCAGTGGTACAGGTACAAATTAAACAGTATAAAAAGCAGTAATGATTAGATCTAACAGAGATTATACAATCTAAGCATGGAAGGAGCAGCTGATACGGACTGGAATTGAAGGTGTGTCTGTTTGCAGACGACACCAAGATATGCAACAGGGTGGACACCTCAGAAGGAGTGAACAAGATGGAAGCTGACCTCAGGAAAATAGAAGAATGGCCTGGAGTGTGGCAGCTTAGATTTAATGCCAAGAATTGCAAGGTCTTGCACATAGGAAAGTAAGATCCAAGAATGGAGTATCACCTAGGAGGCGAAAGACTGGTGGCCTCAAACCAGGAATGAGATCTGGGAATCATAATCTCAGATGACTTGGAAGGTTAGTAAGCAGTGTGAGAAGGCAACAATGAAGGCCAACAGAATGCTGGGCTGCATTGGAAGGGGAATCATGAGCAGGAAGAGAGAGGTGGTACTACCACTGTATAGATCGCTGGTCAGGCCTCACCTGGAATATAGAGTACAATTCTGGAGGTCTCACCTCAGGAAGGACATTGACCGGGTGGAAACAGTACAGAGAAAGGTGACAAAAATTATTCAGGGTTTGCAGTACATGTTCTATAAGGAAAGACTTAGGGAACTGAATATGTACTCCCTGGAGCGGAGAAGAGAGAGCGGGGAGATGATTGAAACATTCAAGTATAAAAGGAATTAGCAATGTACAGACACAGGAATTTTTTCACTTCAAGAAGGGCTCCAGAACCGGGGACATGACCTCAGACTGCAAGGAGGTAGGTTCTCTACCAACACCAGGAAGTTTTTCTCAACAGAAAGGGTGGTGGACACCTGGAACAGCCTGCCCCAAGAGGTTGTGGGGGTCAACACTGTGGGGTGATTCAAGAATGCATGGGATAGACACAAGGGAGCCCTGACTACAAAGGGCAGCTAGAGTGTCAAAACAGGTCTAAAACAAATAGGCAGACTAGATGGACCTAGCGGTCTCCTTCTGCCATCATCTTCTATGTTTCTATGTTTCTACAAGACAAGCCAAGTTTAAAGAGCTTTGTGCAATTTTGACCTGGGAAGGGTGATGGAGCAATTATTTGGAGATAAGGAGAACAGAGATGAGGGAAGAGAGGGATGCAAGTAAATAAAAGAGAGAGTGGAAGTGAGTAAGCAGGTGGGATGGGGGAGAACAGGCAAGGCATGAGAGAGAGATGGTAGGGGAGTAGGTGTGTGTAGAGGAAGGCAGAGGAGATGGTGTGGGGATCACTTGTAGTTACAGGAGGGAGAGGTGAAGTTAAGCAGAAGAGAGGCTAGAGAATGAAGGAAGGGGGCAGAATGGATGGGTAAGGGAAGCGAGTTCCAGAGTTTAGGGAAGCGGTAAGAGAAAGCAGCCTGGCCAGCTGAGGATATCCTTGGGGGGAGAGCAAAGGAGCAAAGGTTAGAGCTGTGAAGGGAGTAAGAGGTTGGGGGGGTGGGGCTGGGAGAGGAGAGAGGTGAGATAAGAGGGGAGAGAGCCAAGCCAGTGTTTGGCTATAATGGAGGAGCAGTGGGCTAGGCATCTGGCTTTAAGGGAGGGAAAGGAGAGGAAGATGTAGAGACAGCAGTGGTGGGAGTGTGGCGGGCTGTCCAGAGCAAAACGGCAGAAGGAGTGAATGAGGGTGTCTGGCCTGGATAGGGTGGATTTGGGAACAGCACAGTAGACTATGTCACCATAGTCTAATACAGGGAAAATAATTTTCTGAACAACGGCTTTGTGGGCCGTTGTGGGAATACAGCCATGGTTTTGGTACAGCACACCTAGTTTGGTAGGCACTTTTTTGTGGACGGTATCCACATTCTCAGAAAAGATGAGGTGGCTGTTGAGCCAGACTCCGAGGTACTTGAAGGAGGGCACATCCTTGATAGTGGACCCTTTTAGGGTGTGGAAGGAGGGGAGAGCAGTAAGCCTAGAGAGTTTTTACCTGGTACCAAAGGTCATGGAGATTGTTTTCTAGGCATTCAGGGCCAGCTGATTAGAGCAGAGCCAGAAGGGGGCAGGAAGAGAGAAAGGAGGAGGTGCATGAGGTGAAGAACGTATTGAACTCAGTGGCCACTGAGAAATGCAAACCTAAACACCTTCAAAGAGCTAGTATTGAGATGTAATACCCCTAAAAATGACTTTTGGAAGTACCTCAACTCAGGGATGTGATTTATAAACATAAGCATGGGGGCAGAAGCAAACGCCATCTCAGAGCTTATAGCCCCTATCTGTGGACTGCCCTCAAGAAAGGAAAGGCTAGCACAATCTACCATATCATTAGGGAAGCACAACCAGACACCTCACAATGAGCCAGGGCACAATGGCAGGCAGAACTGGGCTCCCTCATGTCTGACACGCAGTGTAGCCACTGCTGGGACAGACTTCACAAGGCCTGTAGACACAGCAGAAGCAGACTAGTCCATAACAAAACCCTGCACAGATGGTACTCTACCCCCTCAGGTGCTCAAGGAGCCTACTGAATAGAGTCCTGCTGGAAATGTAAGATACCAGGGGCCACGCTACAGTACATACTGTGGAACTGCCCATCCCTTCTTTCCCTCTGGCAACACGTAAGGCGTATATGTGACAGTTGCAGTTGGGATTGTCCCAGCTACAGCAGAAGTACTCCTGCTGGGTTGCTGTCTAGCTGGCACCCCAAAATTCTCTCCACAGACTCAATAGCTCACAGCAGTAGGGGTGGCCACCAACAGGCTGGCACTTTGCAGATGGAGAATCCAGGATATCTATTCTGTCCCAGAATGCCATCTGGTGGTCGGCCAGCTGACAACCTATAAAAAACTATCAACTTTGCTGATAACCCATGTGCTACTATAAATGCTGGGTCCCTTTTCTCAACTCTGAATTTTACCAACCTGGCACAAATTACGCCCCAGGTGCATTATGAGGCACGAGATGCTTGCGCCGAGTGCCTTTAGCACCAGGGAAGTGCTCTTATCAGGCCATGACCCACACCTCAGAGTGTATTATTGCACTTATAGAATGGGACCCCTCAGTAAAGAAGTTGATTTAAAAAAATGCACACAGTATACATAAAAACAATAAAAAAATATGGTCATATTTGTAGAAAAACACATAAAGTAGTCCTTGTTATTGGCCTGGAATGTAGTTGTTTAGGGGTTGGCGTATGTCTGTTTCTCCACTCTCCAACCCATACCCAACTACACACACCAACACACAAAATGTTGTAGAATATGCTTTTTTTTTGTTACACATTTCTTTCTTTGTCTGTGTCTCTGATTCTGCTCACTCAGTCTCAGATAGGGAGCGTGATCGAGCGTTTCCAACATCGGATGCTGTGTGATGTTTCTGGTTACCCCCCTCCAATTCACGTATCATATTTTTTGGGGGGGGCTCTTTCATTTTACTATAGCCGTTTCATTTACTTTTAGAGTCCCTCTTGACTCTGAGTGAGCATGTCCCTTTGTGGCCGCCATAGAGAGCCATATCCTTGTTTCAAAACATAACTATCACCAAAGTTGGTGATTGGGGTTTTTAACGTTAATTCTTTTTTTCTAGGTTTTTTTTTATGAATGGAGGTGCCTGCAGATTGGACACAATAAGTGTCACTACCGGAGCTGCTGTTTTCAGATGTAAAGAGGAGCAGATCTCGGCAGCAATACTGTGATGACCTGCATGGTGTGGGAAAACTTAGTGGAGTTTAAATTTTTTTACTCGGTCTGGGAGGTTTAGTCAGTCTGGGAGGTACTGCTATTCTTCTGCCTTCTCTGTTGCTCGCATGGCCACATTGCTCCCACAGCCATCACTTTCCCACTGCAGCTGTTTTGGTTCTGTCAGATGTTACCTGAGAAGCTGCAGTGGGAGAGCAGTGGCATGGATTGATTTCCCCATGTGTTTCGTCTTGGTTGGCACAAGTAGTACCCATTGTAAGAATATGTCCTGATAAGGACACGACTGAAAACAGTTTCCAGCCAATCAGAATTCAAGATTTGTTTTGCCCATTTTATAATAGCATTTAACTTGGACTTACACTTCTGTCTTGTCATAATAACCTTATCTGACTGTTGTGCATGGTCTGTGTCATGTCTGCCTTAAGCTCTGTATTCAGAGTACACAACTGATTGCAACTGTTTTTCATTCTGTTTTGGTTTTCAATAAAAACAATTAACCACAAAAAGGAAAAGGCTGTTAAATGTTTCCTGTGGCTATGTATGCTGTTCTCATTCAGAGAGGTAACTTCAATATCAGACTCCTGTGTGTGTCTCATTATACCAAGGGAAAAAAGAAGATGCCATACAAATACACTACCGGACAAAAGTTTTAGAACACCCCCATTTTTCCAGTTTTTATTGAAATTTACGCAGTTTAATGTCTCAATGTACTCTGACATTAAAGCATAGAACAAATAAACAATTGGAGATAAAAAAGAAATCATAGAATCATTTTGTTTAACAAAATTTAATCTAAATTTTTGACTCATCAAAGTAGCCACCTTTTGCAGATATAACCGCTTGAACTTTACTCGTGGCATTCTTCCTACAATGGACATTCAAATATTGTTCGGGAAGTTCTTCCCAACACTGTTGCAGAAGTTCCACAAATGTGTTGCACTTGTAGGTTGCTTTACTTTAACCCTTCTGTCCAGTTCATCCCAAACCAGCTCGATGGGGTTTTAAGTCTGGAGACTGTGCTGGCCATTCCATGATTTGAAGCCTACCGTCTTGTTCGTTTCCTCGAAGGTAGTTCTGACATAGCCTGGAGGTATGTTTTGGGTCATTATCTTCTTGTAGGATGAACCCCTGACCAACTAGGCGTAGACCAGAGGGTATTGCATGGCGCTGCAAAATGCTGTGGTAGCCCTTTTGGTTCAGGGTGCCAGTCACTCTGTGCAAGTCGCCTACTCTGGATCCAGCAAAAGAGCCCCAGACCATCACGCTTCCTCCTCCATGTTTGACAGTTGGTGTCACACACTGAGGAACCATCCTTTCGCCTACTCGACGGAGTACAAAAACCCTGCGTGATGAACCGAAGATTTCAAATTTTGATTCATCGGTCCAGTCTTCAGTAGTCCACTGGCGGTGCTTCATGGCCCAGGCGAGCCTCTTTTTCTTATTTTGCCATCTTAGCAATGGCTTTCTTACTGCCACTCGACCTGTCAAACCTGCAGCTCAAAGTCTTCTCTTCACAGTTGAAACTGAGACTTGCTTACTTCGACCAGTGTTAAGCTGTGCTTGAAGCTGTTGTCCTGTGAGCCGCCTATCACGCAAGCTGTTGACTCTCAGAAACTTGTCTTCTGATTCTGTTGTGGCTTTGGGTCTGCAGACCTCTTCCTGTCAGAGTTTCCTCCAGTTTCCAAGTGCCTTTTGATGGTGTAGAAACTGTACTCACTGACACCTTGGCTTTCTTTGCAATTTCTCTAAAGGAAAGACCTACACTTTTAAGGGTTATGATGGTCTGTCTGTCTTCCTTTGTTAATTGCCTTTTCTCACCATTATGATAGCAATATACTACTTCCTGCAGTGCAATATTGTCCAAATAATGCTTCAGAGGGTGTAATAACAGTCTGTTCCAACACTGCTTTTATACATACAGGGGGTTTGTAATCAAGTAATCAACAAAAGTTGGGACACCTGTAGGAATTGTTTGCATCAACTTTCAAGGCTTAATTTACTTCCATTGCTGCAGAACAGCTGTAAGTTATTAACCCATTACTTGTTCCCTGAAGAAGGCCTTTTTTTATAACTCTGAAATTTACATTATTTTTCAGTTTTTGCTAAACTAAACTTTTTTTTTTAACCTCTAGCAGTTTACCGCTTACCTTTGTAGCATTTCAGGTTATTCACTGGACTTGATTTGCTTAAATTTCAATAAAAACTGGAAAAATGGGGGTGTTCTAAAACTTTTGTCCGGTAGTGTACATAATACCCCCCCCCCCCACAACAATCCTGCCTCTGGGTCTGCTAATGCTCTTCCTTTTTATGTGGCTAATAAAGGTACCATAACTGACACAGCCCTCAGTCACTGATAAAGGGTCAACAAGGCATCTGAGTCCTCCTCCCTATCTCACCACTCCTTGTGGGTTGGCAGGGCATCAAAAGGGATTAGACAGTTCCACTGAGTCTGTTTTGGATTGTTTTGAATTAGGCTGGCCCTGTCTCTTTCTTTGTCTGGTCACCATCCTAAATTATTCTGTTTTTGGGAGTTGAAGGTGGGGGCATCTCCACAGTTTTCAGAGTCTGTACTACCTCAGTCTTGTCCTGGACCATGTTCCTTTTATCCATGTTTTCCCATTGAAACACTTGGACATCCATTGTCTCCACTCTAGTGTCTATAGAGGGTGTTACGTTTGATTGTTTAGGGGGTGGGGATCAGATCAGCTTCATAGAATGCAAGACGTGTTAAGGTATGGTGGTGGCTCTTTTTGAATATTATTAGTACTGAGTTGCTTGACCACCAATATGGCATAACTTCTAGACTGGAGGGATCCTTTGTGTTAGAAGTCTGTGGGAAGGGGGGTGAATATTTTCTAGGGCCTGATTTTTTTTTATATTAAATCAACTTTATTGATTTTAAATATACACAAGTAATACAACCATGTCAAGTGACAGTTAGAATGTACACAGATACAGCTGTCCCACCCCCAAACCCCTCACCCTTCCCATTCCTCCTCCCCTCCCCTCCCCCCACCCTTGGCGGAGTGAACAGATCCCTTAAACAAACCCTCTGATTTAAGAACAATGAGTCTTGAACTGAGGTGAGGGTCCAGGAAAAGTCCATTAAATGTTAGTGAAGGTATAGGGCATGCAGCTTACCTCACTTCCTGTTAAATGCTGGAATACGATGTTGGTAGGGTGCAATCAGGTGCTCCATTCTGGGAGAAAAAGACAGTTCATGTAGCCACTCCTGATAAGCGAGATCTGCCTGATCTGTCCAATGTCTAAGCACAAATTTTTGACCGTCAGGGAAATGATTGCCATGTGGTATCTTCATTCTTTGACTGGAATTTGGGAATAATCTCCAACAACACAAATTTCAGGGGAGAAGAGATCTGACAGGCCCAATAAGGGATCAACATGTTCCTGAATATAGTTCCATAAGGGAGACTCCTTCTCACAGGACCAAAAAACATGAAGTAAAGTACCCGTTCCATTATTGCATCTAGTACACATAGAGAAAGGGAGATGACCCATCTTTTCCAATTTCATAGGGGTATGATGCATATTATTCAAAATGTGATACTGTGTAAGTCTTAGCCTATCCTGCGTAACATACAAATAAAGGTCCTTCCATAAACGTGACCAATTAAAAGTGTAATCCGGGAGTAATTGCTCCCATACTTTTTAACCTGGTGGAGGGAGAGTCTGTGGGACCATGAGAAGAGTAAGATATAACTTGGAAACCAGTGGGGTACAGAGGCCAAGTCTTTAATCTGGCTGAGGAAATTATCTAACCTTGAGGGTATTGGACTCTGCCCAAATTGTTTTAATATTAAGTGGTGAAGCTGGTGAGTTTTAAAAGTGTAGGTGGAGTTTGATTATTAATTCTGAAAGAAGAATAAGAGATTCCTGAAAATAAAAGTCTGCCACCCAAATTTCTCATGATATAGGGATCGATTTAGGAGACACCATTACGCCCCCTATTTTGACGTTTAAGTTAGAGAAAATGGGTTGTGCAGGGTCTTTACAGGGACTGCCTTTAATATAGGCACAGGTTTGTGTACAAATCTTTAGGGAGCTCCTAATAGGTGAAGATCTCAAAGCCTCCGGAAGTAACTTCCATGAAGAAAATAAAATAGAATTTGAGGATCTATTGTGGGATCCCATCAGCTGAGATTCTATTTGAAGCCATTGTGGGATGTACATGCCCTCAACTGGCTTTACGGGGAAAGACAACCATTTCCCAAGTTTATATAGATGACTGATCCAATAATACAACAGGAAATTAGGTAGACTAAGGCCACCAGGACTCTTAGACAATCCTAGTTTGAGGTAGGAGCGTCTTGGAGATTCCCCAAGCCATTATGAAGGAAGTAATAAGAGAGTGAATACACTTGAAAAAAGTTATGGGAAGCCAGAAATTAAGCATGTTCAGAGGGTAAAATAATCTAGGGAGAATATTCATTTTAATAGTATTTTTTCTTCCTAAAAGTGATAATGGAAGGTATCTCCACCTTGTGAGATCTTGCTGTATTACGACCAGCAGGTTGTCTAAATTAAGTTTTTGTAACATTAGTGGATCTGTAGTGAGAGCAATCGCAAGATATTTAATTGAATCTGATGATCATCTCATACCAAAAGAATTAAAGTCTTGTTTACAGGTTAGGCAGCTGAGGGGGTATATTTCTGTCTTGTTGAGCTTGAGCTTATAATTAGAGTATTTGCTATATTGTTCAATTATCTGCAAGGCTCCCTTATGAGAGGAAACAGGATTAGAAAGAAGTAGTAGTATATCATCCACAGAAACAGAAAGT
Organism: Neoceratodus forsteri; assembly: GCA_016271365.2. Taxonomy (NCBI): domain Eukaryota; kingdom Metazoa; phylum Chordata; order Ceratodontiformes; family Ceratodontidae; genus Neoceratodus; species Neoceratodus forsteri. Next base: position 349,487,319 of record CM028131.1, on the reverse strand, counting down.
GCCAATGTGAGCTGCCCAACTGGGATACCTCTTACAGAGTCTGATAACTTAAGTTGACGAATCAAAGGTTCTAGATATAAATTGAATAGGAAAGAAGAAAGGGGACAGCCTTGGCGAGTGCCAGTGTGGAGAGGAAATATGGATGAAAACACACTATTACAGTAAATTTTGGCAAATGGGGCCAAATAGATAACTTGTAGCCACTGCAGAAAGGAAGCAGGGAAGCCCATCTTTCACAAAGTTGACCATAAAAAGGTCCATTCAACCCTATCGAATGCTTTCTCTGCATCTAACGAAACTAAGGCCATTGATACATCTGAGGGCCCTGCAACATTAAAGAGGTGAGAAATTTTCACAAATGGTCAGCCGAGGAACGTCCAGGGACAAACCCAACTTGTTCTGGACTAAGAAAACCCTATCCATACTTTCCTTATTCTGAAGGCTAGGATTTTGGTCAAAATCTTAATATTGCAATTTAATAAAGATATGGGTCTATAGCTAGATGGTTGTGTAGGGGGCTTGTCAAGCTTGAGAAGCAAGACTATGGTGGCCGGTTCTATGTGATAAAGGTGCGTCTGAAAGACCGCCTATCACATAGAGTGAACAAGCTTGACCCCGTGGTCAAAAGGGCGACGGATATTGTAGCGACCATCGCACATAGCGACGGTTACTAAATACTTAACAAAACCAAACAAAAATATTTTTTTTATGTGGGGGGCTGTGCCCTCCGCACCCCCCAAAACTTTAAATAATCAACTCTGAGGAGGGTGTGGATCACAGGGCAGTTATTGGATCCTGAAAAAAAAAACATATTCTTTCTTGGACCCAAACCTGGGGCTGTTTGCATTGAAAGCAGTGGTATACACCACTCGCTATGCAAGCAGCTCAAGCGGACTTGGCCTCAAAGGATACTATATCCTGCAATAGCGAGTACAGCTTCTTGCTGTACTTGCTGTACAGGATATAGCACCGTATTGCACCACTCGCTCTCTTGTAGAGCGCTATTATTGAGTTGCTCAGAAGTGCAGCGCTCTACATGGGTGCTACCTGGTGGCCTGCAAAAGGGAGGGATCCAGTGAATCCACAGAAAAAATGAAATGATAAAGTCGAAGCAACAGTGGGGAAAGATCTTTAAGGAAAGCTTTATAGAAACTTAACGGGAATCCGTCAGGGCCAGGGGCCTTGTTCAGGGCTAGACTAGAGATAGCAACCTCTACTTCATCCAGAGATATGGGATTAGAAAGAAAGGTACAGTGATGTTCTAATAAACAAGGTAAAGGTACTGAATCCAGATAAGAGCCAATCTCTTCTGTTGTGGCTTGGCTCAATGGTTTACTGTATAAATTGGAATAGAAATGTTTGAAGACCGAGACTACCTCTCTAGGGTGGGTCTTTAGAGACCCATCAGGGGGATATAATGGATGGTACTATTCTCAAGGCCTCTAGCTTTTTCAACCTGAAAGCCAGGAGCTTCCCTGCTTTCTCTCCTAGCTCTATATATTTACATTGTGTTTTAAGAATTGCAAATTCTGCTTTTTCCTGTAATAAAGTGAAGTATTTGTCTTGTAAGGTGAGAAGTTCCTGCAGGGTATCCGGCGAGGAATCTGAGGAGGGGGAGTGCTCAAGGAGATGTATTTGCCTTAGTAGTTGGAGAATTTCTGATTCACGCTGATGCTTCCTATTTGAGGCTATTCTAATGAACTCACCCTGAAGGAAACATTTTAGCGTACACCATATAGGATCGAATCTCAAGACAGTATCCTGGTTGGTCAGCATGAATGCTTGAATCTGACTAGAAACTTTAGAGATAATATAATAATCTTTAAGGAGTTGGGTGTTGAGTCTCCATGAGGAGTCCTTTCGTGAGTTGGGTTCAAGATAAATTGAGACCCAGGCTGCCGCATGATCAGAGAGAACAATGGGGGTCAAGCCTACATTAATTAAGCCAGTAAGAAGTGAGTAGCTTATTAGGACATAGTCAAGTTTAGAAGATATGTGGTGTACCACAGAGTAAAAAGAAAAGGAACAGGACTGGGGGTTAAGAATACGCCAAGGGTCACATAACCCTGTTAAGTCTAGAAAGTCCTGTAGGGCCTTTGCGCTACTGAGAGGGGTATTAAATGACCATTGGACTTATCCATATCCTGAGTAGGAGGTAAATTCCAATCCCCTCCAATGATCAAGGGTATGAATTCTAGGGCCTGATTTTAGTGGGGTGTTAACATAAAAGTCCTGTTCGGCCTTGCCCATGTTACTTCCTGTGTCGCGTGATGCCCATGGACATGAGCAAAAGGTGTGCCCTTCCTCTCCACATAGGTTGCACCATACCTTCTTTTTTACAAGTGTTGCTGGCACACCCCACTCCTGCACAGATTCCACAATTAACAGCATCACAGGTGCTGCTCAAATGACGTTTTGAGCTGCATCTGTAGCATATTTTGGGTTGGACTGTGACAAATCATTTACAGTAACTTCACTACCATCTTTCTTTGCTTGTAAAGTGCTTTTGGATACAATGTGTATGGAAATTGCTATACAAATGAAAAAGTCTTCTTCTACTTCTAGATTCCGACTGTCAGCTAACATGTACAGATGCATCATCCACATGCGTACCTGATGTAACTGCTGTATGTTGTAACCCATGTGATCTCCTTCCGTAGGCAACAGAGCCCATGCTGAAAAGGTACTGTAGGGGTATCAGATGGCTGCTGCATGCCATGCCATCATTAGCTCTCTGGCTTCATGGAAGGCTACAGATGGCATACAGTATACTGTATATGTGTATGATGTATTTTTTCCATCTACTTGAATTTTGTCCTGTCTCTCCAGTACAGAATCGCTAGAGCTGTTCTTTACGAATGCATCTCTTCCTCTCAGGGGAGGGACTTTGCTCTTTGTACTAGGTGTATGTCCTGCTGTTGCTAGAAACATAGAAGCAGAAAAGGACCAGTAGGCCTATCTAGTCTGCCGTATTTCCTCTGTGTGTTGCTATATCCTGGGCTCTGTTTGACCACAGGTGTCCCTTCCTCCTCCCTTACATCTATTTATTATATCCATGTGCCTATTCCATGCATGTTTAAAGCTCCCTACTGTCTTTGCCCCATCACCTCTTCTGGCAGGCTGTTCCAGGCATCCACCACCTTTAATGTGAAGAAGTATTTCTTCATATCCCTCTTAAATATTCTTCCTCAAGCTTCATAGTACTGATGAATATCCTGCCAGCAGTTATACACCACTTCTGGTGGACAGGATGACCATGTGATAGAGGACTGACAACGGTGCCTTAGTTTCCAACTTTATTTTGGGGGTTGGGGGTGGGGATGCTGTACATTTATGTTAGTGCTAGGTATATTGGCAGTCATTCTGTTCTTGTGATAGAAGGCATCTGAAGCTGAATGGTTGCTTGGCAGCCAGTGCCCTCTGAGGGATGCTGTCATTCATCATGCCATGTTCCCTGCACTGGTGCCATGTTATACGTGTCTGCTAGTGTGTGTGTGTGTATGTGTATGTGCACACATGCACGTAGAAGTTCAGTTATGGAATCATCTTAGTCAGATATGCACCCAGTAAGTGCTTAATGCAATGTGCATGTCCATATATGGGGGTGTTGAAGGAGGGAAATTAAAAACTTTGGATGGGTGGGGCACTTATTTAACCATTAAGCTGGTGTATGTTCAGCCTTATGCACCACTTCCAATACAGATCTCTTATTTAAGTAAGGATGTGCTTAAAACAAGGACAGGCATGGAGCACGGTTCCATGTCATATCAGTGAAAATATTTCAGTGACTCACATGACAGCGAGTGCAATTCGCCAGATACAAAATAGCCAACACAATGACCCTGATGACTACAAAACCAATGAACAACAGCTGCACAGTAAAAGTAATATTTAATGCAGGGGGCTTCAATCCCCAAACTAAAATAATCAACTCGGGGCAGACACTGAGGGAAAGCAGAAATACATGGGGGGGGGGGAGAAACAGTATGCAGGGCACCATTGTGTCCAGGGAACAAAAAAGTATGTCACAGGCGGCACAACACAAAAAGGAACACACCAACAGCCAGTCCTGAACCTGGGACCATCACCACAACAGTCAGTGACCCTAGCCACCACACTAGGTGGATAAATCAGCACTAGTAGGCTTCACTGCTGAATTCATCCAGCACAACACCACACCTCCCTAGCCTCCCCATGCTTCACCCTCACTATTTTGTTCCTCCTTAATCAGGATTCCCTGCTATTGCTAACCTTTCTCTCTTGCAACTCCGGCAGTTGACCAAATTGAGTCGCTCATTCTGTGGTTGCTCATTTTGGTTCGCTAGCATAATGTGCTATCGTGGAGCATGGCTCAACACTTACAGTACATGCTGCTTAAGACATTTATGCATAAATTTCACATATGGGCCAAAGACTCCAGATACATTTTTTGGATATTTTTTTACTAGGTAAACATATAAAGATAGGCAGCAATTTCATTTAAAGCAGTACCAACTTTTTTTTTTTTACAATTGAAATAATAAAAGGAACACTCCTTTTAATATGGTTCACCCAAAGTGTTCATCAGTTTTCTGTGTTGTTTTTGCACAATAATTGTTTCAGATTACTTTTCATGTTGCTAGAATGAACTAGCATGCAGTGGACACTGCTCTAGGATCCTATTGGACAACACAGGTGTAAAAAAATAGTTGAGAATACTGATGGAAACCTGATCTGAGTTGTATCCAAAGGAACACTTCTTTTGTTATTTCAAATGTGAAGAAAAATGCTAAAGCAGACTTAAAATGGGAAATAAGAATATCATACAAGTTAGGAGATAATCAACAATGTAAAATAAAGTAAAAAAAAAAAGTGCACCTTAGGTCACAATTCTCACTGCATCATCCACTACTGCTTTAAAGATGCATGGGGGGTGGGGGTGGGCAGGAAGTAAAGTAATTAGATACAGTACAGCAAAGTTACAGATGTAACAAATAAAATAGGAATGATGATAAAAAGAAAGATCAACAGATACTATATATTCCCACCTGGAAGCATTCACATTGTGAGATGCATTTTTTTTCACGTTTTTAGAAGGAAGAAAAACACAAATCAGTGAGGCAGTATAGTGCAGTGGTTTAAGGCTCTGAGCTACGAATTTGGTGACATCTAGCAGACCTGACCTTGGTTTGAAACCCACAGCTTCCACTTGCATACTGTGTGACCCTGAGCAAGTCACTTAACTTTCCTGTGCTCCCAGGTTGCACCTGTGAAAAAAGTTTTCATCTTAGTGTGCTGCTCCTGGTTAAACAAAAAAACACAACATTTTCTTAGATCCCAAATAGCCTTGTTTCTGTTGAATGTGCATGCAGATCAGCAGCTAGAGTTCTCTGTTTATACAGGTCTGCTGGCTATCTAAAAATGCTTGTAGTACATTTTCTATTTTCTTATTTACTTTTCAGACAGCAGTGTGTCAATGTTATTATGATTATATTTTTGATGGCAGTCTTTAATAAGAGTACTGTGTTTTATGTTTTTTTTATCAGAGACAGATCAGATAAATAGGCAGACAGACAGACATAATGTTCTTTTGCATTAGGGAAGTAGGAACTTTAAAAGATATCTTGTATTTTATATATATACATGCCGGTCTATGCTGCATTACAAATCCAGTATTTGAAGCCTGTAACTGAGAGTCTATATTGTTTCCATCATATGTAGGGCCTTCAGAGATCAGGCCAACATAGTTTACACACCATTTATGCTATAAATAGGTTTGACTCCCTTGGCAGTGTCAACTGTAACCTTAATCTGTGTGTTAAAGCACTTTGTCTCAAATATCAACTGCCACTAGTTGACTGTGCTCCTTCAGTTTACATCACTGAGCAAAATGGAGTCCTTTGAAGAACTCAGAAGATTTGGTGTAAGTAATTTATTACAGGTTCCTACTTCCGAATGATTTTTTCACAGAAGACAAAGTAGGAAGTACTGTAACACCAAGGTCCTCTCCAGTTCCAAAAAGGAGATGTTCTGCTTCAGAAGACATGGATGAAATGGATGCAGAAGGTCCCACGACTGTCAGAAGGAAGGTTTCATTTGCAGATGCATTTGGTCTAGATCTTGTGTCTGTCAAAGAGTTTGATACCTGGGATACACCCCAAATTCCTGTCACCAACAGCTCAGAGGATAAGAATGGTCCCCCTCTTGAGGAGTATTTTTTAACACCGGCATTTGTGTGTTCTTCCTCCCAAGATGACTTTATGCAAGAACTGTATACAAAAAAAGTAGTCCTAGAATCAGTTGAGTTTCTACCTGGGTCAACATCTATGAAAGGAGTTATTCGTGTTCTGAATGTGTCGTTCCACAAGCTGGTTTATGTCCGCATGACATTAGATGATTGGAAAAGTTACTATGATCTTCCGGCTGAATATGTACCTGAATCCCATGACAAAGAGACTGACCAGTTCTCTTTTAAGATTGCATTAGTGCCACCATATCTGAACGAGGGAGGGAGCCAGTGTTGCCTTTTGTATACGATATGAGACTTCTATTGGAACATTCTGGTCAAACAACAATGGAGCAAATTTTGTTATTTTCTGTCACAAGAAGGAGGCTCAGCAAACAACTGATGAAACACAAGAAGAATCTGTTGACAAATGCATTAAAAGCTGCCTAAAAACAACCAATAGGTGAGTTAAAATGTAATTTGTTTATTTGTGCTAGAAAACACTTGTGAGGACTATGTTATATAACATACAGTTTACCTGTTTAAAATTAAAATAGCATTACCCTAGTCCGCAAGCTAGAGTGTTTTAAAAAAAATATGCATTTTTGCCTTTAACATATGCAGTAACCGAAAATCTGGTATAATGTTGCAGAAGTAGTATCTGCTTAAGGAAGAAATAAATTGGTGTGGGATTATCCTTTGGTTTCCTGGTTGCACTACAGATAGGCTAGACATTGCAAAAAAGGATACTGCTGCTTTTCTACTGCACTAGCAGGATAACTATCTCATCAGCTAGCTAAAGTTCATATAAATGCAGTGGGCTGGCATTTCAAAACTCAACAATTCTGATTTTAAGTTGTGTCTGCATCAAAATAAATATGCCAAAATGGTTGAATGCTATTTTCAAAAGTTTTGATATATTTTCAATAGCTGTGCCTGCTTTATCTGCAAAGAAATGTTACATGTGTCATATATTGACACATGTCACTTTTTTAATGCAAGATGGATAATGCACAAGAAAGTCAGGCCACTTCTTAAAGTGATGTAAATCCTAGACAGCTTTTCGTAAATGCTTTCCAGTATCTGTCTCTCCAGCTAGTTTGGTAGATGCTGTCCTACACTTAAACTTTCAGGATCCCATGCACAGTCTAAATGGGTGTAGAAGTTAAATGGGTTTTCAGTCTCCCCATAGCACCACCATATATTTGCATTATACACAAATGATCAGGCATGTCACAGATGGCTGGAGTCCCCCTGAAACTGTATCGTAATGCAACTCAGTATTTTAGATATTTAAAGTTTGCAGCCTGAGCCAAGAGGGTACCAAGATAGCCCCATGTGATGTGGTATTTCAGTTTTATGCAGATCCTTGGTAACATTGGTTTGCAAAGATATTATGGTTACAATGTCAGGCAGACAAATACTATTGTTGCAGTTTATACAAGTAAAGATACAAGACAGTGCAATTACATACAATAACACGAGAAGGTGAGCAAAGACATCTACAAGAGAACATGAATGCTTACATGTAACTGGGTATATGCATGTAGCTTTTATCTTTGCATTAGGCTTGTGTGCAGTTGTGGGGCTGGACAAGGGTTTGTGTGGTGAATCTGGAGCAAGGTTCTAAAGGCTGACATATTCTGGATTATTTTCAGGTGCAAGGAAGTCTGTTCTAGCTGTCTGAGCCAGTGAAGGCAAATATATGCCTGTTGTAATGTTTCGTGAAGCCTTAGATAGCCCAGATGGTTTCTTCAGCTGACTTTAGGGAGTAGAGAATTGGACTATATTGCAGTTTGAAGTTAATTATTTGGGGTTGGGCTGTAGAAGTATTTGTGCAGGAATGTAAGCTAGTGGGTTGCCCTTCTGAGGATTGACTTTGCAATTTTAGTTGTTCATGGATTGTGTAGTGATGGGTCTTGCAGTCACAATCTAAAGTACATTTGCAAAGTTTGTTGCATAAAATGTAGGTTTGCACTCCTTAACATGCTGGGTAGTGATACCAACCAAGTTGCAGTGTGGGAAGTGCAAGGTATATGGCACTTTGCCATGCTTTGGCACATTTCCTAAGGCACGTCTCAAATGGATGTCACCCCTACCCTCCCAGTACCTGAATACCCCAGTACGCCAGGTGGTTCATGCCTTCTTTGACTCATGATCAGTCCTTATAGTTTAGTGGCAACCCCTCCGCAACCCCAGTCCTGTGAATGACCATTTCTTCCATGGTGTCCCCCTCACCCCCAAAATGCTTCTCTACCAGCCCACCATTGCCAGTCATATGACTGCAACTCCTTTACTGCCTGCCTGTTAAAGTTTTATTTTTGTTGGGGGGGGAGTGGTCTTAGAAGACTGTGACCTCTATTTATTTATTTGAGTTTTGGTGACCAGGTGAGTCCACTGAGACAATACAGTCCCTTTTTCAGGGGCAAATCGGGTATGGATTACATACAGTAACAGTGCAAATTAACCGAGACTGTAAAACATTCGACAATATAGAAGAGCAATAAAATACAGTGACGATTAAGTACTTAAGCAATTGTGGGAGACATCACTCTTCTGATAACAGTGGTCTCACCCCCTTTCCTGTTTAGTCACAGACATTTTTGTGATCATGCAGTAGGGGACACAATGACATTGAGCATGACTTGAATGAGTAGCAAAGTCACTACTGGCACTAATGGTCACAGTGACCATTAGGCATCCCAATTTGTGGCTTTGTATAGGGCCCCTGATATTTTTCTCACCATGCAACATTTCCAGTGCCAAGGTCCCATTGATTGGATGGGGCTGCACTTTTTTCTTGTTTCAGATAGACTGAGTGCCCAAAACACCCCTGTTCCATGACAGTTTTTTTGTGATGGGATGCTGAGGTCCTACCTGGCATCAGGACAAATATCATACATTTAAATGCACCACTTCAGACAGAGCGCTACAAGTATAAAGTAACCTATGTGAACAGGTTTCTATCATGTGCTTGTATAATAATTTTATCTGTGAGTCAGTTAATTAACTTTTTAACTTGGTGAGTAATGTTGTTACCCCTCAGTTACAAATATTTCAAAGTGCTTACAATCCAGAACTGCATACCCTTCCAGATCCAGCAGCTATTATGCTGTTGTGCGTCTGGGGTACAGTACCATAAACACACCCTACCAGGAATGCTTAGAAACATCCCTGAGCATAGTTTGCTACAAAGCATCATACAGTTGCTCATATGCTGTTTTTTGATGTATGGGTTCTTCTGTAAGTGCTACCAATTCAAAGCAAAGAAGACCCATAAATATTAAAGAACTACACCCACCAGAAACAGCACTTACTGGTAAAACACTGACCGTAGCAAAATGTGATGGCAGGGATGCTAAAAATAGCCAACGTTATACCACTACTACTAAATGGTGTAGCTGGAGAGTTTTAGTGCTGCTTTTAAACCAAAATAAATGGAGGGTTTGTTTTGTTTAAAATTTAAAGAACAATCATAAAATATAGATTTTTGAAACATCTGTCGCCATTTACCAGTTATATGATGACTGGAGCCAGATATTCAAAATTTAGCATAGGTGCTAGCATGTTTTAGTGACATAAAAACAGAATTTACTGGCAGATAAGGACTACTTGGCCCATCTAGCCTGCCCATTTTTCCCTGCCAATGTGTCCCTTCAGATCCTAATTGATCTCCAGCCCATTCACCCCCTTCCCTTTTTCAGATTCCGTTATGCCCACCCCATGCATTCTTGCACCCTAACACTGTTTATGTCCCCACCACCTCCTCCACTGGAAGACTGTTCCAGGAATTCACCACTCTTTCTGTGAAGAAGTACTTCCTCACATCTCTCCTGTATCTACCCCCCCTCCAGCTTCTTTTCATGCCCTCTTGTCCTTGACCACCTCTTTTTCTGAAGAATACCTCCGTCTTGTACCTTGTTTACCCCTGTAAGGTATGAAAGGTCTCTGTCATATCCCCACTCTCTCTCTCCTCTCTCTTCCAGGGCGTACGTATTTAGGTCCTTTAATCTCTCCTCATAGGTTTCTGATACTGACCCTACACCACTTTAGTTGCCCTCCTCTTTACCACTTCAATTTCTATCTTCTTTCTGAGATATAGGGCTGGATTTTCAAAGGCCATAGTATGACGCAAGGTGATTGCATCAAACAAGCCTGATGCAAGAGGCACCTTGCACCAAGGGCTGTGCCAAGTGCTATTTTCAAAGGCAGCCTGCATCACCCAGCAGGCTACCTGTGCCAAAGTGTGCTAGCACCCACCTTGCACCACAAAAGTGGCTGCGGCATGGTGCTGGGGGCTTGCGGCAGATCCATACTGCCGCAACCCTCAAATCCCAATTTTCAAAGACATCCCCAGCAACTAAGTGCCAAGTACCATTAGACCAGCAAAGGACTGGTCTAACGGCACTTAGACATCTCCTGGGAGGGTCATTCAGTATGTGCCACTGTGTGGCCTGCCCCGATCCATCCCCAAAGGGTGATCCCTGGTGGACTTGTGGTCCCCTTCCCCGCCCCAAATGTTATTGTTAAAAGCCTCCCTGGTGCTCTAGTGCCCCCCCACCTGACACATAGTACCCACAACCCTGCACCCCCCCAATCCATATCCGAGATTTGGTGACCAGCACAGCTCTGTGCACACCACCATGGCCTGCTAACGAATGAACTGTCAGAGTGCGTACTGTATACAGTATGCACTCTGACAGTTCATTTGGCGGCCAGCCATGGTGGCATGAGGGGGGCTGTACCAGTCACCGGATCAGGGTATGGGAGGGGGTGGGAGTGGGGAGGTGGGCACTATATGCTGGGTGGAAGGGCCACTACACCACCAAGGTCCCGGTGTGTTTGGGTATGAGGGTTCTGGTGGCACGGTGGTGTGGGGGGGCTCTAACCAGCACCTTGCCCCTGTCTGTGGGTGCCACAGATACCCCACAGCTGTTGTGACATTCCAGATGGGTGCACCATCCATTTGGTGCACTGCCACATGTACCGCAAACTCTGGGACTTAGGCACTGGGACCCTGTGGAATGGAAAATTGGATGCAGGGTCCCATACGCACCCGCACTTGGTGCAAGCTGCCATTGTCGCAGCTTGCATCGGCGCTTTGAAAATCCTGCCCATAGTCTCCAGAACTGGACACAATACTCTAGGTGGGGTCTTATCAGTGATCTATACGGAGGCAACACCACCTCCCTTTTTCTGCTGGCAATACCCCTCCCTATGCACCCCAGCATTCCACTTGCCCTGCCAACTGCCTTGTCATAATGTCTGGCCATATTTAGGTCATCCAATATAATTACCCCCAGGTCTCTTTCCTGCTTGGTGGTTATCAGTACCATCTCCTCCCATTTTGTACTCCACCCCTGGGGTTCTGTGTCCCAAGTGCATTATTTTGCACTGCTTCACTTTATAACCCAGCCACCACACCCTTGACCACTCTTCAAGTTTTCTCAGGTCTCTGCTCATCCTTTCTACCCCCTCTGGAGTGTCCACCCTATTGTGGAGTTTGGTGTTATCTGCAAAGAGGCAGACCTTCCCTTCCTGCTCCTCTGCAGTATCACTGACAAAGACTTTAAAGTGGACCGATCCCAGCACTGATCCGTAAGGCACCCCACTGGTCACTCTCCATTCTTATGAGAGAACTCCATTTACCACCACACCCTGCTGCTTATCCCTTAACCAATTTCTTACCCAGTTTACCACCTTTGGATCCACTCCTGTGCTACTTTGGCAAGATGGGAGAATGCCTCAGAAAAGCACTAGCAAACAGGCTAGAAGGAGGTGTGGAGCAACAATGGGGAATTATCAAAACTGCCATCACAGAGGCAACAAGCCTTTGTGTGAAGCAACTAAACAAATCAAAATGAAAGAAAAAGCCACTATGGTTCTCAAGAGAGGTGGCTGTGAAAGTCAGGAAGAAAAGATAGCATTCCGGAAGTATAAGGAAACACAGAAGGAGCAGGACAGAGAGCTGTACCAGTTAAGGCAGAAAAGAAGCAGGAGGAAGTCAGAATAGCAAAGGCCCAAACTGAGGAAAAGATAGCCAACTCAGTTAAGAAGGGGATAAAACCTTTTATAGGTACATCAGCAGCGAGAAAGACAAAGGGAGGGATAGTGAGGCTGAATAGAATGAACGGTGGGTGGGCAGAGGGGGACAGTGAAAAAGCAGGAATACTGAATGAATATTTCTGCTCAGTATTCACAAAAGAGGAGGGGGAAGTGCCTAATCCAATTAACAGAAGCACTCTTGATAGGGTGTCGATCCCAGTCCTTTCACAGAAGAAAGGGTTCTGCAAGAACTCCTAAAACTGAAGGTGGACAAAGCAATGGGTCCTGATGGAATTCACCCCAGAATTCTAAAAGAATTAAGGAAGAACTAGTGAAACCACTGGCTACTCTTTTAATAAATCATGGGAGGATGGTGTGGTACCTGAGGACTGGAGGAAGGTGGATGTGATTCCCTTCACAAAAGTGGGACCAAGACAGAGGCAGGAAATACAGACCTGTCAGTCTGACCTCTGTGGTAGGGAAAGTGATGGAGTCACTTCTGAAGGAAAGAATAGTTGAGTACCTAGAGGTCAGTGGAACACAGGATCCAAGGCAGCATGGGTTCACAGTGGGAAGGTCATGTCAGACGAATCTAATAGATTTCTTTGACTGGGTGACCAAAGTAGACCAGGGAGGGGCTGTGGACATGGCCTACCTAGACTTTAGCAAGGCATTTGACACAGTCCCACACAAAGATTATTAGTCAAATTAACCAGCCTGGGGTGGGTCCCAGGGTGGTAGCCTGGAGTAAAACATTGGCTGGACAACAGGACACAGAAGGTAATTGTAAACGGAGTCCACTCTGAAGAAAGGGCGGTTACTAGTGGGGTACTGCAGGGTTCAGTATTGGGTCCAGTCCTTTTAATGTTTTCATCAGTGACATTGCAAAGGGACTGGAAGGAAAGTATGCCTTTTGCAGATGACACAAAGATCTGCAACAGGTTGATACACAAGGAGGCGTGGAAAGGATGAAAAGGGACTTGGCAAGGTTGGAGGAATGGTCAGGACGTATGGCAGCTAGGATTCAATGCAAAAGTGCAAAATAATGCACCTGGGAAACAAGAACCCAGGGAAGAATACACAATGGGTGGGGAGGTAGTAACAACAAAACAGGAAAGGGACCTGGGGGTAATCATATCAGATGACCTTAAGGTTAGCAAGCAATGTGAGAAGGCAGTAGGGAGGGCGGGGTATACTGGGATGTATAGGAGAGGCATCAGCAGCAGAAAAAGGAAGTTGTTATCCCTCTGTACAGACAGTTGGTGAGACCCCATCTGGAATACTGTGTCCAGTTCTGGAGACCACATCTCTGCAAGGACATAGACAGGATAGAGGCAGTCCAGAGGAGGGCAACTAAAATGGTGCAGGGTCTGCAAGAGAAGCGTATGAGGAGAGACTAAAGGAGCTTAATATGTATACCCTTGAGGAAAGAAGGGAGAGGGGACATGATAGAAACTTTCAAGTACCTCAAGGAATCAACAAAGTCCAAGAGGGTAGCATCTTTTCAGAAAAAGAGACTTGCAACAACAAGGGACACAATTTAAAGATAGAAGGAGGCGTTCAGGGCAATGTGAGGAAGTATTATTTCACAGAGAGGGTAGTGGATGCATGGAACAGCCTTCCTGAGGAAGTTGTGGGGTCTAGAGCTGTGGGAATTCAAGAATGCATGGGACAGACATAAGGCAATTCTTGTGGGGGGCAGGAAGATATAGGCTGTTGGTTAACTAGGATCTGCGGCCTATCCTGTAGGTAGGGAAATGGGCAGACTGGATGGGCCTAGCGGTCCTTATCTGCTGTCAAAGTCTATGTTTCTATGTTTCTACCCAGCTTACTTACTAGTCTCCTATGTGGAACAGTGTTGAATGCTTTACTGAAATCTAGGTAGGCTACGTCCACCACTCCGCCCTGATCTAGTTGCTTTGTCACCCAGTCATAGAACACTATAACACTCAATTGACATGAACTCCCCCCCATGAATTCATGTTGCTTCAGATCTTGTAACCAACTGGATTCAAGATATTCCACAATCTTTTATTTTAGGAGTGATTCCAGTACCTTTCCCACCACCAAAGTCAGGCTGACTGGCCTGTAATTGCCAGCCTCTTCCCTGCTATCACTATTTTTTTATTTTATTTCCTTTTACCTCCTTCTCATTGTGCCTAGTCTCCACTCCTTCGGGAGACACAGGTGGCAGTCTCCCCACCTCGCAACCTGCCCGATTCTATCCCCGAGTCCCCATTGAGCTGTGGCTATACCCCCCCCAGGCGGGTACGGGGTGGGGCTGCTGCACCCAGAGCATCTTGCTAGTGTTAGATTCTGGAACATCGGGCAGGTATGCAAGCAGTTAGGGTCTCTGCAGTGGTCTCTGTCATCTAGGAGACCAGGCACACAATTTTCCCCTGTTCTTAGAGAGTGGTGCACACCAGACGTCATGGCATCACCGCCAGTGTCGCCACTCCCCACCCCTTCGAGATAGCTGTGACATTTGCTGTATCTCCAGCTTCCATCAGAGGTCAGATGAGCGCTGAGCACAGTCCCCTCCCTCCTGGGAGAGGAGAGCTGTCCATCGGACGCTCGATCCTCTCCCATCCCTGCTGACCCCCTGGCAGCCTGGACTTATTCCCCTGCTACCACTTTTTTGAAGTGTGACTACATCTGTCCTCCTGCAGTCCGCCGGGACCACCAGTGTTTCCAATGAGCTGCTAAATTGGGCCATCAGAGGTGCAGCCAGTACCCCCCCTGAGCTCCCTCAGTACCCTTGGGTGGACCCCGTCTAGCCCCATTGCTTTGTCCACTTTCAGATTTGCAAGTCCCTTCAGGTCTGTCTCCTTTGAAAATGGACTAGTGTCCACCTCCCTCTCTCCCTCCCTCCAATGCTTCTGTTACAGTTTTGTGGCCCCTGCCTGTTTCTTTCCTCAGTGAACACTGAACAAAGGTATTTGTTCAGGATGTTTGCCTTTTCCTGTTCCCCCTTTGCACAGTTCCCCCTTTCCTTTTTAACCTTACAATCCCACTTCTGGTCTACCATTTATCATAGAAACATAGAATTTGATGGCAGATAAGGAGCTCTTGGCCCACCCAGTCTGCCCATTTCCCTTCCTAATGGATAAGCTGCAGATCCTAGTTAACCAACAGCCTACTTCTTCCTACCCCGCCACTACAACTGCCTTATGTCTGTCCCATGCATTCTTGAATTCCCCCACTGTTTTTGACTCCACAACCTCCTCCGGCAGGCTGTTCCATGCATCCACAACCCTCTCTGTGAAAAAATACTTCCTTACATTACCTCTGAGATGCCCCTCCTCTATCTTCAAATTGTGACCCCTTGTTCTTGCACACCTCTTTTTCTGAAAGATGCTACCCTCTTGGACTTTGTTGATTCACTTATGTACCTAAAAATGGTATCACTTATGTACCTAAAAATGTTTCGTCCCCTTTTGTATCTGTCTTGGCTATTCTCTTTTCAGATTGTGCCTTTTGCACTCCTTCCTGCTCTCCCTGTTTCCCCTGATAGATCTCCTTATCCTGCTTCCTCTGCATTTCCTTGTACCTTCTGAATGCTACCCTCTTAGCAAGTACCTTTTCTGCCACCTCTTTTGAAAACCATACCAGACTCTTTTTCCTCTTTATTTTGCTCCATTGCTTGAGGCATAGGATTGTTGCCTTCAATATGGACCTTTTTAGTTTCCCTCAGTGTTCTTCCACCCCACCCAGTTCATCCCCCAACTAGGTCATCCCTAAGGCATTCACCCAAATTTTTAAAATCTGTCCTCCTGAAATCCAAGACCCAGGGCCGGCCTTAAGGATAGGCGAACTAGGTGGTCGCTTAGGGTGCTGTGTAGCAGGGAGCGCCAGTGTGACAGAACAGGTATTTTTTTTTTCTGTCCCTTTTTTTTTTCAGAGCACTGACTGCCATGATTTTGAAAGCACCAGATCTTGCGTGTTTTGGGGAGGGTGGTGGTGGCAGGTGGCAGGGTCAGGTGCCTTCCAGTCTAATTGTCTCCTCCAGACAGTTGTCTGACTATTTCTGTTTGGAAGCGGCAGCAAAGCTTGGGCTGCTAAGCAGCAAGCCAAGGAAGAACCTCATTGATAGTGAAATTCAGGACCCACCCATATTACAGTAGCCCCTCCTTACTACAGCATGCCAGCCAATCTTATGCTGCCCGCCACTGCTGCCAGAAACCAAGCCAGCCAACTGTTGGGCTTTCCTTGTGCATGCACTGACGCAGAATCTTCCTCCTCAGTCACTCACTCAGCACACAAACAACATCTGGCGGACTGGCAGCTGGGGTCCTCGAGCCGAGGCTCAATCGATCGTCGACGACCATACGAATCCCAATCCCAAAACGCAAATTGGTGCCGGTGGTAGAGGTAGTCTGACTATTTCAGACTGTATCCTTCCCCCTGATGTGACTGCTGAGTCGTGTGTGGAACTGGAAGGAAGGGAAGGATTCAAGGAGCAGCCTGTTGCCCCACCCGATTGTGTCCTGATACCCCAGGGGGGCCCCAATTTAAGTACGGTGGGGATGGGGTTAAATTGATAGGCCAGGTGCAGCCAGGGACTTGGGAGCGGATTGTGGATTTTTTGGGGGTGGGGGGTAAGGTCGATAAACTCGACATTGACAGCAGGGGCAAATTCATCCACAATAAAGTCCACTGTCCATGTCTACCACATCGGATTCGTCAATGGTGGGAGAAGCCAAGGAAAGGAGGTCTGGTTCATCCAGATCCAGACCAGATGAGGAGAGACCGATGACCATCATCGTTGTTGATGAGGACAGTCTGGACTGTCACTATCTTTACACAGCACGGAGGCTGGAGCGAGGCAGGCGAGTGAGCAAGTTTTTACCTTTTTTTTTTTCCTTTTTATAAATTCAGTTTCTGAACTGAAGTGTGTGTATTGTTGGCCATGCCAGTTTCGGCCTCCACTTCAGCAGACCTGTAGACACCTGTCAGCTTTGTTCACTTGTTGTTGCTTCATGAAGTTGTCATTACCAGTCAGGCAGCCACAACTATTCTAGCCTAGTACTAAAATGTTTTGTTGTTAAACAGTTACAGTCACAGACAGAGTGAAAAATTAATTGTTTGTTTGGTGGTCTATGTCTGACTGAGTCTCAGTCTCTGGCTCTCTCACTTTCTGACAGCATCAGTACTATAGCACTGACTGTCCCCCTCTACATAGTGGTGTGATGTCTAGTCTGTCTCCTCCGGGTCTGGGGTCTGTCCCACTCCCAGCCATCTCCCATCCCAGCACGCAATCAGAGAGGAGAGGTATCCATCCATCCTCCCAGGTGCCACGCACATCATGGCAGGGTCCCAGGCCAGGTGGCAAGCCGACCTCACCCTTAGTGTTGTCACAGAGCACAGATACAGAGGGACTCAGGGGGTGTTGTTCCCATTCAACTAGTCTCTTTTTTCGAGTTCTATGGTGTCAACGCTTGTGCCAGTCAGTAGGATGTTGGGGCGGATGAATCAGAAACCAGGTAAACTAGACTGGCAATGGCAGTATGTTTTGTTTAGCTTTTAAATCCAATTTTTGTGGTTATTCATTTTTTTTTCTGTAGTCCCAGGTCACTTCTTTGAAAGGGGCCTGTATTGTTCCACTGAGCCTACCCAGTTATAAATAAATCCCGCTGTTTACTACTGACTTGAACTGCTAAATTTAAGAGGGTGCATGCCAGGACATTTGTTTAGGCAAATTCATGAATATTGATATCACAGACAATAAAGGAGGGTTTTCAAGAATGTCCCTGCTTTGACACAAAAATGTTCTTGACTTGGTCCTTCCTAAATTTATAAGTTCTTTAACTAAAGAGTATGGACAGATCTAAAGGAATAAAATAGCACTAGGTAGAAGTTGAGACTTTGTGAAAAACAGGAACCAGTCTTGAATCTGAATGCACCTGGTCCTGGAGGGATTCCAGTTTTTCTATTGCCCCTTCCCCCGCAAGCCAGCCTGCCTGCCTTAGCTTTGTGCCACCATGCCATGCATACTCTTGCTCCTCCAGAGTCCAGTCCAGCTGTGCGTGCCCCCCCTCCCCCACAGGCTACACCACTTTGTGGGCTGGGCCCAGCAGTCACCCACGGATGGTAACTCTAAGCAAGCTGCAGCAGCATTGCGCATCACATCACAGAACATTGATCATTTATCTTTTTTTAAATACAAAAAAACGCTACTGTATAATGTGAGGATGTCATAAAATGGTGTAGATACCAGAAGAGAAATCTCTGATATAGCCCAATACTTTTGCCTTCATTATTTAATATATTTTATTTACTTTGATTCAGAAAAAGAATGCATACTGTTTTGGACACAGGGACCTCAACTCAAAAGCTTGTTTGGTTCTTTGGGGACACAGACAGTGTGTCTGCCTGACTGTCTTTAGCTATTCTGATGATCCTAACACATTTGTTTGTTTGGAGAATTATAAAATACAATAATACAATGGTAACTTTATTTAGTACAAGCGTGGTCTCAATTTTTTGGATGACCTCGTAGTATTGTCCTCCTTCCTTCCACTCAAATCTGCCTGTCCCATTCCCATCCCATAAAATTTCTGTTGCTGGGACTGGAGTGGTGGGGCCTGACAGAGCAGGGGGCTGCACAGGGGCACAGAATGGCTCAGGAGTTGGACAAAGAGTGAGGTCTTAATTATGTTTTAATAAAGTGATCTGCCATTAAAAATGTCATGGTTTGTGTTGGGGTGAGAAGACTAAAACAAAAAGGGGGGGATGCCGCTGGCAAGTTCATCTAGGGGTGCCATATACCCTAAGACTGGCCCTGCCTGGACCCCTGCCATTGTGTGGATTGATTCCTCAGTCATCCTTATATTGAACCACACTGTACGGTAATTACTTGTCCCCAGGTGGCCCACCTTGACGTATGCAACACTGTCCCTGCTGGTGAATACCAGGTCCAATATTTCCCCATCACGAGTGGGTTCACTGGCTAATTGCCTGAGGAATGCCCCCTGCAGGGAATACAAGATTTCCCTACTTCTAGCTGAAGCCGCAGATGGAAGGCTCCAATCTACATTCGGCAGATTTAAGTCCCTCATCAGCAGCATCTACCCCTTTTCTGCCATCTTGCCAATGACTTCCATTGGCACCTTATTTAACTCCACCCCTGTGCTTGAGGTCTGTAAATCACACAAGTGTAAACTGAGGACTACTGTAACACTCTCTACCTTGGGGTTAGTGGAGGTACACTGTGGTGCCTGCAGCTGCTTGGTTACTAATGGGCCTTTCAAGATCATGCCATGCCTCACTGGTGTTGCATAATCTGTATTGGCTGCTGGTGAAGTGGTGTATCTCTTTTGAAGTTGGATTGTTAACCTACAAAGCCCTACATGTGCTGGGCCTGAACTACATAGCTGAGCACCTGCATCTGCACATCCCCAGTCGCCCACTCCACTCCATCAGGGAGGGCCTCCTGGTGGTTTCAAGGGCCAGGTTAAAGACTTTTGGGGACCAGGCTTTTGAGGTAGTGGGCCCTGTCCTCTGGAACTCCCTGCCTAGAGCCTTGAGGGAGGCCCCCTTGGTAGAAGCCTTCAGAGGGGCTTGAAAACATATTTTTATTTCAGCAGGTGTTTGAGGAGTATTAACATCTTTTTACCCCTTCAAGCACATAGTCATTTATTATTTATAATTATCCATTTGTTTATTTATTCCTGCTGCTTTAAAGTGAATGTGTTACATGTATTTATGGTTTTGTGTATTGCTCTGTTGTATTGTAATGGTGCCCTGAACCTACTTGTAAGTGCACCATAAATAAATAAAGACTACTACTACTACTACTACTACTACAAGGCTACATTCCCTGTCTCTAGAGTGACTTATAATACTTCAACCCCCTGCATTTCTTGTATCTCCAGCACTTTAATGCGCTCCCTCACATAACATACCACACTCCCTTCTTTTCTTCCTACCCTGTCCTTCCTGAACAGAGTATAGCCTGGTGTAGCCATGCCCCAGTCATGGTTTTCAGTGTACCATCACTCGATAAAGGCCACAAAATGCAGGTCGACCTCTGCTATTGTAACCTCTAGATCTGGAAACTTATTTCCTAGACTTCTAGCATTCATACACATGGCTTTCTAGATTTTGTTACTACTCTGTTTGTTACCCCCTTTTTACTTTCCCTCCTTCCCCCTTTCTTTTTAATGCACCTGCTCCCATCCCCCTTAACTTCTTCCATCCTGCTTTCTGTATTATTTAGCATCCTGGGGGATTCCACTCCCACATAGAAACATAGACTCTGATGGCAGATAAGGACTGCTTGGCCCACCCAGTCTGCCCATTTCCTTACCTATTGGATAAGCTGCAGATCCTAGTTAACCAACAGCCTACTTCGTCCTACCCCCCATTATAATTGCCTTATGTCTATTTCATGCATTCTTAAATTCCTCCAGTTTTTGACTCCACAGCCTCCTTAGGAAGGCTGTTTCATGTGTCCACCACCCTCTGTGTGAAAAAAATACTTCCTCATGTTGCTCCTGAGCCACCCCCCATTTTCAAACTGTGCCCCTTTGTTCTCGCACATCTCTTTTTCTGAAAGATGCTACCCTTGTGGACTTTGTTGATTCCCTTCAGGTACTTAAAAGTTTCTGTCATGTTCCCCTCTCCCTTCTTTCCTCAAGGGTATACATATTAAGCTCTTTTAGTCTCTCTTCATATGGTTTCTGGTGCAGACCCTGCACCATTTTAGTTGCCCTCTTCTGGACTGTCTCCATCCTGTCTATGTCCTTGCGGAGATGAGGTCTCCAGAATTGCATGCAGTACTCCAGATGAGGTCTCACCAACTGTCTGTACAGAGGGATGACAACTTCCTGTTTTCTACTGGTAATGCCTCTCCCTATGCATCCCAGTATCCTCCTAGCCCCAGCCCTCCTTAATGCCTTCTCACATTGCCTGCCTACCTTTAGGTCATCTGATATGACTACCCCCATGTCCCTTTCCATTTTTGTTGTTATTAGTACCTCCCCCCGCTTGTGTACTCTTCCCCTAGGTTTTTGTTTCCCAGTTACATTACTTTGCACTTCTTTGCATTGATTCTAAACTGTCATATGTTTGACCATTCCTCCAACCTTGCCAAGTCCCTTCTCATCCTTTCCGCCCCCCCTTGTGTATCAACCCTGTTGCAGATCATTGTGTCATCTGCAAAGAGGCATACTTTTCCTTCCAGTCCCTCTGCAATGTCACTTATATAGACATTAAAGAGGACCGGACCCAATACTGAACCCTGCGGTACCCCGCTACTAACCCCCCTTTCTTCGTAGTGGACTCTGTTTACTATTACCCTCTGTGTCCTGTTGTCCAGCCAATTTTTAACCCAGGCTATCACTGTGGGACCCACTCTCAGGCTGGCTAACTTGTTTATTAATCTTTTATGTGGGACTGTGTCAAATGCCTTGCTAAAGTATAGGTAGGCCATGTCCATAGCCCCTCCCTGGTCTACTACTTTGGTCACCCAGTCAAAGAAATCTATTAGATTTGTCTGACATGACCTTCCCTCTGTGATACCATGCTATCTTGGGTCCTGTGCCCTGCTGGCCTCTAGTTACTCGACAATTCTTTCTTTCAGAAGTGATTCCATCATCTTTCTTACCACTGTGGTCAAATTAACACGTCTGTAGTTTCCTGCCTCTGCCTTGCTCCCACTTTTGTGAAGGGGATGACATCTGCCTTTCTCCAGTCCTCAGGAATTACACTGTCCTCTCAGGATTTGTTAAAAAGGGTAGTCAGTGCTGTCACTAGTTCTCCCCTTAGTTCTTTCAGAATTCCTCTCGGGTTTTCCTGGCTCTCTAATTCAGCCTGTGAAGGCAGCAGTTTGTGCCACCCTGACCTTTTCCGCCACCCCCCTCCGCTAATATTTAAAAGGGGTTTGACTTTGAGGATCACACCTTGCTACTATCTAAACTTGACTACCTTGGGATTTTCATCTGCTGCTACCACCTGGCTTATGCAGAGATAAACGGAATGAAATCTGACCTTTCCCCAATAACATTGGTGTTCCTCAAGGATCCATACTTAGTTCTTTGCTGTTCACTCTGTTTCTCAACAACCTGCCTAAAATGGTCAGCTTTGGCTCAACCCTACTCTGTGCAGACAATGTGGTACTGTACACTATAGAGCCATGGATATATCTGACATCAACTTGAAACTAAATGTCAATTATCATTCCATTTAGTTTTGGTTAAATCACAATAGACTCCAACAGACTCCTCACAAACACCAAGAAAACTCTCACTATGCTATTTGAGTCAGCAGATAGAACCAGGGCCTGTACCTCCACCCTTACCTTATACTGTTCAGTGGACTCCCCACTAGAGGTAGTAGATGCCTTCAGATACCTAGGAGTCACCTTAGACCTTGCAATGGATTTTAACCTACAGCTGTCAACAATCTGTAAGACAGTAAACCCAAAACTTGGTCTCGCCTATAAAATTAGGTATGCTCTAAGCTCAGTTGCTAGGCTGGCTGTTGCACAGAGTGTCCTACAACCTAGTCTCACCTATGGATCCCTGTTTTTATATGTTTTTATTATAAATCATCATATGTCTTAAGTACACTTTGTGTATTACAAGTTTTGGCATTTCCTATTTAACCATAATCTTATTACAGGACAACTTTGTAAAACAAGGCCTTACAGTCCTAAAAGTTATTCCCTGTTAAAAAATAAAGGTTTTCATCTATCTATCTATCTATCTATCTATCTATCTATCTATCTATCTATCCATCTATTTGTCAGCTGGTACTCTGTGTGGAGGCAAACAAAGGGGTCCTAAATAACTGGAATACGTGTTACAGTAGCATTTGTTGCTTTGCTCTTTCTGCGCCCAGGCATTCCCATCACTACGCCCTCTACTCAAGACTGGGTTGGCTCTCCCCATCTTCTTATCATTTTTTCAGTGCAGGCTGTATCATTGATAATACTATGAGAACTGGTACACCAGCTACCCTGGCCAACATGTTAAAGCATGCTTCACTGATCTGCTCCCTACTGTCTGCTGAAATGTCACTACTGGTTGTCCCAAAATGTTCTACTAAGATAAGTGGACAGGCATTCTCAGCATTTGCTCCAAAGCTCTGGAACTCCTTGCCAATGCCTCTAAGATGCTTTCAGTCCCATCAGGTTTTTAAGAATGAACTTCGTAAGCTTCTCCTTTCTAACAATAAGTGCACATGTAAATGACACACTGTATTCTTATTTAACTTATTCATCCTACCATATGACAATTTTGCACTTTTGTAGTTGTACTGTATTCTTAATTCTGACATCTCTTTGTGCTCCTCATTGTTTCATGTTACACCTGTATTTTTC
Organism: Neoceratodus forsteri; assembly: GCA_016271365.2. Taxonomy (NCBI): domain Eukaryota; kingdom Metazoa; phylum Chordata; order Ceratodontiformes; family Ceratodontidae; genus Neoceratodus; species Neoceratodus forsteri. The sequence goes on along the minus strand of CM028131.1, from coordinate 349,463,746 downwards.
CCACCCATGTTGATGTTATTGTATTTATTGTGTACCTTGTAATTCTGTACATTGATTGTCTGTAACTCTCCCGGGTCGTGCCTGAAAATAGGCAATGCTTTTGTCTAGTGCACCTACGTGTTCAACAAAAACTAAAGTAAATATTCATCAGAGTAACATTTAAACTGTCCACTGGGGACTATGGCTCTCCTCCTGGATGGATGCAGGCCATTACCCTTATATGGGCTCTTATCCTCCCAGGTGGGTCCTGAGTCCCCTGTGTAGTTGAAAAACCCTTCTGTCTGCATCATTCCTTCAGTCATGAGTTGAAGCTACTGGTGCAGAGATCCCTCTCCTTCCCTCTGTTGTAAACAGACAGCACCTCAGAAAAAGCCATTGAGTTTGCTGCCTAAGACCTCTCCCTAGCTCCCTAAACTCCACTTGCACTATCCCAGCCCTGTCCCTGGCCAGGTCATTAGTCCCCAGGTGGACAATGACCTCCAGCTCTGCCTCCCATCCTGCTGCTTTAGTGATCCTTACGATCTGCTTCCCATCCCTCTGGGCTGTGGCGCTGTGTAGGCACCTAACTTCCCTCTCCCCTCTATTTTCTATTTCCAGATCTATCCCTCTTAAAATTGAGTCCTCCACCAGATGTTGCTTCCTGCTACTCTGGGGTCATCTCCACCCTCCCTTGGGTCTTCACTGCAGAGGACCCCCACATCTTCTCTGACCTCTACCATGGGTGCCACTTCCTGGAAGTCCTGCTTCATCAGAGCAGCATGGAAATTGCATAGAGGTACTGGTTTAGGAATATGCCTTTGTCCCACCACCTCCACCCTTCCAAGCCCACCACAGTCCAGCCGATCCTCCTCCCTGGCATCCTCTGAGGCAACTGTGGTAGACTTGGTGGCCTCTGGGTGGAGGACGAGGTTGTCCACCCAGTAGCTACCATTTTTTGCTTTCGCTATCTTGTTATGCACCTGTTTTTGTGGTGGGTCTATATTTAGAGGCCCCATGTACTTGGGTTAAACCCATTAGTGCCCAGGTGCTAACATAATGCTGTACCCATGCAAATGTGGGGGTCCTCTTCTCTGTACTGGAAAAGTGACATTTTCAAAGGTTTGCAACATTGGTAAATGGAAACCTAAGCAGTGCTATTTACTGCCTCCGAAGACCTCAACTTAACTGGGTGCTAATCCTGTGCCCTCACCCCACTGATGGTGGGACAGCTGCACTGCAGCTTCCCATTGTTGTTTGCCTATCCCATAACTATCAGACAGCTTTCTGGTGTCTAGTGGCATGTCCCGCCCCCCTCACCAGCCCCATAGATTTGACACTTATCCCTTGTATCTAGCAGCACCCCAACCCCCTGAATACCTGCCCTGTATCAGTTAATCATGTCCCTGGTGTCTAGTGGTACCCTTCACCCCTTATCACCCATCCCAGTTATTATAAACACTTTCCAGGTGTCTAGTGGCATCCCCAACCCCGAACACCCATCCCAGTTAGTATACACATTCCCTGTTGTCTAATGGCAACCCCAACCCCCTGATCACCCGTTCCATGTCCCCTATACTATCCCTGGTATCTAATAATAATAATAAGCTTTATTTCTATGGCACCTTTCAAAAACCAGGGCACCTTACAAAATAAAAAAAAATATATAACATCTTAAAAAATATAAAACAGCTGATACAGTTAACAAATAAAATCAATCACCAAATGCTTGAATCCATAAAAATGGTACCCCTGCCCCGACACCCAAATGCCAGTCGACAAATGGACTGGTGAACAATGGCAGCCAAGTGGCTCCCCACCTGCCCCACCCACACCTTGAACATTGCCCATCCAACCCCCCCACCGGCATGCCTGGGGCCCTTTGTATCATCACAATATGATGATTGGTACAGCTCTCCTCTCACCTCCTCAGCCAGCTGCAGTATGAGTGGCAATGTGTGTGCATACAGTATACTGTACATGTGCACACTGCAGCTCTTACAGCAGGTGGCTGAAGGGGGTGAGAGTCTGGCCAGTTGCTGTATTGGGATGAGCTGCATGGGCCAAGATACACCGATAATCAGGGTTTTGATGGGTGATTTTCAGGGTGCAGGCTGGGCAGATGGAGGGCAAATGTTCACCGGTTCTTGTGTTGACTGGCATTTGGGGGTGGGGATTGGGTACCACTAGACACCAGGATAGCACAGGGCACATTGGACAGGTGACATGGGGGTGAGGGGTGCCACTAGACACTAGAGAAATGGTTAACATACTATATATAGGGTGGCAGATCAAGGGTTGGGGGTTTCACTAGACACCAGGGAAAAGGATAACATCTATGGTACAGGTGATCATGGAGTGGGGGGTGTCATTAGACACCAAGGTAAAGGATAACATCTATGGGATGGGTGATTGGAGGTTGGGGGGATGCAGGCAGATACCTGTTAAAAGATGAGCAAGACCTACACAACATCCCAAGATCCTAACGCTCTTGGGAGAACCTCTTGAGACAGTTGATACCTTTAAATACTTAGAGTTCTGGCTGGATAACAAACTTAACTTTCTGTGCCACCTGAATGAGACTTCGAAAAAAATAAGGCAGCAGTTAGTCTTATTCTACCGCATTAAGCATCTACTCACCAAAGAAGCTAGAAAGAGACTAGTGCAAACCACATTGCTACCCCTACTGAACTATGCTGTCTTTCTCTACAACCACTGCCACTCAACAGTTCTCAACAAACTTGACATCCTTTATCACCGAGCCTTAAGGTTCATCCTCAATCTGCCCCCTCACACCCACCACTGCCTTCTGTATCAAGAGTTGGGATGGCCCTCACTCTCAACTAGGAGGAAAAGAAACGGTCTTCTCTGGTTCTTTAGAGTGCTGTCTGATAAACTTCCTGCTTATGGTTTAAGATGCTTCTCCTTACTCTGCTTCCAGATCCCCACAGTAAATACAACCCATGGCTTGGCAGCAATCAACGTCTCACTCCCATCCATATGGAACACCATGCAAGGTTCCCTAAAACTCTCATTCCTTCCAGGTCCATTCACATTCAAAGCACTAATAGCTAGGTACCTGAAGGAAACCTGCAGTTGTTTTTAGGTGTCTATGTACCTGTAGCCTTGGGTATATTACACAAAGCCATTTTCAGAGTCTACCTCAACTTACAGCACTCTTAGGGGGTACCCAGCATTTTTTAGCCCTCCTCTTCTCCTAGCACTCACAAGTCTATCCTCTCTCCCCTTGTCACATACTTTCTCCTCTTCCCCTTCCCACACATGAGATGTATCATAACTGCTGTTATCTGTCTTGTTTTTGTCCACTTTATTTTGCAAATTGTATTGATGTCCAGGACCACTTTGAAAATGTGCCTGCTCAATGGTGTTTACACCTGGTTAAATAAAGTGTGTGACTGATTGATTGAAATCCACTGGACTACTTGTCCTACTGGGTGATCGGGGTTGAATCATCTTAAGCATGGACTTATTTTGTATGTTTTGTTCTGTGTGCTATATTTATGACATAACTGTGTTATCCCTCTCTGTGTAGCCCTGTTTTAGTTCCTGGTATGTACAGTTTTTTATTTCTTAACTTGTAATTGCCTGTGATTATTTTTATGTCCAGAACCACTTTGAAAATGAGCTTGCTCAATGGTGTTATGCCTGGTTAAATAAAGTTTGATTGATTGATTGATACAGGATGGATAATTGGGGGGTGGGGATGCCATTAAATACCAATAACAGATGGACAGGTACAGGACAGGTGTTCAGGGGTTGAGGGGTGCTGCTAGACACCAGGAATGACATGGCAGGTGTCTCCAGGATGGACACTAAAGGGCCACCAGTTCCCAGTCAAATGAGCTCAAAATGGGCATGCAAATGGCTTCTTAGCACCTTGAATGCCCAATGGCTGCATTTTCATTACAGCTGAATATCGCACCATGACTTCCGCTACAATCCAGGCGCAATTCTCTGTGGGCAGGATATGGCTCAAGTCCATGTCAGAGCAGCACAGATTGACTTAGTACTGTGCTGACACAGGCCAATATTAAGTCAGATAATGTTGGTGTTATCTGCTTGAATATTGCAGTCACTCGGTTAGACCCAGGCACAAGTTTGGGGCAAATCTTTGTGACCCAATTGCACCCATTTTTGAATATCTGGCCACTAATGTTTTATATTTCTAATTGTGTAGCATACTTGATAGATGACTGTTATGGTTTATAATAGTCAAATCCAAAAGTTATTTCAGTAGTCTTTGGTGCTAGAAATGCAAATGGAGTCAAACTGCTAAGCCAAGCACAACATCAAGGTGATCCCAGCAGTGGAGGTTAAATTGAATAAAATGGGTAAACCCAATGCTGCATCAACTCTTACAGGTTGATCTCATTCAGAAATTTAGAATGAGTATGTTTATGGGACCCATTCGTTACTAATAATTGTATCTGATATTTCAACATCAATGTTTTAGCTGAAGGAGAACACATATACAGAACCTGAATGCATGCACAACAGTATTTAAGTTGTTAAATGGGAAATCTGACCAGCTAAGTGGCTTAGTGGAAGTATGCACAGCTGTCAACAGTGAAGCATGGGTTTAGGAATGACCTCAGTTGTACTGCTCAGCAGGCTGGTGGAAGTTTGGTATGTTGCAGATTTTATATGCTCATTCTCTGCTGAAGGAGGGTCAGACTGTGTAGCTTTGCAGCATTTTCTGTAATCAGCATGTGAACAGGAGTTTATTAGGTGTCAGAGGAGAGTGCTTCCTTCCCTTATCATGGTGGGGGGGGGGGCAGTGATTCACTCTATGAAAACTTGGGAGGGTGAAGGGAGACAAAGGATAAGGGGAACAAGATATCTCACCCTAGGAAAAAATGAAAAGAATGGATACATGCAAAGTTTCTACATTCATCAGGTCACATTCTTAAAAGTTTCTCCTATTTTGTGCTTGTGGCAAACATCTGTTAAAGGAGATAGGAAATTATTTTTACATAGTTAACTGCTCTTCCATCTTACTTTCCATGCCAATTATTTATTTTGATATGTTTTGATGATTTTTTGATAACTAAATAATCTAGCTTTGGGGTGTCTTCAGATCTACACTGAGTTCCTCTCTCCTTAACAGCTGCTGCTTGTGATTTTCATATTTCTAAGACATTCTGTGATATCAGAAACTCTCATTTCATGCTATTCATCTGAATGGCCTGGAATGGTGTTTCTGATGTCATAGAATGTTCAGGCAGCATGAAAACAGAGAGCAGCAACTGCTAAGCAGAGATGGATTCAGGGTAGGTAGTTACAAATCCAACAAACTTTTATTAATTTAACAAAAAAGGTCACAAACATATCAGAATAGGGGGTAGCCAATAAAAGAACAACTAGACTGCATCTAGAGGTCTAAAAACCATTTCCTATCTCCATTAAGAACTGTGTTCATGTATACCAATTTACTGCTTATGATGCAAACTCCAACACGATTAGGGGTAGTTTACCATTCCTTAAATGATTTAGTATACAATGTGTGTTCTGTTTTATTATTTTGTTTCCCTCAGTATCCATTCTGCCTTCTGCTCTGAAAAAATCTGGAAGGGTTTATTGTTTGAATTAGTATATCATAACACAGGCTCATTCATTTCTACTTTTCATAAGAAGAATACTAGTAAAACCCCATTAGAAGGGCTGACTTTGGCAAAATGGGAGAGTGCCTTGGAAAAGCACTAGCAAACAGGCAAGAAGGAGGGGTGGAGGAACAATGGGGAAACATAAAAAGTGCCATCACAGAGGCAACAAGCCTTTGTATGAAGCAAATAAACAGATCAAAATGAAGGAAAAACCACTGTAGTTCTCAAAAGAGGTGGCGGGGAAGGTTAGGCAGAAGAGATAGCATTCAGGAAGTATAAGGAAACACAGAAGGAGCAGGACAGAGAACTGTACCAGTTAAAGCAGAAAGAAGAGGGGAAAGCAGTCAGAATATCAAAGGCCCAAATTGAGGAAAAGATAGCCAACTCTGTTAAGAAGGGGGATAAAACCTTTTATAGGTACATTAGGGAGTGAAGAAAGATCAAGGGAGGGATAGTGATGCTTAATAAAGGGGAGGTGGGTGGGCAGACAGTGACAGTGAAAAAGCAGAGATATTGAACAAATATTTCTGCTCAGTTTTCACAAAAGAAGAGGAGGGGGAGGTACCTAATCCAATCAATAGAAGCACTCTGGATAGGGAGGTCGATACCAGTCCATTCACAGAAGAAAGGATTCTGAAAGAACTCCTAAAACTGAAGGTGGACAAAGCAATGGGACCTGATGAGATTCACCCCAGAATTCTAAAAGAACTAAGAGGAGAACTAGTAACACCACTGGCTACCCTTTTTAACAAATCATGGGAGGATGGTGTAGTACCTGAGGACTGGCAGAGGGCGGATGTGATTCCCCTTCACAAAAGTGGGAGCAAAGCAGAGGCAGGAAACTACAGACCTGTTAGTTTGACCTCAGTGGTAGGGAAAATGATGGAATCACTTCTGAAAGAAAGAATTGCTGAGTACCTAGAGGCCAGTGGGGCACAGGACTCAAGGCAGCATGGATTCACAGCAGGAAGGTCATGTCAGATGAATCTAATAGATTTCTTTGACTGGGTGACCAAAGTAGTAGGACAGGGAGGGGCTGTGGACATGACCAGTCTAAACTTTAGCAAGGCTTTTGACACAGTCCCACACAAAAGATTAATAAACTAGTTATCCAGCCTGGGAGTGGGCTCAGAGTGGTAGCCTGGGTAACAAACTGGCTGGACAACAGGACACAGAGGGTAATTGTAAACGGAGTCTACTCCAAAGAAAGGGGGGTTATTAGCAGGGTACTGCAGGGTTCAGTACTGCGACTGGTCCTTTTTAATGTCTTTATAAGTCACATTGCAGAGAAACTGGAAGGAAAAGTATGCCTCTTGGCAAATGACACAAAGATCTGCAACAGGGTTGATACACAAGGGGTGTGTGGAAAGGATGAGAAGGGAATTGGCAAAGTTGTAGGAATGGTCAAAAGTATTGCAGTTTAGATTCAATGCAAAGAAGTGCAAAGTAATGCACCTGGGAAACAAAAACCCAGCAGAAGAGTACACAATGGGGGGGGGGGTACTAGCAGCAACAAAGATGGAACGGGACCTGGAGGTAGTCATATCAGATGACCTAAAGGTAAGCAAACAATGTGAGAAGGCAGTAAGGATGGCTAGGGGGATACTGGGATGTATAGAAGGAAGCATCACCAGTAGAAAACAAAAAGTTGTTATCCATCTGTACAGACAGTTGCTGAAACCCCATCTGGAGTACTGCATGTAGTTCTGGGTACCCCATCTCACAAGGATATAGACAGGATGGAGGCAGTCCAAAGGAGGGCAATTAAAATGGTGCAGGGTCTGCACCAGAAGCCATATGAAGACAGACTAAAGGAGCTTAATCTGTATACCCTCGAGGAAAAGAGGGAGACGGAGGACATGACAGAAACTTTCAAGTACCTCAAGGGAATCAACAAAGTCCAAGAGGGTAGAATCATTCAGAAGAAGTGATGTGCAAGAACAAGGGGGCACAGTTTGAAGATAGAGGGGGGACTGCTCACGGGCAATGTGAGGAAGTATTTTTTCATGGAGAGGGTGGTGGATGCATGGAACGACCTTCCTGAGGAAGTCATGGGATCAAAAACAGTGCTGGAATTGAAGCATGCATGAGACAGACATAAGGAAATGCTGATGGAGTTTAGGAAGAAGTAGACTGTTGGTTAATTAGGATCTGCAGCTTATCCAATAGGTAGGGAAATGGGCAGACTGGGTTGGCCAAGTGTTCCTTATCTGCCATCAAAGTCTATGTTTCTATGTAAAATGGGTGACACTGCACAGGCATTCAGTTCTGGGAGTTAAAGTAAAGGAGTCACTCTCAGTTCCTGGACACAGTAAGGAAAGATTTTTGCCGTGCACAATGAAGCATCTAAATGCAAAAAGCTTTACAAAATAACCTAGAGAACTATTAAATTGTATGGAAAACCATGTTTGCTGCCCCATTTGATATTTTCTTTCCTACACTACAGTACAAGTGGTAGGTTTCCACTTTCAATTTCATTTGTTTTTGCTGTTTGAAACAATATATCTTACTTCCTATGCCTGGTAGTAGGCTGATACTGTCTCTGAGTAAAATTCATCGTTCTTCCAAAATATCGCTTGTTGTAGAATGATGCAATACAAATGAGAAGAAAAGACATGACCACAGGAACACTCTATCCAGTGTCTTTTGTAACATGGCAAAAAGAACTGTAGCTGAAACAAGGAAAACAATTGGTGCAATAGCATCAGGTGGTATACGAGCAACACGGCATTATGGCACAATAATGCCGTGTTGCTTGTGTAATACAAAAAGCAGCCAGAGTGGGAAAACGAGCAGTGCAGAGAAAGATGAAAGGTAACAAATTGGGAGAGATTAAGTTTTCTAAGAGCAAGTAGGTAGGCTACAGAAGCAGTAGGGGAATAGCAAGGGACACACAGGGAGACGGCATGCAACCGAAGGTAACACAGTGAGAGAGTGAGGAAGCGGAAGCGGATTGAATTGGAAGCCGTTGACTGTACATTGCTGAAGTCAACGGCAATCATGGTATAGCAGTGATAGAGACAGAACACGAAAAACAGACCGGGAGAATGTCAGTGCCGTAATCGATCAAGTAGTGTAAACAGCAGCGTGTCAGGGAAAGAAACAAATATTATCGTGGCAAGAGGCGAACGCTGTATGCAAATGAGACACACAGCTTGAAGGGAAACGAGTAATAGTATGAAGTTGGGGTCCTCCTAAGAGGCATAAAAAACGAACAACCAGCAGAAATAGAAAAAAATATACAGCAATGGTTAAGTAAGACATCTATATACTTATGTGCAAAAGTTTTGAAAAGACATATAGGTACATGAGAGGTTGAGGAAAAGTTCTGAAAGTAACACTAAAGTTTACATAATAACTGAAATGGTATCATTGTGTAATGAATCACAGCAGTACAAACACATCCCTGACATGGAAAGCTATGTGCACACCATGTTACAAGCGCATTGATGGGGTTCAGTCCCATCTTGGTCACATTCAGTCTTTTTAAAAATAAAAAATTATTTCATTCCCACAATGATTTTGTTTTCCATTTCCACCATTGAAGAGGCCATTTGCTTCTCAGTATTGAAACAATGTGCTAAATTTACAAAAATGCCTGCAGCACTCTAGGGTATGTCTAACGTGCAGAGTGGGTGACTATGTGCAAGCCCACATTTACTCACTAATGCTGGTACTGAGGCTAACCACAGCCACTGCAGGCATGCCTGTCAGGGGGGGTGCTGGATATCCAGCACAGGTGCAGATGCCATGGCCAGAAAGAACACTGTAGGCATGCATCCTCATGCAAACTGTGTGAGAGGCCTTTCGGCACCATGCATTTCTGCTTAAAGTTGAACCAGCATAATATTCTGTGGTGATTTGCATATGCAGCCCATGATGCTTTGCACTGTGGGGGCATGTGTGATTATGCATCCTCATGATGCACTGCATGCAAGCCAGGAAACTAGCACTACATGCAAGTGTCTGCAGTGTACAGTGGCCCATAAGAACCACTACAGACAGGTGCTGTCAGCTTAAGGTGTGTGCTGCAGAGGGAGATAGGCTGTGCATTTCAGTAAATCAGGTCCCAGTGGGCATTCAGTTCTGTGTGTCCTAATGTATGTAGGATGCTTATGCGAGGGCGGGGCACCCCCTGTGCCTAGTGGTATATGGTGGTATTCTTGTCGGAGGAGCACCCACCATACATCATAGAACCTGTACCTGCACTAATCATGTTTACCATAGGCCTGGGATGCTGGAATAGGAGCATCTTTAACAAACACTGCAGAAGCAATAAACATGAGATCGTACACAAACTAAACAGCTATACTGGGAGCTGAGATTAAAATGGATGCATTTATTAACTATCTAAGATGTTACAAAGCACTAAGGACAGTCCCTTCACAATTAACTTGTTCACTTTCATTTTAATTCATTTTTATTTTATACTGGAAGGCATGTGCACAAAATGTTAATTTTTCACAAGCATTTGAACAATAAACAGCCACAATAAGCAATAAGAATCCAAAATAAATACATGGCACAGTAAGAACAAAGTACAGTGCTGGAGGAAGACAAATACAGGAGTATAAACATTTACATAAACACTTCCCACTGGCATGGTCTGACTACCGTCCCACCTAAATGTGTGGAAGCAGAGCTCTGGTCATGGAAACTCCTTATTCTTTTTTTATTTTACCTCAGAGTAGATAGTTTAAGATTTTGCACACCAACAGAGTCTAAACTCATCAAGTAGAAGATTTCTATATCTGGATGGACTCCTGGAGAAGACTGACTAAGCTCAAGTATAGTAGATGCATCCAAAGTGGAAGAAAAGGCTGACGAGGTGCAGTTCACCTGCATGGGACTGATTGAAGAGAACTTGGACTGATGGGCCCACCTAGAATCATTGGAAAATTTCTCCACAGCTGCAAACCTCCAATTCTTGGGCTTGCCAGGGGGATTGAAGGGAGAAAACCTCTCACAGTATCTCAGAACCTGGTTACCAGAGGGCACAGTCTCTACAACCCAATCTGCACATTAGAGAGGCATACTGAATTAATCTTTGCTGGGCACCTGGGGCAGAAGATTATGCCAGAACTGTGCTTATAATTATGGGTCCTCAGAAAACAGAGACACAATTCTGCTGGTGGCAAAGCAGTGCGGATGCATAAAGTAGTAGATGCACAGGTTAAAATCTTTCCAGATCTTAGCTATAGCACTTGCCAGAGATGGAAATTATTCCACAAGGTTTGATCCCTGCTCTGAGAACTCGGTGTAAAAAAACTATATGATTTGCCAGCTCCACAAAAAATCCACTACAGGGGTAACAAATTTTTTTTCTCAATCCTCAATGATGCCGGGAAAAATTGCAGAAAAAATATATAAGGAATGCTTGGCCTGGATAGAAAACTGTGTATTGGACTCGGAGGAAGAAAATTGACTTATGTACTGTGGACAAATCTTTATTAATTCATACAATTAGAATGCCTGTCTTTCTGTAAATGTTACCATTTCTTGATAAAATATATGACATAGTTGTGGTTCAGCAGTTATGGGGGGAGAGGTCCTGAGGGAAGAGAGGGAGATGTGTTTGATCACTGTGGGCTATATGGCCTTTCAGAAATAGATCCTTTTAGCTGGGATGGTGTCACTGAGGGTTAAGGCACTGGATGCCATACCTCGCAGCACGCCAGTGACCCAGGTTCGAGAATGGACCTGGGCCATCGGTGGTCAGCAGGGGGAGAGAGGATTGACCATCCAGAAAACTGCTCTCCTCTCCCGGGGTGGGTTGTGGGGTGTTCCTGGCACTGTAGCGGCCTCCAGTGGAGACTGGAGGCAACACAAGCACACAAGTCGTTATAGGGGGCGGGACAACTGCAGACTCCAGAGTTGAGAGGTGTGGTAGAAAGCCACGCAGGAGTCCTTGCATACTGTGTCCCAAGGGGAAAACACAACAAGGAAACTCCCTGACAGACTCAGGGAGGTGATGGAGGCCCCGGGAGCCCAGTACCACATCCCGACACTGGACCTGCTGTCCACTGGCTCTTCTGAGCCCCTCGACACAGACCATCCCTCTAATTACAAACTGGCTGCCAGGGAGGTGAGGTGGGCCCTCCCTTGGGGGGGGTGGTTCGGGGGGGCTGGATAGGTCTGTGAATCTGGAGGGGGGGGCTCAGCAATGTGTCTCCTGGTGAAATGGAAGATTCAGGCTGGGAGTAGAGGCAATGGCTGTGAGGGCACTCCAGAGAGATGTCCTGTTCCCCGGAGTACAAATAGAATATACAAAAAAAAAATAGATCCTTTTTCTGATCCACATGGCCAATATGGCCCCTAGTGCATCTTGGTGGGCTATGTTGCAGTCACTCCTGCTCAGAGACAGAATCTCTGCAATAGCGGGCAGTGGACAAGCAGTTTCAGCCACATGCAGTGTGTGCTTTGGATCCGACTCCTGTTAGCATGACAAGGGTTATCAGGTTCAAAGTTACAACCTGTTCTTCTCACTTCTTTATGTTTAAATTCACAGCTATAACATGTGTTGGGACTAATAGAATTTCCATGACTGAAAATTATCTTTGTTAGGAGATTGCCTAATGTTCCCACGACTCTAGATGTTTCTCTAAAGTTGTGTAATAGCAGTTGTAAAAACATTTTTATTTCCAAGGTTCTCTTGTAGGACTACTATTTTAAATATGCTTCCAGGCATAATAGACTATTTAAAGACACTTTACTGGTACAAAAGCACAAGCCAATATCTTGGTAGGAACTTTATATTTTGAAACTTTCCAGGCTCATACAGTGCTTCATGCCATGTGCAGTCAATAGTTACCTTACAGACATTGATGGACTCTTCATAATACTAGAATAATTACTGGGGAGTGTTTTCTCCCATAAGGAAAGCTGGTTCTAATTCACCACTATAACCAGCTGGTTATTACAGTGAACACATGCTGGCTTTCCCACGTTGAGCGCATGCGCACAATTCTTCATTTGTGCGCAACTTGTTCTCATCATACATCCCTAAACAGCTGATTGTAACATCACTTTAACATTTTAACTAGTGGCAACACTGGACTTATTTGCACTTACTGGACTTACAGGCAGCAGTTTGTGGCCAAATAAGTATCTCTCAGTTCATGTCTTCGTGACCATGCGAAGAAAAAGTGAAACTTAAAATGGTACTTCAGCTGACCACGTCTGAAGTAGTACTACTGCTACCATCCTCAAACATGGAGAGACAGCAACAGATTGAGGGAAGGGTGACAAAGGCACCAAACACAATGAGTGGGATAAAGTCAGCCCTTAATTCTTTAAACAGAAGCACCATCCACTAACAACTGTTCTTTTCACATTATAGTGCTGTTGTGTAGGTGAGAAGGCACTATTCAGCAATTTTATAAAACAATACATGGGTGGTTGTGCCAAAAAGTATCATGAGTTTCGCCCTCGGGGTTTATGGAGCATCACACCCCTCAAGTGTGTGTACAATTCTTGTAATACACACCCACCACATATTAATCTGTATTTTATGCCTTTAGTGAAGTAAAAAGGGCAGTAGAAGTGCTGCAGTGTTCCTGAGTTTATCATATTGCTGATTTTATGTGTATGTTTCTAATTTCTGTAGTGTACTGTGTAACCTGTTTGGTTTATTATCAAATGGCAATGAGCAGAATTTACAAAAAAAACTCATTAATTTCCCATCAATAACACAGTGCTAGCTGCACCACACATCTACAGGTCATGTGGGGCTCCCGATCTCCATCACCACCGTTCCCATGGTCTATATCCCTAAAAACTCCCATGATTGCTTTTTCCAGGATTAAACCTACAACATTACTATTACATTTCATTGGATCTTGTCCAAATACAAGTTACAATTCACTGCAGTCCCTAACCTCCCATTTGAGGTTCCTGGAACCCAGGTGCTCCCAATTCTAGTTGTGCCTTGCACACTCCCAGGTAGGGTGAGTGCTATCGCTGGGGCAGTTTTGTGCCTGCACACCTCTAGTGGTTCCCAGGTAGGACAACAACAGATTAAAGCATGCTGGCATTATTACAGTACTACTGATAGTTGATAGTTAGTCTGGCCGTACCCGCCTCCTTCAGACAGAATACTGATAACCCTAATGGGCCAAAGAAACAGGCTTCCATGGCTAGCCCCTCACACAATGACTTACCAACCCCAACTCCCACCCCTCCTCCGGATGCCCATTCATTCAGCTTCTTGTTGGGGGGAAACACTCTAAGATACCTGGGGTTTTCCACTACATTACAAATGTGCCCTTTCGTCTAGTGTTGTCTTTCAAAACATGAGCTGATTTAGCCAGAGTAGAACCTGATGGATCCCCATAACCTCTCTTGAGGAGTGACACTCCACTGCTACTGTTGGTGCCATCTGGTTTCAGTTCTTCTGGGATCCTGGAGACTCTGCTAGGACATCCATCCTCCTGGCAGCGCCTGCTGGTTGTACTCTGGAGACCTCAACAGGGGACCAGTGCCACCTGGACAATGGGACCCTGCCACCCTTTCTGGGCCCACAGACCTTCTGTCTTGGTCAAAGTTAGAGGCAGGACTTTTTTCTCTTTTCTCTGTCTGCTGCAGAAAAAAAGCACTTCCTCTCTTTGCTTGATTCCCCCACCCCACCTACAGTATACTGTACAGAAGGAATGGTACGACCATAAGTATCCATGACAAAGTTTTTCCACATCTAACTGAGCCAGAACACTCTGTATATAAACAAAAATACAGCCTGTCTCCAAGCAAGAAAGGGGCCCCTCTAGAGGATAACTCTCAGGGTCAGACTTAACCCTTTGAGAACCCTCTAGTAACTGACCTTAAGCTGAGTGAAGAGAGAGGCTGGTTACACAATAACAATACATTTCACACTGTATGTTCCTTTGGTGTGCCATGATTAGTTGCTTCTTTGCATTATCTATAAATAGATGGCATATTCATTTCAAATAGAGTGATCATATGGCAGTTGCATTTACCTTGAACTTAGGATGCCATGTGTGATTTGCAGGGCTTCTTCCATCTCCTGCATTGCCCACAGGGCCACTTCTGTCTTGATCACCTGTTGCCACCATTGTACAGAGGGTACTATGTGCTACTACCCATTAACATGCACTGTAGGTGGCAATTAATATCATCAACACAGGATGGGTGACTATGCTAATATCCTCATGCATATGCATGATTCCAGTGTGCTGCCTGTCCATACGAGTCTGCATGCTCCAGCTACAAATCATGCTGCACTACCATCATAATGAATACATGCATGGACTTACCTCTAGCAGTCAGAAGTGTGGAGCAGTTTGTGACAAGTACCACTTTTGTGAATTTAGCTCATTATGCCTTTCCATAATAAGCATAGTTTAATTGCTGATGAATTAATAGGAGCAACTGTGTCTTGAATGGAACACAGAAACATAAAAAAGGGTGTTGGCAGAAAAATAACTCCATCCCATCATGTCTGCCCATTTTCCTACCTGAGCTGCACCAGCGGGTGCAAAATATGTATAACTTGAACCTGCATGTTACATGCATGGTTACTTGTATAGCACTCTGATTTCTAGTTTGCCTGTATTCTTCAGCTCTGGGTCACACCTGAAAAAGGGCCATTGACTCAGAGTGTTTTACCGGGTTAACAAAATAAAATAAAATAAAAATAAAATCAAATAAACAAGCAAACCTACCCTTTGTCATGCCTAGGCCGACTCCCCTTTTCTGTTTATTCCTTTCCTCTCTAACCTGTCCTAGTTTTTGCCAGTGCCTTATAATTGCTCCACAGCCTCTTGAAACTTGTCATCCTCTGTTATGCTTACTCTCTCTTTAGTAACCTGATCCATCTGTCCACCACCATTTTTGCGAAAAAGCACAGAAAAATAAGGACAGCAAATATTATGTATTCATCTGAAAAATCTGTATTCATGAGAACACAAAATAATGTTTTCATGTTCTTATAGTAATAATTATTTATTTATTTTTGTTGACCAGGTAAGTGCACTAGGCAAATCCTGCCTATTTTCAGGCACGACCCAGGAAGGGGGATACAGATGAATGCCAACTGATCTTGAACCAGATGAAACTGTTGGTGGTAATTTTTCAGTGAAAGAGGGAAATTCCCCTACTCTTTTCGATAAGTGCCATGGGATCTTTAACATCCACCTGAACTACCACCAATCCAGGCAGATGGGACCTCGGTTTAACGTCTCATCCGAAAGACGGCACCTCAGAAGTGCAGCACCCCCTCATGCTGCACTGCAGTGTCAGTACTGGGATATTAACCCAAGTGCCAGATGTGGGAACTGAACCCACAGCCCTCTGATCTCCCGGCCTCAGAGGCAAGTGTGCTACCTACTGAGCCACTGACACTGACGCACTAGGATTGTCTAGTCTCCACCCAAAGTGCCTTCACCTTGCTACCTCTGCTATTACTATCCCTCCCTCTCTCTGCTATTTTTAATCTGTCCTGCACTGGCTTCCTCCATAAGGTGTGTGGCATTTACCATCCTATCTCCTTCATCCCAACCAACATCAAAGTCCATGAATGTTTGGAGCTTATCCAACTCTTCTCCTGCCACTTTACAGTTTGGGGTAAAACTCTCCACACTCATTTTCCTCACTGATGCCATCCGTGCAAGGATTGATCAGGAGCACTACACCTCCACAGTCTTGGTCAACCTCACCAAAGTGTTCATTACAGTTGCCCACCTCATCCTGCTGAGCAAAGTAATGGATGCTAGTCTTTGTTCTCATAGCAACCCACCCACTCTGAATGAGTGGATATTGCTGGTGCTAGTTCCTCCATCCTCCACATTAGGTCTGGTGTGCTTCAGGATTTTATCCTTGACCCATGTCTGTTATACATGTTCCCAAATGATCTTCACAAGGCCTGCATTACTTTACACATCCACATGCATGTGAATGACAATGTGCTTTTCTTCTGTAGCTCCTCTATTCCTGCGCTGAAAGTCTTAATGCAGCAGGAATTTTTATAACATCCAACACTGTGTAACCACCCCCAAATACAAGGTGTGAGGCTACACTGTCTGACAAAACCTAGGCACAGTCTGTAAGGCCTGCAGGTGAATGATGCCTGGGCTTCGGTTGGTATTGGAGGTAGTACAAAAATGGTGCAGTGCCTCCACCTATGGGGATCCTTTTGACAGATAAATGCCAGGATACTGCCCATGGGAAATGAATGCAGCCACCACCCTCATAACAGAGAACCTCTATAAGTATACAAAATTCCCAAGTTATACTCTATGGGCCCCATATTCTAACGTCCCCTGCAAAATCATGGAAGTGCCTGCACTGCGCATCTGAGATGTGCTGGCCCCAAAAATGGTATATTCAGAAGATGCATGGGAAGATGAGCTCATGCATGTCCGGCTGAATATCCTGAACATGCGTGATTGCACATCTAAAGATGTACAGTGCATCTCAGGCAGGGGGGACCGTGCACCATAGGCAGGTACATATGGAAATGCACTGGGACAGGTGAGATGGGCATGGCGCAACTTTGCAATATTCAGCCAGAATATGCAAATGGCCTCATTGCACATTCTGAGCCCAAACCCCACATGCCGGAGCTCCTTACTGGAATGTATTCAGGCCATTGGCATACCCTGGGCATGCTCAGTTTCAGCTTTGCAGGGCTGCCCCACCACCCCACAAAGGTGAACAGGAGGTACTGCAGCCTAGCAGGCAGGTGTGTTGGGATGGTAGTGTGTGTGTGGGTGGACTGCATTGGCCTGGGTACAGTGCTACACCCCATAGCCATGTACAGGGTTGTACGAGGGTACAGGGGGCCCACCTGGATAATGGCCACAGGGGCCACCTGACATGCAACAGGGGTGGGCACAGGGTGACACAGGTCAATGGGAATGCCACATGCATGTGATACACCAGCTCCATATGCTGCATACAATCACCTGCAGTGCCCCACACACCCCAGTATGGGAGGTACCTGGTGGGCACTGCAAGGAATGGCAGTGTGCAGACAGTGAACAGGTACCCAGGTGAGTCCCAGCTGTGTGCACCCATGGTATACCACTATGCATGTGTGCCACTGGTCAGTCCCTGGCCCATGCCATGTGGACACTAGTACCACCAGGCAACCTGGGTACTGTTGCCACAGACATCACCCTGGGTGCATGCCACCACTGAGTGGCACCCTGCAGGCCACATGGGTGCTGGCCATGGCTCCTGGTACATGTGTTGCAGTGTGGCTGTCCACCCCACTGGAGTGCCCAAGGGGCACACAACAGCACTGGCATGTGGCTGCTGGGTGTCTATGTCCAGGGTATGGTGTGGGGTGTTGCTCCCTGGATGGTGCTGGTGGTGACACGGCACCTGTAGCTCAGGGTTCATCCATCCTGGCATGACTGCTTTGTGTGGGTGCCTGGAGCATGTTCTTGTGCAACTCCGAGGGCTGTCTCCGGATGACCTGCTTGCAGTTCTGCAGCCTGCATGTGGGTGGCTGGCCGATTTAGGCCACCCTTTTATATTCCTAACTTTGGGTGGCTCATTTCTGAGATACATGGAAGATGCATGGCACATTTTGGCTGAATATGGGGATGCACGGCATATTCAAGGGAACACCCCCTTTATTTGCGCCGCATACATTATTTCCACATGAAGGCGCATCCAGAGATGTGTGCTGCATCTCTGTCTTTTGAATGTCACGCTTAGGCGCATTTTGTGGGAAGGGTAGTGCATCTCCTTTGAAAATGTGGGCCTGTATGCAAACACAACCAATCTGCAAAACACTAAAAATTGCAATTTAAACACAAGGTTTAGTTATTAGAGGACAGGAACTGTCTCTGGATGGAGGAACAGAATGGGTTAAATGCAATGAAACAGTTCTGAGATCACTTCCCAAATTCCATCACCCTCTGGTGAATACCCACACAGTATTTGCTGCCCCAACCCCCCACACACACACATACTGATGTATCAATACCTCATGGTCCCTTTGGAACTCCCAGAGCAGTCTATTAATTTTTTGCACACAGTGGGCAGCTGCAGGCTTGATGCAGGGCCATGGTGCAATATCAATTGAAGGCTGGTGGTTGGGGATCCCAAACAAATTCTTCAACATAAACGCTAGTTGTTACTGGCTGTTGCAGTTCTATAAATGGGCTTTGAATAGTAATTGTGCAGGAAAGCCTAGCAATTACTTTTATCAGTTCCTGATTAGCAGAAGAACTGGAGAGATACTGACCCGGTACTCACAACCTTAACAGATTCTGCAGGCTAGCTCTGTTGTGATGTTTCCCTCAGGGCTGCAGATGCAAGCAATGGTACAGGTGCAGCAGACCCAATGCATCTGGGTGGTGAGGGGGGCAGGCCTTGCTGGTCTCTGATGTCCTCTTCACCCCACAAGGGACTTGCTTTAACCCACCCCCAAAGAGTAGGCACTCCCTCAGGACCTCAAATGATTTAGCCCCTCTGTCAGGACAAGTCTTGATAGCTCACAAAACCCAGAGCAGGAGCTCTGGTGTTGCTCTTGGAGGAAACAGAAATCTGTTTGCAATGATCCTTTAAACAGCTTTCTTCCAACCTTGTGGCTGACTGATAACTTTTCTCCCAGGTCTTTCTCCTTGTATCTCAGACAAATCTGCCCTATTGCACCTGTTTCTCCCTCTTGTAGAAATCCAGAAATCAAATAGTGGCTAGCATCTCATGCATTATTCATTATCTTGAACCTCTGGCTCTCAGTGGCTGTCAGTTCCTGATGAGGAGCATGTATACAAGTCCTAAGCCAACCAGGCTGGCCCAGTGGCACAGAAGGCTGCGGCGCTGGATGCCTTATCTTGCATCACACTGGCGACCAGGGTTAAGGAATGAGCGTGGGTAATTGGAGAGCTGGCACGAGACGGGGAGGGAGGGAGCAGGATTGAGCAGCCGAAAGGCAGTTCTCCTCTCCCAGGGAGGCACCCTGTCACCCATCGTAGTTCCACTGCCCCCGGATGGAGGTCCGAGGGTGGTGTAGGTGGGCAGGCAGCAAGTAGCAGGAGGGCATTCTGGCACCGTGGTATGTGCATGCCTGGGACAAGGGTCAGGAGAAAAAGCAGGGAAAAATGGCTGAAATATACAAAAAGAAAAGTCCTAAGCCAGCTTGCACTTCAGCTGTTTTGCAGAGTTGAGATAGGTAAGCAACAATACCCGACAGGGTGGGTGGTATTGTGCTATACCAGAACACCCCAGAGGCATAATGAGACCTGACACCACAGGCCGAGTGCCTTATAACATCTGGCTAGTTTGGTATAGCAGAATACCACCCACCCTTGAGGGTATTATCACACTTAGAAAACGGGTTACTGGTAACCTTTTAATAAAATATTACAAAGTAAAAAAAAAAATTAAAATAATTAAAAATAATAGAAAACAATTTTTCTTGTAAAGTAATCCCAACACTGGTGCACTTGCCAGTAAAGGGCACTGCTGTGTTTCACAGACTTTTATAGCATCTCTGCTGCTTGCTGTTTTGCCTCTCCCCTATTAGAGTGCAGTGTGCTCCCTCCAGTAGCATCCTGTTCATCATAACAGGCTTACAAAATGGCTTAAAGGCTTACTTCATGGCCAGCAGCAACACATCGTCGGGAGAGATGAGCATGGTTGCAGAGTGGTGTGAAGGACAGCAGAATGTGAGAGCGATCGGCTGTCTGTAGTTAGGACTCAAAACTGCCACTGAATGAACAGACATCAACCTTCTTTTTAATATGTTTAATATGCAGTGAGCAGGGAAGCATATGATGAGTGGGGGAAACAAAGTAGGAGCTGAGGGTGCACGAAGGTTGTTTCATTGCTGAGGTAAGCATGCGACTCACCCAACTGCTGCCAGTAGCTTGTTTCAAACTAAAATAAACAGAACAACAAGAAAAATATAATTTTAAATTGTGAGTGGTGTTGTTTGGGGTGTTTTAGATACAGCTGGCATTTTGGAACATTATTTAGTTCTTCTAGGAGTGGGGTCGGGTGGTGTCATTTCCTTGCTAAGTGAGAAAAAAAATGGCAAGGAGTTTGCGGACTACACTGCACTCAGTCAGCAGAGGGCTGTGATGGGGAGGTGACACTGGGATAGTGCTGTCAGTTTAAGAAGAAGAAGAAACAGATGATTTCCTTCGGTTTCTTTTTCTGTTGCCGAGAGGCAGTGGGGTTGGGGGGACAGGGTCAGGTCTCTGTGGGGTGCTCTACCACTGCTGCTGCTCACCAAGCAAGAGGAAAACATGGCGGCTAGTTTAAATTGAAAATTCTATGGGCACACTGATCTCAGAATGTAATCAGGCAACACACGTTGGGACTCATTATTTGCTGGTCTCTGTTGCCTGATACGGGACCGGCTGGTTGGTGGCCTTAGCCAATCAGAATGCAGATTTCTCCCTACCCATTTTCTAAACTCCAAATAGATGCCAGTTTCACAGGGACATGATGTACTCATTTAGCTATTTTGCAGAGCATAGCCAGTCTCCTGCTGGCTGGCTCTGCAAAGCTAAACACAGGAACGCCCAATATTCCCAGCCAGGTTGTGTCCTCTGGCCCCTTTTCAGTAGTCCACAGTCTAGAGAAATCACAAACATGGATGCTTTTGTAGTTTTTCATGCTATTTTTTAACATGTTTCTGTCCCTTGGTGTGGCATTTGGTCATCAGGATCAATACCGCCCAGTCTCCGCTGCCATCTGATGTGACTGGGGGGTGAACTGGTGGCAAGGGAGCACTGTTGAGTGTCTCCAAAGTTCATGCTCCCAGGGGAGAAGCAGTTTTACACTTCATGCAGCTTTGAGAGCTGTCTGAAACTGAGCAACCTCCTTGCTGTGGGATCCTTGACCCTGAAGGCAGTCCAGGGGCTGACTGAGTGAAAAGAGATGGCAACACACTGTTCACGGTGAGACAGGTGCTGAACAAGCCCACAGAACAAATCACAGTGTCCAGTCCAGCCCGGGTCATGCAGCTGCAGTCCAGACTGGGACTGGGGTGAAGGAGCGGTGTGGGGGAAGGTGGCGACAGTGCTTCAGAGACAGCCAAAGGCAAACCACCTTTTGGGAGTGAGTTGCAGATTCTTGGCCAAGCAACTCTTCCTCATCTCCTGGAAAATTGTTTATATGACCTTCATGTCCAGGCTTAGGCTCACCAAATGTTCCTCCCATCCTGTCTTTTGCAATTTTGAGATACAGTCTTTTAAATACAGTATATATGAACATTACTGGACCAAAACCTCAGTGTTTCTGGGCACATCAATACTATCCAATCTAAATTCCTCTCCCATGTTGGTACTGTGCAGAAGAGCATGCTCTGCATCCCTGTTCCAGTAAAACCAGAAATCATCTCTAGATTCAAACTTCTGGGGCCTGATTAACAGAAAGCCTGGGAGAATGGCACAAGCAGCTGTGTGCCACAGCTTGTGCTGAAGCTGCATGCACCAGGGACCCTTTGTCTGATTCAGCAGCAGGTGTTCCAGAGCTAAAGTTAGTGATGTGGCCAACACCGCTCACCTGCACCAAACCAGTGGCACATGGGAGGGGAACAACAAAGGTTTGTTGCAGCCACCAACATTCTGAACCTGAGATCACCACCGCGGGCTGCTCAGTGCCACAGCCCTGCCAATGGATGGATCGGCAGTGTACCTGAGTCTCAGAGGACTTCCCATGTGAGCCTTGTGTGCCTAGCACTGTATATGCAGACACTGTACCCAGGTTGCCACCCGGTGGGCACGTGTCACTGGAATCCTGTACCACAGGAATACCTACCACTGCCTGACCCCACATGTGGCATCATGTCTAGCTATGCATGCCAAGGTCATGGGGCTTTTGTGTAGCTGAGGGGTGCTGACCCTCGTATGCCCAGTGTTGTTGGCATAGGCCCCCAGCAGGGTGGTCCCGCAGGTGTCCAGGACTGTGTGTATTTGTGCTGTAGGGCAGCAGGCAGCTATCCATGGACCATCTCTGTCGCCCTTGGACATGCCTACCACTGTGCTGCCAGCTTTGTTCAGCCACAAGCTACAGCTGTTGGTGTTGCATGGGTGTTAGATCAGTCCCTGGCTTTTTGTTCAAAATGAGGCTGCTCTAATTATTTGGCCATTTTATTTATTTATTTCTTTTTAAAAAAAACATCTAAATTGTTGTTCATCAGATAGGGTTTTGGTTTGAATCTGTGTTATACACCTGCCTTTCTCTGTCTGTTATGCATGAACTATATTTGTAAAAAATGGGGACACAAAAAAAGTGAAAGTTGTAGAAGTAAATGAAGTAGTTGTTTGCTTTAGCATGTACAACTATGGTGCCATAGTTTTTTATTTTTAAATATGTAAGTGTCATACTGTTTCCCACTGTGTATATAGTTGTTCCATCAAGCCCAGCAGTGATGCAATGTGTAGTTTAGAAAATAATCCTTGAAATTATTTTTTGAACACTTTGCATCATGAAGGAGAGCTGGACTTGATGGAGTGTTAATTTATACACATATGGGAATGTCACTTTTTGCACTGATGTCACTTTAAATTATCTGATTGATGTCACCTGTATCACAAAGTATTTAAATCATTAATGTATTGGCTTGGTCACACCTCCTGAAGAAGGGGAGTTTGTGCCCGAAGCACCGAGCATGGATGTGGGTGGAAGTTCTTTACTAATTTAGTGTTTGTAATTCTTACACTTACATTTTGTAAGTATTTATGTTATTTAATTAATAAATAAATCATCGCTGAATTTTTGGCTGAGTCTGGAATGCTGGAATTGTTTGTTTATCCGGGCCGGTCTAAGCCCTGGTGGGTCCAGCCAGTTTCCTGGATCCCAACAATGGGGATGCTGCAACTTGCATCTGCCGCAAGCTCCCTAACACCATGGTGCAAACAAAGCAAATTTTATTTATATAGCGCCCTATCCTGGGACTCAGAGCGCTTAACAAAAATTACAATAAAAATAAAAATGCAATAAAACATCACTCCCTGTTCAGGTTCAGGGCTGGCACAGGACCTGTTCAGTGCAAAGAGTCCTGAAGTCACCACAGCCTGTGTACCTGAATTGGATACAATACAATTTTTGATGCAAGGTGCCCCTTGCATCTATTCCAATTGCCACAGGCACCTTGTGTCAATATTTCAGCTTTGTCAATCAGGCCCCTGTTTCTCAATAAGAAAGGAACTTCTTTGCAAAACACTTGTTAATGCACCAGTTAGGGTAACTTAATGCTACAAAGTACGGAAATGTGGCATTAGGGTTACATAGATACACAGAATTTGATGGCAGATAAGGACCGCCAGGCCCACCTAGTCGGCCCATTTTTCCCTACCTGCTGCAAAAACCAGAGACCCTACTTGATCTCTGGCATTGTTCTCCTACCTATTGCTAGGGTACCCATGTGCAAATCTCACACATTTTTGAATTCATTATCAAATTTGCCCCCACCACCTCCACTGGGAGGCTGTTCCATGCATCCACCACCCTTTCTGTAAAGAAATACTTCCTTACGTTACCCCTTAGTCTACCCCCTTCCAGCCTCCTGTCATGACCTCTTGTTTTAGAACATCTCTTTTTCTGAAAGATGCTACCATCCTGTACCTTATTTATGCCCTTGAGATATTTGAAGGTCTCTATCACATCCCCCTTTCTCTTTCCTCTCCTCCAGGGTGTAAAGATTGAGGTCCTCCAATCTAGCCATCCAATCTCTTCCATCCCTAACTTCCCACCCCCACCCTCCAAGTAGCAACAGGAACAAAAACTAGGGTTTTAGGTCTCCAGAGTCTTTGTGAATCAGTGGTGGGATCTTCCTTGGGGTTGTCAACCCTAATGCTCCCCCCTCCCCCCAGCTTAGCGCCACCTGTCCAAAGTACAAGGTACAGCTCCAAGCCAGTGCCTTATAATGATACACTCTTCAAAGGTAGAGAAGTATGTCTCGTCACACACTGCTAACACAATTTGTTGTAGCTTTCTTCACGCAGGGCCCTGCTTGAAGAAAGGACATCATTTGTGACATTGTTTGCTCAGTGAACGGAGTGGGCATCAAGGCTGACAACCCCAAGGAAGACCCCACTACTGGTTTGCCAAGACTCTGGAGACTCAAATCCTTAATGTTTGTTCCTTTTGCTGCTTGGGGGGTGGGCGTGGGGAGTTAGGGCTGGAAACCCTAATGCCACATTTCCCTACCTTTGTGGCATTAAGTTACCCTAACTGGTGCATTAACAAAGTTATTTCCAAAGAATATATATATATTCAATGCAAAAAAAATACATTTTAATGCAGCAGTTAGGGTTGATTCGACACCAACAAAAGTCTGGAAATTCGATGTTAGGGTTACCAACCCTACCACCCCACCCCCACCCTCCACACACCTACAGGCGTCAGGGTGTGTGTTGGGGTCATCGGGCTAAACTCTCACCCCATTCTATGTGTAAACAAGCTGAGATGGTACAGTTTAGGAGAATGGAGTGAGAGTTAGGCGCAACAACCCAGCACACCCCGATGCCTGTTGCAGTGTATGGAGGAATGAGAAATGGTGAGGTTGGTAACACTATATCGATTTCAGCTTTGAGAGTGAATCAACTTCAACTGCTGCATTAAAATGAATTTTTTTTCAATGAATTCCCTTCTTTTGAGAAAGTGTAATGTCACTTGTATGCATACTGTACATAGGTGAGTGGGCCCACTGGGATTTGCACTCCCACACACCCATGACTATAGAGTAATAGTGCAGGAGGGCCCTGTGCTCCCAGTTTAGTAGAATGGTAAGCATAGGTGGGAGCATGGGCCCTCTTGGCCCTGCACTCCCACCTACCCATAGATACAGACACAGCGCATGCCTAGAGATATTCCAAGTAACCCTTGTATTGCAAATGTGGCTTAGCGAAAAATCCATATCTCAAACCATTTTTGAGATATAGGCATGGGCACCACATTGGTATCCTATAGAAAATTCTAAAACTTCGGAGTGCTGTAACTATGGAACTGGTGTAAATTTTTTCAGCAAACAGGAAAAGGCACATCTGTGGGACAAGGTCTTGCCACCATGCAAATTTCAGCCCAAAAGACCTAACCATTGTTTTGCTATGAAGTGGCAAAGAAACTATGTTTTTTGGGTGCTTACCTATGGAACTTTTATGAAAGTTCTATGGATGTTTGCAAAAGAACCGTAGACTTTCATGAAAGTACCATTGATTTATATACAGGACTTTCGCGAAAGGTCAGTGGACTTTCGCGAAAGTCCCACAAGTAAAACAATGGTACTTTCACAAAGGTCTGTGGTACTTTCATGAAGGTTTTCATGGTGCACATACATTTTTCCCATAGGCTATAATGGGAAAAAAAATTGTTGAATAACTTTTGAACAGATTAATATTTTTTCACCAAACCTTCAAAAGGCACTTCAGTGATCCATATACCCTGAAAATGTCAGACCAGACAGACAAATCATGCGAGCTGTAGAGATGAGCAAAGAATTTGCCAGAAAGTTGGGATTTTTCACACTTTTTGACACTCCACTGCTCGGCAACCACAAATCCAACTGGAACGAAATTTTCCAAAACCAGCGATCTATGGTATGAGACCATGCATGCAAAATCTCAGGTAAATCGGTCAAATGATTGCAAAGTTATTAAAGTGTAAAATTTGAGATTTAGCATTAAAGTTCCTACTCAATCCTAACTATAGTGACACTACCATGGCACTGTAATATATATATATATATATATATATATATATATATATGTGTATATATCTATTATAATTTTGGTTAGGTAGGCACACTAGGCAACTAAGTAGGTATATACATATATACAGGTACAACCTTGGAGAAGAGAACGAAACACATTACAATGCAAACTAGTGTTTTACACAATAAAACAAAGCAGAAGTAAAATAAAGGTATGGTACAACACTATATAGATAAGGCATGGCAAGGCAATTTGTTTGTAAAGTGTCAATTCCTTAAGACTATGGATGCTGCACAGCAAATCAGCAATCAAAAAAATCACAGGAGGCTTACAGAATGTTGGAAGATAACAGTAAAGTAAGATCACAAATTAACACTAATTAAGACAGTTTCAGTCAGAACCAAATGCTAAATTAAATAACTATATTTTTAATAACATGAAAAATGCTCACTGATGGGGTCTGCAGACATCTGTCAGAAGAAAGTTCCACAACAAGTGGCTAAAGATTTCAGCCTGGAGCCAAGAACTCTGAGGAGACCCTCATCAGAAGAATGAAGGGGATGGATGGGTATGTATTCGGACAGGAGCTCTTTTAAGTTGCCAGGGCCCAAATTGTGCATGGTCAATTCCATTCAAACAATTACAGGAGACCTGACCAATTATAATAAGAACCGAACAGCAATCAATTGCCAGAACGGGAGATCACAAGTTGCTAAATAAATGGCCAACTTCAATAGTATCTCTAACACTGCCCTTTCCAAATTAATGTATGTAAACTAGGTTATACATTTTAACCCATGCTGTGTCACTGGTGTGTATACATGTCCTAAAAACCTATACATTCTAAATCTTCTGGCAGCCTAAGGGTTAGTGCAGTATCCTGGCAAGCCACCAAAAGAGTAAAATTACAGGACAAAAAAATTTGGTAGCCTTAATACTCTATAACACACTTTAGTATGTCACACTGCATTGGTTAAATAATATAATAGTTAAAACTCTCATATCAAAGGAACGGTGATCAACCTATGTTTCTAAGGTTGACAGTCCAATAGGAGACAGGTTACTTTCCTGAATTAGTCATTTAGTAAACAGGGTTTTTGAGGAAAGGACAGGTGACATATTATCATTGGTATTTTTTTTTTGTGGGTGATGGGCTGCTGCAAATGTCAAGTTTTGAATACTAGCCTGTTTGTCTGAGCTCTTGTAACATTTGCTTCATTTTAATTTTTTTGTTGTGTAATGAATTGATTTTCCAGGACTTAAGGGTTGATGTCATTTGAAAAATAAAGCCCTTTCTACTCCATAGGTCAGCCACTGCATGTATGACCCTATGTGAAGAGGCTGGCTTGCCTTCACAATTCATCTTTGCCCATCTCATCCATGATGCTCCTCGTAGGGTACATATGTGTGAACTATGTAATAAATTCAGATGGCTGAGAGTAGAAAAGCCCAGGAGACTACAGTGTCTCACTTATATGTATAAATGTTATGAAAAAAAAGTTCCAGAATATATAAGAGGAAACCTACAACAAAGGAGTATTAGGTTATCTTTAAGGTCTGCAAGTGGAATTAAATTTCTATTTCCCAAAAGAAATCCAGAGATGGGTAGATCACACTTCCTGTACAAAGGACCAAAACTCTGGAATTCTATTCCAGTTCACCTTAGGCCAGTAGAAAGAAATTTTACTATGAGTAATATCAGAAAATGGTATCTTGAACAGACAAAAAAATATATATATTACCTTATTGCCTAGTACCTCACACAGGATAAAACCTGGGTATTTTTTAACATCTAAGAGAGACTAGTATTACTATATAGTGATCTGGATGGACATTCTTTATATGATGTTAAACTTTAAAAGCTTTATTTAAGACATTTACAACAAATCTGTAGAGTATGATTTTCTTCTGAGAAATCCACAAAACAGTCACACTCCAGAGGTCTGTTTGTGAGATCCAATAGGCAGTACACACCAATAACTTTTGGAATTTTTTTATTGTACAGAAAAACACAACAGTTCTTTGATCAAACACACACCAAGTGACTCAATGCTGGGACCGTTACCCAGATGCCTCAGTGCTTTGCTCATTAGAGCTTCGTCAGGAGGCCAACTTTTCTTCTATCTATATGTATATGTATGTGTGTATATATATATATATATATATATATATATATATATATATATATATATATATAAACATTTATAGTTGTATTTTCATTTGGAAACACTGTATGTGACTATGCAAACATAGGACCTCATTGAAAATTAGCTTTGCTAAACAGAGTATCCAATTCATATAATGCATAAAATGTTTTATTACTACTACTACTGCAGTAGGCAGGTGCAGTGTGGATATTCATATATCCCTCCTAAATAGTGTCATGCCTTTCCTCTACAGGCTGTTTTTTATATTGACAGACCTGAAAGTGTTTGGGGATGTGACATGCATGAGAAATGCTACAGTATATAACATAAAGTTTGCATTACATTGCATAGAAACAGAATTTACTCTTGTTATTTTTGTTGAACTGCATGTGGTAGTATGTTGAGGTGGACTGTTTTTTAACTAAGAATGTGAGATGAGTATGCAAACTAAATTCCTTTTCTTACCTTCATTGGGATTTATACCCAAGACGTCTCCTGAGATAGGCTACTGTACTATTCACTGTACCACCCAACTCCTATTCCTTCCATTCCTACTTTATGTTGAACATATTAAAGGAAGACAAGCAGGATCAAATGTAACACTATCTGTCAGGCAGAACCCTTTGCCCTGAACTCTCACTATTATACCAAATCCCTACAGACTGCATGTTAAGATTGCTCATCATTTCATACCCTGTGTGAAGGGGCTGGCTTGCCTTCACAATCCATCTGTGATTTTTTTTCGGAGATCTAGTTCAGTGGAAGTTTTGCTTTTAAACATTATCAGCATGCTAAGACTCCTTCCCATGGCCACTGTATTAGAAGTCTTGTGCAAGGAAACGTGTTCTTATCTTAACAGTTTATTTCTACTACTCCTTCTTTTTCTGGATGGTACGTTCTTTTACCTTTTCTTTCTGTACTGTATTATTTTCTTTTCTGGTACATTAAATGGAACTGATATAGTTGTCTGCAACGTAACCAATGCTAGGATGGATGTAGTCATCCCAGAATAGTAAGTGGAACAGATGCAGTTGCTTGCTGGTTGTCAAGACTGAGCAGTAGTAGGTGTCTCAGAGTGCTAAAATTGAAGGCAGATACACTGTGTGTGGTTAAAGGGCACAGATGAACATAGTTAATCCTAGGGTTAAAGGGATAAAATAGACTGCTGGATCAATGAGTTTCGTTAGGTAGTACAAAAGTTGGAAAGACAGTTTATTCCTAGCACCAGAGGTTATTGACATTGTAAATTGATTTTTTAAAACTGTAATAATGTAAGCTTTAATGAAAAAGGTAATTGAACCAGTACAGTATATTACTGGATGACAATTTTATTAAGCAATTAGGCATGAAAAGGGTATGTTATTGTGGGATGAAAGCATGCCTCATGAAGCGAGGCACAAGGCAATGCTGAGTGCCTTATGCAGCTTGGAAGTGTTGTTACACCCACCCTGGAGTGCCTTATTGTGATTGAAAAATGATTTCTTTGATTTTTTATTGTAAAAACTGAGTAATGAGGTTCAGAAAGTTAAGTATTTCGGACCTGTACTGTTGTGCTTGAATAAGGCACAGTCTTATAATCACATTTGACCAATCAGAGGTCTTGCTTTTTTCATCTATTTTATAAATAATCTTTGTTACCATGTATTATCCAGTTTCTCTCTGTCTGACATTATGATGAGTGAGATTGCCCTGGCGGCATCCTTCTTCCAGCTGGTAAGGTGGACAAGCAGATGATTTTACTGTTGATACCAATGCAGCTTCTTACTCAGTTGGGAAGGAGGGCATAAATGCTGGCTTGCCCCCACCCTTCATTGTTGGGAGTGAATTGCCTCACCTCTGATGCCCTTGACCACCAGCTGCTGCCAGCCAGTATGTTGGTCCATGGACGATATCATTATTGCTGCATCCAGATGCATGCATAATTTATTATTAATTACTGATCCTCATGTTTTATGTCTGAATAACCAGAATTTTAAATCACATTACAACTGCCCAGTTGATATTTTGCATTACAGCCGAGTGGTTGTAATCAGTGCTTGTCAATCAAGCTTGTGCTACAGAAAGCATTATCAAACTGCATTCAGTAGTCAGTCTGTGGCTCTGAGGAGTTTCAGTGGCTGGGACATGGTGGGACTTGACTGAGCAAACTGCAGATAGCAGCAGTGAAATCACTGTAGCTTGTCCCTCCCCACCCACCACTGTCCCCTCTTCTTCTCCACGGCTAACATTCGCGAGGACTGGCAAATGAATTGAGAAACAAAATGAGTCTGAGAGAGTGACCGAGGGAGGAAGGGAGGGAAGGAAGGGGAGAGAAATAAAACTAAAGAAATGGCAGAATGCAGCCTTGATACCATGTCTATTCCACTGGAGGTGCGAGCCAGGCTGGTGGAGCTGGAGCTGGAATTATCTGAATGTAAGGAGGGTGTTATTAAAGTTGCATTAATATTGTCTGTGTTCTGCCTTTTTGAGTTTTATTTGTGAGCCATGTTGCTCATTGGAAACGTGTCACTTGTGAAATCTGGCCTCCTTCTGTTTTCGGGTACCAGGGGAGCTGGTGGCAGACTAGACCACATGGTGCTGTAGTGGTTAGATAAAAAATAAGGACCACTAATTAAATAAAATAAAAATGGGTGTGTGTGTGTGTAACCAGAATTTCACACACACTCTTGGTGTGGGATGCTTTTAGAACCCCCTTGGGCTTCATTCTCGGGGTATATGTAGCATCCCACACCATGGGTGCATGTAAAAATCTGGTTACACCCACCCACCCATGTATTATTCTATATTTAGAAAATAGCCATGAAAAATAAAGCATGCTGATTGGCTGAAAACCATGCTCAGCATGCATTTATTTTTCAATAGATGTCCCCAAAATCAAGTGCCAATTCAGGGTGCCCCATTACCAAGTGTATCATTGGGCACGCCAAATTTAGAAACAGAGCAGCTGCCTTTTTTTTTGTTTTGCTAATGAACCTTCCGAGGCAGCCCCCCACAACCTGAGACAAGTCGCCTCCCTCAAACATCTTGTAGTTAACCCGTCAGATACACTGCCCCTTTCATCGATTTTTGTTTTGAAAAAAAAGACAAAAAATCCTTTTCTGTGACCAATGACCCCCCCCCACCCAATACCATGTCCTACAACCCAGCTCCACTGCTCAGTCCTCTGCAGTTGGCAGTGTCACCGCAAAACATGACACAGTAACACTGGCTCTGTTTCTCCTCCTTATACACAACCTCCCCACCCCCGCCAACTACAGAAAATGAATTTTTGTTTAATACTTACGGACTGCTTTTTTTCTGTTTTGTTGCCAGCTGCCTACACCTCCCTCCATCTGAAATGGCCAACATTCTGGCCTGAGTCCATTGACAGAGCATTTACACATCTTGCTTAAAAATTAAACTACAAGCAAAAGCACTTAAAGAGTTCTTTTCAGTCACAGAGACAGAATTAAACAGCGTTTCTGTCACCTGTGCTTGTGTGTGTGTGTGGGTAACTATGACAATGAGATTAACCCTCACAGCTACGGAGGTTCCCCTGGGACAAGAGTTCCTAATGAGATTAACCCTCACAGCTACGGAGGTTCCTGGGACAAGAGTTCCTACTTAAAAAAAGAAAACACAGTATTCAGATAAGGCGGAGGAACAATTTTACCATAAATGAAAGCAAACAGTGGAAGTTTTAACATTTACTAATAAAAATGATTTTTTTTCACATATGTAAAATACACTAGCCCATTTTCTAAGTGCAATAATACCCTCCAGGGTGGGCGGTATTGGGAAATACTGGACCTTCTAGGGGCTATAAGGCCCTCCGCCTGTGGTGCCAGGCCTCATTATGCTCCTGGGCAGTCTGGTATTTCCCAATACCATCCACACTGTTGGGTATTATTGCTTACATAATTACTGGTTAGGTATGATTGCAATCTAAAACCAGTACTGTATGTGTAAATCTCTGTTACACCCACTCTATTACACATGCACATGTGAAATGGCGATCACCTCGCACTGCATCTCAGATGTTTTGAAGCACACAGTAAGCCATCCATGCTTCACTGC
The DNA here is from genome assembly GCA_016271365.2 of Neoceratodus forsteri. Lineage (NCBI taxonomy): Eukaryota > Metazoa > Chordata > Ceratodontiformes > Ceratodontidae > Neoceratodus > Neoceratodus forsteri. Next base: position 349,431,310 of record CM028131.1, on the reverse strand, counting down.
ATGAAGGAACACAAAACCAGTAGCTATATAAAGTAAAATATGGGCAGACTAGGTGGGCCAAGCGGTCCTTATCTGCCGTCAAAGTCTATGTTTCTATGGGCAACTGTCAAACTCAAAGTTTTGCACATCCTCGGTATGTGATATCTAAAGTACCACTTGGCCTTTGGTGTCATAGTTTTTAGGTTATCTCACACCTTAGGTGTGTAAAACATACTTGTTAAACACTGTTGCTGGTTACACTTTATTTTAAGTGTCCATTTCCGTGTAAGTAATAATTAATTACATGAAACAGGGTAAATATACTGTAGTTACATGATTGTTGCATGCAACTACATTGCAATTGCAATGCAGTTACAGTGTAGTTAAGTAAGTAAGTAAAATGTATTTGTTTCATACCCCATCTTGGAGGCTCTGGGCACTGTACAGGTAGGCAGGAATTAAATAGAGAATAATGGATGGGGAATGGTTTGATATGAGAATTTAATGCACACCCAAGTTGTGGGTGCTACATAAACCCTGAGGGCGAAGCCCGAGGAGTTTATCAAAGCATCCCACAATGAGGGTGTGCATTAAATTCTCATATGAAACACCCACCTCATCTTTTATTTTTTTATAATAACAGACCAAAAATTTTTCTCCAGCAGTTGGTGAAACTGTTTGGCCCTACCCATACACAGAATGTTGGCCAGTGAGGCAGCAGCATAGTTTGACTGGCATAGCTCAAGAATGTCATAACAACCAGCCGGTTGTTATGGAAAATATCAACCTGGTCAGCACACTGAGAGAAATTTCTGACCAGTTATTATAACAACATACATCAGTACAAAAACATGAGTCAGAACAATAATAAAGAGCGATTAAACCTAAATAAATCCTAAATTAAAATAAAACAATGCAGCAGTTTACTAATTCTAAACTATAAGCAGTCTACAAATGCTTCTTTAAAAAGATGTGCCTTCAGCTCCTGCTTAAAAACCTCCACCGATGAGGCCTCTATCAAAGGTCTTGGAATTAAGTTCCCTAATACCAGGCCTGCCACCTCAAATGAACGATTTCCAGAGGATTTCAGGCAGGCCCTGGGAAGCCCTAGGAGGCCCTCTAAGTGTAACCCTGTTGCTTCTACATTATTCTCTATATCTTTTGACAATAACAATAACCCCTTTCTCTAAATGAATCAGGTAGGTATTACATATTTCTATTTCTCCCCTCTCAGTTGTGCAGAAATTTTCCCACTTTGCTTTAAGCTGGATGGCTGCATCCAGAGTGTGAAGGAGGCATCATATATTTTATTTAAATAAGTTCTGAATTGTTTCTACCAATGTGTGGAAAAACTTCAAATGTGGTGGTCATGTGGCCACTTTACCAAATTATTTTAAGGTGAATGATCCTTTACAGAAACGGTCTCATGTGCTATTGTTCTTTACAACTATGCAGGCTGTAGACCTCAACAGTGGATACCTCTGTTGCACCCTCCTAATTTCATCTGGACTTAAAGTTTAATATATTCCAATCTGTACTACAATGAAAACCTGCTTGGCTCTATTACAGAGGCCTTGACCCTACTATCACAGTGCATCATGGGACTTGATGTTTCAGTACAGTACAGTAGCTTCTTGTTGTTTTTACATTGTTTCTTGAGGATTTTACTTGATAGAAGATTATTTTTTTTCTTTCTTACTACTTCTAAGGGGCTAGCAGGGTATTGTTTTGGGGCTGTTGGGATTTTGAAAACTGTTTTGGTGGCTATAAGTGGGCTCATTTGTTTGATGTTTCACTGCGTAGCAGGCTGCATTTGTAGAGGCCTATTTCTTCTGATTTAAGACCTATTTGGTGTGATTTAACTGGGGCTGTTTCTTTGAATCAGAGACCTATATCTTCTTATTCAAGCCTATTTTGATGTGTTGTTGGTGAAGCTGTTTGAATTGGAGACCTGTTTCTTTTGGTAGCAAACCTATTTGGGGGGCTTTGAATAGAATTGTGATTCATTTTTGCTGGCTTCACTAGCTGCAAAGGTTAGTGCATAGTGGGGGAAGGGTGCTAATGGTCTGACCAGGGGCCTCAGCTACCTGATTGTTTCTGGAAGACTTGGGTTGGTCCCACCTCCCCAACCCTTCACCCCCCGCCCCTGATCCATGATTTCCTTTATACCAGGGGCTCTGATATCACTTCCTCAAATGGGCAAAGGATATGCACCTGTCATAGCAGAAGCAGGCATCCAGGAAAGGAACAGCAGCGAGTGAAGAGGTGACTGCTATCTCAGTGGAAGGGAAGTAACTTCAAATCTAGGAGCTTTCATTGTTACTTCTTTGCATTGCTATTGCATTGTGGAAAGGAGGAGTAGGAGTATGAAGAAGGTTGTGCAATAGCTACTTAAAGTCTCTTTTTGAGTTTGGATAGGAAGATTAGGAATATAAAAAGCAGTTGCTCAATCTATCTAAATGTGTACAACAAAGGGGGTAAGGGAAATTAAGAAAATAATGTTTTGCACTGATAGAGGGGGGTGAGGGGAGACATGGGGGAGTGTTTGGTATCCTGCATCTGGAAGGGTGGGGGGGCTGCTGGTGGCAACGACAGCAATGGGTAGGTGGTAGGCTGCAAAATCCGCGGTGCACCAATCTTTCTAAAATTGCCTGGAGTGTGGAGGTTTTTTAGTGTGCAACCACATAGAGAAACTCAGAAAGGAGATTGAGGGTCTGCAGGAGGAACTAAGACAGGCAAGGCAGACTGGGGGTGGGTTTAGCCCAGTACTGGAGGAAGGAAGAATGGGAAATGAGGGAGGGTGATTTAAGCCAACAGTGATGAGGAGAGGGTCAGAAGAAGGGAAGCAGGGACAAGGGGGCCCAGGCCAGGAAGAATGATTGCCGGGGAAATCAGGTCAGGAGACAAAAGACAAATGGAAGGAGGAGATAGGGACTTGTGAGGGGAGGCAAAGAAATGGCAAAAGTCATGGAGTGGAAAGGAGAGAACAGGTTACGATGAAGAGAGAGGGAGCAGGCATTTGTGAAGGGTCTTCAGAAAATAGTTTTGCACTGCTAGAGAGGAAGAAGGTGGAGGAGGGAAATGATGAAATTAGAGGAATAATTGATAAATGCCTGGACCAAACCAGAGTGGGGGGAAGTTCTGTTGAGAGAATTGCAACAGGGGCAAAAGGGGGAAATAATGTGCAGGAGGATGAAGAGGAGCCGGAAATGAGAGAGGGAGATGAATGGAAGCAAGCAGGAAGTAAGAGTGGTGGAATCTTAGTGCTGGGGGACTCAATACTAAGAGGAGTCAGGTGGGGTATCAAGGAGGAGAGGCATAGTTGCATTTGGGTGGAGGCCATGCAAGGAATGACAGCGGAAAGGGTGGGACAATCTGTTCTGAAATATGCTAGAAGGGGTAGGGACAAGCCTCATTTAATTATACATCTTGGGATGAACAACCTGGCTGACAAGACAGTAGAAATAGTCCAGAGGAGGTTTGAGGAACTAGGACAATTATGTGAGGGGTCAGGAAGATCAGTAACTTTTTGGGAGATACTTCCAGTGCCCAAGGCAAGCACAACAAGAAAGCTGAGAATAGAGGAATTTAATGGATGGCTAAGAACCTGGTGTTGTGCTAAAGGGTATGGGCTGTTGGGGGACTGGGGAGGGACCTGGGAGGACAGTAGCCTCTATGCCAAGGACAGACTACACTTGAGTGAGGAGGGAAAGAAAGTATTGAAACAGAGGATGGAGGAATACATAGAGGTTGTATGGAATTTAAACTAGGAGCGGGGGGTGGCAATTGGGCAAGAGTCATGCAGAGACCACAGGTTGAGAAACCATATGAGCTTACCTCCCATAACAGTGACAAAGGATAAATGGCAAGTACTATTGGTGATGCTAGTAAAGGAGGGCAGGATGGGAGGGGGGAAGGGTGGAAGGTGGTTACCCTTAATGCTAGGAACCTTGGGAGGAAAACTGCAGAGATACAGGTGCTCATGGCAGAGGGAGAGGTGGACATTGCAGCCATCACAGAAACATGGGCCTCCCAATACAATGACTGGGACCTGTCTGTACCAGGGTACAGGTTATTTTGTAGTAATAGGGTGATTGGGAAAGGAGGGGGTGTGGCACTATATGTGAAGGAAGGACTGAAGTGTGTAAGGGAGGAAAGGGAGGAGGGTAGTATGGAGTCAATTTGGATGCAAATCCAGGATTCCAAGAATAGGATTCATAGAAATGGAGTGGTGTACAGACCGCCATCTCAGACGGAGGAGTTAGACAGGGAACTAGCGGGACAGATCAGGAGGACCTGCAAGAAGGGTAGTGTGGTGATTGTAGGGGACGTCAACATGCCAGGAGTGGACTGGAGTACCCCAACAACCAGGAACAGAAGGGAGCAGATACTGCTGGATGCTTTCCAGGACAGCTTCCTGCTGGCAAATAGTCAGTGAACCAACCAGGTTAGGGAATACCCTTGACCTTGTGCTGGCAAATGGGGACTTTGTGAGAGAACTTACAGTGGAGGAACTGCTGTCAGGGAGTGGCCACTACTCAGTATGGCTCACATTGGATATGGGCAAGGAAGGAGTGGAATCTGGCACAAGAGTGCTGGACTTCAGGAGGGCCGACTTTGGTAGGATGGGGGGAAGTGGTAAAAGGGTACCTGGCCAGAATTCAATCTAGTATGGGCACTAACCAGAGGTGGGAGCTCATAAAGCTGGGGATAGTGGAGGCAACCAAAACCTGCTGCAAGGCCCAGAGCAAGAAGGCTAGGGCTAAGAAACCGAGCTGGTTGAGCAAGGAGGTCATGGAAAAGGTAAGGAGGAAAAGAGCTGCCTTTAGGAAGTACAAGAAGACAGGGAGAGGGGAGGACAGGGAGGAGTACTTTATGGACTCGAAGGAGGTGACAAGGGCAGTAAGGGGAGCCAAGGCATCTACGGAACTCAGGCTGGTACAAGGCATTAAGAAGGGGGAGAAGGACTTCTTTAGGTACATCAGGGGAGAAAAGGAGCTGTAAGGACCACATAGTAAGGATTAGGAAGGAGGGGGTTCGTGGAAGAGGGTGTGATAAGGCAGAAGCACTAAATGAGTACTTCTGCTCAGTATTTACTAAAGAGAAGAGGGGGGTGACACCCAAGAGGGGAGAAATGGCAGAAACGGGGGAGGGGTGACAGATGGGGAAATCATGGAGGGCAGAGTTCGGGAGGGTTTGATGGCACTGAGGGTAGATAAGGCTCCAGGCCCAGATGGCATCCACCCCAGGGTACTGAAGGAGCTGGCAGAGGTCCTTGCAGGACTTTTGGCAGACCTATTTAATGCCTCACTACATTCAGGGTGTGTACCTCAGGACTGGAGGATGGCTCATGTGGTGCCCCTCCACAAGAGTGGCCCCAAGGATGAACCAGGAAACTACAGACCAGTGAGCCTCACATCCATCGTGGGTAAGCTAATGGAGACTATCCTGAAGGAAAGGCTGGTGGCCCTCCTAGAGGCCAAAGGACTACACGACAGCAGACAGCATGGCTTCATACAGTGCATATCCTGCCAAACCAACCTGGTGGAGTTCTATGACTGGGTAACTAGGCAACTGGACAGGGGCCATGCAGTGGATGTCCTGTATCTGGACTTCAGTAAGGCATTCGACTCAGTGCTGCATGGAAGGCTGGGAAATAAGTTAGTAGGCACAGGGGAAGGTGCAAAGATGGTGAGATGGGTAGGGAACTGGCTTCAGGGAAGGCAACAGAGGGTGGTGGTGGGTGGGGAGCTCTCACACCCAAGGGTAGTGATAAGCAGTGTTCCACAGGGCTCGGTGTTGGGACCAGTGTTGTTTGGGATATTCATTGCAGACATATCATTGGACATCAAGAGCAAGATCAATCTGTTTGCTGATGATACCAAGGTAGGATCAGTGGTGGCTGTCCTAGGGGGATGGAAGGGGTTGCAGGATGATCTGACAAAGCTTGAAACCTAGCCAGACACCTGGCAACTGGGGTTTAATGCCAAAAAGTGCAAGGTGCTGCATTTTGGGATGAAGAACCCAAGGAGGAGTTACCAGCTGGGGGGGAGTGCAGGTAGCCGAGACAGAGGAGGAGAAGGATCTGGGGGTGCTCATTACAGGGTCAATGAACAACTCAGCACAATGTAGGAAGGCAGCTGCAAAGGCCAACAAAATGCTGGGTTGTATTGCAAGGGGTATATCCTCGAGGAGGGAGGAGGTGATTCTGCCACTGTATAGGTCATTAGTTAGACTGCACCTGGAGTACTGCGTGCAGTACTGGCACCCATATCTGAAGAGGGACATTAGGTTACTGGAGGGGGTGCAGCGCAGGGTGACAAAGATGATCAAGGGGCTGGTGGACTTATCATATGAGAGGAGGCTGAGGGAGTTGAACATGTACTCACTGGAGAAGAGGAGGGACAGGGGGGACATGATTGAGTAGAGAAGTTCTCCTTTAAGTACATGAAAGGAATAAACAAGACAGGTACAGAGGGGCTGTTCAAAGTAAGGGAGGGGAGGGACACCAGGGGCCATGATATGAGACTGGAGGGAGGAAGGTTCAGGAGGGAGATGAGGAGACACTTTTTTACAGAGCGGGTGGTGGCTGGGTGGAATGCATTACCTGCAGAAGTGGTATCCAGTAGAACAGTGGACTGCTTCAAAAGGGGATGGGACAGGACAAGGGGGAGGGTTAATGAATGGGAGGGGTGGAAGGGAGGGGCAGCTGCAGAATAAGGGGTGCTAGCTGCACATTCGAGCAGACATGATAGACCTCTAGGCCTTTACCTGCTGGCAAATTTCGTATGTTCGTATATTCGTATGTTTTAGTGCTCAAGTTGCTATCATTTTGTTTTCTCCCTGTAGTGTGTTTGCTTTGTTTTTGTCTTATATTGGCTAACAAATGTCATGGAATGTGTTGTTTTCTAGGGTTAAAGTTAGAGTTAAAAGAAAATGCTTTGGAAAGAGGCTACTGTTGTCTGTGAAGTATTAATTGTCCTTTGGCAGGTTAATTAAGTTACATGCTGCAGGCTCTTTGTTTTTTGCTGAACATACAGTCCATTTAGAAGGAGCATGTCACTTTGTTTGAGATGAGTTTACCTATTACTGCAGTCACAATATGATACTGTTCTTCAGTGTAGGAGACACATATTCATTTATCTATGTTGTTTTCAGGGTAAGAAGACTGCAGCAAAGTATTTTTTACCAGGTTCCACACCCATGCTTGTCTCCTTCTTTGAAATAAACTTTGCTGCCCCCCTCTTCAAGGAGGCCATTATTACATTATTGTTAAACAGCAACAGCCCTCCCCATCCCAACCCTCAAATTACATAGTGATGCAGGGCCCACTCAATTCTGCAACTAGCACCCCCACCTATCTCAAGCCCCTAGGCCTCGGATTGTACCACATAGTAACATGTACTACAGTCAGCTCCAGATAAAACTGCCCCATGATGCCACAGCCCACCCATGTCCCACATCCAGACTAACATCCATCAAACAAAGAGTCCTTTATTTGTGTATATCACATAGTTTAGGGTTGATTTAAGCAATAATGCATTACGGGGTGCATTATGGTGGGATAATGGCCCACTTTGGGTGGGTTGAAGCAAAGCTGAGTGTTTCCGCCACCTGAGAAGGGCTGTTAGCCCACCACAATGCACCTTCTGGAGTGCCTTATTGCAATTATGAAATGGGCCCTTTCTAGTAAATTGGGTGTATTTTTTTAAACATATTTCTTTCTGCTGGGCCGTTGTGCTGGGATAACGGCCGAGCTGATAGTACCTCTTGGCCAGTCAGGAGCCAACATTCTTTCTACCCATTTCATAATTTTAGCTGAAAAAACTGGCTGATATTGGGCCAGTAATTAAAGATACACTGTCAACCCTTCTGCCAGAGAACAGGCAGAGCACCAGGAAGAAGGATCTGCTGGTATAATTAAACTTCTCTACTGGGACTATATTGCCCTCCTTCCCTCCCCTCCACCCAAAGGCAGTTCTACTTTTATAGGCACAGGATTTGACTGACAAAAGGAACTTCCTGTTTGGGAGCAGGAAGTGAGTGATCACAGAGCCACCAAAGACTCACCATCCTAGAAGGGCAAGAGTAGCTCTCCGTCCCCCAGCTGCTGGAGGTCTGACTCTAAGCAAGTAAGGAGACTACTGAGAAATATAGGAACTTCTTGTTTCAGAACAGGAAGATCAGGAGCTAAAAGGGCACATAGGCAGTAAGTAAGTAGAGAGAAAAAAAAAAAAGAAGAAATAAACAAATAGAGGAAAGAGTAAATATTCCAAACAACAGTTAGGGGGCCAGAAATAAGACATGATGGGAGTGGTGTAGTGCAGTGGCTATGGAGCAGCAGTCTTCCAGAAGATGTTCTGGAGGATGCAGTGTTGTCCCATCTGCAGGCACCTCTCTGGGCTGAGGGAGGAGGTTGCTCATCTCCAGGCTGATTTGGCCAGGATTTGTGGGACCTCCTCTCCCACCCAGGGACCACCAGTGCCACTGCCATTGCCTCAGAGGTTACCAAGAAAGAGGAGTGGTTGGACCACAGTGGGTTCAAGGAGGGTGAGGGTGGTGGAACAGAGGTGCATCCATCCACTTGTACCTCTCCACATTTCTATGCCATTCTGGAAATGTGTGGTTCCTCTATGGAGGCACCCACAGTGGAGACTAAAGAGGATGCTGGGAACCTCCACAAAGGAGACCCATAGGAGGGTGGCATGGTACCCCACAGGGGAAGGAAACAGCTCCTGGTGGGGGACTCCATTGTTAGGAAGATAGAACTGGGGGAGGAAGGGGAGAGGGAGGTAAGGTGCCTGCCTGTCGCCGTGGCTTGTAGGGACAGGGAGTGAATCCTCAGGATTGCAGGAGCAGCTGCACAGGGGAGGGAGCTGGATGTCATTGTCCACCTAGGAACAAATGGCCTGGCTAAGAAAGGGATCAGAGCAGTGCAAGAAGCATTGTGGAGATGGGGAGGGGCTTTAGACAAATAGCATGCATGGTAACCTTCTCGAAGGTGCTGCCTGTCTATGACATGGGTGAGGCTAGGGTGCTCCACACCATGCGATTCAATCAGTGGTTGAAAAACTGGTGCAGAGCTCAAGGATTTGGCTACAGTGGGGACTGGAGGTCCACCAGGAGGGATGCAGGCCTATACTGGCGTGATGGTCTGCATCTATTCAGAAGGGGAACCAGGATCCTAGGTGATAGGTTTAAATGCTTCATTGGCAAGAATTTAAACTAGCCAAGGGGGGAGGCACTGGAGAGGAGCATGGAAATCCTATCCCCCCAAAAAAATCAGGGTACTAAGTGAGGAAGACACCAACATAGAGATGCAGATAGGGAGAAGTGCAGGGGTAAATGGAGAAAGTGACAAAAAAATAATGACAGGGATGGGGCAAAAAAGGGGTAAGGCCATCAACAAATGGAGGGTAATGAGTACCAATGCACGTAGTCTGGGCAACAAGCTCCCTGAACTGGTGGCCTTGATGGAAGAGGGATGCCTGGATATCGTAGCAGTCACAGAAACATGGTACATAGAGAACCATGACTGGGATGTTAACATACCAGGGTACACAACCTACAGGAGAGACAAGGATGGTAGAAGAGGGGGCAGAGTAGCTCTCTATGTAAGGGAAGGGATAAAAGCAACTGAACAAAAGAGTAAACAGGGAGGAGAGGAGGCACTGTGGGTCACCTTAGAGACTGGAAATGGCACCACAATCTGCACAGGGGTTGTATACAGACCCCCATGTCAGGGGGAGGAATGGGCAAGGATATGAATGAAGGCATACTTAGGATTGTAGAGAAAAGGGAGATACTGTTGTTGGGGTACCTTAATATGCCAGATGTTAACTGGAGCATCTTTTGCTGCAGCCACATCCAAAAGCAGGACCATTCTCGATGCCCTTCAGGTGGCATGCCTCAAACAGCTAGTTTTGGAACCTACTCATGAGGGAGCAATCTTAGACCTTGTACTCTCAAATGGGGACAGTGAGAGAATCTCAGATTTAGAAGTGGGTAGCCATTTGGGAACAAGTGACCACCAAACAGTGTGGTTCACGATAAACTCAGCTACAGAGTCAAGTCATACAAAAGTGAGGGTTCTGAACTTCAGGAGGGCTGACTTGGGCAAGATGGGAGAGGGCCTTAGAAAAGCACTAGCAAACAGGCTAGAAGGAGTGGTGGAGCAACAATGGTGAAATATCAAAACTGCCATCACAGAGGTAACGGCCTTTGTGTGAAGCAAATAAACAAATCAAAATGAAAGAAAAAGCCACCATGGTGAAGGTTAGGGAGAAAAAGATAGCATTTAGGAAGTATAAGGAAACACAGAAGGAGCAGGACAGAGAACTGTACCAGTTAAGGCAGAAGGAAGCAGGGAGGGTAGTCAGAATAGCAAAGGCCAAAACTGAGGAAAAGATAGCCAACTCAGTTAAGAAGGGGGATATAACCTTTTATAGGTATAGCAGGGAGCGTAGAAAGAGAAAGGGAGGGATAGTGAGGCTGAATAGAGTGGATGGTGGGTAGGCAGAGAGGGACAGTGAAAAAGCAGGGATACTGAATGAATACTTCTGTTCAGTATTCACAAAAGAGGAGGTGGGGGAGGTGCCTAATCCAATTAACAGAAGCACTCTGGCTGGGGGGGGGTCTCGATCCCAGTCCTTTCACAGAAGAAAGGGTTCTGAAAGAACTCCTAAAACTGAAGGTGGACAAAGCAATGGGGCCAGATGGAATTTACCCCAGAATTCTAAAAGAATTAAGCAGAGAACTAGTGACACCACTGACTACCCTTTTTAACAAATCATGGGAGGATGGTGTGGTACCTGAGGACTGGAGGAAGGCAGATGTGATTCCCCTTCATGAAAGTGGGACCAAGACAGAGACAGGAAACTACAGACCTGTCAGTTTGAACTCTGCGTTAGGGAAAGTGATGGAATCTCTTGTGAAGGAAAGAATTGTTAAATACCTAGAGGCCAGTGGGGCACAGGACCCAAAGGCAGCATGGGTTCACAGCGGGTAGGTCATGTCAGACGAATCTAATTGATTTCTTTGACTGGGTGACCAAAGTAGTAGACCAGGGAGGGCTGTGGACATGGCTTACCTAGACTTTTTTTTTTTTTTACTTTCTGTTTTTCCTCCCTCCTCTCTCTGGAGCCCACTCCTTCCATCCTACTCCTTCCCACCTCACTCCACCTCCCTTGGATCTGCCCCTAGAATGCCTCCTTCCCTTTTTACCTCCTGCACAGTGGGGTCTGTCCTTTTCTTGGTGGTCTTGGATGGATCCGGAGCGGATTTCATCTAGGGCTGCCAGAGAGGTGTCATTTTCTGTTTTTCTCCCCCTTAATCCCCTACCCCTGGGACGTCCAGTGCTAGGACATATGTCCTGAGAGAAGGCGTGCTGATGCATAATCTCTCATGCACACATGACGCCCCCCCTCCCGACAGCGGAGCTCGCCTCATCCCTTCAGTTGGTGGTGCTCCCACCGGCTGTGAAGGGGGATGTAGAATGCAGATGCGTTCTTGGTTCCCACCTCTGAGAGAGGAGAGCATCCATTGGGACGCTCAATCCTCTCTCCCCCTGCCGACCCCTGGCCACCTGAGTTCATTCCCGAACCCGGGTCGCTGGCGTGGCGCGAGGTGTGGCGTCCAGCGCCTCAACCCTCAGCGCCACCGGGCCAGCTGGCTTACCTAGACTTTAGCAAGGCATTTGACACAGTCCCACAGAAAAGATTAATAGTCAAATTTACCAGCCTGGGAGTGGGTCCCAGGGTGGTAGCCTGGGAAAAACATTGGCTGGACAACAGGACACAGAAGGCAATTGTAAATGGAGTCCACTCTGAAGAAAGAGGGGTTACTAGTGGGGTACCGCAGAGTTCAGTACTGGGTCCAGTCCTTTTTAATGTCTTTATAAGTGACATTGCAGAGGGACTGGAAGGAAAAGTATGCCTCTTTGCAGATGACATAAAGCTCTGCAACAGGGTTGATACACAAGGAGGCATGGAAAAGATGAGAAGGGACTTGGCAAGGTAGGAGGAATGGTCAGTAGTATGGCAGCTTGGATTCTATTCAAAGAAGTGCAAAATAATGCACCTGGGAACCAAAAACCCAGGGGAAGATTACACAATGGGGGGAAGGTAGTAACAACAACAAAAATGGAAAGGGACCTAGGGGTAATCATATCAGATGACCTTAAGGTTGGCAAGCAATGTGAGAAGGCAGTAGGGAGGGCTGGGGGGATACTGGGATGTATAGGGAGAGGCATCACCAGCAGAAAACAGGAAGTTGCTATCCCCCTGTACAGACAGTTGGTGAGACCCCATCTGGAGTACTGCATCCAGTTCTAGAGACCCCATCTCCGCAAGGACATAGACAGGATGGAGGCAGTTCAGAGGAGGGCAACTAAAATGGTGCAGGGTCTGCAAGAGAAGCCATACAAGGAGAGACCAAAGGAGCTTAATATGTATACCCTTGAGGAAAGGAGGGAGAGGGGGACATGATAGAAACATTTAAGTACCTCAGTGGAATCAACAAAGTCCAAGAGGGTAGCATCTTTCAGAAAAAGAGATGTGCAAGAACAAGGGGACACAATTTGAAGATAGAGGTGGGGCGGCTCGGGGGCAATGTGAGGAAGTAATTTTTCACAGAGAGGGTGGTGGACACATGGAACAGCCTTCCTGAGGAGGTTGTGGGGTCTAAAACTGTGGGAGAATTCAATAATGCATGGGACACAAATAAGGCACTTTTTGTGGGAGGGCTGGAAGTAATAGGCTGTTGGGTAAATAGGATCTTCAGCTTATCCTCTAGGTAGGGAAATGGGCAGACTAGGTGGGCCAAGCAGTCCTTATCTGCTGTCAAAGTCTATGTTTCTATGTTAACCCTTTTTGCATCATATTGTTTCTAGTAAAAACCCCATATTTTATGACTGCGTACCTTCTCTGAAATTCATTGGATGTTGCTGGTTGTTTTATCTGCCTCCTTGCTTAGTAGAACTGAAAAGAATGCTAATATATAGTTATACTCAACCTTGTTTTGTTTCAAACCCTTGATCCACTCCTATTGCATACCTCCTAAACATTAGGAACACCCCCAAACACTGCAGCCACTTATGATACAGTACTCTTCTCTACTTCAAATGCATAATTAATGGATAGACTGTGTTGGGGTGTACCCAAGTCCAAGAAAGATGCAGTGGGAGTTGATCAAGAAATGTAAACAAAAATGTTTACGTGTGGTAACACCAGTATGGTGGACAGGTCTATTTTTTTCTTTTTAAAAAGGAAACAAAAATCAGAATCAAACTACCAGCTACATCAGCAGTCTCTAAAGATGCAAACAATCATAAAGTGTGTTTTTTTTTTTAAATAGGGACTTTTTTATGCCAAACTGGGTCGACAGTGTTCCCTTAAGTCTAAATTGCTTGACCACAGGAGATTATGGTGGACCATGGAAGAGGCCTAACTGCATGCTATTTGAAATGTTCTATCAATCTGCTACTGTTCTTTTGCAGTCTCTGCTACTTATTTTGTAGTGCACCGGTGTGTCCATTTCCTCCTGTAAAAGGTTTTGTCACAGTATGCTTACCTAGAAAACAATAAAGAAATAAATTAATGCCTCCTACACTGAAGGAACAGTGTCACAAAATGACTTGCTTCTTGATAGAATGCACACTCAAGCAAAAAGACAAAAGCTTTTAGGATATAATGCAATTAACCTGATAAAAAGAACAATTAATGCTTTCAAATACAACAGCCTCATTCCAAACCACTTTCTTTCAACTCCACATACTTCAGCACCAGAGAACAGTAGTTTCAATGAAGTTTGATAACCCGTATGTGCAAAGGAAACAAACTCTGGTCAGAGCCACTATGGCTGCTAATACATTAACTTAATAAGGGTGCTTCATGACCTTAAACATCAAGATGAATTGCTGTAGTCAGCTCTGTGTGTAACTTTCATTTCTGGTAAAGATAGATCATTTATCTGGTTGATTCTGTGTTTCCCATGCATTAAATGTGAGTGGCGAGTGCATGTTGTACTATATGTGGAAAGAGAGGGAGCTCTGCACCAAGGCCTTCGAGTAATGGTAGAAGGAATGGTGCAGGGGGGAGAGGTATGTCTACATTGGGGACTGTGGGCCAAGCTAGAAGGATAAGAACCTATACTGAGGTGATGGCCTGCCTTCATCCAGGAGGCAGCCACAGTCCTTAGTGGATGATTCAAATGTTACTTTGATAGATATTTAAAGTAGCCAGGATGGGTGATGGAAGAAATAAGGGAGGCAGAAAGTGGGCCACTACAAGTGCGATAGCGAGTAGGGAGATCCCAAGGGGAGAGAGTCCCACTAGGATGCACATTATTCAAGGAAGCAGGGAGTTAGCAAAGGAAGAAGGGGGAAAAGAAGCAGTCAGTGGAGAAAGGTGTGGAAGGGAGAACAATTGGAAAAAGGAGAAAGCGGCAAGAAGAGAGGCGAGGGCTGTCAAAATGGTGCAAGGTCTGCATCAGAAGCCCTATGAGGAGAGACTGAAAGCGTTCAATATGTACACCCTGGAGGGAGAGTGGGGATATTATGGAGACCTCTTGGGGGTTAATAAGGTACATGAGGGAGGTATGTTTCAGAGAAAAAGGTGCAGTAGAACAAGGGGATCATTATATGAAGCTTGAAGAGGGTAGATTCAGGAGAGATGTCAGGAAGTAGTTCTTCACAGAAAGGGGGAGTGGATTCCTGGAACAGCCTTCCATGGGAGGCATTGGGGGTAAAACCAGTGGTAGTTTCAAAAATGCCTGGGATGGACACAAAGGAATCCTAAGAGGAAGGAATGGGTGGAGGGTGGAAGAGACAGTGCTGCAGGGCAAGCTGGGTCTGTAGCAAAAGTGATCTTAACTAAAATGGGCAGACTAGATAGGCCCAGTGGTCATTATCTGCCATCAGTTTCTATGTTTATGTAACCCCCCCCCCTTGGGAGATTACAAGTCTATTTGCCCCTCTCTGGGTTTTTGAGACCTAATTCGACCCAGTAGGGAAAAGGGTTCTTCTCAGCACTTAGGTGGAGCCTCCCTTGAGTCAGGAGGTCACCACAGGTGTGTGGGGGGATAAAGTCCTGATGTTTAGGTGGGAGGAGGAGTTCTGGTCATAGGAGTGAGTGATGAGGAAGTGAGAGTGAGTTGGGGCTGGGCAGAGGAGATTGCCTGCTCCGGCCCACTGCTGGTGGCACTTGGGGGGACACAGAGGAAGAAGTGGGTGCCCATAGACACAAGCTGTAGAGTATCTTAGAGGGCAGCTAGAGTTGAGAGGGGAGCCAGCAACCATAAATAACAGAGTGCTCTGTTAGCCTGCACCAGTTTGTGTAGGGATTCAGTTGGCAAGGATGTGGCAGGAAGTGTAGTGTCCAGAAAGCAAGCTGCCTTGGAGCTCCATGGGACGTGTCCCCCCTCTCAATTGGTGGATAGTTGCTCCCAGTTCTGGGAAAGGATCCAGGGATCTTGAAGGAACATGCAAATCCCCAAGCCACAAGGAGTGCATGTTCTGAGGGGCACCCGCTGAGCCAGTGTGGAGAGACAGAAAGAGAGAGAGAGAGATGGGTATCATTGAGAGTTTGGGTGCCTGTGAAGAATAATGTGCTGCTAGGCACTGTGAACTGTTTTGGGACTTGTGCTGCCTTCAAACTTTTGTTGCAATAGCAGTCCTGAGTTAATGCTGCACTAAAGACTTTGTGACCACCTCGGTCCAGGTAATCACTGTTTTTTTTTTACCATACCAGCCATGTGAAAGTTGGTTCCCCATGAATTAACTGATGCCACATGAATCTACTGTATGTGTGAATATGTTGAATTAGCCTGGGATCCCTGTTGTTTCTTCATGTTCTGTGTGGACAGTCTGTTATTGAAAGGAACTGTTTAATATGAATTAGCCTCTTGTTTTCATCCTGCACCAGTGAGGAAAAGGGACCCTTTGAGTCACATCTGGGCCTGGGTAACATGGCCACTGGAAGTGTTTCTGCTGCTGTGGGCGCCTCTTCCCACGGACATATTCCATCCATACCCCTAGACACGAGGAGAGAGGGCTACATTTCTATGTAAGACCGGCTGTGTGATTCAAATGTGTAAAGCACACAGTTGTTACAGTTCTGCACTCACATAGTTGGTTTACAGAGCAGGTTTAGAATAGATGCAAATGTGTGTGGTGGTAGTTGGGGGGAGAAGTAAAGAAATGTGGGTTTGATGATCAAATGAAACTAAAAACAAAACAAATTAAATAACTGTGCCATATAGTACTATGCACTCCATCAAGCCCACCATTACATACATATTCTGTATGTTACAGTCAGTGCTTTCAGAAATACATATTTTTTTATACAAGCCATCAGCCTCCATTCAGTGCACGTAGTAAGCTTTGTTTGTAAAGGGCTGGGAAATAATTGAAAAGTTTAAGTTGACAAAAAAGTCAAGCAAGTTATGTTTGGTCAGCTTCACCTTTCAGTATTTCCCTGTATAAGTCTGGTTCTGAGAGAGAGAGAGAGAGAGAGAGAGAGAGAGGGAGAGAGAGGGAGAGAGAGAGAGGGAGGGAGGGAGGAGAGGGAGAGAGATAAATGGTGGAGATCTGTTTATCATTTAGTACTAGATTGGTCCTGAGAGGGTTAACAAACCCTACAGACAGCAGTAAATCATTGCACACTGCCACACACACACACACACACACACACACACACACACAGAGTTGGGAGACAGAAGTGTAATCTGAATGTCTTCTGGAGCAATGTAGTCTCATTACAAACTCAATTTGACTAACTGGAAGTGGTGTTGTGCTAAATCTAGAAGTGTGGGTCTCCATGAACTATGATGTCCCCAACCTCCCACAGGCTAGGGGTCTGGGGGTCACCTAAGCCCCCAGAAGCTATCAGGTTTTAGATGCATTCTGGTGCATTTTGAGAGTCATTTCGAGACTATTTGGCTGCTTTTATGGCTTCTTTGGCTTGCTACAAACAACCAATATATCACTATCAAAATAACTACTTTTTTATTTTCTTAAAAAAAATTGTCACAACCAAAGCAAAAAGTCCCACTGCAACCACCCTTCAAACGTCTAACTATATACCACTTCTTTTGAGTACAGTCAGCATTGCACTTGTTATCTTGCAACCTGAACAGAAGACTCTGCCACCCCCCCAACAGTGCACCATACAGTCAGACATACAAGGCAGCAAGAAGGGTACACAAAACACCAGCCTGGAGGTGTATGTGTCTGTCATGCAGCAGACATGTACACAGAGAATGGAACTGATGCACAGGACCCACTGGAGGGTCCCACAAGGCCCAACATTGACACAGGATGTATACCAGGTCATGAATGCTTTACCTGTATGTACCCTGAACTGAGATGGTTGGAGCAGGGAGGGTAAGGCTTAGCAAAGACAGCTGCATGAAATACAGGGTATCACAGTGACATCACAGCCCACAGACTTGACATGCAGCAAGGGTTCTGCAACCTGAATGAGACCTTGGACAATGGCATGACCATAATTATTACTGCTCTACAGCAGGATGACATTTCCCATTCATATTCAGTACATGGCAGCAAACCCCCAAATCCCCATGTGTCATACTGTACACTAGAACCACAGCAGCATCAAGCACTCCAGCATAACCCACACATGACAGCCAACCTACAGAGGTGCACAGCCAACTGTAACAGACAACCTAATGCCAAGCACATCCAGTGGCATGTACACAGCCCAGTCACATGGCAAGGGCAGAGGCAATGCCAGTTGTTGGCTCATTCCACCCTAAATACCCACTCAGAAGTCATCCCTGACACCAAACCAAAAAACGCACATGACTTTATGCCTTATCCGAATGCAGCACAGGCTTTAATGCTGAAGAATTTCCATTCACCATCAGATGCATGTGGACTTCACTTCATGGGTCCCATGCTCGATCACAGTAGGGGGATGGGAGGCTGGCAGCAAGGGGAAGACTTGAGGGAAGAGAGATCACTCAAGTCGCTGGACGCAGCCCAGCCAAGCCCCTCACTGTCAGACAAGGCTATTCAATACAAACAAAATTATTAATACAAAACAACACACTTACTGTACCTCACTGCACCTTTTATGATAAAGCCAGGCTGGTTATTAATTCATATTGTTTTGTTGGCACTGACCATCTAATTCATTCGGTCCCAGCCAAGTCCCGACTCTCGACTTGTGAGACTTAATCCCTCACAGACTCACACGGCAAGACAAGTCAGCTTCTTTCTGCTCACACTCCACATAGTACCAACCGCACATCCAGTCAGACTCACACAGGTGCAGCTAGCTGTTTGCTGAGTTAGAAGATTCAAATGGGCATGGGACAGTCAATGTAGTCACCTCAACAAGAGCAGTAAATGGGGGGGTAGACATCTCGGGCAGACTAGATGGACAGCATGGTCTTCTTCTGCTGGCAAATTCTTATGTTCTTATGTTATTGAGGACATTCCCCAGACTGCAGATCTATCCTTCACATGAACAAAAAGTACAGCTTCAAGATGAGAACAATGTTATTACTGCCATATTATTAAATTACTAATCCTTAGAGCCCAGTGACACTGAGAGCTGAGGTGCTGGACTCCTTACCTCACGTGATGCTGGCGACCCATATTCGGGAAAGAGCACGGGCCCCTGGGGGTCGGTGGGGAGGAGAAGGATTGAGCATCCATTGGACTGCTCTCCTTCTCTGGGGAGGGGGGACACCACCACTCGGTGCACTGCTAGTTCCTAGCGGAGGCTGGGGACTAGGGCGCTGAGACTACAGCAGGGGAAGCTGAGGCAGACTTTCAGAGGAACATGTAAGGGAGCATGCGCGTTCGCTCCTTGGGCGTCCATGCATGTCCTCGGCTTGAGGGAACAAAAATCAGGTGGAAAAAGGTCCTGGTGCACTTCATGGTGGTTGGTCCCACAGGCGCTGCCCCCGCGATTGGCAGCAACACACCTCCAGCACAGAATCCTTGTGAGAGGTGGGTCGAGGAATCTCTGCCACCCCACCATGGGGGGGAGAAGCCGTGGGGCAGCTGGAGGTTGAGCTGCAAGTGGGGGATGGGGCTGGGAGACCACCAGGAAGAACTGCTGCCAGGGACTGGGAGGAAAAATAAATTAAAAACAAACAAATAAACAAAAAAAATTACTAATCCTTCATGGAGATGACATTTAAACATGTACTACTTCTTTGCCAGTTTAAATAAGTTAATTAAATAAATAAGTTCACTATGCTGCTCTATCCTGGAAAAATACATAGCAAAAGCTGAATCCCACTGAAAATGAGAAATTGCCTCTCACTTGGGTTATCCTGGGTACATGCATTATAAAAATGGGTAAAAGGAGGACCCCACTGAAAAAAAATGATCTTGCATCTCTGCTGTATAAGGAGGTCCCATTGAAAAAAAAGACCTCACATCTCCGCTGTACTATCCTAGGTAAATACAGTGTAAAAACTGGGTCAACCGGAACCCCACTGCAAACAAGATAACACAGCTCATCCGGGCTATCCTGAGTAAATATATTGTAAAACTATGGCAACTACTGAGACATGGTACAATGGAGACCATGACTAGGAGGTAAATGTACCAGGGTATGCTCTTTTCGGGAGGGATAGAGAGGGTAAAAAGGGGGTGGAGTGGCCCTTTATGGCAGGGAGGGTATTAAAACTATGGCACTACAGGGTAGGCAGGGGGATGCTGAGGCACTGTGGGTCACACTTGAGCCAGGTAATGACACAGCACTTCACACAGGAGTGATCTACAAGCCTCTAGCACAAGGGGAGAATGTAGATAGGGCGTTAGTGATAGAAATACATGGGTTGGCAGCTAAGGGAAGGTATTGCTGATGGGAGATTTTAATATGCCAGATGTAGATTGGACCATCCTGGCCACTGCCACAGCCAGGAGCCATGACATCATGGAATCTTTGCAGGTGGCAGGACTCACACAGTTAGTGATGGAGCCCACCAGGGACAAGGTGATTCTGGACCTTGAACTGACCGATGGGGACAGAATCACGGAAGTTCATGTGGATAGTCACCTAGGGTCTAGCAACCACCACAGTGTGGTTTATTATCGGAAGAGTGTCACAGTCAAGCCACACAAGGACAAGGGTTCTAGATTTCAGGAGGGCAGACTTTGCTAAGATAGGGGTAGATATTGAAGAAGCCCTGGTGAGGAAGGTAGCAAGGAGGGGAGGCTGAGGAGCAGTGGGCAAACCTAAAAGAAGCCTTAGTGGAGGTGACAAATCAGTGCATTAAGCTGAAAAACAAGGGCAAGAGTAGGAACAAACCACTATGGTTCTCAAGGGAGGTGGCAGAGAAGGTTAAGGTTAAAATGTCAGCATTCGAGAAATACAAGGAGACACAAGAGGATGAAGATAGGGCAGTGTACCTGGACAGACAAAAGGAAGCAGTGAAAGCAATTAGGAGCGCAAAGGTGCAAACAGAGGTAAGATCAGCACAAACATTACAGAAGGGGGACAAGATATTCTATAGATACATTAGCAAAAGGAGGAAGGTCCGGGGTGGGATTGTAAGACTCAGAGGGGAGGGAGGGGCAAGTATGGAGAGAGACCTAGAAAAAGCATCAATACTGAATAAATACTTCTGTTCAGTATTCACTGAAGGCCTCCAGACCAGGGGGAGGACATAGACACATTATTGTTAGAAGATATACAAAACATGATAGCTAAAGGGGAGGTTCTGATAATGGGAGACTTCAACATGCCAGATACAGATTGGTCAATACCAGCAGGAACATCTGCCAGAACTAGACTAGACACAAAGTGGATTCCCTGCAGGGGAAGGGCCTCAAACAACTAGTACAACAACCCACAAGAGACGGGGCTATCCTAGCTCTAGTACTGACTAACAGGGAAAGAATCACAGATCTCCAGGTAGAAGGTCACCTGGGGGCCAATGACCACCACATGGTATGGTTCAGTTTGGCCACTAGATCTAAATCATCTCATTCCAAGGCAAAAATATGGGACTTCAGGGGAGCTGACTTTGATAAGATGGCCAACAGAGTTAAGCTAGCCCTGGCAAAAAGAAATACAGGTGAGTGGGTACAGGCAAAGTGGGCAAGTATTAAGGATGCAATACTTGAAGTAATATCCCATTGTGTTAGAGAGAAAAGGAAGTGCAAAAGAAGAAGGAAACCACTTTGGTTCTCAAAAACAGTAGCAGAAAAGGTCAGAGCCAAAAGGCTGGCCTTCAGGAAATTTAATGGAATGCAGCAGGATGACGCTAGGGAGGCATACCAAACTTCCCTAAGGGAAGCAGGGAAGGTAGTAAGGGAGGCAAAGGCCCAAACTGAGGAAACCCTAGCACGAACAGTAAAAGAAGGTGACAAGGCTTTCTATAGATATATTAGTGAAAGGAAAAAGTCCAGAGGGAGTATTGCTAAGATCAAAGGGGATAAGGGGGCATGTGAGGAGGTGGACCATGTAAAAGCATCTATCCTAAATAGATACTTCTTCTCAGTATTTACTAAAGAGAAGGTAGGACAGGGCCCACAGCTCAGCACCATGGACACAGGGGAGAGGGAGGTGTGCACTAGTCCCTTTAAAAAAGAAAGAGTCCTACAAGAGCTCGATAAGCTCAGGGTGGACAAGGCAATGGGACCTGATGGCACACTTCTCAGAGTACTAAAGGAGCTAACGGTGGAACTAGCAGAGCCATTATCAGAACTGTTGCGTGAGTCTCTGAGCACAGGAGAGGTCCCAAGAAGACTGGAGAAGGGCTCATGTGATCCTGCTCCACAAGAGTGGTAGCAGGGAGGAGGCAGGGAACTACAGACCAGTCAGTCTTACCCCAGTAGTGGGCAAGATTATGGAGGCACTCCTTAAGGAAAGGATAGTGCAACACCTGGAATCCATAGGAGAACAGGATCCAAGACAGCATGGGTTTACAACAGGAAGGTCCTGTCAAACTAATCTCATAGATTTCTTTAACTGGGTAACCAGAATGGTGGACCAAGGGGGAGCAGTTGATGTCACCTACCTTGACTTCAGCAAAGCTTTTGATACTGTTCAACATAGAAGATTGAGTAATAAGCTGGGTAGGCTCGGGGTGGGTCAGAAGTTGGTCAACTGAGTGGCAAACTGGTTGACGGGAAGAAAACAGAGTGTTGGTAAATGGTATACAGTCCAAAGAGGTGCAAGTCACAAGTGGGGTACCTCAGGAATCAGTCCTGGGGCCAGTCCTCTTCAATATCTTCATCAGTGACATTGCAGATGGACTGGAGGGTAAGGTTTGTCTGTTTGCAGATGACACCAAGATCTGCAACAGAGTATATGATCCAGATGGGGTGGGCAAAATGAGAAGAGATCTGGATAAACTAGCAAAATGGTCAGAAAAACGGCAACTGGGGTTTAACGCAAAGAAGTGCAAGATCATGTACATAGGGAAGAGAAACCCTGAAGCCGCCTATAGGCTGGGAGAGGAGTTGCTGGCAGTCACAAGGGAAGAAAGAGACTTGGGCATCATCATCACAGATGACCTGAAATCATCCAAGCAGACCACTAAAGCAGTAGGTAAGGCTAGGGGGATGTTGTGGTGTATTTGTAGGGGGGTATCACAAGTCGTTAGATGGAGATAATAATCCTTCTTTACAAGACGCTGGTTAGGCCCCATCTGGAGTACTGTGTGTAGAACTAGAGGCCACACCTTCACAAAGACATTAACCAAATTGAGGCAGTCCAGAGAAGGGCAACCAAAATGGTGCAGGGACTGCATCAGAAAACACATGAGGACAGATTAATGGAGATCAATATGTATACCCTAGAGCAAAGGAGGGGAGAGTGGTGATATGATTGAAACATTCAAACACCTTAAGGGCATTAACAAGGTGAAAGAGTCTAACATGTTTCAATGTAAGAAAAATAGCAGGGCAAGAGGACACAGCATGAGATTAGAGGGAGGCCTATTAAGGGGTAATGTGAGGAAGTTCTTTTTCACAGAAAGGGTGGTGGATGCATGGAACAGCCTACCTCAGGAAGTGGTGGATAAGAATACAGTGCAGGGCTTCAAACAGACATGGGATAGGTCTAAGGGAGCAATACAGATGAGTATGAATAGGTAGGCCATTGACAGAGCAAAAGCCGATGGCACATTCATAAGGTAGAAAAAAGAAATTGGTAGACTGGATGAGCCTTGAGGTCCTTATCTGCCATCAACTTCTATGTTTCTATGTTTCTATGAAGAGGGGAAAGGATAGGTACCACAACTACAGTAGGCATCAGAAGCATGGGGGGGGAGGGAGGTAAACACCAGTCCATTTACAGAAGGGAGAGTCCTGGTGGAACTCATAAAACTGAGGGTGGACAAAGCAATGGGACCAGATGATATACTCCCTGTGATTCTAAAGGAACTGTGGATGGTGATAGCAGCACCACTGACAGCCCTGTTTAGTGAATCACTCAATACAGGGGTGGTTCCAGAGGATTGGACTAGGGCCTATGTAGTCCCTCTTCACAAGAGTGGAAGCAGGGAGGAAGGAGGAAACTATTGGCTGGTCAGCCTCTCTTAAGTTATGGACAAGATTATGGAGGCACTGCTTAAGGAAAGGATTGTGGAACACTTGGAATCCAGCAGAGCACAGGACCTGAGGCAGCACTAATTCACAGCAGGAAGGAAATGTCGAACAAATCTGATAGACTTTTTTGACTGGGTGACAAAGGAAGTGGATCAGGGGAGAGTGATGGATACTGCCTACCTCATTTTCAGCAAGGCCTTTCATACCATTCTACACAGAAGACTCATTAACGAGTCTTCTGTGTAGAATGGTGTTGAAGGCCTTGCTGAAACTGAGGTAGGCGGTAGTTGGGTTGCCGGGGTGGTGGGCCAGAAAGTGGAGAACTGGGTTAGAAGCTGGTTGAGGGACAGGAAGCAGAAGATGGTGGTAAGTGGGATCCAATCTGAAGAAAGGGAGGCCCAGTGGGGTGCCGTAAGGATCAGTCCTGGGGCCATTTTTAATGTCTTCATTAGTGACATTGCTGAAGGGCTGGAGGGGAAGGTTTGCCTATTTGAAGATGACACCAAGATCTGCAACAGGGCAGACACACCAGAGAGGACAGAGAGAAGGAGCAACCTAGGAAAGCTTGAAAAATGATCCAAAGTGTGGCAACTACAGTTTAATGCAAAGAAGTGCAAAATACTGCACCTGAGGCTGGGACACAGAAATCCTGCAGAGAGATACAGGATTGGGGGGTTACCGACAGTTACCAGGAAAGGAAGAGATTTAGGGATAATCTTCTTGGATGACCTAAAGGTGGCCAAACAGAGTTCACCAAGGCTAAGGGGAGGGCCAGTGGCATGCTGTGATGCATAGGAAGGGGTATCACTAGCAGGAGAAGGAAGGTGGTGATGCCATTGTACAAAACACTGATGAGGCCTCATCCTGAGTATGGTATACAGTTCTGGAAACTGCATCTTTGTAAGGACTATATATAGAAACGTAAACCGGCACCTGCTCAAAAGCACTTCCCTTAAATACAGCTCGTATTTTAAATAAGAAGCCGAGTGTGCTTATATTCTCCAATGAACTTTTAATTAGTAAAAACTCACTTAAAAAGTGGCACAGAACACCAAAACATGTGGAAACACTCAGAGTATATAGTCCAGAAGTCCTGAAATTTTCCTCACAGTTTTATGAAGCACCACAAAAGTCCATGCACAAACGGCTGTTAAAGTTCCACCAGGTGTGAGCAAAGGCAGAGGTCGCTCCAACAGACGCCACCTGACGCTAAGCCGCTTTGTTAGCTTTCTCAAAGGTTGACGCCTTACAGGTATACACCTGTATTTAAACACAGTCCTTAAAGGGAAACACACCACTAATTTAAAACATATCAAAAGCATTACTAGCCAAAAAAACACTTAACATACCCATTCCATAATTTAAATAACTACATCCAGCTACCACTAAATAATAAAATAATACCCATCTTAATTTTATCTTTTATATTTGAGAAATGGACGAATCTCAAGTCTTTCATTTAGGCCAGGTACATACATAGCCCCTCATTGCAAAATCCAGTACTGTTCCTACACAGCAGGAGGTTATCCATATCCCCTCTTTTGTAAGTGTAGGTTTTCTATTGCTATGAATGTAAATTTATGTACACTTTTATCATTTGATTTCATAATATGTAGAGCTAAAGCATTTTTTCATCCCCATTCAAAATAGCCCTTACATGTTCTCCTATACGTATTTTAAAGGGACGCTTAGTTTTCCCAATATAAAACAATTACAGTTACATTCTGCAATATATACCACACCAGATGTGCTGCAAGTAACAAAGCCCTTTATCTTAACTTCACCCCTGTTGCATGATTTTTAAAAGTTTTTGTTGTTTTAACCCATGTACAATATTTACAATTACCACATTTGTTACAACCCTCAATAGTTTTCGCCATTTTATTTAACCAATCCTGTGATTTTTCATCATTTGGTTGTACAGAATGGACCACAATATCTTTAACATTTTTACCCCTTCTAAATACAATTTTGGGTTTATCCACCTGTTTATGTTTTAAATTGTTATCCAAATTAACCAAATGCCAATGTTTTCTTATAATTTTGGCTACTTCACCAGACTGTGGACTATAGGTAGTAACAAATGTGGATCATGACTATTCACCTTTTGTTTATTAACTAGTAAATCCTGTCTTAATAGTCCATCCACATCGCTCTTTGCTTTTCTTAACAATTCATAACTATACCCACGATTTTGTAGTTTTACAGTCATTTCATTTGCTCTTTTATTATAACTGACTGTGTCACTACAATTCCTCTTAGTACGAATAAACTGGCCCTTAGGTATAGCATTAATTAGATGCCTGGGGTGACAACTACTAGCTTGTAAAATAGTATTCCGATCAGACTGCTTAATATAAAGGTCAGTTTTCACACCACCCACTCCATCTTTATAAATTCTCAAATCCAAAAAGTTAATCTCAGTATAACTGGAATTCATAGTGAACCTCAGGTGTTCATTGCTATTTTCCAAATACTCCACAAATTTGTAAGGACATAGACAGGGTGGAGGCGGGCCAGGGAAGGGTAATAAAGATGATGTAGGATTTGCACCACAGCACATATGAGGAGAGATTAAAAGACCTCAATATGTATACACTGGAAGAGAGGCAGGAACAGGGAGATATGATAGAAACATTCAAGTGCCTTAAGGGCATAAATAAAGTACAAGTGGGTGATATTTTTCAGTATAGGTGATGTACAAAGACAAGGGGGCATGATATGAAATTTGAGTGGGTCAGGATAAAAGGGAATGTGTGAAAGTTTTTCTTCATGGAAAGGGTGGTGGATGGATGGAATAAGCCTACCCTGGGAAGTCATAGGAGCTAGCACAGTTGGGGATTCAAACGTGCATAGGACAGGCATAAGGGAACCCTAGAAGTGGAATGGAAAGGCTAAGCCATTAACCAAGGAGGGTCAGCAGCCGCTAAGGCAGGCAGGGAATATGAGCAGACTAGGTGGGCCTTGTGGTCCTTATCTGCTGTCAGTTACTATGTAACTGTAAAAGCATGACCCTCCAGCAGAACCGCACTGAAAAGCAGATGTTGCATGTAAGCTGATCTGTCCTGGGAAAAAGCATCCAGATTACCTGTCTTGTAGCTGTCTGGTATATTCCTGGCGGTCTAGTGGTCCCATTAACTTGCCTTCACCAGATGTGTATTCTGATGCGAATCATTTATTGATGTCTTATTTAATTGATAATCTGGCCATTAGTGCATAATTTGAAAATAATTAAATACGCATAATTAGTTATGGCAATATTTTTTACCTTTTTATCTTATAAACATCAATTTAATGTCCTTTACCTTATTTTATTCTTTATTACTTTTGTGTAAAAGGTACACTGTCACTTTAATTAATTTTTGAACAAAAATGGAGCAATTGAGGTGAAGGGCCGTCCCTGAGGAAGCGCGCATGTGCAAAACCATTTGGGCCTTTTGAGGAGAGGGGAGCACCTACATGGCACACTTGTTTGTATTCATTTGTATTATGCTTTGATTTTTGGCAATAAACGTGCAACAATTGGATTATTTCGCTTGTAGATGGTGCCCTTATTTCTCGCTACTGTTGGATTGTTCTTATGAGAAGCACATCAGTGTGTGGAGCTGTTTTCACATTTTCATGGTCTAGTGGTCTCTCCATAAGGGCATCGGACCCCCTCCCGACTCACCCTCTCATGCACCCCTCAGCCCTAGTCACATAATGCAAACTGCAGCAATAGTGATGACTGGCACAGCCCTCTGCTCACCACGTCAATTGGTTTCAATCTGACAGTCTCTGAGCAATCGTAAGCATTGTACAAACACCTGTGTCTACTGTACTCATGATTGCTCACTGGCAACCAGATGGTGGTCGGCCAAGGTGGAGAGCAGAGGGCTGCATATGTCACTGTCACTATTGCCGTACTTTGGTTTAGTGACCTGAGCAGAGGTGGAAGGGGAGGAGGATCCTGAGCAGACGGGTTGACAGAGGATTAGATGCCCTTATTGGGGGGGGACCACTAGACTACCGGGAATATTCAAGACAGCTAGATGATGGTCAATTGGGGGTGCAGGAACCACTACACCACCAGGAATATTTGGGACAGCTACAGGACAGGTGATCGGGGGGTGGGAGACCACTAGACTACCAGGAAAATTCAAGACAGCTACAGGACAGTCAATCAGGGGGTATAGGAACCACTACATCACCAGGAATATTTGAAACAGCTACAGCACAGGTGAATACTTCATTTAATATAAACAGAAAAATATTTCACAAGTAGATACATAGGAGACAATATGACAAATCAGAACAGAGCAGTGTATTCAACTCCAGGGTCCGTGCTATTACAATTGCATAATTAGGCACCACCATAGGGCAGGTATCAGCTAAGTGTAATCCCAGTTCAATGTCATAGTTACTCTATTTTACTGTTTACACGTTTGATTATAGTACTAAATAGAGGAGACTCTTGCTTACAGTACCTTGCAATTCACAGAGGGAAGATATCCATTAGATACAGGCACCAAAAAAACTGTCACTTTGTTATCAATCAAGCAATATTTCCAAATAAACTCCTTACAAATGCAAATAAAGTGTAACCACTCAAATTCTTACACAGGATTGCTAGTACAAAACCTGGACATAGGGTTACAAGATCTTTACTTACCTTAGTAGGGAAAGTAATTTTAACTTAGTAAACAAAAGATTTACTAAAAAACGAGACTGCCTGTTTTACTCAGTTGGAGGCTCATTGCAGTGACTGCCTGTCCCAGCCCAGTGACACCATTGCCACAAGCTGAACCAATAAAACTGTCACTTTATTATCAATCAAGCAGTATTTCCAAATAAACTCCTTACAAATGCAAATATTCCACTCTTCAGCAACTTCTCAAAGATCATAGTCTTCCCTCCTGCTATTGCTCCTAGTACCTCTCTACTTAGCTCTTGTATTTCTTCTGCCACCAGCCTAGAGGGTCAGTTGTTTCCTCTCATAATTTGCACATTGTTTCTGTTTGTTTGTACTTTTGTGCAATTTGTTTTGCAATGTTCCCTCTGCATTGTATTTAATTCCTATACTTTTCTCTTGGGTCTCACCAGGAAGAGAGTCTCAGAGTGCTCTTTCTGGTCACCTATTTGTTCATAAATAAAAAAAGATTCAGCTGCCATTAGCCACTTTCAGCTTGCCTCTTTCCTTCACAGAAAACATCAAAAAGTCAAAAAAATTAAATACATTACATTTTGGGCTAGCTAGCTTAAGCCTCCCTTAGAACTGGTTGGGGCCTCCCCGGGAGTCTGGCCTCCTGCAAGGTTCTTTCCTGCTTGGTAGGCCATCCAGAGTCTCTGGTGGAAGGTTGCTGGACTTTCCTTTGCATTCTGTTTCACTGGGTATGCTAGCATTACTCCTACCACACCTGGGTTATGTGCAGTAACGAGTTCAGCTGCAACTTCATCAAAGGTGGCATGGCTATCCTGTCGGACAGCATCAGGGAGTTTCACCCATAGGCCAGGATCAATGGTCTAGCATAGGATCTGGACTTGGTAGTCTGCAGTGAGACTAAGCATTTCACATTTAGAACACATCTTTTCCAAGTGGCAGCTGAGGTTAACGGATGGGCTCATCTGACCAGTACTACCAGCTATCTGCTGAACAGAGTGGGCTATTTGTAAGGGATTGCTGGGATGATTGTTCCGAGATAGATTATCTTGGGTGCCCTGCAGGGCTGCCTGAGCTGTGGCTTCAGCCACAGTCTGGACCATTCCTTCCCGAGTAGCAGTCTCCTGCAGCAGCTGCTTAATCTGCATTCAGAGAGACTTTTTGCTTCTCTCGGGTAGGGTCACATTGCTTAAGGCATCATCAATCATTTCCTCTACCTCTTCTCTATTGTCCACAGAAATAATGGCGAACTGTGGTGCTGTTAAGACTAGGCCTGGGCCTGCCCCCCCCATCATGGAGGTCACCCACGATGGTCATCATTCTGCCGATGACATAGGGCTGTGGTGTCATGTGATGGGGTCTGCCATGTTGTGTGAGGTGGGGTGGGGTATCTGGGCCATAGTAGGGGCATGGCTGGGCATAGTACTGAGAAATGCTGTCATCTGACTCCTCGTCAGATGACGTCATCAAGATGGGGGCTATGCCACCCATTTCTTTGACGTCACCAGCCAGCACCTCTCGCTGATGGCGCAGTTTCACTCTATTTGGATCTCGACTGGCTGCCCCCATCTGATGCTCATGCTCTTGCTCTTGGCTCATTGACTGATAATGTCATTAGCACTGGAAACACAGTCTCCCTAGCCTCCCTGCTAACTCTGTTGCCCTCCTCACATGGTCTCCACTCATCTGATCAAGCATTGCTGAAAATACCATGATGTAAATCTAGGCTTTCTCCCAGGCACCCAGGCTTTCTCTCACTTGGCAGCCAAACTTTGGAACTCCCTGCCTCTTGAGATCTGTCTAGCCCCGCAACATGCCCAGTTCAAAAGAAAATATCGTTCCTTCCTCCTTAGCCAGGCCTCCTGCACCTGTTTCAAACCACCCTGAACATTGTTGATCGTTTGCCCTCTCCCTCTCCTCCCAATAGGTCCAACTAGGGGACTAAGTTATGCACTTAAAATCTTGTCTTTTGTACCTGTCTCAACTTACTGATCATCCTAACTGACAGTTGTTTAAGTGGTTACTAGGCCCAGGTTGTCTGTTGACATGTTTTTACCTATCTCTGTTAAAGATTTTAGCTACCATTTCTCTGTAATCTCTGTGTCATTGCTGAAGTTCAATTACATGCAGCTTCTGTTATCCTCACCTATTATCACTCATGCCTGTGAATGTAAAACTTCTCTTGATACTGCTCTTCTGGATTGTATGCTTTCTTTGATTTCTTTCCCTGAATTGACAAATGTCTGTAATTTGTATGAAATGTACTTGAAACCACTATTTGCCCTGCATTTCTGTTGTCTGCTATGCCTGCTACTTGCTCTATATTCTACATTGTTCTATTATGTAAAAGGTGTCTTACTTTGTTGTGTCTCCCATGTTTGTACCGTATCCTCCCGGGTCGTGCCTGAAAATAGTCATTGCTATGGCTAGTGCACTTACCCGGTAAACAAAAACTAACTAAATAAATAAATTTTACATTCACTTTTATCATGACTAACCTTTGCAACATTCTGATCCACATCATCCTGTAACAACTTCTGTAACACTCTATACGCGGTGCTCAATTCGCGAATTGTCCCTAGTAGCTACACCTAAATCATTACGTACCTGGTTTATCTCATCCTGGAGTTCTTCCAACTCATCACGAATTTGATCATTAGTTCTACTTAGTATATCATTCATTTGCAATGCCTGACTCTTATCCTGTCTCAGACTTTCACATTCCTGCTTCAACATACAAATTTCCTGCTCATTTTCCTGAATAAAATGATGCAAAAGTGAATCCTTTTCATTCCGCAGAGTCTGGTGCTCACACTCCAAATCCTGCTCTCTTTTCAAACATTCAGTGTCCCGCATTCCCATCTCCTGCTTGAGAGATGAGATTTGCAGATCAAGGGTTCGAAACCTCACTTTGGAGGCTTGTAGAGCAGCGTAGAGAGCCGTGACCAACAGCCCTTTTGCTTCACGCTTTCTGGCTGTTTGTCTCCTCTCTGGGTACTGGGTTGGAATCCCCAGTACGGGGTTTTTGGATTGACTGGTGTCCAGTGCGAAGTCAGCTCATCCTCCATGGGAGGCAAGGAAGTTCGAGACATTGAGTTTCAAGTCTGCGCAGATATTTGATGTGGTGGCCATTGAGTGGGAGGGAACATAAAATCAAACTGTGAAAAGGTGCCATGCTGTGTATTGATCCACAACAGGTGCACTAAGTCACAGGCGGGCTACTGTGCACTTGTAAGCTTGCAATTCAAAACTGCCATGGGGTAAGGTGAGTCGACATCGACCACACCCAATTAGCAGCCAGAATTTGCAAGGAGTTACAAAGCCAGTGAAAATTGGGAGAGATGATGTGGATGTGCACATCTTCTGTCCCCTTTAGGAAGGGAAAGTAATAGCAACAAATGAAACTTTGCAAACACCAACTATTGCCTGTACGTGGTCGCCAATTGTCAGGAGGTCTAAACCTCACTCTCAGGTTCTTGGAAATAATGGGAGTGCAAGGAATCACAGACACGTAGCATAAGAGTAATACATCTTGTTTATCACCACCAAAAGGAAAATCACAGTTGCCCTAAGCAGTTCTTACCATTAGGAACTGGGAGCCAATGCTATGCTTTCCCTATACCTTGAGGAGTGTAGAAATCTCAGGGGTCTCCAAGGTAAAAGACGGAATATCTTACATTATATACCTATGATAATTACCATGCTTACTGTAAGATAGAAACATTTCTAGTTACAGAGGTGAGCCCTATTGGCTAAATCAGAGGTGGCACCACAGTCCTAGATAACATTGTACAGTTCTGTTATAGTTATCACTTTGTGGAAACAAAGAGGCACAGTTTGTAGATAGCCGTGTAGTAATACAAATCATCAGAAGATGGCAATGCTGACTCATATATCATAATACTACAAGGACACAAGTGTCCTAGCATCTTGTAAGCAAGAAATACATGTGTATATTACAAAGTAAAGTGTATAGCAATCATGTGCATGCATGCATATCCTGACATCTACTCTTGTACGGTAGATGTCCATAGCCCTGTATGTTAGTATAACATATACATAAATGCTAGCTGTCTGCGGTGTACCTCTGGGGGTACCAATTAGGGTGCAGGGACCTCGGGTAATAGTGGTAAGGCCCTTTGCCTGTGGTGTTGGGCGTCATTACCCACTGGAAAGTTCGGTATTGCCCAATACCACCCACCCTGTTGGGTATTATTGCTTGCTTAACTGTTTTGCCTGAACTGTATTTGTTATTTCTGTTAGTTATTGTTCACATGTCTGGCCTGCAATATATATGGTGGTGTTCTTTGTAATGCACCTCCTTTTGTGCTCTCCCTGGTCATACCAGTAAATAGGTATTCATTTGTCTTGTATACCTACCTGGTTAACAAAAATCAAATAAATAGATAACTAAATAAATGATATGGGTTACAAATGCTGAAATATGTTAAGCCTCATTTTGTACCTTAACAATATGGCTATCCCATAATGAAATAAAATGAAATTTAGCATAGGTCGTATGGGGCCCAGGATCTTTGGATCCTGAACACTTAGAAATGACCAATTACGTTTTCTAAATGTCCTAGAAGGTTGAAAATACATTAAATATATATATATATTTTAAAGGGTAGCTAAACCCTGAAATTTTACATGTCAGATTACAAAAACAATGACTCCATGGAATTTTAGACGGGAGGCTGATGTTTACATTTACGCTGAAACTACATTTATTTAAGCAGAGTAAATGCAGTTTTGTAGTATTTGAAAACTGTAAACAAAGGATCTCTGGAATTAAAAGTCCTGCCCTGTACAAACCCTAAAATGGCAGCCAATGTGCAGTGTGATGACGTTGATGAGGCGAGAGTGCCCAGCAGTTACAGTAGTACACAGACTAATTCACATTTAATTTTGTGATCTTCGGAGGACAGACTTCAACCACTGGACAAGCAGGTATCTGTTTTTTGGGGGATCGGGACACTTTGGGGAGGGTGACACACTGTTGGCTGCGGCAGATGTGCTATGTATTGGGTAGTGTGTACATTTGGTTTCCATCACCAACATATTAACACATTCCAAATCATCACTTAACTTGCATATCTGTAAATAATCAAATCAAATCAACTTTATTTTTATAGCGCCTTTCAAAACCAAGGCGCTGTACATAAAACCAGATATGTGAAATATAAATAAAATTAAATAACATTTAAAACAGATCATCCATAACTAGGTTAAATAAATATGTCTTTAACTCAGTTTTAAAACTACCGACGGTTAGGCATTCTCTCAACCGATGAGGCAGAGAATTCCACAGGGTTGGAGCTGAAAAAAAGAAGGCACGACAACCAGATGTCTTCAAACGTACCCTGGGAATCTCTAGCAATCCCTCGTCAGTGGATCGGAGAGGACGGAGGATGCAGTAGGGTACCAGGAGATTTTGCAGGTAACCGGTTCCCCGATCATGTAGGGCTTTAAAGGTTAGCAAGCCAACCTTAAAGGTGATCCACCACTGAACAGGCAGCCAGTGCAGCTCACGGAGCACAGGCGTACTATGATTGGTTCTGGAAGTCCCAGTCAATAGCCTGGCTGCTGCGTTCTGCACCAGCTGCAAGCAGTGGATATCAACCCATGGTAGCCCTAGGTAGAAGGAATTGCAGTAATCAAGATGGGTAGTGACAAAGGCATGGACCAATGTTGGAAGATCATCCAGAGGAACCAGGTATTTCACCCAGGCGATATTCCTCAGATGATAGAAAGAGGATTTGACGACAGCTGACACCTGAGGTTTTAGAGTCAGACCATCATCAAAAATAACGCCAAGATTACGCACCCGATCTGAGGTAGTGAGTGACATACCACCAAGTAATAAACCTGATGGTTGTCCAACCCCACACCCGCCCCCGGATGACCTGGATCCACTACCAACACTTCGGTCTTATCTGGATTCAGTCTCAGCCAGCTAGAACTCATCCAAGATCTGGTCTCAGCAAGGCAATTATTTAGCATGAAGAGTGCATCATTCTGTTCAGGCAGAAAGGACATATACAGCTGAGTATCATCTGCATAGCAGTGAAATCTCAGACTTTATCTCCTGATGATATCTCCCAATGGTAGCATATACACTGTAAACAACATGGGGGCCAAAATGGAGCCCTGCGGCACCCCACAAGGCAGGAAGTGAGCACCAGAGGAATAAATTCCTGTGGCAACTCTCTGAAACCTGCCTGTGAGGTATGAATGGAACCATTTAAGGACTGTACCAGACAACCCACAAAAAAATCGCAGGCGCTCCAAAAGCACGCCATGGTCCACAGTGTCAAATGTAGTAGAGAGATCAAGAAGGATCAGAATGGTACGTGCCTTTCAGTCTCTAACCATTAGGAGGTCATTCAATACCTGAACAAGAGCAGTTCTGTGCTATGCTTCTTCCTAAAACCAGACTGGAGAGTATCATAGACATTGTGAGTTGGAAGATGATAGCCCAACTGCAGAGCAACCACCTTTTCAATAACCTTACCAACAAATGGCAGGTTAGAGATAGGGTGGTAGTAAGCTAGACAGTCTGGATCCAAAGAGGGTTTTTTAAGGAGTAGTAGTCGAGCGACCGCCTCCTTAAGGGTGTCAGGAAATACACCCCTCTCCAAGAACTTCCAGACAATGTCAGCAAGGATCGGGCAGATAACATCTACACATCCAACTAGGAGAGGTGTAGGGCCCGGATCCAAACTACAACTGGTTGGACGCAATGTTTGGACGATCTTCACAATGTCAATGAACTCCAGCCGGCAGAAATCTGACCAGACAGACCAAGTGCATGCCACTTCCTGTCGACCACTGCAATCCCTCATAGGAGAGGTCAGACCGATGCCAGACCTGATGCTGGCAACCTTATCTGCAAAGAATCGGGTGAACTCCTCGCATTTAAGCTGAGAAAAAAATCATCTGGGCTGGAGACAGATTGGATTGCACAATCTGTCAACTGTCTGGAAGAGCTGAGCTGGTCGATTCTGTGCAGCAGAAATCTCCCTGGACAGGAATTCTGCCTTCTTACGGGTGATTTCTGATTGATAGCCATCATTGTGTGCCATCAACCTAAGCCTGTCAGCATCAAGGCCAGACTTCCGCTAGGCTCTCTCCATCCTTCGGCCAACTCGCTTCAACTCCTTCAAGGAGCCATCAAACTAAGGACTCCTTGGGCGAAGGGTGAGAGGCTGAACACGAACAGGAGCAATCTTGTCCAGAGCATCTTCCACAGCCCTATTATAGGCTGTTACAAGATCGTCTGGACTCATGCATTCATCCGACAAACCCGATAGGTCCAGTACTGCCGTTATATCACTGGGACTAACATCCCTTAAAGGGTGGTACTGAACCATCTCCGTAGGGGCAGACCTACTGGGGGGGACCCTGAAGCTGAACCTTATGGTGTGATGGTCATCATTTGTTAAGTTATGATTTTTATGTCATTTAATTACAAAGGACACAAATTTAAATGTGAAGTAGTATGTGCACTGCTGTAACCTCTGGGTGCTCTAGCCTTGTTGACATCATCATACTACACGTTGGCAGCCATTTTAGGATTAGTACAGGGAAGAACTTCTGAATCAAGTGAGGCTTTGTTTACATTTTTCAAATGCTATGAAACTGCATTTTTTCTGCTTATACAGTATAAATGCAGTTTCAGCATAAATGTAAATATCAACCTCCCCCCTAAGAGTCCAGTGAGTCTTTTTTTTCTTTAAATCTGATATGTTAAATTTCAGGGCTTTGGTATCCTGTAAGACTTCAAGTTTTATCACCTTGTTGAAACTTTCAGGTTCATTACATTTTGGCCCAATGAGGTGCCTTTTATAGGTGGCTGTACTGTAAAATACAGTATGTAGTTTTTAAATAATCAAGAAAATTAAATCCTGTTTTTATGCATGTGCAGTTCAATTTTTCAACAGTCTGTTCATATAGTGCTTTCCACAGCAATAGTACTTTCCATTTTTGTGACTCAAAATCCCATTTTCTTGACTTGCACACCCATTTTTATGAGTCACTGTATAACTACTGACTTCATGGGTACTACACATAGGAGAAGGGAGGGTCAGAAGGCATGGCATCAGTCCTTATCTAAACCACTAGTACAGCTAGGAACACTGAGGGGATGCTCCCTATTTTCCTTTTTGTGCCTGGAACCTGCAGATTTAACAAGGACAGTACTATGAACGTTAAGGAATTTAAAGTAACAAAAAGATGTCTAGCCTGAATGCTATTATTTTGCAGGGCTCAGGAATTGAATACCTGTATTTGATTCTTGTCAAGTTTACTGTAGAGAAACTACTGTACATGTACTGCAGCCATCAAGAGTATTGCCGAGGTGTGTCTGTGTTACAGCAAGCTCATGGTTAACTAGCCTGCAAGTTACAAGGTCCAAGGTTTTACAGATAAGATGCATAAAAACATTCCTGTGGATTGCTTTCCTGTTAAATCAAGAGGCAACATTTGTTAACGTGACTATTGAGGTCAGGTTAAGTGTTGGCTTCCTGCAGAGAAGAGTATTTGTGAAAACAGTTCAAGAGTCTCCCCTACCAGAGGCTTAAACTGGTAATCTGCTGTACATATAGTGAGTTTAAGACTGTATGAAAGGTTAAAGTGTTGACCAATATTTTTCCAGTTCACTCCCATAGAGACTGACCCTAAACTTGTAACTATAAACCCAGACTGGCCCTCTGACTACTTCAGTAATCCCTGGAGAGTTTCATTAACATGGGCATCAGTCCCTCCAAATTTTGAGAGAACCTTTTAAATGTTGGTTATCCATCAAGCTGCTGAGCTTGGCCCCTTACCTTCTTATACCTTCCTCTACACCTTCCCTGCACACTGCCAAGGCACTTTAAATTCTTGTAGTGAATGTTCTGCACCTCCTTCTAAAAATAGAGTAACAGCCTTGGTTGCTCTTACCAAACCTGATATCCTAATCATGTCTGAAACTTGGCTGTCTGCCAAGATGAACAGCAATCTTATTCCATCAGAGGTTACTCCATTCCCAGCAGGACAGAAAATACTGGGGCAGGAGGTGTATCCTGTATGTCTCCAGCTCACTCCTGAAGTCCCCTAGGCTAAAAACTACTCCACTAAATCACTTGCACAGATATTTAATGGGGAAAAAAATCATCCTTCCCCACTCAATCGAAATCATGCACAAACCCCACCTCTGATACCTTTATCCACCTTATTAAAAAAGTCACTAAACCTAGCTGGCCCAGTGGCGTGGAGGGCTGAGGCATCATGCCTTACATTCTGCCACACCGGTGACCCATGTTCGCAGTGTGAATGGGTTGTCAGGGGTCGGCTGGGGTGGGAGAGGCCTGACCATCCAGAAGACAACTCTCCTCTCCCAGGGAGGGTGGGAAACAGAGACCGGTGCCTGCCTGACACCTAGTGGAGGCTAGGTGTTGGCATGCCATGTCCTGTACACTGGGGCATGGAGACAGAGCAGCTGACCGACATGCTGCGTGCAGACATGCATACAACATGGCTACTGTTGGCACTGCATGCTCCCCTCTGCAGGAAACAAAAGCGGAAAAAATGGTCCAGTTTGAGCGGCATGATGGCTCTCCTCCGCAGGTGCCACCCCTGAGAAGACACTTCCCTGGACTGAATGGGATCTGGTCCTGGCGAGTCAAGTTGGGGTCTCCCCGCCACCCTGCCATGGAAGGTAAGGTGTGGGAGAAGAAGCGTAGGTAGCCTGAAGGTCAGGGGATGGGGCTGGGAGGACAGCAGGATACAGAGCCAATCGGGACCAGGGGAGAAAAATACCAGAATAAAAAGTCACTAAACCTGCTGGCCCCAAAGATGAGCTATTTATTTTGGGGTACTTGAACCTAAACTGGCTCAGAAACTCTTAAAAAAAACTATCTTTACAAAAATCAAGGTGCTCAACCTAATACAGCTAATTTCAGATCCAACCTGTCATATAACTATGTCAAAAAACAATTCCATCCGGAACTGGGTTCTGTTCTCCCACTTCCACCATGTTTTTGCATATTGCCCCCTTCCTGACTCATTCACAGCCAGTACCCAACTTTTAGTGTCCTGAAGATCCTGAAAAATAAGCTCTCCCTAGCTTTATTAACAAGATATCCTTCTGTGATTTGTCCCCTGAAGCCTTCCTGGAGAATCACGTAAACCTAGGCTGTTTAGTTGAGTATGCCCCTGATCTGGATTAGGATCTTCAGAATTTTCAACACCATATCACCTTTGTCCTGAACGAACATGCTCTATTCAGAAAATCCAGATTCAGAGTCACATGATGCACAGGTCGGGTTAACAGCTCTTCCTCCTTGCTCCCACTCACTCAAGCTGTTTCTTCTTTAATTTACAGTTTCTGATGCCTAATTCTGCTGCAGTTTTCTCTCACTGATCCAGTATTATCCCTGGTGGCTGCCGGTAAACTTACTGATTAAGATTTCTGCCAAATATGGATGTGGAGATGTGCCAAAGTCTCCCGCATCATACACAACCTCAGACCCCAGACAAGGCCACAAAGAAATTTAAGGGCTACAGTGCAACCTTGGGGCAGGGTGCTACTACAACATCGGAGACCACCCTGCTCTTGGAGAAGCAGTGTTTGCTGGAACTGCAACCACTTAAAGATTCACTTCTCACCCTTACCTTGGAGCTCACATCACTTCGGAAAGAAATTGGTGAGACAAACTGGAGGGTGGATGATGTAGAAGCTAGGTCAGTGTCCCTGGAAAAATGGTGAGACCGCCTAGATCCTGAAGTCTACTCACTTCGTCACTGGCTGCACAAGATGGTTCTGAAGCTTAAAGACCTTGAGGGTAGGAGTAGGTGGAACAACCTGGTAATCCTCGAACTCCCCAAAGATGCCGAAGGTTCTACACCTGTCTTATTTACCCAGAAATTGCTGTACAAGCTGGCTGGACCATCTCCTAATGGCCCACAAAATGTGATTGAGAGGGCGCACTGAGCCTTGTGCCCTAGACCTCCACCCAGCGCACCTCCTTGGTCCCTTATTGTACGCCTTCTCAATTACCTCGACAAGCAGCATGTGTTGGCCAAGATCAGGGACATACAATTGGCCATCTGGGAAGGTCACAAGCTCAGAGTGTCCCAAGATCTTCCAGCCACTGTCAGACAAAAGAGGGCAGCCTTCCACTCGGCCGTTTCCAAGCTCATCTCAGCCAGGATTAAATTTTGAATGTTGTATCCTGCCCGGTTGCAAATTCATCTACAGGATACTTGGCATACATTTGAGAATCCTGTTCAAGCCTCTAAGGAGCTCCACTCCCTTCTTTCCAATTTATTTAAAACCAGCTGAAGGGTTTTATTATGTTCACTTGCACTGCAGTCAACTAACCTGGAAGTGTACTGTTATTGCTGACTTTTCCTTTTATTTCTCAGCCAGTACTTTATACATTTGGAGTTTTGCTCATACCCCTGGTCCCTTTCTGTCTTTGAGTACTCTTTGTATATGGCCCATACACTGTTGACCTGCATGGGCTCCTCATTTCAGGACTCTGTGCATCTCTTCAGGAACGGAGTCAATGGCGCGAATGATCATGTTTTCCATCTCGGTGTACCACTATGAACTGATGGGCATCTTTCATCCTGCATCTTCCCCATTGATCCCCTAGCCAGTTCCTTGCTTCGGCCCTCCATCCTACTCTAATACTTTTCTCGGGACTTTTTGCCTGTGGTGGCTGTTGTGAGCTTTCTACTGCCTGGCTGAAGACTCCAGGAGCAGCTTCTGTGGCTTTGATCTGCTAGTTTGGATTTTGAAACAGACACTTGATGGACTGCTGCTGCAGCTGGTCTTATGTTCACTCCCGCTACTTCTGCCTTTTCCCCTATGGTGTGGTGACTGTTCCCCAGGTACCAGAATTGGCCAGCAGTTTTTTTTCTCTTCTTCAGTCTGAGGAGCAGTACGGAGGGTTAATGGATCACTTGTGGGCTCCCTCCTGCATCGACTGATTTGGTTTCCAACAGGAGTTCCTCTCCCGTTTGCTCCCCTCCATTATGCTGTACTATCTCTGGACTTTGTAGGATGCCCTAATATGTATTGATTTTACAACCCCTTGTTTGTCATACTTTTAGTCCCTTCTCTATTGGCATTTTGGGGGACTAATCCCATTGGGACTACTCAGAGACTGGGACCCATGTGTTTCAATTATTGCTGTTCAGTCATGGCTGATTATCCTGCTTCATCTAATGTTTTTGCAGTGTTGCTGGTTATTCTTGTACACAGTTTAGATACCCTGTTGGCAGTGGCAGTTTTAGGCACAGGCAAACCAAGCGGCCGCTTGGGGCGCCAGCACAGAAGGGGCGCACTGAAGTAGAACATATAAGCAGAAATTATCTTGAAATGCAAAAAAGTGTCAATCTAAAAACCATAATTCTGACCCCAGGTATTCTTTTATATTCCTTACTCTCTGCAGTCAACCTCCTAAATAGAGCTGCCTGGAGATAGAACATTATGCAAATGATAGAACCTATCATTGGCTCATGCCACTGATTCAAACTACTGCCCTTATCAGCTGCAACGTTCCACCAACATATCAGATTTCTTTCTCTGCCTCACAAGTCAAGATGCCTCGGAGACTACCCTCTCAGTCGTTCCTTCTGTGGTTCTTCACTGAAAATAAGTATTTTAATTATTCCTACTGCTGCCTTTGTTTCTGTTTAAATTCCTTCTGTTAGTTTAGTGCTTATTCTAGTGTTTTTGGTTTAATTTTCTCGGTTCCTCACGGTTCGGTATAACTGTTGGGGAACCAAGCCTTAGATCCCTTTCCAGAGCTTTTATTTCCTTATCTCCAGTTCAGTTTAGTTATTTTTAGTATTTTATTTTAAATAAATTCTTGCTTTTGTTAGCTGTCAAGCCGGTTCAGTGAACCGCTAACCCGGTTCAAGTTGTTTGGTTCTCGGTTCAGTACTGGAACCTTCACCAGTTGCTGAACTGACCACAACCAGAAAAAAAAAAAGAGTTTACTTTATTTGTGGTTCTGTTTTTCTTAATCAGTTTGTTGATGGCAGAAAAACCTAAGAAAAAGACTGGACCCCCAGGGTTTAAAAACTGCCTTAAGTGTAGGGACATTGCGTTGCCCGGTGGCACTGAGGGCTGAGGCACTGGACGCCACACCTTGCATGATGCTGGTGACCCACATTCGGGAATGAGTGTGGGCCACCAGGGGTCAGCAGAGAGGAGATGGATTGAGCATCTGATGGACTACTCTTCATCTCCAGGACGTGGGGGCGATCTGTGGTTGGTGCACATTTGACCTCTGGCGGAGGCTGGGGCTTGATGCTACGCTGACGCAAGTAAGGGGGATGGGAGCTCAGCAGATGCTTGGTGGGGACACACGTGAGTGCATGCGTGTGCCCACTACTGGTGTCACTGCATGATGAATGCCCGTATGGGAGAAAATATGTAGGAAAAAGACCCT
This sequence comes from Neoceratodus forsteri, assembly GCA_016271365.2. NCBI lineage: Eukaryota > Metazoa > Chordata > Ceratodontiformes > Ceratodontidae > Neoceratodus > Neoceratodus forsteri. Next base: position 349,389,708 of record CM028131.1, on the reverse strand, counting down.
GGTGGCTGGTCGTGGTGGCTTGATGGCTGTCTCCTGGCACTTCATCTCTGGAGGTAACACCCTGAACTGAATCCTGCTTGGCAGGTGAGTAGGGGGCTCCCCACAGCCCTGCCATGGGGGGTAAGCCATGGGAGTTGCAGGGGTGAGGGCCTGAAGGAGCAAAGCATGGTGATGGCAGCTGGACAAGGAGATGACCAGGGCCAAGGGGGAGAAAGATAGAAGAAAAAAAAAGTGTGGGGACATTTTTGCCAAGGCAGAGAAGCATGGCTTATGCATGGTCTGCCTTGGAAATGAACAGTTTTCTGCAGATTGTGAAATCTGCTAATCATTTCCACAAAGACAATTGACAAGAGGCTGAAAGGCTCCAAGAAAACTTGAGAAGGGTGCTACGGGTTCTGACCAACCTCACCTTAAACATGTGGGTGAAACTCACTGTCCAAACTGAGCACCCTGACAAGGGTGACGCAGCTTCCAGTAAAAGGGTGGGTGAACTGGCTGACTCCCCAGTTCCTACCAAAAAGACAAAGAAAACAAAACACGTTGAACCCCTGACTGAGAAACCAAGGGTGTTTCTTCTGTGCCTCACAACCTGCCATCCTCAGAAGAGATTGCCCAGGCCATGAAGGCCATACAGGCTTTGCAGGGTCTTATACCTGCTCCAACTCCTCAAACACCGGTTCAAGTCCTGGTTTGATCTTCTTCTGTCCCAACTCCATCCCAGGAGCAGATGCAGTTTGAGGAGTATGATTTGCCTGAAGTAGATGAGGGTGAACCTATTGAAGCTGAGATCTCACCTGAACAGGAATTTGGGTCTCCTCCTAGAGCAGAGGATTTTTCCTCTCATTTTACCTTCATAAGGAAAATAGTGGAAGCCCTTGATTTGGCTACCACAGAGATTAGAGGACGAGGAAGAGGCCAAATATGTGAAAATGATGGGTTTAACACCCACAAAGAAGATATCACTCCCTATCAACACGTTTCCAAAAAAGACTTGTTTAAGGTTTAGCAAACTTCAAATTGTGCCCCCGGACAAGAAGGCAGACAAAAAGTACCAGCTGGACAGACAGGGGGCTTTGTTCCTCTTCTCTCACCCTGACCATCAAAGGATAATCCAGCAAGCACCCTGTGAGAAGGCAAAGGTGCCATTGGCATCACACCCACCTGAGAAAGATTCATGCAAAATAGATAGTATGGCCAAGAAGGGCTACCTGGCATCCTCACTGGGAGTCAGACAGGCTAATTACTAGGCTTATTCTGCACAGTATCAAAAGTCACCGTGGCAGTCAGGATTGCCCATGGTAGATAAGGCTCCTTCAGGCCTCTCGGATGATTTGGTTGAGATAGCCAGGTTTGGGCTGGAAGTAGCAAAATACCAATTTCAGATGGCAGCAGATGTCAGTGATACTGCTTCCAGATGGATGGCCCCTTACCATAGCTCTTAAGAGGTTGGCCTGGTTTAGGACCACTAATCTTACACAGGATACCCAAACCAAGGCTATGGACTTTCCTGTGGAGGATCATTCACTATTTGGCCAACATACTGAGGCTTATATGAAGAAGGTGGATGAGTACAGGGCCACCTATAAGAGCAACTCGACAAAGGAGAGACCCTCCTTCTCCTACAGGTCATACAGAATGGGAGGCAGAGGTGGAGCAGCCTACACCAGTCCTTTTTAATCAGGCCCAGGCTGTCTCTCAATATCAGCAATACCAACAGCAGACAAGGTAGTTCAGAGGCAGGGGTAGAAGGGGCTCCAGGAGGGGATCCCAGACTACCCAGGCCCAGCCCCAAGCAAAATAGAATCTCTGACTCAGTGGTCAAGGCCACCTCCCCCTGCCCTATCCCAGTAAGGGGCAGGCTGGCTCACTATTTCCAGGCTTGGGAGTCCATTGCCACAGACAAGTGGATCCTGGAAGTGGTGAGTCAGGGTCTGTCTCTAAGTTTCAAGTAATTCCCTCTCTTGAGAACAAGGGTGTTCAAAACCATCTTCCCTCTTGGAAAAGAAACTATTAGAGAAGTAGGTTCAAAGCCTCCTCCTGTTAAAAGCAGTAGAACATGTTCCACCTCAGCAGAAGGGAAGGGGTTTCTACTCAAGAAACTTTCTCACCAAAAAGAAAAATGGGGAGTGGCGACCTATTCCAGACCTCAGTCTCTACTGAACAAGTACTTAATAAAGCCAAAGTTCAAGGTGGTCACATTGGCAGTTATTCTGCCAGTCATTCAGAAGGGAGTTTGGCTAGCATCTCTAGATCTGAAAGATGCCTATTTCCACATTCCCGTAAGAGAATCTCACAGAAAAGATCTCAGATTCAGACTTCATCAGGACATTACCAGTTTTCAACCCTACTCTTCAGTCTCTCCTCAGCCCCAATGGTATTTTCAAAGCATCTGGCAGTGGTGGTGGCACACCAAAGAAGGTAAGGTGTATCAGTCTTCCCCTATCTCGATAATTGGCTGGTGGTGGGAAGCTCACCCAGACATGTGCAAGATCACCTGCAGGTAACACTAAACCTGTTACACTCACTAGAGTTCCTGGTAAATCGGGAGAAATCTGTTCTCACTCCAGTACAGGTTCTGCACTTCATAGGAGCAGAACTGAACACCTTAGGGGGAAGAGCCTTCCTCCCTCAGAACAGAGTGCAAAGCATCTGGCAAATAGCGGCTTCTTTCAGGCTGAACGAGCCAAAGCCAGCAAGACAATTTCTGCAGCTTCTGGAACACATGGCTGCAACAACAGGTACAGTTTTGGGTGCCAGATTCCAAATGAGAGACATACAGTTTCTCTTTGGTGCACATTGGTGCCAAAGGAAAGACACTCTTTCAAAGCCAATTCCAGTAATAAGAACATTGCTGTAAGCCCTTCAGTGGTGGAAGGAAGAAGACAACCTCAGGGAGGGGGTATCCTTTCAATGGGAAACCCCATCAGCCATTCTTACAACCGACACCTCCCTGTTAGGGTGGGGTGCCCACTTAGGGGAAGACACCACTCATGGAACCTGGTCCAGTGCAGAGTCACTCCAGCATATAAATCTGTTGGAGCTGAGGGCAGTGTTCCTGGCACTGAAGGCATGTGCACCACTACTACAAGGAAAAGTGGTGCAGGTCAGGACAGACAACACAGCAGTGTACTACATAAACAAGCAAGGGGGGACAAGGTCAGGCCCCTGTACATTGAAGCAGTGAAGATCTGGAGTTTGGCTTACTCACTGAAGGCCTCCCTACAGGCCATTCATGTGCCAGGGAAAGACAATACCCTAGCAGATGCCCTGAGCAGAATCAATCAGGCCCACCACAAGTGGTCCATCAACAAGCAGATACTGGAGGCAGTATTCAGGAGGTGGGGCACACCAGAGGTAGATCTCTTTGCATACCTCAAATCATCATCTGCCCCTTTTCTGCTCTAGACCACCAGCCAAGGGTATAATCCCACTTGATGCTTTGACAATGGACTGGTCAGGAAGAAGCCTATATGCTTTTCCTTTTCCTCTCATTTTCAGAGTTCTGATCAAACTCGGATCACAACCTGTATCAATGATCTTGATAGCACCAGACTGGGCCAGACAGCCATGGTACCCTCTATGATTCTCCATGTCTGTAGCTAAACCAATACATCTACCCAGGAGGCACAACCTGCTGATCTCCCATCAGGGCAGGATCCTGTACCTGAACTTCAGATCTCTTCAACTCAAAGCATGGCTCTTGAGGACTTAAGAGTTTGCACATTCTAAGTGTCCTGGATATCCTGAAGGGCTACAGAAAGCCTTCTACTAAGACCACCTATGCTTCAAAATGGAAGAGGTTCTCTGTTTGGTGTGCTTCCAAAGGTACCTCCCCCTCTCAAGTGGGGATACCAGCTGTCCTGGATTATCTTACCTACTAACACTCCCAGGGTCTGCAACATACATCCCTGAAAGTGCATTTAGCCTCAATATCTGCTTACATTTCTGCTGGGAGGAGCACCTCCATGGCATCCAGTCCCATTTTCAAAAGGTTTTTTAAAGGTCGTCTGTGCCATTTACACCCACCTAATAGGGAACCAGTACCAGCATGGGACCTGAACATATGCACTACCCAGCTCATGAGGTCCCCATTTGATCCCATGGCTTCAGCACACCTAAAGTATGTTACTTGGTAAACTCTTTTTCTGGTTGCTATCACCTCAGCTAGAAGAATTAGTGCACTTCAGGGCTTGTGTGTCTAGAAGGATTATCTTTCCTTCCACAGAGACAAGGTAGTAATATGAACAAATAGAAAATTCCTCCCCATGGTGGTCTCTGACTTTCATTTGAACCAGTCCATTACCATGCCAGTCTTCTTCACTGAACATACTAGTTCAGGTGAGCACAGACTCCATAGTCTGGATGTCAAGAGGGCATTAAGTTACTATATGACCCACACCAGAGATCATGGGCAAGACAAACAGTTGTTCTTGACTTATGGGGATGTGGGTAAAGGTAACCCAGCTTCAAAGAGGTCCACTTCTCACTGGATAATCCAGTGCATTCAGTTTTGCTATTCAAAAGTTGGCAAGGAGCCCCCAGCAGGGCTGAGAGCTCATTCCACAAGGGGCACAGCTGCAACCATGGCAGCAGCCAGAGATGTTTTATTAGTGGAGATCTGTAAAGCAGCTACCTGGAGGACAGTACACACCTTTACTAACCACTATAGTCTAGACACTTAATCCAGAAGTGATGCCAGGTTTGGCACAGCAATCCTGCAAAGTTTCTTTCCAAAAAAGTAGGTTCTGTGCCCACCTCCAAAGGTACTGCTTTGAAGTCTGCAGAGAGTTAGGAATATAGAATACCTGGGATGAGAAGAAAAAATTACTTACCATAGTCATCTTGTTTCTTCCAGGGTATTCTTCTATATTTCTAACTCTCCCACCCTGCCTCCCCTTCCAGAACCAAAGCCTCTGCACTCCTAACTGAGCTTTTAAATATGGAGTCCTAAACACTGACATACGTTGTTTAAACCCTAATGGGTGGAGTTTTTCCTTTCCTTCTTTCTCCAGGTGATTCTGGCATTCGGGGGGGGGGGTTATTTTAATATTTGTAGTTTCTACTAGACAATATAGTTTTGTTATAGATAGGTATAATTATAGTTAAAATTGCCTTGCAGGCTCCTTAGATATCTGATACGTTGGTGGAACGTTGCAGCTGATAAGGGCAGAAGTTTGAATAAATGGCATGAGCCAATGATAGGTTTTATCATTTACATAATGTTCTATCTCCGGGCAGTTCTACTTAGAAGGCTGACTGCAGAGAGTTAGGAATATAGAAGAATACTGTGGAAGAAACAAGATTACTATGGTAATTTTTTCTTGTTGTCCTCACCCTTGCATTCATAGAATTCTTATCACTTTTTGGATGTGGATTGGGGAAGAAGGAAGGATGGGGGGGGTGATGTGAAGCAGTGTAGGGGGCACCACAAGTATTTCTGCTTGGGGTGCCATTAGGTCTTAAACCGGTTCTGCCTGTTGGGACTTTCTTGTGTATTTACTTGCAATGTTGTTCTTCTTTGTCTGGTTCCATTTTTTATGTTTGCTTGCACGCATGCGCAAGAAATATGTTGTGACAGCTTGCTGGAGTAGCAGGTTGTGGAGGTGCAGCAGTGTTGTGGCTAATGCTGCCACTGCTTTTGGGGGCTTGTCTCTGTGGCATGAATGAATTAGCATGTTGTCTATGACAGCAGCTCAGAAGTGTGCCACCAACTTGAAACAATTTCACCGCTGCAATGAGGGAGTGTCCCCTCATTGCAGGACATGCCTTGCCTGGTGTAACATTTCAATAAACATGGTGGTGGCTGTCTCCGTCCACCTTTCACACTTCTGTGAAAGCCGATGTCGGAGGGTGCACAATCCCTCTGTCGGCATGCCCCTCCCAGTTCATTTGCCATAGAGCCCAACCCCATCGGCATATGTGCTCCTTTTGCTGTTTTTGTCTGCTGAGGGTGCCCAATCCCCTTGCATCATCCCCAAACACAGACACGTTTGCTGATGGGGCCCCTAATCCCCAATGGTTTCAGTGCCTTGTCCCCTAATCTGCTGAGGGGTGCCCAATGCCCTCAGCATCACCCCAAAACACAGACACGCTTGTCGACGGGGTGCCCAATCCCCCTGTTGGCACGTTAACCCTCCCAAGATTGTGTGGCACACTGGGAGTGTATTACCCCACTCCCATTGTGTGCCACACTGGCAGCCCACCCCAGTGTGGCTAACATCAACTCCCAAACTGTTGCTTACATCTGTAAAAATACAAAAATGGCCCACAGTGTTCTTTCTTTTTTTTTTTTAATAAACTGAAACAAAGAAAATGGTCCCTCTCCATCGGGTCCCCACCCCAACCCTGCACCCACCCTCTGCGCACCCTGACCTCTCAGCATCCCCCTCACCCCCTTCTTACCTCTGGAGCCCGGCGCAATGATCTTCGGTGCAGCAGGAACATGTCTGCCCTCTTCAAAGCCGACCTCGAACTGAAGAAATGCTGGTAAGCTGTATAATGTCATAAATGGGGGGTTTTCAACCTAGATGGCTATCTAGACCATTTTTGTGACTTTTGGCACTAAATTTTCAACATGGGTTTCTTGGGACCCCACCTCATGAACTCAGTCACTGTCATGTCATTATTCAGTCCCAAAAGGTGATTTTGCGGTCACTGAGCGGAATCACCTTCCGGGACTGATTAATAAAATGACAGTGTCACTGTTAATGAGGTGGGCTCCCAAAAAGCCTACGTTGCAAATTTGATGAAAAAATTTTAAAAAATGACTGTGCTACCAGTGTGCGTGCGCAGTTCCCATGCACAGTCGTAACTTCGAGAATTTTTAATATTTTCACTCCAGATTTTCAACATTGCCATTTTTCCACACCTCCTTATGAACAGTACAGCTGTCATGTTTCACATCCTGCCCAAAATGTGTTTTTGCACATCTGGCGCACTATAGCACGGTCGCTGTGCAAAATCAATGTTCAGGACAGATTAAGAAAATCACAGTGACAGTGTTCATAAGGAGAGGTCTCAAAAAGCCCAAATTCAAAAAATGACTGTGTTACCAGCATGCATTGTGCAGTTTGTACGCAGGCTCGTAACTTCGCTAATTTTTATATATTTTTATTCCAGATTTTCATCATTGTCATTTTTGCACACTGCCTTATGAACAGTACAGCTGTCATTTTTCACATCCTGCCCGGAACATGTTTTCGCACCTGTGGCACACAATGGGTGGGATTCCTATGTGAAATCAATGTTTGGGACAGATTAAGAAAATCACAGTGCCACTGTTCATGAACGGAGGTCCCAAAATGCCTAAGTTGAAAATCTGGTGTAACAAAATTCCCCAAATAATTGCATTACAGGTGTGAATTGTGCAGTTTCTACGCACGCTTGTGACTTCACCAATTTTTTTATATTTTCACTCCACATTGTCAACATTACCATTTTTTTACACCTCCTTATGAACAGTAAAGCTGTCATTTTTCACATCCTGCCAAAATGTGTTTTCGTACCTGTGGTGCCAAATGGCACAGTCGCTATGCAAAATCACCTTTCGGCTAACAAACTGATAATTTCCCTGTTCATGCGGTGGGGTCACAAAAAGCCCATGTTGAAAACTTGGCATGAAAATACCAAGAAATGCCCAGGGCGTTAGGGTTTCCGCCCACAACACCCTACCCTGTAGGGACTGACAGGCGTCAGAGGTGTGACTTGGGATTGTCGACAGTTATGCTGACGCCATTCTACCCCCCCGCAGCCAGTGACAGGCATTGAGGTGTGCCTTGGACTCTTAGGCCCTGAAGTTCACCCCATTCTCCTATACTGCACCCATTTCAGTGTAATTCCTTATGGAGTGGGGTGAATGTAAAGCCCAAACATCCCAAGGCACACCTCAACACTTGGTGTCTGCAGGGTAGGGTGAGCTGAAATGGCATGAGCACACCCCATGCCTGTCCATCTCTGCAGGGTGGGGTTGGGGTTGGCGTCAGTTCAATACTTCACTGTCATTCCTATTCTACATCTGTCTAACTCCTGCACTTCCAATGCTAATGCCAGCAAGCAAACATTCGGCATGGACAAATGCTTGTTTTTTTATTAGATTTATCCACTCAAAGTGATATATTGACTATGACTTATTAGGTAATCCTAGTCAGCCCTCTATGGTACTGTGGTCTACACTGGAATATATTGCATTGCCAGATGGTTGAGGTTTTCCTCACTAAGGCTTTAGATTCTGATAGTTATATTGTTTTTTTTTCTTCTCTCAGGTTGTTATGGGTGCTTAACATTGGGTGGGGGGCTTGGGTAGATGTCAGCCTGGTGCTGATCCTTGGTACTTACTTAAGCCAATAGGAAGGATGGTGGTGGGGGTGGGGATTTTGTTGCTGGTGTTATTTGTTTTTTTTCTTGTGAGGTGTATGGGGGATTACCTGTTGGGGGTGTCTCGTTCTATTTTCCCTATCTCTATGTTTGTATCACTAATTGAGGGGAGGGGTTGGATGGGGGGTGGGTGCCACCGTAGGATGGGACAATTTTTGGTTAGTAGTTATTTTCCACTCAGTGTTTTGTCTACATCTTAATCTGGGCAAATGTTACCTTCTACCACTTTTGTATGGCTGTTTACAACTTTTGTACCTGGAATGTTAAAGGTGCCTAGTCGTCTACCAAAAGATCCAAACTTTAACTTCATCTGTATAAACTGCAGATGGACATAGCCTTTTTAAAGGAGACCCACTTGCCCCCCTCCCAGGTGCTCCTTCTTCGGCACTCCTGGGTGGGACAGGCATTCAGGGCAGGTTCTGGTTCCCATGAGAAAGGGGTGACCATTCTTATAGCCAGGCGAATTCCTTTTGCCTCCTCCAGGAGGTGGCTGATCCACAGGGCTGTTACATCCTCCTTTGAGCTCTGCTTGGCCACCTGGAAGTGGTCTTGGGTGTGATCTATTGACCTACCACTGACGATCCTGGCTTTTTTACCATGATGATGTCTACTTTGGCTCCCTGGTCTTCCCCTTCCAATTCTCCTAGGGAGGATTGGAACATGGTACTCTGTAATGAACTGGACAGAACTGGCCAGCACTAGCAAGCTCTTTCCCCTGGACAATTGGCACTTTGAGAGCTGATGGACTCCATGGAACTGGTCGACCCTTAGAGGGCATTAAACCCAGATTGCCGGGAGTAGTCCTTTCACTCCCTCCCCCATAATTCTTTTTCCAGACTTGATTATATTTTGTTGAGGGTGTCCCACCTTCCCAGAATTCTGTCCTGTCATTACTTGGCCAAGGTTGTTTCTGACCACCACCCTGCTCTGATCCAGCTTAACTTTACTCATTCACTGAATAGAGACAAAACGTGGAGTTTAAACACCCAGCTACTCAAGTCAGTTGACCTCATAAAACACCTTCAGACTTTCTTAATTACCTTTATGGAGCTCAACTCCAGTTCCATGCCAAAACTGGATATACTACGGGGAGCATTGAAGTGTGCCCTCTGTGGGGAATTGATCTGTTATGCTGCTAAACAAAAAAACAGGCCTTAGCTGTGCTGTCTACCTTGCTAACCTGTATCTGTTCACTGGAAGGGTTTTTTTTCCCATACATCACCCCAGTCTGAGTGTGAACAGTTGGATAATCTACAATTCCAAGTTAACACCTTATTGGGAGAAAGGGCAAAGCATTTACTGCTATGCTCCAGAGTTAAATAATTTGATCAGGGGGAGAAGGCCAGGAGATTATTGGCTCTTTGCCTGTGCTGAGTGGATACTGGTCACCTCCTGACCTCTTCCCACAACATTGTAAATGCTTTTAGAAGTTTTTATCAGCATTTGTATGCACTGCCTTCTCTTCCCTTTTGCCCACTCCAATTTGAGTCCTTCATTCGGGAGCTATCCCTTCCCCAGTTGACAGATCTCCAGGTTGCATTTTTGCAAGCTCCACTGACCGACTGTTCCTGAGGTCTCCTGAGCTATTGACTCCCTGGCCCCTGATAAGTCTCCCAGCCCGGATGGGTTTACCACCAATTTTTATAAAACTTTTAAAGACCAAGTGGCCCAAATTCTTTTGGATACCTATAATTACATTTTTAAGGAAGGTTTGTCTGACCCTCCCATCACTGCAGCCACTATTATAGTCCTCCCCAAGCCTGGCCAGGATACCCTGTCTGTCTCCAATTACAGGCCAATATCACTCATTAACGTGGATTTCAAAATACTGGCTTAGATATTGGCCTACAGATTGGGACAGGTTTGGGATTCACTTATTAGCAGGCAGCAGGTGGGCTTTGCTAGGGGTAGACTCTCAGATGACCACCACAGGATGCTGTCTTATCTGTTTTTGGCATCTTGGGTCTCCCCTACTCCTGCAGTTTTGGTGTCCCTGGATACTGGAAAGGCCTTTGATAGGGTCTTCTGGGATTACTTATTCACCTTACTTCCTAAATATAGTATTCCCTCGGAATTCCTCTGGTGGGTCAGGGTGCTCTACTCCTCCCTGACAACCCGAATACTCTGTAATGGGGTTTTATCCTCATCAGTCTCTCTCCACCAAGGTACAAGACAGGGCTGCCCCCTCTCCCCCTATTTATTTAATCTTTTTTTGGAACCATTGATTCGCAAACTTAACCTCTCTCCTCGGGTACATGGTATTTCGTTTGGTCCCACTGAGTATAAGCTCTCAGTGCATGCTGATGACATTTTGCTTCATGTTTCCTTTCATGCTACCTCCCTGGCTGCTGCCTTACAGATCATCTCTCAGTTTGGAACTCTCTCTAGCTATAAACTAAACCTTGCTAAGACCGAAGTTATGCCACTTAATAGTGTTACCTTCCGGTCAGAGGTTGAGCATCTTGGCCTGGTATGGAGGAAAGATAAACTGAAATATTTTTGGTGTTTATTTTAATGTTTCCCCACTTAAGATGAAACAATTCAATTTAGATTATACACTGTCCTGTATTAGAGTAGACTTAGAC